>CATIUR010000005.1:36426678-37789178 GCA_949592205.1 Helichrysum umbraculigerum
TACACCCAAACATTACACTAAAATGATTAAATCTAAAAATTTAGGAATTTCTTACAATTGCGAATCGAGGTCAAACGAGGAAGAAGATGATGATGTTGCCTTTGTAAATGTTGTTCCTCTCTTGTTGGTGATTCCGAAAATGTAAAATTCGTGGGTCGATTTGTAGTTCCGAAAATTTGTGGTAATTGGGTGGAGAGTGTTTGTGTGTGTAAAATGAAAGGGAATGGGAGAGTGAGGTGGGGTGGAGGTGGGTTTTACCCAATTCCAGATCCCGCTTCGCGGACTGTGGTCTCCAACCACAGTGTAAAATACTCGTGTTATATTTGTCAATTGTAATAAAAATTAATACTTTTAATTTATATAAAATTGGTTTATTTGTTTTTGAAATATTTACTAGTTGAAACATTTTATAAAATGAAATGTTTTGGAATAAAGTTTTTATAACTCTATTTTGTATGTTTTTATTTTATTCCTAAACGTGATTCATAAATAATCGTTCGCGACATATATGTAACTAATACATATTTATATATATGTAATTACTCAAATACTTCGTTGATACGCATATGAAATATGCGATTTAAGAAAAGTTAAATTGGACCCGAATTTTGGTCCTTTTTGACCGGGTGTTACATTCTCCCCCCGTTAAGAAAATTTCGTCCCGAAATTTAAAGTAGGGTCGTGGTCGCGTGGAGTCTGGGGAGCAATGCACGTACAAGGGATTTATCGAGTAACTTGTATACATAAGGTGTCTATGACGAGGTTGGATAGCCGTCAACCGATGACTGTATTGTAGTTTTTCATTGTAGTCACGTCCTGACTATATTGTTTGTTTGAGGTATGATTAATTTGTGGTGGCTAGGTAACCGTTTACGTCGTAGTCCATTAAGGACTAGATAATTGTCACATAGTGACCGTCTTATGAATCGTCCTATCAGGACTAAATACCTAACAGATAATAATTTAGCTAGTCTGCTGAAAGCAAACTCTAAGCTTAACTTTGCCCTAAGCGTTTGAATTTTCCAAAATGGTGTGAGGGATGACACCTAGATGTTTAACGAGTTAAAGGATTAAGTTGTTGAGAAAGGACATAACCTTCCTACCTTAGAGATCCCGCTAGGCGTTGTTGTAAAGTCTCGGGCAGTCTCTTTTGAGGTGTCCCGGGTCTCCGCATTCGAAACAGACCTTCGGGCCGTTCGGGTTTGAGATAGTAGTAGGGACTCTGCAGTTCTTAGTTGGGTGTCCATAGCTTTTGCACCTATTGCATGGCGTGCCACACGCCCGCGTATGATGGCTTTCGCATTTGGGGCAGAAGGGTTTGTTTCCCTTGTATTTCTTTTCTCCGGGTTTGATTATATTGAGTGGTACGGGTTCAGGTCTTAAGGTTAGCTCGTGGCTATTGCTGGGATTTCCATCCCATTTCCTCTTGCTATTGGGATTAGGAGATCGAGGGTGTGACTCATTGTCGGCTCTCATTGCCATTAGTTCATGAGCTAAACGTATGGCGTTTCGGATGGTTGTAGGTGCGGATGAGATGACGTTCCCTCGGATAGGTTCGGGGAGACCTAGAATGTATTTTCTGATACGCGTGGACTCTGAGTTTACTATGTTTGGGCATAAAGGTGCCAATTGTTGGAATCGAGTGGTGTATGAGGTGATGTCATTCCCTTTTACAGTGAGGCTCCAGAGTTCAACCTCGAGTTGATGTATTTCCTCATTAGGGCAGTACTCCTCCTTGAGCATTTGTTTCAGTTCCTCCCAATGCATCCCGTAAGCAACGTCGGTGCTCACGGAATGAACTTGGGAGTTCCACCAGGTAAGTGCACCTTCCTCAAAAGTGCAGGTAGAGAGTCTGACCTTGCGGTCGTCAGGACATTCACAGAGACAGAATACGGATTCCATTTTCTCAATCCACCTAGTTAAGCCAATAGCTCCTTCGGTTCCCGAGAAGTGTAGTGGTTTGCACCTCATAAATTCTTTATAAGTGCAGGGCCTCATTTGGAGTGGGTTGTTTAGTGTGGCCCCACCGTCTGTTCGTATATTTCGTGAGAGTAACGCATCGGTCACTCCTTGAGCAATGTATCAGGCGAGATCAGCCTCGTTGAAAGTCAGTTGTCTTGAAGACATGTTCCTTTAAGAAAAGGCAAATGTGTGTAAGTTGTCGTGATAGTGTTGATTTCTCCAAGTATTTTATAAGAATGAGATAGGATTCTATATCCGCATCTAAGTTGAGGTTTCCAGTTTTGTGTGTGGCGGACATCGTCCCGCGTTACGTGATTTTTGAAGTGACGATTTTTGTTCCTATCGAGTTATCAAATCGTTGTGTTTATTTGTTCACTTTCCCAATGATGGAATTTAGTTAAGTAGTTTTGATTGGCAGTCATAATCGTGACCAAGTAGTAGTATTTCTCATAGTCGTTCAAGGTTATGCTATGGTGATGATCCTACAGATCATAATGCAGTACTAACCTACCGTGTGTGCAGCACCATGTGCCGTAAAAGTAGTGCCACGCACTGTAATGCAGTACTCAAAGTACTGTTGGTAGGTAGGGACCGTATATTTCTTGAACGTAGCCTCCAAGGCTGTATGTGTATAAGTCGTGGGATTTCTATACGTAGCACTAGGTTTAAACTAGGTATGTATTTATTGATTAAAGCATTACCCACTTAATTTGTCGTATATACATATATGGTGTACACGTAACTATACAAGTATACGTACATAATAAGAGTTAGGTATGACACCTCGTGCCCAGTTAAGTAAGTGTATATGTATATATGTAAATCGTTCATGCAACTATAACAAGTCTACATGAAAAATTGAAGTAGCACCTAGTGCTATAATGCAGTGCTATCAGCAATGTTTTGTGTTTGTAGTACCGAAGTACTATGAAATGCAGCACTACGTGCCGTTATGTAGTGCCCGCGGCACCGTAATTGCAGTACCCATGTACTGTGAGTGTAGCATCAACATGCTATGATTTGTAGTATTAACATACTATGGAAGCTGCACTAACGTGCTCAAATGGTGGTATCAACATACCGTGAAATCGTGGCATCACGTGCCGTTGTGGTACCCAAGTATAGCCCTCGGGCCTTCAGTAAGTTTTAAAGGTAATTCGTGGACTTAGTCATTACGATCATCCCTCGCAATACTAATCGTTCGTGACCAACCTGGTCAAAATTTGAGGTCAAGTCGTAAAGGTTGGGAAGCTGGCGATATGCCACTTCGAAAGTATATCTTGGTTCAGCGGAATTAATTGTATATATATACTCAATATATATATATAAGTATGTAATAGTAGTACACGTGTAAGGCCTATTCATATATACCTACAGTACATATAATAGCCTAGGGTGTCTAGCACATAACAATCAGAGTCAACTACGCATTCCTGTTTCAGTATAACCCCTTGCAGACCTTACATCATCTTTATTTAATTGTACATAGTTAGCTACGCTATGTTAAATTAAACTCGTATGATGTAATTCCTGAACCAGTCATACCTAATGGGGAATACAGCCTAACGGTCATAGTCTAGGCCCACTAAATGCAACCTAGTTCACTACAACCTTAGGCTCTGATACCAATCTGTAACACCCCCAAATTTCGGGTTGCGGAAGCGGCCGGGTCGGGTGTTACTAAATCAAATATCACAAGCACAAAGATATATAATGAACGACTCTAAATGAGACGTTGAAAATAGTTATACATTTACCAAATAAAACGTTTACAAAGTTAATAGTGGTTTTCAATTACATAAATTGAAATACAAAAGTAAATGCAGTGTTGTCCCAATTGTTTGAAAACATGCGACTCGAGCTAGCATAGCTTGTAGTGGTCCTAACCCTGCTGGCCACCTGAGAATACATACTAAAACAGGTCAGCTATAAAGCTGGTGAGTTCACAGAGTATTTAATATGAAATCGTGTGATAATACCATCCGTATTATAAAAAGCGGTTATACACCGTATGTTTAGATTTAATGAGTTTGCAAGGACATTACAAAAGTTATATATCGGGGTGTAGGTTACCCTAACCCTATGATTTACTAGATAGTGGAGTTTAGTATGTATCGGCTATAAATCTTTACTTAGAAGTACGGGTTCCTAGAAGTAAGTCACCTGCCCATGTAGGAACCACAACATATGTTGATTAGTTAATAAGTATCCCGAGTCCCAATAATCCAACGGATCATCCCGCAAGTATATAGTTATGAAAGTAGCACTACGTGCATACTTTATGTTCAAGTGCACCACGTGCTTAAGCTGGATAAACAATGAAGCACCACGTGCTTAAGGTCAAATGTAGCGAGGCACTCCGTACCTGAGGTGCGTAATAGGTATGCATATGTATGAAGCACCACGTGCTTAGCAATGTAGTAATGTATACATCAACATGTATAGGTAATCAGTAGTAGCACCACGTGCCCAGTAGTGGTTCAACGAACCCGGAAGTAGCACAACGTGCCAAGTAGTGGTTCAGCGAACCCGGAAGTAGCACAACGTGCCAAGTAGTGGTTCAGCGAACCCGGAAGTAGCACAACGTGCCCAGTGATGGCCCTACAGGCTCGGCAGTAGCATAACATGCCTACTGTGTGATCATATGAAGCATTACATGCTTGTTTAACGTTAATGAAGCACTACGTGCTTAATGGTGTAAATAGGGTGTGTACATGTATATATATATGTAAGCGAAGCACCGCGTGCTTGTTAGTGTAAGCGTGTGTACATCATCATGTACATGTAATCGTAAGTAGCACCACGTGCCAAGTAGTGGTTCAACGAACCCGGAAGTAGCACAACGTGCCCGGAAGTAGCGCAACGCGCCCAGTGATGGCCCTACAGGCTCGGCAGTAGCATAACATGCCTACTGTGTAATCAGATGAAGCATTACATGCTTGTTTAATCGTTAATGAAGCACTACGGGCTTAACAGTTTATGTATGCATAAATTAGTGTAAGCTATCTACAGATAAACACTACACTCAATTTATGTGTGTTTATTACCCTACGGTAATGTTGAAGGTGTAATCTAACAATCTACACCTATGAGTAAAGTTTAGTGTTCACAATGCATCTAAGTGTGACTAATCACCACCTAGATGATGGGCGTATCATGTCATGTCTAGATGCGTATAAATGTCACCTAGCTATTCGGATTAGTACATAATGCCTAATTAGTGTGTCATTATATCACTTAGTTGTCGAAAAGTACCTGCAGCACTTAAATGATGGATACTATCAGTCGGTTCTATAAATCGTAACTTGATTAGTAAGTGTGGTCTCTAGGTTGTGTTTCACGAGTAAACTAGCCAAATCTAGTAATACTGAATCGTCGATGTGACGAAGTGTTTAAATGTTGTTCCTTGTATAATTCTAGTTGTTGTCTTGCTAAGGCACACTTAGCTTGCATATGATGTACAGTTGTCTCGAGGGTGTTGGAATCTAATATGTCATTTGCAAACATTTGTAAAGCAGTTGTAAATTCATTTACCAATGAAAAGTAAGTAAATCATGAGTATGTATCTCCCCCGAAATCAGTGAAAACAGTAAAAAGGAGGGGCTATGAACTCACCTGAGGAGCTAGCGTCCTAATGTAACGAGTCGTGTCCAAATATGATCTCCTAGTGTCCTAAACACGAGAGATTTCGTAGGTTTGTAAGTGTGGTTCTTGATTGGGGAAATCGTAATAATAATTCATATTATTATTGGGTTCGAGTTTTCGTATTTAAATTGTCACTTGAAAACGTCTTCCGATACTTAGAAAAATTTGGTTATTTTCTGTTTTCTGCGACATAACATGCGACACAAAAATGTGTCATGCGACACAATCATTGTGTCGCATAGTGCGACACAGAAGCTCTGCGACACAGTGGTTGTGTCGCATAATGCGTGTGATGCTAAATCAATAGCGACATAAGGGTTGTGTCGCATGGAGTCTGCGACACAAGGTACGACACAAGAATACGACATAAGGGTTGTGTCGCATGAGTAATCCATGCGACACAGTATGCGACACAAGGCTTGTGTCGCATTCAAGAACAGCAGCCCAGAAACTTTCGGGTTTCGCGTTTTTCCGGCCAAAATCGCATATCAAACTCATTTTCAAGCTGAAAAATCGTGGTTTCTTGGTTGTTTAGGTTATAACTAAGTTGTGTAAACATTATTACACCCAAACATTACACTAAAATGATTAAATCTAAAAATTTAGGAATTTCTTACAATTGCGAATCGAGGTCAAACGAGGAAGAAGATGATGATGTTGCCTTTGTAAATGTTGTTCCTCTCTTGTTGGTGATTCCGAAAATGTAAAATTCGTGGGTCGATTTGTAGTTCCGAAAATTTGTGGTAATTGGGTGGAGAGTGTTTGTGTGTGTAAAATGAAAGGGAATGGGAGAGTGAGGTGGGGTGGAGGTGGGTTTTACCCAATTCCAGATCCCGCTTCGCGGACTGTGGTCTCCAACCACAGTGTAAAATACTCGTGTTATATTTGTCAATTGTAATAAAAATTAATACTTTTAATTTATATAAAATTGGTTTATTTGTTTTTGAAATATTTACTAGTTGAAACATTTTATAAAATGAAATGTTTTGCAATAAAGTTTTTATAACTCTATTTTGTATGTTTTTATTTTATTCCTAAACGTGATTCATAAATAATCGTTCGCGACATATATGTAACTAATACATATTTATATATATGTAATTACTCAAATACTTCGTTGATACGCATATGAAATATGCGATTTAAGAAAAGTTAAATTGGACCCGAATTTTGGTCCTTTTTGACCGGGTGTTACAATTTCCCTTCTGATAATCAGAGTCTACACAACTGTACTTTACTGATTCCATTGCAGACCTGGTTAATTGAATTTAAACCGACTCTGCTCTGATACCAATTGTGAGTCCCGGAATCACTATCAGTTAGTGATTTTGAATCATAAAGTGTAAAGTTTAATTGTAGAAGGGGGGGTTGAATACAATTTAAAACTATTTCAGATTTTAACTTAGTTAATTAGTTAGTTTTAAATTGTTTAACAGAAACAGAGTATAAACGATAGTAACAGAGTATTCAAATATATGACAATATCAAAGTGAAGAAGTAATAGTAGCTTAAAAGGTGAATTGTATTGATCATAAAATTCACAAGTGTTGAATGCGGAATGGATTAACCAAAGTTAATCCAATTCAAACACTTAGCTAATCTATTACAAATTGAGAAGAACAGCAGTGGACAAACACGCTGACTGTTCTCTCGCTGGATCGACAATACATACTCTAGACAAACTGATCAGTGACACACAAGTGATAAGTACGATTGAACGACTAGCCTCTACAGTACAAAACACTGGACTATTTATACTACAAGAGTTCCTAAAATATCTCCTATAAAATAGGATCTTGGAATGATACGTGTCGCTGCTTGATTGGCTTGATCTCTGATGAACCGACATTCTGTGGGTCCCAATTATGTCACCGTAAATATCTCGTTACCTTAAAACCAATCATTCGTTGCCACGTAATCTTTCGGACATACTTCAAGTTGGAACACTCTTGCTGATGTATAGATAAGTACAGTACTCTTTGTACTTGATGATTGAGAGGCTTTATTGAATAGTCCCTGAAGATGCAGTAATCCTCCTCACTCACTGCGAGCTAACATGCTCTTGTAGAATGACTTGAACTATAGATCTTCAGTGACTAGCTATTATTCTGGCAGTGATTTTTGCCTTTATTGATTTGAAGATGTAGAGCTCTCGTTGTCAAGATCAGCGACACACAAAGTTGAGCTTTAATCTTCCTCAGCATACCAATTCCTTGAGAGTAGAATGAATGATGATCAGCGAAACCAATCTTCAGCAACAGCAGCTTTGATACAATTCATTTCTTCATCGAGTAGTGTTAAGTTGAGTTGGTCAGCGACCAGCGACTCAATATGGTCAGCGACCAGTGACTCAACAGAAAGTAATAAAAGGACTGCAGAGATCAACATGGTAAAGGCTGAGTTGGAAAAGAAAGAAAAAGAAGAATTGGATGCCTTGAAAAGAAACATTCCAAAGGAAACAATTCAGTTCAGAAGAAGAGGAAAGAAGATGGAGATGTCAAAGAATGTAAATGAATCTGAAGTTGAAACAGAAGTGCATACTGAGATGCATTCTACATCTAAGTTTGCACAGTCCACTGAGGAGGAGGTGGTTGATTGGGACAAGATCAGGGCAATGGTGGAAGTTGAAGAACCTAAAGTACCAATTGCTGTACATTTTCCTATTATTGATTGGTTCTTCATAACTGATGAAAAGATGAAGAAATGGCTCAAAATTGTGAGAGCTGGTAACTCAGAGGAAAAGTTATTATCCTTCTACAAATGTATTAAAAAGCTTTCCAGAGATGATCTGGATGATATGTGGGGGATTGCCATGAGAAAATATCAGAATGCTCAGAAATACAGTGATGAACATATTGTCTACAACTTTCTTTCAATCCTGTATGAAATGGATGTTGAAAATGATTTCTACAAGGATAAAACACGTGCAAAAGTATGGCTCTGCCACTCTCACAATGGAGTTCATGTGGTGCAGCTTCAGAGTAGTGTATGGGCATACTTCTTCATTGGCACACAATATCCATGGAATCTAGGTCAGTTAGACTCTATGCTCAAACTGAATATCAAATGTGATGATCTGGATACAGCTGCTTCTTTGGTTCATGAAGTTCAGAACTATTATAAGAAGGCTCTTGAAAGGCATGATGTTGAAAGTGAAGAAATCAGAAAGAAAAGAGCTGAAGAAATCAAAAGGAGCTTCAAGAAGAATCTGCATGAGAAAACTTGATTCTGTTCATGGAAAGATCAAGTTTAGGGGGAGATTGTTGGGTCAGAATGTCCACTGATGCAGAATTGGAAAGTAATCTAAGCATGGTTAATACTGCTGGTATTCTTTACTAATACTGCTAGCTTTGGTTTTCACTGTTGGTTGAAGTTTACGCTGCTGCAGTTGTTACAACTGGTGGACTACTCTAAGTTTCCACCGTCAAGTCATCTGAAGTTAATACCGCTAGTCTAGTTTACATGGTTTCCACTGCTAGCACAGATAGCAGTGGAAACAATGCCTAGTGAATCTGTCAGGCTTGCACGTGCAGTGAACAGTAATTACAGACCATGCTTAGCAGAAATACAGATACAGAGTTAGATTAGTTTCCAAACTTTAGTGAGGATAACTTGTAAAAGAAAACTCTAATAATATAATAGAGTTTTCTTATTTTCAAAGGTATGGCATGCAATATTAGTTGGTGTACTTGTTTGACTATATGTATGGCTCATCATCTTCATTTGTAAAGTAGCGTAACTTCAAGGTTTCTGATTGTAACCCTGATACAAGTGTAGTGTATCCGTATTATTATCATCAATAATAATATTGAAGCTTTGGTTGTCAAATTATTTCTTGTTGTTCACTTTGCTCATACGATTAAACCTTTCTTGTTAACAAGTGTTATTCCGTAAACTTCTTGTTAATACTTCAAAGCTTTTAGTTAATTAAATCTTGATATTGTTCAAGTCTGGGATTCACAGTCTACCTGCTAAGAAACTAGTTTGATTAGGGCTAATAATCGTGGAAATAACCCTAGCCAATCTCAGTGACAACATTTTGGATATAATTTTATCGACACATCCGATGAGACTTATTGGCCGAAAATGGGAGTTAGGGTTTTTTTGGAGGTGGTGTTATAAATGGGAAAATATTATACGGATTATCCTTTTTATTATCAGATATTTATTTTATAAATTGTACTCTGTAAATTTTACCAATATTAGGGATGTTAAGTATGCTTATTTGAAAGTAATCCAAATAATTGATCTCTAATTAGGGAGTTTAATCAAGGGTCCAAACTTCTTAATAGTATCATCTTTTAATTATATACAAAAAAATATAAAAATTATATATAAAAATTAAATTAAATAAAATTTATGCTCTAGAAAAAAACTGATTCATCCATTTCAAAATAATTGTCATCTGACATTAAATAAACTTTTTAATAAAAACATTTTCATTATTGTTTTCTCTTTTTTACTTTGTGCAGAATGTCAGTTTTACCATCAATTAATTAATTATTGATTTCTTTAAAGTTTGTGATATTTAATTTTAAGTAAGGGTAATATGGTAATTTCGATCAAACTTCCCTATCAACTTTTAATAGTTATTAATTAATTTGGGGCAAGCATAAAAGAAAATCTAGACTATTAAATGGGTGGTGATATATCTACCATCAAAATTGATAGATCCACCAAAAATATGTATTAACAAATTATACTTTACACCTGTTAATGCGTATTTTGGTGGACTTATCAATTTTGATGGTGAATATATTATTAGCCCAATTTAAACGTTAAAGTTGAAATACAGCTTCGATGATAATTAATTAATAATAATAATAATAATATAATAATAAAATTGAAAAATTAAAATGAAAGATGAGTGATGTGATGGCCGATTAATGGCAACCAAGGTAAGTATGCTTTTTCAGTGTTACGATTTTCAAGGAAAAGAGGCCAAATCAATAAAAATAAAGTGGTATGGTTAGTAGCACCCGGAAATTTACGTACCATTCAGCTAACCAATCAATATGGAGTATGATTTAATTCTTTACATGATATGTACTCAAAATCACCTCATTGGTTGAATATAATGTATATTAAATTTTGATTGTAAAATGATCAATGGCTTAGCAATATAAGAGGCACTTATCATTAAAAATTGTGAGTTCAAGCAACACTTTAATTAGTAAGTGAGTATATATCCGTGATTATACATAATATGTGAGTTATGTTATAGGATTGTGGCTCTAAAAAGATTAATGTAAATTCAGTTTTTATTTAATTTATTTCATGGTAGATGATGAATATATCCAAAATCTCAAATCTTGAATTGTATGTTAAATATTTATGGATGCCTGGAAGGAGAGACAGACAAAACAGCTCCAACAGGGTATTCACCCTTTTTATTATGGGTATGCACTCTATGCATTCTTATTAACAAAACTTATAAAAAAATTATATTTACACTAACAGTTAGGATTTCAGGGTATGCAAGTGCATACCCTTGATTGGTTGTACATCCGCCGCTGATTATTATCTAGCGCGTGTTGTAGGTGTTCCCACATACAAACAAGCCGGCTCATGTTCGATTCTTGTTCCATGTATGTTTTTTTACTCAATTTTGCATAATTTAGAATGCGTGCTTATTAAAATTATTATAATATGTTTTTCTGTTTTGTACTAATAATTGTTTTTATATTAAATTATTATCAATCACCATCTTTTATAATTTGATTTGAAAAGATTTGAAGTAGCACGGTTGAGTACGTGTTAGGTGGGTTGAAGTGCAGAGCTCTATGATTTGATCACTTTAATAGCACTTGAAGCAGCAAACAAGCTGGTTCAAATTTTATTCTTCATATTGCTTTAGGTTTTAAAGGTTTTATGTTTTATGTTTTTTGGTTTGTTCTTTAAATGTTTTGTTATAGGTATACATTGCTATAGAGCAAGTGATACACCAACTTGTGATGTATATGACTTATTGAATTAATTACAGTTATTACCTCGAGTCAATTTGAAAAGTGGGGCTTATATAAATTGCTTCATCATTCAACTTTTTATCATCGAGTAGACTATTTACACATAAAGAGTTTGGAATTTGGGTTTATAGCATATATTTACGATAGTTTAAGCTTTTTAGTTTGAGTCGACAAATTAGTTGTATGTCTCATTTGCACGTACATGTGGAGCCAATTTCTTTGACTTGAACTATTTGTGTCATCACGAACATCATTAAAAAAAATGATTTTAAACTCAGATATCATGATCATTTATTTTAATTACATATAATATATTTGCAAATGAAGAAATCAAAGAGGCAGTATGGAATTGTGGTAGCGAAAAAGCTCCAGGCCCCGATGGGTTTACATTTAAATTCATCAAGACTCATTGGGACACCATCGGTAATGATATAATTCTCTTCGCTAAACAATTTGAGTGCTCGGGTCATATTCCAAGAGGTTGCAATTCATCTTTCATTACTCTTGTCCCAAAAGTTAAAGACCCGCTTTGTATTCAAGACTATCGACCAATCAGTCTTATAGGCTGTCAATACAAGATAATAGCAAAAATCCTTACCAATAGACTTACTCATGTGATCTCCTCAGTTGTAAGTGAAGTTCAAACTGCCTATATTAGTGGGAGATAAATTATTGATGGTCCGTTAATGATAGATGAGATTATCGCATGGGCATCAAGACACAAAAGGAAGTTCATGATGTTGAAAGTTGACTTTGAAAAAGCCTTTGACTCTCTCAATTGAAAATTCCTACAATCTATAATGGAGCTAATGGGATTTGGTAATAAATGGAGACATTGGATCAATGGGTGTCTCAAATCTGCTTATGGGTCTGTCATTGTCAATGGGTCACCAACTTCAGAATTTTAAATCCAAAAGGGGTTGCGCCAAGGTGATCCACTATCCCCATTTCTTTTTATTTTAGCAGCTGAAGCTCTAAATATTGCCATCTTAGAAGCACGATCTAAAAATATATTTCAAGGTCTTAAGATTGGTCAAAATAAGGTGGAAATTTCTCACCTTTAATTTGCTGATGATGCGTTGATCATGGGCGAGTGGTCTTTAGAAAATGCAAAGAATCTATTTCGCATATTAAGATGCTTTCATATGGCATCCGGTCTTAAAGTTAACTTTGCGAAGAGCAAGTTATTTGGAGTTGGAAAAAACCATGAGCAAGTTGAGCTATTTGCATCTATCCTACAATGTCAAGCATCCCAACTACCTTGTACATATCTTGGGTTACCATTAGGTGCAAATATGTCAAAGCAAGCAAGTTGGAATCCCATCATTGGAAAATTCCAAAATAAGCCCTCTTCATGGAAAGCTAGGACCCTCTCTTATGGTGGTCGCCTAAATCTTCTCAAGTCCGTCCTCGGAAACCTAGGTATGTATTATTTTTCCACCTTCAAAGCACCGAAAAAAGTCCTAAAAATACTTGAAAGTCTTAGAAGGAACTTCTTTTGGGGAGGTACCATGTAAATTAAAAAAATTTCTTGGATTGCATGGAAAAAGGTCCTTTCTCCTCTTAATTGTGGGGGCTTAGCAATTGGTAGTCTTGAAGCTAGTAATATTGCTATGTTGGTCAAATGGTGGTGGAGATTTATGGTAGAACCAAACGCGTTTTGGTGCAAAATAATCAAATCAATCCACGACGTTGAGGGTGGTTTGCATACCACAGTTCGTTCTAATTCAAAAAAAAAAGCACTTGGACTGACATCATGAAGCTCAACATCGTGACTTCCAAGCATGACATACATCTTTCTTCTTTATTTAGAAGAAAAGTAGGAAATGGCAGGGATATTAAATTTTGGAAGGAAATATGGCTTGGTGGGTCAACTTTGAAAGAATATTATCCCAATCTTTTTAGTCTTGAACTTAATAAAGATATCAAGCTTTGTGATCGTGTTTGTTCTTCTCATGGCCAACTGATGGTGCCCTCTTAGTCTTGGAGGCGTAGAATCAGATGTGGTCTAGAGGAAGCCCAGTTATTTGAATTAACGAGCTTGCTTCATAACTTGATTCTCCACAAGACACAAGACAGTTGGGAGTGCAATTTGACTGCTGACAGATGGTTCTCGGTAAATGCAATGAGGAAGTTGATTGACCAAAAGTCTTTATGTTTGATCAGAGAAGAGGTGTTATGGAATCCCTTGGTTCCGAAAAAGGTGGACATATTGTTTTGGAGAATCAAGCAAGACCGTCTTCCAACTAGAGATAATTTGATTAAAAAAAAAAAAAAAAAAAGGCATTGCAATTCAGTCCACTACCTGCTCGGTATGTAATCAGGTATGCGAAACAGTAAATCACGTTTTGATAGAGTGCAAGGCTGCTAAAGATATGTGGAGATCGATCTCACAATGGTGGAAATCAAACTCAGACATCTTCAGAAATCTCGCTTCAATGGTCAATAGAGTTGATGTTTATAACCAGTCAAACACCCAAAATATCTGTTTCGATGCGGTCATCAAAACTGGTCTATGGATGCTGTGGAATCATCGGAACGCCATCATATTTAATAACAAAAGACCAAGGGCTGCGACATTGGGTGATGAAGTCAAGACGTTCTCGTACAATTGGATTTCTAATCGCAGTTCTAAGTTTAAAATTAATTGGCTTGAATGGATATGTAACCCGATTAATGCCACTCATGTGTAAAGCTATGCCTCTAGTTACTTGCTAGAGTGCATTTTTCTAATATATTTATCATGCATTTATCATGCATTGCTGTTAAAAAAAATATGGAAAAATGAAAGGATGATCTATATTCTATATTCTAGTTAGTTAATATTGAGTGTAGTTAGTTACAAAATAAAATATAATAAAGTGAAGCTATATGTTAAAAGAGGCTCGTGCATTAGAAAGGTAAAGGGCCCAAGTATTTAAGAAAAAAAAAAAATAGAGTAGAATGAAATGGGCTTGACGGAATCGATAAGGTTAGGTTAGGTAGGGTTAAAATATACAGTATTAATTAATTGGAGTAATAATTTTATTTTACCAAAAAAAATTCTACGTAAAAATATAGTGTAGTTAAGAAAGATGTTGTCGTCGGTGGGTGGGGTTAGATCGGAAAAGAAGAAACTTGATTGGCTTCAGTCTGCGATGAAAGGCGATGCAGAAGGCTACGTGTTGGAGCTAAAACTAATTTACAGCCAATTCAAATCGTTGGTTGAAATATTTGAACAAAATCATGATCTTGGTGTTGTTGGTGTTGGTGTTGCCAAAGACCTCGGGGATCGGGGCATGTTGCTGGCTCACTTAACTCCTTTTTACCCAAAGCAGCTCGTAGATTATCCCAAAGAGTTGATCCAGTTTCTCACCTCATCGGCTCGTCTTCTTCCCTCCAAGCTTCGTTTCACTCTTACAAAAGCTCTTATTCTTGTTGTTAATAAAAAGGTATATTCCTTATGGATTTTGCTAAACATAGCCCTTAGGTTGGGTTATGGATAACAACTAACTTCTCACGGGTGGTTATTAGATTACGGTTAAAAAACTAACAAATATTGTTAATGTTGACTATATAACTACATGTATAGGGTTTAAGGAAGTTGACGGTTATTTTCATAGGGGTGGTTGTTATTCATAGCTGGGCTATAAATAGCATTTTCCATTTATACAACAAACTACTAGTTCCCCACTTCTTTTATTATACAAGTACGTAGTTAGTATCAACAAGAAAGAAGATAAGATGTTGCTCTCTTTTGATTTGATTGATAGAATAGATTGTTGCTATCAAGGAGACTCTTGTATTGTTCATGGAGCTTCAGGTTTTGAATGACAAGGCTTTAAAGAGATTGGCATTCTCTCATGTCATTCATAGTATTGGTCGTATGAATCAGAAACATTACAATCAAACGGAAAACAGAAGACTTCAAACTCTTCTTTTTTCGATGCTACAGGTACATATATGCCTATGCCTATCCCTATCCTAGGGCATCCTTTGTACATTCACACTTGCTTGTTTATTTATGATCCAACTATATACATACATATATGTTTGAATTATTTCTTGCCTTAGGAAAAGGATGATGTCAGAGCAATGAGGTCACTTGTCACATTATGTCATCTTTATCGAACCAAGGTTTGGTTCAACGATACAACATCCAATGCTATTTGTCGCGCATGTTTCCATTCATCATCAAGGTGCACCAAAGTTTTCTCCTTTTTTATCTAGTATTAAATTAAATTAAATACAAGAATCCTATCCTATCCTATAGGTCCATAACAAGATTCTTTATTCTGATCCCTCAAGGATTGTTGTTGCTACTCTTTCATTTCTTCTCGGTTACGAAAAAATTGAGCAAGAGGATGATAGTGACGACTCAAGTGACCAAGGAGGAACAACCTGCCAATCTTATGCAACTGTTACTAAAAAAGCTATATACAAGGTTAGCTGCTCAATTCCTGGCACATGTGTATGCTGCTTTCATAAGGAACACCCCATTACTTTTCATTATCCAGCCCAAGAATGACCAACCCAAGCCCAATGAAGAGTATAGGGAAGGGACACGTGTAGGGATGACATTTTAGTTAGTTATATTGCACATGGGTGGAAATAATATGTAGGTGAGGTCACTGTGAGAATATTCTCATTCATGATTTTAGTGTGAGTTCGATTTCAGCCAATAGGCTTGGGCAGGAAGATACCAGTGGGTCTTCTCTGATTGTTATCTTCTACGTTATATCAATTTTACAGTCAAACTTTCATATTCCTTGTTGATTTACATTTCTGAAATATTATCTCTATCATGCTTCAAGAAATCTTTAGTTTTGCTTTCGTTACCAGTGGTTTGCTCTTTAATACTATATTTGTTTCGTCAAATTAGGCAAATGCCACAGGAACCATATCCAGCAAAAAGAAAAAGAAAGCAAAGTTGCAGCGTGTTATCCGTAGCATGAAAAGACAACAGCGTAGATCTTTAGCTCCTGACAGTAACTTCAACTACTCTTCGCCTTTGGTCTCTTTGCAAGATCCTCAGGTAGCACGTCAAGACACGTTTTTTGATAAATCCCACAAATAAAAAAAAAATTCCAACTTTTATATAAACTACATCTACAGGGATTTGCTGAGGAGCTGTTCTCGCAACTTCAAAAGAAGAGTGGATACTCGTTCAAGGTCCATGAGTGCACTAATCTGTCTCATTTTATTTATTTGTTTTTTTATTAGTTTTTCTTAGCAGCTAACATGTTGAATCTTTTGGTGTACACCTCTATTGTAGATAAAGAAGATGATTGTGGAAGTAGTTGCCCGCACTGTTGGACTTCACCGATTAATATTATTGGACTTCTATCCCTATCTTGGACGCTATGTTTATGTAATGCATACCCTGAACGCCTTTTAATTTCTAGCATTTGTTTATATTCACAATAATTTATTTATTTATATTTTTATCGTCACTTGTATCTACAAACATCTTCTTATATATAAAATATAAAATATACTTATACTTTCTGATCTATGCAGCCCCGTCTAAGGGGGGTGTCAAGCATACTTGCAGCAGCTGTACAAGCTTGTCATGATATGGTACCCGTTCACATGTATTATCTTTCTCTGCGATTCATTATAACAATCTTCAAGCCCCAGAACTAATTGTCCATTACTGATCCAGGTGCCACCTGATGCCGTCGAACAGTTGTTGGAGAAAGTAGTCGATAAATTTGTGCATGGATGCACTCGTACCGAGGTATCTCACTAGACGATGTAAATGTGTGTGTGTGTGTGTGTGTGTGTATGTGTGTATTGATAAACCACATTAGTAAAGTGATGTGATTATACAATTTCAATTCCCGTTGCAGTCAATTACTGTTGGATTGAATGTTGTGAGGGAAATATGTCTGCGCATTCCTCTGGTAAGCCTTTCTTTTTGTGTCTACGTGCTGTTTTGGGGGGTTTATGTTTCATGAGAAATGCGATGAGTTTTATCTAAATATTAAAAACTAGTTTGGTCTTTTTCGGTGACGACTCTCGTCTAAATAGTAGTTTTGTGGTTGATCAGCTAATGACGGAGGACATGCTTCAAGACCTTGTACTGTATAAGAAATCACACGAGAAGGCGGTTTCATCTGCAGCCCGTTCACTAATTTCTTTATTCAGAGAGGTACTGTAAAACCCTTTTCTATCCTTCTTTCTTCTCTGCATGCGTTTACACAAACAGTAGTAGGCTTGTCTTTTATGTTTGATTGTGACTAACTAGAGCCAGCCACTTCGACCCATATATATTATAGATTTGTCCTGCACTCCTACTAAAAAAGGACCGTGGACGACCTACTGATCCAAAGGCAAAGCCAAAAGCTTTTGGTGAGGTGACGATTCCTAGTGATGTTCCTGGAGCTGATTTACTCCTGGATGATGTTAGCAATGCTTCTGACGAGGACGATTACTTCATCAGTCATCCGGAAGAAGAGGATGCCAATAGTGATTCTATAAGCACCCGTGATGGGGGCTTAAAAGTTAACTCTGACAATGACGATACACAAATGGAGATCAAAGAGAATGATGGTTTGTGCAGTGACAATGACAACGAGGATGTGAAAAACAGCTTATATGATTCTCGGGGATCTAACAAAATTAAAGGGCTAAAGAGGAAATTTGTGGATACTGATGATTCAGCCAGTCGAGGTCATAGTCTTAGGGCTCTTAAGAAGAGACTGCTGGTAGGTGGAGCTAATGATGATACCTCACATTTTGAGAATGATGATACCTCACAGACAGATTTTATTCTCTCAAATGAGGACTTTCAAAGAATCAAGGAGCTAAAGGTAAGTTTCATTTTTTTACACCACATAAAACCTTTTTGCAATCTTAAAGTTGAAATCATACAGTCTCTTCTCTTCTAATGGTATAATTTTATAACCTGTCAAAATAGGCAAGACTTGAATTGGCCAGTCACGGATTGTTGAAAAAAGCATCAGATCCCACATGTAAGATCCCAAGTTCTGATCAACTCAGGATTAAAAGAGTTGACGGATATTCACTCGAAGTAAGTTCTCTACCTATAGAAACACAAGTTTTTTTTGAAATTCTAGTAATTAGTTGTGAGTATCTTCCTCTGCTGTTCGCATATGAGAGTGATCATAACATACTTGAAATGACACGTGACACTTTCAGCCCATTTACTTATGAATTGTCTATGGGTAAACTCGAAAAAACATATAATCTAACAAGGGAACACACCAAAGTTGGCCAATGCATACAATCTCCTAAAATTAGGCCTAATGCATCCTTACAGTCTCTCTCTTCCCCCCCCCCCCCCCCCCCCCCCCCCCCCCCCCCCCCCCATCTTATTAGTTGAACTTCGGTCTCACATCTTTAGGCTTATCTAAGTGGGCGGCCTATGTATCATTTTTCATAAGATAATTTTACTGATGATATTTACTGAATCAGTTAATCATAAAAATATAAATCTTTTGGGCAATCTAACCTTGCATGTGTGCTTTGTTGGTTGTTTGAGCATGTGAAATGTGGAAATAACTTTTCCCGTAATAGCTACTCTGTTACAGTCACATATGGGGACTGATTGTCTACATAACTAAATTGTAGGCTAACATAAGAAAAAAGATGACAAAGGAGCAAAGGAAGGCTTTAATTAAAGCAGCAAGAGAAGAGATGGGAAAGTATCAGGCAAAAGCTGCTATCAAGCAGCAAAAGGTTTGTTTTCGTATCTTTGTATTCTTTATTGCATTTCCCTCCTGAATCCTTTCATGCTGCCTGCCACAAATTAAGCTGCAAAATTGACCCAGTGTGAGGACAGGAAAGTTCATCCCAAGAAACACTAGCCGCCATTAATTACACATAATACTTACAACCACCTACGGACACAACAAGTAAGCTTCACTGATATTTTCTCTTTTCGTTATGACTGATGATAGACTGGTGGGCTAAGCAACCGACAAAAGGAACATAAGAAGGCAATGCCTTTAGCTGCCAAGAGATCAAGGATTGAAAGATCTAAACATCAGAAAAGGATGAAGCAAAGGGGTGCTGACAAACAGTTCCGCGGTCGCAAAGCCTGGAAATAGTTTTGCAGTTCATTTGTTTACCTAACATTCTAGTTCCTTTTTTCTTAGTATGTGATATAATATTTGAGGTACTAAAGATGATTGTTGGATTTTGACTTCATGCATAGTATTTATTGTGAAGCATTAGACGATTATTGCTTTCAGCATAGTAGTTTTGAACGGTTTTTGTGTAAAGTGTAAACAGTTTATTTATTAGCAGTATTGTTTCAACTGTTACAAATTTGCTTCCAGATGGGTCAAATAGAAACAGTCGAATACCTTTTTTTTTCCTTCTTTTTTTTTAGCTTAATATTAATAGAAGATTGTGTTATCTATCAAATGGATATAGTGGTAATGAAAACTTCTTGAATATGTGCATTTCGGGAGATAATGGATTAATCCGTGGATGACTATGTAGCATCCACATCTGATCCAATAATTATTTACATCCATATCCATTATACATCCATTTATATCGTCCATATCCGTTTTATATGGATCGGATCGGATGGATGTCCATTGGATCGTCACCCGATTGCCATCCCTAATTACACCCTAGCCGGAACTGGTCAAACGTCAGCCAGAACTGGCCAGCTGCAAGCTGGAACCGGCCAAAACCGGTAGTGGGAACCCCACTAAACCAGTCAGCAGGAATTGGCCTACGACCAACTAGTACTGGCCGGCGACTACCCTCCGTGGATTTTTGCCATCTTTCACTAACGTGCACCGAATTTCTCTATCTTGCACCATTTTCATTACTAGTCTAGTAGAGATGGCAAAAGAACCCGAGCATATACTACTCATTACTCATATGGCACGTTCAAAATCAACAGATCAAATAAAAGCACAATGGATCAATGAATATTTAAGTTAATCAGACAAATAGCTACGAAACAACATCCGTTATCAACTCCATAGTATTCAAATATAAATTTTGTTGCAACTTGCAAGTTAATAGGACCTGATTATTTAAGGCATTTTAAGAACTTATGGATTGGCATAGTCCATGGGGCCATATGGTTGAAACAGGTCAGCCCAAAACCCGGTTTTCCGCCTGGGATTCCAACCCATGTCTTTGCAGAGTTGATCATTGTACCATATATCCAAAGCAATTATGCATGACCTTTGATGGTATTTACCAGATGACTTCTTCATATACTTATCCCAATTTGAGATATCTTTCTCCATCTTTTCAATGCGCGGTAGTTTGACGTTGCCATCAATAAGTTCCACTAGCCATCTGCATCTTATTTCAGATGTGAATAGGTTTGAAAAACTCTCCGAGAATCCGATAATTCCTAGTTGTGGTATTCTTGGCTGAACGCATTCCCTGATACAATTAATCAGAAACAGCTAGCATGTTATTTCTGCTCAAAAATGTTGGTTATTGGAACGAGTCATTATTTTATGCCCACCTGTAGAGGGCAACTCTTGAATCTGGTGAAGCCGCAATGAAATTACCATAATCTTGTGATGTGAAAATGTCTCTAAGCTTTTGAATTCCTCTGAATCCAGTAGCTAATATGACAATATCCGTCTCTATGGGTTTATTCTCCCCATCGATAAGGATGCCATCATTGTAAAAACTGAAACTGGGAGATTTCTTTAACAAAATGCTTCCAGTTTCAACTTGGTTAAAAAAATCATTTGGTATTGTTGCAAGTAAGCACGAACGCATATCTTTTGAGAAGTTACGCTCGGGTACCATGTTGAATTTGGCTAGAGGAAGCTTCTTTTTGATATGGGTTTCCACTAGTTTTGAAATTACCCATCCCTGTTATAAAAAGTAGGTTTTTTAACAATATAAAAGTAAAATGCTGGCTAAGATCAAGGTAAGAGTGAAAGTGCACAAAATTCCAAGTGCTGAGGACCAACTTGAAACTGGTCAAAGAATGAAGATCTATCAGTATGAACCTAAGATGCACTTCTTTTTTCTAACTGCAGCCCATGGCCAGGCCAACATGGAAACCAGGTTGTAAAAGTTTTTCCTTTATTTTTGTGCATATCTTGAAATGCTTTTATCATGCTAATATGTATCCTGATAAAAAAAAAAGTTATGGTCACACGACTGCCACAGCCCCATGAGTAGAAAGTGTAGTTGTGGCTATATCGATACACTAATGGCTAAGTAGTATCCAAGGGGTTAGATGGATTAAATAAAAGTTAGAGCTTAACTTAAAAGATGTCAAATAGGTTGAAAGTCGGTCAACATGTATACAGAATGCATAAAACTTTGTTTGATTTCCTTTTTTTATTAAAAGAAAACTATTTTTATTATTTATTTTAGTAGAGTTTTTAATGGGGTTAATAATGTTTTAACCACTGAACTTTCAATTTGTTTCCGTTTTAACCACTCAACTTTTTTTAAATGTTTTAACCACTCAACTTAGGGTCAATAATGGTTCAATCCCAAAACTTTCAATTTGTTTTCGTTTTAACCACTCAACTTTGTTTTAAACGTTTTAACCATTCAACTTATGAGTTGACCATACTTTAACTACTAAAGTTCATTTGCCCATTAAAAAAAAACTCTTTTGTTAACTTATAATGAAAGTTTAGATCGAGATATATAAACTTTGAACTGATTTTTTTTATCGACCAAGGTTGTCAAGATAGAGATCTTAACTAGGATCATTTTTGTCTTCACAAGATCGAAATCGTAAGATCAAATCGGGATCGTAAGATCTTACGATTTCGATTTGAGCATAGGATCTTACGATGTCGATCCGATCCGATCTTACTTAACATGAATATAAGTTAAAAAAATATAAATTAGTTAATTTTTATCCAATAAAAGGTTAATAGGTTTATTATTTAATTAAATATATTACTACACGTAAAACTATTCAATTTTTAAACTAAAATAGTTTATCACGTGAAAATCTATATCTTTAATAACAAATATAGTAATCTAAGTCGCTATGATAAGTATGAATTGATGCTATGATGTTTAAACTGTAAAAGTTTAATTAATTTGTCATGCAATTAATCTTTTATATACATTATAATACACATTTATTAGATCATAATCGAAATCGTAAGATCTTACGATCCTGATTTGATCTTACGATTTCGATCTTGTGAAGACAAAAACGATCCTAGGTAAGATCTCTATCTTGACAACCTTGGTCGATAAAAAAATCAGTTCAAAGTTTATATATCCCGGTCTAAACTTTCATTATAAGTTAACGAAAGGGTTTTTTTAAGGGCAAATGAACTTTAGTGGTTAAAGTATGGTCAACTCATAAGTTGAGTGGTTAAAACGTTTAAAACAAAGTTGAGTGGTTAAAACGAAAACAAATTGAAAGTTCGGGGATTAAACCATTATTGACCCTAAGTTGAGTGGTTAAAACATTTAAAAAAAAACTGAGTAGTTAAAACGGAAACAAATTGAAAGTTCAGTGGTTAAAACATTATTAACCCTTTTTAATGATCCCTAACATATTAATAGCTATTGATGATCAACATATAGAGTGTCAACTAAACCCATATCACCTCACCCGTATGTTACCCAATCATCCAAACCCAAGACACTTACCAGAGGTGAAAGAATAGTGGCCAATAGAGCAAGTAGAAAACTTTCACCAGGCTTATGAACCAAAAGCTCAGAGAAACGGTTTAAGTACAAATATTGCAGTGGAATTCCCCATGGACTAAAATCATTTATCTTCCATCGGTTATTCCTATAAACAACTGTACATGGATTCTCCGTTCCTAATATCACAAAAAAATCAGCTATTTAAAAGTTGCTACATAGATAAAATCATTATCATTTGCATATATAGCTAACCATTTACTGTTGAACACTCCATTGCTATATCAAGCCCTTGTTTTTGGAACCCCACAATAACTACTCTCTTCCCTTTAATAAATTCTTCAGCTTTCTTGTGATCCATAGCAGAGTATTCCATGGAATGAATCACTTTACCTTGGAAAATTTCAGGCCCGGTCCCTGGCGCAAATTCAGGTATGTTTGGAACATCTTTGAATCTTCCCACACACAATATGACAAAATCTGCATCATACACCTGCTTAACATAAATGTGTCATGGCAAGATTTAAACATGTGCAGTATAGCTGATTGCACACCGTAACAATTTTTGCGAGAAACGTTTACTGGATACTTATTACAAGTTATGTAATATTAATGAGCTTTTGTATAACTTATATTAAAATTTTAACGTTCACGAGGCCTAATTTGAGATCAATCACTTCTGGTTCTAAAAATTGACATACCTTTGTTGATGGGGTTTGAGTTTGACTGCTTTCAACTGTGACTTTCCATTTGCCTTGAGGAAAGGTATGTTTGATTCCGTTCCAATTCGACCACACGAAAGATGATGGTCCATGGTAGTCAATTTCCTTAACCACAGAATTAAATTGAATGTGTTTAAACAAGTCAAAATGAGTGGCATAGGATTGAAGATAGTCCAAAAGTTGTTTTTGGGTCGGGTAGTCTTCTGTGACTGAAGAAGGCCATGGGAAGTCCATAAATTGATACATTCCTTTAAACGTTTGTAGCCGTGTGGTTCGTATGGTTTTAGCCCATACTCCACCAATATCGCTCATTGACTCGAACACAATTGGATTGAAGCCTTTGGATAGACAGTATTTGCATGCTACAAGACCACTTATCCCAGCTCCAATGATCACCACTTGTTTCTGATCCATGAGATCAAGATTCAAGTTTTCTGATCAACTCAATGCTAATCAATTGGTTGATCTCTACGGTCTTAGTGAAGTTTTTGATAAGAATGAGGAGAGAAAGCAATAAGTTAGTTTTGGCATTATTTGATTATTAGTTGTTGTATGGTCACCATGGTAATATAATTTTTTATTCAGATAGATATTTAGATGCCCCTGGACTGCCTGCATTGTAATATTATAATGATATAAATTAAAAGACTAGTTTTGTGGTAAACAATAAAGATAACATATAAATTTGATGCTGGCGATAGGTCCAAATTGGAGTATGCTATAAGGAAATTTAAAAACAAAACTCGTGATTTTATACTTTTTAAAAACAGAAGAGTCTCTGAATTACATTTTCGTTATCGTATCGTGAATATTAAGTTGAACGAACTTTTATGCAACGTAAATCATTATCATTATCATTATCATTAGGATGTATGCGAATTTGTATCCACGAGATTCATGTTTCTTAATCCCTTGTTCCAACTTAATTATACATTTATACCCACATGTTTACGTTATTCTCTTAGAAGACAACAACTTACTATTCAAAGAATGGACAACTACATATAGTTGGCGATATTATCATATCAGTATGGTTGTGTTATATGTTATCTACTTGTGTTTATGAATTGGTGGGTGATATGTATCAATGCTAATGGGGCAATTTTTCCATGTATCATGTTCAATTATATGTATGTGTGGTATAATTAATTATAAAAAAATGCATTTTTCTTATAAACATAAATGGTGATAAATACACTATTTATCATGATACATACAACAAAGGTCGTGTATTAATGACTCAATGAGTTGTACCATATGTTTTACTGGTATAGTATTGTGATGTATGCATCAAAATATATGATCTATCTATCACCTCCCATTATAAAAGATGAAAAATAAATAAATAATGCATATCGCATTCTTTTTCATAAACTAGACCATGCTAAATGCAAATTTGGAACCTGCAAAAACAGAAACATAATGGGCCTGGACTATTTGATGAGCAAGTTTAGTGGACTCGGATCTATTGGGCTGTTCCAAAATAATGGACCCTGTTGCCGACGTTAACAATGGAAACGATATTTTAGCTCAATGATTTCTTAGACAAAATCTATATTGTACAAAACATGCCAGTGGGTGATCTTAAATATTTTATTAAATGGACAAGAAAGTGTTAATGGGTCACCCATTTTAAACCAGTTATTATTGTGTTTAAAATTAGTTAGTATTAATGATATACTAGTAATTAACTTAAATGCCATATAGTCTCTTAGTTTCTTAGTTTGGGTGATCTTACATCAATTTTTTTATGCATACACTATACAATATACATTAAGATATACTATATGCATTAATGAGGTAATTTTGTAGCGTATGCGTTAATAATTATGGTGTAAATATCATCATCCCTTTTCTTATTAATCATGCGTCTCGTATATTAATAGAGTATATTCAATTTGAAGAATTGGGTATATATTTAATTTTGAAACCATGTTAGATATATATGATATTTGTTGAGGTTACATGGGATATATGTAATTCTCCCGTTTTTGAATCTCATCTAATTATTTATGTTGTAATATTAAAATGAAAAATATTTGGTCAGTATTGCAAACTAATTAAATAATAGTGAGATACTTCAGCTTATAATACGTGTATAATTTAAGGTTGCCTTTACAATAGAAAATTAAACAGCAATGTCAACACGATGTCATTGAATAATAAATTGTTTAAACACAATCCCTTGATTAGAGCACACGGAGTGGTGACGGCCTAAACACAGTGTTCTGAGTGAGAATTTTGTGGTGAGGATTTTGTGGAGTGGTAACAGTGTTCTGGACAGTGTTCTGGAGTTTTTTATTATTTGTTTATTTGTTTATTTAATGTAATAAAATGTATAAATTGATATTTAAAAATAAATAAATTAAATACAATGATATAAATAACAATGCAAATTAAATGGAAAAAATACATTCATTAAAGTTTTAATCGGATAATTCTATAGAATTTAATTTAATATACAGTAACATTTATGGGCCACAAAATATGGGCTCCAAAGTTCCAAAAAAAGCCCAATATATTTCCCTAAAAACAAAAGAAACTTAGCCGCTGTTTTCCAAACCCATCATCATCTTCCTCGTTTATTTGCTACCAGTTGTTTTCTTCTTTGCTAGTTGCTGGGAAAGGAAACAAAAAAAAACAAGAAAACAGCAAGAAAACGTTGGGAAGAAAAGAGAAAAAAAAAAAAAAAAAAAGGGAAAACGTTGTTTGGTTTGGCGTCGAGTTTCGGACGGTGGTGGCTGAACGCTGCCGGGAACGTCGTCGGGAACGCCGTCCCGGAGTGGCGGAACGCCGTCCGACGGCGTTCTCGGCCTTGAACGGCGACGACGAAGTTGCCACTCCGTGTGCTCTTATTAGCTGAAATATGTGTGTTTTCTGATTAAAAGTAACTTTCTTTTATGTTAGATTAATTCTATTTTTTTTTTCTCGACGCTTACTAGCTATGACACGAATGCCTACCATAACTAGTTATGATTCGCAAACGATAAATCGAAAACAGCTTCATTTTAGAACTTCAAAAAGTACTCAGGTAAAAAAAGTGTCATTATTTTTCGGATACATTTTGAGTTGGGCCATGATAAATTCCCCAAAATTTTGAATCATAAGGGTGGAAAGACCAACTTAAAAAATATATATATAAATAATGCAAGTAGTAATAAAAATAAGTAAATAACCATGGCCAATTACAAGCCAGCTTGACATTGCCGACATGAATGTGATGCATGTGTCAATATTTACCACTTATATGTCTATTTTTTATACAACAATTTGATAATATAATCTTTTTTATTATTTGTTTTTTACTGCAAGTAGAAAATAATCACTTTAATAATGGTCAATTCTTGGTGCTTACAAATGAAAACATCCTTTATTTACATAATAATTTATATAAAGCAACTACATTAAACAACAACAAAATAATATTATTTTATATTTTTTACAAAATAGTTTTTAAAATAATTTCATTTTATAAATTTGTGTAAGAAATAGAAAGCACAAGTGGAATGTGAATTTGCGTCACGTGGTGCGTCACTAATGTTGGATTCATGTGTCCCATACGCTCTCCTTAATTATTTTTAGGGACCATTTGCATTTTAATTAGTTTCTAATTACATTTTCTTTCCTTTAGTTTACATGATTTATATATTTTATCCTTTAATAATTTTAGTTACACCATCTACCCCCTATGACCGTTAATTTTTTATTTTTTTCCCAACTATCTTCTTTTATGTTAAACTAATCTACAGACGAAAATGACAAAGTTAGCTAAAAACATTAACAACTAAAAGAACGAGTTGTACAATTGAATATGTTTACGAACAAAAACAGAAAATCATGTTAATGAAACTTTCGAAAAACGTAACTTATTCGTCATCCTATTTGCTCTACATGATAACAATTACAAATTGCTACAATCGAATGCAAATTTCTCAACAAGTGTCGTGACATTCACTCAGAACGGAGTTTTGGATCCAATGTAAACGCTTAAAATGAACAAATTACTCCTTTTAGTAGTTGGAAGATATATATATCCATGTTACTATTTTGGGTTGTCCCAAATAAGTGTTCCTTTCATTTTTCAACCAATCGAAAGAGACTTTAGTGGGTAGATATATTAATTAATTGGTGAAAATTGTATTAAGTGGAGAATCCTAAAACTGTGTGCAAGGTCAAAGTTGATACTTTGATTGAGACGGGGGAGTAGTTATACTGTAATAGTTAATAGTTAATCCTTATAAATTGATATACTAAGTAATTTTTTAAGTAATTTGCGATTTAATAACTACATGAGGATTTTGGTTAAATGTGGTCTATTTAGTAGTTGGAAGATAGTGGAATCTTGCAACAAAATGAGGTCAGTCTAAGAACATAAAAACACGGTAAGACCCATTTGAATCCCCATTAAGGATGTTATTATGGAATATGGAGTACTATATATTTATCTATATTTCAACTTGTTTCCACACACACATATGTATATATCTTTATATCTAACATTTTTTATCTCATAACAAATGTAGTGTCTTTGTTTTGATTTGTTTTTATAATAAGTATTTCTATTTTAATTGTAACATCCAAATTTCGGGTCTAGTAATATTTTAATATTTTCTGACTTTGGTGTATTATTTAATGTGTCAGAAAATAGTTTCGGTGATTTATTTGAAAATAAATGGGTAAAAGAGTCGAATAATTTATTGTGACTAATAAATTATTAATTGTTTTAATTTAATTTAGTTGACGGTAAAATAAAATGATGTTTCCCCGCAAATGGTTTTTAAGTTCCAGACAATGATAAGTACGGGGGACAAAACTAGCACACCTATTTCTAATATATGTGTAAAAGGTGTCTGAGACTTCCCCAAAATTCCAGAAAAATCGATAGAGAGCCAGAGGCTTCAAGAACCCTAAATCTAAACCTAGTTCTTCAATAATCACCCAATTCTTGTGAAGTTATCTCTTCTTCTTCTTGATTTTTGGTACGGTTGAACTAAGAACACCATAGGGATGATTCTAAATTCTTGGAACAAGGTTTTTGGTGAAATTGAGGCTAGAGAATTGTGAATTAAGTTTCAAAAACGTGATTTGATCCTTCTATCATCATCATAAACAACTTGTAAGTGTTGATTTCTTGATACCTTATAAACTTGAAAATGGGTTTTTGTGGATTTGATAGAATCAAGATGATTCATGTGGAATTGAGGTTGGAAATGATGATATAGTTGTTAATTGATGCTTATTCTATGATTATAACATATTCCTTAGTTGAGAATTGAAGAAATTGACTAAGTGTTCTTGAGGGTTGTGATGATCATAATGATTTTATGAGTTTGATGAATTAAATGATGGAATTAGTATGGTTTAGTAGTAAAAACACTTGATTGATAAGTAGAAAGTAAAATTATAACTTAGTTGGTTAATTACTCATTAAACTTAATATTTGTGATTTGGTGAATTAGGGATATTGGAGGTTGATAATCTTGTTATATGATCTCATGATGTTAATTAACAAGGATTAAGGTGTACTAATATAATAAGAGGATCATGGGAATCATAAACTTGTTAAATGATTATGAATTAATGATGTTAATTGGTTATTCATAATCTAGAGATGAAGTATGTTGAATTATTGTAATAAGTAACAATTTATGTGAATTGTGATAGAAAGTGATTATCGTGATTGAATGATGGTATTATATTGGATATTAAATATGTTGTTTGATGAAGATGAATTAATATGATGTTATATATATAGATTTTAAAACAAGTAACTAACTTGTTCTATTTTGTTGTAATTCCAGTTGAGCAGAAGACTCAGTGATATTAGACTACTGAGTGGATGCCTGAGGTGGTCGGTGAGTGGATCTCTAATCCTCAGCGTAACTCGGTTGTAACAAGTTTGGTTGCAACAAGTCGCGTGTTATTACTTTATTAGTTGCATCGATAATACTGTTGATGTAACATCCTCGAAATGGACCTAGTTGTTTATATATTATTTCTTGATTTAAATATGTATTTAAATGTGTTTGGAAATAATATTGCTTGAATTAGTTAAAATAATTGGAATAGGAGTCAAATATTTCAATGTGATAAGTGAATTATTAATTGTTGTAAATTAATATAGTTGACGGTGCAATAAAATGTTTGGACTCGCAAATGGTTTTCGGGTTCCAGACAATAGATTGAGGTGGGGTATTAAATTATACCCGTATAATTGAAGTCGGTTTGAGGAGCCGACTTATATATCCCTTTCCTCTTTTGGAAAGTTTCATTATGAAACTTCAAATCCTTCCAAAACCTTAAGAAATCCAAACTAGAAACTGAAATTATAAGCTGTGATCTTGATTATAGTCTCATAATCATCAGATTTCAATATCATCATCGTGTTCTTAATCAAGAGTAAGTATTCTTGAAATTTGATTTTTATTCAAATTGAGTGAAATTGATGAATTGAAAGAAATTGATGTTAGAAACAAGTTATAAGTGTTATATGATGATTACCTTATGTTTTTAATGGTTTAAAACTGGTTGAAATCGAGTTTTGAGTGATTTGGTGAAAAAAATCCGTGGGTTAGGTTTTGATCAGAATCGCACAGGGCTGGGACGAAGGGAGTACCCGGCGGGTACCTCCCTTACCCGGCGGGTATGGATGATGATAGGGAAGCCGGCGGCTTCTAAGCCAAGCCGGCGGCTTGTGCACTTTTGTGAGTACCCGGCGGGTACTGGTCTTACCCGGCTGGTAAGGCTGTTTTCCAGCCACTTTTGTGTTAAGATTAGATTCTTAGGAGTTGTAAATATAACTTGAACATGATATGTTAATGTAAGTTATATTGTAGAGTTTAGTTATAATTATACCTAAGATAATATGGTGACTTATGTATTAATTATTATTTAAATAATTGATTTGAATTATTGGATTGATATAAGTTATGTATATTGATATTGATTACTAACTTATATTTGATTATTGATTCTCAGATGTGGAGAAGGCTCAGTGATATTAGACTACTGAGTGGAGGCCTGAGGTGTCGGTGAGTGGATCTGTAACCTCAGTGTGATTTAGTTGTAATGATTTGATTTACAACCAGTAATTTATAGTATTACTTTGATATGATACATCTGTAGAGATATCTTGCCATGATAGTTTAACTAGTTGTTTACTTGGCTGATTGTGCTAGTAGGTAAGACTTTGAGGTCAACTTGATTTGATGGTTGGACTTGTTGTTGTTGTAGACGACAGGAGATCTCGGAAACTTGAATTGTCGGTTTAGAGATCTAGGTCGTGTGTGATTGACAACCAGTTATCGGTAGTTCTGTATAGGCCAATACAGATGATGGATAAGAGTTCCTTGAGTACCAAACCGGTATTAGGGTATCTCAGGAGCCACCGATCCTCATGATGAATGATAATGATTGATAGGTGTAGCTTGACATTGATTGGATGTCGAGTGAATGATTGATTTCCTGTTTATTGTTATTTGATGTAAACAGATTGTTATGCTAGGTTGAGCTGTTGTTTATAGTTTCATTCACTTAGCTTTATGCTAACCCCACCACAGTTCTTCCTGCAGGTTGTATATTAATGGGACATATGGGGCAGGAGGTTGTTGGACTGGATGGAATGTTTGACAGACTGTTACTCTGATGTTATTTTGATAACTAAAGAGATGTTTTAAATTATATAACACCGAGTTGGTTGAAATGTCATGTGTTTGGATTTGAAAAAGTTTAGTGACATTTTAAGTAATGTAAAACATTGATAGTATGTTTTGAAATATACGCTTCCGAGTCGCAATTATTATATTATTGTTTATATTGAAACAGGGGGTGTTATAAGTTGGTATCAGAGCAATAGTTTGGGTGAATTGAGCATGATAGAATGTTCAATCCTAAACTTTGATTGAGTTGAGTCAAACATTCCAGTGGGTGCGGGTTTAGTTGATTAGTGAATGTGTGAGAAAGTGATTAGTTGAGTATGTACTAACCCTTAACAAGTTGCAAAGTGTTATTTGATGCAGAGACGGAGGAACATGAGTAACTGATTGGTTTATTTCATGTTTCCTCAACGCTCGTGGGCTTAAGATTGTCAGGTAATCTTTGATAAGCCTGTGTTAATTTAAATTAACTTGAATTGTTTACTCTGATATGTTGAGTAAGCCTTGTTATGAAGTTAATTGAGTCAGACTGATATGATTCCCCAGTTTTGAGTCAACTATTGATTGCTATAGGTTGACATGAGGATAGAGGTATTGAATGAGATGCTCATTGTTGTTCATTGTTGTGGTTATTTCTGATTGAATTGTAAATGCAGAAATATGTTTAAGTAGATAGAGAGTTGATTAAGGTTTTAGCAAGATTGATGTTAGAACCTAAGGAGTGTCTTTATTGGTGAGACGAGATAATTGATAGTATTATGATAATGGATTAATCACAAGGTGTGATCTAAATCCTTGTTAAGGAAGGTTGTGTCATTGAATTGATAATGACTGCTATTTGAGAAAATATGTGTTTATGTGACTGTATGATATGTGTTGACTATAGTTAAACACTTGATATAAACCATGACTGATAGGTTTAAGAGAAATGTAGAGTGTAATAATGTGAAATTGATTGGGAAGTGATAGATCTTTCTGGTCAATTGTGAAATTAATAAATGAAATGTTTGATAGTAACATGATTAAGTAGACTTGTTGTGACAGTGATGCTTGATATGATGGCATATGTCAAAGTGATGATAATTAAGTAAGAAGTGTCCTGAATTTTGAATGTAAATAGGGACATTGATTAGTGTAAGTAATGAAACAATGATGATGAGTTATCATGTGTTTGAGGTTTCAGATAAGTGATATACTGAGTAATTCAGTTGTTGAAAATTAGAACATTGTGTGTATGTGAGATGGCTTACATATGTAAGGTTGAATATGTAAGTAGTAAGCTGATTTTGAGTATGTATCAGCTGATAGGAACTATTAAATAGATTATGATTGATTTGAAATCATGAAGTATTTAATACATACATGAGATAAGAGTAGGTCATATTGATAATTATAATGTAGAGTAGCCTGAGAATGGATTGTGAAGAACATAATCTTGCAACGCCTGATCACCGTTGTTATATTATGTTGTGTCACATGAACTTGTTGAGGCTACTTGGTATAAAAGAAATGTAATGTGATTTAGAAAATTGAGCATGAAATTATGCTAAGTGGTTTAATAGTTGTTTTGATAAGAAAACAATTGGTTGATAGAACTGTAACATCTAGAATGTAAATGTGAGAGTGTAAATAATGTTTGTCATTGATAGTTGTTTTGTTGATGAACATAAATGACAAATTGGATTCTGTTAAATAGGTAATTGTGATTGATAATGATAGATTACCTGTAGGTGGATTTGTATAGTGTTTAAATGAATCACTATGTTGTAGCTGGCTTGTATGAAGCCAAAGTTGAGATAGGTTGATATTGTTTTGCTTGAGAAACTACTAGTAATTATTGAATGTAATAATTTGAAGTTTATGTTCGATAGTAAACATATTATATGAAATGGCTTGTATGGAGCCAAGATTGATGTAGGTTGACCTTGTCCTTGTGAAGGATTGATAAGATTATTGAAAGTAATAATTTGAAATATATGTTTGAAAGTGAACATATAAGATGAAATGGTTTGTTGTGAGTTAACTTGATAGTATGTTAACTTTGAAAGTCAAACCATGAATAGAAAATGGTGTATAAAATTAATTGCTTGTGATTGATTTGAGTTTGGGTCAAACTTGAGAAAAGCAATTAGAGAATTTTATTGATTGGTTGGTTGAAACCAGAGTTGACATGTAGTCAACTGTGTATGTGAAATAGTATAACATAGATTGTAATGTTATGATTGTGTGGAATGTGATTGAATTCCTAGATTGGTCACATTATGTTGAAACGGGTCATTGAAAATCCAAAGGAGATAGATGAATGATCTAAGTTTGTGAGACTTGAGTTATTACTTAAAGCTAGTATTAAGTAATTGAAATAGTGTTAAGTATAATTGAGTATTCAGTTGGGTAATATTTAATATTTGAACTGAATATGTGTTAGAAAATTATACAGATATGAAGTCATTGAATGATACGACAGTTGTAAATTGTTGAAAGGTGCAAATTAAGTCACATTGATTAGGATTGTGATAAGGAAATCTTACCAGTGTATGAGGCTTGTGATGATAGCTTTGATTGGGTAAGACTGTGAGATGATGAATAATTGAAGGTTATTATTATTAGTTGCATAGGTTGATTGGTACCTCATGGTGAGTTACTTAGATATTGAAAGAATTGAATGGATTCTTTAGTTATTTGTTGATTTTATACAAATGAAGTAAGTGATGAAGTGATAAATTGGGATTAGATCCAAATAAGAAATGATATGAAAGGATATCTGAAAGTGAATTGTGCTTAAGGTTTAGCTTAACCTTGGTTAATAATTGAGGAAATATGAATTGAATAGTTGGTCATATTTTAAGAAATCAGGTATGAAATTAAGTGTAATGATCATTATTTTGATAGTTTAAGAATAATGATTGCTTGACATTTGGGGCTGAAAACCTGATGTGTATAATTGTAAGTGTTAGAAAGTAAGAGAAACCTTGAGATTGATAGGTGATGATTGTATTCACCAAACTTTTCTTGAAAGTTTAGAATGAAACGTTTAAGTTATATACTAGTTGATGAGTATATAAGTGAAACATAGAGTTATTGATTGTTCCATGTCCTGTGGTATGGATATGTGATGAATAGTAGTATTGAGAAGGCTTGATAAAGACTTTAACAGTCTGAATGGCCTAGTATATAGAATGAAATGGAATTGTTGTGTATGTGTCCATTTTAGAGAATATCTAAAATTGTGTAAGTATATATGTGTAGTATACATGATAATAAATGGCATGATAAGTTTTAATAGATTGAATTAAAATGTGCCATAAGATATGTGGAGGTTAGTTAATTGTGATTAACTTGATGTAGATTTTGTTGGAAATGTGTTGAAAGGTAGCACATTTTGATAATGTGATATTGTGATGCTTGACCTGTAGTATCATAATATGTGGATTAAGACTGACTTAGTTGCTAGATTGACGAGATCTAGTGTTGAATGATTGGGTGGTTAAAGTTGTATAAATTCTAATTGCTTGTGATTAGTAGTTTAAGATTGTAAAGTTGAATTGAAATAACTGGTTGCTAAGAGAATATTATTGATGTCTTACCAGTTTAAGTAACAAATAAGTTTTAACTTGATGGTTAGTTAGACTTTAGAGATACATAGTAAGTATTGATGGGTATACTGTAGTGTATAATCATTAGTGTTGTGATTATTGGTTGTGTAAATTGTTGTTGTTGACAATTGATAGATTGTAATGAAAGGAGTTACAAGCAGAAATAAGTCAATGTAGAGGTTGGTTGAATGTAGGTAATATTTGATTGTGGTACTATTGTTGATTGAGCAAAGTACTTGTTGATTGTAGTTTTACCTACTGAGTGTGACCTCTGCTTTACTTATTTAGGTGATATGAATCTGGAGTACTTTTAAGTAAAAGATTTCATATGATTGTAGTGATATGTGAATATGATTGGTTATTCACAAGAGTATAGGTATGAAACTTTTGGATGAAAAGTTGACCTATATTTGAATTTTAAATCTTTGATAGTAGAGATTTGAAATTGTTATCTGTTATTAGACTGATTGTAAGTCGTGAGTTGAATTTCATTTCAATATTGCTAGGAACATTGTGGTTTGATAACCACTGTTGTGATAATGTGATTGCTGTTGTATTTATAACAGGGATGAACAGTGAGAGTAGGTTAAAGATTTTAGCATGTTGCTAATTTCTGGTTGTGTAGACCTAGTAAGTGATGTTAGGTTTCACTTATTGTTGTTGGTTAGTGTGATAGGGTGCTTTAAATTTTTATCTGATTGGTGATAAAGGAATTAGATAGATGATTGGTTCCTATGAGATGTTGGAGGGATGCACTGTATGTGTGCATAGGAAAAGATAGAAGCATGTACATTTGGATATGTGCATGTGGAAAGAATTCCAACAGTCTAAGTATAGTTGTAAGTTGCTATTGAGGACAAATGTATATTAAGATATATGTGATTATATCACAATAGTTAGATTGATTGAGGTTAGATTTCGGGGACGAAATCTCTTTAAGGGGGGGAGAGTTGTAACATCCTCGAAATGGACCTAGTTGTTTATATATTATTTCTTGATTTAAATATGTATTTAAATGTGTTTGGAAATAATATTGCTTGAATTAGTTAAAATAATTGGAATAGGAGTCAAATATTTCAATGTGATAAGTGAATTATTAATTGTTGTAAATTAATATAGTTGACGGTGCAATAAAATGTTTGGACTCGCAAATGGTTTTCGGGTTCCAGACAATAGATTGAGGTGGGGTATTAAATTATACCCGTATAATTGAAGTCGGTTTGAGGAGCCGACTTATATATCCCTTTCCTCTTTTGGAAAGTTTCATTATGAAACTTCAAATCCTTCCAAAACCTTAAGAAATCCAAACTAGAAACTGAAATTATAAGCTGTGATCTTGATTATAGTCTCATAATCATCAGATTTCAATATCATCATCGTGTTCTTAATCAAGAGTAAGTATTCTTGAAATTTGATTTTTATTCAAATTGAGTGAAATTGATGAATTGAAAGAAATTGATGTTAGAAACAAGTTATAAGTGTTATATGATGATTACCTTATGTTTTTAATGGTTTAAAACTGGTTGAAATCGAGTTTTGAGTGATTTGGTGAAAAAAATCCGTGGGTTAGGTTTTGATCAGAATCGCACAGGGCTGGGACGAAGGGAGTACCCGGCGGGTACCTCCCTTACCCGGCGGGTATGGATGATGATAGGGAAGCCGGCGGCTTCTAAGCCAAGCCGGCGGCTTGTGCACTTTTGTGAGTACCCGGCGGGTACTGGTCTTACCCGGCTGGTAAGGCTGTTTTCCAGCCACTTTTGTGTTAAGATTAGATTCTTAGGAGTTGTAAATATAACTTGAACATGATATGTTAATGTAAGTTATATTGTAGAGTTTAGTTATAATTATACCTAAGATAATATGGTGACTTAGGTATTAATTATTATTTAAATAATTGATTTGAATTATTGGATTGATATAAGTTATGTATATTGATATTGATTACTAACTTATATTTGATTATTGATTCTCAGATGTGGAGAAGGCTCAGTGATATTAGACTACTGAGTGGAGGCCTGAGGTGTCGGTGAGTGGATCTGTAACCTCAGTGTGATTTAGTTGTAATGATTTGATTTACAACCAGTAATTTATAGTATTACTTTGATATGATACATCTGTAGAGATATCTTGCCATGATAGTTTAACTAGTTGTTTACTTGGCTGATTGTGCTAGTAGGTAAGACTTTGAGGTCAACTTGATTTGATGGTTGGACTTGTTGTTGTTGTAGACGACAGGAGATCTCGGAAACTTGAATTGTCGGTTTAGAGATCTAGGTCGTGTGTGATTGACAACCAGTTATCGGTAGTTCTGTATAGGCCAATACAGATGATGGATAAGAGTTCCTTGAGTACCAAACCGGTATTAGGGTATCTCAGGAGCCACCGATCCTCATGATGAATGATAATGATTGATAGGTGTAGCTTGACATTGATTGGATGTCGAGTGAATGATTGATTTCCTGTTTATTGTTATTTGATGTAAACAGATTGTTATGCTAGGTTGAGCTGTTGTTTATAGTTTCATTCACTTAGCTTTATGCTAACCCCACCACAGTTCTTCCTGCAGGTTGTATATTAATGGGACATATGGGGCAGGAGGTTGTTGGACTGGATGGAATGTTTGACAGACTGTTACTCTGATGTTATTTTGATAACTAAAGAGATGTTTTAAATTATATAACACCGAGTTGGTTGAAATGTCATGTGTTTGGATTTGAAAAAGTTTAGTGACATTTTAAGTAATGTAAAACATTGATAGTATGTTTTGAAATATACGCTTCCGAGTCGCAATTATTATATTATTGTTTATATTGAAACAGGGGGTGTTATAAGTTGGTATCAGAGCAATAGTTTGGGTGAATTGAGCATGATAGAATGTTCAATCCTAAACTTTGATTGAGTTGAGTCAAACATTCCAGTGGGTGCGGGTTTAGTTGATTAGTGAATGTGTGAGAAAGTGATTAGTTGAGTATGTACTAACCCTTAACAAGTTGCAAAGTGTTATTTGATGCAGAGACGGAGGAACATGAGTAACTGATTGGTTTATTTCATGTTTCCTCAACGCTCGTGGGCTTAAGATTGTCAGGTAATCTTTGATAAGCCTGTGTTAATTTAAATTAACTTGAATTGTTTACTCTGATATGTTGAGTAAGCCTTGTTATGAAGTTAATTGAGTCAGACTGATATGATTCCCCAGTTTTGAGTCAACTATTGATTGCTATAGGTTGACATGAGGATAGAGGTATTGAATGAGATGCTCATTGTTGTTCATTGTTGTGGTTATTTCTGATTGAATTGTAAATGCAGAAATATGTTTAAGTAGATAGAGAGTTGATTAAGGTTTTAGCAAGATTGATGTTAGAACCTAAGGAGTGTCTTTATTGGTGAGACGAGATAATTGATAGTATTATGATAATGGATTAATCACAAGGTGTGATCTAAATCCTTGTTAAGGAAGGTTGTGTCATTGAATTGATAATGACTGCTATTTGAGAAAATATGTGTTTATGTGACTGTATGATATGTGTTGACTATAGTTAAACACTTGATATAAACCATGACTGATAGGTTTAAGAGAAATGTAGAGTGTAATAATGTGAAATTGATTGGGAAGTGATAGATCTTTCTGGTCAATTGTGAAATTAATAAATGAAATGTTTGATAGTAACATGATTAAGTAGACTTGTTGTGACAGTGATGCTTGATATGATGGCATATGTCAAAGTGATGATAATTAAGTAAGAAGTGTCCTGAATTTTGAATGTAAATAGGGACATTGATTAGTGTAAGTAATGAAACAATGATGATGAGTTATCATGTGTTTGAGGTTTCAGATAAGTGATATACTGAGTAATTCAGTTGTTGAAAATTAGAACATTGTGTGTATGTGAGATGGCTTACATATGTAAGGTTGAATATGTAAGTAGTAAGCTGATTTTGAGTATGTATCAGCTGATAGGAACTATTAAATAGATTATGATTGATTTGAAATCATGAAGTATTTAATACATACATGAGATAAGAGTAGGTCATATTGATAATTATAATGTAGAGTAGCCTGAGAATGGATTGTGAAGAACATAATCTTGCAACGCCTGATCACCGTTGTTATATTATGTTGTGTCACATGAACTTGTTGAGGCTACTTGGTATAAAAGAAATGTAATGTGATTTAGAAAATTGAGCATGAAATTATGCTAAGTGGTTTAATAGTTGTTTTGATAAGAAAACAATTGGTTGATAGAACTGTAACATCTAGAATGTAAATGTGAGAGTGTAAATAATGTTTGTCATTGATAGTTGTTTTGTTGATGAACATAAATGACAAATTGGATTCTGTTAAATAGGTAATTGTGATTGATAATGATAGATTACCTGTAGGTGGATTTGTATAGTGTTTAAATGAATCACTATGTTGTAGCTGGCTTGTATGAAGCCAAAGTTGAGATAGGTTGATATTGTTTTGCTTGAGAAACTACTAGTAATTATTGAATGTAATAATTTGAAGTTTATGTTCGATAGTAAACATATTATATGAAATGGCTTGTATGGAGCCAAGATTGATGTAGGTTGACCTTGTCCTTGTGAAGGATTGATAAGATTATTGAAAGTAATAATTTGAAATATATGTTTGAAAGTGAACATATAAGATGAAATGGTTTGTTGTGAGTTAACTTGATAGTATGTTAACTTTGAAAGTCAAACCATGAATAGAAAATGGTGTATAAAATTAATTGCTTGTGATTGATTTGAGTTTGGGTCAAACTTGAGAAAAGCAATTAGAGAATTTTATTGATTGGTTGGTTGAAACCAGAGTTGACATGTAGTCAACTGTGTATGTGAAATAGTATAACATAGATTGTAATGTTATGATTGTGTGGAATGTGATTGAATTCCTAGATTGGTCACATTATGTTGAAACGGGTCATTGAAAATCCAAAGGAGATAGATGAATGATCTAAGTTTGTGAGACTTGAGTTATTACTTAAAGCTAGTATTAAGTAATTGAAATAGTGTTAAGTATAATTGAGTATTCAGTTGGGTAATATTTAATATTTGAACTGAATATGTGTTAGAAAATTATACAGATATGAAGTCATTGAATGATACGACAGTTGTAAATTGTTGAAAGGTGCAAATTAAGTCACATTGATTAGGATTGTGATAAGGAAATCTTACCAGTGTATGAGGCTTGTGATGATAGCTTTGATTGGGTAAGACTGTGAGATGATGAATAATTGAAGGTTATTATTATTAGTTGCATAGGTTGATTGGTACCTCATGGTGAGTTACTTAGATATTGAAAGAATTGAATGGATTCTTTAGTTATTTGTTGATTTTATACAAATGAAGTAAGTGATGAAGTGATAAATTGGGATTAGATCCAAATAAGAAATGATATGAAAGGATATCTGAAAGTGAATTGTGCTTAAGGTTTAGCTTAACCTTGGTTAATAATTGAGGAAATATGAATTGAATAGTTGGTCATATTTTAAGAAATCAGGTATGAAATTAAGTGTAATGATCATTATTTTGATAGTTTAAGAATAATGATTGCTTGACATTTGGGGCTGAAAACCTGATGTGTATAATTGTAAGTGTTAGAAAGTAAGAGAAACCTTGAGATTGATAGGTGATGATTGTATTCACCAAACTTTTCTTGAAAGTTTAGAATGAAACGTTTAAGTTATATACTAGTTGATGAGTATATAAGTGAAACATAGAGTTATTGATTGTTCCATGTCCTGTGGTATGGATATGTGATGAATAGTAGTATTGAGAAGGCTTGATAAAGACTTTAACAGTCTGAATGGCCTAGTATATAGAATGAAATGGAATTGTTGTGTATGTGTCCATTTTAGAGAATATCTAAAATTGTGTAAGTATATATGTGTAGTATACATGATAATAAATGGCATGATAAGTTTTAATAGATTGAATTAAAATGTGCCATAAGATATGTGGAGGTTAGTTAATTGTGATTAACTTGATGTAGATTTTGTTGGAAATGTGTTGAAAGGTAGCACATTTTGATAATGTGATATTGTGATGCTTGACCTGTAGTATCATAATATGTGGATTAAGACTGACTTAGTTGCTAGATTGACGAGATCTAGTGTTGAATGATTGGGTGGTTAAAGTTGTATAAATTCTAATTGCTTGTGATTAGTAGTTTAAGATTGTAAAGTTGAATTGAAATAACTGGTTGCTAAGAGAATATTATTGATGTCTTACCAGTTTAAGTAACAAATAAGTTTTAACTTGATGGTTAGTTAGACTTTAGAGATACATAGTAAGTATTGATGGGTATACTGTAGTGTATAATCATTAGTGTTGTGATTATTGGTTGTGTAAATTGTTGTTGTTGACAATTGATAGATTGTAATGAAAGGAGTTACAAGCAGAAATAAGTCAATGTAGAGGTTGGTTGAATGTAGGTAATATTTGATTGTGGTACTATTGTTGATTGAGCAAAGTACTTGTTGATTGTAGTTTTACCTACTGAGTGTGACCTCTGCTTTACTTATTTAGGTGATATGAATCTGGAGTACTTTTAAGTAAAAGATTTCATATGATTGTAGTGATATGTGAATATGATTGGTTATTCACAAGAGTATAGGTATGAAACTTTTGGATGAAAAGTTGACCTATATTTGAATTTTAAATCTTTGATAGTAGAGATTTGAAATTGTTATCTGTTATTAGACTGATTGTAAGTCGTGAGTTGAATTTCATTTCAATATTGCTAGGAACATTGTGGTTTGATAACCACTGTTGTGATAATGTGATTGCTGTTGTATTTATAACAGGGATGAACAGTGAGAGTAGGTTAAAGATTTTAGCATGTTGCTAATTTCTGGTTGTGTAGACCTAGTAAGTGATGTTAGGTTTCACTTATTGTTGTTGGTTAGTGTGATAGGGTGCTTTAAATTTTTATCTGATTGGTGATAAAGGAATTAGATAGATGATTGGTTCCTATGAGATGTTGGAGGGATGCACTGTATGTGTGCATAGGAAAAGATAGAAGCATGTACATTTGGATATGTGCATGTGGAAAGAATTCCAACAGTCTAAGTATAGTTGTAAGTTGCTATTGAGGACAAATGTATATTAAGATATATGTGATTATATCACAATAGTTAGATTGATTGAGGTTAGATTTCGGGGACGAAATCTCTTTAAGGGGGGGAGAGTTGTAACATCCTCGAAATGGACCTAGTTGTTTATATATTATTTCTTGATTTAAATATGTATTTAAATGTGTTTGGAAATAATATTGCTTGAATTAGTTAAAATAATTGGAATAGGAGTCAAATATTTCAATGTGATAAGTGAATTATTAATTGTTGTAAATTAATATAGTTGACGGTGCAATAAAATGTTTGGACTCGCAAATGGTTTTCGGGTTCCAGACAATAGATTGAGGTGGGGTATTAAATTATACCCGTATAATTGAAGTCGGTTTGAGGAGCCGACTTATATATCCCTTTCCTCTTTTGGAAAGTTTCATTATGAAACTTCAAATCCTTCCAAAACCTTAAGAAATCCAAACTAGAAACTGAAATTATAAGCTGTGATCTTGATTATAGTCTCATAATCATCAGATTTCAATATCATCATCGTGTTCTTAATCAAGAGTAAGTATTCTTGAAATTTGATTTTTATTCAAATTGAGTGAAATTGATGAATTGAAAGAAATTGATGTTAGAAACAAGTTATAAGTGTTATATGATGATTACCTTATGTTTTTAATGGTTTAAAACTGGTTGAAATCGAGTTTTGAGTGATTTGGTGAAAAAAATCCGTGGGTTAGGTTTTGATCAGAATCGCACAGGGCTGGGACGAAGGGAGTACCCGGCGGGTACCTCCCTTACCCGGCGGGTATGGATGATGATAGGGAAGCCGGCGGCTTCTAAGCCAAGCCGGCGGCTTGTGCACTTTTGTGAGTACCCGGCGGGTACTGGTCTTACCCGGCTGGTAAGGCTGTTTTCCAGCCACTTTTGTGTTAAGATTAGATTCTTAGGAGTTGTAAATATAACTTGAACATGATATGTTAATGTAAGTTATATTGTAGAGTTTAGTTATAATTATACCTAAGATAATATGGTGACTTAGGTATTAATTATTATTTAAATAATTGATTTGAATTATTGGATTGATATAAGTTATGTATATTGATATTGATTACTAACTTATATTTGATTATTGATTCTCAGATGTGGAGAAGGCTCAGTGATATTAGACTACTGAGTGGAGGCCTGAGGTGTCGGTGAGTGGATCTGTAACCTCAGTGTGATTTAGTTGTAATGATTTGATTTACAACCAGTAATTTATAGTATTACTTTGATATGATACATCTGTAGAGATATCTTGCCATGATAGTTTAACTAGTTGTTTACTTGGCTGATTGTGCTAGTAGGTAAGACTTTGAGGTCAACTTGATTTGATGGTTGGACTTGTTGTTGTTGTAGACGACAGGAGATCTCGGAAACTTGAATTGTCGGTTTAGAGATCTAGGTCGTGTGTGATTGACAACCAGTTATCGGTAGTTCTGTATAGGCCAATACAGATGATGGATAAGAGTTCCTTGAGTACCAAACCGGTATTAGGGTATCTCAGGAGCCACCGATCCTCATGATGAATGATAATGATTGATAGGTGTAGCTTGACATTGATTGGATGTCGAGTGAATGATTGATTTCCTGTTTATTGTTATTTGATGTAAACAGATTGTTATGCTAGGTTGAGCTGTTGTTTATAGTTTCATTCACTTAGCTTTATGCTAACCCCACCACAGTTCTTCCTGCAGGTTGTATATTAATGGGACATATGGGGCAGGAGGTTGTTGGACTGGATGGAATGTTTGACAGACTGTTACTCTGATGTTATTTTGATAACTAAAGAGATGTTTTAAATTATATAACACCGAGTTGGTTGAAATGTCATGTGTTTGGATTTGAAAAAGTTTAGTGACATTTTAAGTAATGTAAAACATTGATAGTATGTTTTGAAATATACGCTTCCGAGTCGCAATTATTATATTATTGTTTATATTGAAACAGGGGGTGTTATAGTTGATATGTTGACTAGTTGACTATGTGACTTGTTGATTACGTGATCACTTGAATTACTTGGCCTTCGGGCATCAGTTGTTAATGAGGCAACGAGTTGTTGAACTGTTGGTTGGGCTAGTTGGTTATCCAAAGTTTAACACATCTCCTGTGTTAGTTGAAGATAATCACTAGCTATCGGTCTCGTCCGTATGGCCATACGGATATGGTTGGGTAAGTGTTCTTGGGGAGCCACCCGGGTTTATGGTTATTCCCAGAGCCGCCGATCCTCATTATGGTGTTGTTGATTAGTTGAATTGTTGCATTGTTGAACTGATGCATTGTTGATGTGTTGTATTGGGTACTTGCTTGTTTAGTGCTAATTGTTGTACACAAAGTTGTTGCGCTAAGTTAGGTTGTTGATTAGTATCTGCTCACTTAGCGTTATGCTAATCCCCCACATTATCCATTCTTGCAGGTTTTGGCTATTGTATTGGGTGGGCAAGAAGTTGGACTAGAAGGAATGTTTGACCTTGAGGCGTTACTCTGATAGTGGAATTGTATAAAATAATGTTTTAACATGTTTTTATATAACACCTCTGTCGAGAAGTTATGTTTTAAAAGGTTGAATTTTATATGTTGATAAAATGGTGTAAACTATTACTAGTTATTTGGACTTACGCTTCCGATTTATTATATTTAAATGAGTAAAATGAGGGGTGTTATAAGTTGGTATCAGAGCATAGGTTTGGGCGAATTGGACATTGCAATGTGTTCAATCCCAAATTTATGGTAGTGTCAAGTCAAACATTCCTGGGAGTGCAGGATTAATAGTTACATGAGAAATTATTTGTTGAAAATGTACTAACCTATAACATGTTGCAAAAGTGTTGTTTTGTTGCAGAGATGGAGGAATGTGAGAAACCGAAGGGTATTCTCAATGATTCCTCAATACTTGTGGGCCTAGATATATCAGGTATTTTCTAATAAGCTTGGTGTATTTAATAAGCTTGAATTGTTTGATTTGCCATGATATGATTATTAGTAGAGTAAATTGGATCAAACTACTATGATTTCTCAGTGATGAATCCTTGATAATAGTTGCTTGTAAATCTGATGAGGAGATACTAAATGAGATGTTTAACATCATAGAAAGGTGTAATATATTGTTGAATTGAGTAGACACATTATTGAATAAGTTGTAATAGTGCTATTATGTGGAATTAATTGTGTCTACAACATGAAATTAAAATATGAAATTGGTTGTATGAATTATTATGTGGGATTACTAGTTATTGTGAAGTAATAATTTGGAAGTAATATGATTAGGTGTAGTAAATCTTGGTGAATTGAATTAATATGACTCCCTATAGTGAAATGAGATGATGGCATATCTCAATTGAGGTAATTTGGAGTTTTGTTGTTGATTAAATGAGAAAGTGCCCATTGTTTGGAAGTGTATGTTTGACTCAGAAAAGTCAAAGTTGAATTTAGTAGAGTCCAATTTAAAGTTTGTTATGTTATAAAGTGATGAATATGGTGTTGGGACATAGATTGTGACAACAGATCTAGCTTGAAATAGGACTAGTGTAATTATTATTATGTTTGTATATTGGTTTAGATTTGTAAATGAATATTTGTTTTGTTAGTGATATTCGTTAAACATATTGTTTTGCTAAGTTAGACGAATGTTAAATACGAAATAAATAAACAGACGTTTGATGCGAGGCGAGTCGAGATCTCAGGTCGCAGCGAGTTGAGCTGTGAGGTGAGTTCTGAATTCGCGAGGTATCAGTCTGGCGAGCCGAGCTCCGAGTTGGGCTTGGGCTGCGAGTTGGACCGAACTCGCAGGCCCATGCGAGCCGAGCCGGACAGAACTATTTAAACGATTTTCCTTAGAAAATCGTAAACAACTTTTGCATATTCCAAACCTGCGATTCCAGCAAACCAGAGAAAAACATAACCTATCGACTAGGCTTTGACGATTCGTTGTTTAAAGCTAAGTCTAGTTAAACGCAATACGAACATATTCGTTGTTAGTAAGATAACACCGTATTGAGGGATTCCGCACCTTAATACTACAGATAACGAAGTTATCGATCCTAAAACTAGGGGACTTACATCTGGTATCAAAGCTTTCGGGCTAGATACGAGTGTGTTCGTGAGTTTTAGTTTATTGCGTTTTTGATTCGGGTCGTTTTTACGTGCATTATTGCAATACTAACGATCAAAATCATTCTCTGGAAGTTTTAGGGTTAGTTTACAGTCGAATTTCTCAGTTTCGTTCGTAAAAATACCTTAAAATTCGTTTTTCGGGTTTAACAGCCGTTTCGCGAGTCGAGATTAGGGTTCCAGCGTCGCCTGCGAACCGAGTTGAACTAGCGAGTCGAACTGAGGCTTGCAAGTCGAACCGAGATCTCTCACGAATCGACATCACTTGCGAATCGACATCTTTTAGCAATCCGAACTGAGGCTTGCGAATCGACAAATTCTGCGAGTCGAGCTGAGATTGCGAGTTGAGCTGAGTCTTGCGAGTTGAGATTTCTGAATTCGCTGAAACAGTTTAATTTTACGTTTTTAAGATGTCTGACTTAAGTAGAATGATCGAAATGGACCACGAGGTGGGAAAGTCAAACGTTCCACCTAAGTTGTTAAGAATCGAGGATTACTACAATTGGAAGGACAGATTTGAATCTTACTGTAGATTCCATGATCTGTCTATCTGGATGTGTATCAAGAGTGGATACACCCCACCTACTCAAACTGTTCAAAATGCTACTGTAGTTCTTACCTATGCAAACATGAGTGATCAAGAGAAGGAAGCGTACAGAAATGAGAATAAATCACATTCTTGCATAAAGATGTGTCTTCCTAAATCCCTTGCTCATCAACTCAAGTCTTTTCATACTGCTAAAGCGCTCTGGGAAGCTTTAGAGAAAAGAGGTGAGGGAAGTCCACAGGTGAGAGCTGGCAAGAAGAGTCTTCTTAAAAAGCAGTTTACTATGTTTAAAGCTTTAAAAGGAGAAGATCTTGATGCCTATGTTACACGATTCTACCATCTGCTAAGTGAATTAGAATACCATGAAATTTTTGAAGAAGAAGTATCTAAAACCGACAAGTTCCTTGAGGGTTTGCCTTCTAAATGGGAAATGTATGGTGTTATGATTAAGGATAACGAAACTAGGTATTCTACTATGACCTTAGAGCAAGTCATTGACAAGCTGAAAGGTTATGATTTCTCCAAGAAGTCAAGAGATAGTGATTCTGATCAGGTTCAGAACCCTGGGCTGTATCATGGAAAGTCAAGTCTTTCGACTGCGTCATCGAGTTCGACCACTGCACTGTTAGTTGGTGATACTAATGAAAATGGAGAGATGATCACTGAAGATCTGTGCTTTATTTCCTCCTCTGGTGATGAGACAAAGGGAAAGAATTCTGAGAAGTCACCTCAAGAGCATCAGAAGATGCCGATGAGTGTGAAATCTGCTGAACAGCAACTGTCTGTTCTTGCTTCCTTTGTGGCATCATATGAGAACTACATAGAAGGAAAGATCAATGATCCTATTCTATTTGATGAGGATTATGAGTAGATAGATTCTGATTATCTTGAGGAACTGGAACTTCAAGATCAACTAGCGTTGATATCTAGAAAGGTGAAGAATTTCCTCAAGAAAACTGGTAGAAAGGTGTTGGGCAATAGATCAGGGTTTGATAAAACCAAGGTCAGATGCTTTAACTGTCAGGGTATTGGTCATTTTGCTAGAGAATGCCAAAGACCTAAAGTAGAAGCACAAGGAAAACAAGGTTCGGGAAGTACTCTTGCTTCCAAAGCCTTAGTGGTGAAGCAGTTGGATGGCTCGTATGATTGGCAAGCTCATTCTGAAGAAGCTTTGATGGCCGAGATCGAAGAAACAACTGCTGGATCAGTGTCCTACATGCCCACTGACATGGAACAGAGAGTAGAGGTGGCTGAGTCTGAAAAAAGGGCAAGTGATGATGATGTGCTATATATGGATTCAACTCCAGATATGAGTCCTGAAGAATTAGTGGCACGTATGGCTGAATTACAAACTGACAAGAAGAAGGAGCATGCTGTGAACAAGGACAGTTGGTGGTATGTAGACAGTGGATGCTCGAGGCACATGACCGGTGAAAGAAGTCTACTGAAGGACTTCAAGGATAGTCTCAAGCAAAAAGTAAATTTTGCAGGAGATAAAGGAGGAGTAATTTCGGGAAAAGGAAAAGTTTCAAATGGAACTTTGACTCTTGAGGATGTGAACTATGTTGAAGAACTTACACACAACCTAGTGAGTGTTTCCCAAGTCTGTGATAAAGGTCATCCAGTTTATTTCAATGAAAAGGAGGCCTTAGTCCTGAAGCCAGGTTTTAAAATTCCTGATGAATGGATATTGATGAGGGCGCCAAGGAAGAAGGACATCTATGCTATCAACATGGGTGTTCCTAACTCTTCAATGGTGTCTACATGTTTATTGTCCAAGGCTTCGGAAACAGATGCTCTGTTATGGCATAGGAGAATGGCACATCTAAACTGGAGAAAGATGAATTATATAACCAAAAATGGTTTGGTTCTAGGTGTACCACAAAAACGTTTCGAGTCTGAGGATAAGTGTGTTCCTTGCATGAAAGGAAAGCAGCACAAGAAACCACACAGACCTAAGACTGAAAACTCTATCTCCTCGCCATTTGAATTGCTACATATGGATCTCTTCGGCCCTATAAGCAAGAGAAGTCTAGGTGGCAAATGGTACTGTTTGGTTGTCACAGATGACTATTCTAGATTCTCATGGGTATTCTTTTTGGGATCAAAGGATGAGACTCCTGGAATTCTAATTGAGTTCTTTGATCTAGTAGAGAATGTCTATAAAAAGAGAGTTAAGCGTATTCGTAGTGACAATGGAACAGAGTTTAAGAATTCAACGTTGAATATTTATTGCTTAAGCAAAGGGATATTACATCAATTCAGTGCACCTTATGAACCTCAACAGAATGGTGTTGCTGAAAGGAAGAATAGAACGTTGATTGAAGCTGCTAGAACAATGCTTGCTGATTCAAAGCTTCCGGTCATCTTTTGGGCAGAAGCAGTGAATACAGCATGTTATGTTCTTAATAGAGTTCTTACGGTTAAGAGACATAACAAGACTTGTTATGAGCTTTTGAACAATAAGAAACCTAACTTAAAAGGGTTTGAACCCTTTGGAGTTTCATGCACCATATTAAAGACTGGACATCAAGCAAAATTTGGTGAGAAGGCTGACGAAGGATTTTTCCTAGGTTATATGCCCAATTCGCCAAATAAGAGAGTCTTTAATAAAGTCACAGGACGTTTGGAGGTAGTTTATAATATTGAGGTTACAAGCTATTCACCGGATGTTCATAAGGGCTTAGATTGGCAATTTGATTATTCTGATCTTTTTGCATCATTTAAAGTTCCTATTAGTGACTATGTCAGTGATTCAGAGATAGCTGAACATTTAGTGTTTGAAGATGAGAATATTGGTCCCGCTTCAACATCGAGTGTTAAGCAGTCTGGAATCAAGACTACTGTTGACTCAGATAAAGCTTCCACAAGTGAGTCACAAAAACCTTCAGAGGATAAGTCTCTAGAAACAGAAGATCTTGATGATCTTCATACAAAGTTTGATGACATACTTACTCCTTTGAAACATCTAAGAATATCTTCAGCACGTACGGAAGATGTACCTGAATTGGAAGAAATTGGTACTAATTTGGAAGATGAGATACCAGTTGAACCAGTTACTACAACTAGAACGAGTAAGAATCATCCAGTTGAAAACATCATCGGTGATATTAATACTCCGGTTCAAACTAGGCATCAATCCAGAACTAATACGTCTGAGAATTCTGAATACCAAAGCTTGTATACTGCAATGAAAGAGACAGGGATTCCTAATCAATGTCTATATTCATGCTTTATCTCACAAGTCGAGCCTAAAAATGTTCAAATGGCTTTAAAAGAAAACTCGTGGGTAGAAGCAATGCAAGAAGAACTATCTCAGTTCTCTAAATTACAAGTATGGGAGTTGGTTGACCTACCAAAGGGAGAATATCCAATTGGAACTAGATGGGTATTTAAGTGTAAGAGAGATGATAAAGGTATCGTTACTCGCAATAAAGCTCGTCTAGTGGTTCAAGGTTTTAATCAACAAGAAGGTATTGATTACAATGAAGTGTTTGCACCAGTTGCTAGGATAGAAGCAATTAGAGTATTCTTAGCATTCGCATCATATTATGGTATAAAAGTGTATCAGTTGGATGTTAAGAGTGCCTTTTTGTATGGCAAAGTGGAAGAATTGGTGTATGTTTCACAACCGCCAGGGTTTGCTAATCCTGAGTATCCAGATAGAGTATATCGTTTGAATAAGGCTCTATATGGATTACATCAAGCACCTAGGGCATGGTATGGAACACTATCAACGTATCTACTTGAGAATGGATTTACAAGAGGATCAATTGATAGTACACTATTTGTGAAGTGGAAAAAGAAAGACTTTCTTCTTGTACAAGTGTATGTTGATGACATTATCTTTGGATCGTCTGATGAAAAGATGTGTCAAGAATTTGAGAAAGTCATGAGAAAAAGGTTTGAAATGTCTGCAATGGGAGAGTTGAATTTCTTCTTAGGATTACAAGTTGATCAAAAGAAGGATGGATTCTTTATTCATCAATCTAAATATACATATGAGCTATTAGAACGTTTCAAGATGGATGAAAGTAAGGTCTACAATACTCCAATTCCAGTCAATCATGGATTAGGTCCAGATACATCGAGTGATAGCGATGTGGATCCAACTCTTTATAGAGCCATGATCGGATCACTAATGTATCTTACAGCCTCTAGGCCTGACATCATGTTTGCTGTTTGTTTATGCGCAAGATATCAGGCTAATCCGAAAGAGTCACACATGCAAGCTGTTAAACGAATCTTTCGTTACCTCAAAGGGAAACCTAAGCTGGGTCTTTGGTATCCGATTGATGGAGACTTAGATCTCGTAGCTTATACTGATTCGGATTATGGAGGATGCAATCAGAATAGGAAATCTACGACTGGAGGATGTCAATTCTTAGGAGGTAGATTAGTATCCTGGCAGTGCAAGAAGCAAACCTCGGTAGCCATTTCTACATGTGAAGCTGAGTATGTTGCAGCTGGCAGCTGTTGCTCGCAAGTTCTTTGGATTCAACAGCAACTGCGAGATTACGGGTTAAATATAACCAATACTCCTATGATGATTGATAACGAATCTACTATGTCGATCACCAATAATCCAGTAAAGCACAGTAAAACTAAGCATATTGATATTCGACATCATTTTATTAGAGATTGTGCTGAAAAGAAATTGATAAAGTTAGTTAAGGTTCCATCATTGGATAACTTAGCAGACTTATACACAAAGGCGTTCGACAGAGCAAGATTTGAGACGTTGGTTCAACTAAACGGAATGAGAAATCCAGAGTGATTAGTCTTCCAAGGGTATTCTTGTAATAGTTAGTATTTATGTGTTTATTATTAAAAAAAAAAAAAAAAAAAAAAAAAAAAAAAAAAAAAAAAAAAAAAAAGGCGTATGGCATTCATTTGCTTGTTACCTAAGGGGAATCGCCTTCATTTAAGTTTTTATTTGCAAAAACTACGGGAAATGATAGTACATTAGGAGAATAAGCTTCACAATAATAAAGCTTAAGTCCTAAGTATGATATGGTAGTAGGTTCAAATAAAGTTGCTTTAGAACTACAGCAGTTCTATCAGGTATGTGTTTATATTTATTTGATTATACACCTATATCCACAAGTTATAATTTGTCTATTTTTAGTAAAATTTTAGATGGCTTCATCATATGATGTACTGGTAGGCAAATTATATGAAATTTTCTAAGTCTTAAGAATTTAATTAACTACTTGTTTATTATTTTGTGTAACTATTCTATGATGTATGACATTAAGTCTTAAATGTTGAATGATGGTATTACCATACACTGTTATCATGCATTTTAATTAAAGTGACAAATAGTAGCAATATGGGTATTAATTTAATTACTGGTAACTATGTTGTACTATGTACAGAACTGAAACCTTTAATTAAATTAATATTCTCAAATATATTTTGAATTATGCTAGAAGGAATCTTCTGTTGTACTACGTACAGACTTAGATAACATAGCATATTCAAAGTATGTTTGATATTTGTCTAACCGTAAAAATTCAAGTGTATGTTATATGTTTCGAAAAGATACATCATTTAGTAACCGCTACCTTGAAAATTTAATGATGCAGTGTTATGTGTTTTACTTGAATTCTTCAGTATGTCATATAATAGGAAGCACTTGATAATTCTCATACTAACAATAAAGAGTTTGCTTAGAAAATTGAGTATAATTTGTTTATGTGGATCATATACTGGTAATCGTCTTGAACTATCTATAATTAAAATATTTACTTTATGTGCGTAATGCATTTATTAATTATGCTATGTGGATAAAGGTACCTAAGATATAGTTTTATAAATATAAATGTATAAATGATATATTTAGTTGTAATTTTATAGTAATTTATTTGAATTTCATGAGGTATGTATACTACCAATCTGCTTAAACTTTTTAAATATATCATGAATTGCTTATTCTTACTAATATGATCCCTAAGCAGATAAATTCTTATTCATTTTGTGTATGTATTTTATTTTGTTTCAAGTGTTTAATAAAATGGTACTTGATACCTATGATTATGTAATTTTGTTTTAGTTTTTAATTTTTGTGTTAATTATGCTTACCCTTCGGAATTAAATCATACTGAATGTTTTTGAGTTGAACAACGTGACAAATACAAGTGAAAATTAATTATAATTTAGACTTGTGAAAATATCGGGTTTTTATTTATACTTAGAATTAAAATTCGCGTTTTTAATTATTTCTGCGAGTTGACTTCGACTTGCGAGTCCGCTTCAAATCTCGCGAATCGAATGTAAAGTATAAAGGTGGTCAAACGAGTCAGACCAACCCACCGAACCCACATACTTCGCGAGTTCAGTAAAGCTTGCGAATCCGTCAACAAGGCGAAACGAGGCGATTTATTGTTTTCGTTTGATTTCGATTCTTAGATTACGGGAACGAGTTATTCAATCCGAGGACTTTATACACCTTCATATTGCGAACATTTTGAGGTATAAACCAACGGATTTCACCGTGTAAATAACAAGAAATTGAAGTTTTTATAAAACTTAGGGTTTCGGGTTAAAAACTAAACGATTTGCGTCGATTACGATGTTATTGGACATAGATCTTTAGGGTTTATGTTAAACGAACATTAATGAACGTGAATCAATCGATAGATCATGTTAAAATTACAAGATTAATCGATTTTAAGTGTAACCTCGCGACGGCAGTTCATCGAACGAGTTGACATTTTGAATCAACTCGCAGCGAGTTGACTAGCGAATCCATGAGATTAGCGAGTTCACTTAAATAACTTTAGCGAGTTGATCAATGTAGCGAGTTTATAAGTTTAGCGAGTTCATAAGCAAAACGAGTTGACCTCACCTCGTTAGGCCAGTTTATGCGAGTCCAGTACTTAGAAAAATTTTATTTTTTAAAGTAGTGATATAAATGTTAAGACTTTTTAAGTAATAACTTTTATGAAATGGATTTGTGTTAATTCTTATATGATTATATCGAAAGTCTACTAATTTAAGAAGAAAACTAGTGGCGTGTCCTAATTTCACATTAGCGGTATAATTTTTAACGTTAACGACTTGAGATTTTTATTAAAATAACAAGTACCTAACGTGATTTAAATTAGACTTAAGACTTTTTAGTTATAAGTAAAATTTTTATATACGACTTGAGATTATTTTTGTATCAAGTTATATATAATTACAATTTTAAACTAAGATGTTTGATGAATCTCGATTCATAAATACATAATAGTTTAAATATTTTTTATCGTGCATTAAATTATATCTGTTGTTTGTATTTATTACAGATATGGCTAGAGCATTTGATAAGGGTCACAACATCCTGGTTGATCTGAACCTTGAGGCCAAACGGGCTGACAGGGTTGCTGATATATTACGTTTTCTAGCACGATCAAGGATTAGATATGCCATTACGGCCAATCCTCCTATCTCACAGACTATACTGAACGATTTCTGGACGGATATTGTTTATGACGAATCTGTCACTCCGCCAGAGATTCGAGCTACAGTTGGTGGACAACCTGTTACCTTTTCAGCTGGTAATCTTCGTGAGATTTTGCAGCTAGGTACGGTAGAACAGGAGAACGGGGATATTGAGTATCCTATGGACTTTATTGAGGGTGCTATTGGACGTATGGGATATACAGGAGACAGGCGTGGACGTCAGTTCCAGAAGCCTCTGGTCATTGGTCAGTGGAGGTTTCTTTGGCACGTAATGAATATAGTCTTCGCAGCAAAGAAAGGTGGCTTTGATGAGTTGAGCCCTGCGATTCTATCGGCTGTACTGTCACTGGTTTACAATAAACCATACAGTTTTTGTGATTACATTTTTGGAGAGATAGCTAGACAGATATCGGGTTCTGTTAGATCTAGATTTATGATCTACCCGAGGTTTTGTATGCTTATCATACGTGCGCGTCTACCGAACTTGGTTATTCCTGAGCCGTTTTTATCGGTGAATACCATTGATCAACGTGGTTATAATGCCATGTTTATGCAGACGATTAGGAAGGAAGGAGTGGTGAAACCGGAAATTAGACCACTTTTTGGATATATTGTTGATCCGAACTACGTTGCACCGCCAAATCATGGGTGGTTGGACGTAGCTCCTGCTGCTGTTGTTGCTCCTGCTGTTGCTGATGTTGTACCTGCACCTGTAGCTGAGGAAGCTCAACCTGAAGATCCACAAGGGCTCCTTGAGGATGTTCTTATTCAGGCTGGTCAGGTGGATCAGCAGGTGAATCAAGAGGTTGCTGCACAGGTTGTGCAAGAAGTTTTGGAGCAGAATGATGATGAGACAAATCCTTTGCTTCAAGACATTGAGAGTTACTTGGCACCACCTGAGGTAATCTGTTACTTATGTAATAATATAGATGCTTAGTTGATAGATTGTTTTTATTGATCATAGATGCATAATATTATTATATAATGATTCTGATATTAGATATTTAGTAAATTGGATATTATTTCTGATTTTAAAAATATAAATATCATTATACGAACAGGAAGCTGAAGCTGAGGCTGCACATCCAGAAGTTATATTACTTGAGGATGAGCATATACAGCTTGATAGATCAGTTGTTGTACCAACTGAGGTATTATATCTGATTAATCTTAAATATATAGAATTTGTATGATAGAGCTTATGCTAATCATAAATGTTTAATATATTTAAAATTTAGGATCCTGTTAGATCATCTAGAGGTCGTGATGGTGAGACGGCTTCAGATGAAGTTTCTGACAATACACCTTCTCCTCCTCCATCTGCTTCTGAAAAGAAGAGGAAGGGTAAGAGTATTCTGGAGGAAGGTACTGAGGAAGTTGAGATTCCTTTGATGAAGCGTCCGAGAACGCTTACAATTCGAGAAGGTTAGTATTAATTAAAGTTAAATAATCTTAACTTGTTGTTTATCAGGAGTTGAACTGAGACAGTTAATTCTGTATACAGTTTCTCAGGATACACCACAGGTAGAGATGGTTGCACCGGTGGTTACGGAATCGATGTCTTTACCGCTTCAAGTATGAGATATAAATTCTATAACTATGAGTGTTATGCAATTAATTAGAGTTTGAGACAGAGTAATCTGTAACAATAACTGATTTTAATTGTGTTTAACTTTACAGCATGAGGTTGCTGATCTAGTTCATGGAGCTAATTTTCCGACGAACAAAGCAGCTAGATTTGCGACAAGTTTGCTTACGCAAGCTTTGTCTCAACCTCATACACCGCTTACCAGAGACTGGCATATTGAGTCTCTTACACCGCCTGGACCAAGAACGATACCTGTTACTCCAACGACTGATGCTGAAAGGATTACATCCTTAGAGTCGAGGGTAAAGGATTTGGAGAAGCTTACTTCTCAGATTCCAGAGCTGGTGTCGAGCAATCTTCTTCTTTCACAACAGATTCTCAAGCAGAGTGAATCGTACAATCTGTTGATGAAGACTCATGAGACTTTGCTTGCGGACTTCACTGTACAGAGACTGAAGTTATCTTCTTTAGAGAGTCTGGTCTTGAGATCGCATTCAGGACAGCCTGCTCAGGGGGAGATATTGGTATATCTGGAGTCTTGCAGAGAGAATGAGTTGAAGAGAAAGAGAGATCAAGACAAGGACGATGATCCCAATGCACCGAGTGGTGAGCAGACTGGTCCTTCAAAGACTAGTGAGCAAGCTACTATTCAGGGGGAGTCTGGTGCTGGTGCTAGTGGTTCTGGAGTGGGTACAAGTGCAGATAAGACTGTATCGGGTGATACTGAAGCTGGTAAGATAGCTTAGTATTATCTTAGTACTGTAATATTTGTAATAGTTTGTAGTGAACAAGTGTAAACTTAATTATTGTGTAAATATATTTGGCTTAGGGTTATTATTATTTTAAGTAAAATATGTTTGGTAATTTAAGTTTATAAAATTATGTTAAGATAAAATAGTGATCGAAAGACTTCTGACTTATTGAGTAGTCGAGCGGCGTGTTCCGATTAATTTCGGCGGTCATAATTTTATAATAACATATGCATTTTAGATTTGATTATAGACTTAAGACCGTAAGGTTTATAAGAAATTAACAAGTTAAAAATGTATTCGTATTAACTAGACAAATGATATATAATTTAAAGGTTAAATTGATAATGAATGAGATCAATTAACACTTGGAAATTATATAAGGTAATTAATAGTAAATTTAAATGTTTGGTGATTATTCACAATGCATTAGAATTTAGAATTAATTAATATTTGTTAAGTAGACTTAAGAGATTTTAGATTGATTCAGGGTAATCAATAAAAGATTTTATAAGTTATATTTATATTGCGTTTATATGTTAGGTTAAAATATACAAAAGAATTAATAAAGAAATTCTTAGATTGGTTCAGGGAAATCAATGAAGAATTTGAATTATTAATATATTTGTATTTATGTTTTTCTCTTAGGATTGGAGATGCTTGATCTATCTGAATCGGAAGATGATATTTTTGATGAGATAGATGAAGACATTGATTTTGATCTTGAGGATGGAGAATTCCTACCACCTACAGATTGGACTGCTGTACCTGAGAATGTGCAAGACATGGGTGTAGATCTAGATGCAAACATTGATGAACACCATGTGAGCCCATCTAGGACAGAAGTTGTTATTGAAAATGAACAAGGTCCAACAATTGTCGATATAGATGAAGATATTGATGATTCAACCTCTGATGAAGAAGAAGAAGTTTTTGTTCAAACCAAGAATCCTGCTGTTGTACTTAGGAAACTTCCAAAGAAGAAGAAGAAGATTGGAATTTCTGAAGTTGATATTACGAAAAAGCGTGTACCATGTAAAGGGATTATTGGTTGGTACTTTGACTCAGAACTAAAGCTTTTTGCGATCAAAAGGTTTGACGGAGTTCAATATTTTGAAAGAAAGCTTGCAGTTTTTAGTTCTCTACCACGTTATGAAATACGTGATTTGGCTAGATTAGAGATTAACAACCCAAGTCGTGATGATTATGCTGATCGTGTTGAAAGAATCATTAGACATGAGGTTGGTACAAATAAGTTTGTTCAGATTAAGCCAAGAAAGGGAAAGACTGTGAAATTACAAGAGAGAAGTCAAAGAACAGGAAGAAGAAGAAGGAAGAAAGTTTACCCAGCTGTTAGATGCATACAACATATTCCACTGAAGACAATGCCACAGGATATTTTGGGAAATATGAAGAGTTGGCACGTGGATTCAGGAACTGGAGAAGCTGTTATGGTTGAAGCTGATAATGAGGTTGAAGGTGGTAAAAGAGAAATCTTTAGAGTTTATGATCATCGACACCTGATGAATATGTCGAGAAAAGATCTGTTAAAGTTGAATGAGAACAGAATTTTGACGACTATTGAATGGGCTGATTTAGCAAGAGATTATCAGTTGATGGTTAAAACTTGTATCAAGATGAAGATTTACGCAGGCAGTAAGATTTACAAATGAAGACCAAAGACAGCGTGAAGATAAAGACGCTAGAGCTATTGTCAAGGGGGAGTCTGTTGGGACATAGATTGTGACAACAGATCTAGCTTGAAATAGGACTAGTGTAATTATTATTATGTTTGTATATTGGTTTAGATTTGTAAATGAATATTTGTTTTGTTAGTGATATTCGTTAAACATATTGTTTTGCTAAGTTAGACGAATGTTAAATACGAAATAAATAAACAGACGTTTGATGCGAGGCGAGTCGAGATCTCAGGTCGCAGCGAGTTGAGCTGTGAGGTGAGTTCTGAATTCGCGAGGTATCAGTCTGGCGAGCCGAGCTCCGAGTTGGGCTTGGGCTGCGAGTTGGACCGAACTCGCAGGCCCATGCGAGCCGAGCCGGACAGAACTATTTAAACGATTTTCCTTAGAAAATCGTAAACAACTTTTGCATATTCCAAACCTGCGATTCCAGCAAACCAGAGAAAAACATAACCTATCGACTAGGCTTTGACGATTCGTTGTTTAAAGCTAAGTCTAGTTAAACGCAATACGAACATATTCGTTGTTAGTAAGATAACACCGTATTGAGGGATTCCGCACCTTAATACTACAGATAACGAAGTTATCGATCCTAAAACTAGGGGACTTACATATGGTAAGATTTTTAGGTGTTTAATAATGATCATGATTGTAACTGAATTATGATTTATATACTAAAAGTGGTAAAATAATGTAGTCGAAGTGGTCAACCAAACTTATATGTATTGACAAGTTGTGAAAAGTCAAAGTGATCATGAAATTGGAAAAACCTGTTGTGATTGGTCTAAATATAGTGATTGTAATGTGAATTGGTGCTTTAGAGTTATAGTATGCCACTAATGGTGAAAAATAGTTTGTTGGACTTAGAATAGTCAACGTAATGTGGAATGGGTGATGAAATAATGGTTATATGGGTTGAAACTCAAATGGGTTAGAAAAGTGCCCAAAGGGGTCACTTAATGGTTAAAAGGTTAAAATGTGTAGTGGTCTGATTAAGAAGAATGTTAAAGTGACTTTAAGTCGTAAAGATAGTAGTAAAAGGTGATGAAAATGATTTGGGTAGTCAGTGTGGTTATTTCTTAAAAGTGTCCAATTGGATCCCTAAACGGGTCAATGAGTCAAAACATGATATAAGGTGTATATATAGGTGATGAAGGTACCCACACGTCCCAAATATATGTAGAAACATGTTGGCAAAGAGTGGAAGTCAGAAGGTAAGCCATTTGGAATATGGCGGGTCCATTAAAATGGTCGGAAATGGCCTAAAATGAGTTACACGTCCGTTTTCTCGTAAAATGTAAAAATTGAAAAAGTGTAAAAAGGGAAAGTTTTATTTTGGCATGGTGGAAGTGCCTGCAAAATTTTGTGACCTAACTCTTTACGGTGTAGGAGATATGCGCGTTTGAATTTCGCATTTTTGCACTAAGTTGTGCAGGCTGCTGTGCAGACAAGGGACCCGGCGGCTGTGGGTGTAAACCCGACGGCTGGAGAATGTAAACCGGCGGCTAGTCACCCAAGCCGGCGGCTGCTATAGCTTTTATACGGCAAAAATTTTCTGTTGCTAAAAATTTAATTCGCCCGGCGGCTGGGGGTCAGAAGCCGGCGGTTCCTATATAGAATCCGGCGGCTTCCCTGTAGAAGCCGGCGGTTTGTGGGTATTTACAGGATTAAAATATTTTTTTTTACGTTTTTCGACGTTCGACGTAACGTTTGACGTAGAAATTTCCGCTAAAAAATTTCGGTGTCCGATTAAGACGAAATTTACATGTCCACTCAAAAACGGTCCAACGGTTAAAGCTCATCGCTTTGCCATGAGCCCTGTCAGTTTTTGGCACTTCGGGGTCGTTTGGGGCCCGAAAATCGCGTTTTATTGTTTTTCGAACCTTATTTTGAACTTTTAGCTTACGTTTTGTATTGGGCTTTTGTTTTATTGAGCCCAGAGATCATTCATGTGACTATATGCAATATTAAAACTTGTTTTAAGAGGTCTATATGGTTCATTGTGTATGAGTCGGTTGTAGGCGGTTTACTTAACTAAAAAAAATATACCAGTAAATGGTAATGTTGATTGTGGTTAACCAGGATTAGTAAACCTTGATTATAAAAATTATGTGGAGTATAAGATGTGAATTAGTTGAACATGATGAAGTAACTGAATTATGCAAAAGTATTAAAAATGTATTAAATTGAGCATTTTAAGAAGTAGAGGATAAGTGCATGAGCTTATAATTATGTGATGATCGAATATGAAATGCTCAATTATAAATTAACAAAAGGTTTATAGATTGATGAATATGTGTTAAATATTACACTTTGTATTGATGAAATGTTGGTACTGAAGGTACTAGAAGTATTAATTGTCATACTAGTAGTTTAATTGGAAATCGGGTAATAAAGAGGTTGACTGATGTACATGTATTAGACATTACCCTATGTTAATAATATATATTGAAAATGGTGTTGAATGTCTATGTTGAAGATACCTACCTGATGATACAAGTAATGTATATTAAAAGTGATAGGTTGAAAATAATAGCAGGTTAATAATTGGGGATATACTTGCTATTACAGGTTGTCAAAGTGTGTAAACTGTTGATATCAGTGTTATGATATATGTTAGAGTAAAGATTAATGACTTGAAGAGGAATGGTATGAAGTTGCCTGAGAATGAAGTGTGACTGACATAATATGACGACGTCTGGCCAACGTATTTATATTATGCCATTTCACATGAAGTTGTTGAGGCTACTAAGTACCAGAAAAAGTTAAGTGGTTGTAAATTAACAGGTAGGATATGTTGACTTGTAGTTGGGTGATAGTCAATGATTGACTAAAAGAAAAGAATAATAGACTGTTAATCTGTTGTTGCTAATGTTGTATTGAACAAGTGATGTGTATAGGTGATGCATTGCCAATAGTATGAATGAAAAGTTGATTTAAGCAAAGTAGAGGTCAGTTGACTTTGAATTATTTGGTTGTTAATAATGTTGAATAGATGATTAATGATAGCACCTTGTGTTGTTGAAATACCATGGATGATGATACATGGTATAACAGGTGTTGTCGTAGCATCCAAATTGGTGTGATAGGATGCTAGTTGATTATATAATAATAGTTTTAACCATAAGAATTGACCTCTACCTATTGCTTATTATTTATTCTATATGTGATTATGATTATATGAATTGTGATTCTTTGCGAATAAGAGTTTCACATAATCAAGTTATATTTGTAATTACAAGTTGTAAAGTTGAAATATTCACATGGATATGTGTTACAGTTGTTACCGGTGATTATGTGTTTTAAATTGTATACATGACTAAGTATGAAAGGTCATGTAAGTGGTCAGTTGACTTATTAGAGATATGATTTAAGTACACTATATGTGCAGGGTAAAAGATAGAATCATGTACATATGAATATGTGCATGTGGAAAGAATCGAAAGAGTATATGTATATAAATAAGTTATTCACGGGAGTAATGTATGATATGTTTATGATGTGATTAAGTATTTGATGATATGATACTGGTTGTTGGATGGTGTCCTTTATGATAGTAAAATTAAAGTACAGCTTAAGTGTTTGGGTGAATTAAATTGTAACTACATATTGGGTGTATAGTAATAAACAAGGAAGTGGTTAGAAGTGTATAAGAATATGCCTAGTGATTTAAAACAGTCATACATATTGTATGCATATAGTGATGAACATACATGTAGTTGGAATTGTAAAAGGGGTATAGTCTTATTAAATTGAAGATATAATATAAGATGAAGCTCTCATGAGAAGTGAGAGTTAGTATGTGATTGAGTTTCTTAGATCAATTAGGGATGATCAGATTTCGAGGACGAAATCTCCTAAGGGGGGGAGATTTGTAACATCCAAATTTCGGGTCTAGTAATATTTTAATATTTTATGACTTTGGTGTATTATTTAATGTGTCAGAAAATAGTTTCGGTGATTTATTTGAAAATAAATGGGTAAAAGAGTCGAATAATTTATTGTGACTAATAAATTATTAATTGTTTTAATTTAATTTAGTTGACGGTAAAATAAAATGATGTTTCCCCGTAAATGATTTTTAAGTTCCAGACAATGATAAGTACGGGGGACAAAACTAGTACACCTATTTCTAATATATGTGTAAAAGGTGTCTGAGACTTCCCCAAAATTCCAGAAAAATCGATAGAGAGCCAGAGGCTTCAAGAACCCTAAATCTAAACCTAGTTCTTCAATAATCACCCAATTCTTGTGAAGTTATCTCTTCTTCTTCTTGATTTTTGGTACGGTTGAACTAAGAACACCATAGGGATGATTCTAAATTCTTGGAACAAGGTTTTTGGTGAAATTAAGGCTAGAGAATTGTGAATTAAGTTTCAAAAACGTGATTTGATCCTTCTATCATCATCATAAACAACTTGTAAGTGTTGATTTCTTGATTCCTTATAAACTTGAAAATGGGTTTTTGTGGATTTGATAGAATCAAGATGATTCATGTGGAATTGAGGTTGGAAATGATGATATAGTTGTTAATTGATGCTTATTCTATGATTATAACATATTCCTTAGTTGAGAATTGAAGAAATTGACTAAGTGTTCTTGAGGGTTGTGATGATCATAATGATTTTATGAGTTTGATGAATTAAATGATGGAATTAGTATGGTTTAGTAGTGAAAACACTTGATTGATAAGTAGAAAGTAAAATTATAACTTAGTTGGTTAATTACTCATTAAAACTTAATATTTGTGATTTGGTGAATTAGGGATATTGGAGGTTGATAATCTTGTTATATGATCTCATGATGTTAATTAACAAGGATTAAGGTGTACTAATATGATAAGAGGATCATGGGAATCATAAACTTGTTAAATGATTATGAATTAATGATGTTAATTGGTTATTCATAATCTAGAGATGAAGTATGTTGAATTATTGTAATAAGTAACAATTTATGTGAATTGTGATAGAAAGTGATTATCGTGATTGAATGATGGTATTATATTGGATATTAAATATGTTGTTTGATGAAGATGAATTAATATGATGTTATATATATAGATTTTAAAACAAGTAACTAACTTGTTCTATTTTGTTGTAATTCCAGTTGAGCAGAAGACTCAGTGATATTAGACTACTGAGTGGATGCCTGAGGTGGTCGGTGAGTGGATCTCTAATCCTCAGCGTAACTCGGTTGTATCAAGTTTGGTTGCAACAAGTCGCGTGTTATTACTTTATTAGTTGCATCGATAATACTGTTGATATGTTGACTAGTTGACTATGTGACTTGTTGATTACGTGATCACTTGAATTACTTGGCCTTCGGGCATCAGTTGTTAATGAGGCAACGAGTTGTTGAACTGTTGGTTGGGCTAGTTGGTTATCCAAAGTTTAACACATCTCCTGTGTTAGTTGAAGATAATCACTAGCTATCGGTCTCGTCCGTATGGCCATACGGATATGGTTTGGTAAGTGTTCTTGGGGAGCCACCCGGGTTTATGGTTATTCCCAGAGCCGCCGATCCTCATTATGGTGTTGTTGATTAGTTGAATTGTTGCATTGTTGAACTGATGCATTGTTGATGTGTTGTATTGGGTACTTGCTTGTTTAGTGCTAATTGTTGTACACAAAGTTGTTGCGCTAAGTTAGGTTGTTGATTAGTATCTGCTCACTTAGCGTTATGCTAATCCCCCACATTATCCCTTCTTGCAGGTTTTGGCTATTGTATTGGGTGGGCAAGAAGTTGGACTAGAAGGAATGTTTGACCTTGAGGCGTTACTCTGATAGTGGAATTGTATAAAATAATGTTTTAACATGTTTTTATATAACACCTCTGTCGAGAAGTTATGTTTTAAAAGGTTGAATTTTATATGTTGATAAAATGGTGTAAACTATTACTAGTTATTTGGACTTACGCTTCCGATTTATTATATTTAAATGAGTGAAATGAGGGGTGTTATATTAATAGTATTTGCAGTGTAATACAATAGTACTAATATATTACTATTATTTAACGAATACGTCAAATTAACGAGTTATATATCTATAATAAAATTTCTGCCTTTAAGAACATACGTTAAATTAAATGGTGGGTATTATATGATAGATTTAGAATTGTGTCTTAATGAAATTATGTACAAATAAATATCCATGATATCATCCATTAAATATGTGACCCAATTAAGTTAATTATCATAACTTTTATTTTACGTGTTATTGCAAACAATTATATCATCAATACTTTGGTTAATATTTTTCCATATATATTACACTCCGCCAAACACATTAATTAATGTCAAGTGGGAGTAGAAAATTGGCTCATAATTGTTGATTGTACGTAAGCATATCCATTTTCAAAGAAATTATCACACTTTAAATAATATTCTGTTTGTCCAAATATATATACTAATCTAATTTACGAGGAAAATTCAAATGAGAATGGAGGAATCAATAGGATTGCTCCATTTCAAAAACTCATATTCATCTTTTTTCAAAGTTAGATATTTTACAAACCGTATGTCTATAAATTATAAAAATTACATATTCGGAATCAGCGTTTTTTTTCTTTTCGATTCTAGATCGAATAAGCTTTACTTTCGACAAAGGTTTTTTTTTCCATTTTCGTTGGGTTTTAAAAATTTGTAATGTGAAATCACATGTGATTTAACACTAATAAATAATCGCACCCGCTTATATCTCCGATTAAACTTTAAATTCAAATCATTGATGATTTAAAGAGATTAAAACATGAAAAACTAAGTTGTAATCACATGCGATTGAACATCAAAGTATCAATCACATGTGATTAAAGAGTAATAAAATACGGATTTTTAAATCATTAACTATAATTATATAATTAAGTAAAAATCAAGTTGAAATCATACATGAAATATCATATATCTGTAAATTTCTCATCAAATATCAATTTTTAGATGAAAATCATATATGATTATATACAAAATCATATGTGATTATATAACAAATCACTTGTGATTAAATGTACAAATAACAATCACACGTGATTTTTAATGAAAACTAATGCAATTTTTAATTTGTTATTTATAACTATTAATGTAGATTAATATTAAGTTGTAATCACGTGTTAAATAACATATACCATGAATAAATAATCGTGAACAAATTTTAATTTTTTATCATAAATCAAATTTGATTATATTGTAGAATCCGGTAAAAAACGAAAAAAAAAATCGTCGAAAGTATAGCCTATGACATCTCTAATCGAAGAGAAAAAGACGCTGGTTCCGAATATGTAATTTTTATTATAATTTATGGATTTACGGTTTGTGAGATCATTAACCACGGGGGAAAAATAGAAGTGGTTTTTGTAGAGAAATGGAGCAATCATATTGGTTCTCTCATTCTCTACTTTTTTTGCATTCTTATAAGAACCCGCCTCTCTAATTTATATAACTTTGATTACTACCTCCGTCCCATTTAAAATGACCACTTTGACTTTGCACGTAGTTTTAGGATTCTCCACTAACTATACTTTTCACCAATCAAATATTAAATCTACCCACTAAAGTCTTTTTTGATTGGTCAAATATCAAAGTGAACACTTATAATAGGACATCCCAAAATGGTATTGTGGACATTTTAAATGAGACGGATGGAGTAGTTTTTGGTAGATGAAGGTTACTATAAAGGGTCGCTTGATAATGAAAAAAAATTAAGCATATGATTCAACCCAATGTAATTAACATCTACATTATTAATTAACGAAGAATAAACTTTTTGACTACGTATATACTTACCACGATATATATACTCAGTGCTTCAAGTGAGACTTGAACCCAAAAGTTCTTTTTCGATGGGTTACTTTCTTTGCTCAATTATCAAACATTTTATAAATTAAGTGTAAATTAAAGGTTCACTTTTTTTTGCCATTGTAGATGTTAATCATGCATCTATATATGTTTTAAGTCCGATCCATTTTAACTTTCTGTTCGATAACAATCAAATCTATGTATTTATAATGCATCCTATATTAGTCCTAGATATATAATACTCCGTACAAAAGATCTGTTTTTGTTTTAAATTATAAGAGACAATTTCAGATGAATCTGTTTCAATAACTAATAAAAAGTTGTGCCTTTCATTATTCCATCCATTGATTGTGTTCTTATACTCCAATTCACATCTCATGAATAATAAGGAACTTGATTGTTGATTAAAGATATCATTAAATCATTAAAAGGGAATTAATATAATGATAATAATACTAATAATTAAGAATTTGATAAGGATAAAGGAATGGTGGTTTTAGTCATTTCACATGGAAAATGATGAAGACGGGAAAAAGAAGAAAAAAAATCTTCGAGGATTAACGGCGTTATTATAAAACTTGAAGGACACGTAGTGAAAAAAAGATAAACTACATGGACGTAAATATAATTTTCTCTTGATTCAATACTGATTCGGAAGGTAAATAAAATATTACTCCGTATTAATTATCAGAGAAATGACGATGATATGTGCGACCTGTTTCAGGTCGCCGAGTATTTGTGGGACTCGCAAACAAAAAAAAGTAAATGTTTATTTGTTAAACAAATGATGATTATCTATATTTAAATGGTAAAAACGATTACTAAAACCCTGTTACATAATTTTTTATTTATTTTGTTATTAAAAAACAATTGTATTGTTTCAACTAATTAGAAATTATATTCACTGACATCCATTAAGATGATTCCTCTTCCATGTTATCGATGGAAGTGTTTTTTTTCAACGATATATAATTTTTGATATATTTATCTTTGTACATGAACTTACAACTTCATAGTTGGAAGGTCATCCTGATACCGTTACGTCAATGACTGTTTGATTGTTATATTCAAATTCAAATGTCTTACTTTGAGTTCATGAGTTAAGAAGTAAAGTAAGTTATGTACTACTTTTGTTTGTTTTGTTGTTTGAAACTTTAAATTTTTCGTATACGATATATAAAGTTAAATTGAATTTTGTCATAGTTTAAAAATTATTCCATTGAGATTCATTTGAAAGTGACACATACATTATTACATTTTTTTTATAATTACCTATGAGCATGTATAAATAAACAATTATCATCCTCTGTTAGAAACATTGAATCTTATTGGCATGTCGTCATATGGATGCATTATTCTTAGTTGACACTGTTTAATATACGATATTTACAATGGTTATTTAATATCATATGAAAACAAAAGCAAATGTAAAAACGTAATATATGTATTGATTCACGAAGAACTAAATATAATTTTTTCGTATCAGTCAAAGTGTTCAATTCAAAATTCACATAGCGTACAATCTAGTGTTGTCTAATAAGATATCAAATTTATTTTTTAAAAACTTTTTTTTTATTGGTTGTTACATAAAGTGAACATTTATTTTAGGATAACGTCCGGTAGATATGAGAACACTTAAAATATGATGGAGAGAATATGTTATTATTCACACTCAATCATGAACGTTTTTTAACCTCAACATTTTCAGCTATCCAAAAAGAATCCATCTGTAATACGCGAATATACGGATTTTGATTCATGATCTACAACGAATCATAATTATTATTATTTTTATTCACATCTACAAACAGAGGCGGAACCTTATAGAAGGTAGAGGTAGCAGTTGCTACGGATTCATTCTCAATATGCAGTGTAATTTTCATTGAAAAATAGCATTTTTAGTTGCATTTCTTGTTTGTGCTACGTGTTCAGAAAAATTGGGATACCATCGTTACGGGTAACTCAAAATTCTGGATCCGCCACGGACTACAAATCATATATTCGGTTAATTAAAGGTAATGACACAATCAATTATTTTATATTTTAAATTGGTGGACTTTCTGTGATTGGTTACACACAACTCAAAAACCATTGTAACACGCCTTACGATATCATTGGTTGAATTAATTAAGTATGACGACTAAAGCTTAATCCAACTTGTTTTCTTGGATTATTGAGTCACCATTACCGACTAAAATAAATAAAATTACATTTATAAAACTACAATAATTTATTAATTTCAAAGAAGTTAGAACTTTTTTTATGTTAAGATTAAAGATTGTTAATGATTTTGAGTTTTGATCTAAAGCTTACAACTTCAAGCATTAGATATGAACTTGAACACAACCACATAAAACTTAGATGAAAAATGTTCAAGTTCGATGTAGTTGTAGATACGAACATTAAGCATTAGATGAGGAAATCGATCGAATAAAATACTATGTAACGGGTAGTAATTTGTACATTCGTAAATTTATTATTTTAGTGCACATAGTAAAATACTTTATAACATATTTAATTACTAAATTTCACATACTTTATGATGTACTCCGTATAAATTACTACATTAAAATAATAGACGCGAAAAACTGAAACCGACGTACAAATCGCTACACTCGAACAGTGGACGCGGAAAACCGAAACCGTGAAGTAAAAGGGGCAAGGGACACTGGGACAGGTGGTTGAATAAAAAATTACAATAATAAAACATATGTTTTACTTTCAGCCCCTATAGTATAAAAACTGAATTGTTGCACCCTTCAAAGTATTATTATTCACAACTTAGTGATGGCAGAACATAATTAACATGTGAGACTAGCTTTTACACCAATATTTAGCATGTTGTTTGGTTTAGGTGTCATTTCAAATTTGTTTAAACATTTAAAATTGAAGATATTTCTTACGGTAAAACATCAAATTGTGAATAAATTGTAAAGGGTGTCTAAGCTATTTACATATAGTTTAGGGGTGTATAGGAAAGTAGTGCAACACAAGAAGGATTCAAAGAATATTCTCATTGGTTGGAAGTTATTTATTGTTAGAATATTCGAAGTCGTAACCTTTCGACATGGGGAAATGGCCACTTGTCAATTTGTCGTCTCATCTACCAAAAACAAATTTTCTTCGATGCATTATCTATAACAAAACTTCAACACGATACCTAGCTCGGTCAACTGAAAAGGACTAGTAATTCATCCAAAATAATTTGGGTTGTATCAAAGATTCAAGATACATTAATTGTATGTCATCATAAAGTTTGAAGAATACTACGGCGGTGTATAAGACTTTATTAACGAAAGTTACTTTTAAATCTACTTAATTAACCTTATACGCGTGGATGCTTACGTTTTAAAATTTTATAGTTGTAACGTGTGTGTAGGATTTTTTTTTCTTTATAAGGTATATAATTCGCGTGTTCTTTTCCATTTTTTGACATAGGATGACGTATCAAACTCATATCGATAATATTTTGTACTATCGTGTCATATGAATATGTAATTGCTCATTTTATTACTCCCTCCGTCCCATATTAATAGTCCAGTATTCCATTTTGAGCTGTCCCAAATTAATTGTCCACTTCCATAAATGGCCACTTGTCAATTTGTCGTCTCATCTACCAAAAACAAATTTTCTTCGATGCATTATCTATAACAAAACTTCAACACGATACCTAGCTCGGTCAACTGAAAAGGACTAGTAATTCATCCAAAATAATTTGGGTTGTATCAAAGATTCAAGATACATTAATTGTATGTCATCATAAAGTTTGAAGAATACTACGGCGGTGTATAAGACTTTATTAACGAAAGTTACTTTTAAATCTACTTAATTAACCTTATAAGCGTGGATGCTTGCGTTTTAAAATTTGACAGTCGTAACGTGTGTATAGGATTTTTTTTTTCTTTATAAGGTATATAATTCGCGTGTTCTTTTCCATTTTTTCACATAGGATGACGTATCAAACTCATATCGACAATATTTTGTACTATCGTGTCATATGAATATGTAATTGCTCATTTTATTAAATGATTTCAGCAAAGAAGAACAAACAGAATATGATTGATGACAAACAAATCACAATCATGAAAAAGCACAAACAAAAAGGCTCTTATGTTATGTACGTAGTCGTGATTTCGGTGTGAGTTAATAGTGGAAGTCATGAAGGTAACACACTAAATGTTTATTCTAGAGTATTATTTGCCACTATACGTTTCTCACGTCAAAAGATTAAGATAAATTGATCACTATTTATAGCCTAGATTACGATCCTTCGCAATTTTGTAATCGTATACTCGGTAACCTTTTAGATATAAATTGTTGATTAATTGTTCAATAACTATCACATCTATATACATTTTCTAAATCAATTTAGTCCTTTAACTTTACTTAATTTTAAAAACATTTTACTTAATTCTAAAAACAAAACCCCTAAAATTTCTCAATTTAATAATAGAATATATATAATATTTAATACGGGTCATTTGCAAAACTAAAGATTTTTTTGTTACCTATTTGTGATCTAATTAAGAAATCTTACTTTTTTTTTTTTTAAAAGCAATGATATATTAAAAGCCTAAAATGTCAAGAGATACAAATAGAGGGTTCCAAGAAAAATCTTACTTAATTTTATTAATTTTATTCGAATAACTATTTTATATTACATAACCCTTGTGTATACACGTTTAAAAGCTAGTAAATATAATATGAAAAACACCTTTATGATATCATCATTCTAATTAAGTTTTAATTTGTCAATTAAGTCCTTTAATTTTAGTAAATTTTAAATAAGATCCCTAATTCATTAAAAAGGGATTTTTTTAATCAACTACTCACTTACATATAAAAATAAATTTAATTCATTAATTAAATATAATCCAAATCGATCTGTAATGTTTCTATTTTCAATTCACCGAGTAGGAATAAAATTACTTGAAAAGGTTAATATATACTTAAAATAATTAAAAAAAATTCACTAACTTGGTTTAAAAAACTTTTAATTTTTTAATCTCTACTTATATAAATCTATTTACATAAAGTAATATTATCATGAATCCAACAAAATGATTAATATACATATCAACATACACACTTTATTATTAAAAACAAGATACTTAATATGAAATTTCATATTAAAAATTAACGACCCGTGTGAATACACAGGTTTAAAGTCTAGTAAATTAATATATAATTCATAACTTAGAATAATAGTTCCGTAATTTCCAACACCCAAATTAAGATTACTAGAAAGACTTCAATTATCAAAATCTAACTTACAAACATATAATATACATATTTTCACATTCCGAAATGGGTGGTGATATTTTCACAAATAATTTTGATAAATCCATCGTAACTTTACATTAAGTAGTTGTATTGTACGCACAAATTATGCACAATAAAAAGGGGTTTGTCAAAAAGAATGGTGAAACCTTTGTAAATGTTACCCAACTTACAAATTAGAAATATATCATAATAATATAGATATATACTAAAGAAGAAGATGATCTGCCTAATCTTATTAAAAAAAACAAAAAAAAAAAAACATATATTGCACCCTCTTGCATATGCTTTTCCTTGGTGTAGACAAGGTACCCACCTAGCTTCAATCTAATTTCTTATGAGCTACTTTTATAATTTTATACTTCATATTAAATATATTTCTTATGCTTACAAAGTTGTAAAAACTAATAAACAATGCGCCTACGGGTTTTCACATAAAATAAACGATTCCTACCGACAGATATGTTTTACCTTCAAAACTTCAATAAACCGTATAATATTGTTATTTTATTATACGTGGTTCTACTATATATAAATTTATAAAAAGGTCTTATCTAATAATTTGAACCTAAGATCAAGTATTGAGCCAATTTCAGAACAACTATTTACAAATTCATATATCTATATAGATAGTTGTTAATTCGTGACTCAACGCATTACTCGAAATCTCGATTTTTAGCTCGTGACACGATTAACTCGACTGGTACAAGTCACTATTTTACAATAAATATATATATGTATATGTATATGTATATGTATATGTATATGTATATGTATATGCATATTATTGCTTAAGATTTTGTTCATAAGTGAAGTAAAATATGGTGAGAGTCGATGTGACACCCATCAAATTAGGACTAGTTATTAGATCCTAATCATCTAGCAATATATGTAATTAGTGCTATGTTTTAGGCTAATTGTATGTATCAATATGTATATTGTTATATATAAATATCAGTACGCGATTTGTTTAAATCGTGCATTTTCAAATCGGCCGAATTCCGATTCATCTATACGGCGTTGGTGAAAATAAGTATTAAGTAATATAGAATTGTTATTTAATACAACTCATTATTTATTACGTATTATTTCGATAACATTTCAAAAGTATTTCGTGTCGTATAAAACAATCAAACGCAACCAAAAATGCACAAGTCGTGCCCGATAATCGAAACAAACTAAAGTTATATTTTATAAGTCATTAATAAGTATTTTGATAAAATACTTCAACTCGAAAATATCTAAAGTTCATTCGTTATTTAAAATACGTACGTATTGCGTATAAAATATAACGTCTAAATATACGTTTAAACGATCGGGTAAACGAACACGGATATAATACCAATTATTTGAGACAAAATATAACAAAAATCCACCTCCTTTTTGACTTGGAAAAATCAGCCAAACAAGATCCATGAAACATGGATCTTGTTCTTGACTTTAACCACCACCATCATCTCATCTTTCTTCATTCAATCACCAACTCAATCTCTCTCATTCTCTCTCTAATCTCTGATCTTTCTCTCTCTAAAATCAGCCACTTTCACCACCATAATCCACCATCAAAACCTCTTTGGATCATCAAGTCGATTGAAGCAAAAACGATCACGAGAACGCGAGCTACGCTTCCACCTTTTCGGATTCTTCATTCGATCATCGTAAGAATCCCGACACTTTCGTAAAATACTTGTATTATGTTTATATAGATGATATATTGTTCATACAACTTGATAATGTCCAAATCTAAATCTTAAAAACGTTTTTCATAAGTATGTATGTATGACAGATTCTGTCTCTCAAAAACAGTCCCACAAAATCGTTAATATCTCGAGCTCTAAGATGAGTTAGACAACCAATTTTTTTTAAAAGTTGCGTATTGAAAAGAGCTACAACTTTCGTGTTTTACACTTTTTCCAGATCTGTACGGATTTAAGTATAGAAGCTGATCTTTGAATGTTACTCGTTTCCGAACCAAATCCGACTACCTTTCATGTTGATTTTTGTTAAAAATAGCAGATGAACTTATAAAATTACCATAAAGTGCAGATTTACACTAGACCCATAGGGGAACATCTGTGATTTTTGGTGGGTCTTGGTTTTGAATAAAAAGTGTAGAAAACGAGAGGTTCGTCGAGCCAAAAATCAGAAAAAGATATAAAAAGGGGCTGTTTTGGAAACTAAGTTATAACTAACAGTGGTAACTATGTTATAACTAACAGTGGTAACTATGTTATAACTAACAGTGGTAACTAAGTTATAACTAACAGTGGTAACTATGTTATAACTAACAGTGGTAACTATGTTATAACTAACAGTGGTAACTAAGTTATAACTAACAGTGGTAACTATGTTATAACTAACAGTGATAACAACTTATAACTAACAGTGGTAACAACTTAAACTAACAATAGTAACGAGGTTATAACTAGAAGTGGTAACAACTTATAATCACCTAAGACAATAACGCATCAACACATGATTTATACGAATACTAACCACTTCAATTATACTTTACAAGTATATCATTACAACATTTTAATAATAATGTTTTGAGATTATTATTACAATTAATCACCAACGGGCCGTACATGTTTTCAAAATACAATCAATCCAAAACTAATTATTTGGACATTACTAGTTGGATGAACAACTAGCATAGATGGTCTGCTGAGACATCTAATCATTTAAAACCTTGCGCGTTTAGGACGCCTGGCAGGTTTCAGTCGTTGGAAACGACATCATTCTTTGTATACCATCATTGTTGCTTGACAGCATCTCATCAGACTCAGGTGAGTCTCATAGCCCCTATTTTAAATGCTTTTACCTAGGGGTGAGATACATGCTCTGTTTTGTTTTACATGTGAACGCAAGTATCAAATTATCACGTATGCTGCATGAGTTGTTTTCATCTAATCAATCAAAGTCCTCTGAAGCATAGTTCTATTAATATGATTTAGCGTGAATGTTAGTGTATGGTACCATATGGGATTGACAATCCCCGTCCGAGTTAGCAAGCACTAACCTGTCAAACGGACGCATTATCATTTGTTCAAACGTATGTTGATTAGGCATACGCATAGAGGCACCCTCGATCAGGCACTTGATAGTGATCCTGACCCCACAGTTAAGCTCAGACTATGTGCTCATGTTAGTTGTATCAATCTATACTTATTTGTTTAATTACAAATATTCATGTGATACTCATCAATCAATTATTTACATGCTTTGTAAATTAAATCATTAAATCTTGCGGTTCACAAATCATATATTGTTATATCAAACCTGTGAGCTCACCAGCGTTTTCGCTGACCCATTTTAGCATGTATCACAGGTACTCAGCAGTAGGTTGGACTGCCCATCAGGATACTGTAGCTCGAGTCGCATGCAAATAATATCATCAAGAGATTTAACTGCATTTCTATATTTTGTACAAATTAGATATGTATTGGAATCTCTCAAGTATCTTATGCGAACTCACCTTTTGGAAAACAATTATGTAATTTCTATTACATTAATGTATTTTATCAAACGACGCATGTACTGGTCGTTCATTATGTAATCTTATGTGTTTTGTTATTGATTAGTCGCGCCCCGAACCGACCCGCTTCCGCATCATAATTTGAGAGTGCGACAGATTGGTATCAGAGCCTAAGGTTATAGTGAACTAGGTTGCATTAGTGGGCCTAGACTATGACCGTTAGGCAGTATTTTCTGTTAAGTGTGATTGGTTCAAGAGTTATGTCATACAAGTTTAATTTAACATAGCTTGATCAACTATGTACAATTAAATAAAGATGATGTAAGGCTTGAAATGGTTATGCTGGAATAGGAATACATTAGTTGACTCTGACCTCGAGAGAAACCGGGACTCAAAATTGTTTGTGCTAGACACTCATAAGACTACTATGTGATATAAGTATATATACATAGTTAGTCATCGATCAAGCACAGTACGCTAGTCTATTATATATTATATATATAGACACTCACATATTCAAACACTTTGTCATAGCGATGGCAACACACACCCACCGAAACATCTTCTATTTCATCCCGCTCTCGACAACATCTCTTGTAATCACGAAACTCATAGGTAGCTAGGAGGACCACCGAGTCACTTCAAGCGAGACCTTATCCAACTCAACAATTCAAATAACCAGGCTAGTTAGCACGTAGTTGCTAGTCAGTAGAGATGGTTATTCAATTCCTCTTGATTGTTCTATAATGTTGATTGTCATATTGTGATGTTGTATATTACCGCATTTGTATATGTACATCTATGATAATCATCATTTATGGACAATCTCTCACGAACTTTATCCTTCTAATCTCAGGAAAATCATGCCGCCAAAGTCAAGGACTTACACTGATGCCCAGATGGCATCTATCATCTCTCAGGCTGTGACTGAAGCCTTGGCGCGACATTCGTCAGAGACCCCCGAAAGGAATAGTGGTACTGCCAATACCCCTCCCACTACCAAGCCTTGTTCCTACAAGGATTTCCAAAACTGCAAACCCCTGAGCTTTAAAGGAACTGAAGGAGCCATCGGCCTAATCAGATGGGTTGAGAAGATGGAATCCGTCTTTCGCATTAGCAAATGTGCGGAAGGGGATAGAGTTCAGTTTTCCACATGCACCCTTGCTGACGGTGCCCTCACCTGATGGAACTCGTATACCCAGTCTGTGGGTATAGATACCGCCTATCTACTTCCCTGGGAAGATCTGAAGAAAATGCTCACAGATGAGTATTGCCCATCTGAAGAACTCGAGAAGCTAGATGAGGAGTTCTGGCATCTTAAGGTTCAAGGAAACGACATTGTTGGTTATACCACTAGGTTTCAACAACTGGCAACCCTCCGCCCAGCCTTAGTAAGCACTGAGACCGACAAAGTCAAGAGGTACATTCGCGGTCTTCCGGAACCTGTCCGGGGGAATGTCGCTTCTTCCGGCAAAACCACCATTTAGGGAGCAATTCGATTAGCTCATGAGCTCATGGCTATGCAAGAGAGCCAAGGAAGCCCTGTCTCATCTTCTGGGAACAACAACAAGAGAAAATGGTATGGGAATCAGAACCAACAGACCTTCAAAAAGACTGAGACTGTCAAGAATGACACATCAGGTTCTGGAGAGAGGAAAGGGTACACTGGAAGTAAACCCTACTGTTCAAAGTGCAATCGTCATCATGATGGTCCTTGTAGTGCACCCTGCAACAACTGCAAGAGGTATGGACATCTTACCAAAGACTGTCGAACACCTGCAACCAACCCCACCGCCAACAACAACAACAACCAACCCCGAGCATGCTATGAGTGTGGAAACACTGGACACTTCAGGAATGCGTGTCCAAAGTTGAAGAACAAAGGGAACAACAACAACAATGCTAGGGGCAGAGCTTTTGTACTGAATGCTGGAGAGGCCCGTGAAGACCCTAATGTGGTCACGGGTATGTTTCTTCTCAACAATTTAACTGCTTCAATTTTGTTTGATACTGGTGCTGATAAGAGTTTTATATCTGAGGAATTTAGCCCACTATTAGACATTTCACCTGTTGCCTTAGAAGCTAAGTACACTGTAGAGTTAGCTAATGGCAAATTGATCGAGGCCGATAGTGTAATACCAAATTGCACCCTAAACCTCGCAAATGAACTATTTCCCATAAACCTCATACCCATCGAGATTGGAAGTTTTGACATAGTAGTAGGCATGGATTGGCTATCCAAGCATCGAGCTGAAATTGTATGTCATGACAAGATCATTCGTATTCCTCTCGTCACTGGTAGTACTTTGATCATACAAGGGGAGACCAGTGGGACGAGATTGAATATCATATCCTGCATGAAGACTCGCAAGTACCTTAGAAAAGGGTATCAGGCAATCCTCGCTCATGTTATTGGGAAGAAGTCAGAAGAGAAGCGACTTGAGGATGTGCCCATCGTCAGAGACTTTCCAGAAGTCTTCCCTGAAGAATTACCTGGTCTTCCACCACCAAGGCAAGTTGAGTTCTCAATAGATCTTGTGCCTGGGGCAGCACCCGTGGCACGAGCACCATATCGTTTAGCCCCTTCAGAACTTCAGGAGTTGTCTGTTCAGTTACAGGAACTTCTGGATAAGGGTTTCATAAGACCGAGTTCTTCACCATGGGGAGCTCCGGTCCTGTTTGTGAAAAAGAAGGACGGTTCATTCAGGATGTGTATCGACTACAGAGAGTTGAACAAATTGACCGTCAAGAACCGTTATCCACTTCCTCGTATCGATGACCTGTTCGACCAACTCCAAGGGTCAAGTGTTTATTCAAAAATAGATCTACGATCGGGTTATCATCAGTTACGAGTTCGCGATGAAGATATTCCGAAAACCGCTTTCCGAACTCGCTATGGTCATTACGAGTTTCGGGTTATGGCCTTTGGTTTGACTAACGCACCGGCAGTATTCATGGATCTAATGAACCGAGTGTGCAAACCATATCTTGACAAGTTTGTCATTGTCTTCATAGACGACATTCTTATCTACTCACGTAACGAGCAAGAGCACGCGCAGCATCTCAAAACCATTCTAGAACTTCTTAGACACGAAGAGTTATATGCAAAATTCTCCAAGTGTGAATTCTGGATTCAGACCGTTCAATTCCTTGGTCATGTGATTGACAGTCAGGGAATTCATGTTGACCCCTCAAAGATCGAGGCTATCAAGTGCTGGAAAGCACCGTCAACACCGACCGAAGTACGCTAATTCTTAGGACTGGCTGGTTATTATCGGCGCTTCATTGAGAATTTCTCCAAAATAGCACAACCACTCACGACACTGACTCAGAAAGAGAAGAAGTTCAATTGGACTGATAAGCAAGAGTCAGCATTTCAGTTATTAAAGCAAAAGCTTTGCAGTGCGCCCATCCTATCGCTACCCGAAGGTAACGAAGACTTCGTGGTATATTGCGATGCTTCGCATCAGGGACTGGGTTGCGTGTTGATGCAACGAGAGAAAGTCATAGCTTACGCCTCCCGACAACTCAAGGTTCACGAGAAGAACTACACAACCCATGATCTCGAATTAGGAGCCGTAGTGTTCGCTCTCAAAATCTGGAGACATTATCTGTATGGCACAAAATGTACCATCTTCACTGATCATAAGAGTCTCCAGCACATATTTGATCAGAAGGATCTCAATATGAGGCAACGTCGTTGGGTCGAGTTACTCACCGACTATGACTGCGAAATCAAGTATCATCCGGGCAAGGCAAATGTAGTTGCCGACGCCTTAAGTCGAAAAGAGCGCACCAAACCTCTTCGAGTCCGAGCCCTCAGTATTATTATTCATAATGATCTAATCATTCAAATCCTCACTGCTCAACTCGAAGCATTGAAACCTGAAAACATCAAGGAAGAGGCCTTGCGAAATATGGAGAATCAATTTGAAACCAAACCCAATGGGGTCAAGTACTTCGCAAATCGAATCTGGTTACCCAAGTTTGGGAATCTTCGAGACTTTGTGATGGATGAAGCTCACAAGTCCAAATACTCTATACATCCTGGATCGGACAAGATGTATCATGGCATCAAGGAACTGTACTGGTGGCCGAGCATGAAAGCTGAGATTGCCACATACGTCAGTAAATGCCTCACATGTTCTAAGGTTAAAGCCGAATATCAGAAACCCTCCGGCTTGCTCCAGCAACCGGAAATTCCTCAATGGAAATGGGAGCAAATCTCCATGGATTTCATCACTAAACTCCCGAAAACATCAAGTGGTTGCGATACTATATGGGTAATAGTTGATCGTCTAACCAAATCTGCTCACTTCCTGGCCATGAAGGAAACCGACAAAATGGAACGTCTCACGCGAATCTATATGAAGGAGATCGTAACAAGGCACGGCGTTCCAATCTCAATTATATCTGATAGAGACAGCCGATTCACATCTAACTTTTGGCAATCATTACAGAAATCGTTAGGTACTCGTCTAGATATGAGTACTGCGTATCATCCTCAAACCGATGGCCAAAGTGAAAGGACAATTCAAACACTGGAAGATATGCTACGCGCTTGCGTAATTGATTTCGGTGCAAATTGGGAACATCATTTGCCATTGTGTGAATTTTCATACAACAACAGCTACCACACCAGTATTGGAGCTGCACCTTTCGAGGCACTTTACGGTCGTAAGTGCCGGTCGCCTATCTGTTGGACCGAGGTTGGAGATAGCCAACTCACTGGTCCTGAAATCATTCATGAAACCACCGAGAAGATCATTGGTATCCAGCAACGGTTGAAAGCCGCACGTGATCGTCAGAAGAGTTATGCTGACTTGAGACGCAAACATCTCGAGTTCCAGGTTGGGGATCGAGTACTCTTAAAAGTATCACCTTGGAAAGGTGTCATCCGTTTTGGTAAACGTGGGAAGTTAAACCCTAGATACATCGGACCTTTTGAGATCCTTGAAAGAATTGGTCCGGTAGCATATCGATTGCAGCTGCCACCTGAGCTCAGGAGCGTGCATCCCACATTTCACATTTCTAATCTCAAGAAATGTCTGTCTGATGAGACACTCATTATACTTCTCGATGAGATTCGAATCGACGACAAGCTTCATTTTGTCGAGGAACCTGCGGAAATCCTGGATCGTGAGGTCAAGCAACTCAAGCAAAGTCGTATTCCCATCGTTAAGGTCCGGTGGAATTCGCGGCGTGGTCCGGAATTCACTTGGGAACGGGAAGATCAAATGCGACTCAAGTATCCTCAATTATTCACTGATTCTACTTCAACCACGACTCAGAGCTAAATTTCGGGACGAAATTCTCTTAACAAGGGGAGAATGTGACACCCATCAAATTAGGACTAGTTATTAGATCCTAATCATCTAGCAATATATGTAATTAGTGCTATGTTTTAGGCTAATTGTATGTATCAATATGTATATTGTTATATATAAATATCAGTACGCGATTTGTTTAAATCGTGCATTTTCAAATCGGCCGAATTCCGATTCATCTATACGGCGTTGGTGAAAATAAGTATTAAGTAATATAGAATTGTTATTTAATACAACTCATTATTTATTACGTATTATTTCGATAACATTTCAAAAGTATTTCGTGTCGTATAAAACAATCAAACGCAACCAAAAATGCACAAGTCGTGCCCGATAATCGAAACAAACTAAAGTTATATTTTATAAGTCATTAATAAGTATTTTGATAAAATACTTCAACTCGAAAATATCTAAAGTTCATTCGTTATTTAAAATACGTACGTATTGCGTATAAAATATAACGTCTAAATATACGTTTAAACGATCGGGTAAACGAACACGGATATAATACCAATTATTTGAGACAAAATATAACAAAAATCCACCTCCTTTTTGACTTGGAAAAATCAGCCAAACAAGATCCATGAAACATGGATCTTGTTCTTGACTTTAACCACCACCATCATCTCATCTTTCTTCATTCAATCACCAACTCAATCTCTCTCATTCTCTCTCTAATCTCTGATCTTTCTCTCTCTAAAATCAGCCACTTTCACCACCATAATCCACCATCAAAACCTCTTTGGATCATCAAGTCGATTGAAGCAAAAACGATCACGAGAACGCGAGCTACGCTTCCACCTTTTCGGATTCTTCATTCGATCATCGTAAGAATCCCGACACTTTCGTAAAATACTTGTATTATGTTTATATAGATGATATATTGTTCATACAACTTGATAATGTCCAAATCTAAATCTTAAAAACGTTTTTCATAAGTATGTATGTATGACAGATTCTGTCTCTCAAAAACAGTCCCACAAAATCGTTAATATCTCGAGCTCTAAGATGAGTTAGACAACCAATTTTTTTTAAAAGTTGCGTATTGAAAAGAGCTACAACTTTCGTGTTTTACACTTTTTCCAGATCTGTACGGATTTAAGTATAGAAGCTGATCTTTGAATGTTACTCGTTTCCGAACCAAATCCGACTACCTTTCATGTTGATTTTTGTTAAAAATAGCAGATGAACTTATAAAATTACCATAAAGTGCAGATTTACACTAGACCCATAGGGGAACATCTGTGATTTTTGGTGGGTCTTGGTTTTGAATAAAAAGTGTAGAAAACGAGAGGTTCGTCGAGCCAAAAATCAGAAAAAGATATAAAAAGGGGCTGTTTTGGAAACTAAGTTATAACTAACAGTGGTAACTATGTTATAACTAACAGTGGTAACTATGTTATAACTAACAGTGGTAACTAAGTTATAACTAACAGTGGTAACTATGTTATAACTAACAGTGGTAACTATGTTATAACTAACAGTGGTAACTAAGTTATAACTAACAGTGGTAACTATGTTATAACTAACAGTGATAACAACTTATAACTAACAGTGGTAACAACTTAAACTAACAATGGTAACGAGGTTATAACTAGAAGTGGTAACAACTTATAATCACCTAAGACAATAACGCATCAACACATGATTTATACGAATACTAACCACTTCAATTATACTTTACAAGTATATCATTACAACATTTTAATAATAATGTTTTGAGATTATTATTACAATTAATCACCAACGGGCCGTACATGTTTTCAAAATACAATCAATCCAAAACTAATTATTTGGACATTACTAGTTGGATGAACAACTAGCATAGATGGTCTGCTGAGACATCTAATCATTTAAAACCTTGCGCGTTTAGGACGCCTGGCAGGTTTCAGTCGTTGGAAACGACATCATTCTTTGTATACCATCATTGTTGCTTGACAGCATCTCATCAGACTCAGGTGAGTCTCATAGCCCCTATTTTAAATGCTTTTACCTAGGGGTGAGATACATGCTCTGTTTTGTTTTACATGTGAACGCAAGTATCAAATTATCACGTATGCTGCATGAGTTGTTTTCATCTAATCAATCAAAGTCCTCTGAAGCATAGTTCTGTTAATATGATTTAGCGTGAATGTTAGTGTATGGTACCATATGGGATTGACAATCCCCGTCCGAGTTAGCAAGCACTAACCTGTCAAACGGACGCATTATCATTTGTTCAAACGTATGTTGATTAGGCATACGCATAGAGGCACCCTCGATCAGGCACTTGATAGTGATCCTGACCCCACAGTTAAGCTCAGACTATGTGCTCATGTTAGTTGTATCAATCTATACTTATTTGTTTAATTACAAATATTCATGTGATACTCATCAATCAATTATTTACATGCTTTGTAAATTAAATCATTAAATCTTGCGGTTCACAAATCATATATTGTTATATCAAACCTGTGAGCTCACCAGCGTTTTCGCTGACCCATTTTAGCATGTATCACAGGTACTCAGCAGTAGGTTGGACTGCCCATCAGGATACTGTAGCTCGAGTCGCATGCAAATAATATCATCAAGAGATTTAACTGCATTTCTATATTTTGTACAAATTAGATATGTATTGGAATCTCTCAAGTATCTTATGCGAACTCACCTTTTGGAAAACAATTATGTAATTTCTATTACATTAATGTATTTTATCAAACGACGCATGTACTGGTCGTTCATTATGTAATCTTATGTGTTTTGTTATTGATTAGTCGCGCCCCGAACCGACCCGCTTCCGCATCATAATTTGAGAGTGCGACAGATTGGTATCAGAGCCTAAGGTTATAGTGAACTAGGTTGCATTAGTGGGCCTAGACTATGACCGTTAGGCAGTATTTTCTGTTAAGTGTGATTGGTTCAAGAGTTATGTCATACAAGTTTAATTTAACATAGCTTGATCAACTATGTACAATTAAATAAAGATGATGTAAGGCTTGAAATGGTTATGCTGGAATAGGAATACATTAGTTGACTCTGACCTCGAGAGAAACCGGGACTCAAAATTGTTTGTGCTAGACACTCATAAGACTACTATGTGATATAAGTATATATACATAGTTAGTCATCGATCAAGCACAGTACGCTAGTCTATTATATATTATATATATAGACACTCACATATTCAAACACTTTGTCATAGCGATGGCAACACACACCCACCGAAACATCTTCTATTTCATCCCGCTCTCGACAACATCTCTTGTAATCACGAAACTCATAGGTAGCTAGGAGGACCACCGAGTCACTTCAAGCGAGACCTTATCCAACTCAACAATTCAAATAACCAGGCTAGTTAGCACGTAGTTGCTAGTCAGTAGAGATGGTTATTCAATTCCTCTTGATTGTTCTATAATGTTGATTGTCATATTGTGATGTTGTATATTACCGCATTTGTATATGTACATCTATGATAATCATCATTTATGGACAATCTCTCACGAACTTTATCCTTCTAATCTCAGGAAAATCATGCCGCCAAAGTCAAGGACTTACACTGATGCCCAGATGGCATCTATCATCTCTCAGGCTGTGACTGAAGCCTTGGCGCGACATTCGTCAGAGACCCCCGAAAGGAATAGTGGTACTGCCAATACCCCTCCCACTACCAAGCCTTGTTCCTACAAGGATTTCCAAAACTGCAAACCCCTGAGCTTTAAAGGAACTGAAGGAGCCATCGGCCTAATCAGATGGGTTGAGAAGATGGAATCCGTCTTTCGCATTAGCAAATGTGCGGAAGGGGATAGAGTTCAGTTTTCCACATGCACCCTTGCTGACGGTGCCCTCACCTGGTGGAACTCGTATACCCAGTCTGTGGGTATAGATACCGCCTATCTACTTCCCTGGGAAGATCTGAAGAAAATGCTCACAGATGAGTATTGCCCATCTGAAGAACTCGAGAAGCTAGATGAGGAGTTCTGGCATCTTAAGGTTCAAGGAAACGACATTGTTGGTTATACCACTAGGTTTCAACAACTGGCAACCCTCCGCCCAGCCTTAGTAAGCACTGAGACCGACAAAGTCAAGAGGTACATTCGCGGTCTTCCGGAACCTGTCCGGGGGAATGTCGCTTCTTCCGGCAAAACCACCATTCAGGGAGCAATTCGATTAGCTCATGAGCTCATGGCTATGCAAGAGAGCCAAGGAAGCCCTGTCTCATCTTCTGGGAACAACAACAAGAGAAAATGGTATGGGAATCAGAACCAACAGACCTTCAAAAAGACTGAGACTGTCAAGAATGACACATCAGGTTCTGGAGAGAGGAAAGGGTACACTGGAAGTAAACCCTACTGTTCAAAGTGCAATCGTCATCATGATGGTCCTTGTAGTGCACCCTGCAACAACTGCAAGAGGTATGGACATCTTACCAAAGACTGTCGAACACCTGCAACCAACCCCACCGCCAACAACAACAACAACCAACCCCGAGCATGCTATGAGTGTGGAAACACTGGACACTTCAGGAATGCGTGTCCAAAGTTGAAGAACAAAGGGAACAACAACAACAATGCTAGGGGCAGAGCTTTTGTACTGAATGCTGGAGAGGCCCGTGAAGACCCTAATGTGGTCACGGGTATGTTTCTTCTCAACAATTTAACTGCTTCAATTTTGTTTGATACTGGTGCTGATAAGAGTTTTATATCTGAGGAATTTAGCCCACTATTAGACATTTCACCTGTTGCCTTAGAAGCTAAGTACACTGTAGAGTTAGCTAATGGCAAATTGATCGAGGCCGATAGTGTAATACCAAATTGCACCCTAAACCTCGCAAATGAACTATTTCCCATAAACCTCATACCCATCGAGATTGGAAGTTTTGACATAGTAGTAGGCATGGATTGGCTATCCAAGCATCGAGCTGAAATTGTATGTCATGACAAGATCATTCGTATTCCTCTCGTCACTGGTAGTACTTTGATCATACAAGGGGAGACCAGTGGGACGAGATTGAATATCATATCCTGCATGAAGACTCGCAAGTACCTTAGAAAAGGGTATCAGGCAATCCTCGCTCATGTTATTGGGAAGAAGTCAGAAGAGAAGCGACTTGAGGATGTGCCCATCGTCAGAGACTTTCCAGAAGTCTTCCCTGAAGAATTACCTGGTCTTCCACCACCAAGGCAAGTTGAGTTCTCAATAGATCTTGTGCCTGGGGCAGCACCCGTGGCACGAGCACCATATCGTTTAGCCCCTTCAGAACTTCAGGAGTTGTCTTTTCAGTTACAGGAACTTCTGGATAAGGGTTTCATAAGACCGAGTTCTTCACCATGGGGAGCTCCGGTCCTGTTTGTGAAAAAGAAGGACGGTTCATTCAGGATGTGTATCGACTACAGAGAGTTGAACAAATTGACCGTCAAGAACCGTTATCCACTTCCTCGTATCGATGACCTGTTCGACCAACTCCAAGGGTCAAGTGTTTATTCAAAAATAGATCTACGATCGGGTTATCATCAGTTACGAGTTCGCGATGAAGATATTCCGAAAACCGCTTTCCGAACTCGCTATGGTCATTACGAGTTTCGGGTTATGGCCTTTGGTTTGACTAACGCACCGGCAGTATTCATGGATCTAATGAACCGAGTGTGCAAACCATATCTTGACAAGTTTGTCATTGTCTTCATAGACGACATTCTTATCTACTCACGTAACGAGCAAGAGCACGCGCAGCATCTCAAAACCATTCTAGAACTTCTTAGACACGAAGAGTTATATGCAAAATTCTCCAAGTGTGAATTCTGGATTCAGACCGTTCAATTCCTTGGTCATGTGATTGACAGTCAGGGAATTCATGTTGACCCCTCAAAGATCGAGGCTATCAAGTGCTGGAAAGCACCGTCAACACCGACCGAAGTACGCTAATTCTTAGGACTGGCTGGTTATTATCGGCGCTTCATTGAGAATTTCTCCAAAATAGCACAACCACTCACGACACTGACTCAGAAAGAGAAGAAGTTCAATTGGACTGATAAGCAAGAGTCAGCATTTCAGTTATTAAAGCAAAAGCTTTGCAGTGCGCCCATCCTATCGCTACCCGAAGGTAACGAAGACTTCGTGGTATATTGCGATGCTTCGCATCAGGGACTGGGTTGCGTGTTGATGCAACTAGAGAAAGTCATAGCTTACGCCTCCCGACAACTCAAGGTTCACGAGAAGAACTACACAACCCATGATCTCGAATTAGGAGCCGTAGTGTTCGCTCTCAAAATCTGGAGACATTATCTGTATGGCACAAAATGTACCATCTTCACTGATCATAAGAGTCTCCAGCACATATTTGATCAGAAGGATCTCAATATGAGGCAACGTCGTTGGGTCGAGTTACTCACCGACTATGACTGCGAAATCAAGTATCATCCGGGCAAGGCAAATGTAGTTGCCGACGCCTTAAGTCGAAAAGAGCGCACCAAACCTCTTCGAGTCCGAGCCCTCAGTATTATTATTCATAATGATCTAATCATTCAAATCCTCACTGCTCAACTCGAAGCATTGAAACCTGAAAACATCAAGGAAGAGGCCTTGCGAAATATGGAGAATCAATTTGAAACCAAACCCAATGGGGTCAAGTACTTCGCAAATCGAATCTGGTTACCCAAGTTTGGGAATCTTCGAGACTTTGTGATGGATGAAGCTCACAAGTCCAAATACTCTATACATCCTGGATCGGACAAGATGTATCATGGCATCAAGGAACTGTACTGGTGGCCGAGCATGAAAGCTGAGATTGCCACATACGTCAGTAAATGCCTCACATGTTCTAAGGTTAAAGCCGAATATCAGAAACCCTCCGGCTTGCTCCAGCAACCGGAAATTCCTCAATGGAAATGGGAGCAAATCTCCATGGATTTCATCACTAAACTCCCGAAAACATCAAGTGGTTGCGATACTATATGGGTAATAGTTGATCGTCTAACCAAATCTGCTCACTTCCTGGCCATGAAGGAAACCGACAAAATGGAACGTCTCACGCGAATCTATATGAAGGAGATCGTAACAAGGCACGGCGTTCCAATCTCAATTATATCTGATAGAGACAGCCGATTCACATCTAACTTTTGGCAATCATTACAGAAATCGTTAGGTACTCGTCTAGATATGAGTACTGCGTATCATCCTCAAACCGATGGCCAAAGTGAAAGGACAATTCAAACACTGGAAGATATGCTACGCGCTTGCGTAATTGATTTCGGTGCAAATTGGGAACATCATTTGCCATTGTGTGAATTTTCATACAACAACAGCTACCACACCAGTATTGGAGCTGCACCTTTCGAGGCACTTTACGGTCGTAAGTGCCGGTCGCCTATCTGTTGGACCGAGGTTGGAGATAGCCAACTCACTGGTCCTGAAATCATTCATGAAACCACCGAGAAGATCATTGGTATCCAGCAACGGTTGAAAGCCGCACGTGATCGTCAGAAGAGTTATGCTGACTTGAGACGCAAACATCTCGAGTTCCAGGTTGGGGATCGAGTACTCTTAAAAGTATCACCTTGGAAAGGTGTCATCCGTTTTGGTAAACGTGGGAAGTTAAACCCTAGATACATCGGACCTTTTGAGATCCTTGAAAGAATTGGTCCGGTAGCATATCGATTGCAGCTGCCACCTGAGCTCAGGAGCGTGCATCCCACATTTCACATTTCTAATCTCAAGAAATGTCTGTCTGATGAGACACTCATTATACTTCTCGATGAGATTCGAATCGACGACAAGCTTCATTTTGTCGAGGAACCTGCGGAAATCCTGGATCGTGAGGTCAAGCAACTCAAGCAAAGTCGTATTCCCATCGTTAAGGTCCGGTGGAATTCGCGGCGTGGTCCGGAATTCACTTGGGAACGGGAAGATCAAATGCGACTCAAGTATCCTCAATTATTCACTGATTCTACTTCAACCACGACTCAGAGCTAAATTTCGGGACGAAATTCTCTTAACAAGGGGAGAATGTGACACCCATCAAATTAGGACTAGTTATTAGATCCTAATCATCTAGCAATATATGTAATTAGTGCTATGTTTTAGGCTAATTGTATGTATCAATATGTATATTGTTATATATAAATATCAGTACGCGATTTGTTTAAATCGTGCATTTTCAAATCGGCCGAATTCCGATTCATCTATACGGCGTTGGTGAAAATAAGTATTAAGTCATATAGAATTGTTATTTAATACAACTCATTATTTATTACGTATTATTTCGATAACATTTCAAAAGTATTTCGTGTCGTATAAAACAATCAAACGCAACCAAAAATGCACAAGTCGTGCCCGATAATCGAAACAAACTAAAGTTATATTTTATAAGTCATTAATAAGTATTTTGATAAAATACTTCAACTCGAAAATATCTAAAGTTCATTCGTTATTTAAAATACGTACGTATTGCGTATAAAATATAACGTCTAAATATACGTTTAAACGATCGGGTAAACGAACACGGATATAATACCAATTATTTGAGACAAAATATAACAAAAATCCACCTCCTTTTTGACTTGGAAAAATCAGCCAAACAAGATCCATGAAACATGGATCTTGTTCTTGACTTTAACCACCACCATCATCTCATCTTTCTTCATTCAATCACCAACTCAATCTCTCTCATTCTCTCTCTAATCTCTGATCTTTCTCTCTCTAAAATCAGCCACTTTCACCACCATAATCCACCATCAAAACCTCTTTGGATCATCAAGTCGATTGAAGCAAAAACGATCACGAGAACGCGAGCTACGCTTCCACCTTTTCGGATTCTTCATTCGATCATCGTAAGAATCCCGACACTTTCGTAAAATACTTGTATTATGTTTATATAGATGATATATTGTTCATACAACTTGATAATGTCCAAATCTAAATCTTAAAAACGTTTTTCATAAGTATGTATGTATGACAGATTCTGTCTCTCAAAAACAGTCCCACAAAATCGTTAATATCTCGAGCTCTAAGATGAGTTAGACAACCAATTTTTTTTAAAAGTTGCGTATTGAAAAGAGCTACAACTTTCGTGTTTTACACTTTTTCCAGATCTGTACGGATTTAAGTATAGAAGCTGATCTTTGAATGTTACTCGTTTCCGAACCAAATCCGACTACCTTTCATGTTGATTTTTGTTAAAAATAGCAGATGAACTTATAAAATTACCATAAAGTGCAGATTTACACTAGACCCATAGGGGAACATCTGTGATTTTTGGTGGGTCTTGGTTTTGAATAAAAAGTGTAGAAAACGAGAGGTTCGTCGAGCCAAAAATCAGAAAAAGATATAAAAAGGGGCTGTTTTGGAAACTAAGTTATAACTAACAGTGGTAACTATGTTATAACTAACAGTGGTAACTATGTTATAACTAACAGTGGTAACTATGTTATAACTAACAGTGGTAACTAAGTTATAACTAACAGTGGTAACTATGTTATAACTAACAGTGGTAACTATGTTATAACTAACAGTGGTAACTAAGTTATAACTAACAGTGGTAACTATGTTATAACTAACAGTGATAACAACTTATAACTAACAGTGGTAACAACTTAAACTAACAATGGTAACGAGGTTATAACTAGAAGTGGTAACAACTTATAATCACCTAAGACAATAACGCATCAACACATGATTTATACGAATACTAACCACTTCAATTATACTTTACAAGTATATCATTACAACATTTTAATAATAATGTTTTGAGATTATTATTACAATTAATCACCAACGGGCCGTACATGTTTTCAAAATACAATCAATCCAAAACTAATTATTTGGACATTACTAGTTGGATGAACAACTAGCATAGATGGTCTGCTGAGACATCTAATCATTTAAAACCTTGCGCGTTTAGGACGCCTGGCAGGTTTCAGTCGTTGGAAACGACATCTTTCTTTGTATACCATCATTGTTGCTTGACAGCATCTCATCAGACTCAGGTGAGTCTCATAGCCCCTATTTTAAATGCTTTTACCTAGGGGTGAGATACATGCTCTGTTTTGTTTTACATGTGAACGCAAGTATCAAATTATCACGTATGCTGCATGAGTTGTTTTCATCTAATCAATCAAAGTCCTCTGAAGCATAGTTCTGTTAATATGATTTAGCGTGAATGTTAGTGTATGGTACCATATGGGATTGACAATCCCCGTCCGAGTTAGCAAGCACTAACCTGTCAAACGGACGCATTATCATTTGTTCAAACGTATGTTGATTAGGCATACGCATAGAGGCACCCTCGATCAGGCACTTGATAGTGATCCTGACCCCTCAGTTAAGCTCAGACTATGTGCTCATGTTAGTTGTATCAATCTATACTTATTTGTTTAATTACAAATATTCATGTGATACTCATCAATCAATTATTTACATGCTTTGTAAATTAAATCATTAAATCTTGCGGTTCACAAATCATATATTGTTATATCAAACCTGTGAGCTCACCAGCGTTTTCGCTGACCCATTTTAGCATGTATCACAGGTACTCAGCAGTAGGTTGGACTGCCCATCAGGATACTGTAGCTCGAGTCGCATGCAAATAATATCATCAAGAGATTTAACTGCATTTCTATATTTTGTACAAATTAGATATGTATTGGAATCTCTCAAGTATCTTATGCGAACTCACCTTTTGGAAAACAATTATGTAATTTCTATTACATTAATGTATTTTATCAAACGACGCATGTAGTGGTCGTTCATTATGTAATCTTATGTGTTTTGTTATTGATTAGTCGCGCCCCGAACTGACCCGCTTCCGCATCATAATTTGGGGGTGCGACAGTCGATAGTGAAGTCATTGGCCAGCAATCAACACAAAAGCTTAACTTAAAATAGATTATAGCCATTTCTTTTTCTAATCTGTCCTTTTTATTTTTTTGCATTATATTACACGACAAGTTTGTCCGATTTTCTGACTCGTAAGAGTCGAACAAGACTCTGAAGAGTCACACACTACTTGTAAGGGTCAAATTCATTCAAGGAGTCGGGGTCCGACTCACCTTATTTTTAATTATTTAACTCGACTCGTAAAAGTCGACTCGTGACTCGTAAGAGACTAATTAAAGACTATGATCTGGTTTAATTGAAGAGTAAGAGTGGGTTGTTTATTTAAATCATCTATTACTAGTAGATGGCCCGCGCGAAGTAGCAAGTTATTCATTCATATAGTAAAATATTTCTGAAGTTGGGTAACATGTTATTTAAAATTTGCAGTTTTTATTATGACTACTTATTGTTACTTAAAATTACAAAATAAAAAAGTACTATAAATAAAGAAGTTTATAATAAGATATGAATAAAGCAATTATCTTTTTAGTTGTATAATTTCTATAACTAAAGTCGTAAGATGTTAAGAAAGAGAAAGCTTTATTATGTTATAACAGCCTATAAATTAGAACCATTTTTTTTTATATAATTCATTACTTCGGAAGCGTTGGTCAAAATACATTATTAATTTACAATAAATATATGTACATATATATAAAGTCGTACTATTCCAAAACTACAGTATGTCAGACTATGTAAGACTGGGTGTTATATAATACAAAATACAACATTAAGTTATCAAAACATTATCAGGGTGTATGACTGGTCAAACATTCCATCCAAACAAAAGCTTCTTGCCCAATCCGTTATATCAAAAACCATAACTTACAAGAAGTAGGGTGATGCGATTAGCACAAGGTTAAGTGAGAGAATGTATAACTAACAGTCTAACTTAGCATAACAACTCTGTTTACAACAAATAATCGTAAACACGTAACACCAAGAGGATCGGTGGTTCTTGAGATACCCTCATGCCTCGGTGGCCCTCCAAGAACACTTAAAACAAACTGCAGGCCAATACAGAGGTTAAGCGATAGCTTGTTGCTATCTTCACATGACACAGGTTCCTATAAACGATGTGTACAAGGAACCCCCGCCGGCCCAACAATAGCAACCAAGCCCAACCAGTGTTGACCTCTGAATAATGCACATAATGCCCAATGGCCAATTTGCACATAATCAAATAATCATCATATCAGACTAAACATTCTATCAAGCAGTAGTACTACGTTTACCCGTTGTAACCAAACCTGTTACAACTAAATCATACTGAGAGTTACATATCCACTCACCTGATAATCTTAGCCGTCAACTCAGAATTCTTATGTTACTAAGTCTTTTGTTGATGTGAGAACACAACAGAACACAAATTAGTACTCATTTCATAAATGGGTATAACTTATTTCAAAAGTATAACATCAAACTAACAACAATAATCAAGTTGTAAGTATTATTAATACTAGTTTACAAGTAACTATTATCACTAACTAACTTACATAATCGATAACTTCATTATCTACTTCCAATTTGTCATCATCATACATATTTAGGCTAAGATATAAGTTCTAAGTCATCATCATAACATACCATTACTTCTAGTTAGTATTGGGTTTTAATAACATACAAACAGCCTACAATATTTAACAATAATGCAGAAACTGGACTGCTGATGTTAAACTAATCGCGTCGCAACATAGATCAAATCGCGTCGCTATTCATTATAAATCGCTTCGCTATATCACAGAATCGCGTCGCGACATAATCAAGATCGCGTCGCGAAGTATTATAGTCGCGTCGCGACCTGTGCTCGTCCAGACCTACAGATTTTCTGCATAACTCAAAATCCGAACCTTTCAACCAAAACCACATCAACTCAGGTTCCTAACCAATTTAATGCTTCAACTAGCATTAATAAATATCACATTACATCTAATAGCAATTTTCAAGCATCAATTTCATTCATACATCATAAACCTCTATAATTCAATCATAAGCAAGTTTATAGATTATTAACAATTAAGTAACTTACACTTATATGAAGAACAAGATGATGATGATGATGATGATGATGATGATGATGATGATGATGATGATGAAGGTCTGAGGTTGAATCAAAAATCACAAAGCAATTCCTTTCTTTTTAATTTTTCCTTAGGTTGGTTTCTAGGTTTTAGTCTTTTGCATATCAGAGGAGTTTAGTCAATTTAGGAAAGGTAGGGAAAATAAGTCGGCTCACCACATGACCGACCCAGTATCTAGTGCAATTTAATTCCCCTTCAAAACCTATTTTCTGGAACTTAAAAACCATTTGCGATTCTAACAATATTATTTTTCTTACAACTATATATATTTAAAACAAATAATTATTTACCTGTCACAATAAGTCGTTTAACTTCTACCTAGTTTTTCACAATCTACACTATATATTATAAGAGAGAGTGAATTAGGGGATGTTTGGGGTTGCGTTTCGAAAATGGATTATGTGTTTTTGAAAATTAGAATTAGATAATCACCTGTAACAAAACGTATTGCATTAATAAAGTGTTTGGATTTGATTATGCCGCTTGATGTCGTAATAATTAAATAATCAGCTTTTAAGTGTTTGACAAATTAAATTTTTATATGACTTAACATGTAAAATGACAAAATTAGACATTGTAAGTTTTTATGTAGTATTGCTTAAATATATACACCGTAACAACCTTTCATTTATAAAGAATTTGTTAACGTGTATAATTCCACCAACAGTTTACCGAATATAATATTAATAATCAATATACTGCATAAAGAAACTCCAAAATAAAATAAAGAATAAAAAAAATGAAAATGGCATACACAATCTATAGAAATGGTGGCAATGCATATGTTTTTCATATCCAAGGAGGGATATTTTGTACTTGTACATGAGAAAAACTTGCGTAAACCATTAAAATGTAAATGAGATCAAAGGGCACTGGGGTAATTTTAACAATAACAACATGAAGTTTGAAAACTGCGATTTGGTGCAGTAGGCACCTACATGCTTATCGGATTATGCGTTTTCATTCCACCAAAACGCAGATAAGTAATTTTTAGTTTTGTTTTTCCAAACACTATTTATAGATTTTTTGTGTTTTCAAAACGCAATAATTAGATAATCACTCTCTAATCGCAATCCCAAACACCCTCTTAGGTAGTCATTTTATTTTTATTAACCTATAAACTAATCTCCACCATTAATAAATTAAAACTTTTAATTTAGACCATTGATCTTACCTTAATAAAATGACTACCTAAATAGTGGAGAAGGGATGATCAAATGTCTAAACTACCCCTTTATTCTTATTTCAACAATCAATTAAATTTAATTTTTAATTACTTAAGGTAAATATAAATCAAGGTTTAATCTTATTCACATAATGATTGTCAAACAATTCATCATCTATAAATTCGAATTTGAATATTTTCCTTAACTTTTTTTTTATCATATATATGCACTATGTATTGTTAAATTGCTAATAGTGGTTTTAATTTTTCATTTTCAATTTATATTTTCTCCGATCATCAAATGTATTTTCACCAATTAGATATAAATTTTCAAGTTTCGTGAATGCACACGAGATGTTCGACTAAATGTCTCTAAGGATTTCAACAGTTCTATCCCAAATGTAAGATTTATAATTTTAATTTATAAATGATGACTTGTTTGAAAATCATTATGTGACCCCACATACGTGACCTATAGGTCATAGGTTCAAATCCGTGCCTTGGCATATGTGGGTTATTTGTGGACGTGCGATTTATCCTGCGTTGATACTCGTCTTGCAGGGTGGGGCGGACACGTACCACTAAAATATGATACATGAGTCAGGGGTACCCTCCAAATTACCTTTTTTCCCAATGTTGATGAATATTAGTGTGTCTGTCAGTTGGTCTATCGAGTTGTAAGTGTCGTTACTTAGATTTAATAGAAAAGTCATTTTCATGTATAGCGACACTTAGATTCTGTGTAAGGCGACACTTGCCTTAGTGTCGCATAGCGTCACTTAGGTAAGTGACGCATGAGGGCGGCAACATGCGACACTTCCCAAGTGACGCATGTCTGCCAATTTTGTTTTTGTATAAATTGAAACCTACGGGTTTTCGGCTAGGGTTGACGAAACCCTAGCACCATTTGTCAACTAAGCAACCTTGTAACCAGTTCCAATACGTTCAAGAAGCTAATAAACTAGTTTTACTTTGATTGATTCATTGTTTCGGTTTGAGTTTATTATTCGTTCGTGTGATTGTTTGATTCCGCCAATCAATCATTGTCATCAGTCATCTAGATCCAAGGCTAAGGGGACTTTCAACTGGTATCAGAGCCTTTAGGTGATTTGATCAACGTGTGTTCGTGTATTGGAGACTTTTCGGTTCGCTTTTGTGAAGATCATAGGAATTCTAGCAATATTTGGATCGATTGGGTGCTATTATTACGTTTTGAATCAAGTATTACAGGTTTCGTTCGACTGGTATTCAAGAATTTTTGTTAGGTTTACGAAAATTCGATTTTTAGGGTTTTTGGGCGTTCACAACCGTTTCTGCGTCACTTCGCGTCACTTCGTGTGGCACTTCGAGCGACACTTCTGTAAGGTTCAATTAGAGTTTTAACGACACTCAACTACGTCACTCAGTAACGTCACTTGAGGGTTATACGTCACTTATCTTAGTGACGCCTACTGTTCTTTCCGACACTTAATTGCGTCACTTTGGACGACACTTGTGTGTTATCCGTCACTTGCTACAAGTGACGCATTATTTCTGTGAGTCACTAAAAGCGTCACTTATCTTAGTGACGCCTGTTATTGCTGAGCGTCACTCAAGTCCGTCACTTGAGTGCGTCACTTGCTTGATAATACGACACTAATCTCTAGTGTCATTGTGTTCATTTATTCGTCACTTGATAGCGTCACTTACCCAGTGCCGCTACTCTTTGCGACACTAAGGTGCGTCACTTACCTAGTGACGCCTTTGTTACTAATCAGCTTTCTAGTCTTGTTTTGAGTTGATTTTACAGGTATACTACAATGTCGGATAGGGAAACTATTCAAAGTATTAGGGATATGATTAAACAAGGTAACGATGTTGGAACTAGTAGTAAACCTCCTGTTTTTAATGCTGATTTGGACTATACATACTGGAGATCACGATTTGAACAGTATATCGATTTTCATTGTCCGGAACTATGGGGTCCACTTACTGAAAGATATGTAAGACCTTTAGCTGAGGGAAACTATCGTGGCGTTCCTCCAGCTAAGACTTATAAGGCTATGACTCCTGAGGAACGTAAGGAGTATGATACTGAACGCAAGTGTCTTTCAGCAATAAAGATGGCCTTAACTCCAGATGTTTTACGCATGTTCAAACAACATGATATTGCCTATGATCTGTGGCATGCAATTGAGCTTTGTTGTGGCGGTAACGAGAAATACAAGGAGGCTAAGTTAGAGTTAATCAAGAAACAATTTGATCTCTTTGATATTGCGCCTAATGAGACCACGACCAGTTTGTTCACTAGATACACCCAGCTTGTGGGTGATTTGATGGAAGGAGGTTATACCTTTACAGAACTGGAGATTAATAAGAAGCTCTTGGATGCACTACCTAAAGATTGGGACGTCAAGGTACAAATGTTGAAAGAGAATCAAGAGTTGGCTACATAGAAGTTAGATGAGTTAGTTGGGATACTCCAAGCACATGCTATGGAGCTGAAGAAGAAAGAGTGTAAGAGTGGAGGTTTTGTACAAAATCCATCTTTGTATGGTGGTAAAATTAGTTCTGGTAACACTCCTGGTGGATTGGCGTTTATGTCAGACATTAGTTCTCTACCAAGCTCCACTGGTGGTTATTCATCAGGCTATTCTGCTGGGACTTCTCAAGGTGCACAAGGTGCACAGACTATTTCACCAGCTATCGAAGAACAAGCTGCCATTTATACAGCTTTTCTTAGTTCTTACAAAGATTTGGTGTCACAACCAGATACCACTCTGGAATTAACAAAGGAGGACTACGGCCAGCTTGACGATGATGATCTGGAACAGATGGATTTAGATTGGAACATCGCCATGATCACGAGAAGGGTTCAAAAATTCCTGCAAAGAACTGGACGAAAGAGTTTGGAAGGAGCTGGTAGATCTGGCTTTGGATTTGATAAGAGCAAGGTTCGTTGCTACAATTGCCAGAACTTGGGACACTTTGCCCGAGAATGTGAGAAGCCAAAGATGCCACCATCAGGTCTCACTAAACCATCTCCTCCCAAGACTCCTGTGAAAGATGTACCGAAGACTGGAACTTCTGATGCGTTGATTGTGATTGAGCCTACTAGTTTGGATTGGAGCGCTCAAGCTCAGCAATACCAACAATGCTTAATGGCTCACATCACACCTGAGGTACAAAAAGAACCTGAAGAACCTGTTACTTGTTTATCTTGTATTAAATTGGAAACTTCTTTAAAAGGTTTTCAAATAGACAATATGAACTTGAGAGAAAAGGTCGAGAAACTTACTGAGTCAAATAAGTTTCTAAAAGGTAATGAAAGACTTTATGATAAGCAGATTGAAGCTTATAAGTTAGATACTCAAACCTTTAAAGCAAAAGTCTTTAGTCAACAAGATGCAATTAAAATCTACTTAACAGAAATTGATTTGTTGAATAAAGAACTTTCTGAATTAAAGTCTCAATCTGTGAGTTTCAATAAAAAAATCTCAAGTTTCTCAGAGTCTCGTGATGTTTTCGATGGTAAGGCAGGAATAGGGTATAACTCAGTTCCACCTCCTACCAATCACTATCATCTGCCTGTTAAGGAAGGCACCGAAGAACTGGTGGTTGACTACTCATCATGGTCAGCTACAAATTCTAAAGAAGTTAAATCCAATCCCAAAAGGCAGGCAAAGGAGAAAACTAAACTGCCAGAGTATCCCTTGCCTACTTTTGTTAAGTCTGAGAGTACACCTCCAGTCAGTTTAGAGGAGGTCGTTGAGATTGAGGATATTACCGAACAGGAGTATCCGAAGGTTAAAAAGGTTGAAGTTAAACCTGAAATTTTGCAAACTGAACCAGTTAAGGTTCAAAAGGAAAAAGAAAAGGTTGTAAATGAGAACATTCAAACTTTACAGACACCTGTAAAGATTTTGAAACGAAATTTGAATAATGATAAAGTTTCTCATAACAAACCTTCTACTTCAACCAATAAACCTGAGAAAGCACCACCTAAAATGTGTACACATTGTGCATGTTCAAGGAATGCTTCTCCTCCTCCTCCGGTATATCCTCAGCCTCAACCATTTGTTGAGATGCGTTCCTGTTTCTATTGCAAGAAACAGGGACATTTAATCCGTGATTGTCCCAAGCTCTCTAACCAACGCTTTGGGAGAGAAATGCCTAGAACTTCTTTTTATAAGAATTCGTTTTCAAAATCCCCACCTAGGCGTTATTCTATCTCTCCCAAGCCGGTTAAGAAGCAAAGTGATGTTGAGCAAAATCTTTTGCCAAAACAAAAGCCCGACGTCACTTCCAAACCAATTTCCGAACCATCGAAGGTTTGGAAAAGAAAAGAGTCTGCTGTTGACTCTAAAGTTGTCAACAATAAACCATCAGATGAAAATTCTGATTTGTTAAAAAATAAAATTCTATCTGATGTGATTATTTTTGATGACTTCGGTGTACCTAAGTCTGTAAAGGCTTGGGTCACCGTTTCTCACTAATCTCCTTATTTTTGTGTGTTGCAGCAGTCTGAACGTGTGAGAGATAGTAAATGGTATTTAGACAGTGGCTGCTCGCGACACATGACTGGCGATGTGTCTCTTCTTGTGGATATTAAACCATATGCAGGAGGATATGTTGCATTTGCTGGAGATACAGGAGGAACGATTTCGGGTCGGGGAACGCTAACAAATGGAAATATTAGCTTTGAGAATGTGAATTATGTGGCACAACTCAAACACAACTTGCTGAGCATTTCACAAATTTGTGATAAGGATTATACCACTGCATTCACAAAGACTGAATGTGTTATACTGAAGCCGGGGTTCGTCATTCCTGAGGAATGGGTGCTAATGCGAACACCGAGGAAAGATGACACCTATGTTTTGAATATGTAAACTGTTGAGACAACCAGCGAGTATACTTGTCTCCTTTCAAAGGTTTCTGAGAAAGAATCACTTCTTTGGCACAGACGGATGGGACACATCCATTTTTGTAAAATGAATTTTCTTATAAAGAATGATTTGGTGAATGGAGTTCCAAAACTGTCTTTTTCATTAAAGGATGACTGTGTTTTGCCACAAGGGCAAACTCCACAAAAAGTCCCATAAGTCTAAGATAGTGAATTCTATTGCTGCACCATTGGAGCTCTTACATATGGATCTATTTGGTCCCATTTGTACAAAGAGTATTGGTGGCAGATCCTATTGCTTGGTAGTTACGGATGACTACTCAAGATTTTCGTGGGTCTATTTTTTAGTTTCAAAGGGTGAGACGGCGGACATTTTGGTTTATCTGTTTGATAAGTTGGCAAATCTGTGCAACTTAAAGGTGAAGAGACTGCGTAGTGATAATGGTACCGAGTTCAAGAATTCTACTCTCGAGTTATTCTATGCTGAAAGAGGCATTGAACATCAATTCAGTGCTCCAAGAACTCCTTAACAGAATGGAGTTGCAGAACGTAAAAATAGAACTATCATCGAGACAGCTCGGACCATGCTAGCTGATTCTAAGCTGCCTATAATCTTCTGGGCTGAGGCAGTTAACACTGCTTGTTATGTTCTGAATCGGGTGCTCACGGTTAAGAAGAAGAACAAAACATGTTATGAACTTTTTAATAACCGTAAGCCAAATCTGCAGTTTCTGGAGCCATTTGGGTGTCCTTGTTTAATAATGATTACTAAGGATAAAATCTCAAAGTTTGACAATAAAGCAGTTGAGGGGATTTTTCTTGGTTATTCCGTGAACTCTCCGAACAAGAGAGTTTATAACAAAACAACAAGTCAGATAGAGGAGCATTTTGAGGTAAAATGTTTGCGTTATACGGATCCTCCTCAAGGAACGGGTCCGGATTGGTTTTTCAACTATGAGGGTATCTTTAATTTTTTCAACTTACCTGAAATAGATCAAGAGGAAGAGTTAGTCACCCTACTCCATGGAATCAGTCTCTCTCAAGAGACATCTGATTCTCCCTTAAAACTATCCAACCCAAACCCTGAATCAGCATCAAATCAAACATCACCTCAATACCTACTCCAACACCCACTCCCGCACCTGCCACAACACCTAGTCCAACACCCGCATCCGCATCTACATCAACACCCTCACCTACACCCACAAATAAACTATCTCCCACTACACCGTCTTCGGATGCTCCTTCGACTTCTAAGTCTATCTATACGAAGGAGCTTTCCTATGATCCGTTAATGCCTTCCTTAGAAGAAGAAGGGGAGGAAGAGGATGAGGAAGAGGAAGCAGAAAGGATGAATTATTCTCATTACTATTCTCAAGGAGATGAAGATGATGATGCTTCACCGAACACTCCTGCAACTGAGGGAGATTTGAACAACTTGGAACAGAATCTTGTGCCGGATCAAATACCAGTTACTCGGATACATAAGGATCACCCCATTGATAATATCATTGGTGACCCTCATGCTCCTGTTCAAACACGACATCAAGCGAAGCAGACTGATACTGAGCAACTTTTGGGTCTGGTGGCTAATATTAATTCATGTTATCTATCGCAAGTTGAACCCAAGAAAGTTGAAGAGGCCTTAAAAGATCCATCCTGGATCGAGGCCATGCAAGAGGAACTGTTGCAATTTGAAAAGTTGCAAGTCTGGGAAGTAGTTCCATTGCCCAAGGGTGCCCACTTGACTGGCACTCATTGGGTATATCGTAATAAGATGGATGATCGGGGCGTTGTGATTCGTAATAAAGCACGTCTAGTAGTTTAAGGCTTCAGTCAAATTGAGGGTCTGGACTATGATGATGTATTTGCCCCTGTTGCTCGATTGGAATCCATTCGCATTTTTCTGGCATACGCGTCTTTCAAGGAATTTTGCGTCAATCAACTTGATGTGAAAAGTGCGTTTCTGTATGGACAGGTAGATACCGATGTGTATGTTAAGCAGCCTCCTGGTTTTGAAGACCCTGCGCATCCTGAATACGTCTGTAAATTGAATAAGGCGTTGTATGGTCTTCACCAAGCACCGAGACTTTGGTATGAGAGGCTAACTACACATCTGATTAAGCATGGTTTTGTGAGGGGCAACATAGATAGCACGCTATTCATTCTTCGTGAACAGTATGGGGATAGGGAAGATATGTTATTTGTGCAGGTTTACATGGACGATATTATCTTCGGGTCTACAAATGAGGCAATGTGCAAGAACTTTGAGAAAATCATGAAGTCTGAGTTTGAGATGAGCGCGATGGGGGAGCTCACATTCTTTTTAGGTGTACAAGTTGAGCAGCTTGCAAAAGGTATTTATATACATCAGTCAAAGTATGTCAATGACATGTTGACTAGGTATGATCTGCTCAATTGTAAAACCTATGGGACTCCTATCGAGCTTAATCACAATCTTAGACTTGCCGAGGAAGACGAAGATTGCAAAGAGAGGGACTATCGTTCAATGATAAGTTCTCTTATGTATTTGACCGCCTCTAGGCCGAACATCGTATTTGCCGTGTCAATCTGCTCACGTTATCAAGCTAAACCGAAGGTGTCTCATATGAAGGCAGTAAAGCGAATTTTTGGTTATCTCAGAGCTAGACCTACTCTTGGTCTATGGTATTCAAATGAGAAGACTTTCGCTCTTACAGCCTATTCGGATTCGGATCATGGAGGTTGCAGTATAGATAAGAAGTCAACAACTGGTGGATGTCAATTTCTGGGATCGCGATTGGTTTCTTGGCAGACTACGGTTTCTCTTTCTACAGCAGAGGCTGAGTATGTTGCTGCTGCTAGCTGCTGTGCCCAAGTACTCTGGATTCAGCACCAACTACGCGATTACGGGTTACTTCTTACTATGACTCCTATTCACATAGATAACACTGCTGCCATATCTATCACACGCAATCCCGTACAGCACTCTAAGACCAAACACATAGAACTTAGGTTCCACTTCATACGGGATTGCTATGAAAAACACTTGATAGACCTGGTCCATATAGACACCCTTAAGCAAAGTGCCGACCTATTCACCAAAGCCTTTTCACGTGCTCGATTTGATGAACTGGTCAATATGATCGGTTTAAGGTTCTTTGTGTCTAAAAAGTAATGTGTGACTTGGATAGTTAATTTTAATTGCTTTTATTTTTGTTTAAAAAAAAAAAAATTGGCAACAGCCACTCTTTATACTCTTTAGTATATAAGAAATGCACGGTTGCTACATTTTTAAAATAGACGTTGAGTTGTGTCTGTAAACAACTTGGGATATGATAGTACATCGGGTGACATGCACAAAATGGAATTTTAAGGTTTATCTTGGATGTGTCAGTAGGTTTATCTGACATATTTAAAACAGTCTTTATACAAATTAGCTTCATCATACGATGTGTTGGTAGTCATGATACACACCGGTCTCTGAGTTATTAAGAAGTAATTTAAATACATGTCTATGATCCTGTGGTAAACACCTTGTGATGTACGACTCTAAGTCTTAATTCCTTAGCGTAGCTTGACATACTTCTATTTTTGGATCGTATATCTGAGATCTTTTGGGGGAGTATGCTGATTGTTTCCTCTGTTGTACGTAAGTGCAGACCTGGTCTCAATTCAGCTTACTCTCAACACTAAGCAAACGTGAGTCAATGTACTTGCAAAGTCTTAAATTCTAAGATACTGATCAAGGTCGCCAATTGAATAAAAACAAGTTTGGTTTGACTGCGATCGGTTTTGCTTATACCTGAATCAAGTGTATGTTGCTCTGTTGTACGCAAGTACAGACCTGTCACCGTTGGCTTGATTCTTAAAATTGATTCTCTTATATTCTTTCTAAATTTGGAAACTACGTTCATGTCTGGGTTACAGGGGTATGTCTATGGTGGGAACCACGGTGAAATATTCATACTAACAATAAAAGGTTAACTCACAGACACGGATGTAACATGTTTAGGTGGACAAACAATACCAATAATCGTCTTGAAATAACTTTTATATAAGGTGTTTTAAATGTGCCAAGTAAATTTAAAGTGGACAAATATACTGATGATCGAAATAACACTTACTATTCCTAATAATTGCATGTTATTCCGATATGATCCCTAACCAGACTCAATCAACTCCGTCACCAAAAAGAATGTATTTAGTTTGGTTTATATTTGTATTTTTGTATCAATTTTGTGTTAATTTATTTTCTACTTTAGTCTTACCCAAGTCACATTTACTCTCAAATTGAGCACTACGCAAAAGATCGACAAAATTTTAAAATTTTTCACTAACTGTCGATATGCGTCACTATTTAAGTGAGAAAACCTTGGAAACAAATGTAACCCCTCCCCCAGAACCTGAAAATGTAATTCCAGATCCGATTAATGAAAATATTGCTTTGGATTATTGTGTTGATGTTCCAGGACAGCCGAGACCAATTTCGGTTGATTATTCAAACGTTAATCTCACGTATCTTCAGAGTTTGATAAATCCGGTTGATGAAGAAGACAGATCAATTGATCCGGATGATATTGAGATGGATGCAGAGGTTCCAGGGCCGGATGAAGAATATTTGGATAATCCGAATCAGGAACAGGCGTCTGAGCGAGAACCGGAACCTGTTCAGAAACAACCGGCTCAACCATATGATTTCGATGTACCAATCATTGAGTCCGATGATTCTGATGATGAACAGGAACCTCCAACAGATACTACTCAGGAACAACCAGCTGCTGAATTTATTCCTGTACAAGCACAACCGTCTACGTCTTCAGATCGTCCTATGTTTCGAAAGCTAAAACCTGAATTGAAGATTTGTAAAACTTATCAGGTTAAAGGTGAATTAACTGGTTTGATCAGAAGTTGGAAATTCGATGCTGACAACTTTTTGATTCTTATCAAACGAAGAGATGGTGTACAGTACTTCAGGCCGAGATTCAACTGCATTAGTACACTGCCGAAGGAAGAATTGAATCGTCTTGCTCAACTGAACATTGTTAATCATACTGATGATTTTCGTGGTGACATGTTTCAGAAGATTCTTAGAAAAGATATTTACAGCAAGAAGTATTTGTGGGTTAGACCAGAGCTGGGAGTTCATTATTCCTACAAGAAAAAGTTGGATCCGAGAACTCAGGAACCGATCGTCAAATATCATTATCCTCCAGCTGCGAGTTTGAAAACTGTGCCACTACAGTCTCTGCCACTTGATTTTCTCAAGAGATTACGATATTGGTGGTTTGATTCTGTTACTCAAGAAGCGGTTATTGAATATCTTTCTGATGAAGATCCGGTAATTGAAAAGGGTAAATGGAATTTACCGGCGAAGTATGGAAAGACTCTTCGTGTTTTTAATCCGATCAGCCTTATCAATCTGACGAAGAAAGATTTGAAAGCTCTTCACAAAAGTAAAATGGAGTATCATCGATTTGATCAAGAAGAGGCTTCAAAGTTTGAGAAGGTGGTCGAGATTTGTGTACGAGTTGGTATTCATGCTGGTGGAGTATTTCCACCAGGTTGGGTTTGAACTGAAGATGTTTTTGAAGACCAAGCTGAAGACACGGGGGAGTTTGTTGATGCATATTAGTGTGTCTGTCAGTTGGTCTATCGAGTTGTAAGTGTCGTTAGTTAGATTTAATAGAAAAGTCATTTTCATGTATAGCGACACTTAGATTCTGTGTTAGGCGACAGTTGCCTTAGTGTCGCATAGCGTCACTTAGGTAAGTGACGCATGAGGGCGGCGACATGCGACACTTCCCAAGTGACGCATGTCTGCCGATTTTGTTTTTGTATAAATTGAAACCTACGGGTTTTCGGCTAGGGTTGACGAAACCCTAGCACCATTTGTCGACTAAGCAACCTTGTAAACAGTTCCAATACGTTCAAGAAGCTAATAAACTAGTTTTACTTTGATTGATTCATTGTTTCGGTTTGAGTTTATTATTCGTTCGTGTGATTGTTTGATTCCGCCAATCAATCATTGTCATCAGTCATCTAGATCCAAGGCTAAGGGGACTTTCACCCAATTTATTATTTAGTTTAAGTTTTTTTCTTAAAATAAAACATTGTACACTTAGAGTCGATAAATTTCGGATAGATATTTGTTTCCTTTTTTTTTGTGGTATATTAACTTTAGTTTTGTTGCTTGCTTGGATTTAATACAATAATGTGATATCGCAGTGTAGTCTTTGGATTTAACCCCATGGAAAGAATTTTTTTTTTTCTATCTTTTTTTGTGAATCATGAATTTTGTTATTATATACAGCGACCTCAATTCATCATTTATAAATTCGAATTTGAATATTTTCTTTAACCTTTTTATTATATATATGCACTATGTATTGTTAAATTGCTAATAGTAGTTTTAAACTTTTAACTTTTGGATTTCAACTTATTTTTTCTCCGATCATCAAATGTATTTTCATCGATTAATTATAAATTTTCAAGTTTCGTGAATGTACACGAGATGTTCGTCTAAATGTCTTCAAGGCTTTAAACTTTCTATCCCAAATATAAGATTTCTAATTTTGATTTTGTTAGTTGTTCATATTTTTTATAAATCTCAGACCCCACATATGTGATCTATAGGTAACGAGTTCGAATCCGTACCTTGGCATATGTGGGTTATTTGTGGACATGTGATTTTTTCGACGTTGATGCTCGCCTTGCAGGGTAGGGCAAACATGTACCACTAAAATATGGTACAGGAGTCAATTATATCCTCCAAATTACTTTTTTTCCCAATTTATTATTTAGTTTAAGTTTTTTTCTAAAAAAAAATATTTTACACTCAGAGTCGATAAATTTCTGACAGATATTTTTTTCCTTTTTTCTCTTGGTTATATTAACTTTAGTTTTGTTGTTTGCTTGGATTTAATACAATAATATCATATTGCAGTGTAGTCTTTGGATTTAACCCCATTGAAAGACTTTTTGTTTCTTCCTATCTTTTTGGTGAATTATGAACTTTGTTATTATATACGGCTAGCCTTATTATTACAACAATCCAAATTATAATGGCAACTTTCTACAATAAAAAATAATTCTAATATACCAAATAAATCGATAATAAAAAAGTAAAATTCCATTGCATAATAAAAGAGTTGCATTTTAACTTTTGTTAAGAAAAACGAAACATTTGTTTATTTTAAATATGAGTGTATGGTCCGTGAAGAAAATCATAATATTGTCGTGACGGATCATTTTATGATATTTTTTTAACCAAATACAACATGCAACTCATTTACTGTGCAACATCATCTAATATTACTTATCATTTTTTTAGTATTACATGTTTCTCTTTATCACATACTCATGGTACTAAGAGGTGTTGATCAACTCTTATAAACTATTTTTCTATATATAAGTTTTGATTAAAAAATATGTAAAAGAATATTTTTTATAAGCTTGAAAATATAAGGTTTTCAAGTTTTTTTTTGTTTTTTCACGTTATAAAGGAAATATGATTCGGTGTCGTGCATTAACGTAAAAAAGGGTTTATAATAAAAACGCCATTCTTGTGGTAAGAAAAAATTAGGATACCTTACATTAATGAAATAAAATATAAAAAATTGAGTAGCTAGAAATTATTTTTACTATTATTGAGATCTACAATATGTACGGTACTATTATTAACAAATAAACAATGTTTCGATTACTTTAATTTAATCATATTTAATAAACTTAAGACATATACTTTCCAATTAAAAACATTTATACAATGTTAGCCACATTAATATGTTAATTAAAAATTGCGTAGTAAAATTAAAATATAATATAAACTATGTATAAAAATTATGTGGTAGCTCGTTAATTCGCGGGTTATAATCTAATTAAACATAATAATATAAAATTTATCCTAACACATTAAATAAACAATTTAAGGCTAGGAAAATTACCAGATTACCCTAGACCCCTAAGGTGGGTGTTACATATGTTGTATAGATATATTAAGTTACGATAGGTGATAAATACACTAAATAAATTTTTTGATAAATAGACACATAAAACTAATATGCATTAGAGTGTTGTGCTATATGCAACAATAAATTTCAATTTCAATATATCTTTTAAAAGAAACATGACAACCAGACTCCATTTTATAACCTTAATGAAACTTAAATAATTAAAATTACACTCAACTTGATTATTATTTTAAACAGTTATAACCTTTTTTAATGTGTCGCTTTGCCATTTCTCTTTCTTCGATTATTGTCACTTTACATATATAATTAGCAACCATGCTTAACTTAATAAATTAATTTTTTTATTGTTCACCAAATTAATGAAAATATAAATATAAATAAAAATGAATGGCGTCTACGGGTTTCCACAAACAAAGATTCCTATCCAACTAAAAATATATTTTACAGACAAAACTTCAATGACTTTTCTTTTTTATATATTGAAAATTGGTTTTAAATATAGATTTTTGTTGTATAAAAGTCACAACTATATATATTACACAACATTAATATTATTATATTAAAATCAAATCCTGAGTCAAATATAAATTTACTGCTAAATCCTAAACGACCTAGGTGACTCCTTTTATAATTACATAATTTACCATATGAAAGTTTAGATGTCGTATTATCAATTAAAACGGCATAATGATCACGATAAACTTTAAACAACATATAAGTAACATTGATTTATTTCTATTGATACATTAATTTATCATATAAAAATTATATGGTGATATATATATATATATTTTTTTAGTTTATAAATAAAACGAACAAAATTTTCATTTTGGAGCTAATAAAAAATTTAAAAATCTAAAACTGGCACGGGGATATAGCCTCCTTTTGGAGCCAAAATGAAAAAGTAAAAAAAAAATATATATATATATATACCTTTAGCAATGAGTTTATCGTCTCTAAAGGATGTGTGGGGAAAACAAAAATTTTTATAGCCAAAATGAAAAGGCAAAAAAAAATAAAATGTCTTTAGCAACGATTTTTTATCGTCCCTACAGGGCTATAGGGTGCGTGGAAAAACGAAAATATTTGGAGCCAAAACGATTTTTATCGTTGCTAAAGGGTTTGGTCAACGCGGGAATTTTTTGTCATTTAATGGCCCTTAGCAACAATTTTTGTTGTTGCTAAAACCCCGCTTCTTATTTTCTCCTTTTCCTTGCAGTGTGTATTATTTTTAAACAAAATTTTTAAGTGTGCCGTCCCAATGACCGTTTTCGATCTTTTCCTTAACTATCTTCAAAATGTTTACCAAGGGACGTTAAAAAAAACGAGACGTCTTGTGAGAACAATTTGGTCTTACTACTAGACCACATACCTTAATGATGGTTGACTGTTGCTGTAGTTACCATTTGAGTATATTATACAAACTGCATAAGTATTCAATTAGATTTTCAATACATTAACTTCTATTTTTTATAACAATTTGATTTGATGTCATTGAAGGGTACATGTATGAAACCATGAATTGGTTAAAAGGAATAGTAAGTTGGTTTACTTTATATTATAAATAATAAATAAATATAAATATATTATAGTGTTACGTCATTTGGTGGTCCTGCTACTTTCCTCTATAAAATAGCAGCAGAAGCGGAAACTTGTGTATGTCTCCACAGTTCTGGATTAGATTCAAGATTTGTGGTTCTTCTGATTTCAATCATCTGCAATTGAAATTAAAGCTGAATTCTTGCTTTTTAACTCAATTCTCAAGTAAGTTAACTACCCTTTTGCTTACTTTTAGTACACTTGTTTATTACGTAGTAGTTAGGTAGTTATATAAGTTTATTTGTCATGTAAAACTTTTGCTCTGGACTTTTGTTGATGTTTGAAAAACATACTGAGTAGATCGATTTGGTTGTAAATTTGCAGTATTTCCGAAAGAATAATGTTTGTGAGACACGGACACATCTGGTTTTTGAAGAAAGACGATAAGAATTCGTGGAAGTTGTTGTTTTTGTTTTACATATACGTTAACCTTCTCCGTTCGGGACCCTGAGTTGTTGTTTGTTCATCTATTAGAACCCAAAATTCCCTTTACTTTTCGTGCTTTTGCCACCTTTCTATATACTTGTTTTAGTAATTCAAACCGAACAAGAGAAAACGAATCTTTATGGATAATAATCATACCACTATGTTTGGATCCATCATTGAAAACAATTTTGATTATGTTGTCATGAATGAAATGTCTCCTGATGGTGGTTGGATTGAAAGTCCTAATGTTTCTTCTTCAACCCTTTTGGATTTTTCATCCTCTTACTTTGATTCTGCAGACGTATACATGACATGTTTCGATCCAAACATTTCTTCAGACGAAACAGATATGAAAAAACCTCTTGATGATTGTCATGAATTCATCGATGATCGATTGATTCAAGTAATTGAATATCTGAATGAAAGATGCATATTGGACACAGACCTTCTTGTTCAATTATGGCTGCCTGTGATTATAAACGGCAAACGAGTCCTAACCACTGAGAACCAACCATTCATGGTTAACTCAAATAGCGCAAACCTCTCAAACTACAGAGAGGTTTCTAAGAGCTATCAGTTTGATGCTGAGTATGACTCTAATGAAATGATAGGTTTACCTAGTCGTGTTTTCTTGAACAAGTTTCCCACATGCACTCCAGATCTTCAATTCGTTGCAAAAGGAAATGATCCACGTGTGACTTATGCCCAAAAATTCAACCTTTATGGGTGTCTCAACCTTCCTGTATTCGAACTAGACGGTGAAACTTGCTTGGGTGTCGTGGAGGTTGTGACAACTTCCCAGAATGTTAACTTTCGTGATGAACTCGAAAACATCTTTAAAGCTCTAGAGGTCTACTACTATTCTCTCTTCTTTTCCATATATGTTTTATTTTTTATATTTTTATTTTTTGAGTTTCTTGTTTGTTTGTGTTTGGTTGATGTGACCACTAATCACATCTTAATCAAAAAGTCTAATTTCATGAACAAGTCCCTTATGACTTGGATTCTTGTTTTAATCCTGTCTAAATGTTCTTTTGTTTGCAGATTGTTGATCTAAGGGGTTCAGATTTCTTGATTCATCCAAAGATAAAGGTAGATATACTGTAACATATAAAGAGGCTAACCGACTAATCAGTCGTAATCTGAAACTTGTTGCTTATGTTGGATGTGTTTCTATGTGTTTATCAGGATCTCCATGAACCATACGAAATGGTGCTTGCAGAGATTCGAGATGTTTTGAGATCCATATGTGACACACTCAAGTTGCCATTGGCTCAAACATGGGGACCAAGTAAAAGCAGATCAAGAGAACCTGTTGATTCAATTTCCATCATTGACTCTGCTTCTTATGTCTTCGATCCTCAAATGTTGGGCTTTTTCGAGGCGTGCTCTTTGCAGCAGCCCGTTCTAGGAGAAGGTATTGCTGGTAAAGCGTTGGGTACAAACCAACCTTGCTTTACTAACATTGATGATTTTTGTAGGGCTGATTATCATCTAGCTCATGAAGCTAGGATGTTTGGACTTGATGGTGCTGTAGCCATACGCCTTCACAGCACCTACACAGGACCGTTGGATTTCATCTTGGAGTTCTTTTTACCTCGTGATTGCAAAGACCATGAAGAACAAAAACAGATGTGTAACTCGATAGCTTCTATGATAAAAAATCTTTCTTGGAGCTTGCACGCGATAAAAGATGAAGAACAAGTTGTACCAGCTTCATTTCCAGTCAAAGAAACAAACACACGTGACGAATCTTGGATATCGCATATGCTGGAAGCACAGCAGAGAGGTGAAAATGTTGTTTTGTCAATGGGGTGTCACAAGGAAGAACCAGAAGAAGAATTTCAAGTTATAAACCAATACTATAACGGATTCGTATTTTCTGAGACCGAGAAGCAAACATATCTTGGATGGGGCCCAAAGTCAAGAAGTCAACCATCAGGCATCAAACGGTCAATCGAAAAGAGTCGCTCAAAGACAGAGAAGAACATCAGTCTGCAAGTTCTCCAGCAATACTTTCCTGGGAGTCTTAAAGACGCTGCCAAGAGCATTGGAGGTTGGAACGCTATAATTATTTTCATAGTTCCAATATATTTGTTGATAGAAGTACCACAAGATCTTAATTTAACCGTGGTTCAATTCCTTGGTGTTTTCAGTGTGCCCCACAACGTTGAAAAGGATATGCAGACAGCATGGAATCATGAGATGGCCTTCTCGAAAGATCAAGAAAGTAAGCCATTCATTGAAGAAACTCCAACTTGTCATTGATTCAGTCCAAGGTGCTGAGGGGATGATTCAACTCGGGTCATTCTATACAAACTTCCCAGAACTAGGCTCTGTTGCTCAACCTAGTCCCAAACCAAAAGTCAACGATCAGGTCAACCTTTTAAAGGCTCAAACGTCACCCTCCAATTCGTCATCCTCTGGCAGCCGCGGGTCCAGTTGTTCTACAGGAAGCGCCAAACACACAGAAAAAGTCAATGGGTTGCTTCAGGAAGAAATCAAGTTAGTAGTAACATCTGAAAATGACAAACTTGTTGACAATCATACCTCTCCTGAAGTTATAGCACCTGCACTGAAGAACAGCAGCCCCATATCACAAGATGAAAGTGTCTTCAGAGTAAAAGCTAGTTATGGTGATGAGAGAATCAGATTCAAAATGCCAAAAAGCTGGACTTTCGAAGATTTAAAGCGAGAGATAACAAGGCGTTTTAATATATGCGACTTGGGGACTATCACACTTGAGTACATAGATGATGAATCTGAATGGGTACTGTTGGCATGTGATTCTGATCTTGAAGAATGCATGGAGATTCATACATCAACCGAGAATCCAACTATTAAACTCTTCCTTCACCAGTCATCTCATCCATCATTCATACCACTGATGCATCCAAACGATGACATCAACATGTGGTAATTTTTGCGAGAAGTGATTCTTGTATTGATAGGTATCTGACGTGGACATTATTAGGTTCCATTGGGCATTTCCCTTATAATGTTTAGAAATAATGGTATTGAGATTAGTATTCTATATTGTAAAACATTTGTATGATACTCCCAACTCTCGAACAAATTGAGTGTTACGAGTACACGATTTGAATGTATCCACTGAGTTCAACAAGTCTTGGTAGTTAATTGCTTTCTTCCAGCTTGTTACCAAGTTATGTTATTCAATCAAGTTATGACGTTGTGAACTGATACTGATACTTTTGCTTTCATTTCATTTCTTCACAAACCCTCAATCCACCCCTATGGCATACCGAAAGGTTATTTGAAAGTCTACACCTGAATGATCATTTCCACAACCGATGTCGTTGCAAAGCCATGATATTATTCAAGAATTGTGAGAGCCTTGGGTTATGGGTGATGTTGTAAATCAGTTTGTCAAGATTTAGTGAATCTTTATCATACCTTCACACGAGGAATCTATGGAGAACTCATATGAAACAGAGAGAATGCAGATGTATATCTTAATTATATTAGTGTCTCATAATGCAGAAACATAAAAAGGGGTTTGTATGATGCATCATTTGAAAGATGTTTATCATTGTAACCATAGAATGAGAATATAAACAATCCACCAAATGTTCAAAACACTTAAAACTTGAACCAACTCAATTTGGAAAAGTGTCCTAAACTAATAGTCGGTTTATTGTACTTTTTATAATCTTCTTTGATCGAGCAAACTTCATCCCTGTTAACAAGCCTTCAAAGAAACCAGCACCTAACAAGAATCAGATCTGAAGTCTCAAGCCACATTGTACACAAGACCCATAAATTGATCATTACACTCACCTTTTGGGTGTTAGTATTCTTATCAATATACTTGGTACATACAGCTACAGAAGCTCATAAGAATGCTTAGATAAAGTATTTATTGTTCGTCCTGATAGTCCCAGAAAAGATTTACAAGCAGGTATCTCTTTCTTCTACTCCACTAACATGTTAGACGTAAATAAATCCACCACATTTTAACTGTAATCGTGTGCTTAACAATAACCAAAAACAACTCATACCCCCTCTATTTAGTAGAGGACAGGACAAAACTAATATTGCAAACACAAACCATATCTCTTCTCTCTCCACCATTTTAGAATATGCTCGGAATTAGGAATGGCACTTCTTAAATTAGCTTGAAATCTGCCTTGAGCACCCCTCCCCTTTTCACCTGATGAGGTACGAAACAAATTTAGATCATTCAGACAAACATTTCATTAGACAAAATAATGGTCTTCATAGAAACGCGTCTGACAGGTTAGGAAGAATTAAAATGGGTTCGAGTTGAAACTAGCCAACTAATGGCGTGCCAAAACAATGAAATTTAGCTTGACCAAAAAACAATGACAGGTCTACATTTTCTAAAGTAAATATAACAATAAGAATAATAACATATCAAGTATAATTACATTAACAAAACTGCCACACTAATAGATTAATAGTCATCTTTTAGGACGTTGTACGCATTTGAAATACCTTTTAGGTTGCTTTCAACTCGTTCAGCCGATTTAACTCATTCCCTTTTTTGACAATTGTTTTCTTATTGATCTATTTGTGATTAAAAAGAGCCGATAATGGTCCATTCTTTAGTAAACAGGTTATAAATACCATTTCCAATTTATAGCCGAAGAAATGAACCATAATCACCTGCTAACAAATCAAAAATCTGTGTCGTCTCCAAAACTACCAAATCTACCACCACTCGAACGACCTGAACCCGAGCGCTGACCACCAAATCCACTTGAACGGTCTGAACCAAATCCACCACCTGAACGGCTTCCACCAAAACCACCTGAACGGTCTGAACCAAAGCCACCACTAGAACGGTCAGAACCAAAACCACCACTAGAACGGTCAGAACCAAAACCACCACCAGAACGACCTCCACCAAAACCACTTGAACGATCTGAACCAAAACCACCACCTGATCCCCCATAACTAGGTCTACCAAAACCACCACCACCACCGCGAGACGAACCAAAACCACCCGATCGACCACCAAAGCCACCGGATCCTGAATCACCATATCTACCTCCAGAACCGAAACCGCCACCGCCACCCATTTCAATTCTGGATGCAGGATCAACAGCAATCGGAGGAAGCTAATATTACATCAAAAAAAAAAATCAGAAACAAGGGACTAAAACTTTAGGTAATTTAAATAGATAACACGAACATTTATCCAAACATAAAAATACGAAAAGTTAAACGATGTAGACGGTTATCTCATCAGCTTAAACACATAAAAGAAGTAAATAAAGAAAATCCTTCCTGCAAGATGGACTAACCGCATACTATACATATAAGCTATAAAATACTCAAGGAATATTACCTCTGTAAATTTACATCCTACTTCCCGCTCATATCCTTTCACGTCTCTCCACTGCATAGAGGAATACATGAGTATTGCATTTCCTTTCTTGCCAGCACGACCAGTACGACCAGAGCGGTGCACAAAAATTTCCGAGGAGTTAGGAAGTTCATAATGAATCACCTGACCATTAAAAGGATTGTTTGAATCAGAAACCAGAAAGTAAATTAAAAACCTAATTTGGTGAGACAGGATGGTTTCTTAAAAAAAAACTTGCATTATCATAACTATATGTGTTCTAAACTGATTAATATAATTATAGTTCAACAAGCAAAAGCTAAGACAAAACTGAATACTAATCAGTAACTTAAACCCATGTTAAATATATTAATCTATCCATCTGTGCATATAACAAAACAGGCAGAAAAATTCACCAGATCAACATTAGGAACATCAAGGCCACGAGCAGCAACATCAGTGGCTACTAAAACATTAAACCGACCATCTCTAAAGCCTGAAAGAGTTCTCTCCCTTTGATTTTGAGAGATGTCTCCATGCAACGCTTCACATCTAAAGCTCTTCTGCAGAGCATATGCCAACCGATCAGCATCACGCTTTGTCTGGGTGAAAACTATGCATTTCCCACCATTTGCATGCTCCTGAAAAGGAAATGGGTATAATGTAAAATTGTAAATACATAAAGATTCTTCACTATAATCAACGTTTAATGACTGGAAGATCTGTAGTTGCATCAGATTTGCTAGAGTAATATGTATTTGAGGTGGGGCATCAAACCAGGCGGTCAAGGTTTCAAGTCATAACTGGGAGAAGAGGTGTTTGAGTTTGGCATTCAAAAAAGAGAAGTTCATACTGTTATTAGCGGTCCAATAATGGATGGTCTCTCACGCATATCCGATGAAATAGAATACAGTGTAATTCCATCTGCCAATTTCTGGTCTGAATCGCCCACCTATGACAAAGATAGAAATTAGCATCAGTAGCTGCTCATCATAACATATGACCAATCATATGTAATAAAGGTTAGCTATCATAACATAAAACAATTGTCCAAAGTGTACTTACGAGATCAATAGTCAGAGGTGTCTTTAAGTACTTGTGGGTAAGCTTCACAATCCAACTTGGCATAGTAGCTGAAAACATCATAGTTTGACGCTGTTTTGGCAAGTACTCTAAGATGGTTTCAACGTCTTCCGCAAAACCAACATTAAGCATCTGATCCGCTTCATCTAGAACAGCAAACTTAACTTCCGATAAATTCAAAGCACCTCTTTTTAGCAGATCAATAACACGTCCTGGGGTGCCCACAATCACATCAACACCGCGATCAAGAGTACTCATCTGGCGTTGAATAGGTGAACCACCATAAACACAAAGAGTATCCAAATTGGGTGCAGACTCATAAAACTCCTTTTCAACTTGGCGAGCAAGCTCTCTAGTAGGCGCCATAACAATGGCTAATGGATTCTTCCCTCTCCTGTTATATTTTCACCAAACATCCAAACTATTTCAGTAACTAACTTTTTAAAAATACAAACAATAAAAACAAAAGATATGAGTCCCGCACCCATGCTTCTCGTTGTATTGAATGATCTTATCAAGAATAGGAATGCCAAAAGCAAGAGTCTTTCCTGTTCCTGTCCTAGCACGACCAATCATATCGCGCCCCTGCATCGCCGGCTCTAGCACAGCTCTCTAATCAACCATATGCTAATTAGTCTCATCGCGGTTATATATCACACAATAAGCAAATAAACAGTTTTGGTAACCATACTCAAAACTACTAATTTGTTGCATATACAAAACATAATAAGCAGGTTTAAAAATCAGTTTATACATAACATTCCCTAACAACCCCTCACTTTTGAATCAAATATATACATATAAATACAATTGGCTATGAATAAGAAATTCATGCATGCATTGAATGTTTGTACCTTAATAATAACACCCAACCACCTTAATAATAACTCCCACCCACCTTAATTTACCGCCTCTTAAAACATAAATTTAACTGTTAAACATAGCCCTTAGGCTACAAATAGCAAAATCCATACAATAACCGTACATATAATAAACCCTAAATTTTAAGGAACCTGAATGGGAAACAGCTTAGTAATCCCCTTTTTAGCTAAAGCAGAAACTATATCTTGAGAAATCCCAAGTTTTGAAATTTCGAGACCGTCAGAAGCCGCCGCCCTATCTCCGTCATACGACGGATCCGCAGCAACAGCAAATCCAGCAGCCTGTGTTGAGACATCAGAAACCCTAATATTCACCGATCGAGAACCATGGAAGCTTCTTAAAAATCGAAAATTGGGATGAAAACTTTGAGACTGACTAGCAAATTGACGGTGGTATGTAGGTGATGGTGGTGCAGGTGATAATGATGATGGTGGTGATGATGACGGAATTAAAAGGTGTTTAAGTGAATTGGTGGTGAGTGAAGTTAGAGTGGTGAGTCTTTTGGATGATGATCTGAGGGAGATTAGAGTGTTCATTTTGTTGTCGAAAATTGATGAATTGAGATTTTGTGTGGGTGCTGTGAAAGAGAGTGTAAAACCCTAATTTGGTGAAGAAAGAGGGTTTACGAAATGAGAGATGGAAAAAAGGGTTTATGTGTATTTGGAAGGGCGGTGGGGCTACTGATTCTCGTTGAATTACAATTGTACCCTTGTGATTTTTTAATTTTGGGTGTCTTTGATTTTTGTACCCTCAATTTAGTTAACTATGTTTTGTACTAACTTAAACTTTTGAACTAACACTTGAAACATTAAACTTTTCTTTGACTTAAAAACTGTACACAAATTTAAAATTTGAAATTTACGTCTCCGACCGCCGGCCTTGCCGGTGGTCCGGAGGACTCCCACTCACTTCCCACTTATTTTTACCTTTGCTCTTTCACTCCATTTCATTTTCACGGTTCTTCCTTTGTCAATTTTCAGTTTTAATCCCGTTTTTCTCACTGTATTTTCAAACTAAAACCCCCATCTTGAAACTTCCACACCCCCTTCCTCTCCCGTGTAACGGTCCACCGGATGTATCTACATCTCTTCCTCATCGCTTACCCACCACCGATGTCTGGTTTCGATACCTTCCATCAACACTCTTTTCGGTCTGGTGCCTCTCTCAAGATCCGTGGCTCCGATGAAAGGTTCACGTTGTTTCAATGTTTTTGCAGGTTGGTATCTTGATCTATTTTCGGTGTTTCGCCCTTCATTTGTGGTCAAAGCGTCTTTTTGTTAGAGATGATGTTAGATCTGCTCAAGCAGGTCTTTATTTTCGGTATGGCATCATGTTCAAGTGGGGATTTCAAGATTTCACATCAAGGCTGCCGTATTTTCTTTTAACTCAGGTGAGCCTTTGCTCCTGATGATGGAGTCGGGCAGCTAACACTGGTACTGCGAGGTGTGTCGTGTCTTGGAAGTTAGGAGCTGGGTATGGACTGGCTCGAGGCGATCTGGTGGTCCTCCTGTCTACCCTCTAAGTTCGGGGTTCGCGGGAATAAGAGCGCGATGAATTGGGCGGAGAGTTTGTCATTTCTGGGACAGAGCGAAAGTAAGACGAGGCCAATATATATATAAGTATATAATATCCAGCCTAGTGTCTAGCACGTATCAAGTAATGGTCTGGTTCTCTCGTGGTCAGAGTCTACTAACGTATCCCTATTCCAGCATAACTGTTTCAAATCTTTTATCATCTTTATTTAATTGTACATAGTTGATCAGGCTATGTTAAATTAAACTCGTATGATGAAATCCCTGAACCAATCATACTTAATAAGGAGATACTGCCTAATGGTCATAGTCTAGGCCCACTAAATGCAACCTAGTTCGCTATAACCTTAGTCTCTGATACTAATATGTAACACCCCCAAATTTACTGTTTAGCGGAAGCACGAATTGGGTGTTACTAATCAATATACAAAGCACAAGATATACAGCAAACGACCTCTAAATGAGACGTTGTAAAACGATTTCATATGAAATAAATGTTTGAAAACTCAATGTTTTCATATACAAAATGTAGTTCCCTAGAGTCCACGCATGTAGCGGGAGATTCTATTACATAATCAAAATGTACAAAAGATAATGCTGAGAATCTCTGTTAATGCAATTTAGTTGAAATCATGCGACTCTAGCTATGTCCTGGAGTAATCCTACTCCGTCTGGGTACCTGAGAATACATGCTAAAAGGTCAACACGAATGTTGGTGAATCTCACAGGTTTGTAAGTAATATCAGTTTTTGAACACAAAATTTCATCAGTTGTGCCCGCAGGCGTAAATCAAGTATTTGCAATCCTGCAAATGTAAAATATGTAAGTTATACCGTTGCCATGAGGCTCATAATCGAAGCTTAACCCGTAAGTGATAAGTTGCTCCCGTGACATGCTCGTAACTGAGCAAGCATAAGTAACGAATAATAGTCGCCCGTTTATACAGAACGGTTCGTGGTAGCGCTACTACCCCGGGCGGGGAGGGTCATTTCCCTAATGGATCCATTAACTAGTGTTCGCGCTTAAGTCCATAACTAACGATATATGATGGAGAGACTTCAGTGAAAAGTAAGTAACTCATGCAACCCCGTATAGTAAAATGTATAGTTCGTACTTGTGTTCAAGAAAAGTAAGCAATGTATCTCACCCCGTATGTAAAACAGTAAAAGTGGGGCTGTAAGACTCACCTGAGTCTAGCAAGTAATGTAGGAGAAGTCAACCAAGTAACGCGGATGTAAGTCCGTAAGTATGTCGGTTCTCAGAACCCTACAACCTTCTGGCGTCCGAAACGCACAAGGTTGTAAGTAAATAAGTTGGTGTCTTAAAAGATCACCCTTGTAGTTGTTCGTCCAACTAGAATGTCCAAATGGTTTCGATTTGGTTGATTTGTTAAGTGTTTGAAAATGTGTACGGCCCGTTGGTGATTAGTTGTAATAATAATCTCAACTATTATTATTTAAATTTTGTAGTGTTATACGAGTTTAACACTTGGTGTGAAATGTAATTACAAACTCTAAGTGACGGGGGTCCGTGGGCAGCGCCCCTGGTAGCGGGGTCCAAGGGGCGGCAGCCCCTGGTTGAGGTCGAGCTGCCAAGTCAGCTTAGAAAAATTTTATTCCTACTACTTTCCTTTTGTGAAAACGTATCCGAAATTTGAATTTAGAGTAAAATTAAGTGGTAAAATCTTGGTTCCGACACTTAGTAAAAATCTGAGTTTTCAGGGTTCTATTTTATGCGACGTAGCATGCGACGTAAGGTGCGACGTGGGCATGTACGTCGCATTATGCGACCTTCGCAATTCAATGCGACGTAGGGTGCTGCGTGGGTTCGGTTTGCGACGTTAAGGCTGATGTCGCTATATGCGACGTTCACAATTTAATGCGACGTAATAGGCTGCGTCGCTAATGCGACGTGGTTTCGGTTTGTGCGACGTAAGTCGCTGCGTCGCAAAGGCCCCAGGCCAGATGCGACGTTACGCGACTGATCGGATTTTTGACCCCAAAAACAAGTTTTTCGGCCACCGTTCAACTTAATATTTTTACCCAACCCTTCTAGGGACATTACAAGTTAAAACAAACAACTAACAAGTAAAAGTACTCAAAAATGAGAGGTTTCGGGATTTTGTCGGAAACTTACAAAGTGTCGGATTGAAAATCCGAAAAGATAGGAAGGTAGATCGTGATGCGGTGAGTCTTTTATTCCAAACAAGCTTGATGATTCGGGTGCGTTTTATGTTGTTATTTTGATGATTTGTTAGATGGTGGTGATGGAGATTTTTGAGAGAAAAAGAGGGGAAAGAGAGAGAAAGGAAAAGATGGAAATGAGGAGGTGAAAAGGGGTGGAAGGGTTTTGATGAAAGCCTCTCTTTTTCAGTCTCCGTTCCGCGCTCCGTGTGGTGTTCGTTTTCTCCGTTGTTTAAGCGTTAAATATTAATTTTATGTGTTAATTATCCATTTTAAAATACGAATTTTTGTTAAATAATCTAATTGAATTATTTTACCAAACCTTTTAAATAGATTTGTGTGTTTTGTTTTCATGTTGCGTAAGTTTTAGTTGTACGAAACAGGACAATTTTTGGAAATATTATTTAAATGTCAGTTCGGATCCAGTAACATTTTTAAATAACGTTTCAAGCTTTAATATAAAATGTTTCACCAACGTCCGTATTTATTGAACCGATTTATATTCGAATTAATTTGCGTACGATTTAATCAAATCGCATATTCGTAGATATTTAACAATATATTTCGATACATTAATTAGCCTAACACAGAACTAATTACATGTATTAAAATAGAATTAGGCACTAATTACTAGTCCTAATTTGGCGGGTGTTATATTCTCCCCCTGTTAAAAGAATTTCGTCCCGAAATTTAAGTCGAAGTTGCGTTCGATGTAGAATCAGTGAATAAGTGAGGATACTTGAGTCGCATTTGGTCCTCCCGTTCCCAAGTGAATTCTGGTCCACGCCGCGAATTCCACCTGACTTTGACGATGGAAATACGACTTTGTTTGAGTTGTTTGACCTCACGGTCCATAATTTCAGCGGGTTCCTCAACGAAGTGAAGTTTGTTATCGATTCGAATCTCGTCAAGTGCTATGATAAGTGTCTCGTCAGACGGACATTTCTTTAAGTTAGAAATGTGAAAGGTAGGGTGCACGCCGTTGAGTTCGGATGGCAGCTGCAATCGATATGCCACGGGGCCAATCCGTTCGAGGATCTCAAAAGGCCCAATGTACCTGGGATTTAATTTCCCGCGTTTGCCAAATCGGATTACGCCTTTCCAAGGCGATACTTTCAGGAGTACTCGGTCCCCAACCTGGAACTCGAGGGGTTTGCGTCTCACGTCAGCGTAACTTTTCTGACGGTCACGCGCGGCTTTGAGTCGGTTCTGGATTTCAACAATTTTCTCAGTGGTTTCATGTATGAGTTCGGGACCAGTGAGCTGACTATCTCCCACTTCGGTCCAACATATCGGCGATCGGCACTTACGACCGTACAGTGCCTCAAAAGGTGCAGCCTTAATGCTGGCGTGATAACTGTTATTGTAGGAAAACTCACACAATGATAGGTGTCTCTCCCAATTTGCACCGAAGTCAACTACGCAAGCTCGTAGCATGTCTTCCAGTGTCTGAATAGTTCGTTCACTTTGGCCATCGGTTTGAGGGTGGTATGCGGTACTCATATCGAGACGGGTACCCATAGATTTCTGAAGTGATTGCCAAAAGTGAGAGGTGAAACGGGCATCTCTATCGGAGATAATCGAGGTAGGAACACCGTGTCGAGAAACAATTTCTTTGATGTAGATTTGTGCGAGGCGTTCCATTTTATCGGTTTCCTTGATTGCCAGGAAGTGAGCAGATTTTGTGAGACGATCGACGATCACCCAAATGGTATCGCAACCGCTCGACGACTTGGGTAGTTTGGTTATGAAATCCATGGCAATTTGTTTCCATTTCCATTCAGGGATGTCGGGCTGTTGAAGTAAACCATAAGGTTTTTGATGTTCGGTTTTGACTTTCGAGCAAGTAAGACACTTGCTGACGTAAGTGGCGATTTCAGCTTTCATGTTCGGCCACCAATAAAACTCTTTGATGCCGTGATACATTTTATCGGACCCCGGGTGGATTGAATAGTTGGACTTGTGAGCCTCATCCATCACCAAGTCTCGTAGGTTCCCAAAACTAGGCAACCAGATTCGGTTTGAGAGATACCTAATCCCGTTAGGTTTGGTTTCGAATTTCTTATCCATGCCCCGCAAGGCTTCGCTTTTGATGTTATCAGGTTTCAAGGCTTCGAGTTGAGTGGCGAGGATCTGAATGTTTAGATCGTTATGAATAGTCATACTGAGGGCTCGGACTCGAAGTGGTTTCGGTCGTTCCTTTCGACTGAGAGCATCGGCAACAACATTTGCCTTGCCCGGATGGTACTTGATTTCACAATCATAATCGGTAAGCAACTCGACCCATCGACGTTGCCTCATGTTGAGATCCTTTTGATCGAATATGTGTTGGAGACTTTTGTGATCAGTGAAAATAGTACACTTGGTACCGTACAAGTAGTGTCTCCAGATTTTGAGTGCAAACACTACGGCTCCCAGTTCAAGATCATGGGTTGTATAATTCCTTTCGTGTATTTTTAGTTGTCGGGAGGCGTAAGCGATAACTTTGTCTCGTTGCATTAGTACGCAACCGAGACCTTGGTGATAAGCGTCACAATATACCACGAAGTCATTGGTGCCTTCGGGTAATGATAGTATCGGGGCACTGCAAAGTTTTTGTTTAAGCAGTTGGAAGGCTGACTCCTGTACATCAGTCCAGTCGAACTTCTGTTCTTTTTGAGTCAGGGCGGTGAGAGGTTTTGCAATCTTTGAAAAATTCTCAATGAACCGCCTGTAGTATCCGACGAGTCCCAAGAATTGTCGTACTTCAGTAGGTGAGGTAGGTGCTTGCCAGCACTTGATGGCTTCAATCTTTGAGGGATCGACATGAATCCCTGATTGTCAATAACGTGTCCAAGGAATTGTACAGTCCGTATCCAGAACTCGCATTTGGAGAATTTGGCATACAACTCCTCGTGCTTGAGTAGTCCTAGGATAGTCTTCAAGTGTTGCGCGTGTTCTTTTTCGTTGCGCGAGTATATCAGGATGTCATCGATGAAGACAATAACGAACTTGTCAAGGTAAGGCTTACACACCCGATTCATAAGGTCCATGAATACTGTCGGTGCGTTGGTTAAGCCAAATGGCATTACTTGGAACTCGTAATGCCCGTACCGAGTTCGAAAAGCTGTTTTAGGGATGTCTTCGTCACGAACACGGAGCTGGTGATAACCGGATCGTAAATCAATTTTTGAATAGACGCTCGACCCCTGAAGTTGGTCGAACAAGTCATCGATGCGAGGTAAGGGGTAACGGTTCTTGACTGTTAGCTTGTTAAGTTCGCGGTATTCGATGCACATACGGAAAGAACCGTCCTTCTTTTTCACAAACAAGACCGGAGCTCCCGAGGGCGAGGAACTTGGTCTAATGAAACCCTTGTCCAGGAGCTCTTGTAATTGTGAAGACAACTCCTGAAGTTCGGATGGAGCTAAACGGTATGGGGCTCGTGCTACCGGCGCCTCACCGGGCACAAGGTCAATAGAAAATTCAACTTGTCGGGGTGGCGGCAAGCCGGGCAAGTCTTCAGGAAAGACTTCTGGAAAATCTCGGACAATAGGCACATCCTCGAGTCGCTTCTCCTCTGACTTTTCTCCGTAACGTGTGCGAGGATTGCCTGATACCCTTTTCTCAAGTATTTTTCGGGTTTTTATGCAGGATACGATATTTAGTCTCGTTCCACCGGTCTCCCCTTGTATGATCAAGGTTCTGTCGGTGGCGAGAGGAATGCGGACGATTTTCTCAGAGCAGATAATTTCGGCACGGTGCTTGGATAGCCAATCCATACCGATAATGACATCGAAGCTGCCGATCTCGATAGGTATAAGGTCAATGGAGAATAGTTCGTCGGCTAGTTTCAGCGTACAATTGGGTACTATGCTATCAGTCTTAATAAGTTTACCGTTTGCCAGTTCCACTGTATACTTAGACTCTAAGGCAATAGGTGTAATATCAAGTAACGGGCTAAACTCATCAGATATGAAACTTCTATCAGCACCGGTATCAAATAATACGGAAGCAGTAATATTGTTGAGAAGGAACGTACCCGTTACAACATTCGGGTCTTGTCTGGCTTCCCCAGCTTTGATGATGAATGCTCTGCCGCGAGCAGGGTTGTTGTTCCGGTTGTTGTTGTTTTTCTGCTTAGGGCAATCATTCTTGAAATGCCCAGGATTTTCGCACCCAAAGCAGGTCTTTGGGGCGTTGGCGTTGGGGGTAGGAATGTTGGCTCGACAATCCTTGGTTAGGTGCCCAAAACATTTGCAATTTGAGCAAGGGCAAGAACCGTCATGATGGCGGTTGCATTTGGAACAGTAGGGTTTGTTCCCGATGTACCCTTTCCTCTCTGCAGATCCCGAAGAATAAGCCTTAACAGACTCAGGCTTTTTGTTGGAGGTTTGGTTGGGTGAATTGGGATTTACTTCCCATTTACGTTTGTTGTTTGTAGAGGGGGTTGAAGTTGTGCCACGGCGGACAGAGTTGGCCGTTAGTTCGTGAGCCATACGGATGGCGCTCTGAATAGTACCCGGTTTGGATGAAGTCACCAGGTCTTGGAGTCTATCGGGAAGTCCATCAACGTATTTCTCGATCCTCTTATACTCAGGATCGATCATGGATGGGCACAGAAGTGCCAGTTGGTGGAAACGGTTGGTGTAACCGGTGATGTCATTACCCTGCATCTTGTGGTTTCAAAACTCCACTTCCAGCTGTTTCAATTCGTCTCTGGGGCAGTACTCGCCCCTCAGCATCTTCTTCAACTCCTCCCACGAATGTTTGTAAGCAGTGGCAATACCCACGGTCTGGGCATAGGTGTTCCACCAGGTGAGAGCGGTGTCAGAGAAAATACTGGCGGAGAACTTGACCTTGTCCTCTTCCGTGCAGTTGCAGATCAGGAATACAGATTCGATTTTCTCGATCCAGTGTACTAGATCGATTGCTCCCCCAGTACCCGCAAAGCTCAATGGTTTGCAATTCCGGAAGTCCTTGTAAGAGCAGGGTTTGGGTTGTGGCCCGTTAGTAGCTGAATCCTCGCTACCAGAAGTCGGCGTTCGGGTAGCCAAGGCTTGTGCCACGCTGCGGGCAATCAGACCCGCAATTTCGGCTTCACTGAGGGTGACTTGTCGGCGAGGTGGCATGATGCTGAACAAGAAAAGAACGAGGAAAAGAAATAAGATAATTGCATGAAATTTCTGATATATCACAAGTGTATATGATGAGATACACGATAACAGTACGAGGTGATAATCACATTCCATTTAGATAATCGAGTTGGATACACGGTACAAGTTTTTCCATAAGATTACAGAACAGTAGTAGTACAAAAGTGCCGGGAATTGTTACATCCGGTCGAATTACATAGGTCCTAATTAAGTAGTTAACTGGTTACAAGTTACAGACTGATCTAATCTTGATGCAGATTAATCTGCTCCATCAACGCGACAAAGCGGTCCACGGTTTCTGCAAGTCTGTTGACTTGCCTGGCGTTGTCTTCAACAAAGGCCAGTCGTTGTACCAGTGCTCGAGAGTACTTCTCAGCCTCCTGTGAACGATGTTCACATTCCTCTAGTCGGTCTCTTATGAGTTCATCCGCACCTAATTCAGCGGTCATTGAATCCTGAATTATGCTTACAGAGAGGTTGGTATCTTCTTGTTCTCGCTGGAGTTGTGATATATGATCAAGAGCTTGGCGGAGCAGGTAGGTCGTTCGGGGTTGTTCCCGTTCGAGATTCTTGAGCCTTTGCTCCTGATGATGGAGTTGGGCAGCTAACACTGGTACTGCGAGGTGTGTCGTGTCCTGGACGTTAGGAGCTGGGTATGGACTGGCTCGAGGCGATCTGGTGGTCCTCCTGTCTACCCTCTGAGTTCGGGGTCCGCGGGAATAAGAGCGCGATGAATTGGGCGGAGAGTTTGTCATTTTTGGGACAGAGCGAAAGTAAGACGAGGCCAATATATATATAAGTATATAATATCCAGCCTAGTGTCTAGCACGTATCAAGTAATGGTCTGGTTCTCTCGTGGTCAGAGTCTACTAACGTATCCCTATTCCAACATAACTGTTTCAAATCTTTTATCATCTTTATTTAATTATACATAGTTGATCAGGCTATGTTAAATTAAACTTGTATGATGAAATCCCTGAACCAATCATACTTAATAAGGAGATACTGCCTAATGGTCATAGTCTAGGCCCACTAAATGCAACCTAGTTCGCTATAACCTTAGTCTCTGATACCAATCTGTAACACCCTCAAATTTACTGTTTAGCGGAAGCACGAATTGGGTGTTACTAATCAATATACAAAGCACAAGATATACAGCAAACGACCTCTAAATGAGACGTTGTAAAACGATTTCATATGAAATAAATGTTGGAAAACTCAATGTTTTCGTATACAAAATGTAGTTCCCTAGAGTCCACGCGTGTAGCGGGAGATTCTATTACATAATCAAAATGTACAAAAGATAATGATGAGAATCTCCGTTAATGCAATTTAGTTGAAATCATGCGATTCTAGCTATGTCCTGGAGTAATCCTACTCCGCCTGGGTACCTGAGAATACATGCTAAAAGGTCAACACGAATGTTGGTGAATCTCACAGGTTTGTAAGTAATATCAGTTTTTGAACACAAGATTTCATCAGTTGTGCCCGCAGGCGTAAATCAAGTATTTGCAATCCTGCAAATGTAAAATATGTAAGTTATACCGTTGCCATGAGGCTCATAATCGAAGCTTAACCCGTAAGTGATAAGTTGCTCCCGTGACATGCTCGTAACTGAGCAAGCATAAGTAACGAATAATAGTCGCCCGTTTATACAGAACGGTTCGTGGTAGCTGAAACGCCCTGAATCTGAATTTTTTTTTTTTTTTTTTTTAAACTAAAACATATTATAACATATCTTGGTCCCATTATCTGTATTAGCGCATTTTCTACGCTATAAGAATTATCTACTGAATCTTTTAAAAACTTAAAATGAATTTTGCTGAAATCAACATATACCCGCCGGGTATCTTGTTTACCCGCCGGGCATCCATGCCAGCCGCCGGGTACTTGTGCCCAGCCACCGGGTGAATTAGAATTTGGCTAAACAGAAAATTTCTTGCGTTATAACTCTCTAGGAACAGTCGGTTAAGCAAAAGAAGCCGCCGGCTTTATTAGTTTACCCGCCGGGTACCCCTGCCTGCACAGCACCTACAGCTCAGACTTCTATATTACCATTTTACGAACTTTGATCGCGCATATCTTTCAAACAACAAGGAATTTAACCATGAAATTTTACAGGCACTTCTACTATGTCAAAATGAAAATTTCTATTTTTACACTTTTCCAAAATACACTTTAATTCAAAATCTGAGCTATAATCCAATTTCGGACCATTTTGAACGCTTTCTATTGACATGTCAAAACACAAACCATATGATTTCTGACTTTCATACTTTACCAACATTTCCTACTATACATTTGACACTTGAATCAATAGCAACAAGTGTCGTATCTATACTATGGTTTATTTTGACTCTTGACCCAAAATGTGTCCATTTGGACACTTCTGACCCGTTTCTTCTTTCAAGACTATTTTAACTCTTTCACTTACATCTTTCACTCACCTTTGACCATTTCAACATAGTTAGCTATGGGTCGACACTAAAATCAACCCCAAATATACTTTCAGTAATTTATACTATTCCCATTTCTTTACTATTTATGACACATATATATTTACTAATCATTTCTTTCCAATTTGACTTTACTAAGTCAAATACTTACATCATAAGTGTCATAAAACTCTTTTTGGGCGATTTACACAATGGCTAATCAAAACGATTATTTAAAAGAATGAGAAGCTTAGCTAACAATAGAGCAAGCTCCCTGTCCACTCTATCTTCTTGCAAGCAACATCTATAACTTCTATCCATTGTGTGTAACCAAATCGAGCACCTACAACATAAATACTAATCGGGTTAAGCATAAAGCTTAGTGAGCATATGATTATATAATCAATTTAACTACTAATCAAAACAATGCATTATTATAACTAAACAATAATAAGCAAAGTATTAAAGACTCGTCCCTTTCTTGAATTCACTTTCGCTTTCACTTTTACTTCCACTTGAGCTTCCACTTTCTCTTTCACTTGAACTTTCACTTTTACTTTCATATGTGCACATCTATCATGATTATACTAACTAATATCTAACTAGTTAGTATAATCATATTCTAGCCAATATCTAATTAGCTAGACTAATCACATATTAGCTAACAAAGTTGGCTACTAATTACAACATGGCTAACCTTGGTCAACCATTCTAATCATCACATGGCTAACATAAGTTAACCATTTTAGTCACATGAATCTTTATCATAATCTTTTCATATTAATTAAAACTAATCAATTTACCTTTTTACACAATTAAGTGAATCTCTTGCCTAAAAGCAATCCAATTCACTTAATATATATATAATCACTTTCATATAACTCACCTTGATGAATTAAACAACTTGTGGCTAATTGATCACTTGGAGATGGCACATCTTTAGCACCTAACACATGAACACATAACACAATTAAGTACAACTAATCACACTTTCACTAATAATCATCTAACACCTCTTTCTTACTTTAATTAACTTTCCTTTACTTTAACTAAGCTAGCTAGTTACACTTTCATAATTCTACTCATACTATACTATTCTTTTAACTACTAATCATTTGAGTTATCACTAATTCATGAATTCATAATCACTTTTCATTAACTAATCACTTTCACCTTTCATATTCATAGTCAAGCTTTACTCAAAACATGTCATAATCAACTTACTACTTTAATTACTTATTCTATCATCATAATCATAATCTATTAACACCTCTAATCACACTTTAAAGATTATTACATGAATTTACAAGGATTTAGCAAAACCCCTAAATTCAGTCAAGAACACTAATCATGATTTCATCACTTTCACCATGTAATATGGTTACTAATGATCATAATAATACTAACTAACATCAAACTAATCAATTACTAATCTCAATTTCGAATTAAAACTCACAAATCAACAAAACCCATTTTCTAGGGTTCTTGAGAGAATTAAAACACTTACAAGGACTAAAGAATGATAGAAGGTAATGATTCTGATGATTTAAAGCTTGAATTGAAGATTAACTAGGAATTCTTGACTTGATTATGATCTCTGCGATTTTTTGTTCTTCAAAATAAAGGTTCTGGAGTTTGTTTTTGAAGTTACTGGAATAAGGCACGTAGCAGTGTCTTTTGTATTTTTAATTTGCTATACTACACAGTCTGGAACTGAACAACTAATTACGTTTTCTATTATATCTTACTATTAAAAGATCTATAATTAAAAAGATGTATATATTATTGTACACTAAAATAATACCTTGAAAACTGGGGTGTTACAGTAGCGCTACTACCCCGGGCGGGGAGGGTCATTTCCCTAATGGATCCATTAACTAGTGTTCGCGCTTAAGTCCATAACTAACGATATATGATGGAGAGACTTCAGTGAAAAGTAAGTAACTCATGCAACCCCGTATAGTAAAATGTATAGCTCGTACTTGTGTTCAAGAAAAGTAAGCAATGTATCTCACCCCGTATGTAAAACAGTAAAAGTGGGGCTGTAAGACTCACCTGAGCCTAGCAAGTAATGTAGGAAAAGTCAACCAAGTAACGCGGATGTAAGTCCGTAAGTATGTCGGTTCTCAGAACCCTGCAACCTTCTGGCGTCCGAAACGCACAAGGTTGTAAGTAAATAAGTAAATAAGTTGGTGTCTTAAAAGATCACCCTTGTAGTTGTTCGTCCAACTAGAATGTCCAAATGGTTTCGATTTGGTTGATTTGTTAAGTGTTTGAAAACGTGTACGGCCCGTTGGTGATTAGTTGTAATAATAATCTCAACTATTATTATTTTAATTTTGTAGTGTTATACGAGTTTGACACTTGGTGTGAAATATAATTACAAACTTTAAGTGACGGGGGTCCGGGGGTAGCGCCCTTGGTAGCGGGGTCCAAGGGGCGGCAGCCCCTGGTTGGGGTCGAGCTGCCAAGTCAGCTTGGAAACAGAACCATTTTTTTTAAATTTGAATTTGGAGTAAAATTAGGTGGTAAAATGAAACGCCCCGAAAACAGAACCATTTTTTTTACCTAACACTGAAAACACACTCTATTAGGTCCCACATCTAAAATATGACATTTATAGACTCGTTATATCGTTCTCTTAATCAAATAATGACTAAAATAACAAACATGTGAATTTACAAGAGATTCCCCAGGAATGACTCCCATTCCTCAGGAATCAGACATGCTGTTAACACTTGGATTCGGATTCCCAGGAATGACTCTCATTCCCTAGGAATCAGGGCTGCTGTAAACACTTAATTTCAGATTCCCCAGGAATGACTCCCATTCCCCAGGAATCAGTGTTGCACAAACTAATACAAAAATACGAATTTCCTACGCGCATAACTTTTTACTCGTAAACACTTAGACCTTGAAAATTTGCAGGCACCTCCATAATGCCAAAATGAAACTTTCTATTTTTGCACTTTTCCAAAATACACGTTTTACGAGAAAACGGACGTATAACCACTTTTTGACCATTTTAACCACTTTTTGACTACAACCCAAATCACAAACCATAAACACTTTGACTCTTACTTTTTGCACACACTATCAACCTACCAAAACAAGTCTAACACACTTGTCCAAACCCACATAACTACATTCTAACCCGATTTAACCCTTTTGACCCGTTTTGATGTCCATTTGGACATTTTTACCAAATCTACCATATACAACCATAACTCTACCCAATACCACATATGTTTGACTATTATAACTCTGTTGACTATATGTCAACTTCACATTTGACCAACCAATCACATTCGACACTAAATCACTTTTCACCACTTTGAGCCAAACCAAACCAATCATATAACTTCATACTCTTAACAACCACATACACTAGACATCATAACTCGGTTTGACTTTCAAAGTCAACTACTACACATTGACCAACATATTTAATTCAAAAACTCTTTGTTTGGGCGATTTACACAATTGAGCATCAAAACAACAATTCAAAAGAAAGAAGCATATTCTAACCATAAGCATGCTCCATATCCATGTCACTAGCTTCTCATAACCCTTCTATCCACATGTCTCTATCAAAACATCAACCTACAACATAAACACTGAAACGGGTAAGCACAACTGCTTAGTGAGTACACAGGCAATCAAACAAGCAATACACATAACACTTAGCATATAACAACACAAATACATGAACACATAATCACTGAGCTCTGAACACTGTACACTGTGTTAACCGCAGTTAACTCTCTGATCACCACTAATCCTTTACACATAATCATTAACCAACAACAATCAATTCACTAATCAACACATCTTTTAACATAGTCTTAAACACACACATAAGAAACAAAACATATAACAAACACCCTTCACGTGATTGTATGATCCTCTAGCTCGGAAGCTATCCGGAAACACATACAACCAATTCATACACTGTTCACTACATCATCACTATTTAATTCACATATGTCAACAATATATCTTCCACCCGATTGTGTAGCCTCTTGCTCGGAAGCAATCCGGATCCAACACAATCGAATCATATACTATTCTTCACCAATTCTTTCCTTTACCTTTAAGCTAGTAACTTACTCATTACTTGGCTAACATCAAGCTAATGAGAAATCACTACTTTTCTTACCAAGTAACAATTAAACACGTAACAATTAAGCACAATTAAGAAATTTAACACAACAACTAACTTAAGCAATAAACACAATTAAATAAACATAACAAATAACTTGTTCTTTGATTGTGTAAACCTCTAGCCCGCAAGCTATCCGGTACTACACAATCAAATCACCTGTTTAACCCCCGTATCACTCACCACAATCTCTTAGACGATTTCACCATATTGATCATCATACGCCTCCACGTCTCTTAACACCTACATAATCATACATATCATCATAACAACAATTAGACACTAACAATCATCACTTTTCTACTAATTTCATGTTCTATTATCATAATCATACTTCATTATCACTAGTTCATAATTTAACTCTATTTCTACAAATATTTAACATAACTCTTATGAACATATCACTAATTTCTTAATCTTTTACTCACTTTAACACTAATTCATTCACTATTAAGCTTTACTAACTTCAATTAAATATATTAAACACAATTTCATATCATAATCACTAGTTCCATGAAACCCCACCAAAACCCCACTTTGATCTTTAGCTATATACTTCAAATTACTCACTTTTAACTTGAATTCTTGTTAATCATGAACACATATATGCTTATACATCACTAATCAATCATAAAAACACTAATTAACACTAGTTTCATCAAATTAAAACCCTAATTTCGTATTTAAACCATTAACCCTTTGAAACCCATATAAAAATCAAACCATAGGTTAAATCATAGAGAAAACTCACTTACATGGTGTTCTTGAGGATTAGAAAGAAAGAATCAAACAAATAGAATCAAGAATTGAAGATTGAAAGTTTGGATTTGGAAGTAGAAATCATCCCTGTGGTTTCTCTAGCTCTCCCTCGCTCTCTTTCTCAATATCTCTGGAATGTTTTAAAAATGATACGTAATAACATATTAAAACATATAGGTCGGCTATTTAATTTATCCCTTTTAAACTCTATTGTCTGGAACTGGGAAACCATTTGCGTATTCTATTATATCGTATTATTTAAAACACTCCACTTTAAAATAAATATACCCTCGTGTTCTAAAATAAAACCTTTATATTTTTGGGGTGTTACATAAAATCTTGGTTCCGACATTTAGTAAAAATCTGAGTTTTCAAGGTTCTGTTTTATGCGACGTAGCATGCGACGTGGGCATGTACGTCGCATTATGCGACCTTCGCAATTCAATGCGACGTAGGGTGCTGCATCGCTAATGCGACGTGGGTTCGGTTTGCGACGTTAAGGCTGATGTCGCTATATGCGACGTTCAAAATTTAATGCGACGTAATAGGCTGCGTCGCTAATGCGACGTGGTTTCGGTTTGTGCGACGTAAGTCGCTGCGTCGCAGAGGCCCCAAGCCAGATGCGACGTTACGCGACTGATCGGAATTTTGCCCCCAAAAACACGTTTTCCGGCCACCGTTCGACTTAATATTTTTACCCAACCCTTCTAGGGACATTACAAGCTAAAACAAACAACTAACAAGTAAAAGAACTAAAAAACGAGAGGTTTCGGGATTTTGTCGGAAACTTACAAAGTGTCGGATTGAAAATCCGAAAAGATAGGAAGGTAGATCGTGATGCGGTGAGTCTTTTATTCTAAACAAGCTTGATGATTCGGGTGCGTTTTATGTTGTTATTTTGATGATTTGTTAGATGGTGGTGATGGAGATTTTTGAGAGAAAAAAAAAGGAAAGAGAGAGAAAGGAAAATATGGAAATGAGGAGGTGAAAAGGGGTGGAAGGGTTTTGATGAAAGCCTCCCTTTTTCAGTCTCTGTTCCGCGCTCCGTGTGGTGTTCGTTTTCTCCGTTATTTAAGCGTTAAATATTTATTTTATGTGTTAATTATCCATTTTAAAATACGAATTTTTGTTAAATAATCTAATTGAATTATTTTACCAAACCTTTTAAATAGATTTGTGTGTTTTGTTTTCATGTTGCGTAAGTTTTAGTTGTACGAAACAGGACAATTTTTGGAAATATTATTTAAATGTCAGTTCGGATCCAGTAACATTTTTAAATAACGTTTCAAGCTTTAATATAAAATGTTTCACCAACGTCCGTATTTATTGAACCGATTTACATTCGATTTAATTTGCGTACGATTTAATCAAATCGCATATTCGTATATATTTAACAATATATTTCGATACATTAATTAGCCTAACACAGAACTAATTACATGTATTAACATAAAATTAGGCACTAATTACTAGTCCTAATTTGGCGGGTGTTACAATAATGATTGTCATTAGCTCGAGTTAATAGTCATTACGAAACATATGACGAACAGATAATTTAAACGATATTTGTTTGTCGGAAGAACATATTAATATTCGTAGGATAAAATTTGTTCAGTCAATGTTATTACTTCATATTTGTATTAAAGCGTTTGATTATAAACGATTAATATTAAAACAAATTATAACAATTAAAAAATATAAATTTTTTTTTTTATCATTTTCACTAATGCATGGAGTTTATTTAATTAAAATAAATTAATTTTATAAGGTTATTTAAGGTAAGAATTGATGTGGCATGTTGTAAATTTATTTATTTTTTTAAATTGTTAGCATTTAGTTATATAAGGCAACAATTTGATGTGACATATGTAATATTTGTTTAAAAAACCTTGTTTTATATATATGAATAGATGAATAGATAGATGCCAAACAAGGATTGTAAAATTATAAGGGATTGAGATTCTTAAAATTATAATCTCTAAGCTCCTAAAATTCCCAATAATCCCCTAAAAAACATTTTTATTTTTATTTTTTATATTATTTATTAAAAATATTAAAAGACATGGAATAGTCTAAGATTGAAATCTAGCAAGTCACAATAATAACCTTTGTGTCCCATTCATCTATAATAAGATTTTTTTATAAGGAAAAAAAAAAAACCTCAATTTTATTGGAGTAAATAACCCATTTAATAAAAAATCTGCAGAAATTGAACTATTATATAATGACTTAACTAATAATGTTAAACTTTAAAAATGTATATAAATAAATGTTAGACATTTATAGTGTGTATGAAACGCCCATATAATTTTTTTTTTCTCAGCGGAATAATAATGATACTTAAAATTCGATTACATTTGGTCCCATATAAATTCAATCACAATTTGTTAAAAAGAGGTTCCTAAAGTCATAACATAAAAAGAGGTCTCTAAAGTGTTAAAATGTGAAATAAAGAGGTCTCTAAAGATCACTTAAACACTTATGCATTTTTGAATTTTACACAAACTTTACACAGCAACGCGATCCAGAAACAAGTCTTAGGATCGCGTTCCTGTGTTCAAAAGATTCTGTGATGAAAATACACTGACGAACGCGATCCTGACACCATAGCTGGATCGCGTTTGCTAGTTAAAAATCCGATTGTGGTGATTTCCAAAGAGGAACGCGATCCTGGGAATATCTAGCCGGATCGCGTTCACTAATTAAATTCCAGATCAGACCATAATTCAAATTTTGTCGAAATTCAAACGTGCATAATTCATAAACCGTAAGGAATTAGATTCTAAAACTTTGCAGATACATTCAAATGGTCAAAACGAAGGTTTCCCTTTTTGTACTTTTTCAATTTTCACAAAAATACAACATTTGAGCGTATGATTTATTTTCGCCCATTTTTGACACTTTTAGTTGACAACTCAAAATACAACTCACACATTTTCAGCTATTGCACTTTTCGCCACTTTTCCAAAATACCCAAACAAACTTAAAGCAACTAACCAGGAGTCTATAACCTTGGTAAAGTTCATTATACACACATGGGTCACTATTGACCCATTTTGACACTTACGACCCATTTACCATTAAGTAGCATGCTAAGAATTCTATTTCACTTTCAATACATAATTTACACCAGTTGTTGACTTTTAATGTCAACTAAATCCAAAATCACATATTACATATTTCTAATGTATTTCAAAACATCTTGGGCGTATTTCACAAGTTTCATCAAAACGATAATCCAAAAGAGAAGGCTTGCACTTACAACTTGCAAACCAATCCACGCTACTCTTTCTTGATTTCCTTATCCTTTCCTTTCGAAGTATTACCTACAATACATTTGAATGATACGGAATAAGCATAAAATGCCTAGTGAATACATAGATAGCCAATTAAGCAATACAATCACACACATAATTCTTAGTCTATCCATAACGAGCTTAAGTAGAGATAGATACCAATTGGATCCGCGGCCCATAAGATACGATTGTGCAAAGCACATATTTCGTAATATATATTTCGTAACAATTGCATACAATAATACCAATAACAACAATAAACAAGTATAACGATAATATCATGATTATGTAAAACCTCTTGCTCTTAAGCAATCCGGATATACATAACCTTCACTTAATTGATTCGCCATATACTCACCTTATTATTTGATTGAAGATTTCAAGCCAAAATGATACAAGTCTATCCAAGCTTTTATACCTAACACATCATATATATAATGATACAATTAGAGTCTATAACTCATAATATTAACTAGTGAACCACAATTCGTCTCCCCCACTTTGATTAGTTTTAATAATCACTAATCAAAGTTCTTAATTACTTGATTTCTTATTAGCATAACCTATTTATACTTCTATCATCACAATTAACTATTCATTATACATATAAACTCAATTCAAGAGGATTTTAGCAAAACCCCATAATTTCATCAAGAACTCAATTGATGAATTCTTTATTTTCATGTATTGAAATGATTTCTATTAGTGATATTCATAATAATAATCACTAACTCAACCAATTCCATAGCCTAATTTCGGATTAAGGTACCACTTAGTGATAACTCATCAAAACCCCATTTCCTAGGTTAGAATTCATAAGAAATACTTACAATTGATTGAAGATAACAATAGAGATGATGATGGAGGTGATAACTTGAAGATTTCTAGCTTGATTCGAATTGAAATTTGAAGAAATGAAGATGAGATTGAGGAATGGCGATTTTGGTTCTTCCCGTATGAAAATCTGGAAGATTTTAGAAACCATATAAGATAGATACGGGTTTTAATATATTAAACCAAATTCTTTTAATTAATTACAGTCTGGAACTGGGAAACCTAATTGCGTTTTATATTATATCTTATTATTTCAGTAATAATATTTCATAAGATGTATATTTCTGGATACACTAAAATAATACCTCGAATATTGGGGTGTTACAAGTCTCCCCCACTTATTCTGTTCGTGTCCTCACGAACCATTCCTGGTGTACTGCAGGGTAGTACACCATCATCCATTCTTCAGGTTCCCAAGTAAATTCAGAACCTTTTCGATGTCGCCATTGAACTTTGACAATAGAAACCGTTTTATTTCTTAGTTGTTTAATCTTTTGATCAAGAATTTGGACGGGTTCTTCAACATAATTCAATCTATCATTTATTTGGATTTCTGAGAGAGGTACATATGAAGCTTCGTCAACAAGGCATTTTCGAAGCTGTGACACGTGGAATGTATTATGAATACCACTAAGCTCATCCGGTAACTGTAACCGATAAGCTACACGACCAACACGATCAAGTATTTTGAAAGGTCCAATATATCTTGGACTTAATTTTCCTCTCTTACGAAATCGAATGATACCTTTCCAAGGAGAAACTTTTAACATTACTTTATCACCAACTTGGAATTCAATTGGTCGTCTGCGTGTATCAGCATAAGATTTCTGTCGGTCTTGAGCCATTTTTAGCCTTTCACGGATTTGATCAATCTTTTCAGTAGTCATTTGAACTACATCAGTACTGCCTAGCTCACGTTGACCGACTTCTCCCCAACAAATGGGAGTACGACACTTTCGACCATAAAGCATTTGATATGGTGGCATCTTTATGGAAGAATGATAACTGTTGTTATATGAAAATTCCACCAATGGGAGATGAGAATCCCAGCTACCACCAAAGTCAATGACACATGCTCGCAGCATATCTTCTAGAGTTTGAATAGTACGTTCACTTTGTCCATCCGTTTGAGGATGAAAAGCCGTACTAATATGTAGTTGAGTATCCAAATCTTCTTGAAATTTCTTCCAGAATCGAGAGGTAAAACGAGTATCCCTATCAGAAACAATAGAAACTGGTACTCCATGGCGAGCAACAACTTCACGAATATAGATTTCTGCTAATACTTCAGAGGATGATGCTTCCTTGATAGGTATGAAAAGAGCACTTTTTGTTAATCGGTCTACAATCACCCAAATGGCATCATGCTGGCGAGGAGTTCTCGGCAGCTTTGTAACAAAATCCATGGTGATGTGTTCCCATTTCCAAACTGGAATATCCAAAGGTTGGAGTTTTCCATATGGTTGTTGATGCTCAGCTTTTACTTGCAGACAAGTGAGACAATTTTGAACATATTTAATGATATCACGTTTCATACCAGGCCACCAATAATCACATTTCAGATCACGATACATTTTGGTGGCACCCGGATGAACAGAATATTTCGATTTATGGGCTTCATCCAATAACAATTTCTTCACATCACTCGTTACTGGTATCCAGATTCTACCATAACGAGTTCTCAGCCCTCGAGAATCTTCAATTAATTCAGAGATTTGACCCTTTAAACGTTGTTTATTCAGGTCATTAGAAGATAATGCATCGATTTGAGCAGCTTTTATAAAATCAAACAGCTGAGGAGATACAATCATACTAAGGGATTTCACAGAAAGAATAAAATGAGTAGCCTTTCGGCTAAGAGCATCCGCAACGACATTAGCCTTACCAGGATGGTAAAGAATGTCACAATTGTAATCTTTGACCAGATCAAGCCACCTTCTTTGTCTGTTATTCAAATCTCGCTGATCAAAGAAATATTTCAAGCTTTTATGGTCAGTATAAATGGTAGACTTGACTCCATATAGATAATGTCGCCAAATCTTCAATGCAAAGACCACAGCTGCTAATTCAAGATCGTGAGTAGGATAGTTTTGTTCATGAGATTTAAGTTGACGCGAAGCATAAGCTATAACCTTCCCACGTTGCATTAATACACAGCCCAAGCCAAGCTTAGAAGCATCACAATAAACCACCATATCCTCATTACCTTCCGGTAAAACAAGGATAGGAGCCTGACTGAGCTTTTCTTTCAACAATTGAAATGCTTTAGATTGTTCTTCACCCCATTTCCAAGATACACTCTTTCGAGTCAATTGAGTCAACGGGGTAGCAATCTTAGAAAAATCTTGAATGAAACGACGATAGTAACCCGCAAGACCAAGAAAACTTCTGATCTCAGTGGGGCTCGAAGGAGGATCCCACCTAAGAACTGCAACAACTTTAGATGGATCAACTTGAATACCATGGACATTAATCACATGTCCAAGAAATTGAACTTCACGCAACCAGAATTCACACTTGGAGAATTTAGCATAAAGCTTTTCACGTCGAAGCATTTCCAGAACTTGTCTCAAATGAATTGAATGATCACTCTCACTTTTAGAGTAAATGAGAATGTCATCAATAAAAACAATCACAAATTTATCCAGCATAGGACGACATACACGATTCATCAAATCCATAAATGCAGCTGGAGCATTGGTTAAACCAAATGGCATGACAACGAATTCATAGTGACCATAACGGGTTCGAAAAGCAGTTTTAGAGATGTCATCTTCCTTTACCTTTAACTGATGGTAACCAGACCGAAGATCGATTTTTGAGAAGAAACTGGCACCTTGAAGTTGATCAAATAAATCATCGATTCGAGGCAAAGGGTAACGATTCTTAATGGTTACTTTGTTCAATTCCCGATAATCGATACACATTCTTAAAGATCCATCTTTCTTTTTAACGAATAACACTGGAGCTCCCCATGGCGAACTGCTAGGACGAATAAAGCCCTTATCAAGGAGTTCTTGCAACTGATTCATCATTTCTTGCATTTCAGTTGGGGCTAAACGATAAGGAGTCTTAGCAATTGGAATAGCTCCAGGAATTAAATCAATTCTAAATTCAACTTGTCGATCAGGTGGAAGACCAGGGAGTTCATCAGGAAATACATCCGGGAATTCATTGACAACAGGGATATCAGAAAGTACAGCAACAGATTTAGAGTTATCAATCACGTGTGCCAAAAAGGCTCGACACCCATGTGATAACAATCTTTTAGCTCGTGCATACGTGCATACAGGAATAGTTCGATTGATACGTTCGCCATAAACAGTTATATCCTGTCCGCTAGGTGCTTTCAGGAAAATAACTTTTTCATGACAATTGATTACACATTTATTTCGTCCTAACCAATCCATTCCTATTACTATGTTGAACTCCCCCATTTGCATTGGGATTAGATCAACATTAAATTTCGCACTTCCTATTTCGATGGTACACCCCTTATACACATCAGAAACTATTACTAGCTTATTATCAGCTATTTCAACTTCTAAGGGATGATCAAGTTTAGATATAGAAACATTTAAACATTTACAAAACGAAAGTGATACAAAAGATCTGGAAGCCCCAGAATCAAACAAAACATGGGCAGGTATAGAATTTATAATAAAGGTACCTGTCACCACATCATGTGATTCCTTAGCCTCCTCCGCTATAATTTGAAAAGCACGGGGTTTGGCCCCCGATCCGGCAGTTGTCCCTTTCTTCTCAAAATCTTTTCTTTGTTGTTGCTTTCTCTGTTCTTCTTTCTTAACAGGACAATCAGCCTGAATATGATCGCTTTTGAAACAGGTGTAACATAAACGAAAAGGACTAGGGCAATCCGGTGCCATGTGTCCAGGCCTCCTACACTTGAAACATTTACAATCCCCAAGATGTCTTTTTCCACATTTATCGCATAATGGCCATTCACGAGTACGGGGTTGAGAAAACTGTTGTTGTGATTGAGATTTTTGTGAGGATTGTTGTGATGGTGATTTCGAATCAGTTCTGGTTTTCTTAAACGATGATGATTGAGATGGAGCAGATTGCTCAGCTTTTCTTTTACTAGCATATTCAGCCCGCTTAGCTAGTAAATCTTTTTCTCTTACTAAAGCTCGATTCAATATCGTTGGAATATCCTTATAAAATGACTGATCAATCGATTCACGGATTTCGAGATTTAAATGACGATAGAAATGATCAGTCAATAACTTCTCATTAGAAGTGTACTCTGGACAGAAACGAGATTTTTCATGGAAGGATTTGGAATATTCAGCTACAGACATCCTTCCCTGATTAATCGCAAGAAATTCACCCTTTAACTTTTCTAGTTCAGCTGGTGGTGAAAATTCACTTTTGAATAATTCTTTAAACTTGTCCCAAGAAAACTGAGATGCTGTTTCAAATCCATAGGTGTCAATCTTTGAATTCCACCATTCGTGAGCATCACCTTTGAGTTGGTGAGCAGCAAACAGCACTCTCAAATTATCAGGACATTTAGATAACAGAAACGTTTCCTCCATTCTACTTAACCACCTAAGACTAGCAACAGGATTCAATTCACCTTCAAATTCAGGTGGTTTACAGCTTGAGAATTTCTTAAAGTCATAGCTTTCAGCCGACCCTTGAGCAGTCATGAGTCCCGCCGTAACTGGAGGATTCGTCAAGATAGGATGTTGTTGTTCGAATTCTTTTAATTTATCACTCATTACTTCGTTAACTTTAGAAGTCACTATATTATCTACTTCGGCAATTATTGTTGGGCCAAATTCTTTAAAGGCTTGTCCAACGATTTGTTTAATCGTTGCCTCATCATCAGGATTTAGACGTCTATCACCTTGGTCCATTGATTCCATTTACTACAGTGATTAACAATTTAATCAACAGATTCCAAATTTCGTATAATAATAGAAATTAAAGCAATCCTATACAACCATTAAGAACAACCATTCACCAAAGCCATATTACATTCAAGGGTCTTGAATCACCCATGTGCACTAGTATAATACAACTGCGTTGGCCAGACGTAGACATATTATACTAATTACACACTTCTATTCATTCCTCTTGAACGTATTTAAGCAAGGCAACAATCATTCTTAAGGTTCCACATCAATTCACAAAACAAGATTCTATCACAATACAATTATCAACATAATCATAGATTCGAAATAGTTTAAGATTATGCAATCCTAATGTGGATTACGTAATTCTCTTAAACTATCGCTCTGATACCAACTTGAAACGCCCATATAAATTTTTTTTTTTTTTTTTTTCTCAGCGGAATAATAATGATACTTAAAATTCGATTACATTTGGTCCCATATAAATTCAATCACAATTTGTTAAAAAGAGGTTCCTAAAGTCATAACATAAAAAGAGGTCTCTAAAGTGTTAAAATGTGAAATAAAGAGGTCTCTAAAGATCACTTAAACACTTATGCATTTTTGAATTTTACACAAACTTTACACAGCAACGCGATCCAGAAACAAGTCTTAGGATCGCGTTCCTGTGTTCAAAAGATTCTGTGATGAAAATACACTGACGAACGCGATCCTGACACCATAGCTGGATCGCGTTTGCTAGTTAAAAATCCGATTGTGGTGATTTTCCAAAGAGGAACGCGATCCTGGGAATATCTAGCCGGATCGCGTTCACTAATTAAATTCCAGATCAGACCATAATTCAAATTTTGTCGAAATTCAAACGTGCATAATTCATAAACCGTAAGGAATTAGATTCTAAAACTTTGCAGATACATTCAAATGGTCAAAACGAAGGTTTCCCTTTTTGTACTTTTTCAATTTTCACAAAAATACAACATTTGAGCGTATGATTTATTTTCGCCCATTTTTGACACTTTTAGTTGACAACTCAAAATACAACTCACACATTTTCAGCTATTGCACTTTTCGCCACTTTTCCAAAATACCCAAACAAACTTAAAGCAACTAACCAGGAGTCTATAACCTTGGTAAAGTTCATTATACACACATGGGTCACTATTGACCCATTTTGACACTTACGACCCATTTACCATTAAGTAGCATGCTAAGAATTCTATTTCACTTTCAATACATAATTTACACCAGTTGTTGACTTTTAATGTCAACTAAATCCAAAATCACATATTACATATTTCTAATGTATTTCAAAACATCTTGGGCGTATTTCACAAGTTTCATCAAAACGATAATCCAAAAGAGAAGGCTTGCACTTACAACTTGCAAACCAATCCACGCTACTCTTTCTTGATTTCCTTATCCTTTCCTTTCGAAGTATTACCTACAATACATTTGAATGATACGGAATAAGCATAAAATGCCTAGTGAATACATAGATAGCCAATTAAGCAATACAATCACACACATAATTCTTAGTCTATCCATAACGAGCTTAAGTAGAGATAGATACCAATTGGATCCGCGGCCCATAAGATACGATTGTGCAAAGCACATATTTCGTAATATATATTTCGTAACAATTGCATACAATAATACCAATAACAACAATAAACAAGTATAACGATAATATCATGATTATGTAAAACCTCTTGCTCTTAAGCAATCCGGATATACATAACCTTCACTTAATTGATTCGCCATATACTCACCTTATTATTTGATTGAAGATTTCAAGCCAAAATGATACAAGTCTATCCAAGCTTTTATACCTAACACATCATATATATAATGATACAATTAGAGTCTATAACTCATAATATTAACTAGTGAACCACAATTCGTCTCCCCCACTTTGATTAGTTTTAATAATCACTAATCAAAGTTCTTAATTACTTGATTTCTTATTAGCATAACCTATTTATACTTCTATCATCACAATTAACTATTCATTATACATATAAACTCAATTCAAGAGGATTTTAGCAAAACCCCATAATTTCATCAAGAACTCAATTGATGAATTCTTTATTTTCATGTATTGAAATGATTTCTATTAGTGATATTCATAATAATAATCACTAACTCAACCAATTCCATAGCCTAATTTCGGATTAAGGTACCACTTAGTGATAACTCATCAAAACCCCATTTCCTAGGTTAGAATTCATAAGAAATACTTACAATTGATTGAAGATAACAATAGAGATGATGATGGAGGTGATAACTTGAAGATTTCTAGCTTGATTCGAATTGAAATTTGAAGAAATGAAGATGAGATTGAGGAATGGCGATTTTGGTTCTTCCCGTATGAAAATCTGGAAGATTTTAGAAACCATATAAGATAGATACGGGTTTTAATATATTAAACCAAATTCTTTTAATTAATTACAGTCTGGAACTGGGAAACCTAATTGCGTTTTATATTATATCTTATTATTTCAGTAATAATATTTCATAAGATGTATATTTCTGGATACACTAAAATAATACCTCGAATATTGGGGTGTTACAGTGTACATAACAATTTTGACCGTCATTATGTGGATGTATCTTCTAATTTTTTTACATTGCATGTATAAAAGTGGGCTACATCAACTCATCTAAAATGTGATAAACATTCAAACTAAATTTCTAAAAAGTAAAGAAGATGTACGGAGTATTAAAATCAAACAAATAGAAAAAGAATCCAAATCAAGCAAACCTTCTAAAACATCTTTAACTCCGAGGTGAGAGGAAATGAATTGAAACTAAATTGGGGGGTTTTAAAATCCAAGTTATTATGCCAATGAACGAGACTTATGTTCATTTAATTACACGAACAAACTACTTTGTCAACGTTCATTTATATATCTATCTATATATATAAAAGAAAGACTTTTAATTGCATATTAGAGCATGCTATTTTAGCTAATGATGATGTGTCATTAATTTACAAATTCTTGAATTAATCTCAATTTCTAAGCATGACACATGGCTTTCCATATATCAACTTATTTAATTTAATTTAATATGCTTTTAATTATTATTATTATTATTATTATTATTATTATTATTATTATTATTATTATTATTATTATTATTATTATTATTATTATTATTATTACTCCCTCCGTCCCAATTTAATTGTCAGAAGTTCAATACCACCTAAATATGTATCATATCATATTAATAACGATGAAAAATGAACTTACTTATTTTAGCGAATAACCATTGAACGTAAAGTAAAATTAAAAATAATAAAATAATATATTCAAAAAGATTGACTCGCAATATTAAGAACAACGTCAGTTAAACCATTTATTTAAGGTTAATACAGACCGATGGTATATTTTATTAAGAAGTTTTGTATTATTTGTGACTTTAACATTTTCGGTGGTACATTTGTATGTATAATAATTTTAAATACATCGTTTTTTATATGTTTTAGTCTATAATAATAATAATAATAATAATAATAATAATAATAATAATAATAATAATAATAATAATAATAATAATAATTTTTAAAATTATTGGTAACAAATTTACAACTTCAAAAAACAATACTAATATTTGACGAGCAATGCACGGGCTTAAAAAGAAAGTGTTGTATAATTTATACGATACGTGTCTTTGTCTTCTATTTTCTAATAAATCCTATGTGTCCTTGAAATAATTTTTATATTTCTAATTAATTTTTATTTATACCACATATTTTTAGCATGTTATTTCTTTTTGTGAGTAATCAAATCATGTTATTGATGAAAACATCTCATTATAAATGTAAAGTTAAACAACTTATTTTTGCTATTAATTCGATTTCTAAAATAGTTATATTCAATCTAAATATTAACCAATTTCGTAGTTTAATAATAAGAACATCTTCATTTCAAAATGTTTAATAATATATATTATTTGTTATCACACCTCTATTCAAATCTATTATTTTGTGTGAATAATATAGTTTATAAGATAGAGTATGATATAATCAACAGAATATAAAATTCATATCCAATTCAAAATCTCAACAATACCACGAACTGTATAATACATTTTCTCAAGAGATACAAAATAAATCATCCAAAGATAGACAAATATTATCATTTATCCAAGTAAGTTAAGAACATTCTAAACCAATCATTTTATTTTCGTTAGTTAGTTTTCTTCAGCCTTTTCCCATTAACGTTATGTTTGACAATTACAATTAATAAGGGTTAATATGTCGCTCTTTCAAGAGTTAAAAGGACAAACATATTGTTTAAAGATCTTGATTTGCATCAAAGGCAAGAAAACCAGTTATAGCACAACCAACGTCACTTGCAATGAAGTTTGATTTATGTTTCTATTTTTTTAAAATAATAATTACACATTTAAGTTAACAATATTAATATATCGGACTACTTACAAATTAGCTATATAACTGCATTTTTCAAACGGTCGTGCATCGCACGGGCTCCATACCTAGTTAAATATAAACAAACGAATATAATATTCCACTAAAAGGTTAACGAGTTATTTAGTACTTCTCGTTCATTTATAGATTGAGAGATAGAGATGCCATAATCAAACCCTTAAATAAATAAGTTAATAAACACCTCCTTAGCAAAATTACATTAAGTAATCTCAAATCTAAAATAAAATAATTAGTACTCTTAAAACATGAAATTAAATATGATAAATAATGTGGTAGCTCAAGTGGTATTGTCATTGCAAACATACAAGCCTCACATGTGTCTCTGATAGACCAGGTATAACACCCCTCGTTTCATTACAAACAATTAATATAATAATGGCGACTCGGAAGCGTATATTTAAAACATACTATCAATGTACTCAAAATGTCAATTAACTTTTTCAAACTTACTACATGACATTTCAACAAACTCGGTGTTATATAATTCAAAACATCTCTTTAGTTATCCAAATAACATCAGAGTAACAGCCTGTCAAACATTCCATCCAGTCCCACAACCTCCTGCCCAATAAGTCCCATATATTTAACCTGCAGGAAGAACTGTGGTGGGGTTAGCACAACGCTAAGTGAGTGAACCAATAACAACAGTCCAACTCAGCATAATAATCTGTTTACATCAAATAACAATAAACAGACTATAAACAATGAATCAATCATTCAATCACTAGCCGACATTCATTATGTCATTCAAGCTACGTCAATCAAACATTATCAATCATCATGAGGATCGGTGGCTCCTGTGATACCCTAATACCGGTTTGGTAATCAAGGAACTCTTATCAATCATCTGTATTGGCCTATACAGAATTACCGATAACCAGTTGTTAATCACACACGACCTAGATCTCCAAACCAACATTTCAAGTTTCAAGATCTCCTGTCGTCTACAATAACAACCAAGTCCAACTGTCAAGTCAAGTTGACCTCAGAATCTTACATACTAGCTCAAACAGCCAAGTAAGCAACTATTTAATTATCATAGTAGGATATCTCAACAGATGCATCATATCAAGTAATACTATAAATTACTTGTTGTAAATCAAATCATTACAACTAAATCACACTGAGGTTACAGATCCACTCACCGACTACCTCAGGCCTCCACTCAGTAGTCTAATATCACTGAGCCTTCTCCACATCTGAGAATCAATATCAAATATAAGTTAGTAATCCAGATCATCAATACATAACTTATATCAATCTTTAACATTTAGGAACTTAACATAATTAACATTACAATTACTAGTTCCTAATTTTGTATTAATGATTTACAATATAATCATTATCATATATTATCCTATAACATATATCAAGCACATTACTATCGAAATCAAACAAGTAATGCTGAAACAGTCCTTCAAGCCGCCGGCTTCCTCCTAGAAGCCGCCGGCTTCAATCCACCACCCGCCGGCTCCCCTTTCCAAACCGCCGGGTAATTTACTATTTGTGGTAACAGAACTAAAATGGGTTTTAAAGACTACACCAACCGCCGGGTCTGGTTTATGCCCGCCGGGTTCCTACCACGCAATACAAACCGCCGGCTTCACCTATGAAGCCGCCGGCTTCTATCCAAAGTGCACAAGCCGCCGGCTTCCTCTATAAGCCGCCGGCTTCTATCGTCGTTCAGGCCTGGTGCGATCTGCAGAAACCCTAACTCACGGGTTTTATGCCCAAAACCCACCAAACTCAATTTCAAACCGTTATATACCACTAATAACATCGTATGAACATTATATAACAGTTATAACGAGTTTATAACATCTAAATCTCTCAAATCATCAATTTACCCAATTTAATCAAAATCAAATTCTTAAATACTCAAGAATACTTACTGATTAAAGAGTCTAACGATGGTAATCTGATGATTAGGAAGTTTCACGAGAATCACAACTTCCTGATTTGATTTCTGGATTGCTTTGGAGGTTTTCAGAGAGTTTCTGTGAGTTTCAGAATAAAAATGAATAACTTTCCTAAATAGGAAAGGATATATATAAGTCGGCTCATCCAACCGCCTTCAATATACGGGTATAATTTAATACCCCATCTCAATCTATTGTCTGGAACCCGAAAACTACTTGCGAGTCCAAACATTTTATTGCACCGTCAACTATATTAATTTACAACAATTAATAATTCACTTATCACATTGGAATATTTAACTCCTATTCCAATTATTTCACTATCTCAAACAATATTATTTCCAAACACATTTAAATCAAGAAATAATATAAAACAACTAGGTCCAATTCGAGGATGTTACAACTTTCCCCCCCTTAAAGAGATTTCGTCCCCGAAATCTAACCTCATTCAATCTGTCTAATGTGAGATAATCACATATATCTTAACATACATTTGTCCTCAATAGCAACTTACAACTATACTTAGACTGTTTGAATTCTTTCCACATGCACATATCCAAATGTACATGCTTCTATCTTTTCCTATGCACACTTACAGTGTACCAAATCAATATCATCAATCAGATATATCTTATAAACAAACACTTACTTTAACAAGTGAATCCTACAATCACTTAATCAACAAGTAAAACTTAACATTACTTAATAGGTCTATGCAATCCGAAATTAGCAACATGCTAAAATCTTTAACCTATTCTCACTGTTCATCACTGTTAACAATAAAACAGCAGTAACAATATTACAACGGTGTTTATTAAACCACAATGTACCTAGCAACATTGAAATATAATTCAGCTCACGACCAACAATCAATCTAATATACAGATCACAATCTTAAATCTCTACCATCACAGATCTGAAATTCAAATCTAGGTCAACTTTTCATCCAAAAGTTTCATACCTATACTCTTTTGAATACCCTATCATATTCACATATCATTTCAATCATATGAAATCTTTTACTTAAAAGTAATCCAGATTCATATCACCTTAATAAGCAAAGCAGAGGTCACTCTCAGTAGGTAAAACTACAATCAACAAGTACTTTGCTCAATCAACAAAAGTACCACAATCAATCTTACCTACAATCAACCAACCTCTACATTGACTTATTTCCATTTGTAACTCCTTTCATTACAACCTATCAATTGTTAACAACAACAATAACACTTCCAATAATCACAACACTAATGATTATACAGTTCAGTACATCTATCAATACTCACTATATATCTCCAAAGTTTTAACTAACCATCAAGTTAGAATTTGTATATTACTTAAACTGGTAAGACATCAAAATCTTTTCTTAGCAACCAGTTATTTCAACTCAACCTTACAATCATAAACTACTAATCACAAGCAATTAGAAGTTATACAACTTTAATCACATAATCACTTAGTACCACATTCCATCAATCTAGCAACTAAGTCAATCCTAATCAACATTATGATACCACAATTCAAGTATCACAATATCACAATGTGCTACTCTACAACACATTTCAACAAAATCTACATCAAGTTAATCACAATTAACTAACCTCCACATGTCTTATGGCACATTTTAATTCAATCTATTAAAACTTATCATGCCATTTATTATCATGTATACCACACATACATATCTACACAACTTCAGGTACTCTCTTAAATGGACATATACACATCAATTCCATTTCATTTTATACACTAGGCCATTCAAACTATTAAAGTCTATACCAAGCCTTCATATTACTACTAATCATCACATATCCATACTATAGGACATGGAACAATTACCAATCAACAATTCTATGTTTCACTTATATACATATCACTTAGTATATAACTTAAACAATTTAATCTAAACTTTACAATAAAAGTTTGGTGAATACAATCATCACTTATCAATTTCAAGGTTTCCCTTACTTCACACTTTCAAATCTGCACAAGTACTTAATTTCTCCAAATATGAACAACTTTTCAATTCATATTTCCTCAATTTATCAAACAAGGATCAACTAAACCTTTAACACCATTTACATTCAGATATACTTTCATATCATATCTTATTTGGATCTAATCCCAATTTATCACTTTATCACTTACTTTATTTGTATACAATCAACAAATAACTAAAGAATCCATTAAATTCTTTCAATGCTTAAGTGATTCACTATAAGATACCAATCAACCTAGGCAACTAATAATAATAACCTTCAATTATTCATCATCTCACAGTCTTACCCAATCAAAGCTATCATCACAAGCCTCATACACTGGTAAGACTTTCCTATCACAATTCTAATCAATGTGATTTAATTATTCTAACATATCTTAGCAAATTATAACTGTCATATCAAACAATGACTTCATATCTGTATAATTCTTCAACACATATTCAGTTCAAATATCAAATATTACCCAACTGAATACTCAATTATACTTAACACTATTTCAATTACTTAATACTAGCTTTAAGTAATAACTCAAGTCTCACAAACTTAGACCATTCATCTATCTCCTTTGGATCTTACAAGACCCATCTCAACATAATTTGACTAATCTAGGAATTCAATCACATTCCACACAATCATAACATTTCAATCTATGTTAGACTATTTCAACACAAACAGTTGACTATGTGTCAACCTTGATCTCAATCAACCAATCAATAAAATCCTCTAACTGCTGTTTCTCAAGTTTGACCTATCCTCAAACCAATCACAAGCAATTAATTTTATACACAGTTCTCTATTCATGGTTTGACTTTCAAAGTTAACATACTATCAATATTAACTCACAACAAACCATTTCATTTTATATGTTTATTATCAAACATAAACTTTCAATTATTACATTTAATAATACTTAGAATTCCTCAAGCAAGACAATACCATCATGTCTCAACTTTGGCCTCATACAAGCCAATTATCAAATAGTGATTCATTTAAACACTATCAAATTCATTTACAAGTAATTTATCACAATTACTTATTCAACAAAATCAAATTAATCACTTAGGTTTATCATCAAAACCTATATCAATGACAACTATTACTTACACTGACACTGTGCTATTAACCAATTGTTTTCTTATCAAAACAATTATTAAACACTTTAGCATACTTTCATGCTTAGTTATTCCAAATCACATTACATTTATTTTATACAAAGTAGCCTCAACAAGTTCATGTGACACAACATAATATAACAACGGTGATCAGGCGTTGCAAGATTATGTTCTTCACAATCCATTCTCAGGCTACTCTCCATTATAATTATCAATGTGATCTACTCTTATCTCATATATATTAAATACTTTATGATTTCAAATCAATCAACATCTATTTAATAGTTTCTAACAGCTGATACATACTCAAAATCAGCTTACTACTTTACATATTCAACCTTACATATGCAAGTCATCTCACATACACACAATGTTCTAATTTTCAACAACTGAATTACTCAGTATATCACTTATCTGAAACCTCAAACACATGATAACTCGTCATCATAGTTTCAATACTTAACACTAATCAATGTCCTTATTTACTCCAAAATTCAGGACACATCTTAATTAATTATCATCACTTTGACATATGCTATACTATCAAGCATCACTGTCACAACAAGCCTACTCAATCATGTTACTATTAAAACATTTCATCTATTAATTTACAATTGACCAGAAAGATCCATCACTTCCCAAATCAATTTCACTTTATTTTATTCTACACTCCTCATAAACCTATCAATCTCGGTTTAGATCAAGTGTTTAACTATAGTCAACACATATCATATAGTCACATAAACACATATTTTCTCAAATAGCAATCATTATCAATTCAAATGACACAACCTTCCTTAAACAAGGATTTAGATCACACCTTGTGATTAATCCATTAACATAATACTATCAATTATTTGTCTCACCAATAAAGACACTCTTAGGTTCTAACATCAATCCATTTGAACCTTAATCAATTCTTTTCTATTTACTTAATCATATTTCTGCATTCTTAATTCAATCAGAAATACTAACATCAATGAGCAACAACAAATAACTCATTTAATACTTCTATCCTGATATCAACATATAGCAATCCTTAGTTGACTCAAAACTAGGGAATCATATCAGTCTGACTCAAGTAACTTCATAACAAAGCTTACTCAACATAACAGAGTAAACAATTCAAGTTAATGTAAATTAACAAAGGCTTATCAAAGATTACCTGACAAATCTTAAGCCAGCAATGTTGAGGAAACATGAAATATACCAATCAGATACTCATGTTCCTCCGTCTCTGCAATCAAACAACAACTTCACAACTTGTTAAGGGTTAGTACATATTCAACTAATCACTTTCTCACACATTCACTAATCAACTAAACCTGCACCCACTGGAATGTTTGACTCAACTCAATCAAAGTTTAGGATTGAACATTCTATCAAGTCCAATTCACCCAAACTATTGCTCTGATACCAGCTTATAACACCCCTCGTTTCATTACAAACAATTAATATAATAATGGCGACTCGGAAGCGTATATTTAAAACATACTATCAATGTACTCAAAATGTCAATTAACTTTTTCAAACTTACTACATGACATTTCAACAAACTCGGTGTTATATAATTCAAAACATCTCTTTAGTTATCCAAATAACATCAGAGTAACAGCCTGTCAAACATTCCATCCAGTCCCACAACCTCCTGCCCAATAAGTCCCATATATTTAACCTGCAGGAAGAACTGTGGTGGGGTTAGCACAACGCTAAGTGAGTGAACCAATAACAACAGTCCAACTCAGCATAATAATCTGTTTACATCAAATAACAATAAACAGACTATAAACAATGAATCAATCATTCAATCACTAGCCGACATTCATTATGTCATTCAAGCTACGTCAATCAAACATTATCAATCATCATGAGGATCGGTGGCTCCTGTGATACCCTAATACCGGTTTGGTAATCAAGGAACTCTTATCAATCATCTGTATTGGCCTATACAGAATTACCGATAACCAGTTGTTAATCACACACGACCTAGATCTCCAAACCAACATTTCAAGTTTCAAGATCTCCTGTCGTCTACAATAACAACCAAGTCCAACTGTCAAGTCAAGTTGACCTCAGAATCTTACATACTAGCTCAAACAGCCAAGTAAGCAACTATTTAATTATCATAGTAGGATATCTCAACAGATGCATCATATCAAGTAATACTATAAATTACTTGTTGTAAATCAAATCATTACAACTAAATCACACTGAGGTTACAGATCCACTCACCGACTACCTCAGGCCTCCACTCAGTAGTCTAATATCACTGAGCCTTCTCCACATCTGAGAATCAATATCAAATATAAGTTAGTAATCCAGATCATCAATACATAACTTATATCAATCTTTAACATTTAGGAACTTAACATAATTAACATTACAATTACTAGTTCCTAATTTTGTATTAATGATTTACAATATAATCATTATCATATATTATCCTATAACATATATCAAGCACATTACTATCGAAATCAAACAAGTAATGCTGAAACAGTCCTTCAAGCCGCCGGCTTCCTCCTAGAAGCCGCCGGCTTCAATCCACCACCCGCCGGCTCCCCTTTCCAAACCGCCGGGTAATTTACTATTTGTGGTAACAGAACTAAAATGGGTTTTAAAGACTACACCAACCGCCGGGTCTGGTTTATGCCCGCCGGGTTCCTACCACGCAATACAAACCGCCGGCTTCACCTATGAAGCCGCCGGCTTCTATCCAAAGTGCACAAGCCGCCGGCTTCCTCTATAAGCCGCCGGCTTCTATCGTCGTTCAGGCCTGGTGCGATCTGCAGAAACCCTAACTCACGGGTTTTATGCCCAAAACCAACCAAACTCAATTTCAAACCGTTATATACCACTAATAACATCGTATGAACATTATATAACAGTTATAACGAGTTTATAACATCTAAATCTCTCAAATCATCAATTTACCCAATTTAATCAAAATCAAATTCTTAAATACTCAAGAATACTTACTGATTAAAGAGTCTAACGATGGTAATCTGATGATTAGGAAGTTTCACGAGAATCACAACTTCCTGATTTGATTTCTGGATTGCTTTGGAGGTTTTCAGAGAGTTTCTGTGAGTTTCAGAATAAAAATGAATAACTTTCCTAAATAGGAAAGGATATATATAAGTCGGCTCATCCAACCGCCTTCAATATACGGGTATAATTTAATACCCCATCTCAATCTATTGTCTGGAACCCGAAAACCACTTGCGAGTCCAAACATTTTATTACACCGTCAACTATATTAATTTACAACAATTAATAATTCACTTATCACATTGGAATATTTAACTCCTATTCCAATTATTTCACTATCTCAAACAATATTATTTCCAAACACATTTAAATCAAGAAATAATATAAAACAACTAGGTCCAATTCGAGGATGTTACACCAGGTGTTCGAATTCGTCCCTTAGCTCATGTGAGTGATTTGTAGACAAGTGATTTGCCCGGCCTTACTGGTGAAGTTGACACGTACCGTGGGTACCCTCCAAGTTATTATTATTATTTTAATGGCAAATTGAAAGAATAATCAAGAGATATATGCCACTTAAACTTATACAGTAATCACTTATTTTGGTTTTTCAAAAGTTATTTTTATTATCTATAACATATACTTAAAGCAAAATAGTTTGGGGCAATCCTGACCCTTCATTGGGTTTTCCCATATTAATCCAATTATTAAGATTAATTTGATGATACTTACACTTAACCCCCTTCATATTATAATAACTAAATTTAATAAATATTAAATAATTAAGTAATAATAAATCATATTATAATAAATAAATTTAATAAATATTAAACAATTAAGTAATAATAAATAAACAATCGGGTTTCCGGGCACACTGATACGATGATATGCGATTGCATATTGCATATTCAATATTGATATTGATTAGCACAATTTTTATACCTTTAGTGTTGATATATTTACAAAAAATAAATACAATCATTCCCATATATATATATATATATATATATATATATATATATATATATATATATATATATATATGAATATTCTACTATTCTATTAGTATATACAAACATTGAATGCATCCGTATAACTAGATTTTCATAAAAGATACACAACCAATTTAAAGATATAAATTAAAACAAAAAATTCGGCAATTTGGTCTAGATCCAAAAAATCGGCTTCAATTCACGATAGCCACCTCCGAAATATATTTATTTTAATTAATATATAATTTTCTGTTTTTTCACATCTTCCTCCACTATATATACTCACCTCCACCCCAATTTGACACTATCTCTGCATTCCTCTACACCCATATTTCTTAACATCTTCACATTCATTATATGTAAAACATTTCAATTTAATGAATCCCTAACATGAAAAAACTACAACATTCAAGAAACCCACTCCTACTCATGTGGACGATTGTAACAATGAAACTAAAGGTTTGGTCACCATCAATTCTAATAGTTCCTTACTATTTTTTCGCTTCTTTAATTATTGTATAATTTTTGAATCACTTTTCATTTGTGTCAATCTCATACTTTTGAAAAAAATGAACAACCTAATCATTTACAAGGTATGTTTTATGTGTTTTAAATAGTTTATTCTTTCAATATTATTGAATATATTGATTCACATGTCTTTTTTCCCTTTAAGATTTATTTGTTTTCTTTGAATATTACTTCGTTTATCGATTTGTTTTCCTTATATTTGTTGATCCTTTTTTTTGGTCATTTGTAATTCCTCAAATTTGTTTTTCCTTTTTTTTAGGAATTCTAAGTGGTTCTTTTGATCAACAACAGCCTCCAAATCTTTCAGAAGGTATAAAAAAATATTTAATTATTGTAAAAATTGTTATTTATATAAGTTTATATTAATTCCCTATGTCGCCTGTTTAATATGTATAAATATATTCATATATAGCCAAATTTCATATATATTTTATTTTAAGTTTGATATTAATATATTATTTACTTTTTATTAGATCCCTCTAATGTTGACGACTTTTACGAATGGCTAAAGATGAACTTTGCGAAGGTTGAATTAACTGAAGATTTATTGCAAAGTTTCATGAAAAAGACTGTTAATGCCGATGAACAAATAAAAGCATCCATCTACTAGAAGAAAATCACCGATAATCAAATCAACGATTGTTGTTACGATTTACTGTTTTGGTATGGTTAAAATTGTTTTTCTGTTAATTATTTTACATATTTGTAGTTATTTAAAACCAATAATCAACTAAAATTATTATGTATTTTTTTACAGACGTCAGTTCTCATCTTCATGTTGGTGTTCATTTTCCGGGCTATTAAAAAATCTGTAGATCAAGTTGGAGGCAATCCTTATATTAAGTTAAATTTTAGTGTTATTATTACTTAAAACCAATTTTTTTGTTATGTGTCTCAATGAATACTAAAAACGGCCATGAATGTGTATCCAATATTTGGGATCCATGTTTTAGAACCAAATTTATGTAACGCAAACATATAGTTGTAAATGTTATTGTTGTAACTTATGTTATCTTGGTGTTTTTATATACATGTTTTAATAAGTCAAATTTTGATATAACAAAGTATAGATATATTACATTTTTAATGGGCCAAATTTTAAGACAATTATCCCACTCAACTTACAATTCCTTGGGATTTCTTGGCCCTTTTTAAAAATCTTTAATTCGTAATTTGTAGTATATATATATATATATATATATATATATATATATATATATATATATATATATATATATATTTTAAATAAATGAACTTTATAAACGAAGTCAAGTGGATTACAGAAAAGAAATATAACTTTCTCCAAAAAACACTTAATTGATACACATAACTCAATGAATATATTATATATTTTTTAAATTGAGATACATAAAGAAGGTGCACGTATCATAAATATAAATATATTTATTAATACATATCTCTAGCAACAAATACGAGTTGATAGTATGTATAACTGATAAGGGGATAACTTAGAGGGTGTTTGGCCTGGCGTTGGTATAAAGCTTTTTAGAGGTTAGATACCACTAAAAAGTCATTTTATTAATTTGTTCGATCCAAACACATTTTGCTTTTTAGCTTTTCTTATCCTTAAAAAGCTCCTTTTCAAAAGCCATCAAATCCTGGCTTTTTAGCTCTTTACATGGAACAAGCTCTTTTTACAGCCAAAGCTAAAAAGCTAATCCAAACACTATCTTAAGAATTGCATTATATTACAGCAAAAGCTAAAAAGCTAAAAGCTAATGTAACACCCCAGTTTTCAAGGTATTATTTTAGTGTACAATAATATATACATCTTTTTAATTATAGATCTTTTAATAGTAAGATATAATAGAAAACGTAATTAGTTGTTCAGTTCCAGACTGTGTAGTATAGCAAATTAAAAATACAAAAGACACTGCTACGTGCCTTATTCCAGTAACTTCAAAAACAAACTCCGGAACCTTTATTTTGAAGAACAAAAAAATCGCAGAGATCATAATCAAGTCAAGAATTCCTAGTTAATCTTCAATTCAAGCTTTAAATCATCAGAATCATTACCTTCTATCATTCTTTAGTCCTTGTAAGTGTTTTAATTTTCTCAAGAACCCTAGAAAATGGGTTTTGTTGATTTGTGAGTTTTAATTCGAAATTGAGATTAGTAATTGATTAGTTTGATGTTAGTTAGTATTATTATGATCATTAGTAACCATATTACATGGTGAAAGTGATGAAATCATGATTAGTGTTCTTGACTGAATTTAGGGGTTTTGCTAAATCCTTGTAAATTCATGTAATAATCTTTAAAGTGTGATTAGAGGTGTTAATAGATTATGATTATGATGATAGAATAAGTAATTAAAGTAGTAAGTTGATTATGACATGTTTTGAGTAAAGCTTGACTATGAATATGAAAGGTGAAAGTGATTAGTTAATGAAAAGTGATTATAAATTCATGAATTAGTGATAACTAAAATGATTAGTAGTTAAAAGAATAGTATAGTATGAGTAGAATTATGAAAGTGTAACTAGCTAGCTTAGTTAAAGTAAATGAAAGTTAATTAAAGTAAGAAAGAGGTGTTAGATGATTATTAGTGAAAGTGTGATTAGTTATACTTAATTGTGTTATGTGTTCATGTGTTAGGTGCTAAAGATGTGCCATCTCCAAGTGATCAATTAGCCACAAGTTGTTTAATTCATCAAGGTGAGTTATATGAAAGTGATTATATATATATATTAAGTGAATTGGATTGCTTTTAGGCAAGAGATTCACTTAATTGTGTAAAAAGGTAAATTGATTAGTTTTAATTAATATGAAAAGATTATGATAAAGATTCATGTGACTAAAATGGTTAACTTATGTTAGCCATGTGATAATTAGAATGGTTGACCAAGGTTAGCCATGTTGTAATTAGTAGCCAACTTTGTTAGCTAATATGTGATTAGTCTAGCTAATTAGATATTGGCTAGAATATGATTATACTAACTAGTTAGATATTAGTTAGTATAATCATGATAGATGTGCACATATGAAAGTAAAAGTGAAAGTTCAAGTGAAAGAGAAAGTGGAAGCTCAAGTGGAAGTAAAAGTGAAAGCGAAAGTGAATTCAAGAAAGGGACGAGTCTTTAATACTTTGCTTATTATTGTTTAGTTATAATAATGCATTGTTTTGATTAGTAGTTAAATTGATTATATAATCATATGCTCACTAAGCTTTATGCTTAACCTGATTAGTATTTATGTTGTAGGTGCTCGATTTGGTTTCACACAATGGATAGAAGTTATAGATGTTGCTTGCAAGAAGATAGAGTGGACAGGGAGCTTGCTCTATTGTTAGCTAAGCTTCTCATTCTTTTAAATAATCGTTTTGATTAGCCATTGTGTAAATCGCCCAAAAAGAGTTTTATGACACTTATGATGTAAGTATTTGACTTAGTAAAGTCAAATTGGAAAGAAATGATTAGTAAATATATATGTGTCATAAATAGTAAAGAAATGGGAATAGTATAAATTACTAAAAGTATATTTTGGGTTGATTTTAGTGTCGACCCATAGCTAACTATGTTGAAATGGTCAAAGGTGAGTGAAAGATGTAAGTGAAAGAGTTAAAATAGTCTTGAAAGAAGAAACGGGTCAGAAGTGTCCAAATGGACACATTTTGGGTCAAGAGTCAAAATAAACCATAGTATAGATACGACACTTGTTGCTATTGATTTAAGTGTCAAATGTATAGTAGGAAATGTTGGTAAAGTATGAAAGTCAGAAATCATATGGTTTGTGTTTTGACATGTCAATATAATGTGTTCAAAATGGTCCGAAATTGGATTATAGCTCAGATTTTGAATTAAAGTGTATTTTGGAAAAGTGTAAAAATAGAAAGTTTCATTTTGACATAGTAGAAGTGCCTGTAAAATTTCATGGTTAAATTCATTGTTGTTTGAAAGATATGCGCGATCAAAGTTCGTAAAATGGTAATATAGAAGTCTGAGCTGTAGGTGCTGTGCAGGCAGGGGTACCCGACGGGTAGCCTGGATACCCGGCGGGTAAACTAATAAAGCCGGCGGCTTCTTTTGCTTAACCGGTTGTTCCTAGAGAGTTATAACGCAAGAAATTTTCTGTTTAGCCAAATTCTAATTCACCCGGTGGCTGGGCACAAGTACCCGGCGGCTGGCATGGATGCCCGGCGGGTATATGTTGATTTCAGCAAAATTCATTTTAAGTTTTTAAAAGATTCAGTAGATAATTCGTATAGCGTAGAAAATGCGTTAATACAGATAATGGGACCAAGATATGTTATGATATGTTTTAGTTTAAAAAAAAAAAAAAATTTCAGATTCAGGGCGTTTCAGCTAAAATTCAAAAGCCAGGCCAAACACCCTCTTAATCGATTTAATGATTGCCAATAATTTAAATTAAAATTTAAGTAAGCAAAATAATTTAAAATTGACATAAGATACGACTGTAATTATAAAATTTGTTATGTACCTTTAAAAAATGAAAAGATTTTCACAATAACTACTATCCTTCTTTTTTGGCCCATTCAGTTTAATCGATGAAGACATTTATGACTCTATCTTCTATACTCCTTTTAGGCCCATTAAGTATATATATATATATTTTTACAAAAAATCCCGTTGTTAAATTCCTTTTTAACATTAAATCTCGGATCTCATACATATATATAATTTTAAACCGAATAACTTAAGTATTTATAATAAAGTAGACTTAGCGTCTATATGTTTTACAATGAATACATTGTATATGTATATCTATACGACATACAAGGCATAAATATTTGAATTTTATAATTTTAAAAATAAAAAATAATGGTTTTTTTATTTGATTAAAATTGGTATTCAATCATTATACCTACGCCTAATTCTTTTAAAAATCTATCTAAAATTTTACAATATATTCAGCAAAAAGCTTTTACATTCTTTATCTATAAGAACTAAGTATTTTCTATAATTATACTATATCTTAAACCACAATATCCGTATGCATCTTCCAAACACATATTAGATGTTAAATCTTTTACCATTGTATACATATCTACATGCTATCTTTTAACAACTTTAGTTTGTTTACAACACGACCACCTATTCATCTATAAATACCTCCTATATGATATCATCCTCCTTCACCTATTCACGAAAGTAATTCCCCATAGCTAAAATTAAATACACAATCTACTTTTCAATGGCTTCTAACGTTAAAAAAAAGGATCCCAAACAAGCCCAAGAAGTACAAAAAAAAACAATAGGAAGGTCCAAAAAGATGTTAAAAATATAAAGTTATTTAAAATAAAAAAAAACAAAAATAAAAATGTTCATAAATATAGAAAAAATAGAAATAAAAAAAATTAAAAATCAAGTTGAGTGGAGTAAATGTTAAATTATAAACTATAATAATGATACTACAAAACTACAATCTTTAAAATATATATATTTGAAAATAAATATAAATAACCAAAAGAATTTAGAATTCCCCGCGTTACCGCGGGTCTTGTATCTAGTATATATTAGTTATATATAAATATTTTGCAAAGCTAATATATAAATTAACGATAAGAAATACTTTTTTTTATTCTTCTTACTAAAACTAAGAAAGAAAAGATATATACTGAATAAAATAAAGGGTAAATGACGCAGATCGGCAACGAACTTTTCATTTTTTGTCGAGTTAGGGTATGAACCCAATTTATTATACAGGTCGGTAACAAACTTTCAAATTATGTTTCGAGTTAGGTAACGAACTTTTCGAGTTACCTAACTCGAAACATAATTTGAAAGTTCGTTACCTAACTCGAAACATAATTCGAAAGTTTGTTACCTAACTCGAAACATATATTGGACACTAACTTTCGAATTATGTTTCGAGTTAGGTAATAAACTTTCAAATTATGTTTCGAGTTAGGTAACGAACTTTTAAAGTTATATGAATAAAAAGTTCATTACCTAATTCGAAACATAATTTGATGAAAGTTCATTACCGACCTGTATAATAAATTGGGTTCGACAAAAAAAGGGTAAGTTCGTTAACGATAACGTTTACCATTTGGGGCAAACCGGCAAACCACTTGGTTGACATCCCGAGTCTAATTAGATTGTCGATTAAACAACAATCATCCTTCAAATTACAGGCGGCGCCACCGGTTCACCGCGCGAAACCAGATCCCTTGAGTCGTTTCTTACATAAATCTATAAAATTATTATCTACTCCATTATGCAATAATTTCATATCAACTGATGATAGAATGTGTATATCAGGGTTTGTATGGCAATCTCATCCACTCTATCCATTTCTTCTATTACTCAACCGAGATGAATTCCATGACCGGTGAGTTCAACAAAATTATTTCTTTAAAATAAACATAAAAAATTAAATACCATATAATTGTATCTGTTCATCTTTTTAAATCTTAATTTTAAACATATGTTAGACCAACGGAGCCGTTACAGTGGTGGGAAGGTGAGGAAATATTGGGTGGTAGAGATGTGACAGCTGGGGGAACATGGTTAGCTTCTAACAAACAAGGGAGAGTGGCTTTTGTTACAAATGTTCGCGAAGTTACGAAGACATCAGCTGCGAAGAGTAGGGGCGATCTCCCTGTTCGGTTTTTGCAGGTAGGGTTTATGTTTCCGAAAGTGTATTGCACACCAACTGTTTGATTTATTGCTGTTATAATCGAATCGGGTATATGTTTTATAAAGCAATGGTAAAGTTTTAGTTGAGAGCTGAGGGATGGAATTTATAATTTGAGTTATAATCTTTTTGAAGATGGTGTGAGTGTTTCAATTTATGATTTTTATCCGTGTAACTGTATTGATACTTTAGTTGACTGTATAAATTAACATGGGGGACTGCTTTAATTATTAGGTGATCAGGGTATTGATGTACATAGGACAAGCATGCTAATTTTTTTGTTATGTGCTTATATACTAATGAATACATGCAAGGCGGTTGTAAGAAGTAGGAACAGATAAAATTGCTGTCAATCGTTTTCAGCTGTAATAACTTATCTACCCATTGGAAGTTAAAAAAGCACCTTGTAAATCATTCATGCCCAAAGTGGAGGCAAAGGCAGAAATTTTTATATTTTTTCTACTTCTGATTGACGAGCTATATGATATGTGTTGTTAGGACTGAAAATTAGGCTTGAATTTCCACTTCCTCTAAAGTTAATTTCAAACTCATGGCCACTTCGTTCTGATTTTAACAATTTTGATATTTTAGAGCAACAAAACCCCCATGGAGTTCGCAGAAGAAGTTGCCAAGGAAGCAGATCAGTACAATGGATTCAATTTCATAGTTGCTGATATTTTGTCCATGAGTATGGTTTATGTAACCAATAGACTGAAAGGCGATAGCTGTTACGTGGCTACAGTTTCACCTGGGGTCCATGTGCTATCTAATGCAAGTCTAGACACTCCCTGGCCTAAGGTGAGGTTGCCTACACGATTGCAATATAATTTTGGAATGATTAAACAAACCAAAAAAAAACTTCATCTTAATGTTCACTGTAGTTACTTTTTCTAATATTTGCTTATTTGTTCTGTATTCAGGCTCAAAGATTGGAGCATGGTTTTAGAGATCTTTTGAATCAATACGGTGAAGGCCAAATTCCCATTAATGAGATGGTTGATAAGTTGATGAGAAACACTGTTAAAGATGAACTTAGTATGCTTCCTCAGATATATGCTCCTGACTTCGAGTACCAATTGAGTTCGGTATTTGTTGACACAATATCTGCCAAGGTAAATAAGGTACTCAGACTCTTCTAGTTTGCTATTCAGGATCTTTTGATAATTGATTCTTATTTTTTATATTTTGATTAGAAACGTTATGGTACTCGAAGCACCTCTGCATTGGCTGTAAAAGCAAGTCATGAAGTGTTCTTTTATGAAAGGCATCTGGAAAATGGCTTGTGGAAAGAGCTGACGGAAACATACATGATAGAGAAGAACGAGACGTGAGTGAGTTTATTCTGTGTGCAAAATTGGACTACAAAACTTTTGAGATTTACATATTAAATTTTCTGTTAGTTGCTACATACTTGCCGTGGAATTTGTGTTATATGCATGAAGAATGTACAGCTGCCATGAATAATCATTGTTTTCCATACAGCAAGCTGTGAGTTACAGAATGTGTACTTTTATACATGTAATAAATGATAGAAAACTGTATCACATATGTTGCACATATGTTGACATACAGAAATTTGTATCAATATATCCATATAATTTTATTTATCCGTATTAGTATGAAATTTTAAGTGCGCCTCTGTGAAGGAGAGAAATGAACTTTGATAAGTCTATAAGATGTACGCTATCTAACCTGTAGGACGTCATAAATTTTGAGAAAAGGTGTTTGTAACCACACCACTCTTGAACTTGCAGATTATTTATAGAGGAAGGAAAAGAATATTGCTCTCACATGGAGAGAGAGATTCTTGAAAGTTTACCAACTGTTGGTAGGGGAAAATTGCTGATAGGGATATAACCACTCTTGTCGATTGCGTTATTGTAGACACTAGCGGGTTTGGGTAACATGGCAAAATAGGTTCAGGTGAAAACATGTAATCTTCGAAGGGTCAAAACAGTCCTGGTCGGGCTGGGTTGATTAAAATTACTTCTTGTCCAAAATGTTTAACTTCTGTTTTACATATTTGGAGTGTCAAATATGATTACGGATATTGTGTTATCAATAATAGTCAAGTATTAAGAATACAAAAGAAGATTTAGGAAATACTACGCGTTATAAATAGTTAAATACCCTTTGGGAGACTTTTGACCTTTCTTTTTATCACTTATTAGTTTTATGCTAATCTTTACTTGTTTGACACTTTGACCTATTAGAGATAAACACAACCCAAACCGGCCAATTCGTAAGTAATGGGTCAAATTGGCCCTTCAAAAAAGCCACGATAGCCCTATTTGTGGATTGCGAGTAATTACATACTTAGGACGATAAAGTAAAATAGAAGCATGTAGGCACAAACATGTTGCCTCTAACCCAAACTAGAAAAATTACAAAAATTAGCAATGGTGTTTTACAATATCGTTTTGTAATTACAAGTTATATTAAACGCCAAAGAGTGAGTATTGACGTTGGGTACAAAATCTAGGTAAAATTTACTTTCCAGGGACAAAGTTAGTAGCAAAGGCCCAAGCATTGTTGCTCACCGGGTCTGCAAGGTGATCAGCAAGGTTTTCTAATGGACCCTTTCCAGTCACAATGGCTTGTACAAAGAACCCAAACATGGAAAACATAGCAAGTCTACCATTCTTGATTTCTTTAACTTTTAACTCGGCAAAAGCTTCTGGATCATCTGCAAGTCCTAATGGGTCAAAGCTCCCACCAGGGTAAAGCGGGTCAACCACCTCCCCAAGTGGTCCACCAGCGACTCTGTAGCCCTCAACAGCACCCATTAGGATTACTTGTGTAGCCCAAATGGCCAAGATGCTCTGCGCATGGACCAAGCTTGGGTTACCCAAGTAATCGAGTCCTCCCTCACTAAAGATCTGTGCTCCAGCCTTGAACCATACTGCTTCACCAAACTTGACACCATTTCGGGCTAAGAGCTCAGGGAAGACACACCCAAGAGCTCCAAGCATAGCCCATCTGCAGTGGATGACTTCAAGCTCACGGTTCTTAGCGAAAGTTTCAGGGTCAGCAGAGAGACCAGCGGTGTCCCAGCCATAGTCACCAGGGAATTCACCAGTGAGGTATGAAGGAGCCTCACCAGAGAATGGACCTAGGTACTTGACTCTGTCTGGACCATACCATGGGCTGCTAGATGGTGCAGCTTTTATGGTTGCTTTCCTCATTGATACACTTCCGTTACCAGAAACCCCAGATGCGAAGGGAACTGGTTTGACTGCCTGTGTGGTCAAAGATGATGAGAAAGCCATTGTTGAAGCAGCCATCGAAGTTGAACCTGGAGCACAGTATGTAGATGGAAGAAATAAGGGTGTAGTAAAATGAAATGCTAATGTGTTGGTTGCTTGAGTTTGATAAGCTGCCTTGTAGTACCTTTATATACGTGTAGGATACCAGAGAGTCTGATCTATTGAGATATTTAGCTATATTACCATTGGTTGATGAGATTTGATTTGATATTCTAATTGGAGTTGTATGTAGGGGGATAATGTGTAAGAAATCTATCAAAAGCGTATATAGATATGTAGAAACCGATATCTTATTTTTATATTGAAGACAAAAATGATGAGCTAATAAGCCATTGTGTAGGGTTGGGCCAATACTCAATACTAGGGGCTAGAAATATGTGTTGGATGACTGGTGCTTGCCTGCTTGGAACTCACATAAATGTTATTTATTTATTATTACAGTAACATTATGATTTTATATTTACCCATATTAAATTCTTTAGTTTTGTTTATTTGCGAATGCACTGCAGTAACAAGTTCTTGTACACGTATAAATATTCTCCCCCATATACGCTTTCGTAACCTGGCTTCCAGGTAGGTCCTCCCATATATGTACCATTCTTGTTGGTTCGTAACCATTAGAGAGCTTTAGAGTTTAGTAACTGAGATTTAAGTAATGAAGGGCATGAGATCAGTAAGTTAAGACAAATAACCTGAGGTTACATGATATTTTAATATCGATAGGTATGTTCGAGTGGCAACTGATACAAACTCAATACAGTTTTCAAATTCTGAATCGGAAATGTGCATGATTAGATTTCCACATCAGTTCTATTAGTTCGTGTGGCCATCTATTTTGGTTTTAGTATATCTCTAGCCTCATTACTGCACGAGTTTTTGTACAAACTCATCCCTCGAAAAGCTAACACCCCTGCTTGTGCAATGAAGTTTACCTTTATTTGTGAGTGGTTGATATTCGGCTGAAGCACGTCAGAAACTTTATAGCAAACAGAAACTTTATAGCAAACGATGAGAAGTACACATTAAAAGAGAAAGTTGATATTTTTTACCAATAAAATCCTCTATTTCACTCAAAAATGAGGAAAATTTATGCCACGATCTCTCAATATTGGGTAAAATAAAAAATGGAGCCCCAAACCATAGAATTTGCCAATTTGGGCATGGCTGCTGCGAGGCTAAAGCGGCAAAGCCTTTTGCCTTGGCAGGTGTATGTCAATATCTTTACATTGACTCAATAACTTCTTCCAAATCAATGCTATGCGTGTCATGTCATGAGGTCTTCATCCTACCACTACTTCAGATATAATCTTAATGATCATCTAAATTCTCATGGTTGGTGTATTACAAAAACCCAAACCACATATTTGCATCCACTTGCTATACCATGTGTGATCACACAAGGATTTGCAATCCATTTACTACGTTCATTAGCATGGGAATTAAATTTTTATCTTAGATGACCATGAGTCGTGGACCCACAACCATCTCATTTATTTTTGACAATAGGTTTTTATGTAATTATGTCTGTAGAGATCATTGTGGAGCTTGAACACCACAAAAACATCAGTGGGAGAAAATCTTTATGTTTGTCAGCGGATGCGCTCCGTAAAGAAAATTCTTATGTTTCAGTTTTAACTACAAAAAGAAGTCTTTTATTGTGAATGCCCTCTGAGTCTCTGACTAGTGGTCATAGGATTTTACTTTATTCACAAAGTTACTCTTGAAACTTCTGAGTTTGAGAAACTCTGAAAAATGATGCACAATCTTATTTTCATTTTTGATGAACACCACATGCGGGTATGCGGCGACTTCCTTGACAAGCGTATAAGATATATGACCACCTTCATGTAAGATATTTGACATTTCGATGTATATATTTCTCAATAATTCACAATTTATATTAATATTATTACACTGATTAATCATTTTTATTTTCCAGGGGCAAAGTTAGTGGCAAAAGCCCAAGCGTTGTTACTGACGGGGTCTGCAAGATGGTCAGCAAGGTTTTCCAGTGGACCTTTTCCAGTCACAATGGCTTGTACAAAGAATCCAAACATTGAGAACATGGCTAATCTACCATTCTTGAGCTCTTTCACTTTCAGCTCAGCAAATGCTTCAGGATCATCAGCAAGTCCTAATGGGTCAAAGCTGCCACCAGGGTAAAGCGGGTCAACCACCTCTCCAAGTGGTCCACCAGCAACTCTGTAGCCCTCAACAGCACCCATCAAGATTACTTGTGTAGCCCAGATGGCTAATATGCTCTGTGCATGAACTAAGCTTGGGTTACCCAAGTAGTCAAGTCCTCCCTCACTAAAGATCTGTGCTCCAGCCTTGAACCATACTGCTTCACCGAACTTGACACCATTGCGAGCCAAGAGCTCAGGGAAGACACATCCGAGAGCTCCAAGCATGGCCCATCTGCTGTGGATGACTTCAAGCTCACGGTTTTTGGCAAAGGTTTCAGGGTCAGCAGATAGACCAGCTGTGTCCCAGCCATAGTCACCAGGAAACTCACCTGTGAGGTATGATGGAGCCTCACCAGAGAATGGACCTAAGTACTTGACTCTGTCTGGTCCGTACCATGGGCTGCTAGATGGTGCAGCCTTTGCGGTGGCTTTCCTCATTGATACCTTTCCATTACCAGAAACTCCTGATGCAAATGGAGCAGGTTTCACCGCCTGTCCAGCGAAAGACGAGGAGATTGCTATTGTTGAAGCAGCCATGGATTTGTAAGGTGAAGATGGATTTGCAGAAAATGATGAAGGGAAGGTTGGCTGGTTGAGTGAGTGATATAAAAAAAGAGCATGTATATATAAGTTGGAAGAATCATAACTATGATCCTTTAGGATATTTAGCTTTTTTCTTATTGGCCAACATTATTTTGTTTGTCCAGGTTTGAAATACTTGTGGTATATACAGCCATACAGGTGGACACTATTCCGAAAATCTATGGAGATACTTGGGCGCCATAGTAGGCAATGGCACACTGACACATCACACATGTCATATCTTCAACCAGGAGATGATTTTTTATTTTTATTTTTCCTGTTAAAGAATGTTAAGAACATAAATGGGTAATTCTTATGAGCCATAGTTGTGAAGAATTTGTTTTCGAAGAAAAAAAAAGATTCGAGAACTTAAGTAATAAGTCTTTGAACTTTAGAGTTACTTCTTGAAAACATGTTCTAGGCACGATACACTGAACATGATACGGACTTGAACTATGAAGTTGATCAAAATGTTAATACCTCATCCTAACAAGTAATGTATGTTGTCTTGACTCCAGAGTGGAGTAAATGGTGTTTGAGTATCAAAAGAACAATAAGATAATAAAATATCAAGCTAACGTGAAAATTTACATGAGAGTTGTAATTTATAGACTCGACAATTGCAATTCTTGAACTAATAAAGTGTTTACTCGCGGTCTAAAACCTTAAAACATAAGGTACATTATTGGATGGCTTGACTAGATTTTTTACTCTTAGTTGTACATAACTTCTAAACTGACCAAAGTAACCAATGGGGCTTTGCCTCAGTGGTACCGCCGCCGCAAATCCCCACGCCCCACCCGGGTTCGAGCCTCTGGGAATACAAAAAATCCTATGCTCCCGTGTGTGGGGTCACTGGGGCCAGGTGTTTAGCCGGACGGGTTGTCTCTTGCGGATGGGGCTCCGTGGATCTACGGATCCGGGGTTAAAGGTTCCCTCCAATTAACTTTTTTTTTTTAAACTGACCAAAGTAGTGTTTTTGATTTCCACAGTAATTTTTACTTTATAATTAAACATAAACCTCATAAATCATAATTGACAAATTTGTGTTTTTAATTCCTAATTTAAACTTCAACATTACTAGAAAGTGGGTCAAAGCCCAAGAACCGGACGGCCCATTTTAAATTAGCAGTCAAAACATAACATAATCGAGCTCACTCACTCAAACGTCAAAACACAAAGAGATGGCAAGTTCAGCTTCTTCCACCCTGAGATAATGAGAATTTAACCAAGTATAACGATCATATGAGAATTTTATGGCCCCAAACTTCTTCAGGTAACATAATATATATCGAGTATTTTTATTTTATGCCAACATTTAACGATATTTTTGGTTCTGTGCGAGATTTTTTGAGTTTGTGATAAATTTTTTGATGTTATTATGCTTAATAGAATAGAATGTTTCTGTATGGTTGAATGAATTAGTATCTGATTGTGTTGACTGTTGATCATTGATGTAATTTGAAACAACCGCTTAATCTTGATCTATGATTGATGAGTTAAGGTGTTGGTTACGTACTTACGCGTTGTGAAGGTTGCTGGTTTATGTTTTGAAATTCATTGACCTAAACCTTATGACTATATAAGTACAATCAAACATTTCTGTCTGATCTAGTGAACTAGAATCTCATTGTGCTTGATCATCTACGAATTTAGCTGTTGGTTACAGGTTGCGGTGGAAGGTGCATGGAGTTAATCGAAAAGCTATGTCTGAATCTGTAAGACCTCTTCATATAATTAAATTTCATTATCAGATTCAAACTTCCATGCACATCTATCATGTATTGATAGCATTTGTGTAATGCTGTTTGATGTGTGTATTCTGCGAACAGGAGAAGCTCATTATGTGTCCAGCAGCCTATGCCATTGCTATGAAACTGCACAATGATGATCTTGTAAATTGTACTACGTAATATACTTTATACAGTAGCTTGTTTTGTCACAATCTTTAAATAATACTATTATCTGCTATATCTTTCAACCTTAATAATCATTAATGTTTTCTGCCAAAAAACACAGTGAAACTGCAAGGAGAAGTCTGCATCAACATCCAAATCGTCAGTGGAGATGATGTGGAGCAGGAGGCTAGTAGCACATAAGGTATTCCTCTAGATAAACAGATACAATAAATTAAGTGTTTTTGAAGTGGTGTTAAACTTCGATACAAGCAATCTAACAATAAAATATATTATTCGAATCAACTAAACAACGACTAATTTGATCGGTTTTAAAACATTATCCGCCGCATAGCGCGGGTTCAAAACATTCAAATAGAGGTATGGTATATATAGTATATTCGTAATTGTGATGTTAAATTCATTTTATAGCCTCCTATTATAAAAAATTCGATAATGTATGGTAGATGGTATAGATATTCTTTAGATAATTTGAAGCATATTTAATGATTTAAGTAAATAGTGATTATAATTCCGAGGTTATTTTTTTATCTTTTATTTTTTGGACGACCTCTGATGGAACACTTAAGAGTATTGGCCATTGGGTAAGCAATTTGTGTCTATATGTTTTGCAGACCGATGAGGCCCATGTGCTAATTAGACCACAAGAGAGTAGTAGCTAGTAAAGCAGATATTATGGTAGAATTAAGAAGGGTTTAGTTTGCCTTACCAATATGAATAGTAGATGATGAGTTTGCTTATGAATTTCAAGTAATTGGTACTGTAGTTTCTGTCCTCGGCACCTCATGGTGCTTTTGCAGTTCTTACTATGAAAGCAGATATTATGGTAATATTGTATAATAATAATATATCAAATGTATAGTGGATAATGAATTTTTTCTTATGAATATAAGAATTTTATATTGTAGTTTCTGTTCTTAGCATGCATCTGTTGGTATTTGTGTAGCTCTTTGAATATGAATTATGTCTATCACCTTGAAGGTCTACTTGTATCTCTTCAAATTTTGGCTACTACATAAAGCACAAGTTATACAAACTGAATTTGCCGAAAAGTGAAATTAAGTCATAAAATTCTTTGGGGATTCATGGGTCTGGAATAGATCATGGTTAATAATCTACAACTAAATTATAGATCAATGTTTTAGTATAGTTGGTTTCTTTCTCTTATCAAATTGAACAAATGTAGGTTCTCACCTGGGTTGATAAATACAGTCTGGAAATGCAATAGTATTGTATCTTAGGTTTCATCAGAAGAGATCATCTCTCCAGGTTCAACTGAAGCACATGTTAGCAACTTTATTTTATCGATGAAAAATATACACATTTAAAGAGTAAATTACTAATGTTTATTATAATACCTAATTTTCTTGCCTTATAATCTAATGTAATATGCAAATCACTAACAAGGTTGTGTTTAGTGTCAGCATTTGTTGTTGCTTTCTACTCCATATGTGGGCATGATTATAATTTTCACTTCTTTTTTTGGGATGATAACTATTTAGAGGATCCTGCTAACTATATTATTAAAGAGGATTACTTCCCGTTGCATTTTTGGATCAATTGAGAAGTGGAGGTGGTCTTATGCGTGTGCAAACTAGTTGATTGAGAGACTCATCTATGGTAAGCATACTCACTCTTTGGTCATTTAGTGGTAATACCAGCTATAGCAAAGATTGAGTGAATGCTAAATCGAGTTCATATAGTAAAACTTGTGAGTAGTGTATCTTTTATTTGTGACTGAAATGTTGTGCTTACAGAAAAGAGGTATGATTATATGGTCACAGAAAAGAGGAAAAATGGAAACCAAGTCAGCAATTTATAAAGTTCACGAAATATATAGTTCTTAATAATTCACAATAATCTACATTTGATTCTACTTTCCAGGTACAAAGTTAGTGGCAAAAGCCCAAGCGTTATTGCTCACCGGGTCTGCAAGATGGTCAGAAAGGTTTTCCAGTGGACCTTTTCCAGTCACAATGGCTTGTACAAAGAACCCAAACATTGAGAACATGGCTAGTCTACCATTCTTAAGCTCTTTCACCTTCAGCTCAGCAAATGCTTCAGGATCATCAGCAAGTCCTAATGGGTCAAAGCTGCCACCAGGGTAAAGCGGGTCAACCACCTCTCCAAGTGGTCCACCAGCAACTCTGTAGCCCTCAACAGCACCCATCAAGATTACTTGTGTAGCCCAGATGGCTAATATGCTCTGTGCATGAACTAAGCTTGGGTTACCCAAGTAGTCAAGTCCTCCCTCACTAAAGATTTGTGCTCCAGCCTTGAACCATACTGCTTCACCGAATTTGACACCATTGCGAGCCAAGAGCTCAGGGAAGACACATCCGAGAGCTCCAAGCATGGCCCATCTGCTGTGGATGACTTCAAGCTCACGGTTTTTAGCAAAGGTTTCAGGGTCAGCAGATAGACCAGCTGTGTCCCAGCCATAGTCACCAGGGAACTCACCGGTGAGGTATGATGGAGCCTCACCAGAGAATGGACCTAGGTACTTGACTCTGTCTGGGCCGTACCATGGGCTGCTAGACGGTGCAGCTTTTGCTGCGGCTTTTCTCATGGACACCTTTCCGTTACCAGAAACCACCCCTGATGCAAACGGAGCAGGTTTCACTGCCTGTCCAACGAAAGACGAGGAGATAGCCATTGTTGAAGTAGCCATGGATTTGTAAGGTGAAATGGATTTGCAGAAAAGAATGAAAAGAAGGTGGGTTATTGTTTGAGTGAGTCTCTTGGATGGGAGGAGGTGTATTTATACAACTATACAAGTGCAAGTTAGGGATTATGACAAAACAGTTGAGATTTTCTTCTGTGTTCCCATTGGTTGATGATATTTTTTTGTGAGACCAGTTTAGAAATCCAGGTGGCATACACATGTGTAGACTATATGGAGAAATTTGAGATTCCTGAATGCAATTGTGCATGACAGCATGAGTAGCCAATGAGGTACAGACACATGTAATTTCATCTTATCCTGAATATGAATTCATTTAAGAAAGACAAGGTGGTAAATGCGTATGTGCCAAAAGTTGTGGGGTTTGAACTAGTTGCAACCATGTAGTATGAAGAATCCTTGTCTTTGTCTATATCATATTTGCTAAACATGTACTGTAATACAAATGACGAGCAAAGAACAACTAATGCGGTCCATTTGCATTTGCCCTCTTACGGTTGGTTAAAACAACCACCACCCATCACCAATGTCACCGTATCTGTTGTTACCATACTGGCCACTACTACCATCACGGCTGACATTTAAATTACCTGATTGTAGCGTAGACTGTCAACTTATTATATTCACCATGACAATTAAAAATCCATCAACAAGAAATAATCATTTTGTCACCGCAATTTCTTTCTCCGTATATTGGCACCTTGTTGAGGATTTTATAAGGAGGTACTTGTAAACTAATAATACCATCACCAGATGTAATTTTTTTGAGCATGATTGTAACAATACAAATTCTATTAACAAATGTAAGGAATCTACATTGTGGGGGTTTAATAGCTAAAAGAGCGCGACTAACTTACAAGTTTTTTAAATGGATATATTTTTGAATGCTTAAAATAAAAGAATGTCTGATATTGATTTTGATCATATGCCTATTTCTGTATATAATGAAATGATTTAACTAACTAGCTTTGGATGATTATAGTAAGAGTAAATAATTATTATATACTTACCTCCGTCCCACTCAAAGTGTCTAGGTTACTATTTTGGATTGTCTCGTTATAAATGTCCATTTTGATATTTAACCAATCAAAAAAGACGGGTAGAAATGATATTTGATTAGTGAAAAGTGTTATTGTATTACCTGTATACACAGTCAAATTACTTGTATACACAGTCAAATGGACAGTTTAACCGGGTGGGAGGGAGTATATTAGGAGAAGAATGGGCTTCAGTTGGAATAGAAGGTGGGTTAAACCCAACAAGCGGCCCATTTGAAGTGCACAAAATTACTCGTACCAGTTAAAACATGCAACTGGCCTCACGCCCTCACTCAAAACTCAAAATACATGGACATGTCGACTTCATCTGATTATGAACAATCGGAGCTAAATTCATACCCACCCGCAGTAAATCTACTCATGTTTCTGGCCCCAAACTTCTTCAGGTAACATGATACATCAAAAATTTTCTTTAGTGCGAGATTTTTGGTTTTGTTTGAGATATTTAAATTTTTGAGGCCAAATTCTTTGATATTCGCGAAATCAGAATTTATCTGCACTACATGGGATTTTGATTGATTAACCGATTCAACCAATCTATATATTATACTTTTCATACGAGATTCTTTTTATTCTGTCGGTCTGTCCCATAATTTTTATTTGGCAATATATTATTATTAGTCAGGGGCAGAGCTAGAATATTTTGTATAGCGGGGTAATTTTTTATTATTTTTTTCTTTTTTCTATCATTTTAGGGGGGCAAAACTTTAAAACTGTCACTAATAACCTTAAAAAAATTATTTTTTTTCACAATTCTTGATTTTTAGGGGGGCGACTGCCCCCATGCCCCCCTCTAGCTCCGCCCCTGTTATTAGGATAGGATTAATCTATGATTTTTATGGGGTATGGCTAACATGTTATTAAGCTTCATGAACACACACAAACTTTCCAATTAAGTAGAAAAAATCATTCAATGAACCCTTTAATTTCCATTTATAGATGTATATTACTGTAATTAAAATATATACCAAATTAGATAAACCCTTTTTATGGTACATATATTTAATCTTTATTCATTTATGCCAAAATTTTGGTTTTATGGGATATTTCTGATTTTATGCAATATCTTGTTAAATTTATGCTAAATATTGTATGCGAAATTATGTATATGCAGTTAGGTTTAACACTTTAGAAACAAGGATTTGTATAGAGGTCCACATGATGATACTTTTTATAGCATTAATGCAAACCTTCCTGGTTTTTCTTTTGGAGGCATATATAGTTATAATAATAATAGTGATAGTGATGGTATTGACCACAAAATTGGTTTTTTTGCAGGAAGAGAAGACCTATAATGTTCTAATTTTGGAAACTAGAGATGGTGAGAGTGTACAACAATGTATGTGTTAATGAGCACCAATGATTCAGAAACCACAAAAGGCTAATCAAAGACGATCGAAATGCGCTACCTACTTAGAGTCTAGCAATGGTGACACCGGTTAATTATCTTTAACAGAACATTTTCTTGCAGCAGACATAACTTGCAAAGTGGTAATATCTGTTGTTAAAACTAAACAAACTAACTGAGTGCGGCAAATGCACAACTCAGGGGTTCTCAGGTCAGCAGAAGGTCCCTTAAAATAAGAGGTAAAATGGCAACCAAGTCAGCAATATATAAAGTTCATGAAATATATATTTCATAATAATTCACAATATTCTACATTGAATTTCACTTTCCAGGAACAAAGTTTGTGGCATAAGACCATGCATTGTTGCTAACAGGATCAGCGAGATGGTCAGCAAGGTTCTCCAACGGACCCTTACCGGTCACAATCGCTTGTACAAAGAACCCAAACATTGAGAACATGGCTAGTCTGCCATTCTTAATCTCCTTAACCTTCAGCTCGGCAAACGCTTCAGGATCATCCGCAAGTCCTAATGGATCAAAACTCCCACCTGGGTATAAAGGGTCGACCACCTCCCCAAGTGGACCACCAGCAATTCTGTAGCCCTCAACGGCACCCATCAAGATTACTTGTGTAGCCCAGATGGCTAAGATGCTCTGTGCGTGGACCAAGCTTGGGTTGCCCAAGTAGTCAAGTCCTCCTTCACTGAAGATCTGTGCTCCAGCCTTGAACCATACTGCCTCACCGAACTTGACACCATTTCGGGCTAAGAGCTCGGGGAAGACACACCCAAGAGCTCCAAGCATTGCCCATCTGCAGTGGATGACTTCAAGCTCACGATTCTTGGCGAAAGTTTCAGGGTCGGCAGAGAGACCAGCGGTGTCCCAGCCATAGTCACCAGGGAACTCACCGGTGAGATATGAAGGAGCCTCACCAGAGAATGGACCTAGGTATTTGACTCTGTCTGGACCGTACCATGGGCTGCTAGATGGGGCAGCTTTCACGGCAGATTTCCTCATGGACACCTTTCCATTACCAGAAACCCCTGATGCAAATGGAGCAGGTTTCATCGCCTGACCAGCGAAAGAGGAGGAAATAGCCATTGTTGAAGCAGCCATGGGACTGTAAGGTGAATATGTGATTTTCAGAAAAGAATGAGAAGAAAGTTGGTTGTTGGTTGAGTGAGTTTCTTGGATGGGAGAAGGTGTATATATACAAGTTCAAGTTAAAGATTATAGGGAGTCAGTTGGGATATTTTTCTGCGTTCCTATTGGTTGATGATATTTTTCTGGGACCAGGTTTTATATCCAAGTGGCACACACAGGAGTAGACTAAATGAATAACAATTGAGATCCTTGTGTGCATGACTAGCCAATGAGGTACTGACACATGTAATTTCATCTTATCAAAAGACAAGGATGGTAAATGCCTATGCGCCAAGAGTTGTGGGGTTCGAACTATTTGCAACCAGGTAGTCTGAAGTATCCTTGTCAATATCATATTTACCATATTTGTAATACAATTAGTTACAGATAACATATGTTCTGTAAAAATCACATTTATTATGTTGTTTGTGATATATGTTTTACATTATCAAGCTTATAATTTAAATAATTTTTGTTAAGTTTCAAGAATATTATGTAGGACTGATAAATCTTCTTCATTGTTTTATTGCTTGTTACATGTAGACAATTTTTTTTTTCCTTTGGTGTTATATATGCTTGAATTGAATAAGTTGCTACATAATCCAAAAATTTCATACTTCTTTAACATATATTAGTTGTATATAGTTACTCAATCCTAATATTCATTCTGAGTAAGTTTTCTTTATAGCAGAGGATATCATGTAAATTTGGCATGCTTCTTGGTTATTTAGTATATATAGCCAAGACAAATCACTTTAACAATGTATGGTTGGCTATTTATTAAAGAGACGTGGTCGGGAATCAAATCTAATTCATTATCATCATCATCCTTATGTTCCTGCTGAGTTATTTTTGTGGTTAGCCTCCTCAGAAAATGTCCCGGTATTAAGATTTCTCAAAACAACAGAATTTCACGATAGTTTTACATTTTGATCGATCTGAAATACGAAGCTAACCAGTCTCAGGGTCAGCACATCTTGCATCAATTGTGTTATAAATATGAATTCAACTCTAATTAAGCTGTCATAACTTTCTATTCTCTCTTGAAAAAAATAAAGGAAAAAAAAATACAAAAAGCAAAGATAATACTACAAATAAGGGATATTATTTCTACATGGAAACAAATGTTTCAAATGCCAGCTCTTGGCTCATAGGCCATTTTATCCTTATACATATGAATTTATGAGCTGGATGAGGATGAAATGACTCGTGTATATACCTCATTGGTTACTCCTGCACCCAAGTATCTCAACAGATTTTTGACATACTTTCCAACTGTAAATGCCACCAAGATATATTTCAGGTTGACCCACAAAGATATTGTCAGCCAATAGGAATACAGATAAATATTTTAGAAGATCATACATTGTATTGTCTCTGAACTTGTATATATACATCCTCATTAACCATATAAGAAACTCACCTATCCAACAAAGCTTTCTTTCATTCTTCTTTGCAAATCCCATGGCTTCTTCAACAATGGCTATCTCCTCGTCTTTCGCTGGACAGGCGGTGAAACCTGCTCCATTTGCGTCAGGAGTTTCGGGTAACGGAAAGGTGTCAATGAGGAAAGTCGTCGCAAAAGCTGCACCGTCTAGCAGCCCATGGTATGGACCAGACAGAGTCAAGTACCTAGGTCCATTCTCTGGTGAGGCTCCTTCATACCTCACTGGTGAGTTCCCTGGTGACTATGGCTGGGACACAGCTGGTCTCTCTGCTGACCCTGAAACTTTCGCTAAAAACCGTGAGCTTGAAGTCATCCACTGTAGATGGGCTATGCTTGGAGCTCTTGGGTGTGTCTTCCCTGAGCTTTTAGCCAGAAATGGTGTCAAGTTCGGTGAAGCAGTATGGTTCAAGGCTGGAGCACAGATCTTTAGTGAGGGAGGACTTGATTATTTGGGTAACCCAAGTTTGGTTCATGCACAAAGCATATTAGCCATCTGGGCTACACAAGTAATCTTGATGGGTGCAATTGAGGGATACAGAGTTGCTGGTGGACCACTTGGGGATGTAGTTGACCCACTTTACCCTGGTGGGAGCTTTGAACCATTAGGACTTGCTGATGATCCTGAAGCGTTTGCTGAGTTGAAGGTTAAAGAGATCAAGAATGGTAGACTAGCTATGTTCTCGATGTTTGGCTTCTTTGTACAAGCCATTGTGACTGGAAAGGGTCCGTTAGAAAATCTTGCTGATCACCTTGCAGACCCAGTGAGCAACAATGCTTGGGCCTATGCTACTAACTTTGTACCTGGAAAGTAAAAGTAATCAGATGTGTATTTATGTAAGTTGTGAATTACTGATAAATATATGTTACAAAAAATTTCAACACCGTTTACTTGGTTCCCATCTTATCCATCTTCTGTGAGCTATACGGTGTATTATATACTAGTACTAGATATAAAAGAGGAGACTACTATTATACTAGATCAGACTCTTGTGCAGTAGGTCGCTATATTAAAACATAGGCTGAAATCTTGTGTCTGATAGGTCAAAACCTATGTCCATATTATGTTAAATGATACTTTCTAATGTTATCCAATGTATGTAGTAAATGGAATTTTATTTTCTAATAAAAACATTGAATATTACAAACAAATGTCACACAAGGTATGCCTAGTGGGTATAAAAAACGCTCTGAAAGTATATTAAATACAGCTAGCGTAAAATTCTCATTCGGTCCACTCTCTGAAGAAGCAATACTGTGAGTTATGAACTATGAACTGCACACTGAACAACTAACAGAGACTTGTTACTGAAAGGTGGGAGCATGACAAACCAATGAGAAAATGCATAGTGTTAGCTGCTAATCCGGGATAAGTTACTGAGCTAACGAAAAGGTCACAAGCTGCCCCCTAGGAAAGTGGCTTTACTTTTGGCCCAAATTCTGCTGTTTGAGGATATGATGTACATTTTCCACAGATGTATAGACTTTATCATTGTTTATCTACTTAAGATCTCGTGAAATCGAGATGTCCTTCAATCACATTCTATAGTAGGGAATTTTGGCATTTTAGGTTTAATAAAAAAACTTCCTCTGACCTTGCAAACATTAACATGCTATATAAAGTATAAAGCAAGGATAGTGAAAGATTTATCTTTCTGTGTGAAAGATTTTTTATGTTTTTTAGAGCGTTTCTAAAATGTTTTTTTCCTGCTTCATGAATTTGCCAATATAATAGAGGTAAACGTTTGTGCAGCAAGCCTTGTCAGCTACTAAGTGAAGTAATTGCAGTTATGAAATTTCAAGTTTTCATATTTGAATAGGAATGGATATATAAACCCATAAAACTAGAGGTGGCAGATTTGGTCGATTCATTACTTTAATATAAAAAAAAAAAAAAAAAAAAAGTCAAATGGGTCGAGCAGGTAGTAGTTCTCTCAAACTGCATTATTGATGCTTAAAACCATCTTTTGAAGTTTTTTTTCAAAATATTTAAGTCTTGTAATCATAAATGGCACACTAATTATTGTTGAAAAACTCGAAAAATAATTGAACCAAAATGTTCTAAATCAACCCAATCCGACCCATTATATCCACACTAAAACATTATCGTTTTGAATTTGAACAATTACTCTTAAGTCTTACCTACTCAGACCGACCACCCATTTATTGTTCACTAATATGAAATTCATATATTTGGCACTACCTCCATATCCACAATCCACTAAACCCACCTTGACTTCCGTCCGCTAGTTATTAAATATATAGCATGATCATCATCAACCAACGGCAATGGGTCTCACCTGTAGACCATTCATTTTAGCCACTAATACTTCTTGGCCGAACCCTACAATATGGCTTATTAGCTCATCATTTTTGTCCTAAATATAAAATTGCTTATCAGTTTCTACATATCTCTATATGCTCTAGTTAGATTTCTTACACATCATCCCCCTACCTACAACTCCAATTGGATATCAAACCAAATCTCATCAACCAATGGTATTGAAGCTAAATATCTCAATATATCAGACTCTCTAATATCATACACATATAAATACTATAAAGGCATGATATCAAACTCAAGCAACCAACACAATACCCGTTAATTATATACTACACACCTCCCATCTTCCATTCTTCTTTGCAAATCCCATGGCTGCTTCGACAATAGCTATCTCCTCCTCTTTCGCTGGACAGACAGTGAAACCTGCTCCATTTGCATCAGGGGTTTCTGGTGGTAATAGAAAGGTGTCAATGAGGAAAGCCGCTGCAAAAGCTGCACCATCTAGCAGCCCATGGTACGGACCAGACAGAGTCAAGTACCTAGGTCCATTCTCTGGTGAGGCTCCATCATACCTCACCGGTGAGTTCCCTGGTGACTATGGCTGGGACACAGCTGGTCTATCTGCTGACCCTGAAACCTTTGCCAAAAACCGTGAGCTTGAAGTCATCCACAGCAGATGGGCCATGCTTGGAGCTCTGGGATGTGTCTTCCCTGAGCTCTTGGCTCGCAATGGTGTCAAGTTCGGTGAAGCAGTATGGTTCAAGGCTGGAGCACAAATCTTTAGTGAGGGAGGACTTGACTACTTGGGTAACCCAAGCTTAGTTCATGCACAGAGCATATTAGCCATCTGGGCTACACAAGTAATCTTGATGGGTGCTGTTGAGGGCTACAGAGTCGCTGGTGGACCACTTGGAGAGGTGGTTGACCCACTTTACCCTGGTGGCAGCTTTGACCCATTAGGACTTGCTGATGATCCTGAAGCATTTGCTGAGCTGAAGGTGAAAGAGCTCAAAAATGGTAGACTAGCCATGTTCTCAATGTTTGGGTTCTTTGTACAAGCCATAGTGACTGGAAAAGGTCCACTGGAAAACCTTGCTGACCATCTTGCGGACCCCGTCAGCAACAATGCTTGGGCCTTTGCCACTAACTTTGCCCCTGGAAAATAAAATTGAATCATCAGTGTAATAATATAGATTGTGAATTATTGAGAAATATATATTACAATGAAGTTTCAATATCGCCAACTTGGTTGCCATTTTTCTCTCTTTTCTGTGAGCTATACGGTTTATTATACTATATCATACTCATGTGCAATAGGTTGCTATTGTGAAACATAGGCTGTAATGTTGTGCCTGATATAATGTTAATTGATACAATTAAATGTTATCCAATGTATGCATTTAATGGATTGCATATGTGCTAATAAGAACATTGAACAGTGCATATGTCACACGTGTGCCGAGCGGGTACAAAAAATTGCTCTGAAAGTATATTAAATACACCAAGTGTGTAATGTTCATTCTGTCCAACTTTTAAAGTAGCACTACCGTGAGTTATGAACTATGGACTACAGATTGAACAACTAATAGACACTTTCAATTATAATGTGGAAACATGACAAACAAATGAGAAAACACACATAGCTTTTATTCCTGGAGAAGTTACTGAGCTTATAGTGGATCTCCACAAGCTGCCCGCCTAGGAAAGAGGCTTTATTAAAGTATGGTGTTTGAGGATATGATGTAGAATTCTCTCAGATATATAGATATTTGCATATTTCATTTATGTATCTTTTATACTTCTAATGAAATCGGTATCCATCAATCACGCTTCATATTAGGTGGGGGATTTAGGTATTTTAGGTATAATTTTAAAACTTTCAGTGTGAATCATGTGTTTATAAAATGTTTTCTAAAACGTTTCTAGCATGTTTTCTTCCTGCTTCATGAAGTTGCCAGTAGAGGAAAACCTCAGTGCAGCCTTGCCAACTTCTAGGTGAAGTTATTGCAAGCAGTAGAGAAATTTCAAGTTTCAAATTTTAATATCAACCCACAAAAGAAGAGTTGGAAACCTTGATCAATTTACTAATAATTAGTTCATTTATGTTATTATTCAATATAAAAAGAAAACAAGTTTGTGGGTTGAACGGGCGCAAGTCTCTCAAAATGTACTTAGATACTCAATAACCTTCATCAATATTAAAATTGTAATAACTCTAATATTTAAATAACTCTAATGAATGGTATCCATCATATTTGTAACCAATTCGACCCATTTCTATCAGCAGCAGCAGATTACCCGTTTCTGAACAATTATTCTTACCAACCAGCCCAAACGCCCATCTTGTTACTGTATATCATCCCCCAAAAGAAAATTCATATATATGGTACTACGTCCACATCCACAATCGACCAAACCCACATTAATTCCATATGCACTAGAAATAAAAGATATAGCATAGTCATCATGAACGAACAGCAATGACTCTCACCTGCAGACCATTCATTTAGCCACTAGTAGGTCTTGGCCCAACCCTACAAAATATGACTTATTAGCTCATCCTTTTGTCCTAAATATAAAATAACTTATCGGCATCTACTTATCTACATATCTATGTATGCTTTTGTTAGATTTCTTGCACATTATTCCTCATCTACAACTCCACTGAATATCAAATCAAATCTCATCAACCAATGGTATTGAAGCTAGATATCTTAATATATCAGACTCTCTAATATCAGGATCATATAAATACTACAAAAGCACGATACCAAACTCAAGCAACCAACACAATAACCATTGTTTATACTACACACGTACTCCTTTCTTCCACTCTTCTTAGCAAATCCCATGGCTGCTTCGACAATAGCCATCTCCTCCTCTTTCGCTGGACAGGCAGTGAAACCTGCTCCATTTGCATCAGGGGTTTTTGGTAATGGAAAGGTGTCAATGAGGAAAGCCGCCGTAAAAGCTGCACCATCTAGCAGCCCATGGTACGGACCAGACAGAGTCAAGTACCTAGGTCCATTCTCTGGTGAGGCTCCATCATACCTCACCGGTGAGTTCCCTGGTGACTATGGCTGGGACACAGCTGGTCTATCTGCTGACCCTGAAACCTTTGCCAAAAACCGTGAGCTTGAAGTCATCCACAGCAGATGGGCCATGCTTGGAGCTCTGGGATGTGTCTTCCCTGAGCTCTTGGCTCGCAATGGTGTCAAGTTCGGTGAAGCAGTATGGTTCAAGGCTGGAGCACAGATCTTTAGTGAGGGAGGACTTGACTACTTGGGTAACCCAAGCTTAGTTCATGCACAGAGCATATTAGCCATCTGGGCTACACAAGTAATCTTAATGGGTGCTGTTGAAGGCTACAGAATTGCCGGTGGACCACTGGGAGAGGTGGTTGACCCTCTATACCCTGGTGGGAGCTTTGATCCATTAGGCCTTGCTGACGACCCTGAAGCGTTTGCTGAGTTGAAGGTTAAAGAGCTCAAGAACGGTAGACTAGCTATGTTCTCAATGTTTGGGTTCTTCGTACAAGCTATTGTCACAGGTAAAGGTCCTTTGGAGAACCTTGCTGACCATCTTGCTGACCCTGTCAGCAACAACGCTTGGGCTTTTGCCACTAACTTTGTTCCTGGAAAGTAAAACTGAATGTAGATTATGGTGCATTATTAAGACATGTATTTTACGAAGATTTTAAATTGCTGACTTGGTTGCCCTTTTACCTCTTTTCCGTGACCTTCGTAGAATTGTAAAAGAGGGTTTTTTTATGGCAAAAAGAATGATGAATGCATAATAGGTAAAAAAATGACATTTTTCTTCTTTTGTATATGTCACTGCAATATTGACCCGTCTGATTGGATCTCAATCTCAATGAAAATGCATCTCTAGCACTTTTAACTGGCATCGGATTTAGGAATTTACATCGTTGGGGGCACAAAATTATTAGCATAACTTTTTCTTTATCAAATGAAAACGTAAAAATTAAACCTAGTGTGCCTAAATTCTTTCTCAAGAACAAGATAATATGTAAAGAAAGGGGGTCATTTTAATTTTTTTTGTCCCACTCAAATGGCCATATGACAACAATGTAACAAGGAGATAGCTATCTTTGAATACAACCACGTACTTAAATATCTTTTTGGGGGCCATTATCATATTTGAGTTTGGGTCTATTAAGAATTTACAAATTTCTACAACCAAGCCCACTGGGATGGGGGCCAATCCACCCCCATGTTACACGTGGCATCCGCCATTGCGTCTGACATGTTTACACATTTAATTAATCTAAGTAATGTAGAAACATCCTTGAATGGCCTTCGTGTTGGCATCATACACAAACAATCGATAGTAGGAAGCGACACAAACTGAACTATTAGTAACACAAACTCAATAACTGTGCATTGTGACCATCGACTTCGCTATCAAAGCTAGTAAGCTACCATCTGTATAGTTCAATTGGGAGTAGAGAACACTTCCAAACGAGATACTTAACTTGTCTCCTGAAGATTTTTCTACCAAAGATATTTTTAACCCATGACCCATCCAGACCAACTTTTAAACACCAGTAGTAATTACATTCAGTCAATGCTACACCCACAACTGCTACCTTATCAAGATGGTGTTGGACCATGCATTCATCCTAGAATTCATGTGAAACAAACTACTTTGCATTGATTTTTGGGGTACCAAGACAAGTTGTCATCAATTCAAGGACTTTAAAGTTACTAGTAGTACTACTTTGTGACTTTACTCAAGTTGGTTGTGCATGTATTTATTGATATTTATTGATTTAATTTTATGCTATCTATTTAAATCCTAAAACTATATTGTTCAAATAACACATCTACCTTATATACGACAAAAATAATGTAAACTACTTAGGTGTAGCAAATTTAACATCTCCAAACATATCAGGAAATATCTTTTTATATCATTTTTATAATATACACACGTACCTATTAAACAAATTAAAATAATATAATAAAATAAAATATGTAATGACTAAAGAATTTAAAAAACTTACAAAAGAAAAAAAATATAGAAATTTGTCCTTTATCAATCCAAAACTGCATTGGGCCCACTACATGCTTTCAAAACCGGGTCCCAAACCCATTGCACCATAAACTTCCTACCGTTTCTTCCATTCATATTATAGGTCCGACCCGACCGATCTTTCGTAACTTTACCGATATACCCACCTCCACCACCCGACCCGTATAACCCTTCACACAAATCCCCAATCTCCGTTGGTGCAGTCGGATCTTCACCCGCATACCAAGCATTTACTAACGGATTCGAAGCTAATTCCGCTAACTCATGCCCGATCACACTAACCATTCCGTCAATTCCCACGTCACCGTTAGGCGGGTACAATACACCCGGCCCACCACTTCCCATATAACCCGGAACAGCAAACGGGTATGCACACACTTCCGGGCATTGTTTACCCGAATTCCCAATCCACGCGTACGGTAAAGTGTACCCCACCTTAGAAGGAAACGTAAAATAATGAAACCCACAAACCGCCCGACAGAAATCTTGAACCGTGACGTCAGTAGAAGTTAGTACTAAAAAAACTCCGGTTTTGTGGTTGATAGGTAACTTAGATGATTGTACGGATGAAGCGATTACATCTTGGATGGTGAGGCGAGTGAGGTGGGTCCCGTGGGAGTATTTACGATCGGAATATTCGCCGGCGATGAGAATATTCCGGGAGATGTTGGAGTTGGTTTGGTCGGTGTATAAAGTTAGTGTTTTCCACCAGCTGGAGACGGAAGGTTCGGTGGTGGTGGGTCGGGTTGAGGGGGAAATGGATAGTAAAAAATCATGAATGGGTTGTTTTTGAAGTTGGGTCCAATTACCATACCAGATGAGGTAAAGGTTGATTGGGGATGAAAGAACTGGACCCATGTGGTATCTGAGATTCACTAGCTCAGATGATCCTTCATATTTGTTGGATTGAGTGAGGGTTTTGGGTGGGAGTTTAGGGTTTATCAGAGTGTGAGGTTTTAGATTCAGGGTGGTGGAAGAGAGAACAGAGGATGTGAGGAAAAGGAAGAGGAAGGTGAGGGGTACAATGGACATTTTGAGTGTGAGGTGAAATGATGGGGAATGAGATTATGTGGTAATGAGAATGGGGGAATTTATAAAGGAAAAAGGGCTGGCGACAGCTGCAATATGTGTTTTTTGGGAGTGATGCAAAGTGGAGAATTTTGAATTTGTTGGTTAAAATTACTCAAATGCCCTTGTTGTGTCTTTTGTGTTTCTTACTTTTCTAACTTTGTTGGTTTGTGTGGATTAGTTAATTCCCCTGCATTAGTTAATCCTTATAAATGTAGTTCTAACAAAGTGTGAGATATTTTTTTTTCTCAATTAAATGCTAAATTTCATCAATGTGATGATGTAAGTTTCACCTACCATCCAGTCATCCAGACCCTGTTTCTTTTTAATTGTACGACACATACAATGATATGCAATACAGCAAGAGTGTTTATGAGTAACTGGATCAGTATTCAAAACCTTATCTGATATCATCTAATCAATGCAAAAAAATTTGAATAAACCATCCAATGTCTAAAACTTCTGTTTTAGAACCCTGCAAATCTAGAAAAACGACACAAATTGATATCATCATATTGTAACGTTTACGGACAATAGAGTAAAACTGGCCTGATTTCGGTTTTAATCGGTTTGAACACAAGAAAGATTGGTCGGGGTTGGAAAAAGACCATTTTTAAAAAATCGTAAAACCAAATATACTATCTTCAGTTCTGATTTTCATGGTCACCTGCTATAGCATAAAGTTTTGCACTCTGGTAAAAATACTGTAAACAAAGTGATGAATTGATTTCTTAAAGTGATAACTCGAGTACTATGCATGTGCAGATAAATATAGGCCTGTCTTGAATGTTGTGACATGGGGGTGTTGTTCAATGGCCAATCTCTCAGCCAACTATTTAGAAACTTGAAATGTTATATAGTTTTCCAGGAGGGTAATTTGGACCCATACCATATTACAAAGCACAAATCATCCACATGTGCTAAAGCACAAATTCGAACCCCTAACATGTCAGTCACACATGTGAGATCTAGTCATTTACGGTGGCCACTACAGCCATGTCCGAATTGGTAGTTTTCCAAGAATTACAAAGGAAAGAAAACTGAAACTCATATAATGAATGTTAGTATATTATACATTGTAAGGGCTACTACTCAATGGTACCTTGAATGCACCAACTCAATATTTTTGAACATTCCCGTCGTATATTGCATCTAAAAATCGATCTGTTTTCTTCGTAAGTAAATCTGGGGTTGTGACAAATTAGAAAGGTTGTCTACCTGTAGGAAGATACAAAGATATTTGAAACATGTATTTGCTTGTTTCAGCTATTTTTCTTGATAAAGGCATCAAAATTGGTACATGTTTGATCACTGTCATCTCGAGTATTTCACCTAAGGATGCTACACTCCTCATCTGCACCAGTAAACTGACTGTCTTAGCATTTCAATCAAACATTGGACAGATAGATAATTGAACAGTACAGATATTAAGGCAAGTAACTTGCTCAACTTGAAATTTAACAAGTCGAACTCAAAATACTAAAATAAAATATAGATAAATAATAGTTTAACAGGAAACAGGCCAAAAACAAGCCAAACTGTAACTTCTTATGCATTTAACCGCCATCATTTTAGTAAAAAGAAGTGGACCAAAAAATGGTTACTGGTGTACCAGCCTGGCCTGACCGTTAAAAAAGTTTCCCGTTTTGACCTGTTAAAGTGTTAAACTACCAGTCCAACTCACCCAAGTTGCAACCTCTAAATGTAAATCGTACTAACTCACCGGTTAAAAATTAAGCCCTGGTGATCATATTGTTCAAATAAGAAAGTTGTGTCACCAAAAATGGGTTTTTGTCATAGTAGCATAGCCTAAAATTACAAAATATATTTTTTACAAAATATATTAAAACTCAAAAAATAACAGAAAATATGTGGACACTTACTTCATCTTACACTAATCGTTTTGGATCCCTAACTGTTCCAAGGAATCTAGCCCAACCAGGAATACTCGCTTATTGGATTTGTACCGGAATACAACAACTCCCTTATATGCAGTTCTTGGTACACCATCCTGAATTATATAAAGAGCATGAGTTATTTACCAAAAGCATACTTGCAAATTCTAAACACCAAAAGTGGGGTAATCATTGATTTCCAAGAATAAAAATATATAAAAATTGACAGAAAATGCAAAAATGACAATACCTTCCATTCTTCAAAAATGCCAAAATGGCGAGCAATATCTTCGAAATGCTGTTGATCCCTATATTGTATACGCACATCTCCATCTATATTATTTAACTTGAGAACAAAATCTGTTCCATAAATAGGATTTGCACCTTTCACCAGGCTTGCAAAATGGTGAACAAAATTATCCTACAATAGAAAGGGTAGAACATTTTCTTTAAGTATAGTTAAATCTCGATACTTTTCCTTATTAATAAAATCTTCAATAATATTCATACCTTCATTAAGTAGGTCAAGTTCATCGACTTCCAATCAATCTATAATTAAAAACAAAAAAACAAGTAGTAATTAATACAACATACCAGCAGCAACTATCTAGATAGTGTAATATAGACAAACATTTATATACCGGGAGATCATTCAGCCTAATAGGTTTGAGGTATTGATTGAAGAACTGACCCAAACTAGAACCCTGTAGAAAAAATAGACCAATGTAATAAACAAACAAAGAAAAGATATATATAATGAAGCCAGCAGTCAGAATTCATCCTAGGTGGGGGAGACAATTTATATAAATTTAGTTAGATTGAAAATTCAGACCATACTATAACAATCTTTATATTTTCACTTATTTTTAATTTCAACTTTTAAACTACAAAACACTGACACTTTTTTTTCCAGGTATCCATATAACTAATATCATGACATTTAGAAGTTGGGATGGGATACATACATGCTCACCAAAGTTGTAAGTCCTGCACACTTCTGGACGAATAAATTGTCGGCCTTCGTGATTTTCTTGTAACCGTAGCCAGTCATCCCAGTAAGTAATACATAGTCAAAGAAAGTTTTATCATGAAATAAAATAAACTCCAAAATCACTAGGCATGAAGATTGAACCACAAAATGAAAATTAGCATAAAAGGATATGCCTTTGGCCACTTTGGAGATAGCTCGTCCCATGTAAGCTTAGATAGCATCCATCCAAGACCAGGGAAAAAATCTGAGCGATATAATGTATCTGCAAAATTAACCAAATTTTTCAGTGGGTACACTGCAATCACAACTTCTACGTTTATATTATTTTATTCTAAATAACAATATAATTTTTCTTCAGGTTAAGCGGAAGACTTACAAGGATCCTGCACAAATTGCTTTTGCCCATTGTCATTCCATGAGGATATAGCCATGACGGACCTATATTTAAAACAACGTCAAGTTAAAGGAAGAAAAAGACTAAGAATTACAGATAACAAATATCAATTTAGCAATGACAAAGACTTACTTATCTTTGTCAAGGAGGTCTGCTCCAGCCTCGAAATAACTAAAAAAATCAGGAGATATCTCCATATCATCTGCATCCAATAAAGATTTATAACTTTAAGGAATCTCAGAGCAAATCGAAAAGTAATGCACATAAAAAAGTAGACTATAATTACCTTCAAGTATGATGACCCGATTAAAATTATGTTTGTAGAACAATTGATCCAATGCCCACTTGTAGTGACCTGAAAATGTGGAAGTTAATTCACCCCCACTGCATATACAAATAGAATTGAGCACAAAAAATAAAAATAGTTTGATGTATCTCTTACGCGCAATTTTGTAATAAGCAATTAATTCCCCAGGCCTTTCAGTATGCACAGGTTCATAATCCAAGTGCTGAAACAATTGGAGATGGAGTTCAAAACATCAGTATTTGACAGGGGTGGAACTAGAAAATTTAGTTGGAGGGGGCAAAAATAAATTATTTTTTCTTTTCTATAAGGAGGCAAAAAATTTACAGCATCCTTTAATACTATTAAGAAAAAATTACTACTTATATTGAAATTTTTGAGAGGGCAGCTACCCCTCTGCCCCCGTGTAGATCCACCCCTGCTATTTGACATTATAATAATAGGGGTACACTTGCGTTGCAAAAACATTTTGCACATAACATGATTGATTAAACACAATCATGCCGTAGTCACTATGCCATATTATCAATTAAGCAACAGAATGATGACAAAAATGTACCTGCATATAGGTCAACTGCTTGTAACTCAAGGCCTTTGTTCTGACATCAGAATTTGACCCGTCCTGAAAAATGTTTAAGATTTAAAAAGAGGTTTATAGTTTAGGAAATATATTACTGTCTTCAAACAAGCAAGAGATCTTGTGTGTAATGACAATGACAAAAGCAATGTACCTGGGATACAAAAACTGGAAACTTTGATGCAACAGAACCATGATACCTGATATCATGATGAGTTTGGACCATGATTAGTCAACAGATGCTAAGATATCTAACATTAGAAAAAAGGTCCAAATATAGAAGGAAGACACCAAAGTGTGCAGAACATTTCAGACAGGTCACAGAAGGTTAACTGTAAAATTGTTTTAAGGGTGAAGTCGGAGCAAGAAGTGTTTCCACATACTTCTGTGACACACATTGTTGCCTTGCGGAACAAGTCGCCAGATGATTCAACATCTATAATACAACTCATCAGCAATTGTAAATCTGATCCAAGAGTATATTAAAATTGACTCGCTATTGCAGACGTGGGACAAACCAATTGAAGCAATCGATTGAACTACCTAAAAAACCAGTGTTCTTCATCTCTTTTCTTGCTTAGCTTATATTTCCCAGCCGTTTTCCTATATGTTTGTGTGATTATTGATCAACCCAACAAAAATGACTATTATACAAATTTTCAATTTTGAATTTAGTGTAAACATAATTTGTATTGTTTTTCATCTAGAAGTAGATAGTTTCTTTTTACTCCGAAATTAAGTATAAATATCAAGTTGAAAGTTTGGGGACCTGGTTGAAACATTTTGCATAACTCGGAGGCCTCCTGGTAATCTGGTATATTATCCAAAAATAAAACTAGAAAGTACTTGAAAGTAGACAACATACTTAAGTATAGATTTAATGGTCCTTTCCAGATAGTCAGCACGATTGCAAGCCATAATTACAACAGCTGCCACTGGCACCTACAAATGAAGTTGAAGTAGATTTCACTATGTAAGAGAATTCATCTTTCAACATGAAAGATATATAGATTTTAGTATTCTCATTCCAACCTGAACTTGTTCAAACAAACTTTTCACTCCTTTCCCTACAAATTGATAAGATAAAGGTCAGGCTAATGATTTAGAGTAAACACACACCATATGTATGTGAGTGAGTGTGACTGAGTGGTAATATAGTGAAGGTTCAAGAGTTTCAGCAAGGTTATGCATTGTCATAACCAAAAAATAAAAAGTACCGGATGCACTATTATTGACATTTTTCACTTTATTCTTTTCATATATCAAAAGAAGAGACGTACGCTAGTATGAATTATTAAACTCACTTTCGAGATTTTGAACGTGTGTCCTCAACTGCTCACACTCCTCTTCTTTGCGTTTAACTATTTCTGAAATAGAAGAAACAAATGCAGATGGCTTGACATGAATTCTTTCTCTTTACCAATGTAAAAACAACAAAAGAAATGCACGTATAATTACTCATTATACGAAATAATATGTTACATTAACAGTTGTTACCACTTAAAACTGGAATTCCATGCAAATGTATTAGGTCCATGTTAGTCGTAATAATAAACAGATAATATCGAAAATGAATAACTAGGGAAGTGGACCAACAATATAGTCTCATGAATATTAAGGATTCCCATATTATACCTCCTAACACATAGCACACTTCAGAACAATGACTGTTGACGTTTTCTTAACGTACAAAAAATACGTACACTTTATAAACCAAGAACATTAACAGGATGTCAGGATGTGAGGAAGCAACTATGTCATAAGAACAGAACAGTAATTTACACCATAATTGCATCACCCTTACCTTCCAAATCCACAAGCCTTCCCTTCTGCATACTGATCTGACTAATCAGTAACTGCATTTGGCTGGTACAATGATTTTCCCCTTCCACCTGTTATGATCCAATAGTTCATTAAAGTTCTATGCATGAAGTTTTCTACAGAAGTAAGAGAATGTCCGATAATTGACTTTGTTGATACTGGTAAGTTTGATAAATTCTCCTTTCTGCAAATAAGGTCTTACTTCTTTTCTAAACAAATGAGTTAAATTATTTCAAAGATACAAAAACCCAACTAACTTAAACGAATTCATAAAACTTTGCTAGTTTGGCTAAGATGATTGACAGTAGAGAATGATTAATATATTAGAATCCAAAAAATCTCATAATATGTAGCTACCCCCTTGATGGAAGCAAATTGTTGAATCATGTAAATTCTATGATATCTTTGCGTTTCTGGCAATCAAGGTTTTGTAATTTTGTGTGTACATATTTGTTCATAGCAACTAATTTCTACAACAAGTGAACAAACCCATTAAGCAAGATTTGTAACACGCGCTTAAGCACTGAAATATTGAATAACGCCAAAAGGATTCAAGAACAAACAATTCCAACTAGTCTCGTTGGCACTCAGCATAAACTAGAAAAGAAAAGGATGGGAGCCTACATGAATATAGTTTTTTAATAAGATTGTAACAGCATTAAATTGTAACCACATAGGCCGATAAGCAATAGCATGCTATAGTCATTGATCAGTTCAAACATGATGCACTACCAGCAAAATTGAACTAAATAGTTACCACTATTGTTGGAATACTTTAGCCAACTACGCGAGTGATTGCGCATTTGTGTGTGTTTATCAATCGGAACAACTAATTCCAAAACAATTCCACTAAGCGAGACATATAACACAAGCTTAACGACTGATAATGCTAAAAAGAAATCAGAGCAGAGAATACCATGAAACAGAAGTCAAGAAAGTCAAGTAGGAAAACATAATTAAAGAACGCAATTCAACAAAACTTTGACCACAGAGAGTTAATGGCAATTTAAATATGCAAGTATATACTACACAAAGTGTAATACTTTATTGATAAACTTACCGCAGCTGCAACTTTATCGGCATACTCAGACTGTGCCTTGAACAGCCTCACCTGGTGTGAAATATAAACGCGCTAAGTTTATTACAGTAAATTAAAAACTTCTGATGTCATATTATACGTCCACTACACATTTCACCACTTTCCACTGTGTTTGCAAACTAAGGTCATCAAAATCGATCAAATGCGTTTTACAAATGTTACATAGATTACTTCAACCTGCATAACAAACCTCTAGTAATCTAGTATATATTACAAATGTTATGTATATACCGAGTATATTATATTGAGCAAAGCTATTACTAAACAAATTTTTGATTCCCCTTGTACCATTTGCTAGATATTTGGAAAATTCATTAATTTTAAATGGCAATGCAACAAAATTTGAATTACAATATAAAAACAAATTGAAGAATAATAGGTGTGTATAATTAACCTGAGTATAGATGAATCCAATTGCAGCGAGAAGAAGTAAGAATTTGAGACCGTCTGACCATCTAACCATTTCTGTTAAATATCAGATCAGAAGCTTCAGAACTGCATATGAACCGAAAGCTTCGATCTTTAATCTTAAAATCAGCGAATCAAGACTTTGTGATGATAGATCCTGTGTGTTTTTCAGCTGAATTAGAGTCAGATGAAAACAATATTCTTACAATAACCCAACTACTACTGATCGAGTAGTCAACTTGGTCTGTAAACCCTAAATGCTCGATAGTTGTTGTATTTCGCTTGAATCGGGATCGATCGGCAGAACTCCTACTAAAATGTTACCGAGCAACAGTTTAGCCACTTAAATTTTTTTTATTATTATAGTCTAAAAAATAATTATATTTCCTCTAATTTTCTGTTTAGACTTTAGCCCCTTAATTTTTTGTTAAACAATATAACTGTTTTTTTAGCAACTTTTATTCATCAATCCTGAGTCAAGTAAGATCGAATGAGATTGAAATTCAACCATCTTTAAGGTGAAAATCGACCTAGATCATACAAACTGTATTTATTAGGACTACATAATCGAAATTTTTAAGTCGGGATCTTAAAAATTATGATTTGCAATACTAGTAATATGTGTTTAGCTAATAGTGTCAAAATGCATATGTAACACCTCGAAAATTTAAGGTATTATTTTAATAGAAGTAAAAATAATTATTTTGAATTATTATTATTAGTTGCATGAAATATTAACAAGTGAATGATTTTAAATTCTAGGCAATAATAATTTTAGTATCTAGACGAGTTTTGATCAAGTTTGTTAATGTGGCGGTATAAGCTAGTAGAAAATTGAATGCGATGACAACCATGTAAAGTTAATGGTAGTGAAAGTGGTAAATAAGAAGTTTGGTTGGTTTTGAGATTGGTGTCAAAATGGGTCGAGTTCATGCCCGAAGTGTGTCAATCGGAGAGATTGTTAAATTGGTGGTTTTGGTAAATTGTTGTTTGTATAAGTGTTGAAAATTGGCATTGTAGTGTAGACAATAATCAGACTTTAGGTGTTGGAGAGGTTGCAAGGATATTGCAACTATATTATTCTTTAAATGGTCGTTTGGACCCAACGTCCAAATTTATCCTTTTATTGTGAATTTGGGTAAAACGTCAATTGAATCATGTTTGTAATGTTAAATGACTGAAATCTGCACTTTTTGGTGTTTTGGTTGTTAACGAGTCAAAAGTTAGGCTCGTTTTAATTTCGTCAAAAATTTGGGCTGCTGGTGCACGTGTGTTATCCGGTGGGTACTGCCCTTATCCGACTAGGTACCCGGTAGGGGTGTGCATGGTCCAGAACCGGATTAAACTATCTCGATTCGGTTCGGTTCCGAGACCCGAATTGTAACAGATTCTTGGACCAAGGACCGGACCATATATCATCGGTTTGGTTCGGTTCGGTTCCAAAACGGTCCTGCTCGGTTCGGTCCAAAAGACCGACCCGTTTGGTTATGTGTAATTTTATTGTCATTTTGTGTCTAGCCGATGTTAAGTAATCGTTTATTTGAGAAATATTTAATAAAGGAGCTATACATTTTGGAGTAAGTGCATAAACAAATCCAAGTATAAAGGTTTGACGAATTTAAACAATAGACCACTTTGGTTAAATAAACAATCCAACGCTTTTTTATAGTCATCCAAAGATGTACAGCTATAGAGGTTTGAAACTGAGTCCTTTTGTAATTAGGTATCAGGATGTCAACCAATAGACCACCTTGGTAATGGTTACGTTGACCATTATATAATTTAGATATAAATTTTATAAGGGAACATAATATGAAGCCATAAGGTGTATAAACATATATATACATGATTTAACTAACTAACCGAGTCCCACATAGGTGACAAAGAATTTGGATGAGCATTTGTTTTTTGACGATACATAAGAAAGTTATATGAAGTTAAATGCTATATTTAGTGAATGTATACGAAATATTCGGTTCGGTCCATTTCTCTTTTTTTTTTCAGGTTTGGTCCAAGACCGGACCGAGTCCCAAATATCCAAAAAACTATTGACCATGGACCGTACCTATAACACACCAAAATTTGATAACAATTTTTTTTTTTTAAGTCGGAAGCGAAATCCCATTCATGATATTAACATAGATGACATGATGTCATCCACCAAAACATTATAAAAATTATAAGTATTAACTATCAAGTTTACAAACTAATAAACAGTAATCCTGGGCGTTATAATCAAAACATATTAACGTATAAATATTATCAGAGTATGTCTATGGTCAAACATTCTTCAGTCCCCTCCTTGCCCAACCCAAAATCATCTCAAGACCTGCAAGGAGTAAACAACGGGATTAGCACGAAGCTAAGTGAATTAACCTGTCACTATCAGTACAACTTAGCATAACTCCATTTGTTCACAACACTTAACACTTAAACTCAACATCACTTAGAGGATCGGTGGTCCTTGTGGCGCCCTCAGCCCGCGGTGACCCACCAAGCGACACTTATGATCAACTGCAGGCCAATACAGTGATTTACCGATAACTGGTTGCTACCTTTAGTCAATATGTGTTCCATTCTCAACACATGATTATAAATCTCACATTGACTAACCTGTAGCAACCAGTCCAACGGTTGTTGACCTCCAAATCACAGAATGCCCGAAGGCCATTTATCACAGAATTACGCGTAATAAATCAACATAACACTTTACTCTAATAATCAACATCTCTTGATGTAACCAAATAGGTTAACACCAAATCACACTGAGAGATCCAAGTCAACTCACCGACTACCATAGTCGCCCACTCAGTAGTATAATATCACTGAGTCTTCTCCATATCTGAGAATACAACAGAATAACACAAGTCAGTTACTTGTATCAAAATTTATACAACATTATTCCAATATCACAAATAACCATCTTAACAACATAATTCACAATCACTTATCAAGTTCAAGGTCATTATGATCGTCTTATCTCCTTAATCATTGTTAATTAACATAATTATACCATTAACAAGATTATTAACTTAAACCCAACATCACCACTTTATCTAAACACTACTTTATCTACCTCATTACCCTTACCAATTCATCATTATTAGTTAACTCCCATGTATGCACCTTACCCCATTTAATAAACACTTTTACAACACTTTTAATATATTTTATAAAACTGAACAGCAGCTGATTAACTCACTTTTCGACAAACTTAAGATCAGTTCTATGCAGTAAGGCCATACCCAACAGAAAATAGACTTTCCCACCTTTCCAACGCTATATTACACATCAAAAACGGAGTTACGGTTTATCTTTTATGGTCATTTCAAAACAGCCATTTTTCTGCAAACAAGCTGTCCAAAATCCGAGTTTTTTAAGTTTCAACTAGCTGTTTTGGACTTCACTTTTAGATATTCTAAACCTCTCTAAAATAAACATATTTTATATTGTTACGAAGGTAATACAACATACTTCAATGTATAATTTTCACCTTTTCATAAAATGCAATACATATTAAGTTATAGTTTCCGGAAAACAACAAAGAGTCATTTTTACATGCTGAAATTTCAGCAAATAGCACCAAAAGGCTGTTTTGCCACCCATTTTTAACCCATCTAGACACATTCAATTTCAACAAACTTTATATCGAATTAAAGGTCTTTGGACATACTTTTATTCTCTATCTTCAGATTTCTCCACAACATTATAAACACAAAGTTACAGTCTCTCAAAGTTTGCTAAAAACACTTATTTCACTTTTCATTCGATATTACCCAATTTGAACATATCACCATCTATGGTTTAATTAACCTCACCACTACTCTAAACATCATTAGTAATAATAATCCAACTAATTTAAGTTAATCATAAGGTAGGTTAACCTTAATTTGCAAGAATCCACCAAAACCCCATTGGGTTATGGATGAACAACCCATCAATTCTATTTTCAATTCAACTAATGACTAACAACAATGATTTCTATACTTAATTAGCATCAGTAAAACATAGCCCACACTTAATTTCATTCTATACATAACCATAGCTCAAAAACTCCATATAACTCATTTCTTATACAATAACACCTCTCATCAAATAATTAAATTATCTAAAGATCAAAACTCATGATTTTAACATTTTAATTAGCTCATAGTCACTTACCACAACAATATAATCTCCCTTATTTCAAAACTCAGCTTTCCATTCATCATCTTATCTAGGTTTCATATTCAAGAATTATAATAATAATGAAATTAAAGGATTTAGGATAATGTTTTTACCTTCAATATGAAGAATCAAGGATTAATTCACACATATAATCAAAACCCTAACTCAATTTGGTGTGTTCTTCCTCTTGGCTTCCTCCTGTTTCTCGGTCTCTCTCTCAGTCTCGAACTCTCTCTCTGTTCTTCTGTTTCTGTCGCTTAATTTCAATCCCAGAGACCAAGTTCTGGAAACAACTCTTAATCTTATCCTCTTTTTTTTAACAATTTTAATAATTAAGTATTTTACATACTATATCCTTAATCTCTCATTCATTGTACATTTACCACAATTTAAATACTCAAGTTCTATAAGTTCTGTTTTGGCCCCTAACAATTTCTCAAGATAATAATATAAGTAAATTTATTTACTCAATTTAAAAACATAATTTAAACTTACAAAATTTGGGGTGTTACAACTCTCCCCCACTTATTGGAATTGCGTCCTCGCAATCCTTGCTCGGTTATTGACATAATATGTTTTCTCATAAATCTATATTCTCGAGCTCTCGTATATATATTCAAAGTTCAACTATAATACTCTTACTCGGTGTACTCAATTTTATACATATCACTCAATGGTCTCATACACCATATGTGCATATTTATGTATTAACTTGTATTACATATATCATTTATTTAGCTCTCATCAATCTAAGAACGTCTCTGAATCTCTTTCCATTAACACCCATAATTAATTACACATAACCCTCTTCTAATGACGATATACTTAAAATTTTCACGTACTAAACCGTTAATATTCATAACGTTTCAGAAAACTTTAAGTTAACTCTTTAATACTTCCGTTATGTTTCAATGACATCATTATTTCTTTTAAAACAGACTATTAGGGCCATTGAAGCCCTCCCTCAGCCTTTAGCATCATAAATAAATAAACACTCATTCATACTAACAGATATTATAACAATTATGGGCCTACTAACTCTTTAGGTTTTTTTTTTTTCATAATCATCTTTTTCATTTATTTACGGTTTTCTCCCCAATTTTGACTTGTCTTACTACTCTGTTACAACATTTCCTAACTCAATTTTTTTTTTATATTTAAGTGAAAACATCCCGACACGTGACCAAGTTTTCTTTTTCTAACGTCCCAACATTGAAATATAGGATATTAAAATCATTAACATTCAATATTATAAACCTGGAACCTAACATGAAATGCTTTAAACAGGGTTCACATAATTCAATGGGGTACCCGCCGGGTATCTTAACTACCCGCCGGGTAGTCTACCTGACCTGCATAGCTGCACTCGTTTTCCTGCATTTTCCAATTAAAATCATAACTTCTTATCTACATAACTTTCAATCTACGAAACATTTGGACACTAAATTTTACAGGCACGGTCTTACTAACAAATCAAAGGTTCTCTAGTTTACACTTTTATGACTTTCGCTTTGATGGAGAATTTAGACGTATAACGAAAAATTGACCAATTTGGACCATTTCTCAACATGTAAAATTTTAAACTATACACAATCTGATCTCAAACTTTTGCCCACACTTTTAGCTACCAACAATAAGTCTAAATCAACAATAATATTTAACATACCCATTCATTAACGCGTTTAGACTATGGGTGCACTAGTGACCCGTTTGGGCACCTTTTGACCCATTTCTAGGTAATGACTACTTATCATTATTTGCTTTAACCAAGAATCAAAATTGAGACTTAATCACATGCAATCTATGCAATCAATACAATGCAAGTTGACTCGTTTAAATATACCAATGTCTTGGCGACCCAAATGGGGTACCAATTGACCCGTTAAGATTATTAATAACTAGTTTCATCACATGACATCTACTTTTAACTTTCCCATATCAACATCAATATGACTAACATTTCTGGCATAGTAGAGTCAATCCAAAATTCCACTTGGACATTAAACCATAACTTTATTCATTTTCTTATTCAACATAATACCAATGTAAACACATTCACATAATTATGCACACCCAGGCATTCAATTTTATTCCAACTTTTACTTAATGAAAAGTTTATACAAATTTTACATTCACTCACAACAGTTGTAACACCCCCGAATTTCACTGTTTTGCGGAAGCATAATTTGGGGTGTTACAGATTGGTATCAGAGCCTAAGGTTATAGTGAACTAGGTTGTATTTAGTGGGCCTAGACTATGACCGTTAGGCAGTATTCTCTTATTAGACATGACTGGTTCAGAAATTACAGCATACGACTTTAATTTAACATAGCCTGATCAACTATGTACAATTAAGGAAAGATGATGTAAGGTCTGAAATGATTATGTTGAACGGGGATACGTTAGTTGACTCTGACCACGAGAGAACCGGACCATTACTTGATACGTGCTAGACAATAGGCTGGATATGATATATGTATATATATTAGCCTCGTCTTACTTACATTCTGCCACAGGAATGGCAAACACACCACCTAATCCGTCACACTCTCACTCACATGGGTCACGGAACCCACGAGTAGCCAGGAGGAACACAAGGTCGCCTCGAAACAGCCCTTATCCTGTACATAACTCTCAGAACTCGGCACATCTCACGTTGCCAGTATTGGCTACCCAATTCCGCCGTCAGGAGCAAAGACTCGAAAGTCTTGAACGGGAACAACACCGAATGACCTACCTGCTTCGCCAAGCACTTGATCACATATCCCAACTCCAGCGAGAACAAGAGGATACCAACCTCTCTGTAAGCATAATTCAGGATTCCATGACCGCCGAATTAGGTGCGGATGAACTTGTACGAAACCGACTAGAGGAATGTGAACAGCGTTCACAGGAGACTGAGGATCACACTCGAACACTAGCACAACGACTGGCCTTGGTGGAAGACAACGCCAGGCAAACCAACAGACTAGCAGAAACCGTGGACCGCCTTGTCGCGCTGATGGAACAAATTAATCTACATGAAGACTAGTGTAGTCTTTGTCTTGTAATCTATCTCGTAATCTTTTGACTATCTAGCACTACTCTATAAACTAGTCGGATGTAACAATTCCCGACACCTTTTGTAATATCTCTGTAGGATGTAACCTTTGAACTCGCATTATCCATCAAATGTTCCTTGATATTTCAACCCATAATAATTGTCATTTTTCCATGTTGATGTTATGTATTACTGCTTTTATACATGTACATCTGTGACAATTACAAGTTCCTACAAAATCTCATGTATCTTCATTTCTTTTATTGAAGAATCATGCCGCCAAAGACAAGACCATACACCGATGCCCAGATTACCTCCCTTATAACCCAGGCTGTTACTGAAGCCTTGGCTCGGAATACTCCACCAAATTCCACGAGGAACAACGATGCCGCTGAAACCCCTACTGCTAAACCCTGTTCATACAAAGACTTTCAGAACTGCAAACCTCTAAACTTTGCAGGTACTGAGGGAGCTATCGGTCTAGTACGCTGGATCGAGAAAGTCGAATCCGTATTTCTGATCTGCAACTGTGCGGAAGGAGACAAAGTTAAGTTCTCCGTTAGTACTTTTACTGACACCGCACTCACCTGGTGGAACACCTATGCCCAGACTGTGGGTGTTGCTAATGCTTACAAACTCCCGTGGGAGGAGTTGAAGGAGATGTTGAGGGGCGAGTACTGCCCCAGGGATGAATTGAAACAGCTGGAAATGGAATTCTGGAACCACAAGATGCAGGGTGATGACATCACCGGTTATACCAACCGTTTCCACCAACTGGCACTTCTGTGCCCAACCATGGTCGATCCTGAGTACAAGAGGATCGAGAAATTCGTTGATGGACTTCCCGAGAGACTACAGGACCTGGTGACTTCATCCAAACCGGGTACTATTCAGAGCGCCATCCGTATGGCCCATGAACTAACGGCAAATTCTGTCCGCCGTGGCACAACTTCAACCCCATCTGCAAACAACAAACTCAAGTGGGAAGGTAACCCCAACTCATCCAACCAAACCTCCAACAAAAAGCCTGAGTACATTAAGGCTTATTCATCGGGGACTTCGGAAAAGAAAGGGTACAGCGGGAACAAGCCTTACTGTTCCAAATGCAGCCGCCATCATGACGGTTCTTGCCCTTGCTCCAACTGCAAACGGTTCGGGCATCTAGCCAAGGATTGCCGAACCAACATTTCTACCCCCAACACTAATGCACCAAAGGCATGCTTTGGGTGCGGAAATACAGGGCATTTCAAGAAAGATTGCCCAAAGCTGAAAAACAACAACAACCCTGCTCGCGGTAGAGCATTCGTTATCAAGGCTGGGGAAGCCAGACAAGACCCGAATGTCGTGACGGGTACGTTCCTTCTCAACGACCTTACTGCTTCTGTATTATTTGATACCGGTGCCGATAGAAGCTTCATTTCTGAGAAATTTAGCCCTTTACTTGACATAACTCCCACTGCCTTAGATGCTAAATACATTGTAGAATTAGCTAACGGCAAACTGATTGAGACTGATAGCATCATACACAACTGTACACTTAACCTCACGAACGAAACGTTTTCCATTGATTTAATCCCTGTCGAGATCGGCAGCTTCGATATTATTGTCGGTATGGATTGGTTATCCAAGCACCGAGCTGAAATCATCTGTCATGACAAACTCGTTCGCATACCTCTTGTCTCCGGTGGAACCTTAGTCCTACAAGGGGAGACCGGCAGACGAAATCTGAATATTGTCTCCTGTCTGAAAACTAGAAAATACCTACGAAAAGGGTATCAAGCCATCCTTGCACATGTAACGGAGAAGAAGTCGGAGGAGACGCGACTTGAGGATGTTCCGATCGTGCGGGATTTCACGGAAGTCTTTCCTGAAGACTTGCCCGGCCTTTCGCCACCTAGACAAGTTGAATTTCAAATCGAACTTGTGCCCGGAGCTGCACCCGTGGCACGAGCCCCTTACCGTTTAGCACCATCCGAAATGCAGGAGTTGTCTAACCAACTACAGGAACTCCTGGACAGAGGATTCATTCGACCAAGTTCCTCGCCTTGGGGAGCTCCGGTCTTATTCGTGAAAAAGAAAGATGGATCTTTCCGCATGTGTATCGACTACCGAAAGCTGAATAAGCTAACCATAAAGAATCGGTACCCACTTCCTAGAATCGATGACCTATTTGACCAACTCCAGAGATCGAGTGTTTACTCAAAGATCGATCTACGGTCGGGTTATCATCAACTCCGAGTCCGTGATAATGATATTCCAAAGACAGCTTTCCGAACTCGTTATGGGCATTACGAATTCCAAGTGATGCCATTCGGGTTGACCAACGCACCGGCCGTATTCATGGACCTTATGAATCGGGTGTGCAAACCATATCTTGACAAATTCGTCATTGTGTTCATCGATGATATCCTGATTTACTCTCGCAACGAGCAGGAACATGCTCAACATCTGAAAACCATTCTAGGACTTCTTAAACACGAAGAGTTATATGCCAAATTCTCTAAGTGTGAGTTCTGGATTCGAACCGTTCAATTCCTCGGGCACGTGATTGACAGCCAAGGAATTCATGTTGATCCCGCCAAGATTGAAGCAATCAAGGGCTGGGAGTCACCGACCACTCCAACCGAAGTGAGACAATTCTTAGGTCTTGCTGGTTATTACCGCCGATTCATCGAAAACTTTTCAAGAATAGATGTTCCCCTAACCACACTGACTCAGAAAGATAAGAAGTTCGATTGGACTGATAAACAAGAGTCAGCTTTCCAACTATTGAAAAACAAACTTTGCAGTGCACCGATCTTGTCCTTACCCGAGGGCACCGACGAATTCGTAGTTTACTGCGACGCCTCACACTAAGGACTTGGTTGTGTGTTGATGCAACGGGAAAAAGTCATTGCCTATGCCTCACGACAACTAAAAATCCACGAGAAAAACTATACGACCCACGACCTCGAGTTAGGTGCTGTGGTCTTCGCATTGAAAATCTGGAGACATTATCTCTACGGTACGAAAAGCACTATCTTCACTGATCATAAAAGTCTCCAACATATATTCGATCAGAAGGATCTAAACATGAGGCAACGTCGCTGGGTTGAGTTACTTAGTGACTACGACTGCGAGATCAAATACCATCCGGGCAAGGCTAACGTAGTTGCCGATGCCTTAAGCCGAAAAGAACGAGTGAAACCCCTTCGAGTCCGAGCACTTTCTATGACAATTCATAACGAGCTTCCTGCTCAAATCCTTACCGCTCAACTTGAAGCACTCAACGATGAAAACTTGAAAAATGAAGCCTTGCGAGGCTTGGATAAACAATTCGAAATCAAACCCGATGGAACTCGATACTTCTCTAACCGGGTGTGGTTACCCAAATTCGGAAACTTGCGAGATTTGGTGATGGCTGAAGCTCACAAATCTCGATACTCTATACATCATGGTTCTGATAAGATGTATCATGACGTCAAAGGGTTGTATTGGTGGCCTAACATGAAAGCTGACATTGCCTTGTACGTCAGTAAATGCCTAACCTGTTCCAAAGTCAAGGCCGAACACCAAAGACCCTCGAGGTTGCTCCAACAACCTGAAATTCCCCAATGGAAATGGGAACAGATTTCCATGGACTTCATCACCAAACTACCGAAAACTTCGAGTGGTTGCGATACCATTTGGGTGATCGTGGACCGTCTCACGAAATCTGCTCATTTTCTGGCCATCAAGGAAACCGACAAGATGGAGCGTCTGACTCGCATCTATGTCAAAGAAATCATCTCGCGACACGGTGTACCTATCTCGATCATCTCGGATAGGGACAGCCGTTTTACTTCTAACTTTTGGCAATCGCTACAAAAATCTCTTGGTACTCGTCTGGATATGAGTATTGCTTATCACCCGCAAACCGATGGCCAAAGCGAGCGAACTATTCAAACACTGGAGGATATGCTACGAGCCTGCGTAGTTGACTTCGGTACTTCTTGGGAAAATCACTTACCGCTGTGCGAGTTTTCGTACAACAACAGTTACCATACCAGCATAAAGGCTGAGGCACTTTACGGGCGTAAATGCCGATCACCTATCTGTTGGACTGAGTTAGGAGATTCCCAACTCACGGGTCCAGATATCATTCAAGAAACTACTGAGAAAATCGTTGGTATTCAAAACCGGTTGAAAGCCGCACGTGATCGTCAGAAAAGCTATGCTGACGTGAGACGCAAACACCTTGAGTTCCAGGTAGGGGACAAGGTACTTCTCAAAGTGGCACCGTGGAAGGGTGTCATTCGATTCGGAAAGCGAGGCAAACTAAATCCTAGATACATCGGACCATTCGAAATCCTGGAAAGGATTGGTCAAGTGGCATACCGCCTGCAACTTCCTGCTGAACTTAGCAGCGTACACAACACATTCCACATTTCTAACTTGAAGAAATGTCTGTCTGACGAGACACTGATTATACCGCTCGACGAAATTCAAATCGATGATAAACTTCATTTTGTCGAGGAACCTATGGAAATCATGGACCGTGAGGTCAAACGATTGAAACAGAGTCGTATTCCCATCGTAAAGGTCAGGTGGAATTCTAGGCACGGCCCTGAGTTCACCTGGGAACGGGAAGACCAAATACGACAGAAATACCCACATCTTTTCCCAGATAACGCACCGTCCGTGTACTCAAGCTAATTTCGGGACGAAATTTCTTTAACAAGGGGAGAATGTAACACCTGCATAATTAGGATAATTAATTTCGCGATTTGGATGAATCGTACGAATTAACAGGACGGAGTCCGACACAGTTTATTTGGACGTTGGTGACAGAAATTTACTTAAATAATGAGAACGTATTTTGTTATATAAAATACACAACCGAACGAGCATTATTTATATATTATCGCGACGACATTTTAACTAACGCAACAAAACGTAATAAACGCGACTTAATAATTTAAATATTGCGACAAATGTTTTACTATTAATTTCAAAGTATTTTTACTTAAATACTCCAGTTACGTTTTAAAAATATAAACGTTTGGTTAAATATGAAAAACTAGTGAATAAACGATTAGGACACGGAGTAAATACTGTATTTTAGAGAGCGTTTTCCCCTCCCTTGTCTCTTGGATCAGCCAACACCCCTTCCCCTCCTCATTCTTCTTTCATTTTCATTATCTCCAAAAACACACATACCCCAAAAACACTCTCACTAAAAATACTACCAAATTTTCGGAATACAAATCAATCCACGAAATTTACATATTCGGAATCACCATCACGAGTGGAGCAAGAATATCAAGACCGTTTTCATCATTCCATCCTCAATCTAGCTCGATTTACAAAAGTAAGAAATTTCTAAAATCTTAGATCTATTCAATTTGGTGTAATGTTTTGATGTTTTGATGTGTACACAACATAGTTATAACCTAAACCATGAAGAAAACACGATTTTACAGCTCAAAAATACATTAGATTTGCGTTTTTGGTCGGAAAATCTCGAAGCCCGAAAGTTGCTGGGCTGGTGTTCATCTTTGCGACACAACGCTTGTGTCGCATGTTGTGTCGCATAAAGCCTGTTATGTCGCACCTTGTGTCGTATTTTACCGTTAGTGTCGTAACCTTTGCGACACAATATTGTGTCGCACTCTATGTCGCATACTATGTCGTATTTTATACGACACAACCTTTCTGTCGCTATTGAATTAGCATCGCAAGCTTTTTGCGACACAACCACTGTGTCGCAGGGCTCTTGTGTCGCATCCTTCATGCGACACAACCCTTGTGTCGCATGACAAACTTTAGTGTCGCATTTTGTGTCGCAAAACACAGCAGATTTACAAATTTAATTCCAAGTTAAGTGTTATACATTTTGGACTTCGAACGACTATACGATATGATATCTAAGGGACATTGAAACATATTTTCAAGCATAACACTCCAAACAAATACATAAATGTCGAGATTAACATTTCAACTAAGTCACCAACGAGCCCAAACATGTTTTCCAACAAACGAACAATTACAAACATACGGACAAACATTGGCTATACTAGTTGTGTACAACTAAACGAAACGTCTCGTGAGACGCATACTTACATAACTTCATATGATTAGGCATTTGAAGGTTACGGGTTCAGAGAACCTACTTGCTTTACTTACTACTTGCTAATTGCAACTGATTACTACAAGACTCAGGTGAGTCTTACGGCCCCACTTTTACTGTTTTATCTTATTGGGGGAGATACATGCTACTGATTTTCTTGAACACAAGTACTAAACTGTTTACTATACCAAACGAAATTGCATGAGTTTACTTACAAACAGAAGTCTCTCCATCATATATCGTTAGTTATGGACTTAAGCGCGAACACAAGTTAATGGATCCATTAGGGAAATGACCCTCCCCGCCCGGGGCAGTAGCGCTGCCACGTACTGATTTACACGTATAAACGGGTGACTACTTATTCGTTACTGATGCTTGCTCATTTACGAGCATGTCACGGGAGCAAACTTATTACTTACGGGTTAAGCTTCGATTATGAGCCTCATGGCAACGGTATAAACTTACTTACTTACATTTGCGGGATTGCAAATACTGGTTTACGATTTCTAGATTGAAATTGCTGATTTTACGCCTGCGGGCATTACTGATGAAATCTCGTGTTCAAAGCTGATATTACTTACAAACCTGTGAGATTCACCAACCTTTTGGTTGACACTTTTTAGCATGTTTTCTCAGGTACTCGGATGGAGTAGGATTACTCCAGGATTTTTAGCTAGAGTCGCATGATTTCAACACAACTGCATTAACGGAGATTCTTAGCATTATCTTTTGTATATTTTGATTATGTAATAGAATCTCCCGCTACACGCGCGGACTCTAGGGAAACTACATTTTTGTATACGAAAACACTAAGTTTTCAAACAATATATCTATGGAATGTAACTAATTTACAAACGTTGCATATAGATGTCGTTTACTTTATCATTGTGCTGTGATATTTGATTAGTAACACCCCAAACTATGCTTCCGCAAAACAGTGAATTTCGGGGGTGTTACAACAGTCACATTAAGTCTCTCTGATACTTGGTAGCCTCAACAATTTCATGTGACATGGCATGATATAACCACGCTGGCCAGACGCCGTCATATTATGTCATTCACACTTCCTTCTCAGGCTACTTCATATCATCAACAATCAATGTGATTTCCTTTCACTTATACACATATCACTCAATGTTCTGGTTTTTAACACTACTAGAACATGTTTACTAACTTTTAATAACAGATACATACTTACTATTCATTTATTACACAATATCCTTCTTAACAACTAACATATTTTAGTATTTCAACTTGTCTGAAACTATAAACACATGATAATTTACTATTATGGTTTCAGCACATAACACCTTATCAAATATTTATGACACAAATAATATCACGAGTAATTCCAACACGTATTTAATAAAATCAATTGATTATAACATCCACTAATCAAGTTGCTCCAAGTTTTTTTTTTTTTTTTTTTTTTTTTTGAAGCAGTTAATTCCACATAATCAATTAACTACGTTTCTTAAGTATTTCTCTTTACAACTGTTCCCGTAACAGTTAACCACTCTTTTTAGTTACTGTCACAATTTCACCTATGATACATTATTGAACACTAATGTTACAATTATCATCTTACAACATGACTATTTCCAAATTTGACACTGCCATATTCAACTCTAACTTTGCCGAGTCAAAACACATTTTACTACAACTGAACACTTTTCCTTTAAACAACAACAAGACTCCTAACTGATCGCTTGAGATATACCCACATCTCCGTGATTTCACTATAGGGAGTCATATTAATTCAGTCTATCATTATTTACTATTACCCATCATCAACATAATTAATTATGCTTTTAACCCGGAAGGCATATCTCTTCCTCTATCATATAAATCATACACTTTATTTCAATATTGTAGACACCTTTTAATTCAGTTAATACCACTGTTACACTTTATTCAACAAGGTGGCTACATGTGACACCCGGTCAAAAATGACCCAAAATTTAAACTTTTATTTCAAGTATTATATACTCAAACTACTGAAGTGTACAATTATTATATATATAAATATATATAATAATGTTAAACGATTATTTAATAATCGTGTATATGCGAATCTGACAGAACGCAGAAACTTAAAATGGAAGTTGGTGAAACTATTATTAAAGGGCATTGATTTGTACACCACCGATTTTTCTCCGTACACCACTAAACTTGCTTTATACTGTTGTACATTACAACAACTTAAAGCATGTTTAGTGGTGTACGGATAAAAACTGGTGGTGTACGAATCATCACCCATTATTAAATGATATGGAAGTATTTAATAACGTCAATTATTACTTTATATTATGTTTATAATATAACGAACACGTACGTTTTGCTTAAAACGTAACCGAACGCGACGAAAATGGACGAAACGCGCCCGACCGACGAAATAAACTAAAGTTATATTTTTATAACTTATTATTAAGTATTTTGATAAAATACTTCAAGTAAAAATAACGCGATTACACGCGTATAATCATAACGTTTAAAAACGTTACACAATTCGAATAAACACACGATTCGCGACCGCCGACCAAACGAAAACTCGAATATTATTTTAGTAACTTAAATACACTACTTTGAGTAAAACTTTTACTAAAAATATCGTGCTTTAAACCGAGAACAAAACGTATCCTATAAAACGTTATACGATTAAACGAACGATGAAACGACCGGGTAAACGAACATCGCACGGAGCGTGACTTTAGGGAACAATTTAACACACCCACATGAGGGTGGGACCCACCCGAAATCAGCTGAATCAGCCCAAACACTCCCCCATGATTTTAGGATCTTGTCTTGGTTCCTTGTTTGACCTTAAAACTCAACCACCATCCTCACCATCCTCATTCAATCATTCTCTACTCTCTCTCCCTCTTTCCTCTCTCTATAGCCACGTTTTTCTGCTGGTTTTTCCAGCCTCCACTACACCACCATCAACCACCATAAGCACCACCATCATCCGCCATCCATTTTTGAAGATAAGCGCAAGGAAACGGAGCTCTTGGTATTCTCACTTCATTTCCGGTTCTAGATCTTCATACTCATTGTAAGGATGTTATATATTTACTATATTTACTTGAAACACATTCCTTTTCATGTTATTATGATCCACCAACAAGATAATGTCCAAAACTTAAACCGAAACATGTTTTTAAACTCGAAATCATGAGATATACTTGCTGTCCTGAAAAATAACCCACTTCAACGAATTATATAAAAATGATTTCAACATAAAAATGAATGAACCTTAAGCCTAAAATGTAGTTCGTGATGTTAGATTTCCAACGACACCAATTTCGTAACATTTCGACTTCGTTTGCTATTTTAAAATAATATTTCCGTTAAGGTGCGCGTTACTGTTCCGGCGGACAGGAACATCCGCCTCCTTCTCGAGACCATATCTTGAGTTCTAGGAAGAATCAACTTACGAAGTCTAAACGAAAAATGACCGTTAAGATGTTGGCTACAACTTTTATGTTTACCACTTTGACCAGATCCCCCCGGAATTTTGTGTAGGAACCGATCTATGGACTGAGCTCGTTCTTAGACTCAACCTGAGCACTTTTCATTTCCATTTTTGTTTAAAATAGTAAATGAACTTATAAAAATATCATAAAGTGCAGAAATGAACTAGACACCTAGGAGAATATGTGTGATTTTTGGTTAGTCTTGATTCGGACTAAAAACGGGTCAAATCGAGAGCTCAATCGAGTACAAAATCTGGAAAACATAACTACAAGGGTTGTTTTGGTAATTTTGTAAAAGTGACACTTAGAGACACCCACGTAACGTAACGACAATTTTTATAAACTCATTTTACCATTATAAGACTTCCCTAAAAGTTTTAAATCAAACCGAACGTGTCTGACCTTGTAAACGAAAACGAACACTTAAACGATATCGGAAATCACACCTGCGACAATACCATTGTCGCATAAGTCTTTTCTGCTTACGACAATATCATTGACGCATGAACAGTACTACGACAATATCATTGTCGCATGAACAGTACTCCGAAAGGCAATTGTCGCATGATTACATATCGTTGCACAAAACAGAAACTTTAAAATACTTTTTACACTAAGTATTGGATAAATACAACAACTATACCTTATATGACACTACACTTAAATGAAAACTACTATACTTTGGGAAGTATACGCTATAACTTAAATACGAGATTACACTCGAAACCACTATGAGATTACACTCATACATGTACGAGATTACACTCGAAATTACATGTGAGATTACACTCACACTTAATAGGGATTACACCCACACTACTACGAGCTTACACTCGAATAACACTTTCACATCGCGGTACCATAAACAGACTTACAAATATACTTTACAAGTATACGATACAATGAAATACATAATAATAATACTTGAATTATTATTACACACCGTCACCAACGGGCCATATATACACAATGACAGACTACAAATACGAATACTTACAAATAACAGACTAATGGACATTAACTAGTTAAGTGGACAACTAGCATGGATAAACTTAATGATATCCATTTACTTACTTAACCTTACGCGTTTAGGATGCTAGAGGTTACTGGTTGGAGAACCTCATTGCTTGATTTACTGCTTGATACTACTAGACTCAGGTGAGTCTCACGGCCCCTTTTTAATGTTTTACTATTTTAGGGGAGATGCATTGCTTGTTTTACTCGAACACATGAACTTACTTACTTGATTTACTTACTGATTTACTGGTATATCGATTGCATGGGTTTTACTTAATCCAATGAAGTCCCTTTAATCATAGTTGTTAATTATCGACTTAAGCGCGAGTTTTAGTAAATGGATCCATTTGGGACTGACAATCCCCGCCCAGGGTAGCACGCATTACCACGAACATACAGGTATAAATGGGCGTTTCTTACTCGTTTCATATGAATGTTTTTGGATTAGCATTCACGAGGGAAAATTACTAGGTACTTGATTGTACCCTTACTTACTTTTAAGCTTCAACTATGGTGCTCATGGCAATGTATATCGAAACTATTGCATACGTGCAATCATTACTTACTTTTACTACTCGATGTGTTCAAAATTGTTACTTACTATAAACCTGTGAGATTCACCAACCTTTTGGTTGACCTTTTTAGTGATGCATTCTCAGGTACGCAGCTTGAGTAGGGATGCCCAGTAGGATCTACTTATATGCTAAGCTAGTACGAGTCGCATGCATACACACTTATGAAGATTTTACTGGCATTATCTTTTGTACTATGATTATGTAACTAAAATCTTTAGAATAAATTTGCGAACTCACTAATGATGTATCTTTATGACTTGTTACTTTTGAAAGCTTATGTAATATACTGTATTGCAATGTATTTTCTAAAACGTCTCATTTAGAGTCGTTTACTATATATCTTGTGCTTTGGTTATTGATTAGTCACGTCGCGACCCGATTCGCTTCCGCAACCCGAATTAGGGGGTGTGACACTACACAACTCAATATCTCATGTAATATTCAAATAATCACATTACCAAGTAATAATCATCAATGACTCATACTGGGGAATCGTATCAGTCTGACTCAATTTACTTTACTACTAATCATATCATAGCAAAGTAAGCAATTCAAGCTTATTAAAATTAACCAAGCTTATCAAAAATTACCTGATACACTTAGGCCCACAAGTATTCAGGAATCATTGAGAATACCATTCGGTTCCTCATGTTCCTCCGTCTCTGCAACCAAAACAACACTCTTGCACCTTGTTAGTCATTAGTACATATCCAATAAACACTTTCTCATACAATCACTAATCCCACACCTTGGAATGTTCGACCTGACACAAATCTAAGTTTGGAATTGAACATCTTCCAATGTACAATGCACCCAAACTTATGCTCTGATACCAATTTATAACACACCAAAATTTGATAACAATTTTTTTTTTAAGTCGGAAGCGAAATCCCATTCATGATATTAACATAGATGACATGATGTCATCCACCAAAACATTATAAAAGTTATAAGTATTAACTATAAAGTTTACAAACTAATAAACAGTAATCCTGGGCGTTATAATCAAAACATATTAACGTATAAAAATTATCAGAGTATGTCTATGGTCAAACATTCTTCAGTCCCCTCCTTGCCTAACCCAAAATCATCTCAAGACCTGCAAGGAATAAACAACGGGATTAACACGAAGCTAAGTGAATTAACCTGTCACTATCAGTACAACTTAGCATAACTCCATTTGTTCACAACACTTAACACTTAAACTCAACATCGCTTAGAGGATCGGTGGTCCTTGTGGCGCCCTCAGCCCGCGGTGACCCACCTAGCGACACTTATGATCAACTGCAGGCCAATACAGTGATTTACCGATAACTGGTTGCTACCTTTAGTCAATATGTGTTCCATTCTCAACACATGATTATAAATCTCACATTGACTAACCAGTAGCAACCAGTCCAACAGTTGTTGACCTCCAAATCACAGAATGCCCGAAGGCCATTTATCACAGAATTGCGCGTAATAAATCAACATAACACTTTACTCTAATAATCAACATCTCTTGATGTAACCAAATAGGTTAACACCAAATCACACTGAGAGATCCAAGTCAACTCACCGACTACCATAGTCGCCCACTCAGTAATCTAATATCACTGAGTCTTCTCCATATCTGAGAATACAACAAAATAACACAAGTCAGTTACTTGTTTCAAAATTTATACAACATTATTCCAATATCACAAATAACCATCTTAACAACATAATTCGCAATCACTTATCAAGTTCAAGGTCATTATGATCGTCTTATCTCCTTAATCATTGTTAATTAAAATAATTAGACCATTAACAAGATTATTAACTTAAACCCAACATCATCACTTTATCTAAACACTACTTTATCTACCTCATTACCCTTACCAATTCATCATTATTAGTTAACTCTCATGTATGCACCTTACCCCATTTAATAAACACTTTTACAACACTTTTAATATATTTTATAAAACTGGACAGCAGCTGATTAACTCACTTTTCGACAAACTTAAGATCAGTTCTGTGTAGTAAGGCCATACCCAACAGAAAATAGACTTTCCCACCTTTCCAACGCTATATTACACATCAAAAACGGAGTTACGGTTTATCTTTTATGGTCATTTCAAAACAGCCATTTTTCTGCAAACAAGCTATCCAAAATCCGAGTTTTTTAAGTTTCAACTAGCTGTTTTGGACTTCACTTTTAGATCTTCTAAACCTCTCTAAAATAAACATATTTTATATTGTTACGAAGGTAATACAACATACTTCAATGTATAATTTTCACCTTTTCATAAAATGCAATACATATTAAGTTATAGTTTCCGGAAAACAACAAAGAGTCATTTTTACATGCTGAAATTTCAGCAAATAGCACCAAAAGGCTGTTTTGCCACCCATTTTTAACCCATCTAGACACATCCAATTTCAACAAACTTTATATCGAATTAAAGGTCTTTGGACATACTTTTATTCCCTATCTTCAGATTTCTCCACAACATTATAAACACAAAGTTACAGTCTCTCAAAGTTTGCTAAAAACACTTATTTCACTTTTCATTCGATATTACCCAATTTGAACATATCACCATCTATGGTTTAATTAACCTCACCACTACTCTAAACATCATTAGTAATAATAATCCAACTAATTTAAGTTAATCATAAGGTAGGTTAACCTTAATTTGCAAGAATCCACCAAAACCCCATTGGGTTATGGATGAACAACCCATCAATTCTATTTTCAATTCAACTAATGACTAACAACAATGATTTCTATACTTAATTAGCATCAGTAAAACATAGCCCACACTTAATTTCATTCTATACATAACCATAGCTCAAAAACTCCATATAACTCATTTCTTATACAATAACACCTCTCATCGAATAATTAAATTATCTAAAGATCAAAACTCATGATTTTAACATTTTAATTAGCTCATAGTCACTTACCACAACAATATAATCTCCCTTATTTCAAAACTCAGCTTTCCATTCATCATCTTATCTAGGTTTCATATTCAAGAATTATAATAATAATGAAATTAAAGGATTTAGGATAATGTTTTTACCTTCAGTATGAAGAATCAAGGATTAATTCACACATATAATCAAAACCCTAACTCAATTTGGTGTGTTCTTCCTTTTGGCTTCCTCCTGTTTCTCGGTCTCTCTCTCAGTCTCGAACTCTCTCTCTGTTCTTCTGTTTCTGTCGCTTAATTTCAATCCCAGAGACCAAGTTCTGGAAACAACTCTTAATCTTATCCTCTCTTTTTCAACAATTTTAATAATTAAGTATTTTACATACTATATCCTTAATCTCTCATTCATTGTACATTTACCACAATTTAAATACTCAAGTTCTATAAGTTCTGTTTTGGCCCCTAACAATTTCTCAAGATAATAATATAAGTAAATTTATTTACTCAATTTAAAAACATAATTTAAACTTACAAAATTTGGGGTGTTACAACTCTCCCCCACTTATTGGAATTGCGTCCTCGCAATCCTTGCTCGGTTATTGACATAATATGTTTTCTCATAAATCTATATTCTCGAGCTCTCGTATATATATTCAAAGTTCAACTATAATACTCTTACTCGGTGTACTCAATTTTATACATATCACTCAATGGTCTCATACACCATATGTGCATATTTATGTATTAACTTGTATACATATATCATTTATTTAGCTCTCATCAATCTAAGAACGTCTCTGAATCTCTTTCCATTAACACCCATAATTAATTACACATAACCCTCTTCTAATGACGATATACTTAAAATTTTCACGTACTAAACCGTTAATATTCATAACGTTTCAGAAAACTTTAAGTTAACTCTTTAATACTTCCGTTATGTTTCAATGACATCATTATTTCTTTTAAAACAGGCTATTAGGGCCATTGAAGCCCTCCCTTAGCCTTTAGCATCATAAATAAATAAACACTCATTCATGCTAACATATATTATAACAATTATGGGCCTACTAACTTTTTAGGTTTTTTTTTTTTCATAATCATCTTTTTCATTTATTTGCGGTTTTCTCCCCAATTTTGACTTGTCTTACTACTCTGTTACAACATTTCCTAACTCAATTTTTTTTTTATATTTAAGTGAAAACATCCCGACACGTGACCAAGTTTTCTTTTTCTAACGTCCCAACATTGAAATATAGGATATTAAAATCATTAACATTCAATATTATAAACCTGGAACCTAACATGAAATGCTTTAAACAGGGTTCACATAATTCAATGGGGTACCCGCCGGGTATCTTAACTACCCGCCGGGTAGTCTACCTGACCTGCATAGCTGCACTCGTTTTCCTGCATTTTCCAATTAAAATCATAACTTCTTATCTACATAACTTTCAATCTACGAAACATTTGGACACTAAATTTTACAGGCACGGTCTTACTAACAAATCAAAGGTTCTCTAGTTTACACTTTTATGATTTTCGCTTTGATGGAGAATTTAGACGTATAACGAAAAATTGACCAATTTGGACCATTTTCTCAACATGTAAAATTTTAAACTATACACAATCTGATCTCAAACTTTTGCCCACACTTTTAGCAACCAACAATAAGTCTAAATCAACAATAATATTTAACATACCCATTCATTAACGCGTTTAGACTATGGGTGCACTAGTGACCCGTTTGGGCACCTTTTGACCCATTTCTAGGTAATGACTACTTATCATTATTTGCTTTAACCAAGAATCAAAATTGAGACTTAATCACATGCAATCTATGCAATCAATACAATGCAAGTTGACTCGTTTAAATATACCAATGTCTTGGCGACCCAAATGGGGTACCAATTGACCCGTTAAGATTATTAATAACTAGTTTCATCACATGACATCTACTTTTAACTTTCCCATATCAACATCAATATGACTAACATTTCTGGCATAGTAGAGTCAATCCAAAATTCCACTTGGACATTAAACCATAACTTTATTCATTTTCTTATTCAACATAATACCAATGTAAACACATTCACATAATTATGCACACCCAGGCATTCAATTTTATTCCAACTTTTACTTAATGAAAAGTTTATACAAATTTTACATTCACTCACAACAGTCACATTAAGTCTCTCTGATACTTGGTAGCCTCAACAATTTCATGTGACATGGCATGATATAACCACGCTGGCCAGACGCCGTCATATTATGTCATTCACACTTCCTTCTCAGGCTACTTCATATCATCAACAATCAATGTGATTTCCTTTCACTTATACACATATCACTCAATGTTCTGGTTTTTAACACTACTAGAACATGTTTACTAACTTTTAATAACAGATACATACTTACTATTCATTTATTACACAATATCCTTCTTAACAACTAACATATTTTAGTATTTCAACTTGTCTGAAACTATAAACACATGATAATTTACTATTATGGTTTCAGCACATAACACCTTATCAAATATTTATGACACAAATAATATCACGAGTAATTCCAACACGTATTTAATAAAATCAATTGATTATAACATCCACTAATCAAGTTGCTCCAAGTTTTTTTTTTTTTTTTTTTTTTGAAGCAGTTAATTCCACATAATCAATTAACTACGTTTCTTAAGTATTTCTCTTTACAACTGTTCCCGTAACAGTTAACCACTCTTTTTAGTTACTGTCACAATTTCACCTATGATACATTATTGAACACTAATGTTACAATTATCATCTTATAACATGACTATTTCCAAATTTGACACTGCCATATTCAACTCTAACTTTGCCGAGTCAAAACACATTTTACTACAACTGAACACTTTTCCTTTAAACAACAACAAGACTCCAAACTGATCGCTTGAGATATACCCACATCTCCGTGATTTCACTATAGGGAGTCATATTAATTCAGTCTATCATTATTTACTATTACCCATCATCAACATAATTAATTATGCTTTTAACCCGGAAGGCATATCTCTTCCTCTATCATATAAATCATACACTTTATTTCAATATTGTAGACACCTTTTAATTCAGTTAATACCACTGTTACACTTTATTCAACAAGGTGGCTACATGTGACACCCGGTCAAAAATGACCTAAAATTTAAACTTTTATTTCAAGTATTATATACTCAAACTACTGAAGTGTACAATTATTATATATATAAATATATATAATAATGTTAAACGATTATTTAATAATCGTGTATATGCGAATCTGACAGAACGCAGAAACTTAAAATGGAAGTTGGTGAAACTATTATTAAAGGGCATTGATTTGTACACCACCAATTTTTCTCCGTACACCACTAAACTTGCTTTATACTGTTGTACATTACAACAACTTAAAGCATGTTTAGTGGTGTACGGATAAAAACTGGTGGTGTACGAATCATCACCCATTATTAAATGATATGGAAGTATTTAATAACGTCAATTATTACTTTATATTATGTTTATAATATAACGAACACGTACGTTTTGCTTAAAACGTAACCGAACGCGACGAAAATGCACGAAACGCGCCCGACCGACGAAATAAACTAAAGTTATATTTTTATAACTTATTATTAAGTATTTTGATAAAATACTTCAAGTAAAAATAACGCGATTACACGCGTATAATCATAACGTTTAAAAACGTTACACAATTCGAATAAACACACGATTCGCGACCGCCGACCAAACGAAAACTCGAATATTATTTTAGTAACTTAAATACACTACTTTGAGTAAAACTTTTACTAAAAATATCGTGCTTTAAAACGAGAACAAAACGTATCCTATAAAACGTTATACGATTAAACGAATGACGAAACGACCGGGTAAACGAACACCGCACGGAGCGTGACTTTGGGGAACAATTTAACACACCCACATGAGGGTGGGACCCACCTGAAATCAGCTGAATCAGCCCAAACACTCCCCCATGATTTTAGGATCTTGTCTTGGTTCCTTGTTTGACCTTAAAACTCAACCACCATCCTCACCATCCTCATTCAATCATTCTCTACTCTCTCTCCCTCTTTCCTCTCTTTATAGCCACGTTTTTCAGCTGGTTTTTCCAGCCTCCACTACACCACCATCAACCACCATAAGCACCACCATCATCCGCCATCCATTTTTGAAGATAAGCTCAAGGAAACGGAGCTCTTGGTATTCTCACTTCATTTCCGGTTCTAGATCTTCATACTCATTATAAGGACGTTATATATTTACTATATTTACTTGAAACACATTCCTTTTCATGTTATTATGATCCACCAACAAGATAATGTCCAAAACTTAAACCAAAACATGTTTTTAAACTCGAAATCATGAGATATACTTGCTGTCCTGAAAAATAACCCACTTCAACGAATTATATAAAAATGATTTCAACATAAAAATGAATGAACCTTAAGCCTAAAATGTAGTTCGTGATGTTAGATTGCCCTTATCATGGGTTCCCCGATGATGATTGACGAATACGACGATGTCCGAATCATCGTAGAAGCTATCAAAGAGTCAACCAATGACTACAACACCGCACAGAGACACATGATAAGGGCAATCATACGAGACTACGATTCATACCTCGCCAATTATGGAGAACCAGAGCCTAGCACTCTTCGGAAAAACATTCGAGCATTCTTTGACCTGCTTCAAGAACAACTTACCAGAGAAGCTCGACAGCGAGAAAGACCCAACTACCCAATGGGAGAAATCGAATTCTACGGAAACCTAAGGCAAATATACCAAAAAGTATATTGTGCCTTAGCCGGGTCAGCTTTTCCGTACTCATCAAGTCAAAAAGCTATTCTTGCATCAATGAGAACCAATTTGGAAAGAGCCACAGGGAACCCAAGAAGTTATGCCGACATCAGAATGGTGGGAGATCTTAGAACTCTTCTAGATCTCATCGAAACTGGATAGCACCTCACAGCATCAGAGAACTGCAGGATCGTCATTCAATCCACCATTGGGCACCACATTGAATTAATAATTGATGAGCTGATCGAGCCAGCCTATGAAGAGGAAACTCGTGAGGTACCGAGATTCATCCCGCACATGTCGCAAATCAATTTAGCCACTTATGTGACTACCCGACTGCGCGAAATGTACCAAGAAGAAGACGTAGAACTTGACGTCTACCGAAACGGATATCGCGAGATATTCAGCAAGCTAATTTGCATCTTCACCGACTCGGATTTTCCCTTCAACCGCGAGCAACATCAACTAATCAGACAAGTGTGCCAAGCAACTAGATCTTTCGGAGGAGACCCTTGGGCTAATGATCTTGAAGAAGTGAAAACCGAATTCATGGCTTTAATCGCCTCGATAGGAAGAAACCACCCACAGCGTGAAATAGTTCGAACTTACACCTACACTCGAATTGACCCTAACGGACCAGTCACAAGGGCAGTTCGATACATCTGCTATGGAATGGCAATTATCGACCGACTCGCCACCGATCACTTCAAAAGCTTCAGAATGCTATCCACCAACCCACCAACTCTCATTGCTGACATGATAGAGCAATTCCTGCAATACTATCCACCACGATACTCCCTACCAAGGAACCACAGTGACCACGCCACCACTACTGATGCATCAAGCATCATCTGAAGAAGAAAAGGACTAAGTCGAGCTCTCGACTTTAAAAGAGCGCTTCTCGGGAGGCAACCCGTGTTTTTAACATTTCTGCAATTTTACTTTCCAAGAAGTGATGAAATCTCCCACTATCTTTCACACTCGGATCTTGCAAAGAATGCTCCAGCCTGCAAGGAAGCATAAAACCCTGAAGAATCGTATATCCGACGTGTTCACACTCACGAGACCAATCACAAGAAGACTTGATCAAAGAAGCACCAAAGAAGACAAAGACCAGCAGATGCAACCAAAAGAACACTGCAACTAACGGGGAGTGCTTCTATGCCATCTCTTTCATTCGTTTTAAATATGCCATATCCATTATGCTTATCACTAAGTGTGGGATTCAAACCCAACACACACACTGAAAGAATGAGTCTTAGATGTTTAAAACCCTAAGTGTGGGATTTTACCCCATTCAGAGCTTAGTATAACATCGAGGACGATGTTCCTTTAAGTGTGAGATAGCAGTAGTTGCACTACTGTTAAATGGACATTGGTATATGCTTGATTCTAAATCGTTGCTCTTTATTAGACCTTGCTTCTCCATAAAAGTAAACAAAATTTTTCAAAACTAAGTTAAAAATATGAAGAAAATGAAAATTTTTAAAAGAACGATTTACTTTGGGGAAGAAAGAAAAATAAAATGTAAGTTCTTTTGAAAAACAAGTTTGACAATCCCATAAAGAGCATCGCATGACTAAGCACATAACAAACCAACTTTCGATTCGTGAGGTACCTTGAGCCATATGAAAAAGCATTCACTTTTAATGCTTCACTTTTTCGATTCTTGAGTATGCCGATGTATGCGTTTAGAATCAGAACTTGCTCTTGTTATGCATTGCGAATCCGAACTTGTGAGTCAAAAAGGAGATCGAATCACATCATTCTTGACCCCATCCATACACCCAAAAATAAGTACGTTATCCCTTACCTACTCAAAAACATCCCTCAAACTTCCTACAAAATTCCAAAAAAAAAAAAAAAAAAAAAGAAAGAGAAAAATCAAGGATATGACGTCAGAAGGAAAGAAAAAGTCCCAAGAAAATTTGAAGTAAAGAAAGTCAAATGGAGGAAGAAGACTCCGACCAAAATAGAAAGAAGGCGTCAATCCTCCCCAAAATCCAAAAAATTTTCAGCTTTCCGTTTCACCAAAAAGAAAACCCAACAAAACCCCTCTCACACCACCAACATTCCACCACCAAAAACCCTACATCACTTCCCTTAGAATGATTGTGGCTACATCGACTTCGCGCTCACCAAAAAGGTAACGATTTGATACTCGATCAAGCCTATGACGATAAACAATACATGACTGGCGTTCTGAGCGATTTGTATAATAGAATAGGAAACCCTAAACACTTTGAGTGATTGGAGTGACCACCTTGAGAGGATCACCTAGTCATGTATCAACGATCAATAATCAAAAGCATGCTCCTAAAGATTACAACCTTGCTTTCTAAAATATCAAATATCTTTATTTTTCCGAAACCCCCTTAGTAAAAAGTTCCCGTCTTAAAATAATTTCATTATCTGCTTATCTTTAACCATGTTGAACGTTAGTTTGCTTGAGGACAAGCAAAGTTCTAAGTGTAGGATACTTGATATCGCATAAAAAGTCACGTTTTTACTACCGATATCTCTCTCGTTCTGGAACAATTCTTTGCATATTAACTCAAAAACAGCACAAATCAGCAACATTATGCCAAGATGGTCAAAACGAGGTTGCACGATAAAAATCAAGTAAAACGGATGTGAAACGAAGATTTCACACACGTTTGAAGATTCAAGGCATAAAGACGAGATTACAAGACCAAAGTGCCCTTCACCAACATCCATTATTTCCAAGATGTTCGTTTTCAAAATTCGGATCCAACAGAAGAAGAATCAACTGAAACGGGTAAAAAATGAAGATTTCGCGCCCGCCGGAAGATCTAAATTATCCGTACGCAATATCTGGAGCTAGGGACCTCATCTCAGGGCCTATCCTATGTCAAAATCTTCGTTTTTGAATTACGAATCCAACAAAAAAAAGAATCAATGCAAACGGACATATAACGAAGAAAACACGCACGAATCGAGAAACGAAGCAAAAGACCGCACAACGGGGCCGGGGTGGGCCCACCACCGCCACCGGCCACACCAAGGGCGGCGCCGGCCACCCTGCTCCCATCCCGGTTTCCGTTTTTGGTAACTTTTGGTACCTGGTGCGGCCACTTTTCGTGTTGTACGGTACCCGGTTCGCCTACTTTTCGTATGGTACATACCACTTTTGGCAAGCTTTCTAACATGCACCTCAAGGCCAACTTGTGCTAATGTGAGCCAAAGCTCACCTATAAATAGGAGGCTTTTGGTTCATTTGTAACTTGCACCTTGAAGTCCCATATGCACTAGTCATATCACTTTCTTACTTTCTACTTTCTTACTTTAAAATTAGCATTAGATTAGTTTATTACTTTGTTTAGAGTAGAAAGAAAGCTAGAAACGTGTTGTAATCTTTGGTGTACGCTTGGAGTTACGCTCATTAATTCAAGTCTATTCCTTCTCGCATATTAATCTCGGTTATCTCTATCCTTATCTATTTTAATTAAACATGTTTGCTTTAATTATTTCTGCGATCGTTATTACCATGATTAGCGAGTAGATTACTATTGTATTTGTTGTGATGTAGTTAGTATATATAATTGTGGGATAACTTTGAATACGTCGTGAGATAGTATGACGGCCCCTATTCGACTGATTACTCGGTATAGTATTGGAAATGCTTTTGAGCATAGTACAAATATATGGAAGCCAGTAACGACCGAAGGTAGTTGTATTATTGATCGACGTTATAAAATGGGAAACTTTGTGAACGGACTTATCTTGTGATTTTAAACCCTAAACTTATATTCGCCTTTCGATTAACAAACGTGATTGTAACCTTGTAAAGAGGAGTCGCGAACCTCAATACTAGGTCAATAGTTATCTGTGTAAAAACTATGTTTTTAATCGTAACGTCATGCAAGCATTATAAAATGCAATGTGATTACGTGGACTTGCTATGAGTATTGTACACTTCCAATCACAATGTACTTATCATGTAAACATCGCGAAGCAAATAAACTCACAACGGAAACATTGGTAAACAATTCAATACGTTGTGAGCTACCATAGTATCTTCTGACATGGTCTGGGTTTGACTTTACGTAAAAAGCCGTCAGCATTTTAATTAGTTGTTTTACTTTAGATTAGATTAGATTAGGTAGGCTATAGGCTAAATGACCTTTTACGAAAACCTAGGGATTTGTTAATTGTATTGAGAAAGGCAAGTTTAAAATCCAACTTAAACCGATACTTTTTACTAAAACCATGAAACCTAAAGTACGGTACGCAAGAAACCTAAATGCTTTCCCTCGTTTATCATGCTTAAGTTTCATTAGTAGAAATTGATTAAATAAGTCCGGACACAAGTTCTAAGTTAGTTGTTTAATGGATTCATAATCATTGTGGTATTAAGAACGGCTAGACGTGTTATGGACTTGCTACTCTATTCCTTCGCCCACGAGCGAATACGTTCAATAATATGGGCCACTGACTCCCTCACAGGAGAGTGTGGAGAGTTGAGCATTGTCTGTCTGGTCAGAATCATGATACCTTAGTTCCTCGTGACATATTAGTTGATAACCGACTAATAAGGAATCTATTGGTTATACCACAAGTTAATGAATCTCATAAGCAACCCAATTTAGTTAATCGTTTTCCCGTAAGAGTTATCATCCCATAATTATTAACTAACGAACTCACAACAAATACTACTTTGCATTATCTGACATCTTATAACATTTTATTCGCTTTATTTAGTTTACTTAATTAACTGAACCAAAACCCCCAACGCACTCTTTTAAAACATTTACTAGAAAAGAAAGATTGATTGATTCACCTCCGTTTCAATTCAGTTTCTCTTTAAGAACGACTCTAGGTCCAACTTACCATCTACTAACCTTTTGGTTCAGTACTAGTAAGTCACACTTAGACCCCAGCAATTATAAATTTAAAACCACCCGTTGTTTTCAGCAACAACAGCGCGACTAACCCGGATGGCGGATTGTCAGGTCCCGATAGATCTATCCATAATGTTCGTGCTTAGTATTAACGTACTATGATATTTGTTAGGGGCCATCGTAGTTTGGTTTAGTTACTCATGCAATCAGTATAAGAGTTTTCGTTACTTGCGATCATATGTAAAACAGCTTATAAAACAGAGCATGTATTCTCACCCCAAAGTAAAAAGCAGTAAAAAAAAGTGGGGCTATGAAACTCACCTTAGATTAGCAAGTAGCAAGCAAATATCAAATAAGCAAGCAAGCCGATGTGCAACCTTCTAACGTCCTAAACGTATAAGGTTGTGTAAGTAGATGTCTTGTAAAATATAACGCCCTACTCGAAAATACAAGGATTTTTTTTTTTTTTTTTTTTTTTTTTTTTTTTTAAAGGAAGCGCAAGTTTAGATACGAACCATTGAATTGCATATTTACATTTCAAAATGGCAATTCAAATACATACAGTCTTTAAGCTAGATTATCCTAGGCATTACACACGATAAGTTTGGTGTTATAGAAATCCGAAACATATGTCATAACATTAACATAGTTAACAAAACAGAGTGAGCCTGTCAAACATTCCATTCCTATAGTACTTCTTGCCCACCCACATACCAAAGTAAACCTGCAAGAAGTAATGAGGGGTTAGCACGAAGCTAAGTGAATAAATCTCGAACTATCACCTAACTTAGCTTAACAAATGAATACAGCAAAGCATAGCAACAGTTAATCATGAAGGATCGGTGGTCCTTGGAGTACCCTCATGCCGCGGTGGTTCCCCAAGTAACACTTAAAACCAACTGAAGGCCAAATCAGTGGCTAAACCGATAGCTTGGTACTATTACTACTTACAACATAATTTCAGTGAACAACACATGTACAAAGCACTTATGATGTCCAAAGTAATAGTACACAAACCCAACACACGTTGACCCCCGACATTCATATAGTCCACAACCATCAAGGCAATCAAGGACACCAATAATCATGTTAAGTATAACCATCACGGCAAAATATTAACTTAACAATGAAAACAGTAATTTCATATTTACCCGTTGTAACCATATTGTTACAACCAAATTAGACTGACAGTCCAAGATCCACTCACCTTTGTCGACTGTAGTCTCCACTCAAAGATCTTATCTTATTGAGTCTTCTGGTTATCTGAGAACACGATCAAAACCCGAGTTAGCCTCTAATGTTTAGAATTTATAGTATAACATTCACATAATTAATGTCGTATAATGCTCATACTATACTTTCAATACTCGTTAAATAACATAAGCACACAAGTCACAAGTTGTCAAATTCGTCAAAGTAAAACTGACAAACGCGATCCGGGTAGGGTGTGCTGGATCGCGTTCCTTAACACCAAAATATTCTGTTGCCAAAATACACTTGCAAACGCGATCCGGGGCAAGGAGCTGGATCGCGTTCCAAGGAACAAAATCCGTTTGACCCATTTTACACTATCTAACGCGATCCGTATGATAGGGACCGGATCGCGTTCATACGTACAAAATCATCCTGGGCTCAAAATACCCATAGCAACGCGATCCGGGCAAGGTTTTCGGGATCGCGTTCCAATGTTTTTCAACAATGGTTTAGACCTGCAACTAGTTTCAGCTCGAACCAAAGACCCAAATTTCGTACAATATAATTATCAGACACGATTTTTACTTATAATTGACCTCTACAAACATGTGTAAACATATAGCAACAACTAATAGCATCATCTAACATCACAATATACACATGCAACATGATTTCAACCTAATTTCAACCAAAACCCAAATTCACTCATTTTAATACATGAACACTTATTTGATTCGTTGAAATGGACATGAAATCAGTTTGTAATCATCACTCAAACACATTTAAACATAAACTAACACTATTTCAACATTAGTTTTCCCTAATTCAACTAATTCAAGCATGAATATGAAAATAGGTAAAATGCTTACAATGGAGATGATAATCAAGAAGAAGATGATGCAATGAAGATGAAGAACAAGTTGTATTCTCAATCACAGCTTTGAATTTAAGAAATCAGATTGCAAGATTTGTTTGAGAGATTATGTGAATTTCTTCACTATCAAAGTGAAAGTCAGGAGGTGAAATGAAGTGTTGTCAAAATGATAACACAGGTGTCGACTACACCTATGACTCAGCCCATTTTGGGTGTAAATTATACCCGTCCTAAATCTATTGTCTGGAACCTAAAAATACCCGTAATCCAAAATACTTTTATTTTACCGTCAGCTAAATAAATTTAAAACATGTAATAATTCATTTATCACAATAAGCCAATTGACCAATTGACCTATTAATTTAGCTATCAAATACACCAAGTATTTAAAATACAATTTAAATAACAATTAAATTAAGGGAAATACCGTATTTCAACTAGGCCCATTTCGAGGATGTTACAAATCTTCCCTCCTTAAGAAGATTTCGTCCCCGAAATCTCGCCACGCTCAAAAAGATTGGGATAGCGCGTCCTCATGCTAGACTCGGTCTCCCAAGTAAGATTCGGACCCAAACTATGATTCCACTTAATCAATACCATAGGGATCTCCTTCTTTCGAAGTTTAGTCACCTTACGGTCAACAAGTTCTACGGGCTCTTCTACAAGTCTTTGGTTTAAGTCCACACTCAAGTCTTGCAATGGAAGAACTTGGGATTGGTCCTCCACATTGCATTTTCTTAGATAACACACATTAAAAGTATCATGAATACCCGACAATTCAGGAGGAAGATCTAATGACACCGTTTGATCATTGACAACATGTCGAATTTTAAACGGCCCGATGTATCTGGGAGCTAGTTTACCACGTTTCCCAAACCTGATAACACCCTTCCAAGGCGAAACTTTCAAATAAACCAACTCACCTTCTACAAACGAAACTGGTCGATAACGTGGGTCAGCATACTGTTTCTGTCTATCACGAGCAGCTTTTAATCTATCTCGGGCTATAGCTACCTTATCGGCTGTAATTTGAACTATGTCAGGACCCGCAAACTGCTTTTCACCCGCCTCTAACCAACAAGTGGGTGTTCTACACCTACGACCATACAACATTTCATAGGGTGGCATGCCTATACTAGAATGGAAAGAATTATTATAGGCAAACTCAACTAATGGTAAATGGGAATCCCACGACCCACCAAATTCTAATACACACGCCCGCAACATGTCCTCCAAGGTTTGAATGGTGCGCTCCGACTGACCATCCGTCTGAGGATGATAAGCCGTACTCAAGTTGACCCTAGAACCCAATTCACGTTGTAAATTCTGCCAAAAACCCGACACAAATCGAGAATCTCTGTCCGAAACAATCGACAACGGAATCCCATGTCTAATAACCACTTCATTAATGTACAATTGCGCCAATTTACTTAATGATGCCGTCTCACAAGTAGCAAGAAAGTGAGCACTCTTGGTCAACCTATCGACAATTACCCATATCATATCATTACCCTTAACAGTTCGAGGTAATTTGGTCACAAAATCCATGGTAATATGTTCCCATTTCCACTCGGGAATCTCTAGTTGCTTCAAAGCTCCATAAGGTTTTTGATGCTCGGTCTTTACTTGAGAGCAAATATGGCAAGATTCAACAATTCGAGCGACATCCAACTTCAAAGTAGGCCACCAATACAATGGTTTTAAGTCATGATACATTTTAGTGCTTCCGGGATGAATCGATAATCTGGATTTATGAGCCTCCATCAATATCACATCTCGAAGTCCACCAAACAATGGGACCCAAACACGAGACTGAAATGTCTTTAATCCTCGAGAATCTTCTACCAGTAGATCCTTCCTTTTAAGCATGATTTCAGATTTCAAATTATGATCCAATAGAGCCTCCATCTGAGCCAATTTCAATTTATCGATCAAGTCTGAAGAGATTTCCAAACGCATTAAATAAACCCTTTCAGATTTACCCTTTCGGCTAAGTGCATCCGCCACCACATTTGCCTTACCCGGATGATATCGAATCTCGCAATCATAATCCTTAATCAATTCTAACCATCGCCTTTGCCTCATGTTAAGTTCTTTTTGAGTAAACATATACTGAAGGCTCTTGTGGTCCGTACAAATAACGCATTTGGTTCCATACAGGTAATGTCTCCAAATTTTTAAGGCAAAAACCACAGCTGCAAGTTCCAGGTCATGGGTAGGATAGTTAATCTCATGAGGTTTCAACTGGCGTGAAGCATAGGCAATAACACGGTCTCGTTGCATCAAAACACAACCTAAACCCGCATGTGAAGCATCACAATATACAATAAAATCCTCGGATCCGTCAGGTAAAGCTAAAACCGGGGCCTGACACAACAATTGTTTCAAAGTCTGAAAAGCCGATTCCTGTTGATCACCCCACAGAAATTTCACATCCTTACGAGTTAATTTAGTTAAAGAACCTGCAATCTTGGAGAAATCTTTAATAAATTTTCTGTAATAGCCTGCCAAACCCAGAAAACTCTTGATCTCTGACGGAGATTTAGGCGATTGCCAATTCATGACAGCCTCAATTTTAGATGGATCCACTTTAACCCCATTTTCACAAATGATATGCCCCAAAAACTGAACTTCACGAAGCCAAAATTCACATTTTGAAAACTTAGCATACAATTTCTCTTTTCTCAAGGTGTCAAGAACTAAACGCAAATGTACTTCGTGATCAGATTCAGATTTAGAATAGACTAAAATATCATCAATGAATACAATGACAAATTTATCGAGAAAAGGTCTACAAACCCTGTTCATCAAATCCATGAAAATTGCTGGAGCGTTAGTCAACCCAAAAGGCATAACAAGGAATTCATAATGACCATAGCGAGTGCGAAAAGCTGTTTTAGGGATATCCTCCCCACAAACCCGGACTTGGTGATAACCCGATCTCAAGTCTATCTTAGAGAAAAATGAAGATCCTTGCAATTGATCAAACAACTCATCTATTCGGGGCAAAGGATACTTATTCTTTACGGTCCTCTTATTCAATTCTCTATAATCAATACACATACGGAAAGTGCCATCTTTCTTTTTAACGAATAACACAGGAGCACCCCAAGGAGAAGAACTGGGTCTAACAAAACCCTTATCTAATAATTCCTGAATTTGATTCATCATTTCACGGATTTCGGAGGGAGCTAATCTATAAGGTGCCTTAGCTACCGGAGTAGAACCAGGAATTAACTCAATTTTATATTCTACTTCTCTAACCGGAGGTAAACCAGGCAATTCATCAGGGAAAACATCCGAATACTCAGAAACAACTCGGACATTACTAATGGCTTTCTTTTCTAGCTTAGCATCAACAACATAGGCTAAATAAGAATCACACCCTTTAGCTAGAGATTTTCTAGCTTTCATCATAGAGATCAAAGGTATACTACCCCTCTCCCTTTCCCCCCGAGCCACGACATATGACTCATCTGAGATTGGGATTTTTATCAGCTTCTTATGACAATCTATATGAGCTTTATTACGACTCAACCAATCCATGCCTAACACAACATCAAACCCATGAATAGGCATCAACAGAAAAGAAGTAGGGAAACTATGACCCTCAATCGAAATACTAGCTCCAGTAACCGATGTGGTAACCGAAACTAACTTTCCATCCGCTACCTCGACCTCAATAGGTTTTGGAATACATGTAGGTGTCAATTTAAGTCTATCACAGAACAGCAAGGACATAAAGGAACAATTTGCCCCCGAATCAAATAAGGCGCATGCCGGTACAGAATTAATAAGAAAAGTACCAGTTATTACGTCCTCGGCTACCATAGCTTCATCCACGGTCATTCGAAAAGCCCGACCCGTTGGAACTGGAGGATTCTTTCTTTTCTGGCCAGCAGATGATGATGACCCTCCGACCGTTCCCGATTTTTGTTTCCTTTCCTCTGGACACGCACTCGAACGATGTCCTTCCTTGCGACAATTCCAACACACTGGCTTAGGAAAAGGACAATCCTTAATGTCATGACCGAACTGACCACACTTAATACACCTAGCAGTCTGAGGTGTACAATGTCCCGTGTGCCTAGACTTGCAATTCTGGCACCAATTTGATCTATCCACTGAACCACCAACAACATTTGGTTTACGGTTATTATTATTACCTTGCCATTTCTTTTTCCCCTGACCTGACGTAGATTCACCTTTGGGTTTCATTGGGGACTTATCTTTAATCTCTAAACCATGAGCTCGAATATCACCGTCTACAGAACGAGCCAAATCAAAAGCTTGGTTAAGATCACCTGCAAGTCTCACCGTAGTCCGATAATTATGGGGTAACATTCCAACAAAATGGTCAATCTTTGTCCTTTCATCCGGTACCCATTGATGTACAAATCTCAATTTATCGGTAAACTGGGAGATAAGGTCCTCCATAGTCATACTATCAGTCAATTGCATATCCAAGAATTCACGCCTAATGCGAGTCATGTCATACCCGGAGCAATATTTCTTACAAACCTCGTTATGGAAATCAGACCATGTAATGGAAGCTTTTTGCTGAGGTGTTAAATGAGATGTGATAGAATCCCACCATCCCATTGCCGGACCCTTTAAAAGTTGCACTGCATAAGTTACCTTGATCTCATCCTCACATCGGCAAACCTCAAATTTTCTTTCGACATCCCTTAACCAATCCATGGTCACAGAAGGGTTCGTACTCCCAAAGAAATCTGAAGGTCCACTAGATTTAAAGGTCTTAAATGAACATAGTTTTTGCTGAGATGGAGGAGGAAATACCGGAAACTGAAATCCCGAAGGTCCTGAAGAAGAAAAAGGAGCTGATGTCTGGTGGTAAATAGGCGGTGGCATAGAAAACTGTGATGTCACCAACGGAGGTGTAATCGTACTAACAACCGGAATCTGCCTGGATGTTCTAGCTTGTTGCTCATATAATTCCTTATATTTGTTTAACTCATCCTCTAAATACAAAGTGTACTCATCACGACTCAATTCATTTGCAGGGAGTGTAGTACTAGGCTGACCTTGACTTTGAGACTGAATTTCAGGAGGAGAGTCTCTTGCTCCAGAAGCATTGATCGGGGTACTGGTCGGAGTGTTATTTTCTGCCATGTCCTGTACCACAACACATCTCATAACCCGTTAATTGTTAGTACTTAACAATACTAACCAAATCATATTCACTAGCTCAATCCCCTTCCCTGGAATGTTTGACTAACACAAATAGATTTGGGATTGAACAATTAACCCATGTTCAATTCACCCAAACCGTTGCTCTGATACCAATTTATAACGCCCTACTCGAAAATACAAGGTTTTTTTTTTTTTTTTTTTTTTTTTTTTTTTTTTTTTTTTTTTAAAGGAAGCGCAAGTTTAGATACGAACCATTGAATTGCATATTTACATTTCAAAATGGCAATTCAAATACATACAGTCTTTAAGCTAGATTATCCTAGGCATTACACACGATAAGTTTGGTGTTATAGAAATCCGAAACATATGTCATAACATTAACATAGTTAACAAAACAGAGTGAGCCTGTCAAACATTCCATTCCTATAGTACTTCTTGCCCACCCACATACCAAAGTAAACCTGCAAGAAGTAATGAGGGGTTAGCACGAAGCTAAGTGAATAAATCTCGAACTATCACCTAACTTAGCTTAACAAATGAATACAGCAAAGCATAGCAACAGTTAATCATGAAGGATCGGTGGTCCTTGGAGTACCCTCATGCCGCGGTGGTTCCCCAAGTAACACTTAAAACCAACTGAAGGCCAAATCAGTGGCTAAACCGATAGCTTGGTACTATTACTACTTACAACATAATTTCAGTGAACAACACATGTACAAAGCACTTATGATGTCCAAAGTAATAGTACACAAACCCAACACACGTTGACCCCCGACATTCATATAGTCCACAACCATCAAGGCAATCAAGGACACCAATAATCATGTTAAGTATAACCATCACGGCAAAATATTAACTTAACAATGAAAACAGTAATTTCATATTTACCCGTTGTAACCATATTGTTACAACCAAATTAGACTGACAGTCCAAGATCCACTCACCTTTGTCGACTGTAGTCTCCACTCAAAGATCTTATCTTATTGAGTCTTCTGGTTATCTGAGAACACGATCAAAACCCGAGTTAGCCTCTAATGTTTAGAATTTATAGTATAACATTCACATAATTAATGTCGTATAATGCTCATACTATACTTTCAATACTCGTTAAATAACATAAGCACACAAGTCACAAGTTGTCAAATTCGTCAAAGTAAAACTGACAAACGCGATCCGGGTAGGGTGTGCTGGATCGCGTTCCTTAACACCAAAATATTCTGTTGCCAAAATACACTTGCAAACGCGATCCGGGGCAAGGAGCTGGATCGCGTTCCAAGGAACAAAATCCGTTTGACCCATTTTACACTATCTAACGCGATCCGTATGATAGGGACCGGATCGCGTTCATACGTACAAAATCATCCTGGGCTCAAAATACCCATAGCAACGCGATCCGGGCAAGGTTTTCGGGATCGCGTTCCAATGTTTTTCAACAATGGTTTAGACCTGCAACTAGTTTCAGCTCGAACCAAAGACCCAAATTTCGTACAATATAATTATCAGACACGATTTTTACTTATAATTGACCTCTACAAACATGTGTAAACATATAGCAACAACTAATAGCATCATCTAACATCACAATATACACATGCAACATGATTTCAACCTAATTTCAACCAAAACCCAAATTCACTCATTTTAATACATGAACACTTATTTGATTCGTTGAAATGGACATGAAATCAGTTTGTAATCATCACTCAAACACATTTAAACATAAACTAACACTATTTCAACATTAGTTTTCCCTAATTCAACTAATTCAAGCATGAATATGAAAATAGGTAAAATGCTTACAATGGAGATGATAATCAAGAAGAAGATGATGCAATGAAGATGAAGAACAAGTTGTATTCTCAATCACAGCTTTGAATTTAAGAAATCAGATTGCAAGATTTGTTTGAGAGATTATGTGAATTTCTTCACTATCAAAGTGAAAGTCAGGAGGTGAAATGAAGTGTTGTCAAAATGATAACACAGGTGTCGACTACACCTATGACTCAACCCATTTTGGGTGTAAATTATACCCGTCCTAAATCTATTGTCTGGAACCTAAAAATACCCGTAATCCAAAATACTTTTATTTTACCGTCAGCTAAATAAATTTAAAACATGTAATAATTCATTTATCACAATAAGCCAATTGACCAATTGACCTATTAATTTAGCTATCAAATACACCAAGTATTTAAAATACAATTTAAATAACAATTAAATTAAGGGAAATACCGTATTTCAACTAGGCCCATTTCGAGGATGTTACATAAAACCATCTATAGCGATTGTATAAGTGGGGGTTAATGTCCACTTAAGCCAATCGTGTAGGTGGAGGGTTAAAATCCACCTAGAGCTAGTTCATCAACTAGTTATGTCCAAATAAGTTGTTCAAGTTCGTCTATCAAAAACGTGTACGACCCGTTGGTGAAAGTTTGTAATAATAATTCATTTAGACATTATTATTAAGTTTGTTTTGTTGTATACTATTCAGTAGTACAAATCGCGTGTTGCAAATAGATTATTTTAGTTTGTATAAGCCTTAAACCGTAGGTCAAAGTTGGTCAAACCTGGTCAACTGGTCAAACTAGTCAAACTTGGTCAAACCTGGTCAAACTAGTCAAACTTGGTCAAACCTGGTCAAACTAGTCACTTCTCAATTTATGAGTCACTTATAGAGTCACTTATGATTTATGAGTCACTTATAGAGTCACTTATAGAGTCACTTATGATTTATGAGTCACTTATAGAGTCACTTATGATTTATGTGTCACTTATAGAGTCACTTATGATTAATGAGTCACTTATAGAGTCACTTATGATTTATGAGTCACTTATAGAGTCACTTATGATTTATGGGTCACTTATGATTTATGAGTCACTTATTGAGTCACTTATGATTTATATGTCGGTTTCTAATTCGGGAAGCTTTCTAAGTTTAGTTTTTGGTCCAAGTTACTAACTAAGTCACCCAAAACCATTTTTGTTACCACTTTCCAAAAATAGTAAGTTTTGTCGTTTTTAGCCACCGAGCCGTTTTTGTTGACTTGGTCAAACCTACCCGGTTTGACCCGAAACTTTTACCCAACCCATATATCAGTTTATAGAGTCCAAATAATTTGTCGGTTCGTGTCGGAGTTCATCCAAAGTGTCGGTTTCTAACATGCAGCCTAAAAATTCAAGATTTCATATTTTCGACTTTTGTCGGTTTGGTTCGCCATTTAATTTCTACCACTTCTGGTCCAAACTAGGGTCTGATATTTTTACCAACTGATCATGTATGTATCTAGTCTAACATATAATTTTTACAGCAACCATAGTATCCATTTACATATTTAAACAAATCCGCGTATGAACCGTACTCATTTTCCGAAAACTTCCAGACCAGGTTCAAAGATCCGATTATAGCCAAAAATACGTAGAGATCTGGAAAAAGTGTAAAACACGAAAGTTGTAGCTCTTTTCAATACGCAACTTTTTTAAAAAAAATCATTGTCTAAATCCTCCTATAACTCAAGTTATGACCATTTTACCAGACTGACTTTTTGATGGCAGATTATGCATGTTCTTGAATAAAGTATAAAAACGTATTTTAACATGGTATTTGGACATAATCTTGTTGATAGAGCTATATAACATCTAAATCAGTAGTATGAGAGTAAGGAAGGGTTTCCTTACAAAGAGTTTGATGAAAAGAGGATGAGGTGAGAGTGCTTGAAGTCTTGAGCTAGTTTCCTTGAAGATCTTGAAGTAACTTTGGTGGTGGTGCTATGGTGGTTGTGGTGGTTGATGATGGTGGAAGAAAGCTGAGTTTTTCTTCAGCAAAAAGAGAGAGGATGGAGGGTTGAGTGAGAGAGTTTGAAGTGTGTAGGTGTGTAAGTGAATGCATGTAAGTGGAGTGGTGAAAGGGTGAAGAAACATCATCATTATAATGCATGTAAAAGGAGAGGGCAAAGAGGGTGGTGACCACATGGGGGGGCCGGCCCATGGGGGTCCCACACAAGGGTATTTTGGTCATTTCACATTCTCCTTTTAATTGGTTACGTTTCCCGTTCGTTTACCCGGTTGTTTAGACGTTTATTTATACGTTAAACGTTTTATACGCGTTTTTAAGTGATGATTTAAATTTCGATATCTTTGATTGAAGTATTTATTAAAATACTTAAAAAAAACATTTATAAAAATGTTCCGTTAATTCGTCGGCCTCGATTTGTGTGCACGTTTTACGGAGGTTTAGTCGCGTAACGTTTTAATTAGACGTTTTTCTTTGACAAACTATTATACGATGTTTTGAATAATAATTTCATACAAAATAGTATATTTTAAATTATTAAAATATATTTTGACTTTCGTTTCGATTGTCGGGCGCGTTCCGCGCGTTCCGCGCATTTCTGTTGCGTTTGAGACGTTTTAGTCAAAACGCCTAAGTTTTTCGTGTATTAATTTAACAAATTAACAATATATGATAAATAACTTCTAAAAATAGATTCAAGTTATTTATAGAAATATTTTCACCAACGTCGTCTAATTAGGCGGACTCCGTCCGGTTGTTTTGCGCAATTTCATCTAATTGCGTAAGCGTAATTACAACTAATTACGTAAGCGTATATTCACAAAATATACAAGTAGTTACAAGAAATTACAAGTATTTAGCCTAATTCTAAACTAAACACACGTAATTAGGGTTTCAAGTAGGATTATCAGTAACCCTAAATCGTCGGGTGTCACACATAGCCCACACTTAATTTCATTCTATACATAACGATAGCTCAAAAACTCCATATAACTCATTTCTTATACAATAACACCTCTCATCGAATAATTAAATTATCTAAAGATCAAAACTCATAATTTTAACATTTTAATTAGCTCATAGTCACTTACCACAACAATATAATCTCCCTTATTTCAAAACTCAGCTTTCCATTCATCATCTTATCTAGGTTTATGTAACACCCCAGTATTCAAGGTATTATTTTAGTGTATCCAGAAATATACATATTATGAAATATTATTATATAAGTAATAAGATATAATATCAAACGCAATTGGATTCCTCAGTTCCAGACTGTGTGAAATAAAAGAATTAAAATTATATACACAGTTACGTGTTTAATTCCTGATACATTCTAAACATTTCCAGAATTCTAAACCAGAGGAACCAAAACCGTCATTCATCATCACCATCATTAATCCTTTAATCTAGCATCAATTCAAGCCCTAGAAATCTTTGATTCTTCATCTCCATCATCATCTTTAACTCACTGTAAGTGAATTCTTTATAATCTATAAGCTAGGGTTTAACTAGTTAATGGGTTTTAGTGGGTTTCATTGGATTAGATTAAATCAGAGAAGGGAGTTGATTGGGTTAGTGATTACTAGCCTAATTATCACTCATAACAATCATTTCTATTCAGGAAATGATGAATTCACTAATTATGTTCTTGAGCTAAATTGGGGGTTTTGATAAATTATCATAACTTAACCTCAATTAATCTAAAGTATGGTTTATAATGATTAATTGAGTATGGAAATAATATTAGAATGAAGAATTGAAATAGATATGATGAATTATATTAGAGATCATGATTAGTGAAAGTAACTTGGATTAGTGAATTACTTAGATTAATCAAAGTGGGGGAGAGTGAATTATGATTCATTAACTAGTTGTTGTGAATTGTAGAATCTAAATGTATTATTATGAATTATGAATAGGTGATTAAAGGCTTGGATTATACTTGTATCTTGGTTGCTTGAAATCTTCAAATCGTAAGGTGAGTACATGGAGAATCAATTAAGTGAAGATTATGTGATTTCGGTTTGTTATTAACAAAAGATATCACATAATCATGTTACTATGGTTATTTTATATGTATTTATAATTGGTGCTATTGTATTGAATTGTTGTAATTGTATGATTGAGCAATAGAGTGGAGTTTATTGTTACGAAATAATGACCAATACGAAATATGTGCTAAAGCACAATTGTATCTTAAGGACCGCGGATCCAAATTGGTATCAACCTCTACTTATGCTCATTTGTTGAATAATTAGGTTGTGTGTTACTTGAATTGCTTAGTTGGTAATTTATGTATTCACTAAGCATTTTATGCTTACTCCATTGTATCATGTTGAATTGTAGGTAATAGTTCACAACGAAAAGATAAGGAAGTTAAGAAAGAGTAAAGTGGATTTGGCTTGCAGATTAGTAAGTAGCAAGCTCACTTTCTTTTGGATTATCGTTTTGTATCATCTTGTGTAATACGCCTCAAAACTTTCTTTTGGAATACTTAAAGTAATGGGTAGAAATATGTTTTGTAATAGTTGACTTTAAAAGTCAACAACTGATGTAAATTATGTATTGAAAATGAAATAGAAATGTTAATATGTTGAAAAAGGTTGAATGGGTCTTAGGTGTCAAAATGGGTCACTGTTGACCCATATGTGTATAACGAGTATGATCGAGGTTATGAAAGCTTGGTCAATTGCTTCAAGTTTGTTTGATTAGTTTGGAAAAGTGGTAAAGAGTGTAAAAGCTGCAATTGGGTGGATTGTGATCTGAGTTGTTTACCAAAAGTGTCAAAAATGGGCGTAAATGAGTCACACGCCCAAATATTGTATTTTTGTGAAAATTTAAAAAGTACAAGAAGGGAAACCTTGGTTTTGACCATTTGAAGATATCTGCAAAGTTTCAGAATCTAATCCTTTACGGTTTACGAATTATGCACAATTGAAGTTCGTTAAAAATGGAGTTTTTGGTCTGATCTGGAAATTTACTAGTGAACGCGATCCAGCAAATTTTCCAGGATCGCGTTCCTCTTTGAAAAATCACCACAACCGGATTTTTAACTAGCAAACGCGATCCAGCTAGGGTGTCAGGATTGCGTTCGTCAGTGTATTTCCTTAACATAATGTTTTTGAACTTAGAAACGCGATCCGGCTGGTTTTCCTGGGATCGCGTTCGTGTGTGAAAATTTGGTATCCAGGTTGTTGTACAAACTTAGAAGAAAACTCTATTAAAATCATTAAGATGTTAACTGAGATAACATAATTTGAAATATTAAGAAGTAATGGGACCTAAATGTATTCGCTAAAAAAAAAAAAAAAAAATTATGGGCGTTTCAAGTTGGTATCAGAGCGATAGTTTAAGAGAATTACGTAATCCACATTAGGATTGCATAATCTTAAACTATTTTGAATCTATGATTATGTTGATAATTGTATTGTGATAGAATCTTGTTTTGTGAATTGATGTGGAACCTTAAGAATGATTGTTGCCTTGCTTAAATACGTTCAAGAGGAATGAATAGAAGTGTGTAATTAGTATAATATGTCTACGTCTGGCCAACGCAGTTGTATTATACTAGTGCACATGGGTGATTCAATATCCTTGAATGTAATATGGGTTTGGTGAATGATTGTTTTTGATGGTTTATATAGGATATCTTTAACTTGTATTACTATATAGAATTTGGAATATATTAATTAAATTGTTAATCCTTGTAGTAAATGGAATCAATAAATCAAGGTGATTAGAATCCTCAGGAAAATTCTCCTCAACATGAAGAGAATGCAGGTGATAGAAGTTTAAACCCTGAGGATGAAGCATGGATTAGGCAAATTATCGGGCAAGCCCTTAAAGAGTTTGGCCCAACTGTAATCTCTGAAGTAGATAACATTGTAACTTCTAAAGTCAATCAAGTAGTAACTGATAAGTTAAAAGAATTTGAACAACAGCATCCTATTCTGATGAATCCTCCACCAACTACGGGACTCTTGAATGCTCAGGGGTCGACAGAAAGCTTTGACTTTAAGAAATTCTCTAGTTGTAAACCACCCGAATTCGAAGGTGAATTAAATCCTGTTGTTAGTCTTAGGTGGTTGAGTAGAATGGAGGAAACGTTTCTGTTATCTAAATGTCCTGATAACTTGAGAGTGTTGTTTGCTGCTCACCAACTCAAAGGTGATGCTCATGAATGGTGGAATTCAAAGATTGACACCTATGGATTTGAAACAACATCTCAGTTTTCTTGGGACAAGTTTAAAGAATTATTCAAAAGTGAATTTTCACCACCAGCTGAACTAGAAAAGTTAAAGGGTGAATTTCTTGCGATTAATCAAGGAAGGATGTCTGAGCTGAATATTCCAAATCCTTCCATGAAAAATCTCATTTCTGTCCGGAGTAGAGATGCACAAAGCCCGGGCCGGGCCGGGCTTAGACCGGGCCTAAAAAAGCCCAGGCTTTTTCGATTTAAAAAATCCCGGGCCTAAAAAAGCCCTGGCCGGGCTAAGCCCGGGCCTTAACAAAAAAACTAGGCCTACTAAGGCCCGAACGGGCTAAACGGGCTTAGCCCGGGCTTTTAAAAGCCCGGACCGGGCTTTTTCGGGCTTTTTTTTTTAATTTTTATTTTGTTTATTACTAATTATTTATTACATTTTTAGTACTATATAACTACTAATTTTGTATCTATTGGGGTAAAATGAGTTATTGTACATTGTATTTTATAATATACAACTATAATGTATATAAGATATTATCATAGTAGTTTAAGAATTTATCGATAAAATGAATATATACTCGTATACGTACTTAATGAATTGAAAACTTTGCATATTCAAAAGGTATAAGTTACATAATATATGAAAGATAATTTTTGTAAAAACAAAATATATGTTATATACATATTATATAAGTAAAAACTCAAATATAAATATTAAAAACATATCAAATAATATAGGATCGGGCTTTTTTCATGAAAAAGCCCGGGCTTTATCTCAAAAAAGCCCGGGCTTTCGGGCTTTTTTTCGGGCTTTTTCGGGCTTTCGGGCTTTTTCAGGCTTTGGGCTTAGCCCGGCCTGGCCCGGGCCCGGGCCGGACCGGGCTTTCAGGAATAATTTCAGGCCCCTTTGGGACTTTCGGGCCAGGCCGGGCTTCGGGCCGGGCTTTTTCAGGCCGGGCTTTTTCGGGCTATTTCGGGCTTTTTCTAGGCCCGGGTTCGGGCTAAAGCCCATCTGTGCACCTCTAGTCCGGAGTACACTTCTAATGAGAAGCTATTAACTGATCATTTCTATCGTCATTTGAATCTCGAAATCCGTGAATCTATTGATCAGTCATTTTATAAGGATATTCCAACGATATTAAATCGAGCCTTAGTAAGAGAAAAAGATTTACTAGCTAAGCGTGCTGAATATGCTAGTAAAAGAAAAGCTGAGCAATCTGCTCCATCTCAATCATCATCGTTTAAGAAAACTAGAACTGATTCGAAATCACCATCACAACAATCCTCACAAAAATCTCAATCACAATAACAGTTTTCTCAACCCCGTACTCGTGAATGGCCATTATGCGATAAATGTGGAAAAAGACACCTTGGGGATTGTAAATGTTTCAAGTGTGGGAGGCCTGGACACATGGCACCGGATTGCCCTTGTCCTTTCCGTTTATGTTACACCTGTTTCAAAAGCGATCATATTCAGGCTGATTGTCCCGTTAAGAAAGAAGAACAGAGAAAGCAACAACAAAGAAAAGATTCTGAGAAGAAAGGGACAACTGCCGGATCGGGAGCCAAACCCCGTGCTTTTCAAATTACAGCGGAGGAGGCTAAGGAATCACATGATGTGGTGACAGGTACCTTTATTATAAATTCTATACCTGCCAATGTTTTGTTTGATTCTGGGGCTTCCAGATCTTTTGTATCACTTTCGTTTTGTAAATGTTTAAATATTTCTGTATCTAAACTTGATCATCCCTTAGAAGTTGAAATAGCTGATAATAAGCTAGTAATAATTTCTGATGTGTATAAGGGGTGTATCATCGAAATAGGAAATGAGAAATTTAATGTTGATCTAATCCCAATGCAAATGGGGGAGTTCAACATAGTAATAGGAATGGATTGGTTAGGAGGAAATAAATGTGTAATCAATTGTCATGAAAAAGTTATTTTCCTGAAAGCACCTAGCGGACAGGATATAACTGTTTATGGCGAACGTATCATTCGAAATATTCCTGTATGTACATATGCACGAGCTAAAAGATTGTTATCACATGGGTGTCGAGCCTTTTTGGCACACGTGATTGATAACTCTAAATCTGTTGCTGTTCTTTCTGATATCCCTGTTGTCAATGAATTCCCGGATGTATTTCCTGATGAACTCCCTGGTCTTCCACCTGATCGACAAGTTGAATTTAGAATTGATTTAATTCCTGGAGCTGTTCCAATTGCTAAAACCCCATATCGGTTAGCTCCGACCGAAATGCAAGAGATGATGAATCAACTGCAGGAACTCATTGATAAAGGTTTTATTCATCCTAGCAGTTCATTCGTTAAAAAGAAAGATGGATCTTTAAGGATGTGTATCGATTATCGGGAATTAAACAAAGTGACCATTAAGAATCGTTATCCTTTACCTCGAATTGATGACTTATTTGATCAACTGCAAGGTGCCAGTTTCTTCTCAAAAATTGATCTTTGGTCTGGTTACCATCAGTTGAAGGTAAAGGAAGATGATATTTCTAAAACCGCTTTTCAAACTCGTTATGGTCACTATGAATTCGTTGTCATGCCATTCGGTTTAACCAATGCTCCAGCTGCATTTATGGACTTGATGAATCGTGTATGTTGTCCTATGCTGGATAAATTTGTGATTGTTTTTATTGATGACATTCTCATTTATTCTAAAAGTGAGAGTGATCATTCAATTCATCTAAGGCAAGTGCTTGAAATGCTTCGACGTGAAAAGCTTTACGCTAAATTTTCTAAATGTGAATTCTGGTTACGCGAGGTTCAGTTTCTTGGACATGTAATTAATGTCCATGGTATTCAAGTCGATCCATCTAAAGTTGCTGCAGTTCTTAAGTGGGATCCTCCTTCGAGCCCCACTGAGGTCAGAAGTTTTCTTGGTCTTGCGGGTTACTATCGTCGTTTCATTCAAGATTTTTCTAAGATTGCTACCCCGTTGACTCAATTGACTCGAAAGAGTGTATCTTGGAAATGGGATGAAGAACAATCTAAAGCATTTCAATGTTGAAAGAAAAGCTCAGTCAGGCTCCTATCCTTGTTTTACCGGAAGGTAATGAGGATATGGTGGTTTATTGTGATACTTCTAAGCTTGGCTTGGGCTGTGTATTAATGCAACGTGGGAAGGTTATAGCTTATGCTTCGCGTCAACTTAAACCTCATGAACAAAACTATCCTACTCACGATCTTGAATTAGCAGCTGTGGTATTTGCATTGAAGATTTGGCGACATTATGTAACATCCTCAAATTGGGCCTAGGAGTAATAGGTATTTCCTGTAAATTTAAATGCTATTTAAATTTGTTATATGTATTGTGATAATTGAAAATAATAGGTCAAACAGTTGTATGACTTTTTGTGAATAATAAAATATTACTCGTTTTAAACTTATTTAGTTGACGGTAAAATAAAATTGTATTTCCCCGTAAATGGTTTTTAAGTTCCAGACAATAATAAATACGGGGAACGAAAACTAACACTTATATGCTATAATCTATGGAATAAATCGGTTTTTATTTCCACACACATACATACATACGTACGATTACACACACACACATATCTCACCCTAAATCATTATCAAGATCTTGAAGAACATCAAATTGAAGCTTTAAAACACGAATTCAAGCTTTCTTAATCATCACAAACAAGGTATGATCTTGTGTTCTTGATTTCTATAAACCTAGAATTTGGGGGTTTTCGTGTTCTTGAGCAAAATCCGAAATTAGGGTTTCTAATGTGTAAATTGATGTTAGTTAAGCTTTATTAACATGTAATAATCACTCTAGCATCATCTTAATCATGTTATATGTGTTGATTTCGTGTTTGAGATAACCCTAGAAATTGGGGGTTTTGAGTAGTTGCTTAATTGGTAGGATATTAATGAAATGGAAGCTTGGAATGATGATAAAATTGTTAGTTGATGTTTAAATGATGATTAAAATCTAAGCCTAATCTTGAAATGAAGAAAATGATATATGATCACTAATAAAGTTTATGGGTTTAGTGATAATTCAAGGAATTGAAGCTTCTATGTTTAGAATAATGATGTATGATTGATAAGTGTTGATTAAAGATGATGAATTCCATTGATTATGCTAAGAGTTGTGAATTGATTAAGTGTTTATGAGAAATATGATGATCATGATGAGTTGATGGGTTATATGGAGAAAGTAGTATGAATTACTAATTAGAACACTTAATTGATTATTAAAGAGGATGGTGTGAAATTAGTTGGTTAAGTATTCATAGGATCAAATATAGATGTTTTGATGGATAATTGATGTTGAAGGTTATTAATTTTGTTAATGGTTTTATTATATTGGTTAACAATGATTATGATGGATGAAGGTGATTAGGTGAACATAATAGTCGTAAAGTTGATTTATGATAATTAACGTAGCTTAACATGATGATGTGATCTTAATGATTACGGAATTGTGGTGTTAATAAGATTATTCAAAATCTTGAAATGATGAACGTTGAATTAATACAAGTTAGTGATAAGTTGTTGATGTAATTACAATAGTATGATATTATATCAATATTGAGACAAGTGCCAAATGACTAACTTGTGTTGTGTTATTGTATTCTCAGATATGGAGAAGACTCAGTGACATTAGACTACTGAGTGGACGACTATGATTGTCGGTGAGTGGATCTTGGACTTTCTGTCTAAGTTAGTTGTAACAACATGGTTACAACGGGTAAACTTGGTTTATTGCAATGATTGCATTAATATTAGATTGGCATGTTGGCTAAACCTTTGATTGATTATTGGCGTCCATTGTGCTATGATAGTTGTGGACTATTTGATTTGGTGGGGGTCAACTAATGTGTTGGGTTTGGATACTATTACTAGGACTTCGCAAGTGCCTTGTACATGTGTTGGACACTGAAATTGCGTCGTGTGTAGTAATAGTACCAAACTATCGGTTTAACCTCTGATTTGGCCGTCAGTTGGTTTTAAGTGTTACTTGGGGAACCATCCGCGGCATGAGGGTACCTCAAGGACCACCGATCCTTCTATGTTGCTTGTGCATTGCTTGGTTATAGGCATGTGTTAAGCTGAGTTAGATTGATAGCTTGGGATCTATTCACTTAGCTTCGTGCTAACCCCTCATTACTTCTTGCAGGTTTACTTCTGTATGTGGGTGGGCAAGAAGTACATATGGAATGGAATGTTTGACAGGCTCACTCTGAAATGGATAATACGTTAATGATTTAACAACACATTGGGATTTCTATAACACCTAAACTTAATGTGTGTAATGATTAGAATAATCTAGTTTTAAAGGTTTGTATATAAGTGGATTGCTATTTGAAATGTATGTATGCAATCCACTGGTTTCTATTAATCATGCGCTTCCGATATGTTTAAAAAAAAAAAAATGTCCTTGTATTTAGCGGGTGTTATACATTATCTATATGGAGTCAAGTCTACCATTTATACTGACCACAAAAGCTTGAAATATTTCTTTGATCAGCGGTATTTGAATAACCGACAGAGGAGATGGCTTGATTTAGTCAAAGATTACGATTGTGACATTCTTTACCATCCTGGTAAAGCTAATGTTGTTGCGGATGCTCTTAGCCGAAAGGCTATTCATTATATTCTTTCAGTGAAATCTCTTAGCATGATTGTGTTTCCTCAACTGCTTGATTCTATAAAAACTGCTCAAATTGACGCATTATCTTCTAATGACCTGAAAAAGCAACGCTTAAAGGGTCAATTTTCTGAATTAATTGAAGATTATCGAGGGCTGAGAACTCGTTATGGTAGAATCTGGATACCAGTAACGAGTGATGTGAAGAAATTGTTATTGGATGAAGCTCATAAATCGAAATATTCTGTTCATCCAGGTGCCACCAAAATGTATCGTGATCTGAAATGTGATTACTGGTGGCCTGGTATGAAACGTGATATCATTAAATACGTCCAAAATTGTCTCACTTGTCTTCAAGTAAAAGCTGAGCATCAACAACCATATGGAAAACTCCAACCTTTGGATATTCCAATATGGAAATGGGAACACATCACCATGGATTTTGTTACAAAGCTGCCGAGAACTCCTCGTCAGCATGATGCTATTTGGGTGATTGTGGACCGATTAACAAAAAGTGCTCTTTTTATACCTATTAAAGAAGCGTCATCTTCTGAAGTATTAGCAGAAATCTATATTCGTGAAGTTGTTGCTCGCCATGGAGTACCAGTTTCTATTGTTTCTGATAGGGATACTCGTTTTAACTCTCGATTCTGGAAGAAATTTCAAGAAGATTTGGATACTCAACTACATATTAGTACGGCTTTTCATCCTCAAACGGATGGACAAAGTGAACGTACTATTCAAACTCTAGAAGATATGCTGCGAGCATGTGTCATTGACTTTGGTGGTAGCTGGGATTCTCATCTCCCATTGGTGGAATTTTCATATAACAATAGTTATCATTCTTCCATAAAGATGCCACCATATCAAATGCTTTATGGTCGAAAGTGTCGTACTCCCATTTGTTGGGGAGAAGTCGGTCAACGTGAGCTAGGTAGTACTGATGTAGTTCAAATGACTACTGAAAAGATTGATCAAATCCGTGAAAGGCTAAAAATGGCTCAAGACCGACAGAAATCTTATGCTGATAAACGCAGACGACCAATTGAATTCCAAGTTGGTGATAAAGTAATGTTAAAGGTTTCTCCTTGGAAAGGTATCATTCGATTTCGTAAGAGAGGAAAACTAAGTCCAAGATATATTGGACCTTTCGAAATACTTGATCGTGTTGGTCGTGTAGCTTATCGGTTACAGTTACCGGATGAGCTTAGCGGTATTCATGATACATTCCATGTATCACAGCTTCGAAAATGTCTTATTGACGAAGCTTCATATGTACCTCTTCCTGAAATCCAAATAAATGAGAAATTGAATTATATAGAAGAACCCGTCAAGATTCTTGATCAAAAAGTTAAACAATTAAGAAATAAAACGGTTTCTAGCGTCAAAGTTCAGTGGCAACATAGAAAAGGTTCTGAGTTTACTTGGGAACCTGAGGAATGTATGATGGTGTACTATCCTGCCGTGTATCAGGAATGGTTCGTGAGGACACGAACAGAATAAGTGGGGGAGACTTGCAACGCCCCAGTATTCAAGGTATTATTTTAGTGTATCCAGAAATATACATATTATGAAATATTATTATATAAGTAATAAGATATAATATCAAACGCAATTGGATTCCTCAATTCCAGACTGTGTGAAATAATAGAATTAAAATTATATACACAGTTACGTGTTTAATTCCTGATACATTCTAAACATTTCCAGAATTCTAAACCAGAGGAACCAAAACCGTCATTCATCATCACCATCATTAATCCTTCAATCTAGCATCAATTCAAGCCCTAGAAATCTTTGATTCTTCATCTCCATCATCATCTTTAACTCATTGTAAGTGAATTCTTTATAATCTATAAGCTAGGGTTTAACTAGTTAATGGGTTTTAGTGGGTTTCATTGGATTAGATTAAATCAGAGAAGGGAGTTGATTGGGTTAGTGATTACTAGCCTAATTATCACTCATAACAATCATTTCTATTCAGGAAATGATGAATTCACTAATTATGTTCTTGAGCTAAATTGGGGGTTTTGATAAATTATCATAACTTAACCTCAATTAATCTAAAGTATGGTTTATAATGATTAATTGAGTATGGAAATAATATTAGAATGAAGAATTGAAATAGATATGATGAATTATATTAGAGATCATGATTAGTGAAAGTAACTTGGATTAGTGAATTACTTAGATTAATCAAAGTGGGGGAGAGTGAATTATGATTCATTAACTAGTTGTTGTGAATTGTAGAATCTAAATGTATCATTATGAATTATGAATAGGTGATTAAAGGCTTGGATTATACTTGTATCTTGGTTGCTTGAAATCTTCAAATCGTAAGGTGAGTACATGGAGAATCAATTAAGTGAAGATTATGTGATTTCGGTTTGTTATTAACAAAAGATATCACATAATCATGTTACTATGGTTATTTTATATGTATTTATAATTGGTGCTATTGTATTGAATTGTTGTAATTGTATGATTGAGCAATAGAGTGGAGTTTATTGTTACGAAATAATGACCAATACGAAATATGTGCTAAAGCACAATTGTATCTTAAGGACCGCGGATCCAAATTGGTATCAACCTCTACTTATGCTCATTTGTTGAATAATTAGGTTGTGTGTTACTTGAATTGCTTAGTTGGTAATTTATGTATTCACTAAGCATTTTATGCTTACTCCATTGTATCATGTTGAATTGTAGGTAATAGTTCACAACGAAAGGATAAGGAAGTTAAGAAAGAGTAAAGTGGATTTGGCTTGCAGATTAGTAAGTAGCAAGCTCACTTTCTTTTGGATTATCGTTTTGTATCATCTTGTGTAATACGCCTCAAAACTTTCTTTTGGAATACTTAAAGTAATGGGTAGAAATATGTTTTGTAATAGTTGACTTTAAAAGTCAACAACTGATGTAAATTATGTATTGAAAATGAAATAGAAATGTTAGTATGTTGAAAAAGGTTGAATGGGTCTTAGGTGTCAAAATGGGTCACTGTTGACCCATATGTGTATAACGAGTATGATCGAGGTTATGAAAGCTTGGTCAATTGCTTCAAGTTTGTTTGATTAGTTTGGAAAAGTGGTAAAGAGTGTAAAAACTGCAATTGGGTGGATTGTGATTTGAGTTGTTTACCAAAAGTGTCAAAAATGGGCGTAAATGAGTCACACGCCCAAATATTGTATTTTTGTGAAAATTTAAAAAGTACAAGAAGGGAAACCTTGGTTTTGACCATTTGAAGATATCTGCAAAGTTTCAGAATCTAATCCTTTACGGTTTACGAATTATGCACAATTGAAGGTCGTTAAAAATGGAGTTTTTGGTCTGATCTGGAAATTTACTAGTGAACGCGATCCAGCAAATTTTCCAGGATCGCGTTCCTCTTTGAAAAATCACCACAACCGGATTTTTAACTAGCAAACGCGATCCAGCTAGGGTGTCAGGATTGCGTTCGTCAGTGTATTTCCTTAACAGAATGTTTTTGAACTTAGAAACGCGATCCAGCTGGTTTTCCTGGGATCGCGTTCGTGTGTGAAAAATTGGTATCCAGGTTGTTGTACAAACTTAGAAGAAAACTCTATTAAAATCATTAAGATGTTAACTGAGATAACATAATTTGAAATATTAAGAAGTAATGGGACCTAAATGTATTCGCTAAAAAAAAAAAAAAAAAAAAAAAAAAAATTTATGGGCGTTTCAGTTTCATATTCAAGAATTATAATAATAATGAAATTAAAGGATTTAGGATAATTTTTTTACCTTCAATATGAAGAATCAAGGATTAATTCACACATATAATCAAAACCCTAACTCAATTTGGTGTGTTCTTCCTCTTGGCTTCCTCCTGTTTCTCGGTCTCTCTCTCAGTCTCGAACTCTCTCTCTGTTCTTCTGTTTCTGTCGCTTAATTTCAATCCCAGAGACCAAGTTCTGGAAACAACTCTTAATCTTATCCTTTTTTTTTAAACAATTTTAATAATTAAGTATTTTACATACTATATCCTTAATCTCTCATTCATTGTACATTTACCACAATTTAAATACTCAAGTTCTATAAGTTTTGTTTTGGCCCCTAACAATTTCTCAAGATAATAATATAAGTAAATTTATTTACTCAATTTAAAAACATAATTTAAACTTACAAAATTTGGGGTGTTACAGTACCATATATCCTCGGGTATTTCGGTTATGGTCCGTTTCCTCCTCGGTCCTCGGGTATTTTTGGTTCTTCCCATAAAATGCACAGCCCTAGTACCCGGTGGGTATAAGGGTCCCAACGGGTAAGCCCTTTGTAAATTTTCACAGCAACCAAGCCTTGGTACACTACCCGGCGGATACACCTCTTACCCGGCGGGTAGAGCATGTATCCGGCTAGGTGTCCGGAGGGTATGGGTATTTCAAACGGGTAAGCCCTTTGTAAATGGTTATAGTAGACACGGCCATACTCACTACCCGGTGGGTACCCGTAGTACCCGGCGGGTACCCCATATGAATATTGGTGCACTTGTTATAATTGGTATAGGAAAAAAAAATGATTGTTATAATTATAAAATACAAAACAAAGTGGATCATGTATTGTTATATATAATATTCTAACTCCCTAGCCCAAAATCATATAGGGCCCATTCCCCATAAGGAAAAATACACTTCTTATAAAAGTTTTAGTTTGAGTTGTAAACTTGTAGTCATCTTGAAAAAAACGCTCAAGAATAGTGGACAATATATGATATTGATGCAAACAAACTCAATGTGTAATTAAAGTTGCTTAACAATTTCTTACTTTGTGCCAATATGGGACCTAAGTTATCTTAAACGAGTTGATTGATTCCTTAGTGTGATTATTGCATAAAGAGTATGGTTGATTATTCATATAAGCGTACAACAACGAAAAGAAGTATTTCAAAGTTTAAGTTTTTGAAGTCGTATTTGTAATCCATGATGTCACAAGAAAGCTTTAAAGGATTAGCAATGATTGCAATTGAGAGTCATCTACTAGAGAGTATTAATTATATAAGCTAATCAACAATCTTATTTCGAATAATGCTCGGAGAATAATGCTTTTAATGAATAATAAAACATTTTTTTTATTGTAAAATAATGACTTCGTATTTTCTATGTATACATATGAATTTTTCGTCTATTGGGCCTTATCTTTCGATATCGTACAGGGCCTCCCAAATTGATTTGTCGGTCCTGGATGCGGTATGACATATAATTACATTAATGGTAGATATTTGAAGGTTGTATACTTGTTTGGTGAATTTTTCTGATCTTTTAATGATTTTACATCTGTCGAGGCAAGGACACTTTTGTAGTTTTGCGAGACGAATAAATAAGTTTAGAGTAGGAACTATCGATTGGATGGTTGGGTGAATTGTTTAGTATACTAACGATATCAGATCGAGGAAAGTGCTAGTTTGAATTCGATATAATTTTACTTATTACTCCGTACTACAAAATTTAACGTGAAAAAGGATAACTCACATTTTTACAATTACAATGATAGGTGTTTTGAAGTTTGCTATCATTCGTATAATCATAATCATACCTTAAACTAAAAAATCTATATACTTACTAATAGATTAGGCAATCATTTGAGATTGGGGATCATAGGGGAAGGGATCATATGAGGAGAAGGAGAAGAAGTTTTATTTGTGGCCATTGGATGATCTTTTGGGTTGAATCAATGGTTAAAAAAGGTGGTAATTTTGTAATTACTTTTAAAAATAAGGGTATTAGTTAACAAAAATAAACATAACATTAATTTTCACTCCACACCCCTTCCACTATTTAGATTTTTACATTTTAACACTTCCACTTTATTTTCTTCCCCCTCCTACCTTCTTCTTCCTCCAACCCCACCTACCACCACCCCACCACTTGCTGCCACCACCTGACTGCCGCCGTCGGCCGCCGGAAAAAAAAATTTCAAAATTTTTTTTTTTCAAAAATTTTTTTTTTCAAAAAATTTTTTTTTTTCAAATTTTTTTCCCATAAATCTTTTATTAGATATAGTATTCCTTTTCCTACTGCATTTTAATAAAACTATACGTTTTTTTCACTGCATTTTGTATATTATTGTTAATTAACTAAAACTTTTATATCTTTTACCGCATCTTTTATACCCGACGTCAACAAAATACCGTACAAATGGATTATATATATAATCTAAAATAAAGTAAAAAGAAAACAATATGTCCTAAATGATGTATATGCAAAATGCAATAAAAATAACAATATGTATTATACTTTAATACAAAATGCAATACAAATAGATAATATGTAAAATACAAAATGCAGTACAAATCGATAATATGTAAAATACAAAATGCAGTGAATAACAAACAATATATAATAAATGAAATATATGAAAAATGCAGCAAAAATAACAAAATGCAGTGAAAATAACAAAATGCAGTACAAATAGATTATGTATAATATAAAATGCAGTGAAAATAACAAAATGCAGTAAAAAAAACAAAATGCGGTACAAATAGATTATATATAATATAAAATGCAGTAAAACGAACAATGTGTACTAAATAAATATATGCAAAATACAGTAAAAACAGTAGTATGTATTATACTTTCATACAAAATGCAGTAAAAATGGATAATATGTATAATATAAAATGCAGTAAAAAATAAACAATATGTAATATATGAAATATATGCAAAATGCAGTGAATAATAATAAAATGCAGTATAATTTTAACAAAATGCAGTAAAAAATATATTATGTATAACTTAAAATGCAGTAAAAAACAAACAATATATAAAAGATTGAGGTGTATAAATAAAGTGCAGTAAACAAATCAAAAGAATTATGTGTAAAATACAAAAATGAAGTAAAAACGAATAATATCTACTAAACATATATATAAAATGCAATAAAAATAATAAAATGCAGTACAAAGTGATAATATGTAAAAAAATATTGGAAAAAAAAAAACTATGAAAAAAAAATTTTAATTTTTAAAAAAAAAAAATTTTTTTTAAAAATTGAATTTTTTTTTCGACGACCGGTTACGGGTGGCGGCGGGTGGCAGCAGCTAGTGGTGGGTGGTGGTGGATATAACACCCCTCATTTATAATCATTTAAATATAGTAAATCGGAAGCGTAAGTCCAAATAGATAGTAATAATTTACATCCTTTTATCAATGCTATAAAATTTAACCTTTTCAAAACTATAATTTCTTCAACCGAGGTATTATATAAAAACATGATGAAACATTATTTTATACAAATTAACTATCAGAGTAGAGCCTCGTAGTCAAACATTCCTTCTAGTCCAACTTCTTGCCCACCCAATATTAAAGCCAAAACCTGCAAGAAGTGTTAATGTGGGGGATTAGCATAAAGCTAAGTGAGTAGATAACTAATCAACATGCTAACTTAGCTCAACAACTTTGCATACAACAATTAACACATAACCAACAAAGTAGACAATACCACCATTTAGCAAAGCAACAGGGCAACTGTTCAACTTGTCAACTTATCATCAAAGCAACTATTCAACAAGCAACGGACTTCATAATGAGGCATCGGTGGCTCTGGGGATAACCATAATACCCGGGAGGCTCCCCAAGAACACTTACCCAACCATATCCGTATGGCCATAACGGACGAGACCGATAGCTAGTGGTTATTCTCAACTAACACAGGAGGTGTGTTAAACCTTGAATAACCGACTAGCCCAACCAACAGTTCAACAACTCGTTGACCTCATTAACAACTGATGCCCGAAGGCCAACAACAAGTCCAGTGATCACATAATCAACAAATCACATATTCATCAGGTCAACGTTATTATATCAACCATATTATTACTAACTATAATAATCATCATGGCAACTACAATAGCAATAATATGTTACTTGCTGTAACCAAACTCGTTACAACCAAGTTATACTGAGGATTAGAGATCCACTCACCGAATACCTCAGTTGTCCACTCAGTAGTCTAATGTCACTGAGTCTTCTGTTTATCTGGAATTACAATAGAATAACACAAGTTAGTAACTTGTCTCAAATCAATCCAATATCTTACAATTGTAATTACATCAATAACTTATCACTTAGTCATGATTAATGATCATAATATTCACTTTCCAAATTCAATCATAATATGATTATTAACTTACATTACTTTAACACCGATCACACCAAGGTTATAAATAACCCTCTTGTCACATTAATCTACTTTGATTATCACTAATCAACATGGTTAAACCATTACTAAGGTGATTAACCTCATTTCATGAATTCATCAAAACCACAATATTTGATTTAATGAATACTTAACAATTAAATTCACACAATCATCTTTAATCATCGATTAAGTGTTCTTAGCTATAACCAATGCTAATTTGATCATATAATCCATGATCATCATCAAATTCATCATTAATCCTCAAGAACACATAATCATTTCCTTCAATCAAATGTTAGGCTTAGATTATAATCATGTATTAAACATAAATCAACAAGCCTCACATAACCACAAGCTTTACTTCATGAATAATTAACTAAACCCAAACTTTCTTCATGATCATCATTTAATTTTACCATTTCTAGCTTAAGGTTTAGATACTAATCATCATTTAAGCATCAACTAATCATTATAACATGATTACAAGCTTTAATTCATGAATTATCAACTAACCCATATCTTAACTCATGATCATCATTCATTTATATCATTTCTAGGTTAGATTTTCAACTACAAATCATGAATTAGATATCAACTAACAATTATTTCATCATTACAAGCTTCAATTTAGCATTACTCATCCTAATTTCATCATGTACACAAAACCCCATTTCATAGGTTTATGAGAATCAAGTAATCAAGACTTACAAGATGAGTAGAAGGATTAGAGAGTGATAATCCATGTTCTTGAAGCTTAAATTCGGATTTGGCATCTTCAATTTAGTGTTGTGAAAGGATTTTAGGAATTGATCTAGGGTTTATATGTTTATGTATGTATGTATATGTACGTACTGTATATAGATATAGTTTAGGAAAAAGAAACCGACTCAAATATGAGTTTATCACATATTTGGTTAAATTTCGTTCCCCGTACTTATCATTGTCTGGAACTTAAAAACCATTTGCGGGGAAACACTATTTTATTTTACCGTCAGCTGAATTAAATTAAAACAGTTAACAATTTACTAGTCACAATAAATTATGTGACTCTTTAACCAATTATTTTCAAATAATAACACAAAATTATTTTCTGACACACTTATTAAATATTAACAGTCAGAAAATATTAAATACAACTAGACTCGAGGAGTGGATGTTACAAATCTCCCCCCCTTAAAAAGATTTCGTCCTCGAAATCTGATCACACTTATTCTAATCTATATAATAGAATCACATATTCGTTCCTTTACTATATGTACATAAAATGTGTGTAACATTTTAAATCGTTTATGCATATTATCATTATGCATATCTTATCCCTACAAACACAATTTGTACATATTTCATTCTCTATTCCAATAGCTAACACCAAATGCAATATCCAGCATAAAGTGTAGCATAATTAACTATTTTATCACAATATACACGTATCATACGTTACTCCCTTGAGTAACTTATAAATATATATACCTATATTGAATTCTTTCCACATGCACATAACCAAATGTACATGTTTCTATCTTTTCCCCCTGCACATATACTGTGCATATAACCTGTCTCTAAACAGTTAACTGATCACTTACATGATCATTTGTAACTAGCCAAGTATACATCACAATCACTTGACATAAGTGAATCACATAGTCATATGAATTTTCTATTGTTATATCAATAATACTAGTGGTAATGGATACCACAATACTTACATTAACAATAGTCTAATGTCAATTTAATTCACAACTAGCAATTTAGCTAACAACTTGCTAAAAATTTTCACTTTTGCAACTAGCTAATTACAACTTTACAACTTGTAATTATAAATACAACTTGATTATATGAAACTCTTATTGGAAAAGAATCACAATTCATATAATCATAATCACATATAGAATAAACAATAAGCAGTATGTAGATGTCAATTCTTATGGTTAAAACTACTATTATATAATCAACTAGCATCCTATTACACCAATTGGATGCTAAGACAACACCTGTAAATACCATGTATCATCATCAATGGTATTTCAACAACACAAGGTGTAGTCATTAATCATCTTTTCAACAATATTAACACAATATTATTTATAATCAACTGACCTCTACTTTGCTTAAATCATCTTTTAATGTTTACTATTAATAATGCATCATATATACACATCACTTGTACAGTACCACATTAGTAAAAACAACTTAGTGGTTTATCACTCTTTCATTTTAGTCCATTATTGACTATTTTCAACTACAGGTCAACATATTTTACCTATTATTTTTAAAACTACTTAACTTTACCTGGTACTTAGTAGCCTCAACAATTCCATGTGAAATGGCATAATATAAATACGTTGGCCAGACGTAATCATATTATGTCAATCACACTTTATTCTCAGGCAACTTCATACCAGTTACTTTCCAAAGTGATTAAATTTTACTATCACATATATCAACATGTTCTCTCTAATCTTTACCTCTTTAGTTGTATTATAAATAAACATCTCATATCAAACATACACATTATAACTCTATTGACAAATATCAAATAAGTATAAACTCACACACTTCTTTTCAAACTCTAAGAATACTTATTTTAACCATTTCCAGTATTTTAGATGACTCATTTACTTTATCCTATTTCACTTAGTCCATAAAACTCAAGAACTTAAATCACCACCAACAACAGTTGGCCACAATTTGACAATACGACGAATACACAGCTTGAAAATAACTCATACTCAATAAAACTTAAGGACCTCTTAAAACAAGTTATAACGTCATATATAGTCATAGGAATGATCCCAAGGCTCAAAGAAACAAAAGCCCAATTTAAAACGTAAGTCAAAAGTTAAAAATAAGGTCCGAAAAACAGTAAAATACCATTTTCGGGCCCCAAACGACCCCGAAGTGCCCAAAACTGACAGGGCTCATAGCGACGCGATGAGCTTTGACCGTTGAGCCGTTTCCAAGTGACCCTGTAAATTTCGTCTTAATCGGACACCGAAATTTTCAAAAAAAATTTCTACGTCAAGTATTACGTCGAACGTCGCAATTTATTAAATTTTTTTTTTTTTTTTATTATACTAACTAACGCGATCCGGGAAAACGGGTGAGGATCGCGTTCCTTAGTTAAAAATGTTCTGTAACCAAATTAAGCATACAAACGCGATCCGGAGAAGTGAGCGGGATCGCGTTCCCAAGAGAAAACGCATCTGGACCCGAAATACACACACAAACGCGATCCTGGAAAATGGCTGGGATCGCGTTCCCAAGCATAAAATAATCTGTGATAAAATAACACATACGAACGCGATCCAGAAAAGATTGTTGGGATCGCGTTCCCAAGTAGAAATCTGAGTTTCAGCAAAATTCATATTTTTAGCCAATTTCAATCGCGTATAACTTTTTACTCGTTTAGAGTTAGACTCTAAAATTTTGCAGGCACGTCCACTATGCCAAAATGAAACTTTCCATTTTTACACTTTTTCAATTTACACGTTTTACGATAAAACGGACGTACGACTCATTTTTGACCATTTTCGACCATTTTGGTTGACACGCCATATTCCAAATGGCTTACTTTCTGATTTCAACCTTTTGCCAACATGTTTCTATATAGATTTGGGACGTGTGGGCATATTCATCACCTACAAACACTCATTCTACATTGTTTTGACACGTTGACCCGTTTAGGGGTCCAAATGGGCACTTTTAAGAAAATAATCACATTGACTACCCAAATCATTATCATCACCTTTTACTACTATCTTTATGACTTAAAGTCACTTTAACATTCTTTTTAATCAGTCCTCTACTCATTTTAACCTATTAACCATCAAGTGACCAATTTGGGCACTTTAACAACCCGTTTGGGTTTCAACCCATATAACCACTATTCAAACAACCATTTCACACTTTCTTGACTATTTCAAGTCAAACAAAACAATTTTCACTATTGGTGTCGCATTTTAACTTTCAAAACACCAATTCACATTGAAATCATCCTGTGTATAACAATTACAATAAAATTTCAACTTTAACTTTTTCCAAACTTGTCAACGCATATAAAGCCTTGTTGACCACTTTGACTTTCTACTTTACCATTTTTAACACCTAGATCATAATTCAACCACAATCATGATTAAGGCAAAACACATACACATCTAGCCACATTTTTCACTTTATTCATAGTTATTACCAAATGTGACTCCACTAAATTCAACTTTGACTTTTCCAAGTCAACACACACATTCAAATCAATGAACACTTTCTAATTTACACAACAACAAGACTCCAATCTTATTTCTTGAGATATATTAATATCTCATTAATATTTCACTATAAGGAGTCATTTCAACTTTGCTAATCATATTACTTTCAAAATTATTATTTCACATAACAATTCATACAACCGATTTCATATTTTAATTTCATATTGTAGACACAATTAAATCCACATAATAGCACTATTACAACTTATTCAACACAACGTCTACACGACTTAACACCTTTTTAACAATTTCAAGTTCAACATAAACTACCCAGTTTATTTCACAACATATGAATAACATCAATTGACTCAAAACTAGGGAATCATATCAGTCTGACTCAACTTACTTTAGGGTAGATCAACATCATCATAGCAAAGTACACAATTCAAACTGAATTAAATTCAACAAGGTTATCGAGAATCACCTGATGCACTTAATCCAGCAACAATCGAGGAATCAATGAGAATACCAGTCGGTTCCTCATATTCCTCCGTCTCTGCAACCAAAACAACATTCTAGCATCTTGTTTTAGGTTAGTACACATTCAATATCAACTTTCTCATGCAACCACTAATCCCCACCCCTGGAATGTTTGACTTGATACAATTCTAAGTTTGGGATTGAACATCTTATAATGTACAATTCACCCAAACTTATGCTCTGATACCAACTTATAACACCCCTCATTTATAATCATTTAAATATAGTAAATCGGAAGCGTAAGTCCAAATAGATAGTAATAATTTACATCCTTTTATCAATGCTATAAAATTTAACCTTTTCAAAACTATAATTTCTTCAACCGAGGTATTATATAAAAACATGATGAAACATTATTTTATACAAATTAACTATCAGAGTAGAGCCTCGTAGTCAAACATTCCTTCTAGTCCAACTTCTTGCCCACCCAATATTAAAGCCAAAACCTGCAAGAAGTGTTAATGTGGGGGATTAGCATAAAGCTAAGTGAGTAGATAACTAATCAACAGGCTAACTTAGCTCAACAACTTTGCATACAACAATTAACACATAACCAACAAAGTAGACAATACCACCATTTAGCAAAGCAACAGGGCAACTGTTCAACTTGTCAACTTATCATCAAAGAAACTATTCAACAAGCAACGGACTTCATAATGAGGCATCGGTGGCTCTGGGGATAACCATAATACCCGGGAGGCTCCCCAAGAACACTTACCCAACCATATCCGTATGGCCATAACGGACGAGACCGATAGCTAGTGGTTATTCTCAACTAACACAGGAGGTGTGTTAAACCTTGAATAACCGACTAGCCCAACCAACAGTTCAACAACTCGTTGACCTCATTAACAACTGATGCCCGAAGGCCAACAACAAGTCCAGTGATCACATAATCAACAAATCACATATTCATCAGGTCAACGTTATTATATCAACCATATTATTACTAACTATAATAATCATCATGGCAACTACAATAGCAATAATATGTTACTTGCTGTAACCAAACTCGTTACAACCAAGTTATACTGAGGATTAGAGATCCACTCACCGAATACCTCAGTTGTCCACTCAGTAGTCTAATGTCACTGAGTCTTCTGTTTATCTGGAATTACAATAGAATAACACAAGTTAGTAACTTGTCTCAAATCAATCCAATATCTTACAATTGTAATTACATCAATAACTTATCACTTAGTCATGATTAATGATCATAATATTCACTTTCCAAATTCAATCATAATATGATTATTAACTTACATTACTTTAACACCGATCACACCAAGGTTATAAATAACCCTCTTGTCACATTAATCTACTTTGATTATCACTAATCAACATGGTTAAACCATTACTAAGGTGATTAACCTCATTTCATGAATTCATCAAAACCACAATATTTGATTTAATGAATACTTAACAATTAAATTCACACAATCATCTTTAATCATCGATTAAGTGTTCTTAGCTATAACCAATGCTAATTTGATCATATAATCCATGATCATCATCAAATTCATCATTAATCCTCAAGAACACATAATCATTTCCTTCAATCAAATGTTAGGCTTAGATTATAATCATGTATTAAACATAAATCAACAAGCCTCACATAACCACAAGCTTTACTTCATGAATAATTAACTAAACCCAAACTTTCTTCATGATCATCATTTAATTTTACCATTTCTAGCTTAAGGTTTAGATACTAATCATCATTTAAGCATCAACTAATCATTATAACATGATTACAAGCTTTAATTCATGAATTATCAACTAACCCATATCTTAACTCATGATCATCATTCATTTATATCATTTCTAGGTTAGATTTTCAACTACAAATCATGAATTAGATATCAACTAACAATTATTTCATCATTACAAGCTTCAATTTAGCATTACTCATCCTAATTTCATCATGTACACAAAACCCCATTTCACAGGTTTATGAGAATCAAGTAATCAAGACTTACAAGATGAGTAGAAGGATTAGAGAGTGATAATCCATGTTCTTGAAGCTTAAATTCGGATTTGGCATCTTCAATTTAGTGTTGTGAAAGGATTTTAGGAATTGATCTAGGGTTTATATGTTTATGTATGTATGTATATGTACGTACTGTATATAGATATAGTTTAGGAAAAAGAAACCGACTCAAATATGAGTTTATCACATATTTGGTTAAATTTCGTTCCCCGTACTTATCATTATCTGGAACTTAAAAACCATTTGCGGGGAAACACTATTTTATTTTACCGTCAGCTGAATTAAATTAAAACAGTTAACAATTTACTAGTCACAATAAATTATGTGACTCTTTAACCAATTATTTTCAAATAATAACACAAAATTATTTTCTGACACACTTATTAAATATTAACAGTCAGAAAATATTAAATACAACTAGACTCGAGGAGTGGATGTTACAGTGGAGGGGAGGGGTGGGTAGGAAGAAAGTAGGAGGGAGTAGTCTACACTATTAAAAAGGTGGAGGGGGTAAAAATGAAAATTTGAAAATTCTTCTACTCCTTCTCCTCAAATAATACCTTCTCCTCTGAACCTTACCCATGGTTTGAAGTTAAAGATTATTGAGAAAAGTTCAAAAAAAAATGGTAAAAAAAAAGAGAATGGAGGAACCAATAGGATTGCTTCATTTCAAATACCTATTTCCACCTCTCTTTTTTTAAATCTAAATATCTCACAAACCGTATGTCTACAAATTATAAAAATTACATATTCGGAATCAGCGTCTTTTTCTCTTCGATTCCAGATCCAACAAGATATACTTTCGACGAAGTTTTTTTTTCATTTTTTTTAGGTTTTAAAAACTTTTAATGTGAAATCACATGTGATTTAACCCAAAAAAATAATCACATCCGCTTATATTTTCGATTAAACTTTAAAATAATCAAATCATTGATGATGTAAAGAGATTAAGGCATGAAAAACTAAGGTGTAATCACATGTGATTGAATATCAAACTATCAATCACATGTGTTTAAAGAATAAATTGACTAAGAATTATACAATCAAGTAAAAATCAAGTTGAAATCATATATGAATTATCATATATCGGTAAATTTTCATCAAATATCAATTTTTAACTGAAAATCATATGTGATTATATGCAAAATCATATGTGATTATATAACAAATCACTTGTGATTAAGTGTACAAATAACAATCACATGTTATTTTTAATGAAAACTATTGCAATTTTTAATTTTTTATATATAACTATTAATGTGGGTGAATATTAAGTTATAATCACGTATTAAGTAGCAAATACCATGAATAAATAATCGTGAACAAATTTTAATTTTTTTTAATCAAAAATCACATGTGATTATATTGTGAAATCCGGTAAAAAAGCGAAGAAAAAAAATTCGTCGAAAGTATATCTTGTGATATCTCTAATCGAAGAGAAAAACGCGCTGGTTTCGAATATGTTATTTTTATAATTTATGGACTTACTGTTTGTGAGATAATTAACCAAGGAGGTAAAAAATAGAAGTGAGTTTTGTAGAGAAATGGAAGAATCCTATTGGTTCTCCCATTCTCTACTTACTTTTTTAGCATTCTTAAAAGAACTCACCTCAAAGATTATTATATATATGCTTTTTAATTAAATACATCATATGTCTACTCTTACATCACTATATATTTGTTACAATAGTTTGGAAACCAATAAGAGCACAGGGTGTGGTAAACAATGTTCTGAGTAATGTTCTTGAGAATGTTGAAAGTGAGGATTCCGTGGTGTGGGAATAAGTTGGGAACGCCGGCCCGGTTCTGCGTTTGTATACGAACGGTGAAGCAAAAAACGCGCGAGAACGCTGGCCCGGTGAACGGCGGCAAAAACGGACTCACACCTTGTGCTCTAAAAGATCTAGTTATAGATTGAGTAGTAAAAGGCAAGGCTTACGATTATACTAGTAGTTACTTGCAAAATGCAACGAATAACATATGATGAATTGTATTGGTCGTTCGTAAATTAATATACGTGTGACAGTAATTTAAATGAAGTTATTATTATTATTAATTCTTTTAATTTGGTTGTTTATATTTTTTTCATACTATTCTCGTATCTTATACTTAACCCGTTAAAGTTAATTAATATCTATGTAAGTGGCTCCCCACAATAGTAATATAATTTTTAATGTGTTTATAACGTTTTACGTATTCATTTATTTTTCTAAAAACACAAAACATGCACAAATTATTTGTAACGGGCGATGATAATGTCACAGGCAATTTTATGTGTTCTACATGTAGTTAATAATCACATGTGTTACTAATTTGTAAAACCCACTAAAAAATGAAAAAAAAAATTGTCAAAAGTATGCGTTGAAGGACGGCAAATCGAAGAGGAGAAAACGCTGAATTTTATGGTGCAATTTTCATGATTTTTCGACTTACCGTTTGTGAGATATTTGAGTTTAAAAAATGTTGAGGAAATGGGTATTTGATGAAAATGAGTGGTTGAGATTGATTCTCCTATTCTCACTCAAAATTGATGTACTCGTTTGAACTCTACTCTGAATGATAATAGTATTTGTTATTACCATCACTTTATTCGGATGTGATTTCATTTATCCAAAGATGGATCAAGAAAAGCTTCAAGCCCACTAGAAATTATATGAGCCCTTTTTCCTCTGAATCTAGTAGCATTCTACAAGAAGCAGGCAATCACAGATTTGATACTTTTTCGCTTTTGACAAAAGAATGATTAGACCCTCAAACTTATTACTCGTATTATTTTTTTTTTTTTGTTTTATCTACATTTTTATTATTTATAACTACATATACAGTTAAGCTCTCTGGCACACACATAAATGCTTGGATTGATATTTGATTCTTTACAAACGAATTGTTATATGTCAAAAAGCTTGATTTTAGTTTTTTAATGAAAAGTCTTGAAAAGAGAATAACAATGTGCCCTTGATTTGATGTCGTTGTCAAAGGAATTGGTCAAGTGCAATTGATAAAAACACGTGAATGGCAACCGTGATGTCACCTTACACTACACTTGATATAGGAGCGGAGTCACGGCAGGGTAGTAGTCATCACATGTCCATTTGTTGTACGCATTGTAAATTTCATTTGAACATTGCATATTTTTATGCATTCCTTATTTGTACTACATGTACACGAAAATTAAGATACTCGTGCTACAGGTCACCACAAATTTTGAATTCGCCACTGACTTGATACGTACCAAAAAAATAAAAAATCCCTATCTCATAAGATTTCAAATACATTCAGATTTTCATTTTTGAATATTCGGAGTTTCGAATATCTGAAATTTTGAATAATAGTAACTTTTAAAACAATAGCAAGTTTTTCGAACTCAATGTTAGACACGAATCTAAATCTTATTTGAGTTTGAGTTCGAGTTGGAATTAAGTCTGAGTAACTAAGATAGATGCCCAAGATATGATATGATGTTTACTGGCCATCCATACCCTTTCTCTAATTTTGATTAAAATATTTCACTAAGACCAAAAACATTCTCCATTCTCCTGAATTAAATACAATAAACTGAATAACCAATAGGAAAAAAGAGTAAAGAAAACAACCAATTGAAATAATAAAGTAAGGAAAACTAGGAAGAAAGCCAATAGAGATCCCTCTGATAACTCCACTAATAAACTACTAGTGGGCAGCCAAAAAAAATATCAAGATTTCACACAAACACTTTCACCCACCCCATTAAGCCCTCCTTCAACTTCAAGATTTTAAGCCTTCCACTTTGTCTGTGTCTTTCTTCATTGAAACCTGCTTCAGTTCTTTTTCTCACATGCTATCCTTACCACACACATAAATTCAGTATCTTTACTTCTCGTATAAACACTTCTATGTGTTTTTTCATAAAAAGATGCTAACTTTCTTTGATGGGTTTGTTTTTTTAAGTTCAAGATGCTCTTGATTGTGTTCCCTTTTTGTACCTTGTAAATTTGGCTTGATTCCAAAACTACACTTGTGTTCATCACTATTCAGCACTTTTTCCCCCTGTTCATATCAATTCTAATGCTATGAGGGGTTTAGTGATGTTATTTTTTGTGTGTATCTTGTTGGTTAGTGGAACATTCTCAGTTGTGTATTCGAAGACCGATTTGGTTAACATTGGAGCCATATTAACCTCTAAAAGCATCAATGGGAGGGTCTCAACTATTGCTATGAAGACTGCTGTTGATGATATCAACTCTGATCCCACCATTTTACCAGGAAAAGTGTTAAATCTTACAATTCATGATGCAAATTACAGTGGTTTCCTCAGCATTGTTGGGGGTAAAGTTACTTCTTTGAAGTTCATTTATATAAGTTTAAAATGTGAATTCAGTCCTTTTGAGGTAGAATTTTCAAATAGGAAATCAGTCCTTATAATCAACAAGTCATTAGTGATTTCATATTAGAATTTTAGAGGGGTGGGGAGTTGAATTACTTCTTGAATAATTAATTCTAATGTTTGTGTAGCATGCTTTTGCTTCTTACTCATCAAACTGATCATTAAAGGATAGTGCAAAGTTACCTACAGGCCTTTTATTTTGTTCTTATTTTTTATGCTAGTACCTTAATAATTTTTCAACGTTTAAGCAATACTAAAGGTGATTGATTTTACCTTGAGAACAGAAGCACATCCAAACACTATATCATGCACACTTATATGAGTATAATGGGCGGCTTGGATGAGTTACATAACATGTCAATAGGGTATTAAACTGAAATTTCGGTTTGGGTTGGGCCGATTTGAGCTGAAACACGTTATGTCATAATTTTTAGAGGTTATATATTAATCAGTGTATCAAAGATGGTTTTTAAAAAGATATATTATTAAAGTACTAATCAAATTTCTGATAAACAATTTGGGAAATTGTTAACATTTACTTCGGGTGATATTTAACCCTTTCGACCCATTCTCTGTTAGGCGAAAAGTTTTATGTTACTGGTTTGACTGCATAGAAAAAAAACACACCCCAAATCAACCCATTCCTGAGTAAATGGGTTGAAATCACCACCTTTGGTAGGGTTGTCATCTCATGCATACATATGCGGTATATATAGTTATTTCATACTTAATGTTTTTCAGCATTGAAGTACATGGAGGCTGACATCGTGGCTGTAATTGGTCCACAAAGTTCGGTTATGGCTCATGTACTTTCAAATCTTGCAAATGAACTCCACGTCCCCTTTTTGTCGTTCACAGCATTAGACCCCTCACTTTCACCTCTTCAATACCCGTATTTCATCCAAACAGCTCCTAATGATCTTTATCAAATGACTGGCATCGCTGAAATGGTAAGCTATTTCGGTTATAGAGAAGTAACTGCAATATTCACCGATGATGACCAATTTAGAAATAGTATATACACATTAGGAGATGAGCTTTCAGAAAGGCGCTGTAAGCTCTCCTATAAAGCACCATTACCACCAGACTCCACTTTATTTCCGCAAGATATTCATGATGCATTAGTGAAAGTTAGGTCAATGGAGTCTCGGGTCATCGTTGTACATACGTATCCTAAAACGGGCCTTTCGATTTTCGAGACTGCTAAGAATCTTGGCATGATGAGAAAAGGATATATTTGGATCGCAACGACTTGGTTATCAACGGTCTTGGATTCTACTGGTATTTCTTCTAATAATGCATCTTTTTTACAAGGGGTTCTCACGCTTCGGCCCCATGTACCAGATTCAAATGAAAAAAGCGATTTTTTCAGCAGATGGAAGAATTTGAGTAACGGGTCAGTTGGGTTGAACCCGTATGGTCTATATGCTTATGATACAGTTTGGATGATTGCACATGCAATTGACAAGTTTTTTAATGAAGGTGGCAATATTTCTTTCTCAAATGATTCTCGTTTGAGTGATTTAAAGGGAACAAAAGGTTTAAATCTTGGAGCACTTAGTTTTTTTGATGGGGGAAAACAATTGCTTAGCAATTTGCTGCAGACAAATATAACTGGTTTAACTGGGCCCATTTGGTTCAGTCCTGACCAGTCGTTAGTAAACCCTTCTTTTGATGTAATCAACATGGTTGGGACTCAGGGTTGGGTTATTGGATACTGGTCGAACCATTCTGGGCTATCAGTTCAAACTCCAGAGAGTCTTTATGCAAAACCAGCCAATCGTTCTTTTGCCAGTCAACGCTTGACAAGTGTAGTATGGCCTGGAAACACTAAAGATAAGCCTCGTGGATGGGAATTTTCAAATAATGGAAGACCGTTACGAATTGGAGTTCCATTGAGAGTTAGTTTTACAGATTTCGTTACACAAGACAATGGTTCACATGAAATTCATGGATTTAGCATAGACGTTTTCCTTGCAGCCAGAAAATTGATTCAATATCCAATTCCTTATGAGTTTATCAAGTTTGGGAATGGTGAAAAAAACCCAACCTACACCGAGCTTGTGAATAAAGTTGCATACAATGTAAGTAAAAGGGTCATTCTCTTTGCATCTTGGAAGAGATGATCTAATATTAATGTTTGTACAAACAGATTCTGCCATGATTAGAGGTCAAATAATTTTGTTTTAGATAATGAGTTTCATGCCAACTGCAACATAATTGATATCCAAGGGTAAAATAATGTTGCTTATTTACCATTACTCAAAATTTAATTTGAGAGATTGGTAATCCAATTTCTCAAAATGTCTTTTTACTTTCTGAATAGAAAAAATTAGTTGTCATGTTATTTGTTAATTTCAGAGATAATCAGAATTCGTCAAACACTCAAACATCTTATTATTCGATTATTATAACTTCAACCACAAGAAGCACAACAAATACTATCTTTTACAACCTGCTTTTACAAGAGGATTATCCGATTCTGATTAATCATCAGCACATTGTCACATGCTGTAATAATGATGATATATACATGTTGCAGGTTTTTGATGCGGCTGTTGGTGATATTGCAATTGTCACTAACCGTACAAAGATTGTGGACTTCACACAGCCATATATAGAGTCGGGTTTAGTTGTAGTCGTCCCCAAAAAGAAGATAGAGTCAAGTGCTTGGGCTTTCTTAAGACCTTTCACTCCACTGATGTGGGCAGTCACTGCACTTTTCTTCATTGTTGTTGGAGCTGTAGTGTGGATACTCGAACACAGGCTGAACGATGAATTTAGGGGCCCACCCAAACAACAGTTGGTTACCATCTTGTGGTAAGCAGTTTATATGATGACCTTGCTTTATATGTTCACATAGAGTGGCAAGATGGGTGGTAGGATAACATGTTAAATGGGTCCTTTTTTGGTATTGGGTTGAAGTGAGATGGGGTGGGTTAACCTGCAAAGTGCAAGCAGTTTATTGTCCATTTTAAAATTATTATGTAAATAATTAATGTGTTACAGTTATGATACAAATCTTTGATTAAGTGACCAAGGAGGCTGTATGCATAAATAATAAGACTTTCGACCCCATTCCCTTTTTGGCTATATTTTGATTTGACTTGTTTGAGATATAACTCAAACCTAACAGACATATATTCAAGAGCAAATGGGTTGAAGTTGCCAAATCTAATCTAGTTTTCTTGTTTGAGTTATCATCCTGTCTGATGCAAGACGGAAGCATGCTAAATATGTTCTAGCAAACTAGTAGACAGACGTGTGTTTAGTCAGAAATTTGATATAATTCAGATTATCTTTCAAACCATATAATGAGTCTTTATATATACGTAATACGTTGACCAGACTTCATATTCGTGCTCTACGTACTCATATTCCCAACCTAATATGACATTCGTTTGACGGAATTCCCAACGTAATTTGATTAATATGGACAGAGAAACAATCGAAAAACATAATAATCTTAAAACTTGTGAGTAGTTCGATATCAGATTGCCATATGACAAAATTTTTTTGAGCCACACAACTCCAGGTTGTGGTTGTTTGTGAAGTTGGGGCATTTGCCCGTATGCTTTACAGCTTGCTCCATATATGAATTGGCCAACTGTGTTATTTATTCCTCATCATTTTCCTAAGGTTTTCTCTTGTTTTGCAGGTTTACCTTGTCAACTATGTTTTTCTCACACAGTAAGTTTTAAATATGTGACCCTCGAATAAAAATTCTAGAGGTGGCAATTTCACCAATTTGCTTAGTTTTTCTTTAGTTTACGCTGAACCAAACAGCTTTTTCATTAGAATTGTCTTTGAAAGGTAAACAAGTCAAAATCACCAAAGTCGTATTTCTATTGCATCAAATCCAAAGTTCATATATTTTTGTATAATGCAGCTATGGCAATCATTTGACAGTCGCTATAGATAATTGCTTTAATAATTTTGAACAGAAGGTGCTTCAACTAAAGCTGACCCATATCGACCTGTCACAAGAATGATCCACTCCTTTACCAGACACGCCCATTTGGCCACCTCTAGTTTATTTTAATAGCTACTCATGGTGAAGTGGTGATCAAATTTGAACATTTGCAGGAGAAAACACAGTGAGCACCCTTGGTCGTATGGTTCTTTTCATCTGGCTTTTTGTAGTTCTGATTATCAACTCAAGTTACACTGCTAGCCTTACATCAATTTTAACTGTGCAACAACTTTCATCACCAATCAGAGGAATCGAGTCATTGATCACAACCAATGAACGTATCGGGTTTCAAGTAGGATCATTTGCTGAGAATTATTTAATGGAAGAACTCAACATACCAAAATCGAGACTTGTAGCTCTTGGTTCGCCCCAAGAATATGCTGAGAAACTTGGGGCAGGAATAGTTGCTGCCATTGTTGAAGAAAGGCCGTACATCGATCTTTTCCTTTCAAACAACTGTCAATTTCAAGTTGTTGGCCAAGAATTCACAAAAAGCGGGTGGGGCTTTGTAAGTACCTTGATTAACATACTACTGTTCATTATAGCTGTTGTTTGACTTTTAAGGTCAACCTAACTGATTTTCAATATAAGGGGGTGTTTAGATGTGCTTTTCATTTTTCAAAGTGATCATGTGAATTCGAATGATTAGATTAGAATAACTAGCTGGGATTAAATGGACAGTAGGATATAGCGTTTGGAGGTGCTTTTGCTGTTTGGAGTTGTCATGATTAGAAAATCAGTTGTTTAAGCGTTTGAAATATTATGATTAATTATGAAGTTTACGAATAAAAATGACCATAAAGAATGTTCATGTGTAAAACAAATAGATACATTTTGTGAGATGCGAATAAACTCTCTTGCATTGGGTTAAAAAAATTGTAATCCAATGATTAGTTTTGTCACAACCAGCTTGAAACTGATTATTTGCCCAAAAACTCGTATGATGAAAAGTAAATATTTCTATCCAAACATTAATATTTGATCATTGTGATATAATGTTAGTTTGTGTTAAATGTGTGGCAAATTCATATCAATGTCGAATAAGAAAACTACTACTTTGACCATACAAGTCATAATTCTATGATTCTTTTCTCAGGCATTTCCAAAGGACTCTCCATTGGCGGTTGACATGTCGACTGCAATCCTAACATTATCCGAGAATGGTGAGCTTCAAAAGATTCACGACTATTGGCTCAAGAGAAAAACCTGCAGCCCACAAAGCTCAGACTCAGACCAACTTCAATTAGAAAGCTTTTGGGGACTCTTTCTAATATTTGGAGTAGCTTGTGCTCTTGCTATTCTTATATATTTGTGTATGATGCTCCGTGAGTATGGAAAACATCATTCTGAACTCCCTGACCCGTCTCCAAAAAAGGGGTCTCATTCTGTGCGACTGCAAAGGTTTTTATCTTTTGCAGATGAGAAAGAAGAGGTATCAAAGAGTAAATTAAAGAGAAAAAGGGATATGTCAGTATCTGGGGTCAATGGTAGAGAAGTTGACTCGAGAAATAGGTCAAACCGAATCCAAGCAGAGGTTGATGATGATTAAAGAGCAAATGTGAATACTTGATATGTCTAACATTTGGGTTATGAAAGAGATGGATGTAATTGGTTTACTTGTGAGTTGTAAACATGAGTTAGATAAATGTATAAATGAAAACTTTACTGTAATATGTTATTTTATAAAACTGGACTCTGTCTACAAACAATACTACTTACAAGAATACTGGTTTTCAACGTATGACCCATCATTTTAAATACGAGTCTGGTTCATATATCTACTGGACATCAATAATTTCAGTGTTATGTTAATGAGCTGGATGGCTTCTATCAGCGGGGATGATCGCATACAACAAACGTAAACAAAGATGAAATATAATCCGCAAAATACTAGCAAAACACACTTATAGCAAAAAGTAGCAATCAATCTGTTGTGCTTTTGGATGAAACTCATCATCAAATATTGTCTTTTCATTTTTCTACACTCAATTTCCTATTGAAAGTCAATAGTGTTTTGGGTAAAAAGATGAAATTTCCAAAACTTTAAGGGTTGGTTCTGCCATTTATTCAAAGTTTATTTTACTTCCTCCACTTTTCTTCTAACGCTTTGTTCCAGAGTTTTTAATAGAAGAAAAGAGAGGAAGTGAAAATGAAAGAAAGGTAAGGAACCCAAATCTTCCCAATTTGGGAGGAAAGGCAGAAAGGAAAATATCATGTGATTATCCCTCAACTTCTTTCCCTTTCCCTTCTTAAAAAACTTAGGAACCCTCAAAACCCTAAAACCTCGGCTACTGAAACATGGCAATTCTCCACCATCAACCACCGTTCGCCACCACTTTTTTCAAAATCCCCAAACTTCCCCGATCATCCTTCCGATGCAATCTCCTTTTCTCTTCTATATCCGAACCCGAACCCGAACCCGTTTTCACCTCTGTTAAATCATTCGCTCCAGCCACCGTTGCCAACCTCGGACCCGGCTTCGACTTCCTCGGCTGCGCAATTGACGGAATCGGCGATCACGTCACCGTAACAATCGACCCAAATGTCCAACCCGGTAGAATCGCAATCTCCGAAATCACCGGAATCCATAACCCCTATAAAAAACCCAGCAAAAACCCGTTATGGAATTGCGCTGGAATCGCGGCAATCTCGGTCATGAAATCGCTTAAAATCCGCTCACTGGGTCTCTCTCTTTTGATCGAAACCGGGCTCCCTCTTCGGAGCGGGTTAGGGTCCAGCGCCGCGAGCGCTGCCGCTTCCGCGGTTGCGGTTAACGAAATTTTCGGAGGGAAATTAAAGGAATCCGATTTGGTACTCTCTGCACTGGAAGCTGAAGCTAAGTTATCAGGTTATCACGCGGATAATGTAGCACCCGCTATCATGGGTGGGTTTGTGTTGATAAAAAAACTACGACCCATTAGAATTAGTTCGGCTTCCGTTTCCAACTGAAACGAATCTGTGGTTTGTATTAGTGACTCCAGAGTTGGAATTACAAACGAAGAAAATGAGGTCGGAGTTGCCGAAAGATATACTAATGTCAGATCATACATGGAATTGTAGTCAAACGGGGGCATTGGTTGCGTGTGTGTTGACCGGGGATTTGGTGGGGTTTGGGAAGGTAATGTCGTCTGACAAAATAGTGGAACCGAAAAGAGGGAAGTTGATTCCGGGGATGGAGGATGTTAAGAGGGCTGCCATTGAGGCGGGGGCGTATGGGTGTACGATAAGTGGGTCAGGTCCCACGGTTGTAGCAGTTACGGATAGTGAGGAGAGGGGCAGGGAGATTGGGAAGAGAATGGTGGAAGTGTTTATAGAGAAGGGAAAGTTGAAATCCTTGGCTATGGTGAAGAAATTGGATAGAGTTGGTGCTAGAGTTATCACTAGTATCTCCTATAGTTCTAAACTATGATCATGAATACTAAAGATTAGAACTATTTTATAGGTTGTGTGTTCATAATCATAGCCTCATAGGTTCAAGAATGACTTTGGACAAAATTTTGTAGGGTTATTGTTTAGCATTTAATTATATTTTGGTCAATTTCTCATAAGAATCACAATGTTATCAAGCATCAACACATCTTTCATGTGAAGTGAACTCATTCTAATTCTATAAGATATAATCTTTGGACTCTTTAGAAAGATCGTCTTTCGTAGTTCACTTTGTTGTATAGAACTTCAAAAATAGCCGGTTTGAATTGGTTACATATTCAGGGTAGGTGCTATCTGAATCATTCAAGTTAACATTTCCTTCCTTTTAGATAGTCAACATATAACTTGGAACTTTCAGCATATGACATTACAAGCAAAGAGCCAAAGACTAATGTTATTTAACGAGCTCAAAAAGTCAAAAGGCTAATACCATTGATTCCCCTTTGACCTTTGGGTCTATACAAACACCATCTAACAATTCCTAATCCAAGAATCTTTCGCTAATATAACTTTTATCATGTTTGACTGTTTTCATAATAAGTTCCTTCAGAGATGGAATTCGTTCAATGATTTTCTTTTCGGTGCAAGGGCACAATAAGTCGTGTGCTCATTCTTGCAAAAGCAACTTTGTCCATCACAGTCAATCAATAAGTTGAATCATTTAGTTAAAGTTTTACACCTAAGAATGGTTTGCACTAGAGACGAGTTGTAATAGGTTTAGGATTGATACTTGAAGAACCGATCCAAAATGCATTTGGGATGTTACCGAAAACTTAAGTTAACAATCACTTATGGTATTTCAGTACTTTCTGATAGGATTCTTCATAATATCATCTTGTATGTTGGAAAGGAGAAACTATAAAGTAAATTAGGAAACTAGTTGATGAAATACTGTATGATAAACGATATTTGTCCTATATGGTGGTCGCTCTTTCTCATAGTAGCACTTCATGCGAATATGCAATAACCAGATAATAATTGTATAAATGCATTATGCATCTCCAATAAAGTTATCTTGTAAATTTGGTCAGCCCTCATCAAATGGGTTATTTCTTCTTTAATATTTGAATTTTTAAATGATTGGAATCAAGAGTTGGAAATTAAAAATGGTAATTTTTGGTATAGGTCATTGCACAATTAGAACGACATGACTACCGAGAAATGAAGGTGTTTTTAATGGAAGATTCGTAATATCAAATGAAGGCTTACATCTGCGAACAAGTGCTTTTCACACCAATATCACACTTGAGATAATCCTTATTTTCGGTTCTAGTTCATTATTCGGTAGTTTCTTTACATGAGACCATACCATAAAGATCTAGCAATCAGTTTTGCTGGTTCCTCTTTTGATTATATGTGTTTGTTCCAATTTATATTATTATTCCTACTTCACCAATAGTTGAAGAAGAAATTATTTTAGCATACTTCATTTTATGCAAGGAAAAAATATATGCTGTGAAGTCTTTTTTACTAACATCTTACCATCACACTTCAATGTTTTTTTGACAATAGTTTGAGAAATATACAAAGTGTAGGGTAGGGTTCAAACGAGAATAGGAATTTGTGTGAGAATGAGAGAACCAATTATATTAAGCCATGTGTACAAAGAGAATATTCCACATGTACAAAACTCATTTACCCCAACATCAATTATCTCACAAACGACAAATCGAAAAAGTATGAAAATTGCACCATTAAATTCAGCGTTTTCTCCTCTTCGATTTGCCGTCCCTCAAGGCATACTTTCGACGAGTTTTTTTTTTTTTTTTTCATTTTTTGGTGGGTTTCACATTTACTAACACATGTGATAAAGTGTTGCGTTTAGGGTTTAGGGTTTGGGGTTTAGGGGTTAGGGTTTGAGGTTTGGGGTTTCTCCCCGAAACCCCAAACCTCAAACCCTAAACACTAACCCTTAAACCCCAAACCCTAAACGCTTTACAAAACTCTAAACCCTAAATCATACTAAACCTTAAAACCTACTAAACCCTAAACCCTAATAAACCCTAAACCCTACTAAACCCTAACCCTAACCTTAAATCTTAACCTTAACCACAAATTAAATGTATAACCAATCACTAACACATGTGTTACTAATTTGTAAAACCCACCAAAAAATGAAAGAAAAAAAAAAGTTGTCAAAAGTATGCCTTGAGGGACGGCAAATCGAAGGGAGAAAACACTGAATTTTATGGTACAATTTTCATGATTTTTCGACTTACCGTTTGTGAGATATTTAATTTTTAAAAATGTGGAGGAGAGAGAATAAAGTGACACATGGCAGAAATCTGTTGGTTCCCTCATTCTCACTTAAATTTGGTGTACTCATTTGAACCTTACTCACAAAGGGTATGATAATAATAATAATAATAATAATAATAATAATAATAATAATAATAATAATAATAATAATAATAATAATAATAATAATAATAATAATAATAATAATAATAATAATAATCTATCTTATATATTAAAAAAAAATCATGAAAGAATAATAACCATTAGATGATGATCAACAATAAAGATCTAACCCTTAATTTAATCAATGACATCATTAATCCTATTTTTATATTATTAAAAGACTAATATACCCTTCTATATTTACAATATACACCCTTTTATACTTATAATATATATCCTTTATTTCTCATTTAATTGTAAATCACTTCTCCAAATATTTTTTTATGAAAAAATTAATTTAATACCTACATTTTTTTTCTTCATAATTCAAATTCTTCCTACAATCTTCTTTATTTTTTTCTAAAAAAAGTCCCAATAAGTTATTTTTCAGTTTCAAAAAATTTATGGCTTCATTCCATCACCCAATAATCTAAATTCTTATACGATCATCTTTTTTTATTCTTTTATCAATTTCTAATTACCAATTATAAAAATAATGACATACTTAATCATATTTTTTGTATGATTAAAGACTAATATGTCCTTCTATATTTATAATATGCACCCTACTATATTTACAATATAAATCATTTATTTTTTTCCTTAATTCTAGATTGCTCCTCCAAATATTTTATGAAAATTTTAATTTAATAACTACTTCATTATTTATTCCATAATTCAAACTATTTATACAATCTGTTTTTTTTTATTTAATTTTTTTCTTAAAAAAAACTTCAATACGTTATTTTTCAATTCCAAAAAATTCATGGCTCCAATACGATCACTTTTTTATTTTTTTTAATAATTTTATCAATTTTTAATTTCTGATTCTTGGATTAGGGATGACAACAGGTCGGGTTCGATCGAATTTTATTGTATATATACCCATACCCGTTTAGAATATTTGTACCTATACCCGGCCCAATACCGAGGTACCCAATTAGTATTACCCATTGATTTTTTAGATTTATTCACGGCTTTCGGTTATCCTCATGTATGTAGTTTTGGCTGAAAAAAATGTTTAGTTGTTCAAAATATAATGCAAAATTGAAACACGGTAAAAAATCAAACCAAAATACCATAAAGCTAACAATTTAACTATTGAATTAACTAATTCAAAGTTTCGGTACGTTCAACATAACGAACAATTTCATGTTTTCATATCATACAAAATCAAAAAGTAATAATCATAGAAATCCAAATATAAAGGCGTATGTTACCGGTTGATATGTACATTATCTTCTTATATATAAAAATATTATATGTAACTCAAATTAGTAATAACAATTATACGGGTATGAATACAGGTAAACGGCTGTTGATACAGATACATGTAATTAGGCGGGTATTATCAAAACTCATCACCATACCATAGCCGCGAAATAAAAAGATATGTACTCAAACCGCGTCCAAACCCTCTAACCCGCCTCCATATATATTCTGGAGTGGATATCTTCTTGAGTTAGTTTCACTCACAAGTCTACTCTTTTAATTATAAAGTAAAAAATGGTGAAATTTGTTAGACAAGGGATGATAATGTTCTTATTGATAATGATTATGATACAAGCAAGGTAGACCACATCACATTATCAATAGAAGTGTTATGAAATTTCGATATTAACTTCTAACCTCAAAATATTATTTTTTTGGCTTTTGTTTTTCCGCTTATACTATCACAATATCATGTACGTGAATCTATTTTAAAAATAAGTGAATGTTAAAGTTATTGAAAATATAATAACAATCTCATAGCTTTAGCGATAATTCTTAAATAAACTTACATTGTTCTTGAAAAATATATTACAAAATTCCTCACTAATTTCTTGAATATGACCTACATTGTTCGAGTAATTGTTCGTATGAATTCTCACCGTTGTAACAAGCATAACCATACACATTTACGACGAATGAAAATAATATAGGAATTTTAACAAATAATATAACCGAATGTATCTTATCATACCTCAAACAAAAATCAAAGTAAATGATTTAACAAGATAGTTGTGTTTCACTGATAAGTAAGTTAAGTCGTCCAATTTAGACGGTGAACATTTGAACAGTCTTTTGGTCACAAGTTCTTTGATCTACTAATGCAATCCATATATAAACACATTCGCTACACATATACTAATATCATTCAAATTATATATTATGTTTTGCTTCATATGCTAAAATTCGTGAGTAATTGACGGTTAACGTACATTGATAATTAACTTAGTCCGGACGTACATATATATGAGCCGATTAGATATTTTTCATGAACGATCCCACGAATTTCGCGGTTCCTTAACTAGTAATAATAATAATAAATAATTAATATAAACGAATAATTATCATCTCTTTATCTTTGTATTTATTTATTAAGTTAATTTAATTAATTTCAACGACTTTTTAAATAATTTTTCCATGGAAAAAAAGATCTTTTTGTCTTATATTTAACAAAAATAATTCCCCTTATCTATGGCTCCAAGAGAGTCAACTGCTTTTTAACAGTTACATATTTCATTGACTTTCAATTTGGTGCATTGGATCTCATTGACTTTACATCACAGCCGTCCTTTATTCCATAGTTTCGGTTAATTTGCGCCGAATACAATTTTCTTCCATGGTCAACCACTCCCACGATCATCCTGCTCCGCTTTCAAAGGAGGACATCCTTCAAATTGATTAATCTAATTCACTCTTTTCTCTTAAATTTTGGCGGAGCAATTCACTTCAACACCCCTCGATTTCAAGAACTAAACCCTAAATTGTTCCACCAACTTCCATAATTCAAAAATTGGAGCACCTTCTTCTTCATTACTCGTCACAAATTGGAGGTTTGAGCTGAGATTATATGTTCACCATCGAGGGTCCCTTTTTTCTCTCCGTCTTTTTTATACATTCTTGGCATTGGGATTTTTAGTTTCTGAATCTTTTAGGTTGTTTTAATTTTGTAAAATTAAGGGTTTGTAATTACAGGAATAAGGATGAACCATGGTTTCTCATGATGTTTTGTCTCTGAAATGGTAACCACTTGACATGTTAGTCGGTAAACGATTTATCAATTGGTTATGATTTCTCAAACATATATAATTTATTGATTTGGTGATTATATTGTAGATTTAAATTTACTTTTTTATAAATTGTTTCATGAGCTGTGATGAAACACTAACCTATGTATATGTATATTCCACTTGCTCCCTGTAAACCTTTTTCATTAGTATATTGTAATATTTAATTTTTCAATTTCATTGGTACTATTAAACATTGTGTATATTTATATATGTCATGGACACGTTTCGTTTCCTTATTTCAAATATATTTTGTGGATTTTAGTATCTTTTGTAGGATTGCTGATAAGCATCAAATAGATAGTATATATTATATTAATTTATCCTTATATTTTTATACATTTTATTGCATTTATATGATTTTAGATACTTATTTTGTTAATAATTGCAGAAATGTATTTTAATTGAAGAATGAAGAAAAAGGAACAAGAACGAGACCAGAACTGAAGAATTAAAGCACTTAAAAAATTAAGATTAAAGACCTTGAAGAAATAAAGACTAAAAGAGTTAAAATGAAGAATTGGGCCCAAAAGAGAATAAAGTCCGGTTATGAAGATTGAGAGTCCAAAAGTTAAGCCCAAGCCCGTAATTGGAATATTCTGGAATTAACATTCAACCGGCGGTTGGATTAACCAACCGGCGGTTGAGCTTTAGTGTTTAATGCGGTGGAGACACGTGGAGTTGGACCCGGATTCGAATTACTTCAACCGGCGGTTGGAGTATCCAACCGGCGGTTGGAAGGTCAGCCAGAAAAAAGTATAAATAGAGGCTTAAGCTAGGTCATTTGATATACGAATCAAGAATACTAAACCGAAAGTTAGGGTTTTAGGGCAACTTTAAGGTGCGATTTTGGAGGCAAAGGAGCTAGGGTTTGAAGGTTTTTAACCCTAGGAAAAGCTGGTTTGCTAATTGGTTCGGTTTCTTTATCCTTGTAACTTTATTAATCTTTTGGGTTATTTTGGATATTGTTTATTTGAATTAATTACTTATTAGGTTTTCATTATGAATGTTTAAATGTATGTTTATTAGAATTATTATATGAATTATATGTTTATGTTGGAACTATATTATTGAATGTTTATTATACAAGAATTGTCTGTGTTATATTAATATTGATAAAAGTTAACTGATTTATATAGATAACTTTACGAAGCTAGTGAGTTTTATAAGTTAATTAATGATTATCAATTATTAATGTTAAGTAACACTGTAATTCAACCGAAGCTAGGAATTGTATTAATAAACTGCTGATAGATCTTAATAAATAGTAATATTGTACTTAATCTTTGGCAATGCTACTATATGAAAATTATCTTAATCTTTGTGATTTTCTACATTAGTAATTCACCAATAATAATAGCCAACAAAGCAAATAGACATAAGTTGATATAATACGTTTAATAAATAATTGTTTAAACAGATATAATCTTCTATCCACTTGAGTATACTTAAGTTGTTTCCTAGAACTTATCTATTAGAATCTGTATCAATAATATAAATATGTTCGTTCGGAACTAAAACGTCCCCCTTATCTTGTAGATTATTGTAAATTGGATCCTTATATTAAATTGTACTATAATTGTAAATATTTGTAATTAGAATAAATAGATAATTAGTTATAAATAAGAATAACGTTTTCTTGTGTTCCTTGTGTTTGAATTTGGACTTACTTATTAAGCTATATTACATGAACGGGTTAATCTTGCCTGAATTGTGTGATAGTATTATTTAGTATTTCCTTAATTAAACTTGTTTTTATAATTGCATATACTTAGCACATATCAAGTTTTTGGCGCCGCTGCCGGGGAACACTTAACCGGTTGAACTTTTGTTTTACCGGGAAAGCGGTGTATTTTATTTTAAACTAATTATTTTACTTGTATAATTTTTATTTCTGATACTTTGCAAAATCATTAAGAAATATCGGCTCACCCATTGAGAATACTGACAAAAACAAAGGTATAAGGAGAGTAAAGCCCTATCTCATTGATTTATCATATAAGAGGTAATGTGCTTCTCAAAAGAAATAGGTTTTTAATAAGCTTCGCGCTGACCTGTTTCTCCGCTTTTGTGTACTATCAATGGAGCTACCGAAATCTATTGACTAGCTTTGTAAAAGAACTTAACCAAAATCACTGTAATTTCGAATTGTTGTATAATTAACTAAATTGCATTACTAACAAATAGGAGAGTTGGGTTAGGTATAATTTTTCGAATATTTAATTTTGAATGTGTTTTATTATTAAATTATCGGGATTCATATTTACCAACTTGAATATTACTAACAAACTACTAACATCTACTTTTGAATTTAAAGTACTACTACAATTCTGTTCTTCTTTGCAGATGGATGTATGACCCGCACACTTCATCCGGATCCACTTAGTCCATTTGACGAACCAGAACGAGAATTTCATTCTAGAAGACGATTGTCATATGCGCCACCTAATTCGCCAGAACAAGGAATTTCATCTGACGAAGACGACTTGATATTTCATAACAGTTTAGTAAAAACGGCTAAAAGAGGGTATTACTCCGATTCAGATTTAGATAGAGTACATTCGAGACAACATATAGTATTTCCAAGAGATTCTGAACCAAAACAAAGAGACATGGCAGACGTAGCTAACATGACGCTTGAGGATTACACGATTCAAACTCGTGGAGATCCAAGACCTGGAGTGGTTAGGCCTGCTATAGCTAGAGAAGTAGAATTTGAATTAAAAGGACAATTTTTGAAGGAATTGAGAGAGAATCCTTTCAGAGGAGAAGATAAAGAAGATGCAAACGAGCATGTTGAGAAAATTTTAGAAATTGCAGATATGTATAATATTCCTAATGTTACAAGAGATCAGGTGATGTTACGAGTATTTCCTTTAACATTAAAGGATGGAGCTAAGAGATGGATTAATAATGAACCAGCCGGATCTATTACTACTTGGGAAGATCTTCGTAAAAAATTTCTAAAAATGTATTGTACACCTTCCAAAACATCGAAAATGATCGACGAGATTAGGAATTTTAAGCAGAAACCCAATGAATCTCTATATCAAGCTTGGGAAAGATATAAGGAGATGTTACATAAATGTCCACAACATGATTTAAATGTCCAACAAGAAATAACGGTATTTTATAAGGGAGTTGATCGAGCAACACGTCAACAGTTAGATGCACAAGGCCCAGTACCTAAGAAAACTCCAGCAGTAGCAAAAGCCGGAATTGAAGAACTAGCAAAACATTCTCAATTATGGGATGATGGTTCATCTGGAAGAAAAAGAATATCTGAAGATAGTGATAGTCTCGCAGCTATCACTGCAAAATTGGAAAGTATGGGAAGAGATATTAAGAAAGTAAATGAACAAGTTCATGCAATCAAGATTGGTTGTGAAATATGTGGAGGAAATCATCTAAAGACAGAATGTCCTAATAATGATAGTGAAATAATCACTGAAGAAGTTATGTATGGGGATTTTCAAGGAAATCCAAATTATCGTCAAGTTTCTAACTTTAGAAGAACTAGTCAACCAGGACAACAGTATCAACAAGGAACACCAGGTTATTATGTCAAAACAGGACAAAATACTTCCTATAATGACAGAATGATGGTGATAGAAAATGCATTGGGGAAAATGGCTGAGGCAAGTAATAAAAGCCAAGAGGAAATTAATACACGAATGCGTAATAATGAAGCATCGATCAAACAAATTGAAGGATCAGTTCATCAGATTGCTAAAGCATTACAGGAGAGATTTCCAGGAACATTACCAGGATTTACTGAAACAAATCGAAAGGAGCAAGCTAAAGCAGTAATTACCAGAAGTGGTAAGAATGTTGACTCTCCTGTTATAACTAATAAAATTGTTGAGTCTGAACAGGTTGAAAAAGAAACAATTGATGAAGACATACAACCAAATAAAAAGAGCATTGGAGAAAATAAAGTTAAAAAAGGCATTAAAGACTATACACCCCCACTTCCATATCCAGCTGCTCTGAGGAAGGACAAAGAAGATGAACAATACCACAAATTTCTGGAAAATCTGAAACAACTTCATATTAACATTCCTTTTGTTGAAGCTATAGCTCAAATGCCGAAGTATGAAAAATATCTTAAGGAGCTGCTGACCAACAAAAGTAAACTGAATAATGTGACAAAGGTGACTATGAATGCGAGATGCTCAGCAATAATGCAGAATAAGCTACCTCCAAAAGTCAAAGATCCAGGGAGTATTACTATACCTTGCAAAATTGGTGAAATTGATATTGAAAATGCATTAGCAGATTTAGGTGCTAGTATTTCATTAATGCCATATACTCTTTATATGCGTTTAGGATTAGGAGAACCAAAACCTATTCGTATGTGTATTGAATTAGCTGACCGATCTGTGCAATATCCTAAAGGAATAGTTGAAAATGTTTTGATTAAAGTTGATAAATTTGTTTTTCCATGTGATTTTGTAATTTTAGATATGATAGAAGACCCTAAAGTACCTATTATATTAGGAAGACCATTTTTAGCAACTACACATGCCGTAATAGATGTTTTTAATAGAAAAATTACCATGAGGTTAGGGAATGAAAAGATTGTTTTTGATGTTAATAATTCCATGAAATTTCCTGATTATGTGGATGATACTTGTTATTATTTAAATTCATATGAATATATGGATAACTCTTCTTTTCAAGATTTTATAGGAAAAGATCAATCAGATATAGGAATTCTTAATGGATGGACTGAAGAGTTTGACACTGCAAAGGATTTAGCAGAATTTGATAAGCTATTAGAGGAAGATGAAGATTTGGAAGAAGCAACAGTGGTTATTCAACAACATCCTGAAGAGGAAGAAACACAGCCAATTGTAAAATTATTAACCAGGAATTGATACCATGTTCTGTGAATAATATTCCTTGTTTGAAGGAAGAGATATTTGAGATCAAGACATCTATTGAAGAACCACCACAATTGGAACTTAAAGAGCTACCAGCACATTTGGAATATGCTTATTTACAAGGAACATCAGACTTGCCGGTTATAATATCATCAAAATTGTCAAAATCAGAGAAAGAACGATTAGTTCAGGTTCTTAAACAGCATAAACAAGCAATAGCATGGAAAATAACGGATATTAAAGGAATCAGTCCTACGTACTGTACTCATAAAATCTTGATGGAAAAAGATTTTAAGCCAGTCGTACAACCTTTAAGAAGATTAAATCCGAATGTTAAAGATGTAGTGAGGAAAGAAATCATTAAATTGTTGGATTCAGGGTTAATTTATCCTATTTCAGATAGTCCATGGGTAAGTCCAATACATGTTGTACCAAAGAAAGGTGGAATAACGGTGGTACCTAATGAAAAGAATGAATTGATACCAACAAGGACGGTAACGGGATGGAGAGTTTGTATTGATTATAGGAAATTAAATGATGCTACCAGGAAAGATCATTTTCCATTACCATTTATTGATCAGATGATAGAAAGGTTATCAGGGAAGGAATTCTATTGTTTTCTGGATGGATTTTCAGGATATTTTCAAATACCGATAGCAGTTGAAGATCAAGATAAAACAACATTTACCTGTCCGTTTGGTACTTTCGCTTATAGAAGAATGCCGTTTGGTTTATGTAATGCACCAGCTACATTTCAGCGTTGCATGATCGCAATATTTCATGATATGGTAGAAGACTTCATGGAAGTATTTATGGATGATTTTTCGGTATTTGGAGATTCGTTTGATGCTTGTTTAGAAAATTTACATAAGATGTTGCAAAGATGTGAAGGAGCAAATCTAGTTCTTAATTGGGAAAAATGTCATTTTATGGTTAGAGAAGGAATTGTTTTAGGTCATAAATTATCCAAAACAGGAATTGAGGTAGATCAAGCGAAAATTGAAGCTATTTCAAAACTACCTTATCCTACAAATGTAAAAGGAATAAGAAGTTTTCTAGGACATGCTGGATTTTATAGGAGATTTATAAAAGATTTTTCAAAAATTGCAAAACCGCTTAATCATTTACTAGAGAAGGATGCAAAATTTGAGTTTACAGATGAATGCAAACAGTCGTTTGATGCATTGAAAGAAAAGTTGGTATCTGCTCGAGTAATGACGAGTCCAAATTGGAGTTTACCTTTTGAATTGATGTGTGATGCTAGTGACTATGCAGTTGGAGCTGTTCTAGGACAAAAAGTTGATAAGAAGTTTAAGCCAATTTATTATGCCAGTAAAACATTAACAGATGCTCAGGAAAATTACACAACTACGGAAAAGGAACTTTTGGCAGTAGTTTTTGCTTTCGATAAATTTCGTTCATATCTTGTCTTAACTAAAACTGTGGTTTATACTGACCATTCTGCTTTGAAGTATTTGTTTAATAAGCAGGATGCGCACCCTCGTTTATTACGATGGATTCTTTTATTGCAGGAATTCGATATTGAAATTAAAGATAAGAAAGGAGCTGAAAATGTCGCAGCTGATCATTTGTCAAGATTGGAAAATCCGGGATTAGAAGTATTGGATGAAGAAGATATTAAAGATACATTTCCGGATGAGAAATTAATGACTGTACAAGAAGTAATGGATATACCGTGGTTTGTGAATTATGCAAATTATTTGGTTACTAAAATTTTACCTAAAATGGATTACCAGAAAAAGAAGAAATTCTTTTCTGATTTAAAATATTATTTTTGGGAAGATCCATTTCTTTTCAGATACTGTGCAGATGGAATAATCAGACATTGTGTACATGATGAAGAAGCTCAACAGATTATAAAGCATTGTCATGAAGGACCAGTAGGAGGTCATAATGGACCAAGTTACACTGCGAAGAAAATATTTGATGCAGGATTCTATTGGCCGACAATTTTTAAAGATACATATGCTTACGTTAGGAATTGTGATTCATGCCAAAGAGCTGGGAATATTTCTAAAAAAGATGAGATGCCACAAACTGGTATACATGTTTGTGAAATATTTGATGTTTGGGGTATTGATTTTATGGGACCATTTCCTATGAGTCACGGTAATAAGTATATATTAGTAGCTGTGGATTATGTTTCCAAGTGGGCAGAGGCAAAGGAATTACCTACGAATGATGCAAAAGTTGTGGTAAAATTTCTTAAACAGTTATTTTCGAGATTTGGAACTCCTAAGGCATTGATTAGTGATCGGGGTACTCATTTTTGTAACACTCAATTGGAGAAAATATTGAAAAGATATGGAGTTACTCATAGAATTGCTACGCCTTATCATCCACAAACGAGTGGACAAGTTGAAAATACAAATCGTGCGTTAAAACGTATTTTGGAATGTTCTGTCGGTTTTAACAGAAAAGAATGGTCGGAAAAAATTTAATGATGCACTTTGGGCATATAGGACAGCATTTAAAACACCTACAGGTTGTACTCCATATAGACTAGTATATGGAAAAGCTTGTCATTTACCAGTGGAAATAGAACACAAAGCATATTGGGCACTTCGAGAATGCAACATGGATACCGATAAAGTTGGTAAGCATCGCTTTTTACAGATACATGAGTTAGATGAGCTTCGTTGGAATGCTTATGAGAATTCAAGATTTTATAAAGAAAGAACGAAGAAATGGCACGATGCAAGACTTCGGGGAGATAAAGAATTCGTTGCTGGAGAACGGGTGCTTTTATATAATTCGCGTATTAGGTTATTTCCGGGTAAATTGAAATCAAGATGGAGCGGACCATATGTTATTCACTAAGTTAATACAAATGGGAGTGTAGATTTGATATCGCTTAATGGGGATATTTTTAAAGTCAATGGGCATCGTTTGAAGAAATACTATGAAAATAATGTTATTGAACATATTTCAGATATATCTCTAGAAGAATAGGAGATATGATTAAGTTGAACTTACCGACACTTAAATAAAAGTGCTTCTCGGGAGACAACCCGTGTTTATGTTTATATGTTATGTTTTTCTTTTTATTTTTATTTTCAGGTTGAACTTTGTGGGTGTGTTCACTGGAAACCCTCACGAGACTATAACTCGTCCACTTGGGATACCGAGGGGTTTAAAGGCTTATTGCATATGCTAAATGCAATCGTGATTAACTACGAAAGTGTGGATGTTGTATATTATTTTTCAAGAGATGAAGGAAACAACCAAGAAGTTTTTTATTAGCCGATGATGAAATTTGTAATTTCAGTCAGGGGAGTTTTTCTGTTCTATTTTTCTTTCCCTTACTCACTTTTTGTTTATCATTTTTTATACAATGAGGGCATTGTATAATTTAAGTGTGGCGATAAGGTTCGTAAGAAAAAGAATTTCTTTAATTAAACATTTAAGTTTCTATTGTTCTTAAATTTTATCAAAAATTTAAAATTTTAAGTGAATAACTAAGTATTTATTAGTTAGAATATTTTTGTTAAAAGTTTTATTTTATATTTAAAAGTTTAGACTTTAATGTGGATTAACAGTTTTGTATATATAATGTAAACAACTTAATAAGGAAGTGATATATAGTTATATTATATGATGTACTAATAGGCAATCTATATGAAGATTTCTGAATTTTAAAAAATTAATTAATAAAATAACTTGTTTATTATTTTATGATACATAATATGATGTATGATATAAAAGTCTTAAATTTTAAATTTATTATGCAATAATTTTATATCTTTTTACTTATGTGAGTATATTTGGGGGTATATATTGATGGTTTCCTCTGTTATACGAAAGTATAGACCTGGTCTCTATTAATATATACTTAAAAATTAAGCAAACGCAAGTCAAAAGTACTTGAAAAGTCTTAAAAATAAAAGATACCTAATGAGGTCGCCAAAAATGGTTTGACCAAGTCTGGTTTTGCTTAAACCTGAATCAAGTTATGTCGCTCTGTTGCATGAAAATGCAGACCTGTCACCAATGTCTTGATTCTTAAAAATGTATTTCATATATTTAATTGGAATATAAAAGTAAATTGTATAATTAAATTTAAAGGTATATCATATATGGAAATCATAAGTAATATACAAAATAACAATAAAGGTGTATTCAGAAATATAAATATAGATTGTTTAAAGTGGACAAATATATTAGTAATCGTTCATGAACTATATATTACACAAATAATAATAATTTTTATTTATACATTATAGTTATCCATGTTAATTAAATTGTTTAAATTTAAAATTTATGAAACAGATTTTTAATATTGGTATTCTGATTCTTAAATATTAGTTTGATGCTTATTTTTAAATTTTATTCAGTATTCTACTTGAGGACAAGCAGAACTTAAGTGTGGGGATATTTGATAATCATCAAATAGATAGTATATATTATATTAATTTATCCTTATATTTTTATACATTTTATTGCATTTATATGATTTTAGATACTTATTTTGTTAATAATTGCATAAATGTATTTTAATTGAAGAATGAAGAAAAAGGAGCAAGAACGAGACCAGAACTGAAGAATTAAAGCACTTAAAAAATTAAGATTAAAGACCTTGAAGAAATAAAGACTAAAAGAGTTAAAATGAAGAATTGGGCCAAAAAGAGAATAAAGTCCGGTTATGAAGATTGAGAGTCCAAAAGTTAAGCCCAAGCCCGTAATTGGAATATTCTGGAATTAACATTCAACCGGCAGTTGGATTAACCAACCGGCGGTTGAGCTTTAGGGTTTAAGGCCGTGGAGACACGTGGAGTTGGACCCGGATTCGAATTACTTTAACCGGCGATTGGAGTATCCAACCGGCGGTTGGAAGGTCGGCCAGAAAAAAGTATAAATAGAGGCTTAAGCTAGGTCATTTGATATACGAATCAAGAATACTAAACCGAAAGTTAGGGTTTTAGGGCAACTTTAAGGTGCGATTTTGGAGGCAAAGGAGCTAGGGTTTGAAGGTTTTTAACCCTAGGAAAAGCTGGTTTGCTAATTGGTTCGGTTTCTTTATCCTTGTAACTTTATTAATCTTTTGGGTTATTTTGGATATTGTTTATTTGAATTAATTACTTATTAGGTTTTCATTATGAATGTTTAAATGTATGTTTATTAGAATTATTATATGAATTATATGTTTATGTTGGAACTATATTATTGAATGTTTATTATACAAGAATTGTCTGTGTTATATTAATATTGATAAAAGTTAACTGATTTATATAGATAACTTTACGAAGCTAGTGAGTTTTATAAGTTAATTAATGATTATCAATTATTAATGTTAAGTAACACTGTAATTCAACCGAAGCTAGGAATTGTATTAATAAACTGCTGATAGATCTTAATAAATAGTAATATTGTACTTAATCTTTGGCAATGCTACTATATGAAAATTATCTTAATCTTTGTGATTTTCTACATTAGTAATTCACCAATAATAATAGCCAACAAAGCAAATAGACATAAGTTGATATAATACGTTTAATAAATAATTGTTTAAATAGATATAATCTTCTATCCACTTGAGTATACTTAAGTTGTTTCCTAGAACTTATCTATTAGAATCTGTATCAATAATATAAATATGTTCGTTCGGAACTAAAACGTCCCCCTTATCTTGTAGATTATTGTAAATTGGATCCTTGTATTAAATTGTACTATAATTGTAAATATTTGTAATTAGAATAAATAGATAATTAGTTATAAATAAGAATAACGTTTTCCTGTGTTCCTTGTGTTCGAATTTGGACTTACTTATTAAGCTATATTACATGAATGGGTTAATCTTGCCTGAATTGTGTGATAGTATTATTTAGTATTTCCTTAATTAAACTTGTTATTATAATTGCATATACTTAGCACACATCAATTGCTATACCTACAAGTTGGATTTATGGTCAGTGACAAATTACAGGGCATACACGTATTCACGGTAATGTTTTCTTGCACATCAACTGTTTGTAAAAAGGTCCCTTTGTAGCCATCTGCATATATTTTCACTAAGTTATTACCAAGTGACTTTGTACATGAATTTATGTTTATTGATAGTCTTTCATTGAAAGCAGGTATTGTTCAAGAAACTGGAAATGTACTAACATCCTTCATATCAATCCATACTTCTGTTTGAAGACAAACTCTATGTAAGCATCCTTCATATCAATCCATACTTTTGTTTTAGGTATGTCCTAAATGATAACAGGAACTGCTTTTTGACAACTGCTTTTTGACAGTTACATATTTCATTGACTTTCAATTTGGTGCATTGGATCTCATTGACTTTACATCACAGCCGTCCTTTATTCCATAGTTTCGGTTAATTTGCGCCGAATACAGTTTTCTTCCATGGTCAACCACTCCCACGATCATCCTGCTCCGCTTTCAAAGGAGGACATCCTTCAAATTGATTAATCTAATTCACTCTTTTCTCTTAAATTTTGGCGGAGCAATTCACTTCAACACCCCTCGATCTCAAGAACTAAACCCTAAATTGTTCCACCAACTTCCATAATTCAAAAATTGGGGCACCTTCTTCTTCATTACTCGTCACAAATTGAAGGTTTGAGCAGAGATTATATGTTCACCATCGAGGGTCTCTTTTTTCTCTCGGTCTTTTTTATACATTCTTGGCATTGGGATTTTTATTTTCTGAATCTTTTAGGTTGTTTTAATTTTGTAAAATTAAGGGTTTGTAATTACAGGAATAAGGATGAACCATGGTTTCTCATGATGTTTTGTCTCTGAAATGGTAACCACTTGACATGTTAGTCGGTAAACGATTTATCAATTAGTTATGATTTCTCAAACATATATAATTTATTGATTTGGTGATTATATTGTAGATTTAAATTTACTTTTCTCTAGATTGTTTCATGAGCTGTGATGAAACACTGACCTATGTATATGTATATATATATATATGTATATTCACTTGCTCCCTGTAAACCTTTTTCATTAGTATATTGTAATATTTAATTTTTCAATTTCATTGGTACTATTAAACATTGTGTATATTTATATATGTCATGGACACGTTTCGTTTCCTTATTTCAAATATATTTTGTGGATTTTAGTATCTTTTGTATGATTGCTATACCTACAAGTTGGATTTATGGTCAGTGACAAATTATAGGGCATACACGTATTCACGGTAATGTTTTCTTGCACATCAACTGTTTGTAAAAAGGCCTATTTGTAGCCATCTGCATATATTTTCACTAAGTTATTACCAAGTGACTTTGTACATGAATTTATGTTTATTGATAGTCTTTCATTGAAGGCAGGTATTGTTCAAGAAACTGGAAATGTACTAACATCCTTCATATCAATCCATACTTCTGTTTGAAGACAAACTCTATGTAAGCATCCTTCATATCAATCCATACTTTTGTTTTAGGTATGTCCTAAATGATAACAGGAATGTACTAATTAAGGAAGCATCATATACTAGCTTTGGGTTACTATCAAATATGAACCTACTCGTGAGTATGAACAATGCTATGTTTTTGGCAAAACAATCAATTACCATTCTTTCTTGTGTGTTTCCTATCAACTATTACCAGTTTTTCTTTTTATTACAGTTTTAATTTATGGTTAGTAGGGATATATTTTTCTTTTTTTTCTTTTTCTTTTTTTCTTTTCTTTTTTTTTTTTGCAGTGGAGAGGTTGTTGTTCCAGTTGGACACATGCCTCTACCCTTGGGGAGCCAATGGAAATTAGATTATTACACTAGGTGGTTGATTGACTTTAAGTAAAAATTTTGCTATGAGACCCGTGCTCTAAACTTCTTCAATGCAGCCTGTAACACCCCCAAATTCGTTGATTTTGTTTAGCGGAAGCATTTTAGTTAAGTACGGGGGTGCCACAATAACGATGTACATGCATACGTATCAGAGCATATGATTACAACAGAACATATATATTAAGATGCCAAATATAATGATTACAAAGTTTACGATTCATCGAATCGTATGAAAGTTGTTAAGTTTACAAAAGTAGATTTCGTAAATATGACTAAACAGTTTTAGTTATACAAAAGAAATCCAGTTGTCAAAAGTTGGCATCCTATTCCTTCGTGGGTCGCCTATAATCCATATGTGCAGGCGGTTCTTACGTGCGTAGCTAATTCCCTGAAAAACATAGTAAAAGTCAACAACGAGGTTGAGTGAATTCACAGGTTTTATGTTTACAATAATAGTTGGTAGTTCGAAATGTTTCACCAAATAGTTATCGTCATTACGATCAAGTAAGGTTTTGTGGAATGTTATCCAAGGAATGCAGTTTACAGTTTAAGTGGGATGTTACCCAAAATACGGTTTAAGTTTCGTAGGAAAGCAGTATCCTATTAAGTTACCCAAGAAGTAGGAATTTAAATTGTTTGTCCAAGAAGTAGTGTTTAAAAATGTTTGCCCAAGATATAGGGACTTTCCAAGTGTGCCCAAGAAGTAGGGACTAAATCGTTTGTCCAAGAAGTAGGACCCATCAGTATCTGCCCAAGAAGTAGGAACTTCTATGTATGTGCCCAAGACGTAGGGACTTGTATAAGTTGTGTCCAAGAAGTAGGACTGACATCCAAGACGTAGGACCCATCTGCTCAAGAAGTAGAGCCTTCATCCAAGACGTAGGATGGCACCTTGCCCAAGAAGTAGGGACTTTCTGTTTGCCCAAGACGTAGGAACTTTCTGTGCGTGTGCCCAAGACGTAGGGACTTTCTGTGCGTGTGCCCAAGACGTAGGGACTTTCCAAGTGTGTGTGTGCCCAAGAAGTAGGGACTTTTCAAATACGTTTATGAAAATGTTGTTTCATAAAAACCAGTTTGTAAAAGCGGGTGTGGCTGGTCGTTCTCCAGTGTATTCCCAATTCCAGTTTTCGTATGAAATCCCGTTTCATAATTAACAGTTATAATCGTTTGACCGCAGTCATAAATAGTTTGCACAATTTATATCACAACAGTTATATAAAAGTTTGCTCACGTAGCAAAAGCGTTGACTATGTTTTCCACCCCTGTTCAAAAGCAGTTAAAACAGTAAAAGTAGGGGCTGTGAACTCACCTATTGAGTTGAGTAAAGTGCGAGTGCTAGCAAAGCCTAAAACCCAAGTCTAGTCCGAAATCTCCTAACGTCCTAAACGCATGAGATTTAATAAGTACGTGGATGTCTAAGTCGACTATCCATGTCAGTGTTCGTACAACTAAGTTATGTCCAAAGTGTTGGTTTATACGTTTGTGTTTTGGAAAATATGTACGGATCGTTGGTGAGTTTTCGTAATAATAATTCAAAGTATTATTATTATATTTATCGTATTGTATACTACCCAAAGTATATGTGTTTCATGTGCGAGTTATATCATAAAGGTTTGGTTCTTGAAGATGTTTAATGGTTAGCGTGAAAGTATCCTTAAATTTATAGTTATTTTATCCGAAAGTATACATATATATATATGTACATATGTCCGAAAGTGTCAAAATTCATCGTTTAGGATCAAAAATGCACTTTTTCAAAAAGTCAACTCGCAGTCAAAAAGTCAACTCGCAAGTGGACCCGCAAGTCAAGTGGACCCACAAGTCAAGTCGACCCGCAAGTCAAGTCGACCCGCAAGTCAAGTCGACCGGCAAGTCCAAATCTCGACTCGCGAAATTCGTCAGATTTGGATCTCAGCTCGCGAAACTGGCTGTTCAGCGATTTTTATGCAAATTTCGACTTTTAAAGCGTTTTTAATGATGTTTTTGGACATAATAAGTTAATGTAACACTAATACATGGTATATTAAGTATTATAAACACGAAATATCAACGAAAACTTCGAAATCTAAGAGTTGTCGGGAATGTCGGGATCTTACAAAGTTGTCGCGCGAAAAATCCAAGAAGATAGAAGTGTAGATCTCGACTCCGTGATCGTTTTCTTCTAAATGGGTTAGTCGATTGGATGAGTTTTTGGTGTAGTTTTGTTGTGATTTGTGTGAGGTTTTTAGAGAGAGTTTTGAGAGAAAGTGAGGGTTAGAGAGAGAGAATGGAAATGAAAAATGAAGAAGGGAAGTGGGAAGGGGGGCCGGTTTTTTGTGTTCCAAAAGGAGAAGGGACTTTGTCCCTAGATTGCGGTATTTGGCCAGTGTTTGTGTGACACCCGTCAAATTAGGACTAGTGATTAGTGCCTAATCAAGTGTTTATATGTGTAATTAGTGCTTTGATAGTCTAATTACTGTATCAATTAATATATATATGTATATATTGTTTGTTGAATATATATGTACAAGTAAACGATTTGATTAAATCGCGCTCAATTCAAATCGAATGTATTTCGGTTCAATAAAATGCGGACGTTGGTGAACAATTTAATTAAATAATGTAACATTATTTGATAATGCAATTATATCAAGAATATTATTTGGAGAATATCTCAAGTCAAGTTCATAATGTACAAACGAAGTCTACGCGATTAAAGTAGTAAACGCGCAAACAAAGCAAAACAAACTAAGTTATAATTATAACTCAAGTATTAAGAAATTGGTGAAATACTTCAAGGCAAACATTAGATAAATATCCGGGTTTTACAAATTATAATTCAATGTTCATAAAATTATTTAAACGTTTAAACAATCGGAAAAAAAAAAAAAAAAAAAAAAAAAAAAAAAACGAACACCGCACGGAGCGCGGGTACAGAAATTAAAAAGATGGAGACCCACACTTTGGTGGGCCCCCACCCTCCAAAAATGCAGCCCCTATCATCATCCACCTTCCTTCCTCTTTTTCATTTCATCTAACCAAACACACACACACAACTAAAACACTCTCAACCAAATCATCACCAAATTTCGGAATCACCAAATCGACCCTCAAAAATTTCATTTTCGGAATCCTCACTACAAGTGGAACAAGATTAACAAAAGCAACAACATCATTTTCGGCCTCAAATCGCTTCAAAATTCGATTGTAAGGATTTTTATAAAAACTCTTAGATCTATCAAATGTGTGTTTGTTTTAGTGTTATAATGTTGTATTTAACTATATATGTCCAAATACATGAAAGAAACATGATTTTACAGCTGGAAAACGAGTTTAATTTGGGTTTTGAGGTTGAAAATCTCGTCAGTCGCAAGTTTCTGGGCTGATGTTCATCTATGCGACACAAGCATTGTGTCGCATACTATGTCACATAAAACCCGTTATGTCGCATCTTGTGTCGTACCAAACCGTTAACGTCGTAACCCATACGACACAATATTGTGTCGTACACTATGTCGCAAATTATGTCGTATTTCTATACGACACAACCACTATGTCGCTATTAAATTAGCATTTCGTATTCGATGCGACACAGTCCCTGTGTCGTATCCTTGTGTCGCATGACGTCTGCGACACAACCATTGTGTCGCATGTCAAATCTTTGTGTCGCATGTTGTGTCGCAAAACACAGAAAAACCAGAATTTTGAAGTCAAAGTTACTGTTCAAAAAAGTCAAATTTACTGTAGCAGTACTGTAGCAGTACTGTAGCAAAGTCAACATTTTAGAATTATTATTATTACAAACCGTCACCAACGGGCCGTACACATTTTCAAAACTTACAAAACAGATTATTCAATCAACCAAGTCGTAGTAACTTGGATAATTTAGTCAATCAAGTCGTAGTAACTTGAAACAAAACAATTAATCAACCAAATCGTAGTAATTTGGACATATATAATTAAATAACAACTACAAAGGTAGTCTTTCGAGATACCGGTACAATTAATAACAATCAAGTGTCGTGGACACATTCAGGTTTCAAGTCTTTGGACATCAACTCACAGCTAATTACTTCAAGTTTATTAACTTAAACACTCCAAGACTCAGGTGAGTTTCATAGCCCCATTTTCACTGTTTTACAACTAGGGGTGTGATATTACTACTCGATTTTGTTTTACAAGTAGAACGCAAGTGCCAAACTTCAAATACTACATGAGTTTCAAGCTAATCAATTTAAAGTCCTCCATAAGCATAGTCTCTAGTATTTTATAGCGTGAATGTTAGTATATGATATCATATGGGATTGACAATCCTCATCCGGGTTAGCACGCACTAACCGGTCAAACGGATGTATTAGCATTTGGGAAGACGAGTGTTGATTAGGCACTCGTAGGAGGCATTTCAAGTTAGGTTTCCTTAAGTGGGCCTGACAAATCAAGTTAAGCTCAGACTATGTGCTCATGGACAGTATAACTTTTATTTTGCTTAATTGCATTTTAAATTCAATATAAATCTTGCGGTTCTGACAACTATACATTGACATACAAACCTGTGAGCTCACCAGCGTTTTCGCTGACCCATTTTAGTATTTATCACAGGTACCCAGCAGTAGGTTGGCTGCACAAGCAAGAAATATTAGCTCGAGTCAGCATACATACAACTAGAGATTGGACTGCATTATTATATTTTGTAAAAGTAATTATGCTATGTAATCTCTCAATTTCAGGAATCGAGCTAATGTAACTATATTTTGATGTAAACATTTACTTTATCTATACAAGTTTAAAACGACGCATATAGTGGTCGTTCATTATATCTTATGTGCTTTGTATATTGATTAGTGACACCCAAATCAAGCTTCCGCAAATCATTAAATTTGGGGGTGTCACAGTTTGTTTACCCGATCGTTAATTATTGAATTATTTTTAATTGGTAGATTTTTAAATATCTTTTTAGAATATATTTTAGTTGAAATATTTTATTAAAATAATTTTTGTTAAGTTTATAAAATTTTAACTTTGTTTCGTTTCAGTTTACGCAATAAACGTTTTACGTTATATGATACATTGTAAATATTATTGACATAATATTTAATATACGTTAACGTTATTTAATAATCTCGTCTTATTAAATAATTTCGTTCACCAACAGTCGTATATTTTTGTCGCGTTTGTTCCAATTGTCTCGTACGTAATTACAACTAATTACGAATACGTAATACTACGCGTATTAACTAGTTGGCCTTTGCTAGGCTTACCTCTAAAAGTAGTTGTGAATTCACTCAAAGTAGGGAATTAGCCTAATAATGCATGAAATTTCGTTTATAATCGCGTTTAAATTTGCGGGGTGTCACACAGCCCTTGCATATTGAGGTCACAAAAGGTAGTTACATCAGCCCTTTGCTACATCAACAGCCCTATGTTACAAATTAAGGTCACCCGTGTTTTAAACTTCTTCAGTGCAGCCATTTATCAATTACAATCATCCGTTACATCATAGTAAGATTGGCTACATCAGCAGCCCTTTATTCCGATTGTTATTGGTTAAATTTAGTTATGATTATCTAAATAAATTGAAGCATCAACTTTCTCATTTTTTTGGTGCAAAATCTGCAAATCAAAGTGGTCTTAGGATTTTAAGCTGATGAAACCATCTTTGATTGAGATATGGTACTGACAGGTATCTTTTTATGTTTTAATTAAAATCGTATTGAGCTCATAGGAAAGATTTCCAACACTTCCATAAATTGTGGGATTTTAGTTGATATGTTAGTGTTGTTTCGTGCAGTTATATCGTCTCTTTACGAATGCAGATTTTTTATTTTATGTTGATGCATCTTCAAGTACAATTGATATCTATTCATGCAAATCTCTATCTTCATGCATGATGTTAGTGTTATTTATATTGATATAGCCGCTATATTTTCATCATGGGAATCACAGGTAGTATCAGAAGTAACGTGGTCAGGTTACAAGCCTTTATGCCAAATTCATCTTATTTTCTTGAAATAACTATTTTCTTTTTTTGCCTTTTGCATTTTGGAAAATATATGCTATGATTTTGACTAGACCCTCAGTTCCGTGCATACGTTGGAAAGTTAGCCACAGTCTAACTTCAATAATGAAGATTTTTAAAATTTGATGCAGCTTCATCCTCCTGCTTCTCTTTATCATGTTATGCCTCTAAAGTAAATCAAGTTCTATATGATGTCCAAAACTATGAAGTAACTCCAATCTTCAAAGGATTGGAGATTGGTGAGTTTAATTAGTTTGTTGTGCTTCTTTCAACAATCTCTGTCATCATGGGCTTCATTTATTTTTCATTTTTCACATGTAGCTTATATTACTATTCTTGAATCTAATTTTAAGGCTTAGAAATTGTGGAAGCATGTTGTCAAAAAGATTAACAAATCCAATATTGACATTAGTATAAGAATGCAGATATCTCGCCCCTTTTCTTACCAAGAATTGGCATTTGATTGCTCACATGATTGTGTTTTATAGTTGGGTTTATATGTGATATAGCTTTCTATGTTTTTATGTAGGTGCTGCTGCAGTATAACCTCAATACACCTAATGGTTGATGTATTATTGATTTGATTTTTAGTTTTGAAGACAGGTGATAACTTATTTCTCTACGCAAAAGAATGTCGTCATTTGCTCTCCTGCTTATTTTCCATATCTATTACTAACTTCAGTAGGATATCCCTACTATACTAAATAGTTTTTATTTGACTGACTTTCGTCTTTCCTGTTGCCTATATCACTAGGTATAGCCCAACGAGAATCAAAACTACTCTAAGAACTATGCATAATAAGTTTTCACTTAATTCATTAGTTTCATATCTACCCCCTAGGTGTTTCTATACTTTTCATTATACGGTAGACAAGTATTGATTCATGTGGAACATTAGTTATTGTTTTCTAACATTGGTCATTTATATATCACAGGATATATTCTCGAGTGTCTATTGCTCATAGCTATGTGTACTAGATTGTACATGGGACTTAGGTGACACCAGCACCAAAAGCAAGGCAACGGGTCTTATAGTTGATTGCTCTGTTAGTATGTTATTTCATGCATATGTTTTATGGTCTTCCAATTATTTTTTTATGTTGCAGCGTATACATATTAGAGAGCATTTTTGGACGTTCTTTACTTCTTTATGTAATTCCTATTGCACTTGTGATCTTTCTATACAATTTTCTTATACTGATTGTTGTTCAAGTGAATATCACAAATCTTAAATTGGACTGCCAAAATGGATTAGTCACTCATAACCTGCTTTTGTTAAGCTCCGATATTAGGGACATCATTGGTTAAGCCAGATATGCCACCTCGCTTTAAGTTATAGAAGTAGGAAAAATTGGCCAGTCCACGGTTTGTTGGCCAAACACTCAAATTTTTCTATGGGTTGGGCTGAATTCACCCTCAACTCTTCATTTTTGCAATCGAAGTATAGATACTTGATTTTATTTTGATCCCGAACTCTCAGTTTTTGAGTCAATGGCTACTTGAACTTGAAGTTCATTAGTGGTGGTCAGTTGATTTTACTAGATATTTGTTTTTTTGTTGTTTATTGGTATACCTAATGGCTTATTATGCAGGCTATATGGTATATAATCTTCAGCAATCGGCATGGGAGAAGATTTTAAACTCTTTTGGTGGGTAATTTTGGTTATATTTGAGTCACATAGGGTCTACACTCCAATATTGGCCTCATAATTCTTTTCAAGTTTTATTCCAAATATCTAAGGTCTTTATTTTATTTTGTGTTGCAATTTGTTCACAGTTACAAATTTTTTATTTTTTTTGTAGGCATTTTAGGAGCTTGAGCATCACTTGGTTGGTGCAGAAGCTACTGAGAGATTGAATGAGACACTCTCTAATTAAAAAAGGCGAACACATTTACAAAAGTTACGGTTGCATCATGCGGTTTGTGATAGTTGTGAAGGTATGTCAATAACTATGCTTCCTTAAGAAAACTCATTTTACTGTAAGAGCGGTTATTTGCATTATTTTGGGTTTCAAGATGGGTCTGAATTATAAAGGAATCAGTGGTTGATAAGAGATTAGTAGAACAAATGCTTACACTTATCACCTCCTCATCTGGTAGCTATAATTTTAGCTTTAAATTTGGTAGTGCTTTATATGCTATGATGATGATGATGATGATGATTATTTCAATTTTTCTTGGTTTATGTACATCAGTAGCCTGGTATTATTACTTTGAAGAAATGGCATTTTATAATTTTATTGTGCTATGGTAAAGGTCAGATGAGCAGGGCATATAATCTTCAGTTACCCTCAAACCAGAATAACAATTTAATCAATCGTTTCAAAATTGCTTTTGAGTTGAAGAATAATTTATTTAAAACTAGCATAAATTGTTCATATTCATGCCAATAAAGTCGTCTTAGTGAAATGTATGAATTAGTATTTACGAGATTAGGTTTCTAGAAATTACATCAACGGTTTAAATTTTATTTTCTTTATCCAGGGCCATTGCTTCTTCGGTGAGCAACTGAAATCCAATTGTTTAGTATTCGTGGTTGTAAGCGTAATCAAAGGAAGCCTATGCCTTCCATCAAAAGGAAAAACATATTTCTGCACACCAGGTATTTGATTCTCTTGTGTATTTTGTACCTAAATAACGACTTTTTCGAATATGATTAGACCACTTATATTGTTCCAATACTAATTCAAAATGCTGAAGAGAATGATTTAGAAGGTTCATCCAATAATAGTTCAATTTATTGCATTAGCTTATATATACATTAGGTGAATGAAATTTCAAGTACAAACACTCGTGCATTTCCCTTACACCGCAAAAACCTTTGACTGAGATATAAACAGTGTATATATGTAACACCCCCAAATTTGATGATTTGCGGAAGCTTGATTTGGGTGTTACTAATCAATAACAAAGCACAAAGATATATAGTAAACGACTCTATATGCGTCGTTTTAACAAAATATATTGATAATGGAAATGTTTACAACATTTAAAGCTTTACATAGCTCGAGTTTAAATAAAAGGAGATTTCAGTACATAAGTACTTGTACAAAATATACTAATGCAAGAAAATCTCAATCGTCTGCATGCTGACTCGAGCTAAAGTCCTGAAGCAGAAACATCCTACTGCTTGGTACCTGCGATATATACTAAAAGGTCAGCTAAAAGCTGGTGAGCTCACAGGTTTGAAATCAGTTATTATAGTATGAACCGCAAGATTTAATAATGATTGAATTGCATCCAGCAATTGATAATGTATATGTATACAGCCATGAGCACATAGTTGAGCTTAACTCGAGGGCCGGGTCCCCTAAAGAGAATTCCGGGTGAGGTGCCTCCACGAATGCCTAATCAACATTCGTCTTCCCAAATATTAGTACGTCCGTTTACCCGGTTAGTGCTTGCTAACCCGGACGAGGTGGGTCAATCCTATATGGTACCATATACTAATATTCACGCTACAACGTATTAACAACTATGCTGACGGAGGACTTTAAAATGATTAGTTTCGAAAAACTCATGTAGTATATGAAAAGTTGGTACTTGCGTTCACATGTTAAAAGTTGAGCAATATATCACACCCCTGAGTAAAACAGTAAAAAGAGGGGCTATGAGACTCACCTGAGTCTTGTAAGTTTAACTTAATAAACTTGAGTTCATTAGCCGAGTATGAAGTCCAAAGACTTGTAACCTGAGGGTGTCCACGACACGCGATGGTTATAAACATGATTGGGTATCTCAAAAGATCACCCTTGTAGTTGTTACACAACTATATATATGTCCAAATTACTACGATTTGGTTGATTTGTTAAGTGTTTGAAAACAGGTACGGCCCGTTGGTGACGGATTTGTAATAATAATCTCAACTATTATTATTTTGATTTCGTGGCGTTTTACTTGAAAAATGTGTTTTGATTGTGTTTTAGAAGCCGTTACGGAATCTAAGTACGGGGGTCCGGGGGCAGCGCCCCTGGTAGCGGGGTCCAAGGGGCAGAGCCCCTGACTGGGGTCGAGCTGCCAGGTCAGCTTGGAAAATTTTTATTTCTACAATATTGCTTTGACGAAAAACGCATCTGGGATCTGAATTTGGGTAAAATCGAGTGATAAATTTCGAGTCTAAACACTTAGTAAAAATCTGAGTTTTCTGTGTTTTGCGACACAATATGCGACACAAGTGTTGTGTCGCATAGGAATGCGATACAATGTCTATGCGACACAAGGGTTGTGTCGCATAGATGCGAGATGCTGATTCAACAGCGACATAGTGATTGTGTCGTATGAAAATACGACATAGAATACGACATAATGGTTGTGTCGCAAAACTTACGACACTAATTCTTTGGTACGACATAACATGCGAAATACGACATAACGTGCGACACAACAGGTAAAATACGACACAACATGCGACACAAAGGGTAAAATACGACACAACATGCGACACAAGGCTTGTGTCGCATGGAAGAACACCAGCCTAGAAAGTCCGGCTGTCATGATTTTTCTGGCCAAAAATCCGATTTAAACCCGTTTTTAAGCTATGAAATCGTGTTCTATACTTAGTAAGGGACATATACAAGTTATAATAACAACTACAAGTGAAAAATACTAAGAATCGAGAGATTTCGGGATTTTGTCGGAAACTTACAAATTGCCGAAATGGAAATCCGGAAAGATAGAAATGTAGATCGTCGCGAGGTGGTCGTGAATCTCTAAAAATATTGATGATCCGAGTGCGTTTGATTATGTTATTTTGCGATTTTAATGGATTGGTGGTGTTTTTCTTTTTGGAGAGTAAATAAGAGAGAGAGAGAGAGAAGAAAGAGAAATGAAATGAAGAGAAAGGAAATATGGAGGTGGAAATGGTGGAAGTCCCACCATTTTCAGTCCACGCAAAGTGCCCCGTGCGGTGTTCGTTTTCTCCGTCATTTAACGTTAAATAATTATTTTATATTTTAAATGGCAAGTTTTAAAATACAAATTCATTACGCGTTATTTTATTTAAATATTTTACTAATCAATTTATAATTGAGTTATAAAATGTAAGTTAGTTTGTTTGCGCGTTTTACATTTTTAAATCGTATAAGTTTTGTCTGTATGATCCGAACGATTTACGAAATATTATCATAATAATATTTTTGATATAAAAACGTTAATTAATAAAATTGGTCACCAACGTCCGTATTAAATTGAATCGAAATACATTCGATTTAAATTGCGTACGATTTAATCAAATCGCATTTTCGTATATATTCAACAATATATATATAATTCGATACATTAATTAGCCTAACACAGAACTAATTACATGTATTAACATATGATTAGGCACTAATTACTAGTCCTAATTTGGCGGGTGTTACAATATAAGCATCCTCTTGCTTGCATATTTATTACATAAAGAAATAGAAAATATGATTTATTTAAATAAAATGAGATTTTTTATATTTAGATGTAGAATTATCTAATACGATCAATTACATTGGGTAACTGTCCAAGCGGGTTTTGTTAGAAACATGTGAGTTGTATTACGGGTCGAGATGAGTTGGTTTGCCCTGCTCACATTTCGTGTCCATTTGTTAAATTTGGTAAAGGTGATTGAGTGTTAGTTATGGTTGTAAAAGGGTATACACTAATAATCTAAATGTATGAATGAAACCATTTAGGAGGTTGTACGCATCAAAAAAGGCTTTGGGAGGTTTTCAATATGTTTCAGCTACGCCCAGTTTTCCCGTTTTCCGTTTAGCTAGGTTTTCTAAATTTGCCCGGAGTGAAATAAAACACATCCCAAATCAACCCATTTTATAGTAAATGGGTTGAAATTACCACCTTAGAGCTTAGTGTCATTTATCAATGTTAATTAGTAGGGTTTTGCAAATTAAAGAGGATACAGTTCTTCTTGTAACAATTGTTCGGGTTCTTCAACGAATTTTTTAGAACGGCGTAAATATGACAGGTGTATTTTTTTGTGCCTACTTCTTGAATCTTATGATATATGAGAACCAAGCAGTTTGGGTGTTGAATATATGAAAGCATGGTGACCAAGGCCCTAAAAATTAATTTCGCTAGATTAAGATGGAGAAAGCATAATGGTCCGGTTAGTTCTATGTGGCTTCATAATGTACCTTGGAGGTGCTGAAAACACCATGGCTGCACCCAATCCCAAGGTTAGTTTTTTTTTCTTATAATGTACTATATAAATATAAATGACGTGCTACTAATAATTGACTTCTGGATACAGATCCACAGTTTAGTAGGCTGTTTTACTTCGGTATTTTTATCATATGACTTGCAATTTCCATGTGTAAGTTGATCATTAAGTCCCTATTTTTAAGGGTCTCACGCTTTATCCAAAAGTCAGGTTAATGCAAAAACATTATACTATGCAATATAGGTGTGTCTGGCAGTTTGGATAATTGGTCAAAATGGATAATTGTTGGCTGATTAGGTTGGGTTGGCGGAAACATTTTATGTTCAAGTTTTTTAGTCTATTAATATGTTGAGTGACAAATCGGATTCTAATTTTATTTATTTAATTTAGTTCCAGTAATGATCTAATTGTGTGAGATATCTCTTGCATTCTAACTACAGTTTAGGCACCTTTAACTGCACACCCATTTCACCCATCTTCTTTTAAACACCCTCTATGATTCTAACGTGTCAGAATGGGTTCAGGTCCAAATGGGTCATTCTTATATACTACTCCGTACTATTTTTCACAATGTTGTGGCTAATTATACAAACCATGGTGGTTGGACTAAAGACATCCTTGAAGTCGGGTCGTATCAAATGGCTACCTTTGTTGGCTATGTATAAGCTGCTGCTTTTTAAATGTAGATTGGTATAAATGGCTCTTGGTGCAATATGTCGTATCAAAGTTGCACTATAACCTGCATCAACCCTAAGAGGGTTTGGATTATGTTGCAAGTGTGGATTAGACCCGTTCGCCCGAGATATTGCACTATTGTAGTATATAGGGATAGTAATGGGTTTCAAAAGACTTTGACTTCCAAGTGTGGCAGCAAGTTAGTTGAACCTTGGGCGTTTTTTAGAAAGGGTTCTTTTTTTCTTTTACGTTTCTCTCTTTTTGTTTTGTAAGGTATCAAGTTTTAGTACGTATAAGTTGTATGATTATAAAAATTCAAGTACTATAAACTACTTCATATTGCAACCATTCAACTAGGCAACGTCCGGGTACAATACTAGTTGTTTCAAGTTGTCACGCCTTTATAAAACTTTAATTTATATGATGATGATTTTACTTTGAGATCCACAACTAGAAAGTCGAAATTAGATAAATTAATTGGTGTGATTCATAGAATAGAATATTGAATTGATAGATAGATTTGTCAGCTGATGAGCAAACATACAAATCTTAATTTTGTTTTTGTTTGCTTCCACTCCGATCTTTATCTTTAATCTTTATTGGCAAACAACACGAGCCTTGAAGATCCCTAATCTTCATCATCATCATCATCATCGTAACAGAATACTGTTAAAAGCTTTCTAAATTCATCATCATCATCATCATCATCATCATCATCATCATCATCATCATCATCATCAATTCATTGTTTATCCGACGTGATCACCGTTTCGGAATTTTTCTTAATTCAACCGGTACCTTACTAAATCTATACATTCATTCATTGATTCCAGCTAGATTTCAACTCTTTTTTAATTCATGTTTAGATTGGTTGATGATTAATACCATCAACATGGCTTCAGGTTGTTGGTCAAGTATTAATTTTTCGTGCCTTATTTGCCAAAAAAAAAAAACAGTTAATTAGCTCTTGTTATTATGGGTTTCATCTCAATTAATGATGTAACGATCTTAATTTTATATTTATTGGTAAAGCTTCAATCTTTATACGTTATTTGGCAAAGATTTTATTTGTTTTTTTGTTCCGTTTCAAATGGGTTTTATCTCAATGTGCTTAATGCATGATTATTGTTCGAGAATCAATTTTTATTAGTATTTATATTTATTTAAATGTGATTATTTATTAATGTTCATATGGGTTGTGTCTCAGTTAAGAAATTCGGTAATGTGTTTGATCAATACTATTCTCCTTGCATTCAAAATATGATTAAAAAAAGGAGAAAAGATCTATTTTGATTGCTCATATTGTTTTAAGTATGTTTATGGCTCAGTGGTAGGAAATTATATCTGTATGCAGTATATATGATGAGAATAACATGGCTATTCCGGCTAATTGGTAGGATATTTGATGATGATAACAGGGAATGAAGTGGAAGCTGAAAGGATAGTAATTGTGAAGGAATTTTGATTGTTTTTATGGGCAATACATGCCGTGGTTCTTTTGCTGTAAGGATAAATCAGAGCTTCAATCAGCCTGAAAAAAAGTCGAGTTCCAAAAGATATAGCAAGGACTCCTCAAACCACTCATCTACCACTTTGAAACCTCAAAACCGTGTACCTGAAAAAGTACCCAGAAAAGAGACTAATTCCCACTTAAATCCTACCCCGAAATCCCCGCTTAAAGAAGCCACCATGAATCGCCACAATGCCAATCAGGCATATTATGTTCTGGGTCATAAAACAGCCAACATTCGTGATCTTTACACGGTGGGCCAAAAACTTGGTCAAGGTCAGTTTGGTACAACTTATCTATGTACCGAGAATTCAACGGGTACAAACTATGCATGCAAGTCTATTTCCAAGAGGAAGTTGATTTCAAAAGAGGATGTAGAAGATGTTAGGAGGGAGATTCAGATAATGCACCATTTGGCCGGACATACGAATATTGTAACGATTAAGGGTGCATATGAAGATCCTTTATATGTTCATATTGTCATGGAGCTTTGTAATGGTGGAGAATTGTTTGATAGGATTATTCAGAGAGGACAATATACTGAGAGGAAAGCAGCTGAATTGACTAAGATTATTGTGGGTGTTGTTGAGGCGTGTCATTCGCTTGGAGTCATGCATAGAGATTTGAAGCCCGAGAACTTTTTGTTGGTTAACAAGGATGATGATTTCTCACTCAAGGCCATCGATTTTGGACTCTCGGTTTTCTTCAAACCAGGTGAATCTAATAGAACAGTTATTAGTGTCAATATTTCTAGTATTTGATTTGATTTGATGACCCCCTGTGTTCCTTAGGACAGAACTTATGGTGATTCTCGCTCTCTTATTCTCGGTTGATAATATCGAGATACTTGGAATGCCATTAAAAAGATCATGTGTGTGTTTTTAATGTAGATGTGTGAATATGTAAGTGTAAAGTCACACAGTAATGAATCTCGACCCTGTCAAAATGGGATATATAATCAATGTTATGATTCTTATCTTTCACTCTACACTTAATCCTGAATCATTGGAATTGTTAGATCAACTCTTTATGATTTGGAGGTTGTCATACAGGCATTACCGTCCTTTGAAGGTGGAGCATTTTTTTCGCCATGTAATATACCTAAGAATTTAGGGAGTGTTTGATTGTGCATATGTGATTAGTTGTGGTAGCAAGTCGCAATGATCTGTTTTAAAAGTTTGTCAAATTTTGAATATAACTCTGACTTTCCGATTCTTTTGAGTCAACATAATCACATTGAAGAAGCCTCTAACAAGTAGCCGTGAGACAACTTGTTATTGAGATGTAAAATTACCTAATTTACTCCACTCATTATTTGAATCCAATTGTTCAAGTTGCAGTTTCCGCTTTTTAAAAACACACGTCTGATTTCTAGTGCCCATTTTCTGATTCTGAATTTTCAAGTTGCAATATTTACTTTGAAAACACACACAGATGTCCACTTACTCTACTTAGCCCTATAAGCCTCTAGTGGGTCATTCACGTATTATGGAACATTAACTTGATCATTAATCAGATCAAATTTTCACGGATGTGGTGGGAAGCCCGTATTATGTTGCTCCAGAGGTTCTTTTGAAGCGTTATGGTCCGGAAGCAGATGTGTGGACAGCAGGGGTGATACTTTATATCCTTCTAAGTGGTGTACCTCCATTTTGGGCTGGTATGCAGTCACACATTTACGTCTCTCATTAGTATGGCATTGACTTACCTAATGGTTGTTTGACTTATTTCTTCTTCTTTTTGGTAGAAACACAACAAGGAATATTTGATGCAGTTTTGAAGGCAGATATAGACTTTGAGTCAGATCCATGGCCCCTTATATCTGATAGTGGAAAGGATTTAATTAGAAAGATGTTATGTTCTCGACCTTCAGAGCGTTTAACTGCTCATCAAGTTCTGTGTAAGTTTTGTTATTCGTTATAACTCTTTATTGTGAAATTTGAGCATATATGTGGTAATGATTTTGTACAGGTCATCCATGGATATGTGAAAACGGTGTTGCTCCTGATAGAGCACTTGATCCTGCCGTTCTTTCTCGTTTGAAGCAGTTCTCTGCAATGAATAAGTTAAAAAAAATGGCTTTGCGGGTGCGTGGATGGCTTCTTTGCAACTCACTCTTCTCTTTCTTATGCAAATGCATTATTATATCTCTTATTTTCTTCCACACTCCACATATCTCATTTCAATGCTTGAATACGACTGGTTTGTAATCATTTAAATCCCGTCCATCACCGAGTATACCCAATTTTATCTTTCATTTGACATCAGTTATTGCAATTTCATTGTCATTTTTGACTTTTAATGCTTTTAATTTTCCTTAGGTGCTTAATGTTCAGTACATACATTTTGATCATCATTTTGATCTTGAGTGTTTTATACCTCTGTCCCTAAATTTGGTGATCGAATTTAGTATGCCTGAACAGTGTTTTTTGCCCACTTACGGCCATGTCTCAGTGTGTTGCAAACCTGACTATTAATCAGTTATGAGTAATTGGTGATCGGTTCTGATTTTTGTGAGCTAACATAATCAGATTTTAAGAAGTTGGTTATAAGTTATGAGTCGTTGCCACAAAACTTTTTGCCATGGTATATAGAATTAACTATCCTCATAAGTTTTATTCTGATTCCTGAACATCCCAATAATAAAACATTAAAACACACATCCAAAAGACTACCTATATATACTTTTTTCATAGTAGATTTTTACTAAAGCAAACTTTACGATTGAAATAAAAAGATTTACAATAACAAAGAATTTCTGTGAAGAAACAAATGCGTTAATCTTGCGAGAAAAGATATATAATCCGTTTTCTTGTTGTTTGGCGGCAGGTAATAGCTGAAAGCTTGTCTGAAGAAGAGATTGCTGGTTTGAGGGAAATGTTCAAGGCAATGGATACTGATAACAGTGGTGCCATTACTTTTGATGAACTTAAAGCAGGTTTAAAAAGGTTCGGTTCAACGTTAAAGGATACAGAGATTCGAGACCTTATGGATGCGGTAGGACTAGCTTTTGATAGATGTCATATTGCATTGATTACTAGAGGAGGCAGTTTTAACCTATTCATTTATAATGTGGTTGATATTTGTTATGTTTCATCTCTAGCGGGTCAAGTAGGTAAAATAAAATTATAATTAGCTTATAAAGGTAAACGTGTCTTATGGATCTAAATGGCATCTTTAATGCATACAACTTCATGAAACAATTTATTCGAAGATATATTTTAGTATGGAAATATTACAGCGTTTGTAATCATATTTGACCCACTATAATTATTTACAAAAAATATAAATATTTTGTTAGAAAACAGGCCTGCTTTGTGACTACCCAACCGACCATTTTGTCACCTCTGGTGATTTTTGTTCGTGTTTATGTTGGTAGATATGGCAGTTTGTACTAATTTGTATTAATTGTGAAGATACGTGGAATTAGCTGATCTTATACTTTACTTTTCAGGCGGATGTGGATAACAGTGGCACAATTGACTACGGAGAATTTGTAGCTGCTACCATGCACCTCAACAAACTGGACCTTGAGGAGCATCTTGTTTCTGCTTTCCAGTATTTTGATAAGGATGGAAGTGGTTATATTACGGTTGATGAGCTTCAACAAGCATGTACAGATCACAATATGACTGATTTTCTGGTGGAGGATATTATTAAGGAAGCCGATCAAGATAATGTAAGTCCAAAAATGTCAAATGATGGAAGTGCTTCTTTTTCTATCCATGATGGATACCCCAGTGAAACACACACTTCAGACCAATATATTATTATATTTTAGTAGCGGTAGCAAAGTGCACTGGTTGGAATTATACTGAGACGGGCAATGATTTGATACAAATAGAAATGGGTAAGGTGGGATTGGGTTGACCCAAAACACTCTGTCCATAATAATTAAAAACCTTCTGTGCATATTTGATTACAAGAATTATAATGTCACTAATAATAAATTGTTTTGAAAGAAAATATTTTTATGAGGTTTCACTGATTTAGAATATACATTCTACGAGTATTGGCCCATTTCCTATACAGCTTTTTATAATGTTGTGAAATATGTTACAGATAAAACATAGCCCGAATTGCCTCATTTATAAGTGGGGTGGGTGGAAATAATTTGCATATGTAGTATACCCGTTCTTATACAAGCTTCTTACAGGACGGAAGGATTGATTACGGGGAATTTGTTGCCATGATGACAAAAGGAAATGGAGGAATTGGAAGACGAACAATGCGGAAGAGTCTTAATATCAGAAAGCAAGGGGATCATTAACTAGCACCCTCATTCACACATTGATAACTTTATAAATTACTAGCATCCAAATGTAATTAGTCACTGCTTGATCAAAGAATGCTAGTGAATCAATCTAAACTGGATGATAGAATTATATAGGTATACATGATTCAGCTGGATGATGGTTTCCTCTCTTATACAATTAGCAAGTCGATTCATTGATAGGTTAAGAGATTCATTACTATTTACGGTTGTCGAGTCATACATAATTATGGATGATGTTCAAAACATTTTTATCTAAGTTTTGTGATGTGGGATATATACAGTTTTAACTTTTGTTCATAGTTGATATACACTTTTTTCTAGTATCTATTAGGTTTTCCTTTAAACAATAGCAACTATGGAAGGAACATTGCTTACTTTGCAATTGTTGGGTTCATACTAAACCTTGTCACATCTCATTTTGGGTATGTACAATGTGAAGTGAGAATTATGCTATTGGTGGCACCTATGATTTCCCATTGTTATTATTATTTCCAATTTTTATGTTTAAGTTTGCTTCAATCAATAATAAATTATAAATTATAACTACTATAAATCAAAAACTAAAAATACAACAGTAAAAACACTGATGCAACTTACCTTTTTTATTCACATATTAATTACAAATTTTAATATTTTAAAAAAGTACGAGTTCGTTAAATACAAATTAAGGTATCCCCGGACACATGTTAGAAAACACTTCATAAAATTGACATAGATCATTTTTTATAAAAAATAAATAATCAAAAAATAAAATAAAAATATTATCCTTGTCGTACGCGAGGGCAAAGATGCAATTAATTGTGTTTATTTTATTTACTCATTTCGTCTCAAAATTATTATTATCAGATAAAAAATACACCGTTTAAATCTTTAACATTTTTAAGCATATTGATTGGGTTGATTTTGAAAAATGACAATTATTTTAGGACAAATAATTGGGACGGTATTGAATTATGGATTCATGAAAAAATGGTAAGCCAAACACGCCCCTTCATTTAAGGGTAATGGAATGGAAGAAATAAGGAATGGGTTTCACTTCATTCCCGAAAGGGTTTGAGGTTTACAAATCTATTCCGAATATAAAACCCGCCGTTGCTGCTGCTGCTTCTTCTTTCGACGCCTGCAACAAAACCCCTCATAATAATCTCGGAGAATGCCTTCAATGGATTCCGGAAACAGACAAAACTTCTCCAATAATCCAAACAACAACACAAATCACCAGCCTCAACTTAAACCTAATCTTCTTAATTCCGATCACAACTCTGACTTCAGGTACAATTTATTCAAACACACACACACACACACACATATTATCTATGTTTTACTTAATTAGCTGCATTCTATATACTCCTTAGCTGATATTATTATTCTTTCAGGAAAAAAAAAAAAATTCAACACCAGAGAAGATCTTTACCCATTGCTTCAGGTACTATCACTTTAAATTTCCTATTTTTTTTTATTTTGAAAACCTAAATTTCATATTCATGATTAAATTTATGAATATATGCTATTTAGTTTATGTAGGTGTTAATGCTAAGGTATTTGTTACTGAATGGTTATGTTATTTACTTTTTTTAGTTGAAAAAAGACTTGTGGAAGAGGTCAAGAAAAATGATACCTTGATAATTGTTGGTGAAACCGGAAGTGGGAAGACCACACGTGAGTTCTTGTAGAAAAGTTATTTTTTACGTTGTTAATGTTAACCTTCTTATGATTTGTAACTAACGTTGTATTTTAAATATATATTGAAAAAATTCTATTCTGACAGAGTTACCTCAGTATTTGTACAATGGAGGTTTCTGTCGTGATGGAGGAACGATTGGAATCACTCAACCGAGGCGTGTTGCTGCAGTAACTGTTGCAAAACGTGTAGCTGAAGAATGTGGTGTTAAGTTGGGTGAAAAAGTTGGGTACTCAATTAGGTTTGAAGATGTGACCTCCACCACAACAAGAATTAAGTACATGACCGATGGGCTACTTTTAAGGTTAACATATAAGTCTGCACATCTTGCTGCATTTCTCTAGACTAGAAAGCTGAAGTTTTTATAAAAAATATGCTGTGGTACTTGGTATTTGGTTAGCTTTTGAATACATTATGCTGCATTTGTGAACCACATCTGCTATCTGCTAGAAACATGAAGGATAAATAGATTATATGATACTTCTATTAGCTAGTTTCTAGATGAATGATTTTAAGTAAAGGCAACAATTGGGTAGTGTTACGCATGTACAGTTGTTAAGAACCACATAGCTTGTTACTACATCATGATTAACTTTAACTCTTTAAGCTAATAAAGGCTGTATATGCTCACAGGGAAGCACTTTTGGACCCTTATCTCTCACGGTACTCAGTTATAGTTGTTGATGAAGCTCATGAAAGGACCGTGCAGACTGATGTGTTGCTGGGTTTGTTGAAAGATGTACAAAAGAAGAGATCTCAAAGTTCTAATGAATCTAATAATGATCGTGAGAAGGCTATCAATGGCACCTTGGGGAAAGAAGATAATAATGGTCAAGCTGGCAGTGTTCGCAACCCACATCTAGTCAAAAAATTAAATCCATTGAAGTTGATCATCATGTCTGCTAGTTTGGATGCACGAGGTTTTTCAGAGTATTTTAACGGAGCAAAAGCTGTTCATGTTCAGGGACGACAATTTCCTGTGGATATTCTGTACACTGCTCAACCTGAAACTGATTGTTTGGATGCAGCGTTAGTTACCATATTTCAGGTATGTGCTTCACCTTTTCCAGCCTTCTGTCGACAATTACTATTTTGTTAGACTTTTCGATAACTTCTCCTTGTCTTGTTAGATACATTTGGAGGAGGGACCCGGTGATATTCTAGTATTTCTCTCTGGTCAAGAAGAGATTGAATCTGTTGAGGGTCTTGTGCGTGAGAATCTTAAGAAATTACCTGAAGCTTGTCAGAAACTTATAATCTTGCCGTTGTTCTCTTCTCTTCCATCGGAGAAGCAAATGAAAGTTTTTGCACCTGCTTTGGATGGGTTCAGAAAGGTAAACTTCTTATTAGAAACTTTAATAAGTGACATTGTATTCAGTCATTATTACAAGGCTGTATGTAAAACACATACTGCATATATGATTCAATCTAATTGTACTGTCTTAATAAGTTGATTTGGTTTTGTTACTGTTAGGTAATACTGGCAACTAATATTGCTGAAACATCCGTGACAATACCTGGAATCAAGTATGTTATTGATCCCGGATTGGTGAAAGTGCGCAGTTACTCTCCTGACAGTGGCATTGAATCTCTAATTGTTGTCAAAACTTCAAAAGCTCAAGCTCTTCAGAGGAGGTATTTACGTCATTAATATTGTGTTTCCATTTTGTTCTCATTTAGGGGTATTTAGCTTATTTGACCAATATGCATACTATCTCATTAACTATGTCTCAAGTCAAAAATATGCATTTCGTTTGGGATGGTCTGAATATAACTTTAGAGAAAGTTGGGACTGTGATTAAATTTTTATTTGTCTAATCTTGCAGTGGACGTGCAGGGCGTGAAGGGCCTGGGAAATGCTTTCGCCTCTATCCAGAGAGTAAATTCGAAGGACTTGATAATTCCACAGTGCCAGAGATCAAACGATGCAACCTTTCAAATGTTATTTTGCAGCTTAGTGCTCTTGGTGTAGATGATATACTCGGGTTTGACTTCATGGAGAAACCTGATAGGTATTAGAACAACCATTCCATTTTCTTTTTTTATTCGTAAGTAAAAAGTTAACAGTATTTTAATGCAAGGCCATATGCAAAGTGGTACCCAATGTATAAATTGACATCTTGTGGTGAAAGGCTAAGAGGAGGTTCTTAATCTTGTGGTGAAAGGCGAAGAAGCTATTTTTGTGCTGTTGGTGACAGACATATTATTTTGTGAGTGCAGGATGGCTGTTATTAGATCACTGGAGTTGTTGTACTTGCTAGGGGCTTTGACAGACGAAAAGAAATTATCAGATCCAATTGGACAACAAATGGCTCGTCTTCCATTAGAACCAAATGATTCAAAGGCTCTTATCCTGGCCAGCCAGTTCGATTGTTTGGAAGAAATGTTAATTGTTGTCGCAATGCTATCAGTAGAATCCATCTTTTATGCTCCGCGTGAGAAGTTAGAAGAGGTATGCACCACATTCACTTTCTAATGTGTTGGTCTGTCTTAGTAATTTAACTACCAGTTGAGAGGGCAAAATGGACAGGTTGGGTATTGGATAAGAAATCTGAAACGTTCAGTTTATTAGTATGGGTTGTAACTTACTGGGTTGGGTTGGGTTGATCTTGCCCTCAAATAGTTTTTCTGTCTGTTTTTTTTTTCGATTTCATAAACTAAATTTTAACCCTAATAATCTAAATTCTTGAATAAAGCGATTTCAAAGAGGTTTTATGCATTAAGGATGTACTTCAGAAAATATAGACCCCTTTACTGTTTCAGAGGTTACCACCCTAATTACCAGATGAGGAAGTATACTTTAGGCACAAGTGTTTAAACAGAAAAAGATGGTAAATGTTTGTGGTAGGAGAGTGGAAGTGTGATAATTTTATCTAAGACAGTGGTGCGTCCCTTTTGTTGGATTTTACTCAAGTTCAAGGGTTTAACCAACTTTTTTCCTTTCTCAGTCACGAGCTGCTATCAAATCCTTCTCAAGCCCAGAAGGAGACCACCTCACATTGCTTAACGTCTATCGTGCGTCTGCTGAGTTTTTGGAGAAAAATAAGACAGAGAATGGTAATGACAAGGCCGAAAAGAATTTGAGGAAATGGTGCAAGGACAACTTCATCAACAGTCGTTCCTTAAAGCATGCTCGTGATGTTTACAAGTTTGTTAAATTTCATCTCTGCTCTCTGAATTTGGGATAGAAGGACATCACTAGATGTGGCAGTTCGACCTATTTACTAAAATGGATCAGTTTCGGGTTATATTTATCTAGATATAGGTTAAGCGGAAAAGTGTGTTTACAGTTTAACCCAGCCCGTTTCGACTCTTAAAATTGCCTATTGTACTCATTTGACGTCCCCGTGAGGTTCTGACCCCGTCCCACCCATTTTGCCACGTCTATGAATCACATTTACATTCTCATTCAGCCTTTGGAACAGTAAAAAACTTCTGAAAGATATGGCATAGTTGTAGTTTGACCCAGGAAATTGCATTTAAATGTGATTTCTCTGGTTGCTTCCTATTTTATGAGTTTTTCTGAAATCATGAATATTTGGCGCTTTCTTGCAGTCAAATTCGGGAGAATGTTGAACGAATGGGCCTAAAGATTTCTTCATGTGGAGACGATATGCTTCAGCTTCTAAGATGCCTTGCTGCTTCCTATTTTCTGAACGCAGCCCTGAAGCAACCTGACGGTACATATAGGTGAGAACTCCATAACCATTATAACCACTTTATTTTGTGAGTAGTCTCCCTTTAATTGTAAAAGTTGCAGAAACCAATTCTAGATTAGTTCAGCCGAAGTAGTAATGTCAAATGTCAAAATAATGATTATCATGTGGATCTAAATAAACAACTATCTAAATTCGCAATTAGGGGCGTCGATATAAACTAACTCTACATTATGGTTTAGATAACCACCTAAGGATACAATTTCAGCTTGCAAATTTGCCAAAAGAAAAAGAACCTTGGATTTGTATTGTAATTACAAGGCTACCTGTAAGATACTTAACTGGGCTTTGTCATTGACAGGGTTATGGCAAATGGTCAGATAGCAGAGATTCACCCAACCTCTATTCTACGGCGTACAAAATCGGAATGCATAATATTTTACAATTTAGTTCAAACTTCGCGTAATTATGTACGCAATGTTACCAGAATTGATTATTTATGGTTAGCTGAGCTGGCCCCGCAATGTTATGCCTTGAAGGATTAAGTCTGGTAGGCCATCATTGAGTGTGCGTAAGTGGTGCGATTGTATACAAGGCCTTCAAATCTTTAGGACCTTCAAATTTATCATCAATACTAGTATCTTCAATCAGGTAAAGAGTTGCCGTCAATGTCTGTTGTTCGGGGAATCTATAGTTGGCATATAGCAATTTGATATCATCTTACATCCTAATATTTTGCTTATATGTTTTGTGACTCATTTTAAGACTTCAAACATCGATTTATAAGATCAAGAAAAATGGTACTTCCACAAATTATTTGTTCCAATTTTAACATTATATAATCACTATAAAACATGCAATTAAATAGCTCATATCTTTTTAGACTACTCTTAAGTATAAGATTAATATTTGTTCCTTTTTTTTTACCCATTTTGAATCTTATCATTTCAAAATATTAATAATAAACTGTACTTGGGGTGTGTTTGGATGAAGGGCTTTTGGGGGACTTAGCTTCTAATTTTTATAAACCCTTTGCTATAAGCTTTGTTTGGCAACATAAAAAAACATGGGGCTTCTTGAAAAAATAAGCCCAAAAAACCCTTAAACAAAAAACTTTTTGAAGTGACTTTTGAATAGAAGCCAAGCCCCAGCTCCAGCCCGTTGCCAAACACACCCTTAGTCATAGTTATTCACCAATATTTTTTGTTACGACACATAAAATTTTATATAGCTATTAAGAACTTGAGATTAAAATACATCCAGATGGAACCGAAACATATTGGAAGTTGTTTGATAAAATGAAAAGAAGATATTTCTCTATTGTAAACTAAAATTTCATCTAACCTGCAATTCTGTTGTAAACTAGTTGCACGTAAGAACAGAACCTGAGTTCCATAGCGAGAATAAAAATAGCTTAACCAAATGTTTCATGAAATGAAGGAAAATGATACCAGAAGAAGACCGCTAACGAAATTAATTGAGTGTAACAATGTAATTAACAATCAAATTAAATTAAATGACCAACACTACAATTCAGGATGCATACATATATAAAACCCTGCAAAGTTTGTACAGCCTCCAGCCCTTTGTCATATATAAACAATCTATGATGACATCTTCTATACCCCAAAGCTTTTCATATCTTCCAGTCAGTCCAATTAGCATATTATAGATCTAATAAGAGACGTCCCTGCACCAACGGTGATGTTGCTGGTATGAGCGATTAATTTACCCAACAAAGATATGTTCGCTTGTACTGCACTCACTTTTTGGCCTTTGAGAACCTGAGGCATCGGTACTTCTCACCACTAACGGTAATTTCAAGGGCCCCATCTTGATTATCTTGGTTAGACGCGGTTCCCATGAGCACGCTCTTTTCTTTTTCAAGGTTTTCTCTCTCCGTTTTCAATCTCGCTTCCTGTCTAGCAATTTCTGCCTGAAACAACCAATTAATAAAATCATTTCCATTAATTGGACACCAATACAAATATACAACTAGCCTTGCTCATAAAACACCATATTTAAACGGAAGGGTTTTCCCTATTGGGGAGAGCGAGTCTTTTTTTATTTTTTTACTCTAGTATACATAGCCTAACCGGGGTATCCCGTGACCGTTTCCGACCTTTCCCTAGCCACCCCAATATGTTTACTTGGTGAGGTTTGAACCTAAGACCCCTTGTTAAGACATCATACATCATTAGACCACCTTGGTCACTTCGTACCATAACATAAGAAATTTTAAAGATAGATGCGCATCCATTTAACAGCAATATATTGCTTTCTATAATCGGAAAGGGCAGGAACTATCATAGAGATGCTTCTTTTTGTAGTAGTATATAAACTTATAAAGGAATTGTTATTGTAAGCGTATCCCCCAACAGAGTTTGTCAAGATAGTGCATCAAAAATTCTGAATCTCACCTAGCAGGCTCATCACCACAAATAAGATAGAAAGGCACAAGTTAACATAAATCCTCCTAATACAGTAATACGGAGCCAACTATCTCACATCGATTAATTTTTAACAAAAGTGACAATTTATGGGATTGCATCAAAAGTTCTACATTGCAATATTACATAATAATATGTGATAGAGTAGTTGACAACTGCCTACCGATAACAATCTCTTATACATCAAGGATATCAGATTATCAGTGACTAAATATATGAACATTGAACAATTAAAGCGATAGACTTAAACAAATGTTCCCTATAAAATTCATCAAAAATCCTCAATTTTTATTTTCATTTTTAAGACTGTGCAGCACTTTATAGGTCAGCTAATATGGAAAAAGCTAGTTGGCTCCATTTATAAACCCTAGAAATCAAGCACTGATAAATCTCAAAATTCACAAACGAGATAAGATAATCATCGTCTTCTGCCAATAAACATAAACATAATAAAAAAGGGAAATGGAAATGTGACCTCACGACGAGAGAGTTCTTGTTTCCAGGCAGCTTCACGTTCAGCGACTTCACGTTCACGTTCTTCGATGTAACTTTGCATCTCTCTTTCTTTCATGATTCTGTCTTGTATATCTGCTTCCAACGCTTCTTTCAATTCCTCTACAAACTTATCCACTACCGCCTTTATTCTCATTGACATAATTTCTTCTATCACTTTTAGGAAATACGAATTGAAGAATCCACTGATTGATTGATAGTATTTCAATGAAATCGAATCCAGCAGCTTCTGCTGCTGATGAGTAATTTCGATTGAGATTTCAGGATTTATTTGTGTTGGAGAAGACGGAGGTTTGCAGATACCGCAAGTAAAGTTTGGAATTAGGAATTGAGCCAGGAAAAATGCTGCCTGCCTGGCTGAGTATTTCTTCTTTTGCATCTTACCACCTCCAACTTTAACTCATTTTCACTTTTTTATAATACATGATTTTAAGTTTTTTTTTTTTTTTTGAAACGAAGCGTATGCACTCTGCACAGTATAGTAGTTCGGTTCATGGTAAAAATGAGAATGTCTGTTAAAATTATAAACATGTTAAAAAAATGAGACCGTTTGTAACTACCAGTCCAGATCTAACATTAGGCATCGAATTTTTCCCTTGATTGTTTAGAAAAGGCTCTTGTACTAACACGTTGAAAAAGCTCTCATATTAGGCCAACCATAGCAAACAACGCATCGAGCCACTGGTTTATAAAATGTATTTGTAAAATTTAAAATGAGGTTTGATACTTTTACTAAATATAACTTGTATTTATTTGATTAAATGTGTCAACACGGTCACTATTGATGTTTAACAATATCAGTTTAGACTTTGTAATTGTTGATTTACCGACTAAGTATTGGAATCGATGTAAAAAATGATACAGAAAATACAAAATAATCAAGTTGAGGGCAGATATTGAACATATTAAAACTTAAAAATGTGGAAGTACTTGAATTTCCCTTTAGCTTACATAATATTTCACTTTCAAACCCCAAAATTTAACAAGGGCCCAACCCCATTACATTGAATTATTAGCCTCTCAATTTCCTTGCCAACCTTTTCCCTTTTTCTTCCCTCTTTCGTTTTAGTTTATACTCTATCCACAAGTTACAAAATACTAATACGTAATCTATTTGTATTATTTAAAAGACGAAAAAATTGTATTCCAAATAGAAGAATGACTATGCAAACCCCTGAAACTGCTAAAAATTCCAATTAGCTAATACCATTTTAAGATGTTAATGGTCGAATTACTGATGAAGATCATCAGTTGCTTAAAGCTTGAGATAGTGCTGTAATTTTACGTTTAGCTCAATAATCGATTATCTTACAACTCCTTACATCATCCAAAACCTCTGATGGAAGGTAACAAGGAAGATAAGCAGATTTAATGCTAACTTAAGCTAAATCAAATTAGAAACTACACAGATTTAATATCAAAATAATGAGATAAACATAATATAATCAATCAAATGCTTTAATTACGCAGTTCTCTATAAATGTGGTAGATACACCAAAACGGAACCTATCAACAATAGCCCAATTCGTTCTATCAGCAAATGGAGCTTAGCTCATTGCCATCCTTTCTTGTTCGTCTACAAACTCAATGGAATCGCCATAATATTTATGAGCTTCTTTCCTAATACTTTCTGAAAAGCTTGATTCTCCTTTTGTCTCCAAATGGCTGACTAATAACTTAAATGTTGACCTATCAGGCTCACAACCAACCTCTTTCATCAACTCAAAACAATCCATCGCAAGTTCAACAAGATTGTTACTCATCAAGGTTTCCAACAACACATTGAATCCCTCAGTCTTGGCCTCTAATCTACTTTTTTCGCTTTTCAATTCAAGAAATATCATATTAACTTCATCATACAAGCCATTCCTTGCCAAGACCAATATTATTTCAGCATATAATGGCACCTCGGGTTTATACCAATGCTCTTTTTTAATCTCCGCAAAGACCTACATCAATAACAATGGTTATCCGACAGGGAAACATTAAATTGAAAGCTTGAAAATAAAAATAAAAACGTTTTGAACATAATTTTAACAGCCACTTGCTTGATGGCAGCCTGTTATTTGCTCTTCTAAGTGCACATTACAATTACTAACTAACAATATACTTTCACTTCATATCTAATTCGGTCACTGAACTTCAATCCTCATTATTAAGATTTAAGACCGCTTTACTTTTAAAAATTGTTTATTTTTAGTATTTTCTATAACTTTTTTTGTAATAAGATGACACTATATATTTTTTATTACTAACCATAAGAGCAAGTTTGGAATGGTCTTGGCGAAAGAGTTCACGGAGGATGGCCATCATATCAAACTTCAGTAACCTACTAAACTTGGAATAAATGACTAGTTGTTGTTGGTCTGCAGATTTAGATGCTCGTTTGAGTGCTTGAACTGTTTGGATGGCCTCGATGCTGAGATTTCTACCTTTCTGCAAGGGTTTCCTGTTTTTGCTTCTGTCTCTCATTGTTACTCTCATCCGGACCCCTCTACCGCCCTTCTTCCCAAAGTCAAGTGATGGGCCGTTTAAATGTTCCATTAAACCACAACACATCCTTGTTTGTATAGAAACCGTGCCATATCCACCAGAACTCATACTCTTGATTGCCATGACTGTCTTCAAAATACACTAAAATATATTTTGTTCCTTTCAGACACAATGCGAATAGAGACCAAAAAATATATAAACTTTTAAGCGTTCATAGTTGTCTTTAATCTTAAAACTTCATATACTTCAATACTTGCAATGTGTCTAGAAGTGGAAAATGGGTGTGTTGGGTCAAGTTAGATTACAATTGAAAATGGGCAAAAAATGGTTTTCGGGGCAAATGGATTATGTAAAAAATGGTTTTCGGGGCAAATGGATTATGTTAACTTCAAAAGCTAAAATTCAACAGAGTAAGTTGCATGATAGTTTAAGAGGCATTTCGACAAACGGTTGGCGTGCTTTAAAGTAAGCGCTATGAAAACATTAAATAAATGAACAGACTTTAACCAAGCAAATCACATGAGGCATAACATCAAACAGTTGGTGTGCTGCAAAGTAAATGCTATGAAAAGCTTATGAACAGCTTCACCAGAAGCAAGTTCAGGAGGATATACTAATACTAACAAGAAAAAAAAAGAAAAAAAGAAAGAATTTAGAGCATAATTATAATCTAAGAAAGGTAATATATCAAGAAAGTAAAGCTGCACACCTGATTGTATAAATTTAAAGGATTCAACGTCGTTATTTGACGAGAAATGGAGTAATTAACCTCTTCTGGTTTTCAACAGAGACCAAAGAGCGAAGAGACTTCAGTCTTCAGCTTCGGTAAATCTTTAAACGACCGATTCGACCCGTTCTATATATTTGTTATTACTTGACCCGAGGAATCCATTTACCAAGATTTTCTCATATTGACCGGCAATAACGAGAAAAAAATAAAAATAAAGTCGTATTATCTATATATCTATATATATATATTATATTATCCTATCATTCCATTTTGAGAAATTTTTAAGAAAAACTTTAAGGGCCTGCTCCCGAGATTTTGATCGAAAGAAAAGAATAGAAGGGGAAATAGAATGATAGAAAAGAAAAGAAGATGAAAAATATTTTTGCGTTTCCGAGTTAGAAAGAAAAGAACTGAAATTTATATGTTTCGTGTTCCCGAGTTTGAGAGTAATGAAAGGAAGTAACATTATATAGCTTGTATAATCTTCCATCCTTCCAAATCTTCCCAACTTTGGAGAGAAAGTTAGGAGAGAAAAGAAGGTTGAATCCTCCTCCCACTTCCCTTCTTTTCTCTCCATAAACAAAACTCTGGAACACAATGTAATTTTTATTCTTTCCGCTTCTCTTCTTTTCTTTCGAAAAAACAACTCGGGAGCAGGCTCTAAGACTAAACATTTACACATCCTTTGTCCATCACAAAAATATAATTGTCGAACATTTTGAATGGTCAAACTTCATCGTCGTGGCTAATTTATTCGAAAAGAAGAAGAATGACATAAGCTATCATGATCCACTATTACGTACACATTTTATTTTAAGTTGTGTTGCGCGGATCTTTTGCTAGTTTTAATTTATACTTAATGAATGCAGTGTAATTTGTTAACGTTGGAATGTTTTTTGTTAAATTATGGAGTAAATTAGGTTACGAGTCCTTGATTACACTCCCAACTTCCGGATCGAGTATTGTGCGGATACAATCATATGACTCGGGTTTTTGTTTTGCATAATACCCGACTCGAAGATTAAAAGTGTAATATATGGACAACCAGAAACACTAAAGAATGTTATTTGCTGGAACTTATATAACGGAATACAATACTTAAAGTCTTAAATGACTTATAAGATTATTGTAATATTATACTTGAAAACTTGCTTAAGTTTCATAAAAATCGAAACGAGAAACCAACAATTGAACTACAACAGGCAATGAAAGTTAGATAGCAGATATTTAATGTTGTTTCGAATCACAAAATTTGAACCAGTAAAACATTGTATAACAATTAATTAAAACCAAATATATAACAACGAAATTCGAAAATTCTGTTATTTGTTATAATATCTTTTATTTTATGATAAGATATTACTAGGACAATTTGGAGTATAATAGCAATTTAATCTAGTTTGACAGAATACTAAAAGTGCCATGTTCTTTATTTTGTCTACAATATTCAAATGCTAATTTTGACTCGAACTTGTAAATAATCAGACAAACCAATGGTTTCAATAATTTTGACTGAGTTTCCTATAAATAAGCGCATTCCTTTTCTCATTTCTATACGGATAATTTACTTGGTCATCATTTACCCACAAGCTACATATATCAAATCGTCGCCGGAAAATCACAATGAATGTCCGACGACGATCATCAACCACCGCCAACTTGTCTAAAACACGTGAAACCCACGTGTCTCAAAAGGGATTCGAGAGGGAGGACGCGGTTGATTCTTCAAGAACAACCGACACTCTCCCTCTACTTTTGTACCTCATTACTAATGCTACTTTCTTCACCCTCTTTTTCTCGGTTGTCTATTACCTCATTGTACGGTGGCGTGAGAATATACGTCACCCGAACCCTCTCCATGTTGTTACAGTTTATGAGATTGCAGCCATTGTGTCATTTGTGGCATCCTTCGTTTATCTCCTGGGTTTCTTTGGTATCGACATCATTCAGCCGTTTGTGTCCCCACATGTTCAAGATGATGAAGAAACCGAACCATCTATGGGTTTGGACACCATTGCCATAAATTATCAAATCAACAATCCTATGAAACCAATGCTTACGGACAAAGCAGACGAGAATGATAATAATGAAGTCACTTATAATAAGTTAATGGTGACACATAGTGATGGAGCGAAACAGGAACAACCAGGTACAATCAACCCTTCAGTTTAGCTAGTTTCATTATTAACCACATCAATAACTTTAGTATAGTATAGGAATCACAATGAACTTATTTTGACCACATTACAGATCTATTGGCTTCATCACTTGACATTAAAGAGGATGAGGAGGTGATAAGGTTGGTGGTTGAAGAAAAAATACCATCTTACACACTTGAATCAAAGCTTGGAGATTGTAGGCGTGCGGCGTTCATTAGAAGAAAAGCACTAGAGAGAGTTACCGGCAAGTCCTTATATGGTCTACCTCTAGACGGGTTCGATTATGATTCAATATTGGGACAATGCTGCGAGATGCCAATCGGCTACGTCCAAATACCAGTGGGCTTAGCAGGCCCATTGTACTTGGACGAAATGGAGTTTTCCATCCCAATGGCCACCACTGAAGGGTGCTTGGTGGCTAGCACCAACAGGGGCTGTAAGGCCATTTACGCATCTGGTGGTGCCACCAGTGTCCTTCTCAAGGACGGCATGACCAGGGCTCCAGTCGTCAGGTTTACCACCGCGAAAAGAGCCTCCGAACTGAAATTCTTCTTGGAGGAACCCCTCAACTTTCATATTTTAGCTTCTGAGTTCAACAAATCAAGCCGGTTTGGACGGTTACAAACCATTCGATGTGCAATCGCTGGGAAGAATCTTTATATAAGGTTTACATGTAGCACGGGTGATGCAATGGGGATGAACATGGTTTCAAAAGGCGTTCAAAATGTCTTAGAATATCTCCAAACGGATTTCCCCGACATGGAAGTTATAGGAATCTCAGGAAACTATTGTTCCGATAAGAAACCAGCAGCGGTTAACTGGATCGAAGGGCGAGGTAAATCAGTAGTATGTGAAGCAATCATAAAAGAAGAGGTACTAAAGAAAGTTTTGAAGACAAATGCAGCTTCATTGGTTGAACTAAACATGCTCAAGAACCTAACTGGATCCGCTATGGCTGGTGCCCTAGGTGGGTTCAACGCTCACGCAAGTAACATAGTCTCAGCTATATACATTGCAACCGGACAAGATCCAGCACAAAATATTGAAAGCTCACATTGTATCACTATGATGGAAACCTTGAATGAAGGAAAAGATCTTCATGTATCAGTAACCATGCCGTCAATTGAGGTTGGGACCGTGGGTGGTGGCACCCAATTAGCATCACAGTCGGCCTGTTTGAACTTGTTGGGTGTAAAGGGTGCTAATAGAGACTCACCAGGGTCAAATGCAAGACAATTGGCTAAAATAGTAGCAGGTGCTGTTTTAGCAGGTGAGTTATCTTTAATGTCTGCAATTGCTGCTGGTCAACTTGTGAACAGCCACATGAAGTACAATCGTTCCAATAAAGCTGCCATATCCAAGTGATAAATGTATATATATTACTGTACTAGCTAGGTTCATCCATTGAAGCCAATTTAGAAGATAAGATGTACAAATATATATCAGGTGTCATTTGGTGTGTGTATTCATAATTTGACTCTTCATTGCTTGATTCTTGGAAGAATTTTTTCATCCATGTCTTGTTAATATTGTAACAATTGTTTGTGTACAATACAGAAAATATGAACAAATCATTAACAATGTCATTCAAATTCCCCAGACTGCTACTATGAATACCATCTAATTACTTCAGACCTTAATATGCTACCTTGTACATAGGAAACATGTTCTTTAATTGAGTAATATATTAAAGTCAAATACATACCATGTGATACGCCTAAACGTAGAAGTTACTACATAAACCTTACACCATAATAGCCTTTAACTCCAAAGTCCAAACAATAACTTTAAGATATGTCTTATCCAATTCTAACCCACCTCGTTTATTATCTCGTTCTATTCAGATCGTAAACACATACTGTTTGATGATTTGATGATGTCGATACATTTCACTGAAAGTGAATCATGTTAAGTTACAAGAAATTACTGAAGTTCAAAGGTAGCTCGTAAATCAAGCAACCCAATAGTTTTAGCTCCAAGTTATATGATCAGTTTACTAAAGACTAAAGAGGAATCAAAACCATGCATGTGGTGCAAGCAAACCTAATTAGCGGCCTACCGTTGTATGAAAATTAATTACAATTTCAACTACAGTATTATGTATGTAGTCATTGAATTATAAGGTATAATATTGTCAGCGTGCTCCAACATGAGATACGGGTTTGCACCCAACAATCCTCCCCTCAAACCCAAAATTTACACTAGACCTCCCTTTCAATCAGAAGCATTAGTCCTCTCATCCCTTTAATGATATTCATGAGATCCCACCTTATGGTAGCCATTTGTTTTTTTGTTTTTTTACTCGTTAAGGCCTTGATACGGTGGAACTTGACCTAGACTGTAGACATGTTACCAAGGATTCCGTCGACGTTAAAATTGAGCTTCATCGTATCTTTAATTCCACTTGTTAGGACATTTATCAGCCTAACACAAGGATAACTAAAATTCGAAGAAGAGAATATTTACATATATATTTTTCTAAAGGTAAGTATGGTTGAGGTAAATCAAGGGGATGGTGTAGTTTGAACTATAAAAGGACATCTTCACTTGCTAGTTGCTACCCATCCCTTGCAACTTGTCTAGCAATGGCTAAAACTGCTCACTCTCTTATCACTCTCTTTTTCATCTTCAACCTCTTGATCTCAACTACAATAGCAGCCCGAGACCTTCCAAAAGCAAACATTAATCAAACTGATGGTGATAATTTAGTCTCTTACGACCGTGGATACCTAATTCCAGGTCTTGGACGAGGTATTGAACCAAAGTCCAATAATGGGTTCAACCCATTCACTTACAATCCTATTACAGGCAGAAACACAGGAATACCACAATTCACGGTCCCTGATTTTGGTGGGTTTGGTAATGGAAGGTACCTGCCAGGTGGCGATGACACGTTAATTCCCAACCCAGGGTTTGAAGTTCCAAATCCTGGACACATTGGTACGACTCCTGTCTTGGCTTGTCCATGAATGGTCTTTTGATCAATGTTTAAGTAATAACGAGTGTTAAATAAAAGTTCATCTTTAGCTAATCCACAAAGTGGTCTGTTAATCTGTTTGTCATATATCTCATTTCCTAGTTTCTGGAGACGTGATTCAATGTGAGGTTTAGGTTTTCTAGACAACTATCATATGTTCGCTGATGACATAATGTACCTCAATAATAGACGAATTGTTATAAGTTTAGCGCCTTGTATGTTTATTTTGTACTTAGTTGTAACCTTAGCCAACGTACCATCATCTCCAAAATATCATAATCAGTTATGAAGCAAGTAAATATAATAGATCTCATACCATTATAATTAAGCATGCCATTAAATTAAATATAAATATATATTTGTGAAGAGAAAACAAACTTAATGGAACACTTTCTGCTTATGCATATACTCATGTAACAATTGTTCAAAAGCTCTGTTTATTACCGTACAGTGCAAATCGATAAGGTTCCAGCATGGTGTTGGGAATTCCTATATAAGTTTAAATGATTAAAATCATTGATCAATACAAAAATACGATAACTGCCGAACTTTTACCAAACAAGCTCGCTTTTGTAGGCTCTTGAATATCACTCACGTGCACCTTGTGTGATCTCTGTCTTTTTTATTTTCTTTTTAAGCTATCTTTAACTGGAATATATGATAAGTACAGCCCTAAGAACGTTTATTACAACGTAATGAACGTTTATTACAACGTAATGACATGCTAATAGTGTTTGTAATCGAACCATAACAAACTCTATGCTCTTAAATATTAGTTAATGTAGAATCGTTTATTAATGTTCAAACATTTTAACGAAAGCTCTAACAAATCCCTTTTCAATCATATAGTCGAGTAAATGCATATGTGATCGTTTATAGGATTGTATATGTCCCATTTTATAGGGTAGATAGATATGTCATATGTGCAGCTACTAATAGACAGTGGGCACCCAAAAAATAGGAGTTAGAACATTATTGAGCCTATTATTTATGAAAATGTGTCTAGTTTGTTCACAAGAACAAAATCGTCTTTTGGATCACATGAGTTTACATGTAATACTCCAATCAACTAGTGAAGTTAATTTCATCTCAAGATTAAATTCAAAAGGTTTTACGGTCTCAGAATCATATTCTATTTTCCTCTTAACCCTATTAACAATAAAGTACAACATATTTACGCTACAGAAGGTATACAGATTTTCTCTTTTACAACTCAACCGCGTAAGGATCACATGTAAAGCTTATACATGTGTCCTTATAAACATTATATACGCTAAAATAATAATTATTGTTCCTTTGATGAAGAGCTTGGGTCTACATCTGATGTCGTATCCAATATCCGTGCTTCTGCTTTCTCATTTGAGTACCTGAAAAATAAAAGATTGAAAACACCCTCTATGATTATAATAACTGCATTGTCTAGTTGTACCTTATAACTGAACAAATAATGCATAGTCGAAGTTGGTTTAACTTTCATAAGAAGGATATACTTACGTAGAGAGTATTGTCACCCAGACGAGCTCCACACAGTCCACCCAAAGAAGTCTTTGCTCAACAGGAATCAAGCCGTAGGTTATTAAGTGTGCAAATGGCCATAACTTCCAGCCAGCCTGTTAGTAACAATACAGTATCAATCAAACAAAAGTTAAAGCAATCTAAATGATAGTGCATTTCAATATTTATATGAAATCTCCAGACAATCAGAACCAGTTTTCTGATTTAATCCATATGCACTTAAAGAGAAAGGCCCCCTTAGAATCACAAAATTTTCCAGAAGTGTATAACTAAGTAGAGATACGACTACAAAAACAATACTATTACAAAAACCAGCGTTTCAGCTAGATTATGTCATCTACGACTATTTAACTTTTAAGGGGAGATGGTAAAAAGGGTTTTTTACCGTCAACAATGGCACGAACGTTGTTTTCAGTTCATTTAATATATTCTCAGGGGACTCAAAGCGCAGTAACCCCAAAACCACAAAATAGATGCTGTTCCAGACTGCTGACCACACTGTTTGGTCAAATGCAATTTTGGCAGGAACTACCCACCAATCTTTTGAAGGTATAAGAGCCTGGAAAAAATATAGATAATGATTTAGTCACAATAATATGAGCCTGAACACGTGTAATGATCCATTATAGAACTAATGCACATGCTTCCATATGCTAATTTGAAAGGGTGTACTAGTATGAACACAAACACTCTAAAGTATGCTCTCCAGTCCATGATTCTGATCAACTGGAAATATCAAAAGTTAGATAATAACTGTAACCACATCCATCATGACTAAGAGTTCCAAAATGAACGGGCGGACATCTACGGAAATGGGCGGAAGGGTTTAGTACTTTAGTTCAAAACATGTCAGATCACGTTGGGATAAACTAAAGGTATATAAAAAATTTGTTCAAATTATTAAAACTTCAAAAGAATCCTGGTGTTATAACAATGATAGCATTCCAAGAATAATCTGAACTTGGATTTAGTAGGTTTTATTATGCATTCAAAAATACACTTAAAGTTAAATTCGGCCCGTTCTACCCAATAGACCTCTTTCCTACTAAACTGTTTTTATTTATTATACAGGTGTGAGTCGCTAGAGATAAACTGCACCGACCCAATTATAAGTAAACCGGGAATTGCCAAACTTAAATCCATGACAGATAACTAAACCTGCGTAACGATGTTGTTCAAGTCTAATTTAATTTCAAATATATGTGAAATTGATGAATGACCAATAATATGCGTGTCCTTTTGGTAAAATAAAAACCCAATTAAGAAAAAAAATGTAAAAATCATGGGTATTACCTCACATAGTTGGTAATAATAATGAGAAAGGGATCCATGGAGAGTGAATCCAACAAGGCCTGATCGAAATAAGCGAGTCCTATCAAACTCGAATAAAGGCTTCCCTTCATAACACTGCAAAACTCATTTAATAAAACCATTTAAAATAAATTCAAGCAGAAAAGGAAGTTTGAAAAGATAGCTTTAAAACAAGTTAGGAAGTAAGGAACTTGCTTGTGCAATCCAATCACCCAAAGAGTAAACTATCCCACTAATCGCCATCTTAGCCAATACAGGATTTTCTTTAAGAGCTTCTTCATAGGCAATCCAGTTGTGCTCAGGAGCATATCTAAGTATCTCGTAAAGGGTCCATCCCTGTATGTATAAGTGGAAAAACAATCAGTACACCAGCTAAAATGAACACTTCATATTCTAAGTATCTCATGAGACATACATCCCATTCTTTTTCAGGTATATAAGAAAGAACTGTTTCCCATAGATATTAAAGCCTCATATACAAACGCTGGAGTATTTGTTAACCCGTTCACGTAACTTATCCTCATTCTATATGCTAATTTATTTTATAGGTTTTCTTTTGATTTATCTTAGGCTAAACAGTAAACACATGTCACTTTAAATGAAACGCAGATAAGAGCTATATAGAAATTGTTGAACACGTTATGACTATAAAAACAGGAGGAATACGAAAGCCTAATTTAGGAGTAGGGGATAGGATGCTATATAGTTCTAAAAACTAGATACATGTTTTAGCTGTGTGATCACCGAGTTACTTCTAAAACCTGAAAGTGACAACTTATTTGAAGTGATTAACTTATATAACCATAATACTTAGCTTTATGTGTCCAAAAATGCAAAATAAACAATATATTGTGCATCAATAAGTAGGTTTGGACAAAAGATAGAAACATGGATGGTTATATATGCAGTTACATCTCTATGATTTATCCAAAGTCAAACATAGTTGCAAAGTGTAGTGCTCATGTAGCATATTAGCAAGAACTACGGTTTTCCTTCAAAGCAAAAGCCATGTATGGCAGTTGGAATGGAAATGGAGATCACTAAAACTTACTTGGATTTCACTGATATACGCATATAAACATCATACACTAATATAGTTCGTTCAACACTTTAACGTGAGTTCAATTCAAACTCGGTACTTTTCATAAGTAACTTTTACATTAATGTTCTTGCATCTCAGTGATTCATATCAATGAGGGCTCGTGAAAGCAACAGATCAAATAAATAATAAATATAAGTAAACAAAATATAAGAAAAAAGACTAGGCATTTGAGCATCCTTGGTGCACTTGGTCCTCTTTTTAGGTCTATATATTCTGTTAGTACTATTCTCATAGATTACAGGAATCTTTACTCTGTACATTTGACTCCTAAATAAGATAATCACAAGCGTAATAAGATTACAGGAGATATTATCACTATCAATTTTCAAAACCCAAATCCAAAAGCCCCCTGAATCATAGCAAGTTAGAAGGCCAAAACAACCCATTTGACACTAAAGCAAAAAAAAAAAAAAAAAAAAATCATCCCCAAATTTGGAACCATTTATTTATGTATGATCAAACGAATTGCATAAGAAATTTCACAAATTTACACACACCACAAGCAACTACTATTGTATAAAAGAAACCCTAATAAAATAATAAGCATAATTAAAGAAACTCACATGCCAATACTCATGATCAATGGTGAGCAACCTGGTGACAGCCAGAGTACCAAAACCAAGCACAATCGAAGCATTAATTGCTTTACTAACAAACCCATTATTTATTTCTTCAGACTCACTTTTAACCACAAACTCATTATCTCCACCCTCCAATTTATTTCCAGTTTGTTCATCTTGTTTGAAATTTGAGACACTGAATCTGAATGAAGGGTATAACTTTTGATTATTTCTTGATCTAGTGAATAAATTAGAGGAAGGATACGAAAAGGGGATTGAAGATGAAATGGGTTTTGTTAGTGGATGTAATTTGGTCGTTGAGAAGCCATAATTGTTCACGGAAGCCATTGTTGTATGATCATATGATATGATATGAAGTTGTGGGCTTTTTGCTGTTGATCAGAAAAAATAAAATGGGATGTGTTTTGTTGCAAAAATAGTTCTTTAACTTATGGTTAATTACAAAACTAGTCCTTTAAGTTCTGGGGTTTTGAGAATTGCTACGTGGGCTTTTAATTATCTGTTACATTTTCGTCCACACGTAGTTACAACCAAAGTTTGACTTTGTTGTTCGTTAAAAGTTTGACTTTATCTTATTTTTTCCACCTAAAGTTTGTGCCGACCTTTTTAATGTTATACTAGTACAATACCCGTGCGATGCTACGGTAGTAGTGGTGGTAGTAGGTGGTAGAAGTGATGGTGACGATAGTAGAATGAAGGTAAATGTGTATGTTTTGAAAATTTATTGTATGAGGTTGTTGTTAAATATTATTTATATTATAATATTAAATAAAAATAAATTGTAATTTATTTATAGTAATATAGGCTAGTAATAAGGAATAACCTTTATTAATAGAATGTTATCAATAAGTTAATAGGTGTGCATGTAGTACTTTGAATTTCTACACAAAGATTTGGTTTAAATTGGAAATGTACAGCAAGGTATATCTTGTAATTTAATGTTCTGATTGCTACGTATGGTTAGAAAGTGTAAGAGGGGTAATTTAGTCACATTAATTATTTTAAGATGTTTAAGATTCAATACTTGACACTCTTTATATGTGTAACACCTGCATAATTAGGATAATTAATTATGCCTAATTGTTTGTAACTAGTGGTAATTAGTATGTAATAGGACTAATTACAGATTCTATTTGTATATATATATATATAAGGTGATTTATATATATATATGTGTGTACTTACGCGATTTGGATGAATCGTACGAATTAACAGGACGGAGTCCGACACAGTTTATTTGGACGTTGGTGACAGAAATTTACTTAAATAATGAGAACGTATTTTGTTATATAAAATACACAACCGAACGAGCATTATTTATATATTATCGCGACGACATTTTAACTAACGCAACAAAACGTAATAAACGCGACTTAATAATTTAAATATTGCGACAAATGTTTTACTATTAATTTCAAAGTATTTTTACTTAAATACTCCAGTTACGTTTTAAAAATATAAACGTTTGGTTAAATATGAAAAACTAGTGAATAAACGATTAGGACACGGAGTCAACACTGTGTTTTGGGGAGTATTTTCCCGCTCCTTCCTTTTGGATCAGCCACCAACCCAAACCCCCACCCCAATTTCCCTTTCCATTTTCATTCTAACTAAACACACACAAACCACAAACTCTCTCAACCTCAATTCATACCAAATTTTCAACATCAAATCTCGACCACGAAAATTACATATTCGGAATCACCATCACGAGTGGAGCAAGAATATCAAGACCGTCTTCATCAATTCATCCTCCATTTAGCTCGATTTGCAAAAGTAAGAAATTCCTAAAATCTTAGATCTATTCAATTTGGTGTAATGTTTTGATGTTTTGATGTGTACACAACTTAGATATAACCTAATACATGAAGAATACACGATTTTATAGCTCAAAAATGGGTTAGATTTGCGTTTTTGGTCGGAAATTCTTGAAACCCGAAAGTTTCTGGGCTGGTGTTCATACATGCGACACAAGCCTTGTATCGCATGCTGTGTCGCATAAACCCGTTTGTGTCGCACCTTGTGTCGTACCAATCCTTTAGTGTCGTAACCTTTGCGACACAATATTGTGTCGCACTCTATGTCGCATACTATGTCGTATTTAATACGACACAACCGTTCTGTCGCTATTGAATTAGCATCGCAAGCTTTTTGCGACACAACCACTGTGTCGCAGAGCTATTGTGTCGCATCCTTCATGCGACACAACCCTTGTGTCGCATACAAATCCTTGTGTCGCAGCTTATGTCGCAGAAAACAGAAAACTTGGAAATTTTAAAGGATTTTCACTATAGAAAAGTCAAAGTTAATGTAGCAAAAAGTCAAATTTTACTGTAGCAATTCACTGTAGCACATTTACTGTAGCAAAGTCAACATTTTAGAATTTTTGCTACAAACCGTCACCAACGGGCCAAACATGTTTTCCAACAAACAAACAATTACAAACATACGGACAAACACTGGATATACTAGTTGTGTACAACTAAACGAAACGTCTCTTGAGACGCATACTTACATAACTTCATATGATTAGGCATTTGAAGGTTACGGGTTCAGAGAACCTACTTGCTTTACTTACTACTTGCTAATTGCAACTGATTACTACAAGACTCAGGTGAGTCTTACGGCCCCACTTTTACTGTTTTATCTTATTGGGGGAGATACATGCTACTGATTTTCTTGAACACAAGTACTAAACTGTTTACTATACCAAACGAAATTGCATGAGTTTACTTACAAACAGAAGTCTCTCCATCATATATCGTTAGTTATGGACTTAAGCGCGAACACTAGTTAATGGATCCATTAGGGAAATGACCCTCCCCACCCGGGGCAGTAGCGCTGCCACGTACTGATTTACACGTAGAAACGGGTGACTAATTATTCGTTACTGATGCTTGCTCATTTACGAGCATGTCACGGGAGCAAACTTATTACTTACGGGTTAAGCTTCGATTATGAGCCTCATGGCAACGGTATAAACTTACTTACTTACTATAACACCCCTCGTTAATTATAATCAACTATATAATATTGGCGACTCGGAAGCGTATATTTAAAACATTTATATCAATGTACTCAAAATGTCAACAAACTTTTTCAAAGCCAAACACATGACATTTCAACAAACTCGGTGTTATATAATTCAAACACTTTTACAGTTATAAAATTTGCATCAGAGTAACAGCCTGTCAAAAATTCCATCCAGTCCAACAACCTCCTGCCCAATACGTCCCATTAATATACATCCTGCAGGAAGAACTGTGGTGGGGTTAGCACAACGCTAAGTGAGTGAACCAATAACAACAGTCCAACTCAGCATAACAATCTGTTTACATAAAACACAATAAACAGAATATAAATCACTGACTCAATCAATTACTAGCCGACATTCACACAATGTCATTCAAACTACGTCAAGAGGATCGGTGGTCCCTGAGCAACCATATACCGGTTTGGCACCCAAGAACACTTATAGTTCAACTGTATAGGCCCATACAGCACTACCGATAACTTATTGTTGATCACACACGACCTAGATCTCTAAACCAACAATTCAAGTTTATGAGATCTCCTGTCGTCTACAACAACAACAACAAGCCCAACTATCAAATCAAGTTGACCTCTGAATCTTACATATTAGCACAAATAAGCTAAGTAAGTAACATGCCAGTCTATCATGGCCACATGTTTCACAGATGCATCATATCAAAATAATACTATAAATTACTCGTTGTAAATCAAATCATTACAACTAAATCACACTGAGGTTACAGATCTACTCACCGACTACCTCAGGCCTCCACTCAGTAGTCTAATATCACTGAGCCTTCTCCACATCTGAGAATCAACAAATCAAATATAAGTTAGTAATCATGATCATCAATACTAAACTTATATCAATTAATAACATTAGGAACTTAACATAATCCACATCAAGATTAGTAGTTTCTAATGATACACTAATGATTTACACTATAATCATTATCATCTATTAACATATAACATCTAACAATCACATTACTATTAACAATCAAACAAGAAATGCTGTAACAGCCAACCAAGCCGCCGGCTTCTTTATGAAGCCGCCGGCTTCAAACAACCACCCGCCGGTTCACACTACTTAGCCGCCGGGTATTTTACCAATTGTGGTAACAGAACAAAACTTCGTTTTAAAGCTTACACTACCCGCCGGGTCGGGTTTATACCCGCCGGGTTCCTGCCAGACTAACCAAGCCGCCGGCTTGCCCCACGAAGCCGCCGGCTTCATCCATCGTTCCAGCCCAGGTACGAGCTGATCAAAACCCTAACTTACGGATTTTACTCAAAATCACCAAAAACACGATTTTAAACGGTTATAAACGACTACTAACATTGCATAATCAATATATAACCTTTATAACATGTTTCTAACATCTAAATATCTCAAATCATCAATTTACCCAAATTCAATCAAAATCAAATTCTTAAATACATCAAGAACACTTACTATTTGAAGAATCTGATTATGATAATCTGATGATTATGAAGTTTCACGAGGATCACAACTTCCTGATTTGATTTCTGGATTGATTTGGAGGTTTTCAGAGAGTTTCTGTGAGTTTTGGAATAAAAATGAATAACTTTCCTAAATATGAAAGGATATATATAAGTCGGCCTCACGAACCGCCTTCAATATACGGGTATAATTTAATACCCCATCTCAATCTATTGTCTGGAACCCGAAACCCATTTGCGAGTCCAAACATTTTATTGCACCGTCAACTATATTAATTTACAACAATTACTAATTTACTTATCACATTGGAATATTCGACTCCTATTCCAATTATTTCACTATTTCAAACAATATTATTTCTAAACACATTTAAATACTAATTTAAATCAAGAAATAATACAAAACGGCCAGATCCATTTCGAGGATGTTACAACTCTACCCCCCTTAAAGAGATTTCGTCCCGAAATCTAATCTCAATCAATCTAACTAATGTGATATAATCACATATCTCTTATCAAACATTAGTCCTCAATAGCAACTTACAACTATTCTTAGACTGTTTGAATTCTTTCCACATGCACATATCCAAATGTACATGCTTCTATCTTTTCCCACGCACACATACTGTGCATCTAATCAATATGATAAATCAGATATATCTCATAGGACAAATACTTACTTAATTAAGTGAATTCACTATCACTTAAACAACAAGTGAAACCTACAATCACTTAATAGGTTTATGTACTCATAAATTAGCAACATGCTAAAATCTTTAACCTATTATCACTGTTTATCTCTGTTAACAACAAAACAGCAACAACAGTATCATATCAACAGGTACCTATATCCACACTGAAATTTAATTTCAGTTTACCACTGGCAATCAATCTAATATACAGATAACAATCTCAAATCTCTACCACCAAAGATTTGAAATTCAATTCTAGGTTAACTTTTCATCCAAAAGTTTCATACCTATACTCTTGTGAATAATCGATCATATTCACATATCACTATAATCATATGAAATCTTTTACTTAAAAGTACTCCAGATTCATATTACCTAAATAAGCAAAGCAGAGGTCACATTCAGTAGGTAAAACCAAAATCAACAAGTACTTTGCTCAATTAACAAAAGTACCACAATCAATCTTACCTACAATCAACCAACCTCTACATTGACTTATTTCCACTGGTGACACCCTATCAATTGTTAGCAACAACAATTGACCAAATAATAATCACAACACTAGTGATTACACACCACAGTATATCTATCAATACTCACTATTTATCTTCAAAATCTAACTAACCATCAAGTTAGAATTCATATTTTACTTAAACTGATAAGACATCAAAATCTTCTCTTAGCAACCAGTTAACTCACTTTTAATAACTACTAATCACAAGCAATTAGAAGTTATACAATTATAATCACATAATCACTTAGTCATTTAACACTAGGTCCCATTAATCTAGCAACTAAGTCAGTCTTAATCAACATATCATGATACTACAAATTAAGCATCACCATATTACAATGTGTTACTTTCCAACACATTACTAAGTACATCTACATCAAGTTAATCACAATTAACTGACTTCTACACAACTTATGGCACATTTTAATTCATTCTATTAAGACTTATCATGCCATTTATTATCATGTATACTACACATACATAAATATACAATTTCAAGTACTATCTAGAATGGACATACACATCAATCCCATTTCATTCTATCCACTAGGCCATTCAGACTGTTAAAGTCTTTATCAAGCCTTCTCAGTACTACTAGTCATCACATATCCATACTACAGGACATGGAACAATCACCAACTCTATGTTTCACTTATATACATAATACATTGTATATAACTTAAACAATTTTAATCTACACAAGTACTTAATTTCTCCAAATATGAACAACTTTTCAATTCATATTTCCTCAATTTATCAAACAAGGATCAACTAAACCTTTAACACCATTTACATTCAGATATACTTTCATATCATATCTTATTTGGATCTAATCCCAATCTATCACTTTATTACTTACTTCATTTGTATACTATCAACAAATCACAAAAGAATCCATTCAACTCTTTCCATAAATAAGGTGCCAATCAACCTATACAACTATTAATAATAACTTTCAATTATTTATTTATCATCTCACCTTCTTACCCAAATCAAAGCTATCATCACAAGCCTCATAAACTGGTAAGAATTTCTTATCACAATTCTAATCAATGTGATTTAATTTGCACCTTTCAACAATTTACAACTGTCATATCATTCAATGACTTCATATCTGTATAATTTTCTAACACATATTCAGTTCAAATATCAAATATTTCCTGACTGAATACTCAATTATACTTAACACTATTTCAATTACTTAATACTAGCTTTAAGTAATTACTCAAGTTTTCACAACTTATTCCAATTTAGGAATTCAATCATATCCCACATAATCATAACATCACAATCTATGTTAGATTATTTCAACCCACACAGTTGACTACATGTTAACTCTGGCTTCAATCAACCAATCAATAAAATTTTCTAACTGTTTTTCTCAAGTTTGACCCAAACTCAAACCAATCACAAGCAATTAATTTTATACACAATTCTCTATTCATGGTTTGACTTTCAAAGTTAACATACTATCACTGTTAACTCACAACAAACCATTTCATCTTATATGCCCACTTTCAAGCATATATTTCAAATTATTACGTTCAATAATTTTATCAATCCTTCACAAGGACAAAATCAACCTACATCAATCTTGGCTCCATACAAGCCATTACACCTTGTATGTTTACTTTCAAACAAAATTTTCAATTTATTACTTTCAATGACCTTATCAATCCTTCACAAGGACCAGGTCAAATTATATTAATCCTGGCTCCATACAAGCCATTTCCTTTTATATGTTTATTATCAAACATAAACTTTCAATTATTACATTTAATAATACTTAGAATTCCTCAAGCAAGACAATACCATCATGTCTCAACTTTGGCCTCATACAAGCCAATTATCAAATAGTGATTCATTTAAACACTATCAAATTCATTTACAAGTAATTTATCACAATTACTTATTCAACAAAATCAAATTAATCACTTAGGTTTATCATCAAAACCTATATCAATGACAACTATTACTTACACTGACACTGTTCTATTAACCAATTGTTTTCTTGTCAAAACAATTATTAAACACTTTAGCATACTTTCATGCTTAGTTATTCCAAATCACATTACATTTATTTTATACAAAGTAGCCTCAACAAGTTCATGTGACACAACATAATATAACAACGGTGATCAGGCGTTGCAAGATTATGATCTTCACAATCCCTTCTCAGGCTACTCCACTTTATAATTATCAATGTGATCTATTCTCCTTTTATATTAAATACTTTATGATTTTCAAATCAATCATATTCTATTTAATAGTTTATATCAGCTGATACACATTCAAATCAGCTTACTACTTACATTCTCACACAATGTTCTAACTTTCAACAACTGGATTACTCAATGTTTCTACTTGCCCGAAACCTCAAACATATGATAACCTATCATCATAATTTTAATACTAAACACAATTCAATGTCCCTATTTACTACAAAATTCAAGACACATCATAATTAACTAGCATCACTTTGACATATGCTATACTATCAAGCATCAATGTCACCACAAATCTACTCAATCATGTTACTATAAAACATTTCATTTATTAATTTCACAATTGACCAGAAAGATCTTTCACTTCCCAATCAATTTCACATTATTACACTCTACATTTCTCTTAAACCTATCAGTCATGGTTTATATCAAGTGTTTAACTATAGTCAACACATATCATATAGTCACATAAACACATATTTTCTCAAATAGCAGTCATTATCAATTCAAATGACACAACCTTTCCTAACAAGGATTTAGATCACACCTTGTGATTAATCCATTAACATAATACTATCAATTATCTCGTCTCACCAATAAAGACACTCCTTAGGTTCTAACATCAATCTTGCTAAAACCTTAAACAACTCTTTTCTACTCATTTTAAACACATTTCTGTATTTATAATACAATCATAAATAATAACAACAATGAGCATCTCATTTACTACCTCTATTCTCGTGTCAACATATAATAATCCTTAGTTGACTCAAAACTAGGGAATCATATCAGTCTGACTCAATTAACTTCTCAACATCGCTTACTTAACATAACAAAGTAAACAATTCAAGTTAATTTAAATTAACACAAGCTTATTGAAGATTACCTGGCAATCTTAAGCTCACAAGTGTTGAGGAAACATGAAATATACCAATCATATACTCATGTCCCTCCGTCTCTGTAATCAAATAACAACTTCACAACTTGTTAAGGGTTAGTACATATTCAACTGATCACTTTCTCATGCATTCACTAATCAACTAAACCCACACCTTCTGGAATGTTTGACTCAACTCAATCAAAGTTTAGGATTCATGAACAATCTATCATGCTCAATTCACCCAAACTATTGCTCTGATACCAACTTATAACACCCCTCGTTAATTATAATCAACTATATAATATTGGCGACTCGGAAGCGTATATTTAAAACATTTATATCAATGTACTCAAAATGTCAACAAACTTTTTCAAAGCCAAACACATGACATTTCAACAAACTCGGTGTTATATAATTCAAACACTTTTACAGTTATAAAATTTGCATCAGAGTAACAGCCTGTCAAAAATTCCATCCAGTCCAACAACCTCCTGCCCAATACGTCCCATTAATATACATCCTGCAGGAAGAACTGTGGTGGGGTTAGCACAACGCTAAGTGAGTGAACCAATAACAACAGTCCAACTCAGCATAACAATCTGTTTACATAAAACACAATAAACAGAATATAAATCACTGACTCAATCAATTACTAGCCGACATTCACACAATGTCATTCAAACTACGTCAAGAGGATCGGTGGTCCCTGAGCAACCATATACCGGTTTGGCACCCAAGAACACTTATAGTTCAACTGTATAGGCCCATACAGCACTACCGATAACTTATTGTTGATCACACACGACCTAGATCTCTAAACCAACAATTCAAGTTTATGAGATCTCCTGTCGTCTACAACAACAACAACAAGCCCAACTATCAAATCAAGTTGACCTCTGAATCTTACATATTAGCACAAATAAGCTAAGTAAGTAACATGCCAGTCTATCATGGCCACATGTTTCACAGATGCATCATATCAAAATAATACTATAAATTACTCGTTGTAAATCAAATCATTACAACTAAATCACACTGAGGTTACAGATCTACTCACCGACTACCTCAGGCCTCCACTCAGTAGTCTAATATCACTGAGCCTTCTCCACATCTGAGAATCAACAAATCAAATATAAGTTAGTAATCATGATCATCAATACTAAACTTATATCAATTAATAACATTAGGAACTTAACATAATCCACATCAAGATTAGTAGTTTCTAATGATACACTAATGATTTACACTATAATCATTATCATCTATTAACATATAACATCTAACAATCACATTACTATTAACAATCAAACAAGAAATGCTGTAACAGCCAACCAAGCCGCCGGCTTCTTTATGAAGCCGCCGGCTTCAAACAACCACCCGCCGGTTCACACTACTTAGCCGCCGGGTATTTTACCAATTGTGGTAACAGAACAAAACTTCGTTTTAAAGCTTACACTACCCGCCGGGTCGGGTTTATACCCGTCGGGTTCCTGCCAGACTAACCAAGCCGCCGGCTTGCCCCACGAAGCCGCCGGCTTCATCCATCGTTCCAGCCCAGGTACGAGCTGATCAAAACCCTAACTTACGGATTTTACTCAAAATCACCAAAAACACGATTTTAAACGGTTATAAACGACTACTAACATTGCATAATCAATATATAACCTTTATAACATGTTTCTAACATCTAAATATCTCAAATCATCAATTTACCCAAATTCAATCAAAATCAAATTCTTAAATACATCAAGAACACTTACTATTTGAAGAATCTGATTATGATAATCTGATGATTATGAAGTTTCACGAGGATCACAACTTCCTGATTTGATTTCTGGATTGATTTGGAGGTTTTCAGAGAGTTTCTGTGAGTTTTGGAATAAAAATGAATAACTTTCCTAAATAGGAAAGGATATATATAAGTCGGCCTCACGAACCGCCTTCAATATACGGGTATAATTTAATACCCCATCTCAATCTATTGTCTGGAACCCGAAACCCATTTGCGAGTCCAAACATTTTATTGCACCGTCAACTATATTAATTTACAACAATTACTAATTTACTTATCACATTGGAATATTCGACTCCTATTCCAATTATTTCACTATTTCAAACAATATTATTTCTAAACACATTTAAATACTAATTTAAATCAAGAAATAATACAAAACGGCCAGATCCATTTCGAGGATGTTACACTTACATTTGCGGGATTGCAAATACTGGTTTACGATTTCTAGATTGAAATTGCTGATTTTACGCCTGCGGGCATTACTGATGAAATCTCGTGTTCAAAGCTGATATTACTTACAAACCTGTGAGATTCACCAACCTTTTGGTTGACACTTTTTAGCATGTTTTCTCAGGTACTCGGATGGAGTAAGATTACTCCAGGATTTTTAGCTAGAGTCGCATGATTTCAACACAACTGCATTAGCGGAGATTCTTAGCATTATCTTTTGTATATTTTGATTATGTAATAGAATCTCCCGCCACACGCGCGGACTCTAGGGAAACTACATTTTTGTATACGAAAACACTAAGTTTTCAAACAATATATCTATGGAATGTAACTAATTTACAAACGTTGCATATAGATGTCGTTTACTTTATCTTTGTGCTGTGATATTTGATTAGTAACACCCCAAACTATGCTTCCGCAAAACAGTGAATTTCGGGGGTGTTACAGATTGGTATCAGAGCCTAAGGTTATAGTGAACTAGGTTGCATTTAGTGGGCCTAGACTATGACCGTTAGGCAGTATTCTCTTATTAGACATGACTGGTTCAGGAATTACAGCATACGACTTTAATTTAACATAGCCTGATCAACTTTGTACAATTAAGGAAAGATGATGTAAGGTCTGAAATGAATATGTTGAACGGGGATACGTTAGTTGACTCTGACCACGAGAGAACCGGACCATTACTTGATACTTGCTAGACACTAGGCTGGATATGATATATGTATATATATATTAGCCTCGTCTTACTTACACTCTGCCACAGGAATGGCAAACATACCACCTAATCCGTCACACTCTCACTCACATGGGTCACGGAACCCACGAGAAGCCAGGAGGAACACAAGGTCACCTCGAACCAGCCCCTATCCTGTTCATAACTCTCAGAACTCGGCACACCTCACGATGCCAGTGTTGGCTACCCAACTTCACCGTCAGGAGCAAAGGCTCGAACATCTCGAACGGGAACAACTCCGAATGACCTACCTGCTTCGCCAGGCACTTGATCACATATCCCAACTCCAGCGAGAACAAGAGGATACCAACCTCTCTGTAAGCATAATTCAGGACTCAATGACCGCCGAATTAGGTGCGGATGAACTTGTAAGAAACCGACTAGAGGAATGTGAACAACGTTCACAGGAGACTGAGGATCACTCTCGTGTACTAGCACAACGACTGGCCTTAGTTGAAGACAATGCCAGGCAAACCAACAGGCTGGCAGAAACCGTGGACCGCCTTGTCGCGCTGATGGAACAGATTAATCTACATTAAGACTAGTGTAGTCTTTGTCTCGTAATCTAATGACTATCTAGCGCTATTCTATAAACTAGTCGGATGTAACAATTCCCAACACCTTTTGTAATATCTCTGTAGGATGTAACCTTTGAACTCGCATTATCCATCGAATATTCCTTGATATTTCAACTCATAATAATTGTCATTTTTCCATGTTGATGTTATGTATTACTGCTTTTATACATGTACATCTGTGACAATTACAAGTTCCTACAAAATCTCATGTATCTTCATTTCTTTTATTGAAGAATCATGCCGCCAAAGACAAGACCATACACCGATGCCCAGATTACCTCCCTTATAACCCAGGCTGTTACTGAAGCCTTGGCTCGGAATACTCCACCAAATTCCACGAGGAACAGCGATGCCGCTGAAACCCCTACTGCTAAACCCTGTTCATACAAAGACTTTCAGAACTGCAAACCTCTAAACTTTGCAGGTACTGAGGGAGCTATCGGTCTAGTACGCTGGATCGAGAAAGTCGAATCCGTATTTCTGATCTGCAACTGTGCGGAAGGAGACAAAGTTAAGTTCTCCGTTAGTACTTTTACTGACACCGCACTCACCTGGTGGAACACCTATGCCCAGACTGTGGGTGTTGCTAATGCTTACAAACTCCCGTGGGAGGAGTTGAAGGAGATGTTGAGGGGCGAGTACTGCCCCAGGGATGAATTGAAACAGCTGGAAATGGAATTCTGGAACCACAAGATGCAGGGTGATGACATCACCGGTTATACCAACCGTTTCCACCAACTGGCACTTCTGTGCCCAACCATGGTCGATCCTGAGTACAAGAGGATCGAGAAATTCGTTGATGGACTTCCCGAGAGACTACAGGACCTGGTGACTTCATCCAAATCGGGTACTATTCAGAGCGCCATCCATATGGCCCATGAACTAACGGCAAATTCTGTCCGTCGTGGCACAACTTCAACCCCATCTGCAAACAACAAACGCAAGTGGGAAGGTAACCCCAACTCATCCAACCAAACCTCCAACAAAAAGCCTGAGTACATTAAGGCTTATTCATCGGGGACTTCGGAAAAGAAAGGGTACAGCGGGAACAAGCCTTACTGTTCCAAATGCAGCCGCCATCATGACGGTTCTTGCCCTTGCTCCAACTGCAAACGGTTCGGGCATCTAGCCAAGGATTGCCGAACCAACATTTCTACCCCCAACACCAATGCACCAAAGGCCTGCTTTGGGTGCGGAAATTCAGGGCACTTCAAGAAAGATTGCCCAAAGCTGAAAAACAACAACAACCCTGCTCGTGGTAGAGCATTCGTTATCAAGGCTGGGGAAGCCAGACAAGACCCGAATGTCGTGACGGGTACGTTCCTTCTCAACGACCTTACTGCTTCTGTATTATTTGATACCGGTGCCGATAGAAGCTTCATTTCTGAGAAATTTAGCCCTTTACTTGATATAACTCCCACTGCCTTAGATGTTAAATACATTGTAGAATTAGCTAACGGCAAACTGATTGAGACTGATAGCATCATACACAACTGTACACTTAACCTCACGAACGAAACGTTTTCCATTGATTAATCCCTGTCGAGATCGGCAGCTTCGATATTATTGTCGGTATGGATTGGTTATCCAAGCACCGAGCTGAAATCATCTGTCATGACAAACTCGTTCGAATACCTCTTGTCTCCGGTGGAACCTTAGTCCTACAAGGGGAGACCGGCAGACGAAATCTGAATATTGTCTCCTGTCTGAAAACTAGAAAATACCTACGAAAAGGGTATCAAGCCATCCTTGCACATGTAACGGAGAAGAAGTCGGAGGAGAAGCGACTTGAGAATGTTCCAATCGTGCGGGATTTCCCGGAAGTCTTTCCTGAAGACTTGCCCGGACTTCCGCCACCTAGACAAGTTGAATTTCAAATCGAACTTGTGCCCGGAGCTGCACCCGTGGCACAAGCCCCTTACCGTTTAGCACCATCCGAAATGCAGGAGTTGTCTAACCAACTACAGGAACTCCTGGACAGAGGATTCATTCGACCAAGTTCCTCGCCTTGGGGAGCTCCGGTCTTATTCGTGAAAAAGAAAGATGGATCTTTCCGCATGTGTATCGACTACCGAGAGCTGAATAAGCTAACCATAAAGAATCGGTACCCACTCCCTAGAATCGATGACCTGTTTGACCAACTCCAGGGATCGAGTGTTTACTCAAAGATTGATCTACGGTCGGGTTATCATCAACTCCGAGTCCGTGACAATGATATCCCAAAGACAGCTTTCCGAACTCGTTATGGGCATTACGAATTCCAAGTGATGCCATTCGGGTTGACCAACGCACCGGCCGTATTCATGGACCTTATGAATCGGGTGTGCAAACCATATCTTGACAAATTCATCATTGTGTTCATCGATGATATCCTGATTTACTCTCGCAACGAGCAGGAACATGCTCAACATCTGAAAACCATTCTAGGACTTCTTAAACACGAAGAGTTATATGCCAAATTCTCTAAGTGTGAGTTCTGGATTCGAACCGTTCAATTCCTCGGGCACGTGATTGACAGCCAAGGAATTCATGTTGATCCCGCCAAGATTGAAGCAATCAAGGGCTGGGAGTCACCGACCACTCCAACCGAAGTGAGACAATTCTTAGGTCTTGCTGGTTATTACCGCCGATTCATCGAAAACTTTTCAAGAATAGCTGTTCCCCTAACCACACTGACTCAGAAAGATAAGAAGTTCGATTGGACTGATAAACAAGAGTCAGCTTTCCAACTATTGAAAAACAAACTTTGCAGTGCACCGATCTTGTCCTTACCCGAGGGCACCGACGATTTCGTAGTTTACTGCGACGCCTCACACCAAGGACTTGGTTGTGTGTTGATGCAACGGGAAAAAGTCAGTGCCTATGCCTCACGACAACTAAAAAACCACGAGAAAAACTATACGACCCACGACCTCGAGTTAGGTGCTGTGGTCTTCGCATTGAAAATCTGGAGACATTATCTCTACGGTACGAAAAGCACTATCTTCACTGATCACAAAAGTCTCCAACACATATTCGATCAGAAGGATCTAAACATGAGGCAACGTCGCTGGGTTGAGTTACTTAGTGACTACGACTGCGAGATCAAATACCATCCGGGCAAGGCTAACGTAGTTGCCGATGCCTTAAGCCGAAAAGAACGAGTGAAACCCCTTCGAGTCCGAGCACTTTCTATGACAATTCATAACGAGCTTCCTGTTCAAATCCTTACCGCTCAACTTGAAGCACTCAACGATGAAAACTTGAAAAATGAAGCCTTGCGAGGCTTGGATAAACAATTCGAAATCAAACCCGATGGAACTCGATACTTCTCTAACCGGGTGTGGTTACCCAAATTCGGAAACTTGCGAGATTTGGTGATGGCTGAAGCTCACAAATCTCGATACTCTATACATCCTGGTTCTGATAAGATGTATCATGACGTCAAAGGGTTGTATTGGTGGCCTAACATGAAAGCTGACATTGCCTTGTACGTCAGTAAATGCCTAACCTGTTCCAAAGTCAAGGCCGAACACCAAAGACCATCGGGGTTGCTCCAACAACCTGAAATTCCTCAATGGAAATGGGAACAGATTTCCATGGACTTCATCACCAAACTACCGAAAATTTCGAGTGGTTGCGATACCATTTGGGTGATCGTGGACCGTCTCACGAAATCTGCTCATTTTCTGGCCATCAAGGAAACCGACAAGATGGAGCGTCTGACTCGCATCTATGTCAAAGAAATCATCTTGCGACACGGTGTACCTATCTCGATCATCTCGGATAGGGACAGCCGTTTTACTTCTAACTTTTAGCAATCGCTACAAAAATCTCTTGGTACTCGTCTGGATATGAGTACTGCTTATCACCCGCAAACCGATGGCCAAAGCGAGCGAACTATTCAAACACTGGAGGATATGCTACGAGCCTGCGTAGTCGACTTCGGTACTTCTTGGGAAAATCACTTACCGTTGTGCGAGTTTTCGTACAACAACAGTTACCATACCAGCATAAAGGCTGCACCCTTCGAGGCACTTTACGGGCGTAAATGCCGATCACCTATCTGTTGGACTGAGTTAGGAGATTCTCAACTCACGGGTCCAGATATCATTCAAGAAACTACTGAGAAAATCGTTGGTATTCAAAACCGGTTGAAAGCCGCACGTGATCGTCAGAAAAGCTATGCTGACGTGAGACGCAAACACCTTGAGTTCCAGGTAGGGGACAAGGTACTTCTCAAAGTGGCACCGTGGAAGGGTGTCATTCGATTCGGAAAGCAAGGCAAACTAAATCCTAGATACATCGGACCATTCGAAATCCTGGAAAGGATTGGTCCAGTGGCATACCGCCTGCAACTTCCTGCTGAACTTAGCAGCGTACACAACACATTTCACATTTCTAACTTGAAGAAATGTCTGTCTGACGAGACACTGATTATACCGCTCGACGAAATTCAAATCGATGATAAACTTCATTTTGTCGAGGAACCTATGGAAATCATGGACCGTGAGGTCAAACGATTGAAACAGAGTCGTATTCCCATCGTAAAGGTCAGGTGGAATTCTAGACGCGGCCCTGAGTTCACCTGGGAACGGGAAGACCAAATACGACAGAAATACCCACATCTTTTCCCAGATAACGCACCGTCCGTGCACTCAAGCTAATTTCGGGACGAAATTTCTTTAACAAGGGGAGAATGTAACACCTGCATAATTAGGATAATTAATTATGCCTAATTGTTTGTAACTAGTGGTAATTAGTATGTAATATGACTAATTACAGATTCTATTTGTATATATATATATATAAGGTGATTTATATATATATGTGTGTACTTACGCGATTTGGATGAATCGTACGAATTAACAGGACGGAGTCCGACACAGTTTATTTGGACGTTGGTGACATAAATTTACTTAAATAATGAGAACGTATTTTGTTATATAAAATACACAACCGAACGAGCATTATTTATATATTATCGCGACGACATTTTAACTAACGCAACAAAACGTAATAAACACGACTTAATAATTTAAATATTGCGACAAATGTTTTACTATTAATTTCAAAGTATTTTTACTTAAATACTCCAGTTACGTTTTAAAAATATAAACGTTTGGTTAAATATGAAAAACTAGTGAATAAACGATTAGGACACGGAGTCAACACTGTGTTTTGGGGAGTATTTTCCCCCTCCTTCCTTTTGGATCAGCCACCAACCCAAACCCCCACCCCAATTTCCCTTTCCATTTTCATTCTAACTAAACACACACAAACCACAAACTCTCTCAACCTCAATTCATACCAAATTTTCAACATCAAATCTCGACCACGAAAATTACATATTCGGAATCACCATCACGAGTGGAGCAAGAATATCAAGACCGTCTTCATCAATTCATCCTCCATTTAGCTCGATTTGCAAAAGTAAGAAATTCCTAAAATCTTAGATCTATTCAATTTGGTGTAATGTTTTGATGTTTTGATGTGTACACAACTTAGATATAACCTAATACATGAAGAATACACGATTTTATAGCTCAAAAATGGGTTAGATTTGCGTTTTTGGTCGGAAATTCTTGAAACCCGAAAGTTTCTGGGCTGGTGTTCATACATGCGACACAAGCCTTGTGTCGCATAAACCCGTTTGTGTCGCACCTTGTGTCGTACCAATCCTTTAGTGTCGTAACCTTTGCGACACAATATTGTGTCGCACTCTATGTCGCATACTATGTCGTATTTAATACGACACAACCGTTCTGTCGCTATTGAATTAGCATCGCAAGCTTTTTGCGACACAACCACTGTGTCGCAGAGCTATTGTGTCGCATCCTTCATGCAACACAACCCTTGTGTCGCATACAAATCCTTGTGTCGCAGCTTATGTCGCAGAAAACAGAAAACTTAGAAATTTTAAAGGATTTTCACTATAGAAAAGTCAAAGTTACTGTAGCAAAAAGTCAAATTTTACTGTAGCAATTCACTGTAGCACATTTACTGTAGCAAAGTCAACATTTTAGAATTTTTGCTACAAACCGTCACCAACGGGCCAAACATGTTTTCCAACAAACAAACAATTACAAACATACGGACAAACACTGGATATACTAGTTGTGTACAACTAAACGAAACGTCTCTTGAGACGCATACTTACATAACTTCATATGATTAGGCATTTGAAGGTTACGGGTTCAGAGAACCTACTTGCTTTACTTACTACTTGCTAATTGCTACTGATTACTACAAGACTCAGGTGAGTCTTACGGCCCCACTTTTACTGTTTTATCTTATTGGGGGAGATACATGCTACTGATTTTCTTGAACACAAGTACTAAACTGTTTACTATACCAAACGAAATTGCATGAGTTTACTTACAAACAGAAGTCTCTCCATCATATATCGTTAGTTATGGACTTAAGCGCGAACACTAGTTAATGGATCCATTAGGGAAATGACCCTCCCCACCCGGGGCAGTAGCGCTGCCACGTACTGATTTACACGTAGAAACGGGTGACTAATTATTCGTTACTGATGCTTGCTCATTTACGAGCATGTCACGGGAGCAAACTTATTACTTACGGGTTAAGCTTCGATTATGAGCCTCATGGCAACGGTATAAACTTACTTACTTACATTTGCGGGATTGCAAATACTGGTTTACGATTTCTAGATTGAAATTGCTGATTTTACGCCTGCGGGCATTACTGATGAAATCTCGTGTTCAAAGCTGATATTACTTACAAACCTGTGAGATTCACCAACCTTTTGGTTGACACTTTTTAGCATGTTTTCTCAGGTACTCGGATGGAGTAAGATTACTCCAGGATTTTTAGCTAGAGTCGCATGATTTCAACACAACTGCATTAGCGGAGATTCTTAGCATTATCTTTTGTATATTTTGATTATGTAATAGAATCTCCCGCCACACGCGCGGACTCTAGGGAAACTACATTTTTGTATACGAAAACACTAAGTTTTCAAACAATATATCTATGGAATGTAACTAATTTACAAACGTTGCATATAGATGTCGTTTACTTTATCTTTGTGCTGTGATATTTGATTAGTAACACCCCAAACTATGCTTCCGCAAAACAGTGAATTTCGGGGGTGTTACAATATGTAGTATTAGATATGGTACACCATATAACATAACGTCTAAACATTTTCATTGTTATTACCAAAAAGATCCTAAAACGTGTTCAAATCGAACAATGAAATATTATTAATCCCTTTAATTAGTGGATATCCATAAGTCCAGTATTATTAAATGGATACATATTCAAATAGTATTTTATTTTGTAGGTTCATCATAAGTAAGAAATATATTAAAATGTGTAATTAAGCCATGAAACTATGACTCTTGTTATTAACAATCCAAGACACTTGTGAACGGAACATAAATACACGTACACAAACAAAACCAAATTATCTAGGTATCTTCACTCGATTCTAATCTTGATCCTTCATTCACAAAATTTTGTTAAACACTACTACTAGTTATAAACCATTTATTTAACCAAATCATTAACAAATATTTTCTCCGTCTCAAATTAGTTGTTAATAGAGAAAAAAAGACACTTAAACGAAGCATAATCATTTCACAGTACTTTTGTGTAAAATGATAGTTTTCCTCTTATTATTTATACACCTGACATAATTATAAAGTATAGGGTAACATATAAAATTTAATTAATTATACCTACTTATATTTTTAGAGTGAACAAACTTGAACGTCGAGAGGAAGTATTAAAGACTACTTGTTTTAAACGTTGATTAAAATTGTCATCTTCCAAGAAGAAAAAAATTGGCGGTAACTTTTCAAGACGAAAAAAACAAAAAGAGATTACAGCAGTCCCAACGCTTCAACCACTTGCAAACCGGTTGTCAACCGGTTTGCTTTTTCATGCCATCCGTTCAACCACTTTCAAACCGGTTGGGAGTAAAATCGGATAACCGATTTGTAATCGGTTGGAAAAACTGGGCCTACATGTTTTTTTGTTTGTTTAGTGTACAGAAATGGTGGTATATTGATACATGTGTGGCCCAGAAAAATGAAGTGGTTAGTCATTGATAGCAGTGGATAATCAGTTGTGAATCAGTTTTGAAAATCTGACGTGATGCTAGATAGCGGAAGTGGTTTGGAAGTGACCTTACAAGGAAATTCACAAGTTGGTCAAACCTCAAAAACAATGTTTTGACCATTCTACACTTTCCTTGGATTTCACAAGTGCCTTGGAAGATAAGACAATTAATATTCTTCGTTTATATCCTAAAAGATAGCAAAACATCAAACATCAATAAACAAGAAAAAGTACATAGGTTGCAACTCCATAATCCAATTTAATCCAAATCCAAATATATATTTAATATGCAAGTAAATATGCAAGTAATTAATATAAGACGTCCAAAAACGAGAATAGTAGCTACAAAGAGTAGAAAACAAATATTTGACGCATAGAATTGGTCGCTCCATCTATTTTGTCTAGGCTTTATATAAGTCTATGTAAGCAACATTATGGAACTCTACAATCTTTCATAAGTTTTCTAATCGATACCCCAACTCGGAACTCCCCCATTCACTTCAAGTTTCATGGGCTCCTTACCTTCATCTTCTCGGTCTCCACGACGACAAGATGAAGATTCACCCCAATATCGTGTTTACGCCTCGTTTTCAGCCAAAAGTCCTTCAAATGAAATCAACATATCCAACTGGATCGAGTGCTACAACCCTTCGACCAATAACTGGCATCGAGTTACATCAATACCAGGATTGGTCGAAAATCATGTATTGAAAGGCTTCTCAATGGTCATTGTGAATGACTTCATTTATATTATAGGTGGTCTCCTTTCTCACAAGGCTACTCTCGAAGGTGATCATGACTCTAGTGATGTGACTCAAATTGACCTAGAAGTCTATCAATCCGTACTACGTTATAATATTACCCATGACACTTGGTCTAAATGCGCGCCACTAAAAGTTGCACGTTTTGATTTTGCGTGTACAGTTAGTGGAAACAAGATTTACGTCGCTGGTGGAAAATGCAAAATTGATAGTGTGAAAGGCGTTTCATCGTCTGAAGTCTATGATCCCGCTCTTGATGAGTGGAAGTTACTACCTAACATGAGCACTCTGCGATATAAATGTGTTGGTGTCACTTGGCAAGAACAAATTTATATCGTTGGAGGCTTTACCGAATTGGAGACTAATGATTCTCGAGGACCATTTAGTATGGCAAGAAGTTCAGCTGAAGTTTATGATCCAATAAATAATAAATGGGATTTTCTCCCGCGTATGTGGGACCTTGATGTCCCACCTAACCAAATAGTAGTTGCGGGAGGCAAACTTTTTAGCTCCGGTGATTGTTACAAAAAATGGAAGGGGTTTATTGAGAAATTCGACGGAGAGCTTAATATGTGGAATGTTGTCGACGGCTCATCTTTGTCGTCCCCGACATCTATGCTCAACGTTACATCCCCGAAGCGGCCACTAATGGAAGAGTTGTACCTTACAATAGCACCAATTGAGACACGTCTGTACTTTTTAGCCGGCTACCAAATGAATGGTGAAACATCAGAGTTTAGGTCGGAAGTTCATGTTTTCGACACATCACGACATGGAGGCGTATGGACGAATTTCGCGCCGATGATCGAGGATGGCGAGAAAGAGCTTTCATGTCATTGTGCAGTTTACAAAAGGGCGTGATTAATGAGACATATGCATCGCTTGTGATCTAATACTCCGTAATATTATTATCTTGTGAAAATACCTATGTACTAATAATTAAAATTACCAAAATATATTGAAATAAAGAAGAATAAAAGACATGATAACGATGATCATCATGGTGAAATGATAAAATATAAATAAATAAATTGATAATAAAGTTTCAACTAAGAATCTATCAGGGTTCGTCCTAAAGATTCTTGATTTCTTGTATGCATATCTACTATTTTTTCCTTTCATTTTGTTTGATGAATATTTTTTATTATCTTCATTCAGTTATTAATTGTTATTATAATTTTAATGATATTTATGTGGGTTAACCTTATATGTGATCTGCAATTATTTGTTCATGAATGAAACTTGTTACCTGCCTAACTTCAATTTTGGTTTAATTTACAGACTTACCCAAAATTTTGAATGAAAAATGTTTAACGTGCCTGAAACATATGTTAAAATATGTGTCAAAACACTATTTGGCCGGTTAGACATATATCTAGGCCTATAAGTTTAAGAGGATGCGAATTAGCTTGCTTTTTCGTTGTTGAACACCATCAGTGGTGTGTGGACCACTTCTCACCCGTGTTGATGGTCAATGTTAACCTCTAAACGATTTATTTTTCTATTTTCCCCCTTGTTTTTCTTGCTTTTTATTGGTCCAAGCAGGGGTGGAGCTAGAAAATTAAAATGGAGGGGGTAAAAAAAATTATTTTGTTCATTCTTCGTAGTTTTAAGAGGTCAAAATTTTAAAATTGTCATTAATATCTTATAAAAATTTCTTTTATACGCAATTTCAATATTCTTGAGGGGGCAGCTGCCCCACTGCCCCCATTCTAGCTCCGCCTCTGGGTCCAACACAATGTTTGTTGGGTCTATTGCTATATTACTTTAACTTCGACCTCTGATCTTAACTTTGGACGTCGGTGTTGTTCATAATGATAACAACAACGCTACGGATAACATTGAACTACTCCACGTACTTTTAAATATATTGAACATAACTTATTTGAATATATAGTTGATACGCTTATATTTAAACCCATTAGGTCAAGTGATTAGATAGAGAAACTAAAGAAAAGTCATGACATGAGAATGTGTTGTCTAAATTAACATCGTATAAGCTATTGTCATCATATAACCCCATCACAATCCAAAAGTAATTGTTGATAGAGAGTTTTCAGGCTAGTTCTTTAATAGAACCTTTTTAACCCATTTTGTACGGAGTAGTAGATTTAACTTCAGCAAGGCATTTATAGATGTCAAACAATTTTAGAGCTTATCGATTACCATTGGTCTATTTTGGAGTGTTTAGCAAATTAGTTTATTGGAGATTATGAAAGTTTAAGCTTACTTTTTAAGGCTTACGGAGGCTTATTTTTTCAAGAAACTTCTTGTTTGTTGTGTTGACAAACGGAGGTCTATGACTAACGTTTATGAAAAGTAGAAGCTCAAGCTCCCAAAACCCCCTCAAAAGCCCTACGCTAAACACACCCAATATATCATATATTTGATATTTCATTTTCTTAGAAAACATTTTGAAAAACTTCAACTTGAACACATGTTCTAATTTTTTAGTTTTCTTTGAATAATTTATAAAAGACTTGAAGAATTTTCCGTAATTAAACGTGCATACGGTGTTTAAACCCTTTTGGTAATACTATGACTTTAGAAGTTTTTTGTACTACTCCACATCCACAAAATACGTAGTAGGTAAATAGGTAAAGAAACAAGTTTTAACCCTGAATAGATTAGGCCTTTCCAATTCAACATAGTTTCATGACCCCTTTCTTCTCTCCTAAACTCCTCCAACAATACCTTTAAAACCCTCAATTGTTATTCCCTCAAATTGCACATTTTATTAAATAAATAAAAAAATCAAATCTTTAAGAAAATTTAGCATATTTGAGCTCCCATCATCTTGTGCTGTAATAAACTGGTAAATTGGTAAGGAGAGATTAACAATGAGAGCACTAGCACCAAGTGCAGCTCCATTGAGCAGTTGTAGTACCAGCAGCAGTATTAGTTGTACTCTTGTTGGTGGTAGTAGTAGTAGTAATAATGATCAAGATCCTACTACTGATCAACAGCAACATTGGAAGAATTTTGATAATTCCGTCAGTGCGGTGTCGTTTGGTTTAGTTGCAACTGCTATTCTCATTTCTATGTTTCTTATTATGGCTCTTTTTGAAAGATTTCTCCGGCCACCGTCTTCCTCCGCCGCAGCATCCTCCGGTGGCCGTCGTCGTGACTCACAAAGTATTTCTCAGGGAAAACTGGATTACCCATCTCCAAAAGTACGTTACTTTTATCACCCATGTCTCTGCATTTTCACTTTATTTTATTTGGAAATTATGCATCTTCACTTTTTATTTTTATTCTTATTGTTCTCCAAATTATTAGCTAATAGTACCGGTTTATCAATGTTGTTGTGCTTGTATCTGAAGTTGCAAACTTGCAATCTGATTATAGATAGTCAAAACAATAGGGAACTAAATACTCAGGGTAAATAGTTACCTAAACTAAACATTAATTAATTAAGATGTAGTACTACCTAAAATTACCTAATTATCGATCATATTGTCTAAGAATAGTTTATCGGATTCTGATTATTCAAGTCGCACTTATTCTGAAACAAGCATTGCATGTAGATGCTGGAAAATGGTCAAGAACAATTATTTAGGGTACCCCATTACTACAATTTCTAAATTCAGAATGTATATAACTTTTACATATAGATGGTGTTTGGGGTAGCTTATTTGAGGGGCTTTTTAGCTTATTGCGTTAAGATACATCTAAAAAGCTCATCAAAAGTGTTTGTGGGAACTTTTTTACAGAGCTTTTAAGCTTTTTTGTGAGGGTGAAAAGCTAAAAGGCAAAAACTTCAGATTTGGAGCTTTTTCTTAACGCATAAGCCATTTTTGAAAAGCTAAGCCAAACACCCCCATAGTACAATTTAGTTTACTTCTGTATATTACTTACTTTTTAGATGTTATAACTTATAACTATAATTATTTCAATAATTAGTTTAAAATGTATATATGTCCTCCATAAATATATGACTTCACCTTTATGCTCTGAATAACTTACTATAAATGGCTCTAGTAGAAAAGAATGTCCTCCATAAGAATATAGAGTGATTTATCATGGTTGTGTTTAAGTGAATAATGGCTTTATTTCTATCCTTTTCCTTAATTTCATTTGTTTAGTGAGTGAATAATTGCGATTAGTGGAAATTAAAGTAGATTTTAAGAATTTTTCCGTATGATATTGTCCAAAGAGAGGGGGAAAAGAACATGAGATTAGACAAGAGAGGATTTGTCTTTTAATCGAGTCATTATCGTTTTGAATCTGTCATTTTGTATTTTAATGACTTATGTATGTTTTTGTCAAAGGTGAAAGAATAACACCCGACCATGTTGGTTGTCTAGAAATGAAATGTCTATTAGATCATCCTAAATGCCCTCGTATAACTTTGAATATCAAAACATGTAATCTACTAACAGTTGATTTTTTTAGTCCATGCTTTTATTACCATCTTCTTTTTGATCGTGTCATTTTATTTTATCTTCAAATTAATGCTAAACTTAGTCTTCATAATCAAGGCGAGATAAGTAATTAATACTACATAACACAAGATGCACTTAAATGGTACAATTATAGAAAGTTTGTTATAATGGAAATTTGAATTGTTTTGTTCACTCACAATCCATATAACATCATGTGAAAAAACAAGTTTATTACGAGTATTTACAACAAATTTATCTTTTGTTACTTTATGTCTCGTCAAGTTTCTTTTCAGGACCACCCTACAGTTAAAGGTCCACTACCATCGTATCACTAATGTGATGCTAAGTTTCTAAAAATAAAGAAACCATAAAACATAAATGGAAGATAGATAAATAAATGTGACTTCGGTTTCTCTGTGATTTCATGCTCATCATATGATGTTTAACTAACTACACCCAAAATAGAAGTTAGGCAATAATTTTCACATGTAAAGTCTTAGATTTTTGCATTATCATTGTACTTGATGCATTAACTTCGATACACATGTGGTACATCACGTATTTAATTGAGTTCTTATGACTGATAATATTTAAAATTTCTATTTTTCGTGGACAAAAACAGTAAGGAGTTTAGATCTTTTCCTTAATTAATCTATTATTTTGTTGTCCACTTTCAAATTCTCGAGCTTTAATTCTGTTCATAACAATTTTCTTAGAGATTATGTGGTCTAATTTATCATAAGTCAACTATATGTTTAATCTGCATTCATATGTGCTAGGTCGAGATAAAGGAGAAATAGGTACATGGTATCTTGCTACTCTTATGTTCACTAAAATCATCAGTTGTGATTCATTCATTTACAAGTTTTTAGGCAGTAACTGTAATTATATTATTATTAGAAACAAGTGAAGGCAGTTTGTTTGATTTATAAGATCAAAGTAAAACAAGTAATTATAAAAAATTTAAAGGATATTAAATAACTTGAATAAAATATTGATTCACTACTTTATATGAATCTTTTGTTCTTTATGAAATGGTTAGACACAAGCAAATTAAGGGAGACATTAGTATAATGGTGTGTTTGCTTTTGATGATTTGTTAGGACCAAGAGGTCACCTATTTTAGCTACAAACATGTGGTGATGTCTAAGTTTCAATTAGTAAACCAAACAAAACTTTATCTGCTTTTAATATCCTTGAATCTTGGTACCCTAAAAACATAGTACTACGTATTATTTATTACCAACCCCATGTGGCTTTTAGCCTCTAGGTACAATCCGTAGAAATCAAAAGTTAAGCAACCTGATCATGTTTCTTTGACTTTTTAGTGTCAAATGAGCTATACTTGGCTTTAAAACGTCATTTTTTTTTTCTTTTTATATCAACAGTTATAATATATTGCATGCTTATAGAAGAAGTTACACTGTCTTGTGATATTGCAAAGTTATTGAAGTATTTATCTAACATTATATGCACATTTCATAATAAACGACCATGAGAAATGTAATGGGTTCGACACATTAATTAGTTAAAATACCATTATAAATTTGCAACATATATGTAATAACATCATTGTCTGGGTGTTAAATCTACAAGTTGTCATTTGATTGATGATGTGTTATATAAACTTAATTTTTTTAATAAATTGGACCCATGATTAACGGAAAAATAAGTCAAACTTAATCAAATATTTTTTGTCTTTATTGGTTATATTTATACTCAAGATACATGGATTATATTTAGCTAATTATATTGTCATATGCATATCAATCTAATGACTAAAAAGTCAAAAGCCAAAAGTTACTTCTAGTGATCTTGTTCCTTGGCAGTCCTATAATCTATTCATTTCAAACAGAAACATCATTAATTATGCCCATTACTTACAGCTGGGTTGTGATCATTATATAAAAAATAAAATTACTTGAGATATTGCTGTTCTTGCTGAAATTCAACTCCATATATTGCTGTTCTTGCTGAAAAGTTGACTCATGATTTTGGTTTCCATGAAAATATTCTAGATTCCTGTTCCTCCGAGATTTCTCCTCTAGATTGATGGATATATTTTGCTGAAAGCGCTGTAATTTGTTATATTTGTAATGAGTCAACTCTTGGTTCCTGCATTTTTGCTGCAAGTCGACTCTAAATTGCTTACTAAAATAGTAAAATCCATCTAGCTAGTGAGTACTATTTTTGCAGAAAAAGTTAAAACATTAACTGTCTAAAGTCTAAACCATTCTTCTTATTATTTGCAGAATGATGGAATGTAGAGTACAACCCTGCAATGCTTTCAATATGATTGTTCTAATTATAAACTTTTTATGACTGCAGGTTAATATTTATGCAAGAGAAGTTTCTGTATTAATGCCTGGAGAAGAAAATCCAACTTTTATCGCAAATCCTGTTCCTTCGGTTTGTCCTCCATAGTACATTCCTACACCCCGACCTTTAGGATACCCGATTAGCAGTTAAAAAAACCGTTGGGACGTAACATGTAACGGTTTCTCCGGGTTCATCTTTTCATACCTTTGTGATACTTTGTTTTGTGTATTTACTGTTTACAAAAAGAAGTATTTGCAAGTTACCAAGCGTTATACCCTCCATAAAAACATTCTATCAATTATTTGTTATTTTAACAAACAAAACAATGATGACAGTTAATTTGATAAACATATATACTTTAAAATATAATATATGTACATATAAACGATAGGGTGAGGTTCAAATGAGACTAAAAATTTGTGTGAGACTAAGGGAACCAATGATATCATGCCACATATACAAAGAGAATGTTCCATACTACAAAACCCATTTACCCCAAACATCAACTATCTCACAAACGACAAATCGAAAAATCATGAAATTTGCACCACAATTTTCAGCGTTTTATCCTTTTTCGATTTGTCGTTTGTGAGATAATTGATGTTTGGGGTAAATGGGTTTTGTAATATGGAACATTCTCTTTGTACATGTGGCATGATATCATTGGTTCCCTTAGTCTCATTCAAAACTTATGAACTCATTTGAACCTTACTCGTAAACCATAAACCAAATCAATTAAAGTAAAGTACTTTGTTTGGGATCCATCAAACTTTTGGTTATTTCAATGTTAGAACTTAGAAGAGGGAACATAAATCCCATAATTTAAGGACTCATCTATAGTTATTACACAACTATCATCATAATTGAGTAACGATATATATATTTTTAAACATAATCATTAATTAATTTACACAAATATCTTTGCATTTTGTTTTATATACTTTATACTTTAAAAACACATATAACTTTTATCAGAATCAATGTTATTTTTACATCCCAAGTCACACATAATGGAGCAACACAACACAAGAACACCTTAAGATGTCAAAATCTTAGCAATAATGATTTATAATCGATCACAAGGTGATAGTCTAGCAGTGAAAGTGTGGTAATTTTCAAAGTAGACTCAAGTTCAACTCCCTTTGTTGCAATTTTGGGGCTAGCTCTAGGTGCGTAGCCTAATTGGTCATAGAAGGAGGATTTGAAAGAAAATTATCATGCTTCAAAATTGACAGAAACTCTCCTTAGATGGCCGCTTGGTCGGTTAGGAACTTATATTCAGCATTGTCTTCCATATATTATCCTCACTTGTAACATGTGGGTTTGTCAACATTGTGAATTATTAAAGTTTTTGCAAGAAAAAACAAAAAGAAAGGAAGAAACATGCAATACAATAAGATATAAAACTTTGAAGTAGTCTTCATGTTTGTTTATTATTTTCTCATTTGATGGTTACAAACATGGAACAAATCTCATTTATTGAGACTTGTACGAAACATTATTGACTTTCTAAGAATGTCGGGTTAGAAAGCAGCCTCGTATTCGGCAAGTGTATTGCATACTACATATTACATATCTATTGTTAGTAATTTCATACTCCAATCTCTCACGATATAAATGTCTACACTTTTATCAACCAATTAATGAATATTTGGGAAAATACGACATTTTTGTGATCTTCAAGTGAGAATATTTCGTTGACCTTTATATTATTGGTAGACAATGTAGTAATTACATATTGGGATAGGTGAGTATGTTTTTTATAAGTTTACGGTTGTGATTTGTAGTTTTGTACACCACTACATTTTAGTCGTACACCACCAAGTATGCTTTAAAGTATTATATAGTACAATAAACTGATGCATATATAGTGGTGTATGGCTAAATTTGGTGGTGTACAAATCACCACCAATAAATTCATAACTAAAAATGATGACGTATATTAGATAAATTCTTAACAAAATCAACTAGAAAGAACTAAATTTTGTCTTAGTAAACCTTTTTAATATCATATCCTACATGGGCACGTGGCTACATGCAATATCCCATTTGTCAAGGCAAGTGATAAACTGAACATAAGAAATTGATGCATACGTCAAAATTATGTTTTGGTATGTTTATGCAATCAACTTTAATAGTTCTAGAGTATGATGTATTAATCAACTTCTTTGTTACATTTATCATGCATCTCTCATTCTCCAATACTGTACATGGAGTAAGAGGAAAATTGATGACTCGTGATGGCATTATTCGCTCTTTGTATATGACATGAGTCAGATTACGACTTAAGATTTCAACCACCCTTACAAATTTGCGAAGGCCGTGTGCTTTAGGACTTTAGGTTTCATTTTTCAGTTCTATCGATATATCATAAAGGTATAGTCCTAAAGCGAATAAATGGGTGATGTATATTATGGGTGATGTATATTCCGGGGTACCGTCTCCTTTACCCAAAAAAAAAAAAAAAATAGTTAGGAATCGGAGTACGTAACGTTTAGTGAGCTAGCAAATAGGCTGGCCCTTCAACAAAGTAAGTGGTTGAGGGTTAAAGCTTAGAGGTGGACTATTGTATATGTTCGTGGAAAAAATGTAGATATTGATGGTGGGTATGTGAGTTATTGTCATTCTTAAAAAAAATAAAAAAAGAATAAAAAATTATAGTTGCATCATGAATTTAGGTTATCTCACAGGGTGTTTAGATGAGGGGCTTTTGGGGGCTTGAGCTTCCATGTTTTATAAGCTCCAACTAGGCCTGTAAACGAACCGAACGAACACGAACGGAGTCTGTTCGTGTTCGTTCATTAAGGTTTTGACGAACAAATGAACGAACACGAACGGATAAGCGAACGGATTTTTTTTGTTCATGTTCGTTCATTAAGAAAATTTGTTTGTTCACGAACACAAACGAACGTACACGAACAAACACATAATGCAATGCATTTCTTCGTTAATACCTTAAATAAACCTCAACAAACGTAAACGAACGTATATATACACATCTACACATATATATTATAAAACTTGAAACTTTGTAATGCATATTCAGCATTACAAAACGATCAAAATATGAAGATAACCTCCTTTTTCTTGCTATGATCGTAGGTAGGAGCAACATATTTAGTGGAGGTGAGTTTGGAGTGGGGGAAAATATGAGGTAAAAATATCTAGATGTTTAATATTATTAAATGAAGATATCTAAATATTTAATAGTATTATATTTTGAACTTAGCTTAAATCAAAATAAGATACACAAATATGTAATAATTTAATTAAACTGTTAGTTAATAAACTAACATTTAACCGAACATTCACGAACATGTTATCGAGCGTTCACGAACGTAAATGAACGAACGAGACATGTGTTCATGTTCGTTCATATAATTAAACGAACGTAAAAATTTGTTCATGTTCGTTCATATAACGAAGCGAACGAACATAAACGAACTTCCCGCCGAACGGTTCGCGAATAGTTCGCCGAACGTTCAGTTCGCTTACAGGCCTAGCTCCAACTATAAGCCTTATTTGGCAACACAAAAAAATTGGGCTTCTTGAAAAAATAAACCCTCATAAACGCATAAACAAGAAGTTTTTTGAAGTGACTTTTGAATAGAACCCAAACCCCAGTTCCAACATCAAGCTCTAGTTCCAGCCCATTATTACCAAACACACCCATAATATACATCACCCATTTATTTTATATCCAAAAAGCACGTTATTATATGTCTGTGAAAACATACGAATACACACGCATGCACACTTTAGTATGCATTTAAAACCACCAAATTATTTATTTATTTTCACGTACAATCCACTTAAAAATTAATTACTTGTCAGGTTTTAGATTTTTAATTTTTGAAAATTTTCTAATAGTAACTTTTAAGTTTGTCGTTAACATGTACTCCCTTTAAAAATATTGTACAGGTGATTGATTATTAATTTTAAAGTTATGTTTATTTTATTATTGTTATATTAAACAATTTCATGTGTATTAACGATAATCCAAAATGTACATTTAAAATTCTTATTTTTGTAACACACCCCTTTTCTCAACCAAAATGAAAATAATATAAAATAATTAGAGAAATATCAAAATGAACCATTTTTAACCATATCTCACAAAACATCGAAATGATCTAAAAATGGAACTTAATTTGCTAACAACTAATTTCATCTGAAAATAAATACAACCCAAAAATATACATATAATAATTTCATCCGAAAATAAATAGATACATTTCACCAAAACGACGTCGTTACTAAAGGAAAATGAAGCATTCTAATGAAACAAGAGGGTTTTCTAGTGACTCATTTCCCTGCATCTCCGGTTCCGGCGAAACACCACCGTCGTCACCCATTTCCACCGCACTCTTCCCTTCACTTTCCACAGGTTTCGCCGGCACCACCTCATGTGATTTCTCAACATCTCTTACTTTCCGACGTTGAACCATTTCTCCACGCACCGCCGGCGACCTAGATCTCCGACTAGTAACCTCTCTCCGACCCTCATTCGCCGGTCCCACATTCCGATTCCGTTGTCCGTTCGTCACAGTTCTCGCCGGTGACGGCCGTCTTTTCTCAGGCGACGGAGCCATTTGTCTTCTAGCCGGAGGTCTAGCCATCCTTTCCTTCCTCGCAACAAATTCTCCGGCCGGACGTCTTCTAACAACCCTTTTCGCTGGCGCCGGAACTACGTTCTTCACTTTCTGTGTAACTTCACCTTCATCATCATCGTCGTCGTCTTTACGAGTCTCAGCAACAGTTGCTGTTGTTGCAGCTGAGAAGCTTTCACTGTAACTAAACATTTCCGACACGTCAGAAACATCGTCTTGAACAATAATTTCAGGATGTGGTGGGTGGTTTCTTTTACTTAAAACGGCGCCGTTTTCAGTCTCAAGCATTCGACTTTGAGGGTAGTTTATGATGGGTGGTGGTGGGGTTTTGGGGTTTAGAATTGGGGTTTCAGAAAGGACTTCTTTTACAGTTTCTTTTTCTTCAAAAAACGATGGTGGTTGTGGTGGAGATTGTGTTGCTTTGGGTGGTTGACGGTGGTTAACGGCGGTGGTGCCAAGACAGCAACCCATTGGAAGGTGGGGTAGGGATTTTGTTTGTAAAGATGGAATTTTGGAGATAATAAATTAAAGAGAATTTGGTTGGTGTGATTAATGGAGTCTTTTTAGGGTAAAAAAAAAGACTAGTAAAGAAGAGAAGGTGGAGTGTTTGGACACAAGTAATCCAACTTTTTGTTTTTATATTATTTGGTGTTTACCTCAATTTTCAAATGGTGTTTTTGTCATAACGTTTATATTGATTTAATTTTATACTCCGTATATGTTTATTGTTTATGAACTATCAAATTATTGGAATGTTTGGATGGTTGTTTTTTAATTGATAACTTGATAGTGAGCATAGAGGTAATTTGTACGGTACCCTGACCCAGTAATCTATATCATATTTCAATTGTACGCGATTAATCTATTTGTAAGTATCATCAACGCCGGATAAATCAAATAGGAGATCTGTAGCTGGGGTGAGGACTAAATCCATGAAACTTTGAAATGCCTTCATTTTCAAAACCGGTTGGGACACATGTTTAAAGCAAAGTATGGCCAAAAAGATGTAATAGTACCATGAGAAAAGACAACGTTTGACGACATATGCTCACAGTGGCCATGCTATGATGATGTTGACATACCACAATATTTGTTCATAGATATCTGGTGCTAAATGAAAATCAATTTCAAATTTCAATTTGAAATACATAACTAAAACCTCAGCTCCAGAATTTCAACACTGGTACCTTAATTTCGCAAACAAAAACGATGAATGTGTCTAATAAGGCACGCCTACTATGTGCCTAATAAAATGATCGGAGGTAACCGGTAAATATGATGTATGAAAGAGATAATAAGCGGAAATTTTGTGTTAAAAATAGAAAGGATTATGCATGCATTCAGGCATATACACATCAAGGAACCTCCTGAAACACGAAGATTAACCTTATGAGCTAATTCTTTCACAAGTAACGAACTCATTGAAATAAGATTATGCACACACTTTTTAAATAAGCCAACCCGAAACAACCCGGTCGATGAAAGGATAGACTGTCTCAAACCCACAATTGAATATCAAGCAATCAAACCACCATGTAGTCTTTGCTTTTATTGCATTCTTATGTACCACAAATGCCAGTTGAAGAGGTCGTATCAACTTTATGCATAACAAGACCAACATTTAACCTCAGCATCATTCATAAAACAAGGTGGATGTCTACAGTCCTCTACATAAAATACGGTTTCATTAAGATGAAAACCTCACCGTCACAATAATGCAAACGACACACAAGCTTGGATAGAAGCTAAAAAATGAATCAAAATATGGAGTTCACCTCTATTATTATTAATATAGAACATTTACAGTGATCAAATTAAAAGAGGTGAACAAGCATTGAAATAAAATTTCAGACCATAATTACAATGAATGAGGTATAGTATGTATTACCAATAATAATGGAAAATCGTGTGGTTGAGAAGCCAGATTCTCCAGCCAGTTACATTTTTTTGTTTATAACATTTATAGAAATCAGAAAGCTATCAATCACATAGGAGATCCGTAATAGTAAACATTAAGATTAACGGGATGAGGTTATTATGCAGAAGCAGCACGATCTCTTTCTATCATCGATTTAATGTAATACTCACCTGCTTTGTATGACGACCTCACCATAGGACCAGATGCCACGTATCGAAATCCCTGCCATATTATAAAACAAACCACAAATGGTTTATAACATATAAATCTAGTAAGCGACTAATCGTATACACATTTTTCTAAATGGGTTGTCATGATTGCATTGTATTTTGATCATTTGAACTAATTTATGGCTATTCTCTTACATCGTTAGGAGTGTAAAATGGGTTGCGTCGTCATATAACGAAGAGCATTACTGTATCATGACAATTTCTTATAATAACTTTTTTTTTTTGGTTATTCTGTTGCTATGATGAATGTTGGCTTTACTGATGTACATTTGTCTGTTCCTGGTTTTCAGGTTTTGAACAAATGAACTTTCTAGGTTGTGGTTGGCCCATTTCTTTTGAGAAAGTGTAAAGGAGAAGACAAGATATGTGAAATTGATATTCCTGCATAAAGATAACCAAAATTGGGCCACTCTTTTTACCAAATTGGTGCCAGAATCATGTGTGATTGAAAGGCAATTTCAAAAGTCCAAACAATATAGCAATTTTCTTATTAATGGAAAGCTGGTATACTTGGGTGCAATAAAAGGATGGGCCGTGTTCACCAACTTACAGGTGCTTTATTGTGTGTTGTGAAAATAACACTTGAAAACTCAGAATCAGTTAACCTGATAATTAAAAGATTGCAGCAAGAGACAGGTAGGCAATTTTGAATTTATCATAACAGCTAGTATTTATACAACTTCTTACTTGCTTCTCCATATTGAACAACTTTGAGCGGAATATATAAACCATAATTTTATTATACTTTTAGCGAAACTTTCTAGACTGATAATTAGAATGTCAAGTTTCAAAATCAATTTAAGCACGCATTTAAGCACCCATCGTGTCAAGGAGGTATATAGTGGTGAACTTTTTAATTAAGAATTCACGTTTCTTTTACCTAGTAACTAATTCCAGTATTCCACCTGAGCACTAAAATTTAATTATCTTTTACTTCTAATCTAATATTACTCTAAACTATTGGAAGTTAAACTAAACTTATTATAGTTTGGTCTAGAAATTGTAAATTAGAATAGTATGTGTGTATTTATGTAAATAGTGAAAAGGTGTGACTATTGGTGAAGAGGTATAACCGAATGTGAAAGGGTACCAACGAACCAACACAACCTTTCTTAGCACCTTTTAGATATGTATATATAGATAAGAAGTCTGTAACAAACAGTGTGTGGTGAAATCAATAAAAAAAACTTAGTGTTCTGAAAATTCTCTATCAAATTATCATCTAGTTTGAACAAGGTTAACATCAAAGATCCGGAGTCTGGGGCCAACAATTGGTATCAGAGCGTGGTTTGTTAACCAAATTCATCACATACCAAGATTACAACTTCTCTGTTCAAATCAACCCAGAAAAAACCGAAACCTTTGAACACCAATCCAGAAATTTATCAACAATCAAGTGTTCAAAGAAATCATTCTGTGGATCCATTTCGTCACTAAGGGAATTAACCAACAAACCGTTGACTAATTCACCGGCATCAAAGGTTCCAAGATATTCATATACATAACCGAAAAAATCCCAGAAATCACAGATTTTTATTCATCAAAGGGAGCGGTTACATCATTGTTCAAGGATTCAACAGAAAGCATTTAAAGGGACAACACATCAGGCATCAACAGGGGCAACAACAAAACGGTGCAATCAATAAAGGAAAGAGCACACCTGTTTTGAAAAACCGCAAAAGGAACCCCTCGATTGAATCATCACAGCGATTTAATATTGTCCAGAAAGTAGGCCCAGAAAGCAAACCGATACGAGAAATCCCAAATCAGTGAAACCCTAGATTTCGCATATAGAAGAAATCAAGAAGGATTCCATCGGTTCAAAAGGAACCACCACCGAATTGAAGATTAAGAGAGAACAAAAACGGTTACACCGGCCAAGATCGGCGGTTAACCATAAAGAGAAGAGAAGAAGACATAGCAGATCTTCAAGATAAAGATAGAGGGAACGCAGGGAACCAACAAAAAAAAAGGAAAAGGCTACGGGTTAAACAAAAAAAAAACCCATCAGGTTCCATATCTTACAAACCAACCCCTCACATATATTTTTTAATATATATAGAAAATAAAAGTTAGGAAAATAGAATTTCCAAGAATAGTAGAAATATAATAACTTAGTAATTATACTGCTTATTATATTGGTAGAATAATTTAGGGATTGCAACCTTAGATTATTCGGATTAAGACCTTCGTGGCAAATAAGACCTTAGTGGCAAATCAAGACCTTCGTGGCAAATCAAGACCTTCGTGGCAAATAAGACCTTAGTGGCAAATCAAGACCTTCGTGGGAAATAAGACCTTAGTGGCAAATCAAGACCTTCGTGGCAAATAAGACCTTAGTGGCAAAAAGACCTTCGGGGCAAATCAAGACCTTCGTGGCAAATAAGACCTTAGTGGCAAAATAAGACCTTAGTGGCAAAATTAAAACATGTGTGGTACAAACGAGAAAGAAAGGATGGCAAAAGAAGGAGAAGCATCCACAACACATGAGCAAAACATAGCACTTCAATGCCCGAAACTGACTGAAACAAACTACACAACATGGGCAATTATGATGGAGACAATATTGAAGGCATATGGCATGTGGGAAACGATAGTTGCAAGAGAAGGAAAAGCAATAGCAAATGAGAAGAAAGAAAACACATCAAAGGCAATGATCTTTCAAACATTGCCACAAGATGTTTTAATGCAAGTTGCTCAATACCCGACTACAAAAGAAGTATGGGACTCAATCAAAGTCAAGTATTTAGGAGCTGATCTAGTGCAAAAGGCACGACTACAAACATTGAGTAGTGAACTCGAGACATTGAGAATGAAACCAAACGAAAAAGCAAGTGATTTTGGAGGAAAGTTAAGTGGTATAAAAGCCAAGTATAAAGGCCTTGGTGGAGCTTTGGAAGATAAGATACTAGTAAGGAAACTACTTAACTCCGTTCCAAAGAAGTTTCTACCGATCGTAGCAACTATTGAACAATATCAAGATTTTGACAAAATGTCATTCGAAGAAGCAGTTGGAAGATTAATAGCATATGAAGAACGTCTTAAAGGTCAAGAAGAACCGGAGACAAAGAATGAAGAAAGGCTACTGATGACAAAAGAAGCTAGTAATTGGCAAGGGAAGTATCGTGGTAATCATAACTACGGTCGAGGACAAGGAAGAAACTTTAATAAAGGAGAAAGAAGTCGAGGAAGAGACATACATCAAGGAGAACGAGACAAGAAAGACATGAAATGTTATAAATGTAACAATTATGGACACCTTGGATATGAGTGCACCAAATGGAAAGAAAAAGACAAGAAGGAAGAGTCTCTTCTCGCTTATTACTCCGATGAAGATACAAAGTTACTGTGAAGACAAGTCAAGCAAGTAGAAGACTCACCTTGAACAAGTTTAGTTTAAGGGGGAGTATTGGAAGTTAAACTAAACTTATTATAGTTTGGTCTAGAAATTGTAAATTAGAATAGTATGTGTGTATTTATGTAAATAGTGAAAAGGTGTGACTATTGGTGAAGAGGTATAACCGAATGTGAAAGGGTACCAACGAACCAACACAACCTTTCTTAGCACCTTTTAGATATGTATATATAGATAGAAGTCTGTAACAAACAGTGTGTGGTGAAATCAATAAAAAAAACTTAGTGTTCAGAAAATTCTCTATCAAATTATCATCTAGTTTGAACAAGGTTAACATCAAAGATCCGGAGTCTGGGGCTAACATAAACTACTTGAAATAATTACCTCTTAAGTGTACATATGCTGGTTGTAACAAGATAAATTGTAACATACTTACTTTTTTTATAAAACTATAAAGGAGACTGTATACTTAAAAACAGACTTTGGTAGACTTTCAAACCCTTTTACCCGTTCGACAAATTTGGCCATTACCCTTTTAAATTATAACTTGAATTGACCGGTTTGAAACTTTAAGATTAAAAACATCCAAATCGGCCCATTCGTAAGTAAATGGCCCACCGCTTCTAATCTAGCATACCAAGAGCAATTATACAATCATGACACACAGAAACAACAGAAAACTTGGATGGGTTGAACATACCATTTCCATGCCGAGTAACCGATATTTCTCAAAAGCTTCTGGTGTTATGTATTCAGAAACTGGCATGTGACGTTTAGAAGGTCGCATGTACTGGCCAAATGTCATCACATCGACACCTGCTGCTCTCACTTTCTCCATTGTCTTCACTACTTGGTCTGGTGTTTCCCCACAACCCAACATTATTGACGTCTTTGTAAGTGCGCCAGCAGGAGCATAGTCTTTAGCCTTCATTAAAACATCCAATGACTGCTTAAAATTAGCACGATGGTCTCGTACTGAACTCTGAAGCTCTTCAACTGTTTCAATGTTATGGGCAAACACATCCAATCCAGACTTTGCAACTTTCTCCACACACGAAACATCGCCCCGAAAATCAGGAACTGCAAGATTCATAAGATCAAAGAAATCACACCAACATGTAATCAGCAAATGTGAAGGATGTCACTAAAGGCCGCAACTGAACCTATTTACTCAATAACAGGCTGGGTTAGGTTTTATCTCTAACGGGTCATATTGGTAAAATGAAATTTTAGCAATAGAAAACATGTCGAATGGGTCGAAACTCTTTCACTAAATTGCTTTATTCCGAGCCCCAGATTTTGATTGTAGTTGCAGTCTTTTGTAATCAATTATAAAACATTACTTATTACACAAGTGTTCTAAAAAATGGGCCAAAAAGTGTTCTCATTCAGGCAGACCCATACCAAAAACGGCAAAAAGTGCCTATTTTGACCCATTAACGAACCTGCCAATTTGCCACCTCTAAGATATACTACTATGTAAGAGGGAGCAAAAATCAAATCAAACCCTTCCGAATCATTTAATGTAACAGTGAGAAACAAAAATGACTAATTAAATTCACTAACTATATATAATATGTATCACACAAGTCATACCCAAGGCTTCTATGAGGATATTAGGCTTCAAAATCTTCAATTTCTGGACTGTTTCAGCAAAATGACCACTGCCTTGATCAGATAAATCATCACGGTCAACACTGGTAATCACAATATAATCCAAACCCCACGAAGCAATTGCCTCAGCAACATTTGAAGGTTCATTTGGGTCAGGAGGAGGTGGAGTGCGGGAAGTTTTCACATTGCAGAATCTGAAATAAAACCAAAACCACTGTTATGATCCTTAATCTGTGATGCGCATTGCAAATTCGATATGTCAACCAACCCATAATCTTAATTTAAGATGAATTCTATAAGTACTTTTCCTATTCTTTCTCTTGTTTTGTTTTTGTAATTGTGACATGTATAATTTGAAAACCAAGGGACCAACTTGACTCACAGTAGTGCTAGAGCTCCTTCAATGTAAATGGAATGACAATGAGCATTAACCATATAAGCTGACCTAAAAGCATGTTACATTGATTATCTACCACCCAAATGTGATCGGTGGTAAAGGATGTGGAGGCTGAAATGGATGGAATTTGATTTCAAATTGGTCTAGCTGATTACAAAAATTCGATTGATTCTGAGTTGCGTCCTTCTGGGCAGCAGTGGTTTCAATTTGAGGCACAAACCAATGAAAGCATGCATTATTGTAGCTTGTTCCGTTTGTCCTCAATATCTTTACACTTGTTATTCTTTCGCTGGCAGAATGTCGTGCCAGCAGAGTTGAAGCAACAATCACTTCTATTTTTCCTACTTTATTCAACATGTATGTATACATATCATATGATGGTAATTCAGTACTTTCTAGATATACAACATCCATACAGCCTATATGCATTAACTCAAACTGAAACAACTATAATCCTCACCACTGTTCAGATTCCAATTATTAGTTATGTCAACTATATACCTTCAACAGCCTCAATGTAAAGCGGAAAAATTAACACATCCACAGCAATAACAGTTAATATAGCTAATTAATACCTGCAACCTCTGGTGCAAGTATCTCCAAGGATCATAATAGTAGCAGTAGCAGTACCAGTTTCACCACCAGACCAACACTCTCCTAAATTAGGGCATTTAGCTTCTTCACAAACCGTATGAAGCTTCAATTCCCTTAATTTCTTCTTAATATGTGTATATTTTTCACCACCAGGAATCGCTTCTTTCATCCATTTAGGTTTGGGTAACGGATTCTTCTTCGTGCCGACTTCAACAGAATACTCTTCATCGGATCGAAGGCGGATGAAATCGGTTAGCGTCGGTGATTCGGTGGCGAGACGGTGACGGAGCTCCGTTAGGGTTTGTGGATGTTGAATTTGAGAAGACAAGGTTCGAGATGAGATGGAAGATAATAGATTTGAGTTAATTAGGGTTCTAGATACAGATTTAAATCTCGAATGCATTTTGGTTAATGCTTTATTTTTTGTCTTTGAAGAAAGATTTGAACTTTTGAGGCTACGGTGAAGATGACGATCCTGATGTTGTCACGTGAGGTGCACGGGATTAGGTAGCTTTTGTTACATGTATCGACTTATAACCATTTTTTTACTTAAAATAAGAGGGTTTAAGGTACGGATCACCAACGTACTCTCCTTTTTGTCCCGAGATCGAACCGGTTTTGTAAATTTGTTTGTAAATTTTGTTGGCGATCTCAACACATAACTAACAAGTACGTTGTCGACCTCAACCCATATGTAAAAGTACGTTTGTGACCTCAACACATAAACTAACAAGTAAATTTGTGACCTTAGTAATAAAACCGATTCGTTGGTGATCTCGGGACAAAAAGGAGAGTACGTTGGTGATTCGTACCATAAACCCTAAAATAAATAGCGGGGTGTGTTTGGCAAGGGGTCTTACGAACGCTTTTAGAGTTTAAAAATCTAATTTTAATAAGTCCAGTCGATAAGGCTTATTTGACAATACAATAAAAATGAGACTTCTTAAAAAAATAAACCCTTAGAATCCCTTAAACAAAATCTTACTAAAGTAGCTTAATGGACTCTAACCAAAAACTCTAACTCCAGTACCAGCTCCATCTCGTTATTGCCAAACATCTGCAGTTGTCGCCGCTGATTAATTAGGTAATGTTGTGTAGTTTCAAGTAAATTTCATTCAAAGAAGACTTCGACTTGGTAATATGGTTTGGAGTGTACATTTTTACAATGAGTGACGACCTTTAAATAATGTTCACCATTATATAAATATTTTAAAGGTGCTACATAGTAGAGGTGCACAAAGCTCGGACCAGACCGGGCCTAAAAAAACCCGGGCTTTTTCGGTTTAAAGAAATCCGGGCCTAAAAAAACCCGAGCCGGGCTAATCCCGGACCTTGAGTATAAAACTAGGCCTACTAAGGCCCGAACGGGCTTAGCCCGGACTTTTAAAAGCCCAAACCGGGTTTTTTCTGGCTTTTTAAAAAAAATTAATTTTATTTATTATTAATTAATTATTGCATTTATTTAACACTATATAACTACTAATTTTATACTCCATATATATTTGGGTACAAATGAGTTATTGTTGTATTTTATAATATACAAATAATGTATATACGATATTACCTTATTTGTATAAGTATACATCGATAAAATGAAAGTGTATACGTACTTAATGAATTGAAAACTTTGTATGTGAAACGCCCCAAATTCGTGAACATTTTTTTTTTATTCTTTATAATGTCCCATAACTTTATTTTATACATATAAACTCGACACATAAGTTAGAACATCATTTTTAAGGCATGGTGAAGGGACATGGCCATGGCGTTTATATGGCATGGTCATGGCATCGTGCTGATAGAAAGTGAGCCTACTGTTAAGGGACATGGCCATGACGTTTATATGACATGGCCATGACATGTCTGCTCAGCAACACTTGTAATTTTACGAAATTGAAACACGCATAACTTTTTACTCGTTACGAGTTAGACCACCAAATTTTGCAGGCACCTCCAATATACCAAAATGAAACTTTCTCTTTTTACACTTTTTCAAAATACACGTTTATCGAGAAAACGGACGTATGACCAATTTTGACAATAAAATAACCATTTTAGTGCACTAACCAAATCTCAAACCATGAAGGCTGAGATGTTGATCTTTTAACCACATATCATATATACCAAAACAAAGTTGTAAGACTCCTTGTCACACCCCCAATTTCATGCTTTGCGGAAGCGACTGTTTTGGGGCATGACTAATCAAGTATCAAAACACCAAAGTACAAGCAAACGACTCTAAATGAGACGTTTTAGAAATACATTACATTACATTAGTTTTCCAAAAGAAATACAAAGTTTAAGTCATAAGTTTAAACCATAGTAGTGAGTTCGCAAAATGATTTCAGAAGATTTTAATACATAACCGTTATACAAAATATAATGCAAGAAAATCTTCATGTCTAAATGGATGCATGCGACTCGTGATAGCTAGCTTATCCTGTAGGCCATTCCTACTGTTGATGAGTACCTGAGAACACAACACTAAAAGGTCAGCTATAAAGCTGGTGAATCTCACAGGTTTTAATATAAACATTGATGTGATCAATATGATTATCCGACGATAATAAAAGTTATAAATGAATAGTGATTTAAGCAATTTACTCACACAATGATTTTTAAACCAACGCAGGTTCCCTAAACAATAACGAAATCAACTAGGATAAAACCAACGCAGGTTCCCTAAACAATAACGAAATCAACTAGGATAAAACCAGCGCAGGTTTTGGAACATTGAACAAACCAACGCAGGTTTTCGAACAATGTGCAATTAGAAAATGATGAAACCAACGCAGGTTTCGCAACATGTAACAAACCAACGCAGGTTTGCGAACAATATGAACTTAGACTATGATGAAACCACCGCAGGTTTCGTAACATTGAACAAACCATCGCAGGTCTTCGAACAATGTGCAATTAAACAATGATGAAACCAACGCAGATTTCGCAACATGGAACAAACCAACGCAGGTTTCCGAACAATGTGAAGTTTAACAATGCTAATCAGGACCAAAGAATGGTAGCCAAACAATGTAACTAATATAGTTAACCGAACTAAATAATCATTTAATTCCATGAGTTAATAATTAAATTAACTAATCAAATAACATATGATCACGAAAACATGTAAGCATTGTATCTCACCCCAATATTTAAAACAGTAAAAATGGGGCTGTGAGACTCACCTGAGTCAATCCGAGCAATGAATATATTCGACGTGGAATAGACAATCTTTGAAATCCCTTAGAGTCCTAAACACGCGAGATTCTAATGAGTAAATGGATTGTCCAATGTATTATTTAATGTTTATGTTTGAGTTTACAAAATTTGGTACGAGTCTGAAAACAGTAATCTGCCATTTTCAGCCCCTAAACGACCCCGGATGGCCTAAAACTGACAAGGCTAAGGTACTTAGCTTTGATCATTGGGTTGTTTTTGAATGACCGAGCGAATTTGAGCCCAATCCGTTATAATAAAATTTTCATCGAGAAGCTACCCTGAAATATGTTGTAAAATCGTCGACGTTTTCGAAAATTTATTTGTTCTGTTTTAGCTAGAATTCGCAGGGCTAGTTTATTGATCCGTTGGATCATGAAATATATAGGGGGAATCCGCCGGATTCCCTTGAATCCGCCGGATTGGTGGCATTTGTGGGGAATACGCCGTATTCATTTGAATACGACCGTATTCATGAAAAATAGAGGGAATACGCCGTATTCATTTGAATACGACCGTATTCATGAAAAATCGAGGGAATACGCCGTATTCATTTGAATACGCCGTGTTCATGTTTTCTGGGCGGGAATACGCCGTATTCCCTTGAATACGCCGTATTCCAAGGTCTGGTTCGACTCTGTTCGTTCCAAAATTCACCCAAACCCGTTTTTAATCCATATTTAACCAACAATCATCTATCCTATCTTTAATACATGATAATATAAGTAATTTAAACACATATTCAAAACAAAATTTAAAGTTTCCTTACAATGATTTTTGAAACGAAAACGGGTGTGTTTGATGATGGTGAACCGGATGATGGTGATGATCGGAGATGATGATTACGATGGTGATTATGATGTTGTTTGCTGTGTTTGATCTTGTTGTTTTTGCTTTTGAACCGAGAGAAAAAGAGAGACGAGAGAGAGCCGTGAGATAGAGGGAGTAAAAATGTGTGCGTGTGTGTGATCAATAATAGAGGCCGGCCCTCAAATAATTGAGGTTAGTTGGTGCGCCTCACTCCGTGTTTGCGTACCCGATCGTTAAATAATATAATCTTTTAAAATGATAATTTTCTAAAAATAGATTCGTATAAGCTTTTAATTGAAATATTTTATAAAACTGTTTTCTCGGATGTTTAAAATTGTAACTTTGTTTTACCTAAAATGTACGGGTAGTTTTCTGTATCTAAACTTTATTTAAATTTCAAACGGATTATGTAATTATTATCCTTAATAATAATACTTGATTTAAAAATGTTTTTCGCTCACTTTCATTTTGAGTTTCTACGTTTTGTTAAATTTGGTATTCGCGATTATTTAAATAATCGTTTCGGTTTATATATATACATATATATATATAATACTTGAATGCTTAAGTGTTAACACGTATGTAATACGTGATTTAAAAGTTTAAATTGGCCCCTAATTTTGGCCCTTTTTTGACCGGGTGTCACATTCTCCCCTTGTTAGGAGAATTTCGTCCCGAAATTCAAGTGAAACCTAAATCCGCGTGTTTCTAAGGCCGACTATGTGATATGTCTAATACTAAGACATTCCATTTATCCATGTCCTCTCCCCTTGTTATGCTTTGACCTACCGATTATTTAAGAAATGGAGAGGTCCGAATTTCTACCCGACGGTTATGTCTACTTGACCAGGTCGTCCCGTATTATCAAGTGTTACTTCGTTTTGGATGACCAATCCACCGAATTCAGTGAGTCTTACTGTGTTCATACAGTTTGTATCGAGTAGTAGTATCGTCGCTTAATTTAGATTCTATCAGTCTCCTATAGAAACTAATTGATTCAACCTACATTAGCTCTATATGGGATGTGACCCATTGTTTACACAAAATATCACCCGGTATGTTTTCCGGTATAAACAATGTAGGATTTGTTATCCCAATACTTATGTAAGCTAAACCTTGTCTCTTAAAGAAACTATAGAACCTAAATTGTCCCTTTTTCCCTAATTCTATTGTGCACTTAGGATTTAGGGAAAACATAAAAGATATCAAGCAACAAGTAATATCTATCCATGTAAACAGAGTAAAGCAATTAGGTTATTAATGAGTGACCATACCAGTGTTGAGCAAGTCAATGAGTCTAGGGTTCTCGTCGTCTTCCCTAGTTCTGAGTACGTAGGCTCTTCCTCGAGCAGGGCCGATGTTCTTGTCCTTCAGCTTTGGACAGTCATTTCTGTAGTGACCTACAGTTCCACATTCAAAACAGGCTTTCACACGGCAATCTGTAGCAAGATGCCCAAAACGCTTGCACTTTTCACAGTGGTCGCCACAAGGCCCATCATGATGGCGTTTGCACCTTGAGCAGAAGGGCTTGGTTCCAGCGTACTCTTTCTTGTTTTCAGACCCAGAGGTGTTGACCTTGATGGTTGCAGGCTTTTTGGTAGCCGAACTTTGATTATCAGGATTTCCCTCAGGTTTTCTCTTGTTATCACTAGGGTGGTTTACAGTACTCTTGACAACAGACGTTCCTTGGCGAACGATCTGTGCCATCAGCTTATGTGCCATGCGCACAGTACCATGAAATGTAGAAGAGTTGGACGAAGTAACCATTCCTTGAATTTGAGAAGGAAGTCCCCAGACATAGCGCTCAATTCGCTTGGATTCTGTATCCACCATAGATGGACACAGGTGCGCCAACTGATTAAATCGAGAAGTGTAGCTGGCAATGTCGCTCCCTTGAGTGGAGAGATTCCAGAATTCCGACTCAAGCTGTTGAATTTCATCCCTAGGACAATACTCATCCTTGAGCATTTTCTTCAGCTCATCCCAGGGAGTTTCCAGAGCAATGTCTTGGCCTATGGAGTCAGCATAAGTGTTCCACCATGTCAGAGCATCATCCATAAAAGTGTAGGTGGCGAACTTGACCTTACAGTTCTCAGGGCAACTGCAGATGCGAAAGACTGCCTCTGTCTTCTCCAGCCATCGCAACAGCCCAATGGCACCTTCTATGCCTTTGAAGCTCAAAGGATTGCAGTTAATGAAGTCTTTGTAGGTGCAGGGTTTCACTACAGGGGCATTTGATGGTGTTTCAGCACTTTCAGATCGTTGTCTCTCGGCAAGTACTGCGTCAGCAACCAGTCGATCAACCTGAGCTTGAGTGAATTGGCAACGTGGAGGCATGTTCCTTCAATGAAGATAAGGGACATGTCAGGATTTCGTATAAGAGTATGATTATCGTAGTTGCATATATAACAGTAATATATCACAACACAAATGACAATCAACGGTGTAGAATAAAGAAGATTGTAATCATTTAACATGCGAGTTCAAAAGATTACAAGATTTTGAGTGTTACAAGAGCTGTCGGAGATATTACATTCCAAACAGATATCAGTAGTTACGCGGAATGTGATAGGGAAGTAGAAAAGATTTGAGTACTTAGAGAAACTTTGAATTCGGATGTTAAATATGATAGGTGAGAGAAGGACGGTCCTCTGATGACCAGTTTGTGTAGAATAAGGTATTGAAATGTTCAATTCTACCTAGGGTAAGCCTAATTCGAAGAGATGACCCTCTAAGCGTAGGCACATCCCGGTACTATTTTCCTGACTCGATCAACTTACCATAGGCAAATTCTAAAATGTATCTAATCATTGATTATGTTAACAAGTATCTGAGGCGTATTATTATCCATACTATATAATAGCCTAATTGTATAAACCATATATACATATCGTTCACCTAGTCGTGTCTAGCATAAAACAATTATGAGTCCCGGTTCTCTCGTGATCAGAGTCAACTAATGCATTCCTGTTCAACATAACTCCTTTCAGATCTTACATCATCCTCATTTAATTGTACATAGTTGATCAGGCTATGTTAAATTAAACTTGTATGATGAAATCCCTGAACCAGTTATATCTAATGAGGAATACTGCCTAACGGTCATAGTCTAGGCCCACTAAATGCAACCTAGTTTGCTATAACCTTAGGCTCTGATACCAATCTGTCACACCCCCAATTTCATGCTTTGCGGAAGCGACTGTTTTGGGGCATGACTAATCAAGTATCAAAACACCAAAGTACAAGCAAACGACTCTAAATGAGACGTTTTAGAAATACATTACATTACATTAGTTTTCCAAAAGAAATACAAAGTTTAAGTCATAAGTTTAAACCATAGTAGTGAGTTCGCAAAATGATTTCAGAAGATTTTAATACATAACCGTTATACAAAATATAATGCAAGAAAATCTTCATGTCTAAATGGATGCATGCGACTCGTGATAGCTAGCTTATCCTGTAGGCCATTCCTACTGTTGATGAGTACCTGAGAACACAACACTAAAAGGTCAGCTATAAAGCTGGTGAATCTCACAGGTTTTAATATAAACATTGATGTGATCAATATGATTATCCGACGATAATAAAAGTTATAAATGAATAGTGATTTAAGCAATTTACTCACACAATGATTTTTAAACCAACGCAGGTTCCCTAAACAATAACGAAATCAACTAGGATAAAACCAACGCAGGTTCCCTAAACAATAACGAAATCAACTAGGATAAAACCAGCGCAGGTTTTGGAACATTGAACAAACCAACGCAGGTTTTCGAACAATGTGCAATTAGAAAATGATGAAACCAACGCAGGTTTCGCAACATGTAACAAACCAACGCAGGTTTGCGAACAATATGAACTTAGACTATGATGAAACCACCGCAGGTTTCGTAACATTGAACAAACCATCGCAGGTCTTCGAACAATGTGCAATTAAACAATGATGAAACCAACGCAGATTTCGCAACATGGAACAAACCAACGCAGGTTTCCGAACAATGTGAAGTTTAACAATGCTAATCAGGACCAAAGAATGGTAGCCAAACAATGTAACTAATATAGTTAACCGAACTAAATAATCATTTAATTCCATGAGTTAATAATTAAATTAACTAATCAAATAACATATGATCACGAAAACATGTAAGCATTGTATCTCACCCCAATATTTAAAACAGTAAAAATGGGGCTGTGAGACTCACCTGAGTCAATCCGAGCAATGAATATATTCGACGTGGAATAGACAATCTTTGAAATCCCTTAGAGTCCTAAACACGCGAGATTCTAATGAGTAAATGGATTGTCCAATGTATTATTTAATGTTTATGTTTGAGTTTACAAAATTTGGTACGAGTCTGAAAACAGTAATCTGCCATTTTCAGCCCCTAAACGACCCCGGATGGCCTAAAACTGACAAGGCTAAGGTACTTAGCTTTGATCATTGGGTTGTTTTTGAATGACCGAGCGAGTTTGAGCCCAATCCGTTATAATAAAATTTTCATCGAGAAGCTACCCTGAAATATGTTGTAAAATCGTCGACGTTTTCGAAAATTTATTTGTTCTGTTTTAGCTAGAATTCGCAGGGCTAGTTTATTGATCCGTTGGATCATGAAATATATAGGGGGAATCCGCCGGATTCCCTTGAATCCGCCGGATTGGTGGCATTTGTGGGGAATACGCCGTATTCATTTGAATACGACCGTATTCATGAAAAATAGAGGGAATACGCCGTATTCATTTGAATACGACCGTATTCATGAAAAATCGAGGGAATACGCCGTATTCATTTGAATACGCCGTGTTCATGTTTTCTGGGCGGGAATACGCCGTATTCCCTTGAATACGCCGTATTCCAAGGTCTGGTTCGACTCTGTTCGTTCCAAAATTCACCCAAACCCGTTTTTAATCCATATTTAACCAACAATCATCTATCCTATCTTTAATACATGATAATATAAGTAATTTAAACACATATTCAAAACAAAATTTAAAGTTTCCTTACAATGATTTTTGAAACGAAAACGGGTGTGTTTGATGATGGTGAACCGGATGATGGTGATGATCGGAGATGATGATTACGATGGTGATTATGATGTTGTTTGCTGTGTTTGATCTTGTTGTTTTTGCTTTTGAACCGAGAGAAAAAGAGAGACGAGAGAGAGCCGTGAGATAGAGGGAGTAAAAATGTGTGCGTGTGTGTGATCAATAATAGAGGCCGGCCCTCAAATAATTGAGGTTAGTTGGTGCGCCTCACTCCGTGTTTGCGTACCCGATCGTTAAATAATATAATCTTTTAAAATGATAATTTTCTAAAAATAGATTCGTATAAGCTTTTAATTGAAATATTTTATAAAACTGTTTTCTCGGATGTTTAAAATTGTAACTTTGTTTTACCTAAAATGTACGGGTAGTTTTCTGTATCTAAACTTTATTTAAATTTCAAACGGATTATGTAATTATTATCCTTAATAATAATACTTGATTTAAAAATGTTTTTCGCTCACTTTCATTTTGAGTTTCTACGTTTTGTTAAATTTGGTATTCGCGATTATTTAAATAATCGTTTCGGTTTATATATATACATATATATATATAATACTTGAATGCTTAAGTGTTAACACGTATGTAATACGTGATTTAAAAGTTTAAATTGGCCCCTAATTTTGGCCCTTTTTTGACCGGGTGTCACACTCCTTACCATACTCTTAATCTTTCTCTAATCCATTTTAGACCATAGGTGCACTTAACGACCCATTTTGACCCTTTTTGACCCGCTGACCCACAATGACTATTTTGACCCATTCACTAGCCAAACACAACCCATAATTGACTAATGAAATGTTTGACTACGTGTCAACACTTCATATCAAAGGAAACGCATTTTTGACTACTTTCAACCATGAACCCATTTCAATAACACTAATCATATTCAAACACTACTTTAAATTACAAGACCATAATATACATCATTTATAAGTGTCTTTGACTTTAGAAGTCAACCTATTCCAAAAATGTATATGTCATGTGTAACATCCTCAAACTGGGCCTAGAAGTAATAGATATTTTCTGTAAATTTTAAATGCGATTTAAAATTGTTAATGTGTTTGATTGTAAAATTAATAGGTCGATAAGCCTCAGGAAATATTGTGACTAGTGAAATATTGATTGTTTTAGATTTATTTAGTTGACGGTAAAATAAAATAGTTTTCCTCGCAAAGAATTTTTAAGTTCCAGACAATAATAAATACGGGGAATAAAAATTAACACTTCTATGGTATATTAAATGTTTTGGATCGGGTTTTATTTCCCCCACTTACATACATACGTACGTATTCATACATATACACCCACACATTTACCCTAAATCCAAAACTTGATGAAATCATCAAATTGAAGAACACAAATTCGGATTCAAGCTTCTAGTGTGAAGATTATCATCTTCTAATCCTTCCTTTCATCTTGTAAGTCTCAAATCTTTGAGTTATAAACCCTAGAAATTGGGGGTTTGATGTTCTTGAGTAAAAATCCGAATTTAGGGTTTGATTATGTGATATTTATGTTAATTAAGCTTCCATAACATGTAATAATCATTCTAGCATCATCATAATCATGTTATATGTGTTAATTTCATGTTTGATATAATCTTAGAAATTGGGGTTTTGAGTATTTGTTTAATTAGTAGGATTAATCTTGAAATAAAACATTGTAGTCATGTTTGAAGGGTTAGTTAGTGCTTAATTTGTGATTATAACCTAAGCCCTAACTTGGAAATTAAGAATTTGATTAAGTGTTCATAATGTGTTCTTGGAGAAAAATGGATGATTGTGATGATATTATTGTTAAATGATGATTCAATGATGATTATAATGTAAACCCTTATATAAAAATGAAGAAAGTGATAATATGATCATTAATAAAGTTTAAGGGTTTAGTTGATTATGTTATAATCAAAGTGTTAAGCTAGTGTTATTAAAGTATGAAATTGGTTAAGTGTTCAAGAGTGTTGAAATGATTATGATGAAGTTGATGAATTAGTGATGTTCATGGTTATTAGCTTGTTAATGATTTTATTATATTGGTTAACAATGATTATGATGGATGAAGGTGATTAGGTGACCATAATAGTCGTAAAGTTGATTTATGATAATTAAAGTAGCTTAATATGATGATGTGATCTTAATGATTACGGAATTTTGATGTTAATAAGATTATTCATAATCTTGAAATGATGAATATTGAATTAAATCAAGTTGGTGATAAGTTGATTGAATATTGAGAATTTTAATGATTGTGTTAAATCGTTATGACTTGAGTAATTTGGATTTGTTGGTATAAATCTATTGGAGTAATATTATGTAGATTTGATACAAGTAACTGACTTGTGTATTTTGTTGTATTTCCAGATATGGAGAAGACTCAGTGATATTAGACTACTGAGTGGGTGACTTTGGTAGTCGGTGAGTGGACTTTGATCTCTCACTATAATTTAGTGATCACTATTGTGGTTACTTCAAGTGTTATGTGTTATACCTGTGTTAAGTTGAATTGTGAATTGTGTTAAAGTGTTAAGTGTTAAGTGACCTATATGGTAACAGTGTTAATAGAGGTCAACTATGTTGGACTGTGTTGTTACAGGTTAGTCAACACAAGGGTTGTGAACATTCGTTGTGAGTAAGGCTTGTGTTGACTAAAGGTAATAAACAGTTATCGGTTAACCACTGTATTGGCCTGCAGTTGGTGTAAGTGTCGCTTGGTGGGCCACCGCGGCTGAGGGCGCCACAAGGGCCACCGATCCTCTGGTGATGTTGAGTCAAAGTGTTAAATGTGGTGAACTCATGGTGTTAAACTAAGTTGTATTGTTAGTGATGAGTTAACTCACTTAGCTTCGTGCTAATCCCTCGTTGTTTACTCCTTGCAGGTTAATATCTATTGTTATGGGCGGGTCAAGGAGTAATTGAAGAATGTTTGACTGGGATTACTCTGATTATTATTAATACAGTTTAAAATGTGTGATTATATAATGCCCAGGATATAAAGGATTGTTTTGTAAACGGTAATAATCAATACTTAGAACTTAGGTAATGGAAGATGACGATATGTCATTTTATGTATATATATGTTTTGGGACTTGAGCTTCCGCATTGTAAAAAAAAAAAAAAAAAAAAAAAAAAAAAAAACAGTTGTAAATTTTGGGGCGTTATAAGTTGGTATCAGAGCATAGGTTTGGGCGAATTGAATAATGGTTAAATTGTTCAATCCCAAGCCTAGTGATAGTGGTCAAACATTCCGAAGTGTGGGATTAGTGGTTGGATGAACAAGTTGTTATTAAATGTGAACTAATCTATAACAGTGTGTTAGATTGTTGTTTTGAGTGCAGAGACGGAGGATAGTGAGGAACCGATTGGTATTCTCAATCCTCAACACATGTGGGCCTAGATGTGCCAGGTAATTTCTGATAAACTTGGTGAATTTCAATTAATTTACTTTACTATGTTATGATTATTAGTAAAGCAAATTGAATTGTTGGTGATTATTACTTGTTAATAAGGTGATAGTGTTATTAGTATGTAATTAAGAAGTTGAAACTGTGTGTAGATACATGAATGACTAATGTATAATTGTTGTGTTATGAGGAATTAAGTGTATGTGTAATGAGAAAATGAAGTGTGTGAATATAAGTTGATAAATGCAAGGTGTGACTATAGGTCCTTGTTAGGGAATTATTTGATAAATGATAATCTGAATTGGTGTGACTTGCTATGATGAAAGCAATGGGTTGCGGGTGTATCCATTTATAAGTGTGGAGTTGTGTTATTGTGTGACTTAGAGTGTGTCTGGTTGTTGAAATATATGCTATTGACTTGGAAATGTCAATGTTGAATGTAATTGTGTCAAACTCGATAATTGCCATGCTATGCCATACTATGAAGTGAGGAATGTGACTAGAAGTCTAAATGTTGAGCATTGATCATGATTAGGGTGAATTATGATCTTTGTATTACTAATAGTGTAGTAAGAAAGTCAAAGCGGTTAATGAGTCTAAATGTGCTATGACAAGTTTGTGAAAAGTCAAATTTGAAAATATATGATGAAGTTGGTTTGTATATGATGAAAGTGGGTTAGTTTGACTTGAAATAGTCAATGAAGTGTGGGTTGGGTGTTGGAATGGTGATCATATGGTCGTAAACCCAAACGGGTCATTTAAGTGTCCAAATGGGCCACTTAGTGTTAAAATGTATAGAATTTGATGTGGTATGTGTATGATAACTTTTAAAGTGACTTAAAGTCATAAGTATAGATAAAAAGTTAATTACTTTAAAGATCAATGGTATGAAGTGACCTGAGAATAAAGTGTGACTGACATAATATGACGACGTCTGGCCAACGTATTTATATTATGCCATTTCACATGGAATTATTGAGGCTACCAAGTACCATGGAAATCGATGAGACTTTAAAATTTGTAGGTTTGCAATGTTGATATATGAGTGAGAGAGTCAATGATTGACTAAATCGAAATGGTAGTAAAAGATTAAGTTATTGTACTAATGGACTACCTATTAATAAAAGAGATATATAAATATATATATAGAAAGAGCCTTTTGATTTGTAATAGCTTTGATATTTATTGATATAAGTTATGATGGTAATAACTTTGTTAATGGCTTTAATAGATGAATATCTTATTGTGAGGGAAAAAAAAAAATGTGTTATGAGAATAGTGATTGAAACCGAGAAAATTGATATTTATATTATTATTAATTGAGGATTGTGTGAAAATTGATTGTTATTATATGCATAATATCAAAGTGAAATGATAGGTTACGTATAGAAATGATGGAAATGTGGAATAATCTTCCTTGGAGATTAACGAGATATAATTGATTGATGAAGTATTGTTGAAAAAAAAATGTGTGTGTGGTTAGCACATTTTGATGGAGTGGTAATTGCGCTTGAATGGCAATGTACCCGTTGATGGAAAAACTTGGTAGTTATCCAATTTGAAATTGGTGCTAAGTGACTTTGTGATTATGTGATAATGGTTTTAACCATGAGAATTAACTTCCATTTTGAGTATTAATATGTGATTAGTGATATGTGGTACTAGCACAAATGCTAGATATGAATTGAAATTTAAATTTCATTGTTGTTGGGTGTAGTGTGATTTTCATAATCGTTGTTTTGCTATTAAAAGGGGTATAAATCATATATCTATTTTAAAGATTCTAGCACGTCGCTAGTTTCTAGTGTTAAGAGTATGTTATGTGCATGATGATGTTATTCACTTACGTCAAGTGATTACCTGTTTAAAGTGATTAATTGGGAATAATTTCCTTAAGTGATCATAGTATGAATGAAAATATGATTTAGATACATATCATATGTTAAGGTAAGAAACAGAAACATGTACATGTGGATATGTATATGTAGATAGAATTTAAATTGTGTGCATTTAATTAAGAGTTGCTCAAGGGAGTAACTATTATAAGTGATAAATATTACATTGTTGTATAGTATTGCAAGTTAAATTGAGTATAATGACACAATGTATGTGTTTGGGTAAATTTAATTACGATACACATTGGTGATGTGTAAGTTGATGAAATAAAATATATCTAAATAAATATATGTAAGTACATGGTGTGTGTGGTGAAGAACATGCATAGGAAATTTAAATTGTGTACACACTTTAGGTGAATATAGTGATGAGTAATTACGATGTTAGAGTAGTACGAAGAGTGCAATATTAATAAACTGGAAATATGGTGTTAGTAAAATCTCATAAGGAATGAGAGATGTCAAGTAATTAAGTACTTTAGAATAATCAAGGTTGATTAGATTTCGAGGACGAAATCTCTTTAAGGGGGAGAGATTTGTAACATCCTCAAACTGGGCCTAGAAGTAATAGATATTTTCTGTAAATTTTAAATGCGATTTAAAATTGTTAATGTGTTTGATTGTAAAATTAATAGGTCGATAAGCCTCAGGAAATATTGTGACTAGTGAAATATTGATTGTTTTAGATTTATTTAGTTGACGGTAAAATAAAATAGTTTTCCTCGCAAAGGATTTTTAAGTTCCAGACAATAATAAATACGGGGAATGAAAATTAACACTTCTATGGTATATTAAATGTTTTGGATCGGGTTTTATTTCCCCCACTTACATACATACGTACGTATTCATACATATACACCCACACATTTACCCTAAATCCAAAACTTGATGAAATCATCAAATTGAAGAACACAAATTCGGATTCAAGCTTCTAGTGTGAAGATTATCATCTTCTAATCCTTCCTTTCATCTTGTAAGTCTCAAATCTTTGAGTTATAAACCCTAGAAATTGGGGGTTTGATGTTCTTGAGTAAAAATCCGAATTTAGGGTTTGATTATGTGATATTTATGTTAATTAAGCTTCCATAACATGTAATAATCATTCTAGCATCATCATAATCATGTTATATGTGTTAATTTCATGTTTGATATAATCTTAGAAATTGGGGTTTTGAGTATTTGTTTAATTAGTAGGATTAATCTTGAAATAAAACATTGTAGTCATGTTTGAAGGGTTAGTTAGTGCTTAATTTGTGATTATAACCTAAGCCCTAACTTGGAAATTAAGAATTTGATTAAGTGTTCATAATGTGTTCTTGGAGAAAAATGGATGATTGTGATGATATTATTGTTAAATGATGATTCAATGATGATTATAATGTAAACCCTTATATAAAAATGAAGAAAGTGATAATATGATCATTAATAAAGTTTAAGGGTTTAGTTGATTATGTTATAATCAAAGTGTTAAGCTAGTGTTATTAAAGTATGAAATTGGTTAAGTGTTCAAGAGTGTTGAAATGATTATGATGAAGTTGATGAATTAGTGATGTTCATGGTTATTAGCTTGTTAATGATTTTATTATATTGGTTAACAATGATTATGATGGATGAAGGTGATTAGGTGACCATAATAGTCGTAAAGTTGATTTATGATAATTAAAGTAGCTTAATATGATGATGTGATCTTAATGATTACGGAATTTTGATGTTAATAAGATTATTCATAATCTTGAAATGATGAATATTGAATTAAATCAAGTTGGTGATAAGTTGATTGAATATTGAGAATTTTAATGATTGTGTTAAATCGTTATGACTTGAGTAATTTGGATTTGTTGGTATAAATCTATTGGAGTAATATTATGTAGATTTGATACAAGTAACTGACTTGTGTATTTTGTTGTATTTCCAGATATGGAGAAGACTCAGTGATATTAGACTACTGAGTGGGTGACTTTGGTAGTCGGTGAGTGGACTTTGATCTCTCACTATAATTTAGTGATCACTATTGTGGTTACTTCAAGTGTTATGTGTTATACCTGTGTTAAGTTGAATTGTGAATTGTGTTAAAGTGTTAAGTGTTAAGTGACCTATATGGTAACAGTGTTAATAGAGGTCAACTATGTTGGACTGTGTTGTTACAGGTTAGTCAACACAAGGGTTGTGAACATTCGTTGTGAGTAAGGCTTGTGTTGACTAAAGGTAATAAACAGTTATCGGTTAACCACTGTATTGGCCTGCAGTTGGTGTAAGTGTCGCTTGGTGGGCCACCGCGGCTGAGGGCGCCACAAGGGCCACCGATCCTCTGGTGATGTTGAGTCAAAGTGTTAAATGTGGTGAACTCATGGTGTTAAACTAAGTTGTATTGTTAGTGATGAGTTAACTCACTTAGCTTCGTGCTAATCCCTCGTTGTTTACTCCTTGCAGGTTAATATCTATTGTTATGGGCGGGTCAAGGAGTAATTGAAGAATGTTTGACTGGGATTACTCTGATTATTATTAATACAGTTTAAAATGTGTGATTATATAATGCCCAGGATATAAAGGATTGTTTTGTAAACGGTAATAATCAATACTTAGAACTTAGGTAATGGAAGATGACGATATGTCATTTTATGTATATATATGTTTTGGGACTTGAGCTTCCGCATTGTAAAAAAAAAAAAAAAAAAAAAAAAAAAAAAAACAGTTGTAAATTTTGGGGCGTTATATCATGGCTCACCATGACTAACTTTTATAAACGTGTTTAAAAAGGGCGATTTTACACAAGCTAAATCCAAACGATACTTTAAAGAGAAGACTTGCCATACACCAACATCGAGTAATCCACACTAGTCATCCTTAAGTTCCTTCCCTTTTCACTTGCCCACTTCCACCTAAAACATAAAACACTTAAACAATAAGCATTTTTGCTTAGTGAGAATATAAGCAACTTAATCAATTAATTCATAACAAAGCTACATAAACACTATGCTAGCTAAACTAGCAACTCTAAATCATAAACTTCATATCACTATTGTATAATTGTGCCCACCTCTAGCTCGGAAGCTATCCGGTAACATGCACAAACATAACTCGTACAACAACAATCATAATCAATTAAACACAAGTAAAACAAATAATTCACAATTAACTTCCACATGGTTGTACGATCCTCTTACTCGAGAGTAATCCGGAAACACATACAACCATTTACTTGATTAATCCTTATACTACTCACATTTGTCTTGAATTGATGATTCACATGATAAAACCAATGGTAATACTTCCAACTTCTTAGCACCTATTCACATAACAACATATTTAAACCAAACCCCATGGAAACCCCTCAAAACCCAAAAACTAGGTTAAGAATCTTAGAAGGAATCAACTTACAATGATTAGAGATGAAAATGAGATGATTACTTGAAGATTTCTAGTGTTTAATTTGATGTTTGAAGATGAGAGAATGTTCTTGCGTGTTTTCTGAATACTCTGTGTATGTTATGGAGCTTGAAAGAAAGAAATGGGATAAACACATACATCTCACGTAGCTATCTACTCATTTATTTTATTTCCTTTAGTTTTACAGTCTGGAACTAATAATTTGTTTTACGTTTTTCACTATATCTCATTATTTACACAATATTACTTCATAATAAAATTATATTCGCGTACGAAATTAAATTCCTGAAATTTGGGGTGTTATAGTATGTACAAAAGGTATAAGTTATATAATATACCAAAGATATTTTTTGTAAGAACAAAATATATGTCATATACATACTATATAAGTAAAAACTTAAATATAAATATTTAAAATATGTAATTTAAAATAGGATCGGGGTTTTTTTTTTTTACTGTAATTTAAGGTGCAAGTTAAAAAAGTCCGGGCTTTATCTCAAAAAAGCCCAGGCTTTCGGGCTTTATTTTAAAAAATCCTGGATTTTGGACTTCTTTTTCGGGCTTTTCCGGGCTTTTTCGAATAATTCCAGGCCTCTTTAGGACTTTCAGGCCAGGCTTCGGGCCGGGTTTTTTCGGGCTATTTTGGACTTTTTCTAGACCCGGGCTCGGGCTAAAGCCCATATGTGCACCTCTACTACAGAGAATTTTATTTAGATAGTAGAAATCGAATAATATAGTAGTTGGATTGGACTGCTGAGGGCGTTCCATTTGTGGGCCTAACATAATTTGGGCTAAAGCCTAAATCTTAGATGGATGCAAAATAGCATAAGAAACACATATTTGAAATATTCATAGTGTCCCGCGATAATCTTGCAAGTTTTCATAGTGCCTTGGCAACTTATCTTTGAAGATTTCATGCAAAATACACATAGACATTTACATCAACCTATGATAGATCTCTTACTTACGCATTTCACTATTCATCATAAATTTTGTAATCTGTGATTTCATTTCATGGGTGACCGTTACGATTCTAATCCCTTTGATGGAGAGGTATATATTAATTGTTACTCCCTCGATCATATCTTATAATCATGTGGTTTTTTCAACTTTTCTTATATGTATAAATTGTATATATAACTATATATATGGTTATGTTCAGGTCTATATATGTGTAAATTATATCTTCATTGTACGTTTTATTAATTGTTTCTTTGTTAAATTTATTATTTTACAACGTAGTATCCAAAATCCAGACTAAAGTTGCCAGAAATTGTGATTTCTAACATGGTTCTAAAAATGTATTCTCATGGGAAATGATCAGAGTTCAAGACCATCTCCACTTCCTCTCGAACCGGCTGACTATGGTGATGGTTCTAGAGTTGACATCTCTATGAATAGTGAAATGGTAAATTTTGATAGTTTTGAAACGGTTTATCTCTCGCCGTTAGATCATTAGTTAGGTTAATGGGCTATATATTTGTTTACTCCATTTTCTTCTTTTTTTATTTTTGCTAGGACTTGAGAGCCAAGGAGGATCAACTTGAAGCCAAGGAGGCTGAGCTGAATAAGAGGGAAGAGGTGTTTCTCCTTTCCCTTCTCATGTTAGTAATCAATTCATGTTCTTCTATTACTGCTCATACTTGTATCAATCACAATCTTGATTATGAGTGTCGTTGCTAAAAATTGCATGGTGGTGCTAAGTTCGTGCACTTATACAATTATTATATTACAAATCATAATTTCATAATTGTTCATGTAGCAGGAACTAAAGAGAAAGGAGGACGCCATTGCACGAAGTAATGTCTTTTCTTATAATAATAATAAAAAAAAAATTAGCTTCTTTATTTTGTTAGTATTAGGCATGTAGTGGGTTGAACAGTTGGAAATCGTTCAAATTGTATTTATAATTCATAAAACCTCCTAACACAATTTAATCAGAATATTAGATTAATATTGAAGTCATATAAGTTTGTGTATTCATATTGGCACACTAATTATTCATAAATTGAATTATCTTGGACAAAAGTGTTTTGGGTAAATCCAACCCATATTGACCCATACAGAATGTTACCTATTTTGACCCTTACCCAACCCACCCATTTGCCACTTCTAGTTAGTACACAAATACCTGATACAATATGTTTTCAGCTGGCATTGTTGTCGAGGAAAATAATTGGCCACCATTTTATGTAACACCCCAAAATCTGAAAAGTATTATTGTGACGAATAAATAATTGATTGTTTTAAATTGATATTATTGTAAGAAAAATAAAATAGTTGAAATCGTGAATGTTTTTTTTTTGTTCCAGACAATAGATATTAAAGGGGACTAAACTAGTACATATATATATATATATATATATATATATATATAGGATTAGGATCAAGGGAGAAGGAAATTTAGGTGGAGAAGAGGGAGAAACAATATTGATTCAGTATTTTATTACTATGATTCAATTTTTTATTACATAAATTATAATAATAAAAAAATGAATCATAGTAACAAAAATACTGAATCATATTGCTTCTCCCTCTTCTCCACCTAATTTTTCTTCTTTTTTGATCCCGTTACTATATATATATATATATATATATATATATATATATATATATATATATATATATATATATATATATATACATATGTACGACTTATATACTTGTATTCCACAACATTCCAGAGAACTAAACACACTCAAATTAGTGTCGTACCTAAAGGAGTAAACCAAAACAAGAATAAATCAAATTTAATTCCATCATAACTTGTGAATTCAAGACAGGAGCTTGAAATCATCATCATCCTCAACCTTATTTCCTTTGCCATACTCTAGTAAGTTTGATTTCCATTTCTTTAACTCAAAATTCTTAAATTGATTAGGGAATTAGGTCAAGTTAGTGGAATTGATGAAAGTAGGTTTATAATAACAATTAGACAATGTTTCTGTGTTTGAATTAAAGATTGATAGCCTGGGTTATGGTTTGTTATGATTGAAATTCGTATTAGTAGCAGAATAGACAGAGTACAGGGCTGGGCGAAAATCCAAGGTCGCGACGCGAAAGCGTCTGTATCGCGACGCGATCCCAAATCTAAAGCGACGCGATCTAGGGTGTTAGGCGACGTGATTTGGCTTTTTCCCAGGACCTGTTTTTGATTCCAATTCCATTTGATTATAGTACTAATATATATAGTGTATACGAAATAAATAACATGTTTAAATAACGATTTATAATTAGAAATTAAGTAAGGATTCGAATGATAAACTATTTGAGTTATTTATAGTTATTAGAAACATGTTTTAAACAAATAATTGACGAGTAGACTCACTTGAAGATGTGTTAGGGTAAAGAACTCTTCATAATCGAATTATTTGAAATAAGTATGACTGATTAGTTAAACGATCACATTAGAGTGAGTTAAGAATTGATAGCGATTATAGAGTAAGCTTAAATAAAGATGTAATGAAATTAAAGAACTTGTTATAATTGAATCGTTAATATCTTGTATGAATCTATGGAAAGCCTTGATTAAAATGAGTTTAAAACTTGATCAAAATAATAGTATGACATGACTACGATTAAGAACCACTAGTCGAATTAGCTATGTTATTTAGTACAGAGACAACAAGTTGTAAAATTAATGTTGAATAAGAAAAGGAATAGAAAGTGGAATAATAACTCCCTTGAGTATCCATGATCATTGAAAGAATGATTTTAATCGATTAGTAAAGGAATGAGTATACTTGATTAGTTATCGCCTAAACTATTGTAGGGCGTGTTTAAAATTTATAAATTAATTGTAATCAAGTTTTGACATCATATGTAAGAAAGATTATGTTTAATGTAATAAGTAACTTAACGAGAGGATAGAAGCTAATGTGATTATGAAAAGTATAGTTGTGTAGCATGGTTTAAAAGTTAGACTTAATCAATCCACGAGTTAATTAGTTGATTATTCTTTGATTTTTAGTTCACTATGATGAATATTAGAAGTTGATTGTGTTGTTATAATTACGTGTTTATCTAATAGGTGATTCGAGACATGGCTACAACTGACATTGTGATTAATTGCTTATTCGTCTAAAGAACTAAGGTGAGTGATACGGGGATTAAATGGGTAATGATTGTGTAATTCCGGATTGCTTCCGAGCAAGAGGTTTACACAATCAAGTGGATTGTTGTTTGGTTCGTATTTTGTTTCTACTTGTGATTACTTATGATGTTAATATGGCATGTGGTGCTAAATATAAAATATGATGATAAGTGTTGTTAATAATTGTTGATATGTGAAGTATATTATGATTATGTGGACTATGTGAAATGAGCAGTTTGTAGAGATTTATGATTGATCAGTTGCTAGCTGCGGTTAGTACTGATCTTGTATCATAGTTGTTTACGAAATATGATGTTGTTAGTACTCATGCTGACGTAACTGGTGCTAGCTTATGTTGAGCTTGGTATCCATTTCGACGTGATTTGGTGCCTTGCATATGATGTTATATGACCACGGATCCGTTGGGTGTTTCAGAGAATCCTCTACAATTGCTCAGTAGTTATTTGTTTAAGCATATAAGTGGATTAACATTAAGTACGTGTTATATGATGTGTTATTTGGATTATTCATTTAATTGCTTGAATGCTCACTAAGCTTTATGCTTACCCTTTTCGGTGGTTTTATGTTGTAGGTGCTTGGTTCGGTTGAACCAATTGGATGATATGTGGTTACAAGATGGTAGCATGGATTGGAGCTTGCTTCACGGTTAGACAAGCTTCACATTCTTTTGAATTGTCGTTTTGAATTGCCATTGTATAAATCGCCCAAAAGATCATGATTTAGTGTATTGTGTCATCATTGTATTCCTTTGAATTTGCAAATTGAATGTGGATTTTATATGGGACCAAATGTGATTGAATTGTATTAATAAACATTCTGATTTTTATGAATTATAATATATTAGTGTAAAAAAAAAAAAAAATTTTGGGCGTTTCATTTTACCCTCTCATTCATCATGACATTGCAAAGGAAATTCCGAGTCATCTACAAAGAACACAGTATGTTGCGTTCACGACATTGCTAGGTACGTAAATGTAATAAAATCAAATCATAGTTCTGATTCAAATATATGCTTATTCCATTTTTTTTAATCGTTAACATGAGGTAGTAAAGTGATACTTGCTTTGTTCCATGAAGATTGCAACAATTAGATTTACATGTAATTTTGAAGTATCTGACATTCTATTTAAGGCTTTAATAAAAGGTCAAGCTGAGGAGTTATGTAACATAATCACCAACACTATTATGGCAGATACATTAGTAAATTATAAAGTTGTTAACATTTCGGAAAAAGAGAACATTGTAATAAATAGATCATCTCATCTCTCAAGATGGAATTTCTTGCAATAGAGTACATATTATCTGTTGAGAATGGTGATGAGGGGGTTAAGTAAGAAAAAATGTAGTTAAATCTTCTTCTGATAGCATCTAGCCTAAACGAACTCAAACCCTACAAAGTTTTTCTACAAGCTAATAAACCTTGCAATACTTTTTGCAGGTATAATAGGATGTCTCACATGGAATTTTGTAGCAGTGACCGTTGCCTGGATTAAAGGCGAAGGTTTCTTCAAATTACTTATAGTTCGATATTATTAAAGTTTCAACAAACATATCCTTACTTATTACTATATTATTAAGCATCACTATTACTTATCCATTTTCCCAGCAACGGAGATTTGGTTTCTTGCGGTGTGACACCCGCCAATTTAGGACTAGTAATTAGTGCCTAATCAAGTTTTAATACATGTAATTAGTTCTGTGTTAGGCTAATTAATGTATCGATTAATATATATATATATATATATATATATTGTTAAATATATACAAGTATATGATTTGATTAAATCGTACAAGTTTCAAATCAAATGTAATTCGGTTCAATTAATACGGACGTTGGTGAACAATTTTATTAAATAATATACTATTGTTTAATAACACTATTATTATATCCAAAATATTATTTTTATAATATTTCAGTTTTGATTCATATCGTACAACAACGTTTACACAATTAAAATGTTAAACGCGCAAACAAACGAAACAAGTTACATTTTATAACGTAGTTATTGAGTATTTGATGAAATACTTCAACAAAATATTTGGGTAATTATTCGCGTTTTAAAATATATATTTAAACGTATAAAATAATTAATTAACGTTTAAACGACCGAGAAAACGAACACCGCACGGAGCGCGATTGCAGGGAATTAAATTGGTGAAGCCCACTTTGTGGACCCCACCGAAAAATCTGCCAAAAGTGGGGATCCCCTCCCACTTTTCTTCCATAATCATCATCATCATCTCTCTCCTTCTCCATTTTTTCTCTCAAAACCCTCAAACCACCACCACACTAAATCACAAAAACGCACCTCAAAACACCATCAAATCATCAAGATAATTAGAGAAAAAGAACCACCACGCAACGATCTACAACCTCATCTTTTCGGATTTTCAATCCGACACTTTGTAAGTTTCTGACAAAAACTCGAAACTCTCCGTTTTTACTCATTTTTACATGTTTATTGTTTATATAAGCTTATAACGTCCATATATGGGTTGGGTAAAAGTTTGGTACCGAACATTGGCCAGAAAACTCGTTTTCGACACAAACTCCGGCCATCAGACCGTAACGTCGCACTTGGATCAGACGTTATGCGACGTCAGTTGCGACGTCGCAAAACACATCACGACGTCGCACATAGCGACATCAGCCACTACGTCGCCCTAATTGACCGACGTCGCACTTAGCGACGCAAGCCCTTATGTCGCAGAAATCAACAACGTCGCATATAGCGACGCCACCCACAACGTCGCATTAAATTGCGAAAGTCGCACATAGCGACGCCATGTTCAACGTCGCAATCAGGACCTGCGACGTCGCACCCAACGTCGCACAAACCAGAAAACACATATTTTCACTAAGTGTCGAGACCCTAAATTTTATCACTTGATTTCACCCAATTTCAAGTCCAAATGCGTTTTTCAACAAAGCAATATAGTAGAAATAAAAATTTTCCAAGCTGACTTGGCAGCTCGACCCCAACCAGGGGCTCTGCCCCTTGGACCCCGCTACCAGGGGCGCTGTCCCCGGACCCCCGTACTTAGATTCCGTAAGCACATTTCACACCAAGTGTCAAACTTGTAACGCTTATACGATACAACTTTTCAAACGTAATGGAATATACTTTTCAATTATAACACTTCGAAATCAATGTGATAACATCAAGGTTATTATTACAACTAATCACCAACGGGCCGTACACGTTTTCAAATACTCGAATCAATCAACCAAATCTTAGTAATTTGGACAAGTCAATCAATCAAATCGGGATAATTTGGACATCATAGATAAACAAACAATTACAAAGGTAGTCTTTCGAGATACCTGTACAATTAATAACCATCACGTGTCGTGGACACACTCAGGTTACAAGTCTTCGGACATCAATTCTCAAGCTAATCAATTCAAGTTTATTTCGATAAACACTCAAGGCTCAGGTGAGTCTCATGGCCCCTATTTTACTGCTTTTCAATCAGGGGTGTGATATTATTGCTCGTTTTGTTTTACAAGTTGAACGCAAGTACAAATCAAATCAAATACTACATGAGTTTCAAGCTAATCAATTTAAAGCCCTCCATAGCATAGTCTGGTAATACGTAGTAGCGTGAATGTTAGTATATGATATCATATAGGATTGACAATCCTCGTCCGGGTTAGCACGCACTAACTGGTCAAACGGACGTATTAGCATTTTGGAAGACGAGTGTAGATTAGGCACTCGTAGGAGGCATTCAAGTTGGGTTTTCCTTAATTGGACCTGACAACTCAAGTTAAGCTCAGACTATGTGCTCATGGCTGTATAACTTTTATTTTGCTTAAATGCATTTTAAATTCAATTATAAATCTTGCGGTTCATACAAATATGTGTTGACATACAAACATGTGAGCTCACCAGCTTTTAGCTGACCCATTTTAGCATGTGTCACAGGTAACCAGCAGTAGGTTGGACTGCTCAATCAAGGCGAATTAGCTCGAGTCAGCATACAAACAATTAGAGATTTAGCTGCATTATTATATTTTGTATAGATTAATTATGTACTTAAATCTCTCAACTTCAAACCCAGCTAATGTTAAACAATATTTTGATGTAAACTTTTGTTTTATCAATACAATGTAAAACGACGCATGTAGTGGTCGTTCATTATATCTTATGTGCTTTGTATATTGATTAGTAACACCCAATTCGTGTTTCCGATAAACAGTAAACTTGGGGGTGTTACATGCGGGGATCTACCTCATAACAGGAGTTCCTGGGGCTTATATTGCATGGTACCGTCCGTTGTATCGTGCAATGAGGTACAGTCCTTATGCTTTTTTTATTACTATATATGTGATCTACCGTCTTAACTAGATATCAAAGTTGTTGCCTTCTGTACAACATGAGTAAATCTTAATCCTTGAAAGGAAGTTGTTATGTCCTAAAACAAACCATAAGGTAAAAGCAACAATTTTGACCCACAATTTGGTTACATTATAATCTTAAACAGGGAGAATTAGAATAATAACTAGTGGGAACCGATCAAAAGGTTAAACGAGTTGAAAGTCATCTGTAGTATATATATTTAATTTATACAAGGATTTTGATAATTATGTATGCGAGAGTATGTTGAGATAATTAAAATTTATCCATCGGGTTTAACATGACCCAACGTCTACTAAAAAGGGCCCTTTCTATCAACTCGTTTTGACTCATTACCCACCCTGTCTGACAGCCCATTTTGTCATCTCTACCTAGGGGTGATTTTCTTAGTTTTTCTGTTGTGTTTTACATTCCATACTTTATTTTTTTATATAGTTTTGTTCTTCTCTCAACAGGACCAACGGTGCTTTGATGTTTGGATTTTTTTTCTTTACATATACTGTGAGCTCTATCTATTCTTTTTTTTTTTCATGTTGGTTTTTAGCATACGTTTTTTTGCTTGCTACCTTGTTGGTATTCATGGTCGCTTAATCTGTCGTGAATTTCTTTTCGTATGTAGTGTCACATTTTCTTCTGTGTGTATGCATCCATTGCTCCTCCTATGATCTTCAAGGGGAAAACTCTTACGTAAGTTTTCGTTGATTTGCTTTTGATCTAAATTATGCCATCACTGCTTAATGATCTTGATGACTTTGATATTTGGATTATAATATTAACAATGATGACATATGAAGATTAATTTTTGTTCCAATTATACAGTGGAATTCTGCCGGCACTTGATATTTTCCCAGTTGATGGTGTAGTTGGGGTAAGATTTAACTTTTATCTATTGTTCGCATCTTATGTAAAATAAACACGACACTTACAAAATGGGCTATTGAACAAAATGGATATTGTTTGGTTTCTGATGCAGTGCCTCTATTTTATTGGATTTTCAATCTTCGCTCTTGAATCAACAATAAGCATATGGGTTATTCAGGTTCTAGGATAACACACATAACTTATGCTCATTAGGATTTCTTTTTCACTTTTTTGTCCTTGTGCTATATATGTCTATTGGTATGTTCATTGTGATTGTGCAGGAAGTTTTTAGGTATTTCCGTAGCAGTGGAAAAGTTGAAGTTGCAAAGCGTGAGGCTAGAAGATCGACCATGATGGTAGCATTAGGACATGGTTAACTATTTGCAAAAGAGACCAAAGTTACACTTCTTCTATAGTATATGCAATTCAGCTGCTTATAGTTAATGAGAAATACTAAAATATGATTGATTTTTCTCTGATAAATGATAGATCTTTAAACTAACCTTGTTAATTTTGTATTTTATATGTTTAAAAGAGTCTTCCATGTTAGAATTTATAAGTGTCAAGCTAAACTTCACATCTGTTTTGCCCAATAGTCCTTGTAAAGAAAATTTATGATCCGATGAGTACATTGAAAACACTTTGCTATTGGAAATCATATAAGAAATCTTGCTCCTTGAAGTTTAAATCATCGATGCATTTGGTGAAATCCATCTCGAAGTTTTTTCTTTGTAATTCAATAGTGAAAATAGGGGAAGGTTCAAACATGAACACTTCTTATAGTGTGAACGGTAGAAACGAACATTTTTATTTTTAACATTAAGATTAAATAATTTTTTTGATAAAAAATTTATATAAAGAATATTTAGGATTTTATGCTCTTTAATATGAGATAAGGTTTCATAAAAAACTTGGTGTGTATCACAGTATAACACATAAAAGTTGTGTATATATACAACTCTAAATTGTGTATCATTCAATTTTTATTTTTTAAAAAACAATATAATATTAAAGAGAATAAAATGTTATTACATTTGGCATAACTTTTTTTGCAAAATGTGTACATAGGTTGAAATTAAAAGTGAAAACAATCATTCTGAAAGTATTATGTGCATAATAATTATATTTAATTTATTTAATCGGATAATTAAGACACCAATGGGTCATACTAATGCATCATCGACGGATATGTACGAGGATAATTAATTATGGATGAGTTATGAAGAGTTATATTGTTGAAGGGTTTAATATGTAACTATTGATAAACTTGGAGAACAAGTTGAGCTAGGCTATAAATATAAGTTTAGGGGTTTCAATAGAGGTTGTTCAACACACAATAACCTAAAAACCCTAAAACTCTCTCCTCTCCTCTCTCTTTGTGGTCCGGCCGAAAAACAACAAACCCCAAAACCAATTTTCGTTTTTGGGATATACGATCCACACACACATACTTGTGTATTGTTCGTGATTCGGTTCGTGCGTTGTTACTAAGTTGTAGTAAAGATAACGTATAAACTAGAGATTAATTACTAGCGATTATATCCACAAGATGACTAGTATTGGTACGAACGCGTTGGCACCTTCGAGCAAGAGACAAAAGACTGATCATTCCGAGCAAGTCACTGTAAGTCGTTCTTTCATCTTGTTAGTTTAGTTGATTGATTTAATACAAGTATTTGGATCCGCGGTAATGGGTTTATTGTTTTAATTATTTTCCGCATATTATTGTTTAATATTTAATTAAAATTAACCGGTAAAAACCCATCAGTGGTATCAGAGCCGCTTATACTTGGTTAAATCATCAAAGATATGTGATTTGATTTGTTTGATCCATTGAAAAAGTGTATTAAAATTGTTTTCCTTGGTTTAATAAAATCGATTAATATATATATATATACATGTGTTTTTCTATTTTGATATATAACTAGTATTATTGTAATTGTATGTGATACAAGAAACCTAATCTTGATTGATAGGGTTTTGAGAACCCTAGTTAAGTCGATTAGGTTTATGGTTTTGGTGATACTCACCTTGGCCGAATCCAACCCAACCCCTATTGGGATTCCGGTTGTTGATTCGCTAAGAAGGATCTTGAAGTATAGTCTCAAACCGTATAATTACAATAATTATTAGTTTTAATCAATTAATTATATGCAACTGTTGTTTTAATTAATTAGATGGATCAAACAAAGTCATGTATGTTTGAAAAGTTAATATTGTTAAAGTTTATATATAAAGATCAAACCTTTTGGCACACTTGTTTTAATTTATTATATGGGAATATGTTTGCAATTATTTGCATGTTATATGCAAACTGATTCTCATAATAGCCAAAAGTTAGGGTCTTGCACTTGTGACATGTTTGTGGTACATAGCCAAGTCAACGACCAAATATTGCATGTTGTGTGTTGTATGTGATGTTGTGGTTGTTTTTGATGTAATATGGTATGAGGAGGCCTGCGTGCCAAATTTACAACCTCTTTTGATTATGTAATTTTTGTTTTAAAATAGATAGGTTAGACTAGTTTATTTTAAATTAAATGTAATCAAAAGACAAATAAGTGGAGCTATTTTGGAGCATATGGAGCAAGGAGCTTATTTGGATGGAAACATCAAGTGGGAGCTTTTGGACTTCATCAACGCCAGAATTATGTCATGTTTGTCCCATAGGAAAGGACCGTTTAATTCGTGTTGGCTCACGAGTTAAGCAAATAGATATGGTTGGCTATGTTACCGGTTTTATATTTTGTTTATTATTATATAAATGTGTGGTTGTGGTATGTTTAAATATTAAACAAATGACACGAACATAAAACCATTGCTTAAAAGCATAAATTTTAAAATAGTTATTTGATAATGTTTTAAAAGGCATTTTTTAAATAAAGACGTATTATAAATCATTATGATTTATATATAAAACGTATATATTTTTAAAAAGTTAATAGATATGTTTTAAAAATTGGTTATTTAAAACTAGAAAATATTGGGAACACGATTTAATTGAAACGTGAAAGAACCCTATGAAATTAAACCTAAAGCGTCCTCCATAAAGAGACATTCATACCGACCCCAACTCCATATCCTTTGCCGCCTCCGCGGGTGGGTATGGTTGTACTTGGTTTAGGGTGAAGTGTGAGAACCGCGATATCCACTTGAGAAGATGGCCGGATCTCCACAGTTTCAATATGGTACGGTTTATTGGTGATTCGAGTTGAGAACTTCGCCCAAGACGCGTGATGAGGTTAAACATGCCCGGTTTAACCGGAACCTCATGAAGTCTAGGAGTTGTAGAAATACAATTGATGAACGCGTCATCTACCTAAAAGCTATTGCTATGTCATTGCAGCCTTCGTTGAGGGCATACAATAGTGGAATGTCGGGTCCTAGGCTAATAAGTCAAATTTAGGGTTGTTTGATTTATTAGAAATAATCAATACTGAATTATGAATTTGTTTTATTTTCTGTAGATGGCAATTAACAACACAAAACAGATACTTCTCCCTGGTAGTCGTCATGAGCGTTACAATGCATTTTGTGATCTCAAGGCGCTTAGGATGGAGAAAGGGCAGTCGGTGAACGATTATTGGACGAACGTTGAAATTGTCTTGAATCGTTTAAATGAACTTCACTATGAAATCCCTACGGATTGTATTTTACTACAGTTGCTTGAGTCATTAAGTGAGGACTTCAAATCCTTTTGCTTGATGTATGACATTAATGACGAATCAACTATATCAACATTCTATAAGGATTTGTTTGCTTATGAGACGCAAAGTGAGTTCAATATGGTATTCAAAGGCTTGAACTTTGAAAATGATGATTTTGATGACTTGCCTAGCATTCCCTGCCCCACATGTGGGAATGAAGATTTATGCGACTGTGTGCTTGATTTGGAGGATATTGAAATGGTTGATAATTTTGATTCTGGTATGTTTATGATTGATTGTCTTATGACTTCTTTTGATTCTTGGGTATTAGATACTGCATGTGGTAATCACATCTGCAATAACTTGCAGGGTTTTGAAAGAAGTAGAAAATTGGGACAAGGCGAGTTAAGTTTACGCATTGGTGACGGAACAAATGTTGGTGCCGAAGCCGTGGGAACTTATAAACTTGCCCTCCCTACGGGATTAATTTTAGAACTTAATAATTGTTACTATGTTCCTAGAATTATTAAGAATGTAATTTCGTATGACTTGTTGGTGGATAATGGTTTTGATATTATTTCTAAAGGAAAGACATTTTTGGTTTATTGCAATAATGTTTTTTATTTTAAAGCTATCTCCCAACGTGGTTTGTATACTTTAGAATTACATTCCCCTTCTAGTACAATTCTTCATATTAATGCTAATGTTGATGTTAACAAAGCATACATTTGGCATTGTCGTTTAGGCCATATAAATGAGAAGCGCATTGAAGAGCTTCATAAAAATGGACTCTTGGATGCTTTTGATTTTAAATAATTTGATAAGTGCGAATCTTGCATTTCTGGTAAAATGACAAAGGCACCTTTCAAAGGAACTAATGAAAGGGCAAATGACTTATTGGAGATCATACATACTGATGTGTGTGGACCTTTTAGTCATGAAGTTAGAGGTGGATACCGTTACTTCATTACATTTACTGATGATTTAAGTAGATATGGATATGTTTACTTAATGAAACGTAAATCTGAAAGTTTTGGTAAATTCAAAGACTTTCGAAATGAAGTTGAAAATCAATTGAGCAAAAAGATAAAGAAGCTTCGGTCCGACCAAGGTGGAGAATATCTGAGCGAAGAGTTTGAGCGTCATTTGAGAGATTGTGTAATTGTCTCACAATTAACTCCTCCATATACACCACAATGGAATGGAGTATCCAAACGTCGGAATCGTACTTTGTTGGACATGATACGATCTATGATGAGTCAAACGGATTTGCCTTTATCCTTTTGGGGACACGCACTCGAAACAGCGGCATATACACTAAACCGTGTACCATCTAAATCAGTTGTTACAACTCCGTACGAGTTGTGGTATGGTAGATCTCTAAATTTATCATACATGAAGATTTGGGGTTATAGGGTACATGTCAAACGACCTGTAGTCGACAAACTTGAGTCTAAAACTGATAAATGTATATTTGTTGGATACCCCAAGGAAACTAGGGGATATTATTTCTATAATCCAAGTGAGAACAAAGTGTTTGTAGCTCGTTATGGATATTTTCTTGAAGAGGATTTCCTTGACAAGAAAACTGATAGAAATAATCACCTCCTTGAAGAAGTAGAGGATGAACAAATATCACATGAAACGATGGTATCTATTCAACATGATGATGTTGATGATCAACATGAAGATGTTGATGATCAACATGGCAATATTGACACTACTGAGACACCTAGTCTTCGAAGATCCGACCGGATGAGAGGCGCACCTAGTAGGTATGTCTATGTCATTAAAGATGATGGTTTGCAAGAACCAACTTCTTACAATGAGGCAATGTCTAGTTCGGAATCTGATAAATGGCAAGAAGACATGAAGGCTGAGATGCAATCCATGTATGATAACAAAGTTTGGGAACTTGATGAACTTCCACCCGATGGTAAAGCTGTTGGGTGTAAGTGGGTTTTCAAGAAGAAAACTGACATGGATGGTAAGGTACAAACTTATAAAGCAAGGTTGGTTGCAAAAGGTTTTACTCAAACTCATGGTATTGACTATGATGAAACTTTTTCACCCGTAGCCATGCTTAAGTCTATTAGGATTCTAATGGCCATAGCTGCGTACTATGATTACGAGATATGGCAAATGGATGTCAAAACCGCCTTCCTTAATGGGAACTTGACTGAGGTTGTGTATATGTCACAACCGGATGGTTTTGTGGATCCTAAAAGACCTAAAGGAGTTTGTAAATTGCTTAAATCTATTTATGGATTAAAGCAAGCATCTAGGAGTTGGAACTTATGTTTTGATGAGAAGATAAAGGAGTTTGGTTTCATCAAAAGTGAGTTCGAGCCATGTGTCTATAGGAAGTTTAGTGGGAGCGACATTACCTTCTTGGTTTTATATGTAGATGACATATTGCTCATTGGAAATAGTGCTAACATGCTTAAAAGTGTTAAGTTATGGCTTAGTAAATGTTTTCAAATGAAAGACCTTGGAGAGACAGCCTATATTCTTGGAATCAAAATTTTGAGAGACAGGAGTAAAAGGTTGATTAGACTGAGTCAAAGTACATACATTGACAAGATCTTGAGTAAATTCAATATGGATGAATCCAAGAAAGGGATGATTCCGTTGTCAGCTGGATTGGTTCTTACAAAGAGTCAATGTCCCGAGACTGAAGAGGACAAGGAAAACATGAAAGGCATCCCATATGCTTCTGCAGTGGGATCTATCATGTATGCTATGTTATGTACTAGACCGGATGTCGCATATGCTATTAGTGTTATGAGTAGGTTCCAACAAAATCCGGGAATCAAGCATTGGGGAGCAGTGAAGAACATCTTTAAGTACTTGCGAAGAACTAAAGATATGGTCTTAACTTTTGGTGGTGAGAAAATTGAGCTCAAAGTGATTGGTCACACTGATGCTAGTTTTCAAACCAGCAAAGAGGACTCTAGATCGCAATCAGGTTTTATGTTTATGTTAAATGGAGAAGCAGTAAGCTGGAAGAGTTCAAAGCAAAGTACTGTAGCCGATTCCACTACAGAGGCGGAGTATATTGCTGCAAATGATGTTGCAAAGGAAGCTGTTTGGTTGAAGAATTTCATAATGGATCTTGGAGTTGTTCTCAGTATCTCCAATCCAATTGAAATCTTTTGTGATAATATTGGTGCTGTGGCGCAAGCTAAAGAACCTAGAACTCATCACAAGTCCAAACACATACTTTGTAAGTTTCACTTGATTCGAGAGATTATCGAACGAGGTGATGTGAAGATACAACAAATTCCAACTGATGATAATGCTACCGATCCGATGACGAAAGCATTGTCTCAAGCCAAGCATTACAAGCATGCTGAATTCATAGGCATGAAGTATCTCTAGGCTTATTATTATAATTCTTTATGTATTGGTTAAACAATTGAACTTTATTGAAATTCAAAGAGATGTTTTTGTTTTGCGTATTTCTTTAAAGGGTAAATATATTTTGTCGGCATCGTACCCACCTACTTTGTTCCAAGTTAAGCAACCAACCCTTAAAACAACCAATGTATGATATGTAACCGGATAATATGTGTTCCTATCCTTGAAAAGTTAGTTTTCACCTGTTGGGTTTGCAAAGCTCGACTATGCTGCCATGTTAGCTCCACATATTACGCCACGTGTATGATTGGGACCATGTGTTTGCCATATGTAATCCATGTCATGTATTTTACTTTTTAATTTTCCAGTTTTACCATTTTCTTTTTTAATTCAAGACTTCATCTTCTTCATTTAAACATGAAAAAAATGACAGGCTCAAACTGACAATCAAATCAAATTAAATCATCGTCATCGTCATCGTCATCATCATCATCAAATTTTAACTTTTAATTAAAAATTAGTAAAAAAGAAGAAGATAAAAATCATTCTTGGTGTCACTACAGCAACAATAAAATCATATCTCACCAAATGTCCGTCCATGAAATCAACTATTTGGATCCACGAATTCACCATTTATATCCCACCGTCAAAAATTAAATCTGTTATACATATCATTTTTTAATTAAATTATACTATATGTAAATGTAAATAGAATTTTATTCCTCTACATTTAATATAGCTATCTGTAAATGAAATCCACTCCGTCTCACTTTTTACAAGGGCTTTTGATCGGATATCTATCACCTTGGAGCACCATCTCTGTAAACCACCACCACATATGAACATCAACCATCAAGACCAATTCTCCATCACTACCATGAAACCCCATCTACTGCCATGAACAATTAATATCAAAATCAAACACCCTACTACTAGATCTAATATCTATCACAATTAATTTGAACCAATAAAAACCTATCACTGCCGCTGAATCATATACAAACCATCGGAGTTTATGACGAGATCAAAAACCAAATATATGGAGGCGACATCCACCAAAGATCTAGATCAAGAACAATGACGGTCTAAGTTCGCTGATATTATTCGTCGGAGTTGATAACGATGGACACAACAATTGGTGGTTATGGTCACTAGCTGCAGCCGGATCTGGCTTGTTTGGTTCCAACGTCGGATCTGGTTTGACCACTGTGAGCATCACCACCGACTGATGTGTTTGATAATATGATGATGATGGTGACTTGCTGTAAATCAGTAATGACAATAATGATAATGTGATAATGATTTGAAAATATTATGATTTGGGTGTCTATATATGTATGATTTTTGTCGTGGATTCTTGAAAGAACATAGGTGTAGAAGATGGGGGATGAAGATGAACCAGGTGTGCAGAAGTAATAATAATAATAATAATACGGAGTAATAAGTAAAAAAAAGAATATCTTATTAAAGATCAAATTTAATTAAGGGTATTTTTGTTATTTTACTTAATGAAAAATGGGTAACTCGTTCCACGTATGCAAGTTATTTCCGGGTACTCATTTTTTTAATTAAAAAATGACACGTAATTAATGTTACCGGTTTTCCCGGTAACAGGTTACCATATTGCCTATTTTGATACAAGGATAAGCAGTTGAATGCGTACATTGGTAGTTTTAGGGGTTGGTTACTTAACTCGGAACAAAGTAGGCGGGTACGATGCCGACAAAATATATTTAGCCTTCTTTAAAATGTTCAATTATTTAGTATGTTTTAGCAATCCATGGAATTGCGCATGACGGATTCCAAAATCTTCCATAGCGTACTCGTTGTCGTGGGAACCACAATGGGGTGATGGTGACTGTGAAATATTGGCCGAAATCTTAATTAGGACTTATAGCATTAAGGTTGTCAAAGATTCATGGGTATTTGATTTGATCAAATATTGGTTGACCTGCTTTGAGTATAACTTCATGGACTTCTATCATAAGTTCACTCAAGTGAGATATCCTCATTACATGAGACGTTAATTGCATTCAAGCTTAGTTAACATTGGGCTTAGGCACAGTCTAACGTTACGCGTAAATGTGTAGCCATAACGGCTGGTTGCTGGGTTCAGTGGGAGCTAAGTGTAGAGTGGTTAATTGTCAAGATGGGATTTGCGCCTCTTTTAACTAAGAGATATATTGTTAGGCCTTTGATGGTTAAAACTGGAGAATGCGTGGCCGCGCTCGGAGAGTATTAAACTTCCGTCATTTTGAACCAGTTGAAACTAGATCAAGAACAAAGAGAGTATTATTTGGTTGAGTAATGTCCATGCTAGGCGCTCTCATAAATAGCGTGTTGCAAAAGGATATGCTGCTCTTTTAATATACCGTTGTGAATGGGTGATTCAACTAAATCGTGCAAGGTATAAGAGTTCTTATGATTCGGTCATCCTATGTGTCTTGCTAGGGACCGCCATAGGAAACTTAATAAGTTAAGTATAATCATCTATGCACAAGTGGGAGTCTGAAAGTATTATGTGCATAATAATTATATTTAATTTATTTAATCCGATAATTAAGACACCAATGGGTCATACTAATGCATCATCGACGGATATGTACGAGGATAATTAATTATGGATTAATTATGAAGAGTTATATTGTTGAAGGGTTTAATATGTAACTATTGATAAACTTGGAGAACAAGTTGAGCTAGGCTATAAATATAAGTCTAGGGGTTTCAATAGAGGTTGTTCAACACACAATAACCTAAAAACCCTAAAACTCTCTCCTCTCTCTTTGTGGTCCGGCCGAAAAACAACAAACCCCAAAACCGATTTTCGGTTTTGGGATATACGATCCACACACACATACTTGTGTATTGTTCGTGATTCGGTTCGTGCGTTATTACTAAGTTGTAGTGAAGATAACGTATAAACAAGAGATTAATTACTAGCGATTATATCCACAAGATGACTAGTATTGGTACGAACGCGTTGGCACCTTCGAGCAAGAGACAAAAGACTGATCATTCCGAGCAAGTCATTGTAAGTCGCTCTTTCATCTTGTTAGTTTAGTTGATTGATTTAATACAAGTATTTGGATCCGCGGTAATGGGTTTATTGTTTTAATTATTTTCCGCATATTATTGTTTAATATTTAATTAAAATTAACCGGTAAAAACCCATCACATTCATATGATTCTTACCATAAGGAATGATTCTACGATAACCCTCCTCAGTGAAAATATTTTATTTTTATTATAATTTGAAGATACAGTCTTTTTAAATATAGTGTTTTAGTAAAAACGAGATTTCTTAGCCCGCACGTTGAGGTGGGTTTTTGGAAAATAAAATTTCTTGTAAGCATAATTGGAGTATAATATTATTTAGATCATGTTTCTTGTACACATAGATTCTTCGGTTCTTCCTAACGTTATTTGTTTTTTTTTTTTATTGTACAATTAAAAACATACTATCTACCTATATATTTCTAACCATCTGGAACACCACCATATAATTTTGACTCGCTAATGACCACACACTGCACTACCAAAAACTACAATAGAAAATACAGATCTATCAAAGAACATATATACCACGTACACTTCTGTCAAGAACACCCTCTCCAAGTCTTTGAAAGCCAACACTCTTGGATTTGAGTTCGACGCATCCTTATGACATCAACATGCTTTATGTATAGTGTGTGAATTCATTCAAAAGCCGTTAGCTGGATCTCACTATATGAATCAACCATTTACACAAAATAATACCATCGGTAGTTACTATAATGTATAAAATTGTCATGGCAACCATCATGAGTACTACGTATATACACAAACTAAGGATGCGTAACATAGTAAATCCGCATTTCATGAAACATATAATAAACATTCTTAATATAATGGTGATACACGGCTATTTAAAGAAAAGAAAAAAAACGTATGTTTTAACATGAAAAGATTTATGAGTCTCCACTCTCCATGGGCATAGTTGCTCCTATGGTGCCCTAATTTACCTGCCAACTACTAGTAATAAACTAATAATCATAGTTAGTTCACATGATGAAGTTAATAAGTACATCATATCAATAGAGATGACAAATAATAACACTCTAAGAGTGATTGGGTATGTTTGGGTCAAATAGCTAGAGCTGGTAGCTTGTAGCTGGAGCTGGTAGCTTGTAGCTGGTAGCTTGTAGCTGGAGCTTGTAGCTGGAGCTTTTGGTAATATTTGTGTTTGGCAAAGTAGCTGGAGCTTGTAGCTTATGAATGTAAAATGACATAAAAGGACAAATATATTAATTCTAATAGATGAATATAATTATTTGAAGGGTATTTATGTAATTTCACTTTTCATAAGCTACAAGCTACTTCCAAAAGCTACTTCAAGTAGCTTATGGTTTTCGAGCTTATGGAAACCATAAGCTACTTAAAATTTTATTAGCCAAACGGAGCTTATGAAAACCATAAGCTACAAGCTACAAGCTCCCATAAGCTCAAAAAAAGTGGTTGCCAAACATAGCCATAAAGATGATGTTTGTACGGAGTAATAGAATACACCTCGATCATTATATTATTATATGGGAAATAATAAACATAAAATAATTACACTTGTAAAAAGATATCTGTAACCAAAAAAAATAAAAATACTCACAACTGTTTTAGAAAAAAATGGGCTTAGTCAAGACCAAAAAGTTATAGTGTACGTACCCTCTCTCAAAACAATGCTCAAATAGGGACTTGCAATTAACTAATTGTTATCGAGGAGTTGTCATCAATAAAACATTTAAATAAATATAATCTGTGTTTTTTTTTCTTCTTCTTGTTAATTGGGGAGTATTATTTTATGTCATAGTTTCAATCATTCATTTTGATTCTGTGTTTACGATGTATGGACCTATGTATGGTTGTTATAATGCCATTTAATTCGTGAAGTAAATTTGCCAAAAAGAAAAATAATAATAAAAAATAAAAAATTTCAATAGCCTAAACCAACCGACCCGACTTGTGCATCCGGGTCAAAAATTGCCGGCAGTAGGAATCCTTTAAAAACCTAAGCCGAAGCAGCAGCTAGGGTTTAAGAAACCCCCGTATTTCTCTCTAACGCCTAAAACCCTAAACAAAACTATTTATACTCCTCTCAATCCCCTGCAACCATGAAACTGGGTCTCATTAAAACCCTAATCTCATTGATCGCAAATGACCCAAATCAAAACAGAACATGAATCCTTTATAGAGTTTGAAGATTACCCAGGAGATTCTTTTATTGATTCTTTGTTAAACTTTGACGATTGGGTTGAACATAACCCAATTTCATCTTCATCGCCTGTTTTCGAAAAAATGAACAATTTATCTGAAAAAGAAGAGATTTTTGGGTCTGAGAAGCTAGCAGAGGATTTGGGTTGTTGTAGTCTAATTCAAGAAGAGATGAATAAGGTTTATTTAACAGCAGCAGGTGCTGATGTTGATGTAACGGATGGTGGTGAAAGCAACATGGAAAGTGTTGATGTGAAGCAGGAAGTTGTGATTGATGATGGTGGAGTTAATAATGAGAATGATATCGTGAAAGATGGTGAAAACAGCTTGGAGAATGATGTGAAGCAAGTGGTTTTTAGTGGTGCTGATGGGGTTGATAATGAGAATGAATTGAAGAATGATGTTGTGAAAGATAGTGGTGATTTGGAGGATACTGATACTTCCGAGGAAGAATCATCATCATCATCATCTTCCGAGTCTTCTAGTAGTAGTGAGGATGATGATGATGATGATGATGATGATGGTGAAGGGGTGAAGGAAGTGAAAGGTAAGGTTGAAATGGAAGAAGGTGAGATAGATGAGGAAGTGGTTGCTGCTTGGAGTGATGAGGAAGATGGTGGTGATGTTGTAAAAGGTCCTATTCGATCCAAGAATGAGGTTCAGGTACTATTATATGATGAATGTGAATTGTTTTTTTTTTTATTCATTTGTTTTTAGGCAGTTGCTGTTTAAGTAAAGCTTAGTGAGTTTGTTTTAGAATAGTAATTAAAAATGACTTGACTGAGGATCCTTAAATTTGAACTATTTGTGAGGGAAGAACAAATGTTTATTCTTATACTTGCTTCAAGTGAAGAAGGTAAAACTGCATTTGAATCTGGAATAATTTTCTGGAAGATATCAATTAGCTTAAGTGAACCAGGTTGACTTATGCTCAACAGCTCAAGTCAAACTAGTCATGACTAGTGTCTGTGCTATTATCCATCACAATTGAATGTTATTGCTCTGCTTTGGTGAATAATGGTTCGTTACATTTGCTTTTTTATTGGTGTGCATTATGTGGTTGGAGTTATGTGCTTCTGTCAATTGCATTTTCTCTTGTTAAACCTTGCCGATTTTAACCCCTTTATCCTGTTTTTAGTTTCATAAGTAAACGATAATGTACTAAATTGTTCATATAATGCAATTGGTTCGATAAAAATTGCTTCTTTTTTTGTAATGTAATTACTTTGCATCTCATTACATGGTCCATGTGTGTCGTCCTATATGCCATGCTTGTCATGTGTGATTGATTTCTAGTTGACTGCCTCTTTCTTGGCACATCGTAAAAACGGAGGTGTTCCGCCAAAGGTGTTTTCACATGATATTATGTTATGATTTTGATGGGCAAGTTTTGATTTTCTATACAAATTAATTGCAGGATCTTCCTCCGGTCCCTCCAGTTAATGTAACCATACAACCCCATCATCAGACAATCCCAGTTGGCGTTGTATTATCGGTAAGCTAATTGCAAAAGAATTCACTTTTTTTGTCAAACTTAGGTCCATTTGACTCTCGATATCTTAAGTTAAAATTTAATAACAATTGGCTGATTATGTACAGATTATGGGTGCACAGGTGATCGTGGAAGGAGTGGATAGTCATAACCCACTAAGCGAAGGTTCAATTCTATGGATCACAGAAAGCAGATCACCACTAGGGGTAGTGGACGAAATATTTGGTCCTGTAAAGAATCCGTACTATATTGTTCGATACAACTCAGAAAGTGAAATCCCTACTGGGATCCAACAAGGCAGCTCTATCTCTTTTGTTCCTGAATTTGCAGATTATGTTCTAAATAACAACAATCTTTATAAAAAAGGGTATGATGCTTCTGGTGAAAATGATGAAGAGTTATCTGAAGAATTAGAGTTTTCTGATGACGAGAAAGAGGCCGAGTACAAAAAAATGATTAAAATGTCGAAAAGGAACTCAAATGAACACAAAAATGGACATATGAAAAAAGATAAGAAGTCAAAAAATCGGGGTGGTAACTGGAAAAATGATCATCAGCCTTCAGGTAACTCACAAGTGAACGCTTCTTCTAGTGGTCCGCAGGCATTTTCACCGTCACAAGTTAGCAGTGGGCCGCAGGCTTTTTCACCATCACAGGTTAATGTTTCTTCTGGTGGACCCACTAGTGGTCCTCAAGCGTTTTCACCAATTCTACAAGCACCTAACTTCACTGGTCAGCCATCTGGAATTTGGCCAAACGGGTTCTCATCTATGCAACCGCAGAATATCGGGTTTCCTCCTACTGGGTTTCCTTCTAATGTGCCCTTCATGCAACAGAACTTTACTCAACAGCCTTTTCAGAATATTGGTCCGGCGAATTTAGGACCTTTTCTTCCACAGTTCAACACTAATGCCCAGGTGTTCCCTTACAATAATTTTGTTCAAGGTGTCCCCCCCAATTTTGGTGCAAATCCTCCATTTGCATCTTGGCCTGCAGGTATGCCTCAGAATAACTTTAACCAGACACAAGTTGGGCCGCCAATGGTGTTTCAGGGCTTACCACAAGGAGTTGCAATGCCTAGTGGACTTCAAATGGAAAATACTGGTGCTATGAGACCTCCTTTTGTTGCCGGAAACAGTGAAACTACAAAAAATATTAATCAAGGCAGTGGATTTTCAAATCGTGGAGGAAGAAAACCCTTTCAAAGGGGTGGTGGTCGTTTCAGAGGCGGCAGAGGTGGCAGAAGTGGGCCGCAATCCAGGTGAATTGTAACATTATGCATAACGATTTTGTAATTTACGATTAGTTTTAATGTTTTTGTCTATGATAATAGGGATCAAGTGCTATTTTTACTTCAAGTATTTATTTGGATGTATAATTGATTCTATTAGATTTATATATGTGTTATTATGGTGTTTAATCATTTTGTACATTTATATGTTATAATGATCTTGCCTAGTAGTTATTTCCCAAAAGATGTGATCGACCGTCTAGAGATTTATAGGATGAGCTAGAGTAAGCGGACCGTTTAGGGTTTGGTACTTTGGTAGAGTAAGTGGACAGTTGGACGTGCATTTTCAGAGTGATAATTGCAACTTGAATATGTGCTTTTGAAGTGTAAACTGCTACTTGAAATGAGTTGTCTCACTTCTATCTTCTTAGAGCACCCACTGTGGGAAAGTGGTTGGCATCAGCGAAGAAACTGGTGCCAATCGTTGTTTGTTTCTTTTCTTTTTTAATGCTTCATGTACTACTCCTACAACTAGATGTAAATTTTTTAGTGAGAGAATTAAAAGTTCTAAAAAGTGGTTGAAACAGTTGACAATGAGGTAAAAGTGATGAAAAGTAGTTTGGAGGAAAAACTGACGTGACACTGATTAACGAAAACCGACTGTGAATGCTCTTATATGCTTCTTCGAATATAATTAATTAATTGTGGTCTAAGTTAAAGATTCGGAACGTCAGAGTCGTAGACAATTTTGACAAATGATCATTGCAGCTTAATACCACAACTGATCACATTAATGCACATGGACAAAACAAAATGTTCTTTCATCAAGGGAAGGTAAATGCACAAAATCAAGAATAACCTCCAATTGCACAATATGAACGTAGAAAGGGTCTTCATGTGCACCATTTATCGTTACAATGTTCTTATGTCCGACCAAATGGTGCATTATCTGACCTCCAAACATCCTAGACATCCTATTTCGAAATCAACCTCTTGGAAATATACTTCCATGCATCGCTTGTACCTCTCGGTACATTAAATAAGCTGTACCAACTGACCTTGACCAAGTTTTTAACCCAACATGTAAAGATCACCGATGTTGACGGATCTTTTTCTATGACCGAAGAACACAATAAGTATGATTGGCATTGTGGTGGTTCACGGTGTCTTCTTGAATTTGTGGATTTCTGGGTAGGTAATATTGAATTGGAATTGCTTACCTTTATGAAAAGAATTCAGGTATGTGGTTTTGAAGTTTCAAAGTGGTAGATGAGTAGTCTGAGGAGTTCTTGTAATATCGTTTGGAATTCGACTCTTTCTGCTGACTGAAGCCCTGATTGATACTTTATATCAAAAGATCCACGGCATGTATTGCCCATAAAAACAGTCAAGAATCTATCACAATTGATAATTTTTGTAAGCCTCTTTTTCATTCCATGTTTTTATCGGCTAATCTACTGCAGACAAACCTGAACCTTTGTATACAAATTAGCCAAAAATGTATCATGTTAATTGAATCACGTGTTTATATCAGCTAATACTTTTTGTTTGTGTGTGGGGTTGATAAGCCATTGCCATTGGTATTGATTTTGCCATTTTGGTCATTTGAAGTTGTAGCCAAATGGTCAGATCATGCACATCATAGTGGTTACGGCTTAAAGCCCAGTCCTTATACTAGCCCAGATTCTGGGTTTCAATTGGACGATCACTTTGGGTCGTTATTTTAGAATGTATACGGAAATAAGATATTATTTGTGTCATTAATGACATTTAACTAGGTAAACAAATGAGTGATGATGTACTATTATACTCCGTATAAGATTATTCAGTGTAAGAAGAGACAATATATAGTATTACTTTTAATCTATGTATCAAATAATGAATGTTTAGATGAGTATATATATTTTAAGACGTATATAGTCAGCAATACATAAATTCAAAGATTCGTACAATTCTATCATTAGTAAATGTAAGAAGAAACATAGAATGTTTATACATGTTTTAAACCTATTTCTCAAGGCATATATGACGATATGTTTCTACTATAGTGATTTTATATTATTTTTAATTATTTATCTTTATTTATGCTCCACTATATTCTTGGAAAAAATGGAGTCTCAAGAGGTGTTTGATTTGAGGGTTTTGGAATAATGGTATAGATATGATGACAGTAATTGCTTGCGTTGTTTTATTTAAAGAAAAATGCTAAGATTACATAAAGTTTATAAAAAAAAAATCCACATAATGATGTGTTCTAATGAAATGAAATAAATAAATAAACAATAGATAAATTTGAATTTTATGTGTATAATTATACACGCTTTACCACTTATTAATAATACAATGGATTTATGTAAAATCTATGCTCAGATCCGCAAATCTTACGCACCCTTAAGAAGATAGATATAATCACTATTCACTCACCTCACCATTGTCAAACCCACTTAGACCATTCGTAACCATAACACCAGAACGCCACTTTTTCAGCTGCCACATCAGCATCACACCATAACACCAGAACACCTCAAATCATAACACCAGAACCCCACTTTTTTAACCCATTCTGGGACCCACCCACTAACTAACTAAATTTAATTTTTTTTTTAATTTTCGTCTATTTATACACGGAAGAAAAGGGAAAAGAAAATAAAAATCGTCTGGGACCCACGACAACGCGTAAAACGAACTCGTTATCCGACCGAGAACGTCACTCAAAACGCCGCCCAGAACGCCGCGTTACCGGCGTTCTGACGTTGTCGATGGTGAGAACGCGTGCCACGTACTAGCGTTACGGATGGTCTTACAGACCAAATACAAACCATCTCTACAAACGAAACGAGTCAGTGGTCTACTAATAATAGACTGGAACCTCATGACTCCTATATATACAGTATGATGATATGATGATGTGAAACCCTGTGTTGAGGGATGATTGGTGGAAGGATTGACTTTCATGCAAATTAATTAATCTATTGTAGAACATCTATTTCTATCATATATATTATAATATAAAGATTCTCTATTTCATGGTGTTGATAGATCTTCATAAACGATTGTCATTAAAAGTATGGTGATGATCTGTACACCACTAAAAATTATCCATACACCACTAATTGTGCTTTACAGTGTTATACAGTACAATACCATAAATCATATTTAGTGGTGTACGGATAGTTTTTGGTGATGTACGGATCACTTCCCTTAAAAGTAGGTTAATGTTTCGTACTTTATTATATAGTTTTATCTTACTTATTATTGAAAAGTATATTTGGAGTTAACTTTTAATCAAAAGATGGTGAAGATCAGAAAAGAAGACCTCAAATGAGAAGAAGACGGAATTCACTGCATTTTAGGAACAAAATTGTAGGTGTAAAATGCAGTTATAATTGTTAGATGTAAAATGCAGTGTTGTTAAAATAAGTATTTCGTTGGTAAGATGCAGTAAATTTAGGCGATAATTTTATCTTAAAAAGCAGTGAATTTGACCTTCTCCTCTATCGACTCATTTAATACCTTCGACTCGTAACCTTACTGAAAGATTAAATCAAATGTGCCCTTGTAAATTAAAAAGAAAAAAAAGGTATACCTATTGTTTTTAGAAATTTTAATTAACACTTAATCATTGTAAATTGGCAAATGCTAGCCAAACTAGCTGGCATCACTACTTTAATATTTAGTGTCCATTGGATTCTATATAGATTGAATTAATAGGTGAAGGCATAGTTGTTAAGATCCCGATCTTGATCTTAAGATCTTACGATTTTACGATCCCCGTGAACGAAAACGATCCCGATCTTACATTGGATCTTAAAATCATAGGATCTGCTTAGGATCCCGATCTTATGTCGATTTGAGCATAGGATCTTACGATCTCGATCCGATCCGATCTTACTTAACATGAATCCATGAGTTAACAAATTAAAAATCAGTTGATTTTTGTCCAATAAAAGGTTAATAGGTTAATCATATAATCAGTTACAACACGTAAAACTATTCTATTCTTAAACTAAAATAGTTTATCACGTGAAAATTTATATCTTTAATAACAGATATAGTAATCTAAGTCGCTATGGTAAGTATAAATTGATGTTATGGTGTTTAAACTATAAAAGTTTAATTAATTTGTCATTCATTTGATCTTTTATTTGTATTATAATACACATTTATGAGACCATAATGTATGAGTAGAATCTTACGATCCCGATCCGATCTTACGATTCCGATCTTATGAAGACAAAAACGATCTTAGCTAAGATCCCGATCTTGACAACCTTGGGTGAAGGTAAGTAAATAACATTAACGGTGTCCATTACTCGTATATTCATGCTTAATAAATAATAATCAGCATAACAAGCCCTTCAATTATGTCTTCTTTGACAACTACCACTTTTAAAAGTCTCATGAGAATTTAAATTGACAAAGTATCGTGAATTTATTAGTAAAATTACTTAAATATCTATGATAAATTATTCATTTAATTTGACAATCGATAATAAGCTAGGTATAATGTAAGAATATAGGACTAAAATGCTAAATTAATTAGTCATATTAATTGTTAATTTAAACTATTAACCTGGTGTGGAGGTCATATTATAATCTCTACAATAATGATTTGTTCGTTCATATTCTATATAATTTGGACATAATTTATATCCTTCACTCTATTTTATTAAAAACATGTACGGGTACATGATTACACATAGTAGTTGCTCAACTACCCAAAGGATAGTTGATATCAAGTGACATTATCGTTTAATGTGCTCCTCTAGATATCATCATTAACTATCGAGTAAGTGTTTCCATAATCTTCTTCTGTCCGAAGAAATGATTCATCGAAATAATGAGTCACCATTGATATCGACACATCTGACAAATGTTCAGGAGTTCCTCTATGCAATCTTTTTTCTTCTTCTTGTTGCTGCATATCTCGTTTGTACACATCTTCTCTTTGTTTTCGGGGCCTCTAGTGAATTACAGACAGAGTTCGAAAAGGTCAGGGGACGCTTGGCTTAGAAAGAGGAATAAGAAAGGTAATGGGAAAGGGAATGCAATCATATATTCCATTATCATTGATGTTGCTTGGTTAATTTTTTTTTAATAATGGGAATAACACTTACTTCTAATACTTTACATAATAATAATAATAATAATGAAACACCCCGAAACGTGAACAAATATATATATATATTTTTTTTAAACATAACACTTCTAATTACTTGTACTTACTTATAGTGGTCCCAAAACACTGGCTATTACATTACTTAATTATAATCAACATTCAAAAATGAAAGTTGCTGGACACAGGCTGAATCCGGCCGGATTTACGGGAATCCGCCGGATTCCCAACGACTTCAGACCCAACTTTTGACCAGAACTGAAACTAAGCAATCCGTTCTTGAATACGCCCCGGAATCCGCCCAGATTCATGGCAATCCGCCGGATTCCCATGAATCCGACCGGATTCCCACTTCCTACAGCAGATTCCTAAAAACTGCACATTTTCATACCAAAACACGAACTTTGACAACGCATAACTCTTAATCTGTAATACCTGGGATTGTAAAATTTTGCAGACATCTTTCAAATGGTCAAATTAACATAACTCAACTTTCACTTTTTCAAAATTCTCGTTTTAACCTATTTTGACACATGAACTAGTTTTCGACCATTTTTGACCAGAAATGTTAACATGTCAAATTCTAAACCAAAGCAAATCTGACCTTCAACTTTTGACTACACATTTCAACTTGAATTTAGAACTTGTGAAAACCAAAACCATTGACTTTCGACCAACTTGACCCATTTTGACACTTAAGCACTTAATGACCCATTTGGGTACCAAATTGACCCATTTCAATCTTTGACTCTCCAATCACCTACACTTTTACTCAGTTGACTTTACAAAGTCAAACAAAACACTTTTCATTCACATGTACATAAGCTTTAACATTTCAAGTCTCACTAATCTAACTTTAACCAAAACATTAAACTTCATCAAACCATATGTCTTTCACAAGTGAGACTTACTAACTTTTACAAACTTTGACTAAAATCTTAAACTTTACAAACGGGGGTGTTATTGTATCGTAAGCATGATCAAAAGGGATAAAACTCATTACCAACCAAGCAATGAGCTCCACCACTAGCTTTCCATAACCTTCTTTCCCGATTCCTCCTTTACCTTACTTGAACTTCCTGAAACATGTTAAACACAACGAATAAGCATAAATGCCTAGTAAGTAAATGGACTCTAACAATCAAAATCTGCAACAAGTTAGGGATCCATAACATCTAACATGCCAAATTCCGAAGAATTGACATCAAACTAAGCTAATGACAAAGTCATTACTTAGATACCACCAAGCGAATGATAAATCACTCCTTGGTTCCACATGTCCAAATACTTACCTTATCACTTGCACAAACAATAACTTGAACTCTTTCACACTTGATCACCTATTCACATAATCACATAAACACTTATCAATTACACATTTAACTACTCTTTCTTACTTCTCACATAATACTTAGGTGCTAAATCACATAACACCCATATTTCTAACATAAATCCCATACAATTAATATCTAATCACATGTAATATGGGTAATTAACATTAGTTCTTACCATTACTATCACAAATCACCAAGAACTTAACTTCTTAGTGATCTTACCTATACATAAACAATTCAATTACCCATAAAACACATGATTAGAGATTATCAATACAACTAACATGAATTATATGTTCTTTCTAACTTAATAACATGTATGGAACTTAATTACAACCAATTACCCATCAATTTCACTAACTTAGGGTTTTATGTTCTTAAACCCTAACTTAGTTAAACAAAGAGGGAGTTGATTCATACCTTACAAAAGCTGAATTGAAGCTTAGAAACCTCAATTAATCAAAACCCTAGTTTGATTCACCTATTCTTCTTGTTTCTCTCTCTAAAATCGCCTCTCTCTCTCTCTAAAAATGTTCTGTACGTATTTTCTGTTCTTCAGTAATAAGGATTTCAGTAGAAACAAGTAGAAGCTGGGTTTTATTTACAATCTTTTCACATAAACCCCTCATCTTTGCTAATGTGGCAGTTTCTACCCTCTAACTCAAGTTTCTTTACATAGTTAGTTTCACTAACTAATTCTAACACATAACAATTATTTCACATAACATAATATTATATACATATAATTTAAATAACTAAACGCATATAATATAATTTAAACTTATAAAAATTTGGGGCGTTACAACTCTCCCCCACTTATTCAGGATTGTGTCCTCACAATCCATTCCTGATACAAAGCCGGATAATACTTAACAATTTCATGCTCCGGCTCCCACGTGAACTCTGACCCTTTTCTATGCTTCCATTGAATTTTGAACAGCTTAATTTCTTTATTTCTCAATCTCTTAACCTTTTCTTCTAGAATCATTATCGGTTGTTCTACATAGTTCAACTGATCATTAATCTCTATCTCTTCTAAAGGTACATACGAAGCCTCATCTACCAAACACTTCCTTAAGTATGATACGTGGAAAGTGCTGTGGATTCCTGCTAGCTCTTCCGATAGCTCAAGTCTATAAGCTACATTTCCTACTTTTTCCAAGATTTTGAAAGGACCGATAAATCTAGGACTTAGCTTCCCTCGTTTTCTGAAACGTATGATACCTTTCCATGGAGATACTTTTAACATCACTCTATCTCCAACTTGAAATTCAATTGGGCGTCTTCTAACATCGGCATAAGACTTTTGACGGTCCTGTGCCATTTTCAAACGTTCTCTGACTTGATCAATCTTTTCAGCTGTTTTCTGTACAATATCAGTATTACCCAATTCTCGCTGACCAATTTCACCCCAACAAATTGGAGTTCGACACTTTCTTCCATAAAGCATTTCATAGGGTGGCATACCTATACTCGCGTGGTAACTATTATTATATGAAAACTCTGCCAAAGGTAAATGTTCATCCCAATTACCACCGAAATCAATAGCACAAGCTCTTAACATGTCTTCTAACGTTTGAATAGTTCTTTCACTTTGACCATCAGTTTGCGGATGAAAAGCTGTGCTCATATTAACACGAGTACCCAAATCTTCTTGAAACTTGTTCCAGAACCTGGAAGTAAATCTACTATCCCGGTCAGAAACAATGGAAAGAGGTACTCCATGACGTGCCACCACTTCTTGAACATACAAATCTGCAAGTGCTTCTGAAGTATACGTCTCTTTAATTGGCAGAAATATAGCACTTTTCGTTAATCGATCCACAATCACCCAAATTGTGTCATGCTGACGTCGGGTCTTTGGCAATTTGGTGATTAGATCCATAGTAACATGCTCCCACTTCCAGACAGGAATATCCAAGGGTTGCATCATTCCCATTGGCTTTTGATGTTCTGCTTTTACCTGTAAACAAGTTAAACATTGCTCGACATATTTAACAATCTCTCTCTTCATACCTGGCCACCAATAATCTGCTTTTAAATCATGATACATCTTAGTGGCACCAGGATGAATAGAATATCTAGATCTATGCGCCTCATCAAGTAATAATTTCTTTAACTCTGCTGATTTTGGAATCCAGATTCTGCCATATCGAGTCTTTAATCCTCGGGAATCTTCAACAATATTCTGAATCTGACCTTTAACACGTTCCACTTTCCAATCACTTTTCTGCCAAGCATTTTGTTGCACTTCTTTAATCTGATCTAATAAGCTTGGAGAGACTGTAATTCGAAGAGATCTAACAATCAAGGCATGATGCATTGCCTTTCTACTAAGAGCATCTGCAACTACATTCGCTTTTCCAGGATGATAAAGGATTTCACAATCATAATCCTTCACCAAATCTAACCAACATCTCTGTCTCATATTAAGATCTCTCTGATCAAAGAAATACTTAAGACTTTTATGATCAGTATAAATAGTGCACTTTACTCCATACAAATAATGCCTCCATATCTTAAGGGCAAAAACAACTGCTGCAAGTTCTAAATCATGCGCTGGATACCCTTTCTCATGTTCTTTCAACTGTCTCGAGGCATAAGCTATTACTCTTCCACGTTGCATCAATACACAACCTAATCCATTATAAGAGGCATCACAATATACAACCATATCTTCAGTACCATCGGGAAGTACCAAGATAGGTGCCTGACTTAGCTTTAATTTAAGGATTCTGAAGGCCTGTTCATGCTCATCTTTCCATTCATACTTAATATTCTTACGAGTAAGCTTTGTGAGTGGAGTAGCAATTTTGGAGAAATCCTGGATAAACCGTCTATAATACCCGGCTAAACCCAGAAAACTCCTTACCTCAGTCGGATTGGTTGGGGGTTCCCATTTCATCACCGCCTCGACTTTGGTAGGATCAACCTTAATTCCTTGACTGTTCACAACATGACCCAGAAAATGAACTTCACGAAGCCAAAATTCACATTTCGAGAACTTGGCATAAAGCTTTTCAATACGTAACATTTGCAAAACTTGCCTCAAATGAAGTTCATGTTCACCAGCAGATTTAGAATAAACGAGAATATCATCAATAAACACAATTACAGATCTATCGAGCATTGGACGACATACCCGATTCATAAGATCCATAAAAGCGGCTGGTGCATTAGTCAAACCAAATGGCATCACCACAAACTCATAGTGACCATATCTGGTTCTAAAAGCTGTTTTAGACACATCCTCTTCTCGAACCTTGAGTTGGTGATAACCAGAACGTAAATCAATCTTAGAAAAATAGCTGGCACCTTGCAACTGGTCAAACAAATCATCAATCCTAGGTAAGGGATACCTATTCTTGATGGTAACTTTATTCAATTCCCGATAATCTATACACATACGCATTGTACCATCCTTTTTCTTAACAAACAAAATTGGAGCACCCCATGGGGAACTACTCGGACGAATAAACCCCTTATCTAATAATTCTTGTAACTGTTTCATCAATTCTTGCATTTCAGAAGGGGCAAGTCTATACTGAGTCTTAGCAATAGGAGTAGCTCCAGGGATAAGATCTATACGAAACTCGACTTGCCTATCGGGTGGAATACCCGGTAGCTCGTCAGGAAAAACATCGGGAAACTCCTTTACAATAGGAATCTCCACGAGTTTTGGAACACTTTTCTGAAGATCTATCACGTGGGCCAAAAAGGCTTGACAACCACGTGACAAATGACGTTTGGCACGAGCGAAGGTACATATGGATAAGGAAGGCTTTTTCTTTTCCCCATAAATATCAATCACTCCCCCACTTGGAGTATTGATACGGATAATCTTTTTCTCACACTGAATTATAGCATTATACCTACCTAGCCAATCCATACCCACTACTACATCAAACTCACCCATTGGTATTGGAATGAGATTAATAATAAAAGATTCATTACTAATCTGAAGTTGACACCCACGGAACACATTAGCAACATAAACTATTCTATCATCTGCAACCTCAACATCCAGTGGAGTGTCTAACTCACTAAGGGGAACAGAGAATTTCTGACTAAACTTTTCTGACACAAAAGATCGCGAAGCTCCCGAATCGAATAATACGTGTGCAGGCATTAAATTTACAAGAAAGGTACCTGTCAGGACATCGGGGGCTCGCTGAGCTTCCTCAGCAGTGATCTGAAAGGAACGGCCTTTAGACTTTGGAACTTCTACAGCTTTCTTTTCTGAAGTTCTTCGAGGTGCTGAAGAAGTAGGCCGGTTCCCAAGTTTCGGACATTCTGATTTTATGTGCCCCGGTTCATAACAATTATAACATACACGAATTGGGTTTGGACAATCTCGGCCAAAATGACCTTCTTGCCCACATTGATAACAAGCGTTAGTGCCAAACTTGCATTCTCCAAAGTGTTTTCGATGGCACTTTTACATTCAGCTGGCACCGGTCTATCATCCTTCTTTGTACTCCCACTCGGTCTAAACTTCTTTGATGGACCAGAACTTTGATCACTTTTTCTTTTAGCAGCTGCCACTTGTTCATCTTTCTTTAATTCCAATTCTTGGAATCGCGCTTCATCTATCATCTCTTCTAGTGTCTGACATCTCTTTGGAAGTACATACTTTCTGATTTCCTTTCTCAAGACCTTATGAAAATGATTCATAAGCATCCTTGGGTTATCCATATACTCTGGACAAAAATGAGCTCTATCCAGAAAATTTCCCACCAATTCATTTACTGATTCGTTTGTCTGCTCCATAGCTAAAAACTCTTGACGAATTCTATTCAAATCTGCATCTTGAGAGTACGTACTTTCAAACATCACTTTAAACTCTTCCCAAGTTAACTTGTTAATAGCTTCATCACCTTTGGTTCTACACTGTACATTCCACCACCATTTAGCACGATTCTTTAAAAGATTAGCTGCATACCTTACTTTAAACTTGTTTGGACAATCCACAGTGGCGAATGCCCCTTCTACCTCTGAAATCCAACGATAACATTTGATTGGGTCTAAATCACCATCATACTCTGGTGGGTTACAAGCTGAGAAATCTCTATAACTGATCTTTTTCTGCTCCTCCTGAATATTAGGTTGAGGAATTACCTCTGGTCTGGGTATAACTACTTCTCCTCTTCCTTTCTGCATTTCTTCACTTACAATCTTTCTTACCGTGTCAGTAATCGTCGTCACTAAGAAAGGAAGAGATGCTTCCTGAGCCTGACTAATCTCTTTAGACACAAGGGATTTTATACCTTCCCAAGACAATTCGGTGTCAGGAATAGGAGACCTTGGTCTTTCATTACTACCTCCTGCCTCTTTATCTTGAGCTCTGTTACTATAACGCCCCTAATTTAGAACGCATTTTTTTTTTTTTTTTAAAACATCGCGGAAGCAATATCCCATATATATATAACCTTGGATTAACCAAAATATACATAATCATTTACATAAGTATTTCATAATACACTACACAACTAGATGGACGTTACTTTGATCAAAACATTTGACTTAATACAAAAGTCATCAGAGTTTCATCATTGTCGAACATTCCTTCAATTTACTCCAAGACCCGCCCATAACAAAATATATTAACCTGCAAGGAGTAAACAACGAGGGATTAGCACGAAGCTAAGTGAGTTAACTCATCACTAACACTACACTTAGTTTAACACCATGAGTCTACAACAATTTAACACTTTGACTCAACATCACTAGAGGATCGGTGGCCCTTGTGGCACCCTCAGCCGCGGTGGCCCACCAAGCGACACTTACACCAACTGCAGGCCAATACAGTGGTTAACCGATAACGGTTTGCTACCTTTAGTCAACACGAACTCCATTCACAACACATGTTCACAATTCTCGTGTTGACTAACCTGTAGCAAAACGTCCAACAAGTTGACCTCCTTAACACAATAACCAATAGGTTTCTTAACACTTTAACACTTAACACAATTCACAATTCACTTAACACTTTAACACTTGAAGTAACCACATAAGTGATCACCAAACATAGCGAGAGATCAAAGTCCACTCACCTGTTCACTTTAACTTCTGTTGCTCAAGTGACTAAACTCACTGAGTCTTCGCCTTGTCTGTAAACACATCAAAACATTGGAGTCAGTAACTAATTCCAATTTCTCACAATTTATATAACACAATTACATGTTGTTAAACAATCATCTCATATCCTATATCACATTGAAATGAAATCAAACACATAATTAATCATCATTCATATTTACTTAATCTATCAATTCAGTACTGCAAGATAACACGCATTGCTAAACCATAATGATTATCGGATTACATTAGCAATTAAACAAAACAGCAAATTTCTGCAGGGCAAGGGAAGCCGCCGGCTTCCCCTTCAAGCCGCCGGATTCGAAGGCAAGCCGCCGGCTTCCAAGACAAGCCGCCGGCTTCAACACCTTTTCACCAGCCTCACTTTGTACCCGAGCTCAAAATAAGAAGCCGTTTGGACGAAGCCGTCCGGCTTCAAGGCCAAGCCGCCGGCTTAAAGAACAAGCCGCCGGATTCAATGCCAAGCCGCCGGCTTCTAATGGAAGCCGCCGGCTTCCTCTGTTCTTCAGACCTGGGCAGCAGCAGCTAGAACACAACACGAACAAAACGAACCAAAAACCCAAAATCGACCAAAACTCAGTTTGTAACTCAGATTTTTACCACTTTCAATGTACCATAACATCAAGTAACATAATACACCTTAAATTCTAACAACAATTCATCACAAATCCTCAAAATCACTATAACCTAACTAACACATATTCAAACCAAAACGTAAGGATTCATCACAATTTCTTCATGAAATCAATTCATTCTTATGTTCATCAAGCTCATGTAATCACCTTACAAGTATCAATTCAACTTATAAATCCACAAATCTTACAATCAACAATTATCTAATAATATCAAATAAGTTAGTTTAAACTTACTTATAAAATGAAGAACACAACTAGAGATGAAGATGATGATGATCTAACAAGGATTCAAGCTTCAATTCCTTAATAAATTGGTTACTAGCTTTTGATTTGGTAAGTTTTGTGGCTAGTTTTAGTTAGGTTAGAAAATAGATGAAGAATGAGGAAATTGGGGAAAAATGATCGATCATCCCTTTTTATTTAAACCGTCCCATATTCTTCACAGTACACTATTATACCATCTTTTGATCTATTGTCTGGAACCTAAATACTAATTGCGAGAAAAGTATTTTATTTTACCGTCGTCTAAGATTATTTAAAACAATTAATATTTTACTAGTCACATTATCTCCTGAGACTTATTTACCTATTTATTTCACAATCAACATATTCAAACAATTAAATATACGTATTTAAAATTAAATAATACCTGATTCTACTGGGCCCAATTTCAGGGTGTTACAAATCTTCCCTCCTTAGAAAGATTTCGTCCCCGAAATCTAACTAGACTCGAACAAACTAGGATAACGAGCCCTCATACTCGACTCAGTCTCCCAAGTAAGATTTTCTCCCAAACTATGTTTCCATTTCACTAGAACCATAGGTATCTCCTTCTTGCGCAATTTAGTCACTTTTCTATCGACTAACTCAATGGGCTCTTCTACTAATTTCTGACCTTGGTCAACTCTAAGATCTTGTAAAGGAAGGATTTGGGTTGGATCCTCCACATTACATTTCCGCAAATAGCAAACATTAAAGGTATCGTGTATACCACTTAATTCAGAAGGAAGGTCTAAGGCAACTGTTTGGTCATTTACTACTTGACGAATTTTAAATGGACCTATAAACCTCGGAGCCAATTTCCCACGCTTACCAAAACGAATCACACCCTTCCAAGGTGACACTTTTAAATAAACCAATTCTCCTTCGACAAAATTAACTGGTCGACGACGCGGATCAGCATACTGCTTCTGTCTATCTCTAGCGGCTTTTAATTTCTCACGAGCTATAGCAACTTTATCAGCCGTAATCTGAACAATATGTTAGGTCAAAACTGTTTCAGGTCTGAGTTGAAGTTCTGATGAGAAGACAGAGTACAAGTGATTAAAACTGTTTGCTTTAAAGGTTAAAACTGTCTTTACGAAGTTACAACTGATAGAAGAAAACTGAAGAGAAGACAAGTGTTACAACTGTTTGAAGATAGATTACAACTGATAGTTATGTGTCTGTAAGTAGTTAAAACTGCTTATGTATTAGTAACTGTTAGTTATGTATGAAACAGTTAACACTGATTATGTATTTGTACTTAGTCGCATATTACAATTGAAGCAGTTACCACTGAATGTGTAATAGTTACAACTGTTTACATCAGAATGGTAGTTAAAACTGTTTATGATTTTGTGATAAGTATGAGTCGGTTATGGAAGTTATTTTATTCCATATTTGTAGGAGATTGTATAGGACTCTATATGTTATAAATAGAGATCCTTTAGACCTAGATAGGTTAATGTTAATTGCGCAGCTTCAAGGTTTTCTGTAACCCTAATACATCAAGTGTATTCGTCTTATATCATTAATAAGATTGAAGCTTTCGGTATATTATTGTGTTCATTAAATTAATTAATATTCATTGATCTTCTTAATATTATTGAGTGTGATTCCGCAACTTCTCAATAATATATTCAAGGCTTATTAAGTAAGATTGTTTATTAAGTTAAACAGGGACTAACAAAGTGGTATCAGAGCTTGTGAAGCTTTGAAGACAGGAAGATCTGGGATTATTAGTATTAGTATTTGGGTTTAGTTCAGATATTAAGTTTTGATCTCAATGGCGTCTGAAGGCAATGAAGGGATTCAAGCAACGAAGATACCAATGCTTAAACCAGATGAGTTTGACCTATGGAAGGTCAGAATCAGGCAATATATGCTTCTCACAGATTATCAGATGTGGGAAGTTGTTGTTAATGGTATACCAGTAACGCTTGATGGTGATGGAGTAAAGCAACCAAGAGCACCACCAACATCTGAAGCAGAGAGGAAAATCAGATCTACTGAGTACAAAGCACTTAGTACTCTTTTGCTATCCATTCCGAATGAGCATCAGAGCAGATTTGATAATTGTGAAGATCCCAAGTTATTAATGGAGGCAATTGAGAAGAGGTTTGGTGGTAATGATAACACCAAAAAGAATAAAAGATCTCTGTTAAAACAACAATTTGAAAATTTTAGCCATGTGAAATCTGAAACTCTAACTCAAACCTTTGATAGGTTTACTAAATTAGTTGGAGAATTGGAAAATCACAAGGTTAAGATTGACAAAGAAGATCTTAACAGAAAGTTCTTGAGATCATTAGGTGATGAATGGACAATTTATACTGTTGGATTGAGGCAGAGTTCAGACATTGAAGTTAAGGAACTAGAAGATATATACAATGATCTGAGGAACTTTGAGTCTGAGGTTGAGAGTAAGAAGCAAGCTACTGGATACAGTCATAATGCTGCTTTTATGTCTATGGCTGGAACAAAAGCAGAATCAAGTCAAATGGGTTCTACACATGTTTCAGGGGGAGCAGGATCATCATCAAATAGTTCTAATGATCAAATATTAGAATCTTTCTTTGCAAGTAATGTGAATTCTTCACTTACTAATGAAGATCTGGAACAATTCGATGGTGATGATCTAGAGGAGATGGACATCAAGTGGCAAATTGCATTGATTACTCAAAGAGCAAAAAGGTTTATGCAGAGGACTGGTAGAAATAATTTTGCATACAAGAGGAATGATGCAAATTGGTTTGATAAGAGCAAGATTGAGTGTTTCAACTGTCACAAGATGGGACACTTTGCCAGAGAATGCAGAAACCCTAGGCAAGAGCAGAATGGTAATGGTCAGAGATCTGGAAGCAATGGGACACAGACAAGAAACATTCCAATTCAGGGAGCTTCAGCAAATGCTTTGGTGTCTATGGATGGCTGTGGATGGGATTGGAGTGATCAAGAAGAGCATGTTGTGAAGAATCAATGTCTCATGGCCATTGCAGAATCTGACAAAAAGTCAGAAATTCCTACTGAGGTACAAAATAAATTATGTTCTGCTGTTTGTAAACAAACTGTTAAACACTACAGAGATCATAATATAAAAGTGTGTGAGGAACTAAAACAATGGGAAATCAAAAGTAAACACACCATAGCTGTCATTGAAAATCTGGAAAATCAAATTAAGGCATATGAAGTCAATGCAACACAGTTTAAGTATGACATTGAATATGCTAGGTGGGAGAGAGACTCTTTTAAAGATAAAGTTGATGTGTTATCTAAGAAACTTACTGAGGTCACATGTGAAAGAGATAGTATAAGGCTTGATGTAAGTAAATTAGAACATGCTTCAAAGAGTGTAAATAAACTTATTAATTCACAGATTCATGATAAACTTAAGACTGGATTAGGATACAATAATGTACCTCCACCTTATAATCACACCTACTTTCCTCCCAAAAGTGAAATTGATATCAATTCACTTAAAAGAGAAATGGTAGATGAGGTTAAAAAGGCTGATCCAATTAAAAGTTTATCTGATGATGATCTGTTTATAGAAGGTGAAGTAAGTGACTGGACTGAAGAAGATGATCAGAGTGATAGAACATCTGATAGTGAGAAGAGTGTGAAATCTGAATCATATAAGTCTGAGTCAACATGTGAGGATGTGAAGAGAGTAATTACTGATCTAGTTGTTAATCTTAAAACTGATAAACTAGAAGAGGGTAAGAAAATGTTCAAGGAGAAGGTTAAACTGGACTTAGAGAAGGTGAGTTTGAATACTAACAAATCTAAACATGGGTTAGGATATGTTAGTAATACAGTTAACTCAGTTACTAAACCTGTTGTTGAATCTGTTGTGAATAACTGTGTGAATTGTAAATGTAAAGCAAGTGCTTCTTCTTCACAGAGTTTTCAAAATCAAAAACCCAGAGGTAATCAAAGAAATTGGAATCAAATGATTTCACAAAAACTGGGTAATAATGTTACTGTGATTAAAGAAAAGTCTTGCTTTATATGTGGAAAAATGGGTCATCTTAAATATGACTGCTATCATAATCCTGAGAATGTTCAAAGGATTAGAAAACAGTCATGGACAAAAGCAAATATGATTAACAAACAAAATTTTCAATCAAAAGTTGATCATACTGCCAGAGTTCAGAAGATAAACTCAAAGGCTACGATGTTAAACACTGTTACAGGTAAATCTACTGCAGCAGTAATAACAAGATTAGCCAAAAGCTCAAAGACTAAAACAGTGGTAACTGATTTCAAAAACAGTGTTAACAAAATTAACACTGTATCTTCAATTGGTAAAACAGTTAAAACTGTTAAGCCAAAGAACACTGTTAAGTCTAAAATTAGTTGGATTTGGACACCTATAAAGTCTGATAAATTAACAGATCCAAATATCAACAGTGCTTCACAATCAATAATCTTTAAGAAAGTTGATTATGTGAATGCACATGGGAAACCCAAAGCCAAATTGGTTTGGGTTCCCAAGAGAAATTAATTCTCTTTTTGACTATTTGTGCAGGGCAAGCCTAAGAGCTTATGGCATATTGATAGTGGATGCTCACGTCACATGACTGGAGACAAAGAAAAGCTGCAGGACTTTAAATCTTTTGATGGAGGATATGTAGCTTTTGGAAGCAATCCAAAAGGAGGAAGGATCACAGGGAAAGGAACAGTTCAGAGTGAAAAGCTAAGTTTTGATAATGTTTATTTTGTGGAACAATTGAGGTATAATTTACTAAGTGTGAGTCAAATCACAGATAAAAAGAACCCAGTTCTTTTTACTGACACTGAATGCCTTATCTTGTCCAAAGAATTTAAAATACCAGAAAACATGATTTTGATGAGAATTCCAAGACAAGATAATGTATATAAGTGTGACTTAGTGAATATGACACCTCAACCTGATTTAAACTGTCTTATTTCTAAAGCAAGTGTGAATGAATCTGAACTGTGGCATAGGAGGATGTGTCACATGAATTTCAAAACCATTAATAAACTTGTCAAAAACAAGCTTGTTAGAGGTTTGCCTGAAAAGGTCTATTCATGTGATGATCATTGTGTTTCTTGTCAAAAGGGAAAGCAACACAAATCCTCATTTAAGTCCAAATCTGTGAACACAAATATCACACCTTTACACTTATTGCATATGGACTTATTTGGACCAACCAGTATAAGTAGTATGGGGAAAAAGTCTTACTGTCTTGTGATTATTGATGATTACACTAGATTTACATGGGTTTTCTTTCTTAGGACAAAAGATGAGACAGGTGAAATACTTAGATCATTTATAACTAAGATGGAGAATCAATTGGATAAAAGAGTAAAAATCATCAGAAGTGATAATGGAACAGAATTTAAAAATCATGAGATGGATAAATTCTGTGAAGTTAAAGGTATTAAGAGAGAATTTAGTGCACCTAGAACTCCTCAACAAAATGGAGTAGCTGAAAGGAGGAATAGGACACTGATTGAGGCTGCTAGAACCATGCTATCTGATGCAAAGCTACCTATGTCTTTTTGGGCAGAGGCAGTTAGCACAGCTTGTTATGTTCAGAATAGAGTATTAGTTGTTAAGCCTCATAACAAGACACCATATGAACTGTTGTTTAAGAGAAAGCCTTTGGTTAGTTTCTTAAAATCTTTTGGGTGTCCTTGTACAATCTTAAATACCAAAGATCACTTAGGTAAGTTTCAGAGTAAGGCTGATGAGGGAATATTTGTTGGTTATTCTATTCAAAGTAAATCTTATAGGGTATTCAATCAAAGGACCAGAATCATAGAAGAAACAGTGCACATTACTTTTAATGAAAACACTGTTAATCCTGAGGGAAAAGGTCCTGAATCACTGTTTGATATTGATGCACTTAATACTGCTTTTAGATATACAAATGTGGATACTAGTGCAGGTACAAGTGCAGGTACAAATGCAGGAACAGGTGATGATGAAGGTAGAGAAACATCAGGAAAATCAGTTGGAAAGAAGAATGATTCATTGGAATATATATTATTTCCAATTTGGTCTCCTGATCCCCCAGAAGTGTTTGATACTGATCAACCAACGACATCACAGGATATGGAAACAGGAAAATCAGATGAAACATCATTTTCTCATGTTGATGATTCTGATAGACCTGTTATTGAAGATAGTACAGAAGACAGTGATGTGAGTCCAGTACAGAAGAATACAAAGGCACGTGTGAATGTTGATCAGACACCTACAAAGCATCTTGACACAGAGCAGGAACAATTGAATTATCTACATTTGATGAGCTCTACTCCTGTGTCAAAGAGAATTGCAAGAGAAGTTTCAACTAGTGAGTCTGGACAAGAAGGGAATTTTACCAACTTGGAGGAGAGGATTCAAGAAACAGCAGCATCTAAATACATTACTCATAAAGATCATCCACTTGAGAATGTAATTGGAGATATTGAATCAGCTGTTAAAACAAGAAATCAAAGTCAGGTGTTTGAAGCTTCAGCAAATGAGGAAGAAGTAAATCTTGATACAGAAGCTGTAAATACTTCTTTGTTTGCCTGTTTTCTGTCTCAAACAGAACCAAAGAAGGTTACTGAAGCTTTGAGAGATCCTAGTTGGATTGAAGCTATGCAAGAGGAGTTGCTTCAGTTTAAGATTCAAGAAGTTTGGACATTGGTTGATTTGCCTAAAGAGAAGAGGGCAATTGGTACTAAATGGATTTTCAAGAACAAGAAGGATGAAAGAGGTATAGTGATCAAAAACAAGGCTAGATTGGTTGCACAGGGGTATTCACAAGAAGAGGGGATTGATTATGATGAGGTTTTTGCACCTGTTGCAAGGATAGAGGCAATTAGATTGTTTTTGGCTTATGCTTCATTCAAGGGATTCATTGTGTATCAGATGGATGTTAAGAGTGCTTTTCTGTATGGCACTATACAGGAAGAGGTATATGTATGTCAACCACCAGGGTTTGAAGATTCTAAATTTCCTGATAAAGTTTTCAAACTGGATAAAGCTCTTTATGGTTTACATCAAGCACCTAGAGCCTGGTATGATACTTTTTCAGATTATCTGTTGCAGAATGGATTCAAAAGGGGTGCAATAGATAAAACTTTGTTTACTAAAAGAATTAAGAATGATATACTACTGGTTCAAGTTTATGTAGATGATATCATTTTTGGTTCAACAAAGGATAGTCTTTGCAAGGAGTTTGAATCATTGATGCATGAAAAGTTCAAGATGAGCTCCATGGGGGAATTAACATTTTTCTTGGGGCTACAAGTAAAGCAACAGAAAGAAGGAATCTTTATTCATCAAAGTAAGTATGTGAATGATATACTGGATCGGTTTGGGTACAAAGATGCTAAAGTTGCAAGCACACCAGTTGAAACAAACAAGAAATTACATGCAGATCTTGAGGGGGAGAGTGTGGATGAACATCTTTACAGATCTATGATTGGGTCACTTATGTATCTCACTTCATCAAGGCCTGACATCATGTTTGCAGTGTGTTTATGTGCAAGATTTCAAGCTAATCCAAAGCTATCACATCTTCTAGCAGTCAAAAGAATTTTTAGATATTTGAAGGGTCAATCAAAATTGGGTCTTTGGTATCCAAAGTTTAATTCTTTTGATCTGATAGCTTACACAGATAGTGATTATGGAGGAGCTAACTTGGACAGGAAATCTACATCAGGAGGTTGTCAATTTTTGGGAGAAAGATTGGTTTCATGGCAATGCAAGAAACAAACCACTGTATCTACATCTACAGCAGAGGCAGAATATGTAGCAGCTGCAAGTTGCTGTGCTCAAGTGCTATGGATTCAGAATCAGATGCTAGATTATGGTTTTACCTTTCTTAATACTCCTATTTTTATTGATAATAGCTCTGCAATCAGTATTATTAATAACCCAGTTAAACATTCTAAAACAAAGCATATTGAAATCAGATATCATTTCATTAGAGATTGTAATGAGAAAAGACTTATTAAAATTTTGAAAGTTCATACTGATAATCAGTTTGCTGATCTGTTTACAAAAGCTTTTGATGTAGGCAGATTCACATTCTTGGTTACTAATATTGGAATGATCAATTTGTCATAAGTTATTTCTCTTGTTACTGCTTTCTGTGAATAATATCCACTGTGATTTCAATTTGGGTTAATACTGATTTGTTAATTAAACACTGATTGTGTGTAATGTGTATCGTTATCACTGTTTCTTCCTTTTATTATAAACAGTGGTAATAATCATTTCACCACTGTTGGTGTATAGTTAACACTGTATACTTGTATTATTGTTTGAAATTACCACTGCAGGTTATATTGCTATGTCTTGGAGTCTAACTTATGCAGGTGTTTGACGTTTTTACTGCTTATGGAGTTTGCTTTCGAAAGAAAAAAGAGAAAAAAAAAAAAAAAAAAAAAAAAAAAAAAAAAAAAAAAAAAAAAAATTCAACCACTGCTTTGTTTATGTGATTTCACTGCTTTGTTTATGTGATTTTGCTAGAATTGAAGTACTACTTGTATTAAGTCAGCACTGCCTTGGTCGGTTGGTACTGCTTGTACAAGTTAGCACTGCTAGCTTAATTATGTAAATGATGCATTTGAGAAACCAAGTGTTGATTACCACTGATGGTTATTTTCACAGTTATCACTGAACGTGTGATTTTGTTTAATTAACACTGTTTTAGTTATAATTGGGGATCTGATCAAATTAGGGCTTACAACTGATTTAATTTCAGTACTTAACTTTCAACACTTAGGGTTTCTCATTACGCTTTCAAAATTTCACATACAAACAACTGCGATAAGTCTCTTTGATTTTCGATTCTGTCAAAACATCTTCGATTCTTCTCGATTACTTGATTTCTTATCATGGCATCGACTTCGTCTACTGTTCAACTACCGATTGGAAAAGATCACAATATGATTGCATTCTTAATGAAACCTGCGGAGGCAAATGAGTATGTGGAAATCATTGATTTTCTTCGTGCTTCACATATTCGTCATGCTCTCACTGTAGCACCCAGAATATCTCACGATCATATCAATAATTTCTGGGTGAATGCATCAATAGAAGAGGAACAGGGGATTAAAAGAATTGTTTCAGAAGTTATGAATACACGAGTTGTAATCACAGAAGCTACTGTTAGAGCTTCGTTACAACTAGATGATGAGGCAGGTATATCTTTTTTAGAGGATACTGTAATGTATGATACTTTACGATTGATGGGTTATGAGGGTTCTTTTGAAATTTTTACTTTTCAGAAAACCTTATTTTCTCATCAGTGGAGATTTTTAATACATACAATTTTACACTGCTTATCATCTAAGAGATCATCTTTTGAGCAGTTTGGAAGCAACATTGCTTATGCAATTGCTTGTCTTGCAACTGGTCAAAGGTTTAATTTTTCAAATCTGATATTTTCTGGTATGCTTAGAAACATTGAGCAGCCAAAGATTAAGTTTTTGATGTATCCACGTTTTGTGCAGTTGTTCTTAAATGAACAAATTCCTAATATCACTGCACTTGAAAAGATTATTGGTATTGTCTCTTTTAAACCAAAAGTTTTTGTAAATATGAAGAGAGATACTAAATTTTCTGGGAAGGTTACAGCATTATTTTCTACAATGCTTTTTGCACCTTCCACCACAGCATCAGTACTACCAACTGAAGCTGAACCAACTACTGAGAGAATGGTTCCACCCACCACTTCTCAACCCACAGTAGTTGGGGGTACTAAGAGAAAACAAGGGACCAAAACAGCCAAATCTTCTAGAGCCAAAAAGGCTAGAACACAGATGTCTGAGGATCATGTTGCTCAGTCATCTCAGTCAATGGACAGTGGTTCAGAACAACATGTGGTCCATAAGGAGAGGGGTGACCATTCTGAGAGGGCTGCTTCTACTGCTTCTAGCCCACTGGCAGAGCAGGACAGAAGTAACATTGATAAGACCCAATCAGAGGCAACACATGGACATGATTCTACACCTGTAGATGATCCTAGTGGTCCCAGTACCAAGAACCAAGGGGACTTTGATGATCATGCTAGGCATGAGTCAGAGTTTAATGATGTCAATGATTCACCAAAGGATTCACATTCTGAAGGTGTTGAGGCTAGAACTAACTTGGAATTGACGAAAATGATTGATTATGTATGGGCTGAGTTTGTACAAGAGAGGAAGAAGAATAAGGCTAAGGATGAAGTTATAACTCAGTTGCAGAGGAAAGTGAAGCAGTTAGAGAAGGTTGTTATTAAGTGTTTGAAGAAAGGAAGGAGATATGTGGTTCATGATACTTCAGAACCTGAGGAGCATTATAATTTTAGACAAAATGCTTTCAAAAAGGGGGAGAAGGTATGGACAAATATGGGTGATAAGAGGAATGAGAATGAGAAGGTTGTGTCTGATGATGAAAAAGTTGATGAAGACATTGAAATGGAACAACCAGTGGAAGATGAATTTGTGCATACACCTCCAACACCACCTACAGAGCCAGAGGTTAATGAGTCAGTATTTGAGACAGTGGAAACAGAAATGAAGGAATCAGTGGCAGATGAAGATAAGTCTGATAATACTGAGGTTGTTGGGTCTGATCATACTGAGGTTATTGGGTCAGTGGAGCAGACTACAGAGGTGATTATGGATGATAAGACTGAGGAGTTAAAGATTGATGAGGATGATGGTGAAGAGGTGAGCAAACCTGAGATAGCAGTTGAAAAGGAAGAAGTGAAGACTGAAGTTAAAACTGATGCTCAGCAAGTTGAAAAAACTAGAAAGAAGAGCATTCCAGTTAAAACTGCTAAGATGACTGGAACAGGAAAGAAGGTTGAAACTCCAAAGAAGAAATCTTCACAACAACCATCTTTGCCTGGATTTCAAATTAGAGAACCTGCTGCTGCTCCTGTTCAACAGAAAGAATTGCCAAAGATAGATCCAAAAGCTAAGGGCAAGGAAAAACTGGTAGAAGAACCAAAAAAGAAGAAGCAAAAACCAGTGCCACCAGAAGTAACTGCTCATGATACTGAATATGCAGAAAGATTACAGGCTGAGCTAAATGCAGAGGGCTTGATTGATGTTGAGATTGAGGAAGGAAAGTTTGTAAAAATGACAAAAGAGCAAGTGGCAGAATGGGATGAGTATTTGTTGAAAGAGCAGAGACAGGATGATATTGAATATTTAGTTGATCAGCTTAAGAAGAAGAAAGCAGAAGAAGCAAGAAAGAAGAAAGCTGCAAAACCACCAACAAAAGCTCAAATGAAGAAGAATTTAATTGCAAAGCTAAAATGTGGAATTATTCCTTTGAATGCATTGAAACAGATGAGTTTAGAGAGATTGCAGGAGTTATGGGATAAAGATGAGTTGAATCCTGATGTAATTGAAAAGAAAGAAACAGAAAAGAAAGAAGCTGAGAAGAAAAAGCAGGAAGTTGAAAAGGAAAGGAAAAAGGCTGAAAAAGAAAGAAAATTAAAGGAAAAGGAAGAAAAAGAAAAAAGAGAAAAGATAGAAGCTGAAAAGAGGAGGAAAAATGAGCTTGAGCAAAAGAAGAGAGAGTTAGATGAAATTCCTGATAGAGAAAGGAATATTGATGAATTGAAGGAGTTTATTTTGTTACAACCTATGGAATCTGAGGTAATTAATGTTGAATTACCTGGTATTATTGATTGGTCTATAGAGCAATTTGTCAATCCTGTTAAGATTCACAAGATTAAAGTTGAAAGAGCAGATGGAAATATATCTTGGTGGAGATCTTTTAGGGATTTGATAAAGAGGATTAGTAGAATTGATTTGGTGAGGATGTATGAGATTGGAATGGAAAAGAAGTTAGATTTAAAAAGATTTGATAATTTGGTTGAAAAGGTTACATGGCATTGGATTAAAGCTATGTTTGAGCCAGAAGAGTTTCCATTTCAGTTTGCTACTTTTAGCAAGGTCAGAAATTGGATTTATCATGCTAAACCTGGAGTACATCAGATTGTTATGGAGGATGCAGTGTTTATGTGGTTATTGACAGATAGATTTTATGATATCAATCTGAGATTTTTGATGAGCTTGAGAAATGCAAGGTTACAAGCTGCAGTGTTAGATGATGTAGCTCTAGAACTGGTATATATGGTGTTAAATCAGATTTATAAGAAGGAAGAGATTGATAGGAGGAAGAGAAGAAAAGACTAACAGTTTTGAAAGAATTTTGTGAAGCTTATAATGGAGGATTAAAAGAAACTTAATGCTGTGAAGTACAGATTAAGTTTAGGGGGAGATTGTTAGGTCAAAACTGTTTCAGGTCTGAGTTGAAGTTCTGATGAGAAGACAGAGTACAAGTGATTAAAACTGTTTGCTTTAAAGGTTAAAACTGTCTTTACGAAGTTACAACTGATAGAAGAAAACTGAAGAGAAGACAAGTGTTACAACTGTTTGAAGATAGATTACAACTGATAGTTATGTGTCTGTAAGTAGTTAAAACTGCTTATGTATTAGTAACTGTTAGTTATGTATGAAACAGTTAACACTGATTATGTATTTGTACTTAGTCGCATATTACAATTGAAGCAGTTACCACTGAATGTGTAATAGTTACAACTGTTTACATCAGAATGGTAGTTAAAACTGTTTATGATTTTGTGATAAGTATGAGTCGGTTATGGAAGTTATTTTATTCCATATTTGTAGGAGATTGTATAGGACTCTATATGTTATAAATAGAGATCCTTTAGACCTAGATAGGTTAATGTTAATTGCGCAGCTTCAAGGTTTTCTGTAACCCTAATACATCAAGTGTATTCGTCTTATATCATTAATAAGATTGAAGCTTTCGGTATATTATTGTGTTCATTAAATTAATTAATATTCATTGATCTTCTTAATATTATTGAGTGTGATTCCGCAACTTCTCAATAATATATTCAAGGCTTATTAAGTAAGATTGTTTATTAAGTTAAACAGGGACTAACACAATATCGGGACCCGCAAACTGTTTTTCTCCCGCCTCTAACCAACAAGTCGGCGTTCGACAACGACGTCCATAAAGCATTTCATATGGTGGCATACCAATACTCGAATGATACGAATTATTATACGCAAATTCTACTAACGGCAGGTGAGAATCCCACGAACCACCATACTCCAAAATACACGCCCTTAACATATCCTCGAGAGTCTGAATAGTTCTTTCTGACTGTCCATCTGTTTGAGGATGATATGCAGTACTAAGATTAACTCGAGTACCTAACTCTTTCTGAAGATTCTGCCAAAAACCTGACACAAATCTGGAATCGCGATCTGACACAATAGATAATGGAATTCCGTGCCTCGATACAATCTCATTAATATACAATTGAGCCAAACGAGTCAAAGAAGCAGTTTCACTGGTCGCAAGAAAATGGGCGCTTTTAGTTAATCGATCAACCACAACCCAAATCATATCATTGCCCTTCTGCCTACGTGGTAACTTAGTGACAAAATCCATAGTGATGTGTTCCCATTTCCACTCGGGTATCTCCAATTGTTTCAACGAACCATAAGGCTTTTGATGCTCGGCTTTTACTTGGGAACAAATATGACATGATTCCACAAATCTAGCTACATCCGTTTTCATTGTCGGCCACCAATAGAGAGGTTTCAAATCGTTATACATTTTCGTGCTACCGGGATGAATAGATAATCTCGATTTATGAACCTCCGTCAAAATCAATTCACGAAGTCCACCAATTAACGGAACCCAAACCCGAGACTGAAAAGTTTTCAACCCCCGTGAATCATCAACTAACAAATCCTTTCGTTTCAACATGATCTCGGATTTCAAATTAACATCCAATAAAGCTTCAATCTGTGCGACTCTTAGTTGAGAAATCAAATCTGATGACACCTCTAATCGCATAAAACAAATCTTATCACTAGGTATATTTCGACTCAAAGCATCCGCAACCACATTAGCTTTACCCGGGTGATAACGGATCTCGCAATCATAGTCTTTAATCAATTCTAACCACCGCCTCTGACGCATATTCAATTCTTTTTGCGAAAACATATACTGAAGGCTTTTATGATCCGTGCAAATTACACATTTCGTACCATACAAATAATGTCTCCAAATCTTCAAGGCAAAAATTACAGCCGCAAGCTCCAAATCATGCGTCGGATAATTCTTTTCATGTGGTTTAAGTTGTCTAGACGCATACGCAATTACACGATCTCTTTGCATTAAAACACCACCTAATCCGGTATGCGATGCATCACAATAAACAATAAAATCATCCGACCCATCAGGTAACGCCAACACCGGGGCTTGACACAATAATTGCTTTAATGTCTGAAAAGCTGTCTCTTGTTGCTCGGTCCACTGAAATTTCACATCCTTCCGAGTTAACTTAGTCAATGAACTCGCAATTTTGGAAAAATCTTTGATAAACTTTCTGTAGTATCCTGCTAATCCAAGGAAACTCTTAATTTCTGACGGAGACTTAGGCGCATTCCAATTCATAACAGCTTTCACTTTAGATGGATCCACTCTAACCCCGTCTTTGCAAATGATATGCCCCAAAAACTGCACCTCACGTAACCAAAACTCACATTTCGAAAACTTTGCATAAAGTTGCTCTCTTTTCAAAGTTTCAAGTACCAATCTCAGATGCATTTCATGATCCGCTTCAGACTTGGAATAAATCAAAATATCGTCGATAAACACAATCACAAACTGATCAAGATAAGGACGACACACCCGATTCATTAAATCCATAAAGATTGCAGGAGCATTCGTTAACCCGAACGGCATAACCAAAAACTCATAGTGACCATACCTCGTGCGAAAAGCGGTTTTAGGAATATCTTCCTCACGAACTCGGACCTGATGATATCCCGATCTCAAATCAATTTTCGAAAAATATGAGGATCCTTGTAATTGATCAAACAATTCATCAATTCTGGGCAACGGGTATTTATTCTTTACCGTCCTCTTATTTAATTCCCGATAATCGATGCACATACGGAGAGTACCATCTTTCTTCTTCACAAATAACACGGGAGCACCCCATGGCGATGAACTCGGCCTAATAAATCCCTTATCTAACAATTCCTGAATTTGCCCCATCATTTCCCGAATTTCGGAAGGAGCTAATCTATAAGGAGCCCTTGCTACTGGAGACGAACCAGGAATTAATTCAATTTGGTATTCTACATCTCTTACAGGGGGAAGACCAGGCAATTCATCCGGAAACACGTCCGAATATTCAGAAACCACCCGAATATCGGAAATGGATTTCTTTTCTAATTTGACATCTACAACATAGGCCACAAAGGATTCACAACCCTTAACTAAAGACTTCCTAGCCTTTATCATAGATATTACCGGAATACTACCCTTTACACGTTCCCCACGCGCCACAACATATGATTGCTTGGACACTGGGATTTTTATCAACTTTTTATGACAAGAGATGTCGGCTTTGTTTTGACTCAGCCAGTCCATACCAAGAACCACATCAAAACTAGGGATTTGCATCAATAGGAAGGAAATTGGAAATTCATGATCCTCTATTTGTATACTAGCTCCGGCTACCGATGTGGTAACAGGAACTGTCTTACCATCAGCTACCTCAACTTCTAAAGGATTAGAAATCACAGAGGGCATCAATTTCAGTTTATCACAAAATTGCACTGATATAAACGAGCAATTTGCTCCAGAATCAAATAATACACGAGCTGGTACAGAATTAACAAGGAAAGTACCAGTAATCACATCATCAGTAAGCACAGCATCATCCACGGTCATTTGAAAAGCTCGACCCGTAGCAGCTGGTGGAATCTTCCTTTTCTGGCCAGAAGATGAGGAACCTCTAGCCGTACCCGTATCCCGCTTCCTTGCATCAGGACAATCACCCGCTCGATGTCCCTCTTTGTGACACGTCCAACACACATTATTGGGGTAAGTACAATCAATCGCATTATGACCCAACACCCCACATTTCATACACCTAGATGTCCGAATAGAACAAGGCCCGGTATGTTTTGATCGACATCTTGCACAATACGAATTTTCCATCGGAACACCACCATAACTAGTTTTCTTGTTCTGTTGAGAAGGTTGCCATCTTTGTTTTCCTTTACCGGAAGAATCACTCTTCGGTTTCTGCGCATACCTTTCCTTATTTAGCAACCTCCTAGCCACAACATCACTATCCACGGATCGTGCCCACTCAAAAGCCTGAGAAATACTATTAGCCATTCTCACAGTGGTACGATAATCTGGAGGTAAGGTTTTCACTAAATGACTAATCTTATTTCTTTCAGTTGGGACCCACTGTTGCACAAATCTTAATTTCTCAGAAAATTGCCGGATAAGCTCATCGATTGACATCTCATCCGTCTTTCGTAAATCCATGAATTCCTGCCTGACACGATCAAGGTTATATTCCGAACAGAACTGTTTGCATACCTCGGCATGAAAATCTTGCCATTTAATAGAACTCCGTTGTTGTGGAGTGAAATGAGCAGTTATCGAATCCCACCACGACATAGCTTCACCTTTCAACAATTGGACAGTATAGGGAACTTTGTCTTCCTCATCACAATGACAAACCTCTAACTTCCTTTCCACATCACGCAACCAGTCTAAGGTAATCGTAGGATCAGGACTTCCAGAGTAAGAGGATGGTTTACTAGACATGAAAGTTTTAAGAGAACATCCTTTCTTTGGCAACTGAAAAGGTGGAAACAAATGTGCCTGATAACCAGTCGATCCAAATGAAGGAAACGGAATTGATGTATGAAAATCATAACCCTGCTGCTGTTGTGAAACATAAGGAAAAGTAACCGGAATCCGAGTAGAAGCAGTAATGGGAGGAGTAGTAGTAGCAACATGCGTATAAGTAGGAATGGACCTATGAGATGACCCTGCACGTTCTCTCTCAAGTTCAACTACCCTGTTCTCTAATCTTAGTATATAATCTTGACTAGTTTCAACCTCAGTATTTACCGGATTTGAAGTGCCATTATGATCCACATCTTCTGGAGCGGAGTGAACAGTCGAGACATTATAGAGAGTACGGGGTGGTTGCTCATTTTCTGCCATCTGTCATCAAAACACATCTCAACACTTGTTAATTGTTAGTACTAACATACTAACACATGTTCACACTATAGCTAATCCCACAACCCGGAATGTTTGACAACTCGACACAAAATTTAGGATTGAACACCCTAAGTTGTTCAATTCGCCCAAATCTACGCTCTGATACCAACTTATAACGCCCCTAATTTAGAACGCATTTTTTTTTTTTTTAAAACATCGCGGAAGCAATATCCCATATATATATAACCTTGGATTAACCAAAATATACATAATCATTTACATAAGTATTTCATAATACACTACACAACTAGATGGACGTTACTTTGATCAAAACATTTGACTTAATACAAAAGTCATCAGAGTTTCATCATTGTCGAACATCCCTTCAATTTACTCCAAGACCCGCCCATAACAAAATATATTAACCTGCAAGGAGTAAACAACGAGGGATTAGCACGAAGCTAAGTGAGTTAACTCATCACTAACACTACACTTAGTTTAACACCATGAGTCTACAACAATTTAACACTTTGACTCAACATCACTAGAGGATCGGTGGCCCTTGTGGCACCCTCAGCCGCGGTGGCCCACCAAGCGACACTTACACCAACTGCAGGCCAATACAGTGGTTAACCGATAACGGTTTGCTACCTTTAGTCAACACGAACTCCATTCACAACACATGTTCACAATTCTCGTGTTGACTAACCTGTAGCAAAACGTCCAACAAGTTGACCTCCTTAACACAATAACCAATAGGTTTCTTAACACTTTAACACTTAACACAATTCACAATTCACTTAACACTTTAACACTTGAAGTAACCACATAAGTGATCACCAAACATAGCGAGAGATCAAAGTCCACTCACCTGTTCACTTTAACTTCTGTTGCTCAAGTGACTAAACTCACTGAGTCTTCGCCTTGTCTGTAAACACATCAAAACATTGGAGTCAGTAACTAATTCCAATTTCTCACAATTTATATAACACAATTACATGTTGTTAAACAATCATCTCATATCCTATATCACATTGAAATGAAATCAAACACATAATTAATCATCATTCATATTTACTTAATCTATCAATTCAGTACTGCAAGATAACACGCATTGCTAAACCATAATGATTATCGGATTACATTAGCAATTAAACAAAACAGCAAATTTCTGCAGGGCAAGGGAAGCCGCCGGCTTCCCCTTCAAGCCGCCGGATTCGAAGGCAAGCCGCCGGCTTCCAAGAAAAGCCTCCGGCTTCAACACCTTTTCACCAGCCTCACTTTGTACCCGAGCTCAAAATAAGAAGCCGTTTGGACGAAGCCGTCCGGCTTCAAGGCCAAGCCGCCGGCTTAAAGAACAAGCCGCCGGATTCAATGCCAAGCCGCCGGCTTCTAATGGAAGCCGCCGGCTTCCTCTGTTCTTCAGACCTGGGCAGCAGCAGCTAGAACACAACACGAACAAAACGAACCAAAAACCCAAAATCGACCAAAACTCAGTTTGTAACTCAGATTTTTACCACTTTCAATGTACCATAACATCAAGTAACATAATACACCTTAAATTCTAACAACAATTCATCACAAATCCTCAAAATCACTATAACCTAACTAACACATATTCAAACCAAAACGTAAGGATTCATCACAATTTCTTCATGAAATCAATTCATTCTTATGTTCATCAAGCTCATGTAATCACCTTACAAGTATCAATTCAACTTATAAATCCACAAATCTTACAATCAACAATTATCTAATAATATCAAATAAGTTAGTTTAAACTTACTTATAAAATGAAGAACACAACTAGAGATGAAGATGATGATGATCTAACAAGGATTCAAGCTTCAATTCCTTAATAAATTGGTTACTAGCTTTTGATTTGGTAAGTTTTGTGGCTAGTTTTAGTTAGGTTAGAAAATAGATGAAGAATGAGGAAATTGGGGAAAAATGATCGATCATCCCTTTTTATTTAAACCGTCCCATATTCTTCACAGTACACTATTATACCATCTTTTGATCTATTGTCTGGAACCTAAATACTAATTGCGAGAAAAGTATTTTATTTTACCGTCGTCTAAGATTATTTAAAACAATTAATATTTTACTAGTCACATTATCTCCTGAGACTTATTTACCTATTTATTTCACAATCAACATATTCAAACAATTAAATATACGTATTTAAAATTAAATAATACCTGATTCTACTGGGCCCAATTTCAGGGTGTTACAAATCTTCCCTCCTTAGAAAGATTTCGTCCCCGAAATCTAACTAGACTCGAACAAACTAGGATAACGAGCCCTCATACTCGACTCAGTCTCCCAAGTAAGATTTTCTCCCAAACTATGTTTCCATTTCACTAGAACCATAGGTATCTCCTTCTTGCGCAATTTAGTCACTTTTCTATCGACTAACTCAATGGGCTCTTCTACTAATTTCTGACCTTGGTCAACTCTAAGATCTTGTAAAGGAAGGATTTGGGTTGGATCCTCCACATTACATTTCCGCAAATAGCAAACATTAAAGGTATCGTGTATACCACTTAATTCAGAAGGAAGGTCTAAGGCAACTGTTTGGTCATTTACTACTTGACGAATTTTAAATGGACCTATAAACCTCGGAGCCAATTTCCCACGCTTACCAAAACGAATCACACCCTTCCAAGGTGACACTTTTAAATAAACCAATTCTCCTTCGACAAAATTAACTGGTCGACGACGCGGATCAGCATACTGCTTCTGTCTATCTCTAGCGGCTTTTAATTTCTCACGAGCTATAGCAACTTTATCAGCCGTAATCTGAACAATATCGGGACCCGCAAACTGTTTTTCTCCCGCCTCTAACCAACAAGTCGGCGTTCGACAACGACGTCCATAAAGCATTTCATATGGTGGCATACCAATACTCGAATGATACGAATTATTATACGCAAATTCTACTAACGGCAGGTGAGAATCCCACGAACCACCATACTCCAAAATACACGCCCTTAACATATCCTCGAGAGTCTGAATAGTTCTTTCTGACTGTCCATCTGTTTGAGGATGATATGCAGTACTAAGATTAACTCGAGTACCTAACTCTTTCTGAAGATTCTGCCAAAAACCTGACACAAATCTGGAATCGCGATCTGACACAATAGATAATGGAATTCCGTGCCTCGATACAATCTCATTAATATACAATTGAGCCAAACGAGTCAAAGAAGCAGTTTCACTGGTCGCAAGAAAATGGGCGCTTTTAGTTAATCGATCAACCACAACCCAAATCATATCATTGCCCTTCTGCGTACGTGGTAACTTAGTGACAAAATCCATAGTGATGTGTTCCCATTTCCACTCGGGTATCTCCAATTGTTTCAACGAACCATAAGGCTTTTGATGCTCGGCTTTTACTTGGGAACAAATATGACATGATTCCACAAATCTAGCTACATCCGTTTTCATTGTCGGCCACCAATAGAGAGGTTTCAAATCGTTATACATTTTCGTGCTACCGGGATGAATAGATAATCTCGATTTATGAACCTCCGTCAAAATCAATTCACGAAGTCCACCAATTAACGGAACCCAAACCCGAGACTGAAAAGTTTTCAACCCCCGTGAATCATCAACTAACAAATCCTTTCGTTTCAACATGATCTCGGATTTCAAATTAACATCCAATAAAGCTTCAATCTGTGCGACTCTTAGTTGAGAAATCAAATCTGATGACACCTCTAATCGCATAAAACAAATCTTATCACTAGGTATATTTCGACTCAAAGCATCCGCAACCACATTAGCTTTACCCGGGTGATAACGGATCTCGCAATCATAGTCTTTAATCAATTCTAACCACCGCCTCTGACGCATATTCAATTCTTTTTGCGAAAACATATACTGAAGGCTTTTATGATCCGTGCAAATTACACATTTCGTACCATACAAATAATGTCTCCAAATCTTCAAGGCAAAAATTACAGCCGCAAGCTCCAAATCATGCGTCGGATAATTCTTTTCATGTGGTTTAAGTTGTCTAGACGCATACGCAATTACACGATCTCTTTGCATTAAAACACCACCTAATCCGGTATGCGATGCATCACAATAAACAATAAAATCATCCGACCCATCAGGTAACGCCAACACCGGGGCTTGACACAATAATTGCTTTAATGTCTGAAAAGCTGTCTCTTGTTGCTCGGTCCACTGAAATTTCACATCCTTCCGAGTTAACTTAGTCAATGAACTCGCAATTTTGGAAAAATCTTTGATAAACTTTCTGTAGTATCCTGCTAATCCAAGGAAACTCTTAATTTCTGACGGAGACTTAGGCGCATTCCAATTCATAACAGCTTTCACTTTAGATGGATCCACTCTAACCCCGTCTTTGCAAATGATATGCCCCAAAAACTGCACCTCACGTAACCAAAACTCACATTTCGAAAACTTTGCATAAAGTTGCTCTCTTTTCAAAGTTTCAAGTACCAATCTCAGATGCATTTCATGATCCGCTTCAGACTTGGAATAAATCAAAATATCGTCGATAAACACAATCACAAACTGATCAAGATAAGGACGACACACCCGATTCATTAAATCCATAAAGATTGCAGGAGCATTCGTTAACCCGAACGGCATAACCAAAAACTCATAGTGACCATACCTCGTGCGAAAAGCGGTTTTAGGAATATCTTCCTCACGAACTCGGACCTGATGATATCCCGATCTCAAATCAATTTTCGAAAAATATGAGGATCCTTGTAATTGATCAAACAATTCATCAATTCTGGGCAACGGGTATTTATTCTTTACCGTCCTCTTATTTAATTCCCGATAATCGATGCACATACGGAGAGTACCATCTTTCTTCTTCACAAATAACACGGGAGCACCCCATGGCGATGAACTCAGCCTAATAAATCCCTTATCTAACAATTCCTGAATTTGCCCCATCATTTCCCGAATTTCGGAAGGAGCTAATCTATAAGGAGCCCTTGCTACTGGAGACGAACCAGGAATTAATTCAATTTGGTATTCTACATCTCTTACAGGGGGAAGACCAGGCAATTCATCCGGAAACACGTCCGAATATTCAGAAACCACCCGAATATCGGAAATGGATTTCTTTTCTAATTTGACATCTACAACATAGGCCACAAAGGATTCACAACCCTTAACTAAAGACTTCCTAGCCTTTATCATAGATATTACCGGAATACTACCCTTTACACGTTCCCCACGCGCCACAACATATGATTGCTTGGACACTGGGATTTTTATCAACTTTTTATGACAAGAGATGTCGGCTTTGTTTTGACTCAGCCAGTCCATACCAAGAACCACATCAAAACTAGGGATTTGCATCAATAGGAAGGAAATTGGAAATTCATGATCCTCTATTTGTATACTAGCTCCGGCTACCGATGTGGTAACAGGAACTGTCTTACCATCAGCTACCTCAACTTCTAAAGGATTAGAAATCACAGAGGGCATCAATTTCAGTTTATCACAAAATTGCACTGATATAAACGAGCAATTTGCTCCAGAATCAAATAATACACGAGCTGGTACAGAATTAACAAGGAAAGTACCAGTAATCACATCATCAGTAAGCACAGCATCATCCACGGTCATTTGAAAAGCTCGACCCGTAGCAGCTGGTGGAATCTTCCTTTTCTGGCCAGAAGATGAGGAACCTCTAGCCGTACCCGTATCCCGCTTCCTTGCATCAGGACAATCACCCGCTCGATGTCCCTCTTTGTGACACGTCCAACACACATTATTGGGGTAAGTACAATCAATCGCATTATGACCCAACACCCCACATTTCATACACCTAGATGTCCGAATAGAACAAGGCCCGGTATGTTTTGATCGACATCTTGCACAATACGAATTTTCCATCGGAACACCACCATAACTAGTTTTCTTGTTCTGTTGAGAAGGTTGCCATCTTTGTTTTCCTTTACCGGAAGAATCACTCTTCGGTTTCTGCGCATACCTTTCCTTATTTAGCAACCTCCTAGCCACAACATCACTATCCACGGATCGTGCCCACTCAAAAGCCTGAGAAATACTATTAGCCATTCTCACAGTGGTACGATAATCTGGAGGTAAGGTTTTCACAAAATGACTAATCTTATTTCTTTCAGTTGGGACCCACTGTTGCACAAATCTTAATTTCTCAGAAAATTGCCGGATAAGCTCATCGATTGACATCTCATCCGTCTTTCGTAAATCCATGAATTCCTGCCTGACACGATCAAGGTTATATTCCGAACAGAACTGTTTGCATACCTCGGCATGAAAATCTTGCCATTTAATAGAACTCCGTTGTTGTGGAGTGAAATGAGCAGTTATCGAATCCCACCACGACATAGCTTCACCTTTCAACAATTGGACAGTATAGGGAACTTTGTCTTCCTCATCACAATGACAAACCTCTAACTTCCTTTCCACATCACGCAACCAGTCTAAGGTAATCGTAGGATCAGGACTTCCAGAGTAAGAGGATGGTTTACTAGACATGAAAGTTTTAAGAGAACATCCTTTCTTTGGCAACTGAAAAGGTGGAAACAAATGTGCCTGATAACCAGTCGATCCAAATGAAGGAAACGGAATTGATGTCTGAAAATCATAACCCTGCTGCTGTTGTGAAACATAAGGAAAAGTAACCGGAATCCGAGTAGAAGCAGTAATGGGAGGAGTAGTAGTAGCAACATGCGTATAAGTAGGAATGGACCTATGAGATGACCCTGCACGTTCTCTCTCAAGTTCAACTACCCTGTTCTCTAATCTTAGTATATAATCTTGACTAGTTTCAACCTCAGTATTTACCGGATTTGAAGTGCCATTATGATCCACATCTTCTGGAGCGGAGTGAACAGTCGAGACATTATAGAGAGTACGGGGTGGTTGCTCATTTTCTGCCATCTGTCATCAAAACACATCTCAACACTTGTTAATTGTTAGTACTAACATACTAACACATGTTCACACTATAGCTAATCCCACAACCCGGAATGTTTGACAACTCGACACAAAATTTAGGATTGAACACCCTAAGTTGTTCAATTCGCCCAAATCTACGCTCTGATACCAACTTATAACGCCCCTAATTTAGAACGCATTTTTTTTTTTTTTTTTAAAACATCGCGGAAGCAATATCCCATATATATATAACCTTGGATTAACCAAAATATACATAATCATTTACATAAGTATTTCATAATACACTACACAACTAGATGGACGTTACTTTGATCAAAACATTTGACTTAATACAAAAGTCATCAGAGTTTCATCATTGTCGAACATTCCTTCAATTTACTCCAAGACCCGCCCATAACAAAATATATTAACCTGCAAGGAGTAAACAACGAGGGATTAGCACGAAGCTAAGTGAGTTAACTCATCACTAACACTACACTTAGTTTAACACCATGAGTCTACAACAATTTAACACTTTGACTCAACATCACTAGAGGATCGGTGGCCCTTGTGGCACCCTCAGCCGCGGTGGCCCACCAAGCGACACTTACACCAACTGCAGGCCAATACAGTGGTTAACCGATAACGGTTTGCTACCTTTAGTCAACACGAACTCCATTCACAACACATGTTCACAATTCTCGTGTTGACTAACCTGTAGCAAAACGTCCAACAAGTTGACCTCCTTAACACAATAACCAATAGGTTTCTTAACACTTTAACACTTAACACAATTCACAATTCACTTAACACTTTAACACTTGAAGTAACCACATAAGTGATCACCAAACATAGCGAGAGATCAAAGTCCACTCACCTGTTCACTTTAACTTCTGTTGCTCAAGTGACTAAACTCACTGAGTCTTCGCCTTGTCTGTAAACACATCAAAACATTGGAGTCAATAACTAATTCCAATTTCTCACAATTTATATAACACAATTACATGTTGTTAAACAATCATCTCATATCCTATATCACATTGAAATGAAATCAAACACATAATTAATCATCATTCATATTTACTTAATCTATCAATTCAGTACTGCAAGATAACACGCATTGCTAAACCATAATGATTATCGGATTACATTAGCAATTAAACAAAACAGCAAATTTCTGCAGGGCAAGGGAAGCCGCCGGCTTCCCCTTCAAGCCGCCGGATTCGAAGGCAAGCCGCCGGCTTCCAAGACAAGCCGCCGGCTTCAACACCTTTTCACCAGCCTCACTTTGTACCCGAGCTCAAAATAAGAAGCCGTTTGGACGAAGCCGTCCGGCTTCAAGGCCAAGCCGCCGGCTTAAAGAACAAGCCGCCGGATTCAATGCCAAGCCGCCGGCTTCTAATGGAAGCCGCCGGCTTCCTCTGTTCTTCAGACCTGGGCAGCAGCAGCTAGAACACAACACGAACAAAACGAACCAAAAACCCAAAATCGACCAAAACTCAGTTTGTAACTCAGATTTTTACCACTTTCAATGTACCATAACATCAAGTAACATAATACACCTTAAATTCTAACAACAATTCATCACAAATCCTCAAAATCACTATAACCTAACTAACACATATTCAAACCAAAACGTAAGGATTCATCACAATTTCTTCATGAAATCAATTCATTCTTATGTTCATCAAGCTCATGTAATCACCTTACAAGTATCAATTCAACTTATAAATCCACAAATCTTACAATCAACAATTATCTAATAATATCAAATAAGTTAGTTTAAACTTACTTATAAAATGAAGAACACAACTAGAGATGAAGATGATGATGATCTAACAAGGATTCAAGCTTCAATTCCTTAATAAATTGGTTACTAGCTTTTGATTTGGTAAGTTTTGTGGCTAGTTTTAGTTAGGTTAGAAAATAGATGAAGAATGAGGAAATTGGGGAAAAATGATCGATCATCCCTTTTTATTTAAACCGTCCCATATTCTTCACAGTACACTATTATACCATCTTTTGATCTATTGTCTGGAACCTAAATACTAATTGCGAGAAAAGTATTTTATTTTACCGTCGTCTAAGATTATTTAAAACAATTAATATTTTACTAGTCACATTATCTCCTGAGACTTATTTACCTATTTATTTCACAATCAACATATTCAAACAATTAAATATACGTATTTAAAATTAAATAATACCTGATTCTACTGGGCCCAATTTCAGGGTGTTACAGTTACCAGGGTTAAATCCAAGTGTAAGATCTATTTCTCGCTCATCCATCTTTACTGAAAGTAGACATGGTAAAATTTAACTCAACTTACTTAACATTTACAAGTCTACTTTATCAATACTTCTAACACATAACACTAACAATAGCTAATAGCTTATCCTCTAATGTTTCGTGATTTCCATGGATACCCATATGGTAATATGATAATCATTGCGTTGGCCAGGCGCACTAATTACCGTATTACAATATAACATATCCAAAGTCTACACGACACACTTTGATTCAAAATCATTAGCAACACATAATCTCATACACATAACAGTTCTAAATCATGCTCAATACAATAATTAAATGGTCTAAGATCAAGTACCCACTAATGGTGAATACCCGAATCCCTTAAACCGTGCTCTGATACCAACTTGAAACACCCCGAAACGTGAACAAATTTTTTTTTTTTTTTTTTAAAACATAACACTTCTAATTACTTTTACTTACTTATAGTGGTCCCAAAACACTGGCTATTACATTACTTAATTATAATCAACATTCAAAAATGAAAGTTGCTGGACACAGGCTGAATCCGGCCGGATTTACGGGAATCCGCCGGATTCCCAACGACTTCAGACCCAACTTTTGACCAGAACTGAAACTAAGCAATCCGTTCTTGAATACGCCCCGGAATCCGCCCAGATTCATGGCAATCCGCCGGATTCCCATGAATCCGACCGGATTCCCACTTCCTACAGCAGATTCCTAAAAACTGCACATTTTCATACCAAAACACGAACTTTGACAACGCATAACTCTTAATCTGTAATACCTGGGATTGTAAAATTTTGCAGACATCTTTCAAATGGTCAAATTAACATAACTCAACTTTCACTTTTTCAAAATTCTCGTTTTAACCCATTTTGACACATGAACTAGTTTTCGACCATTTTTGACCAGAAATGTTAACATGTCAAATTCTAAACCAAAGCAAATCTGACCTTCAACTTTTGACTACACATTTCAACTTGAATTTAGAACTTGTGAAAACCAAAACCATTGACTTTCGACCAACTTGACCCATTTTGACACTTAAGCACTTAATGACCCATTTGGGTACCAAATTGACCCATTTCAATCTTTGACTCTCCAATCACCTACACTTTTACTCAGTTGACTTTACAAAGTCAAACAAAACACTTTTCATTCACATGTACATAAGCTTTAACATTTCAAGTCTCACTAATCTAACTTTAACCAAAACATTAAACTTCATCAAACCATATGTCTTTCACAAGTGAGACTTACTAACTTTTACAAACTTTGACTAAAATCTTAAACTTTACAAACGGGGGTGTTATTGTATCGTAAGCATGATCAAAAGGGATAAAACTCATTACCAACCAAGCAATGAGCTCCACCACTAGCTTTCCATAACCTTCTTTCCCGATTCCTCCTTTACCTTACTTGAACTTCCTGAAACATGTTAAACACAACGAATAAGCATAAATGCCTAGTAAGTAAATGGACTCTAACAATCAAAATCTGCAACAAGTTAGGGATCCATAACATCTAACATGCCAAATTCCGAAGAATTGACATCAAACTAAGCTAATGACAAAGTCATTACTTAGATACCACCAAGCGAATGATAAATCACTCCTTGGTTCCACATGTCCAAATACTTACCTTATCACTTGCACAAACAATAACTTGAACTCTTTCACACTTGATCACCTATTCACATAATCACATAAACACTTATCAATTACACATTTAACTACTCTTTCTTACTTCTCACATAATACTTAGGTGCTAAATCACATAACACCCATATTTCTAACATAAATCCCATACAATTAATATCTAATCACATGTAATATGGGTAATTAACATTAGTTCTTACCATTACTATCACAAATCACCAAGAACTTAACTTCTTAGTGATCTTACCTATACATAAACAATTCAATTACCCATAAAACACATGATTAGAGATTATCAATACAACTAACATGAATTATATGTTCTTTCTAACTTAATAACATGTATGGAACTTAATTACAACCAATTACCCATCAATTTCACTAACTTAGGGTTTTATGTTCTTAAACCCTAACTTAGTTAAACAAAGAGGGAGTTGATTCATACCTTACAAAAGCTGAATTGAAGCTTAGAAACCTCAATTAATCAAAACCCTAGTTTGATTCACCTATTCTTCTTGTTTCTCTCTCTAAAATCGCCTCTCTCTCTCTCTAAAAATGTTCTGTACGTATTTTCTGTTCTTCAGTAATAAGGATTTCAGTAGAATCAAGTAGAAGCTGGGTTTTATTTACAATCTTTTCACATAAACCCCTCATCTTTGCTAATGTGGCAGTTTCTACCCTCTAACTCAAGTTTCTTTACATAGTTAGTTTCACTAACTAATTCTAACACATAACAATTATTTCACATAACATAATATTATATACATATAATTTAAATAACTAAACGCATATAATATAATTTAAACTTACAAAAATTTGGGGCGTTACAAATAATAATAATAATAATAATAATAATAATAATAATAATAATAATAATAATAAATAAATAAATAAATAAAAATTTATAATTACATTTCTTATAAAAAAACATTATTTTATTAGGCGATTAATTAAGAGCAACAATGAATATCAAACCTTATAACTCACATAGCACAACATATATAAGTGGTAAACTGCTTTAGTAGTATCAATTTGTTACTGCCAAAGTGAATGTATTACGTGTACGTATATGTGATACACCACATAATTAATTAACTAATTTATTAAATAATATGATAATGTACATGAATTAATTTAATTTGGAAATGTATTGTAACACCTTAAAATTCAAAAGTATTATTTTGGTAAAAGCAAAAATAATTGTTTTAAGTTATTATTGTTTTAAGTAATATAAAATAATAATAAGTGTAATCGGTTTTTAAGTTCTAGACAATGATAAGTACGGGGAATAAAATTAATACAGAAACATATAGATATGTACATACAGATACATGTTTATCTCATTACTATTCCAAAAACATTCCAGACACATTTCAAGAATTAGAGAAAATCGCAGGAACCATTCTCCAACACCAAAATCAGTTTCTAATCTTCCATTCAAACTAGAGAAATTAAAATAATCATCTTTTGATCATTCCTAACATCAAGAAAGTAAGTATTCTTCATGATTTTAACCTAAAAATAGGTTTTCATGTGGTTTTGTATAATTAGTAAAATTAATCCGAAATTAGGGTTGGGAATTTAGTTAGTTGAGGTTAATTAAAATTATTATGAGTTTTGGTAAACATAAAACAAGTTGTATGTGATTGAATCACAACTTGTGTTCTCGAGTGAATTCATGGGTTTTGCTAAATTCTTGTGAATTCAAGTTATAAGCTTATAAGTGTAATTAGAAGTGTTAATAGAGTATTGTTGTGGGTAGATTTTTATCTAACTTTGCAGGATCCTTACCAGCATCATAATACTATTACTCAGGTATGGAAGTTGTTTACATTTATTATTCGTATCAAAGGATATTGATGGTTTGTAAGTCTGCATTCAGGATCACGGATATAACTGAGGATCCTGGGAGTATCTTTATTATTTGTCTTGCAGGATTCTATTCAGGATATATTTATCTAACACAATTATGCAGGATCCTGGACCAGTAAGATATTTATTTAAGGATCCTATGATCAATCTCGGAGTACACATAGCTCAGGATCCTGGACTTATCTTAGTTCAGGTTCATGAACTATATAACACGTTTATTTTCTTAAGTATTGACCAGGTCTTGGGAGGACGCGTCAACTGAACTGTACTCTTGATTATGTGGCGAGCTCTTGATACGATTTTATGAAGACTAAGTCGCCAGCACGTGTAAAATGAAGTCAAAAGAGACGTTGGGAGTCTTCATCATTCCTCGGAGGATCCCTGATTTCTCGGAATTATTGTTATACACTCTTAGTATTTAAACGAGGCTCGGATGATCATTTAGGTTAACGTTTACTCACTATTTTCACCTGTAAACACTCACACACTCTGCTCTCACTCTCGTTTACGATCATTTCATCAACACTTAGCTAAAATCACACACAAATTCACTTAGCCGATCATCCTTGTACTCTTAGTTTGTAATCAATTAATTTCATTTTTATAAGATTAACAAAGGCAAGGATCGTTTGATCCTTCCCGAGGTTTTGTGCCGGCGATCAACCTTGATCAAGGGCTTTCCTCGTATATCATCGTGTCGATTTTATTTACTTGTCATTTATATCGCTTACATAGCATTATGTTTACATTTTTATCGTCAACATTGTCATTGTCTTTAATTTACACTCGAACTTTGATATTAAAACGTTTGTTCAACAAGGATCCATGGATTCAATCAATCTTTTTAACACAAAATATTGACTTACTAATAGAGATAATCGTGTAAAGGCGTAATTATCTTGATAGTAATTTTTACACCTGACCTCACAAACTAATTTTTGATCACTTAATTGCTTTTAGTAATTTTTGACCAAAACAATTTGGCGGCTTGGCGCCCACCGTGGGGCAATTGGTGTCTTGTTTGATCCAATTTTTGTTAAAATCCTTGTTGAGTCATTTTTTCCAAAAATTTATGTCAAAAATGTCGAGCCAAGGACGATCTACATCATCCACCATGCCATCATCATCGTCTGCTAGAACTACTCTTCCTCCTGCTCCACCTCTCACATCATCTCAACAACAGCCGCAAAATGTCTATCAAAGGCTTTCGTCGGCTGGATCCACTTCTATGTGGACTGGATTCTTATCGGATCCAGACCCTGTTATGATTGCTAACCGGGATATCGTGTCTATGTTTACGCAGGTTAAGGAGCAGCTTCAACGAGTGGAGAGAAGCAACGAAATCCTGAGAAAGGATGTGGAGGACATGAGGACTAGGAGCAATGTTCCGGTTTCTCAAGTTACTACTCCTATCCGAAGCAGGATCCTTGATTTTGGCACTCCTCCATCAGCGGAACATCAAGGAGATTTCATATCTATGCAAGGGAGCACTAGGATCCCAGATCCAATATTTGCTACAGGAATTTCTACATCAAGGGGTCAACAATCTAATCCAGGTGTCCTGATAGTGGTAACATGTTCAATAATTTTACTTCTAATAATACTGTTGGGACTAACAATTTTCAGGATCCTGGAGTTAGCCCTATGATGGTAAGAGAAATACAGAAATTGAAGGATATGATATCAAGCGTCCCTGGAGTTGTACAACCAATTCCAGAAGTTGCACCAACGGCGCATAGGATCTCGAGATTTGCACCACCTATCTGTGATGCTGAGATCCCAAAGTGATTTCAGACACCTAATATGAAGCTGTATGATGGAACGACGGATCCTGAGGAGCACATTGCGCAATACAGGGAGAGGATGGAAATCATTCCAATTCCTTCTGATCTTAAAGAAGCATGTTTATGCAAGGGCTTTGGCTCTACTCTCACAGGATCCGCGCTAAAATGGCTATTGAACGTTCCTCCTTACTCTATTGCTACATTTGCTCATTTGGTTAATTTATTTAATAATCAATTCTCTTGCATTAGGACGTTTGAAAAATTAACAACTGATCTATATAGAATTGTCCAAAAAGCTAACGAGTCTCTTCGAGATTTTGTAGGGAGATTCGGGAGAGAATCCTTGAACATACCTAATTTGGATATGCCTACTGCCGTACAAGCCTTTAAGATGGGAATCAAAAGGGATTCCCCATTTTATGAGGATCTTGTTATGAATCCTTGCAGGAACCTCGATGAAGTCAGAAACAGGGCTTTAAGGTTTATTATGCTGGAAGAGGATGCGATGATACAGAAGAGGGTGGATACTCAATCAACATACGATAGACCTAACAGGAAGTCAGACTCGTCCTCATTCAGATCAAACCGTAACAAACCTTATACCAGAAATAAGGATCGTCGTGTGAATACGGTTGACGAAGATGACGAAGAATATCCTAAAATAACTGATTATAATTTTTCTGTAGATACAACAGATATATTGTGTGCCATGCAGGATCTAGGAGACAAGGCAAGATGGCCGTAGAAGAACGACAAACCTTATGCATGGAAGGATAAATCTAAATGGTGTGCCTATCATGAGGATTTCGGCCACACAACTGAGAATTACATAGCTCTCCGGAAATAGATCAGTCATCTACTCAACAAAGGATACTTGAAGGATCTGCTTGGGAAAAAGAAGGATCACGTGAAGGATCATGACGGAGTTTAGGATCCTGAGTCTCAGGATAATCGCAGGATCCCTACTAGAGCAGGATCCCCATCTTCAGACGCCAAGGTAATCAATTTTATTTCTGGTGGTTCTGATATATGTGGCACCTCTTATCCTGCAGCAAAGAGGCATGTAAGGGAATCTAAGTCAGAAAAGCCATATAAACCTACAAGGACTTCCATGAAGAAAGATGAGAAGGTCATAGCATTTGATAAGGATGATCTGCAAGATGTTTAGGATCCTCACCATGATGGTTTGGTTATTACTCTCTATGTTGCCAATCACTTTGTGCGAAGGATCCTGATTGATGGAGGAAGCTCAGTCAACATCATTCGTCTGGAGACTCTGAAAAGAATGGGTATCCCAGAATCAGAAATCACTTCGAGATCCACTGTATTGGTAGGATTCAGCGGAGAAGCAAAGAATACGGTTGGTGATATCAAGTTACCAATCTACATTGAAGGGGTAAACTCTATTCAAAAGTTCTGTGTTATGGATTGTTTGTCAAGCTATAACATTATCTTAGGAAGACCATGGTTACATGATATGAAAGCGGTACCGTCGACGTATCATCAATGTGTCAAGTTACCAACTCCATGGGGGGTGGTCAAGATCAGCAGTGACCAACAAGAAGCAAAGGATTGTTATACAATGTCAATAAAATCTACTGCCAAGCCTCCGTCAGCATAGAAATTAAAGAACAAGGCATGGGATGTCCTGGATACAAAGGAGCAGGACGTCAAAGAAGTGTCGCTGAGCTCGAAGGATCCTGAAGAAAGAGTGCTTATAGGGTTAAGCATCCCAGAGGATCTTGAACAGAATCTGATGAAATTCTTGAATCAGAGGAAATCAACTTTTGCCTGGAAGCCAGAGGATATGACAGGTATATCTAAGGATATTATAACTCATAAACTTGGAATTGATAATAGTTTCAGGACAGTTCAACAAAAGAGAAGGAAATTTGCACCGGAAAGGAATGCTATTATCCAGGCAGATGTTGAAAGATTACTTGCTGCTGGCATGATAAGGGAAGTAAAGTTTCCAAGATGGTTGGAAAACGTGGTGGTGGTACAAAAGAAGAATGGGAAATGGAGAGTGTGCGTGGACTATACGGATCTCAATAAAGCCTGCCCGAAGGATCCTTTTCCATTGCCTCATATAGATTCAATGGTGGATGCCACGGCTGGGCATGAGATCCTAACTTTTATGGATGCTTCATCAGGATTTCAACAAATTCAGATGGAACCTTCAGACCAGGAAGACACAGCCTTCATAACCCTCACAGGTATTTATTGTTATATTGCTATGCCTTTTGGTCTTAAAAATGCAGGTGCAACATACCAAATGCTAGTCAACATGATGTTCAAAGACCAATTGGGAAGCACAATGGAAGTATACATTGATGACATGGTAGTAAAGTCAAAGAAAACTGAGGATCATCTTCAGGATCTTAAGGTGGCCTTTGACATTCTGGATCAGTATAACATGACGCTCAATCCTGTTAAATGCCACTTTGGAGTGGGGGCAGGAAAGTTCTTGGGATATATGGTGACCAAGAGAGGGATAGAAGCTAGCCCAGAACAGATCAAAGCCATTCTTAATCTAAAGTCTCCATCAAGTCCAAAGGATATACAAAGGTTAACGGGAAGGATAACAGCTCTGAACCATTTTATTTCAAGATCCTCAGACATATGCAAGGAATTCTATGATATCCTCAAAAAGAACAGAAAATTCGAGTGGGGAGAAAGGCATGAAGCTGCATTTCAAGAATTGAAGGATTACTTGTCATCAGCTCCTTTATTGATGTAGACTGAGAATGGTGAACCATTGTTTCTCTATTTATCGGTATCCAGAAATGCTGTAAGTGCAATGCTCGTGAAGGATCATGAAGGGCAACAACATCCTGTGTACTATGTAAGTAAAAGCCTATTAGATGCTGAAACCAGGTATTCTCATCTCGAAAAACTTATACTTGCATTAGTCATGGCATCAACTAAACTTAGGCATTATTTTGAAACATTCCCTATCCATGTAAGAACCAATTATCCTATTAAAAACGTTTTGTGAAAACCAGAAATGTCAGGACGTTTAGCTAAATGGTCTGTAAAATTAAGTGCTTATAATCTAATTTATGAACCTGGGAATGCAATTAAATCTCAAGCTTTAGCGGATTTTATTGCCGACTTTACAAGTGATCTCCAAAATGAAGTAGATTTAGAAGTGCAAGAACTAAATCAAATAAGTGAAAGATGGACATTATATACTGATGGTGCTTCTAATGTAAAAGGGACTGGATTAGGAATTGTATTAAAATCACCTCAAGGTGATATCATGCCTCAAGCCAGAAGATGTGAATTTCAAGCTACAAATAATGAGGCAGAATATGAAGCATTAATTGCGGGATTACAATTAGCTAGGGATATTGGAATAAAATACTTAAATGTATACGTTGACTCATTATTAATTGCTAATCATTATAATGGATCGTATACTGTAGAAGTAGATAGATTAGCTGCGTATTTGGAGATTGTTAAGAATCTTGCAGGTAGCTTCGAGATCTTCGACATTCAACAGGTACCACGTGAGGACAACACTGAAGCGGATGCTTTGGCTAATCTGGGATCAAGTCTAAGGATCCCACTGGATGTCAAAATACCAATTATACATATTGCAGCGCCTGCCATCGCTGATAAGGATCACAACGAAGAGCAAGTGTGTGACATTGAGGATCCTCAGCCTGGAGACAAATCGAATGCATCAGGTTCTGTGGGCAAGTCGGGACCATGGATGCAGCCGATTATGGAATATATACAACACGATGTGATCCCTAAGGATGAAAACAATCCAAAAGCCTTTAGGTTAAAGGTATCCCGTTTTACTATTGAAAATGGTATATTGTATAAAAAAATCACTTGCAGGATCATTATTGCGATGCCTTGAGGATCCTGAAGCAAAAGCAGTTCTCAAGGATATACATGAAGGCGATTGTGGGAATCATTCTGGGGGTAGAGCATTATTTTCAAAAGTTTTAAGGACATGATACTTCTGGCCTACTATGAAGAAGGATTCCATGGATTTTGCTCGCAAATGTGATGCTTGTCAAAGACACGGAAACATCCATCATCAACCAGCAGAACCGATGCATCCGATTATTTCACCATGGCCGTTTATGAAATGGGGGATGGATATTGTTGGAAAACTACCTGTTGCTCCAGGAGGAAAAGTGTTATGCTTGCAATGTTGGATTATTTTTCAAAATGGATTGAAGCTGAAGCATTCGTTCAAGTAAAGGAAAAGGATGTTATCTCATTCATCAAGAGAAATATCCTCACAGGGTTTGGGATCCCGGCAGAAATAGTGTGTGACAATGGATCTCAATTTATTGGAAGAAGAACAACTAAGTTTTGTGAAAGTTGGGGAATCAAGATGATAACTTTAACTCCAGTCCATCCTCAAGCCAATGGACAAGCAGAATCTAGCAATAAAATTATAATCAATAATCTGAAGAAGAGGCTGGATGCTAAGAAAGGAAGATGGGCTAAAGAATTGCCTTTTGTTTTATGGGCCGATAGGACCACAGAAAAGGAGGCAACTAAGAAAACTCCTTTTGCTTTGGTGTTTGGATCCGAAGCTATGATCCCAACAGAGATGGTAATCCCAACGGCAAGATCCCGGATGCAGACTTTGGAAGCAAACAAGGAAGCGTTGATTCAGGATCTGGATACTGTAGATGAGTTAAGGGATCGTGCTAAATTCAGGATTGCAGCATACCAACAGAGGATTTCAAGATCCTACAACAAGAATGTCAGGATAAGAAGGTTTCGAGTAGGAGATTTGGTATTAAGGAAACTATTTCAAAATGCTAAGAATCCTGCAGAAGGAAAGCTAGCACCAAAGTGGGAAGATCCATATTTAATAGATTCGGATGCTGGAAAGGGGGCATATTGGTTGGCCAATATGGATGGTGAACTACTTCCAAGATCCTGGAATGCCATTCATTTGAAGCTCTACCATGTGTAAGTTGAATGTTTTTATTCAACATAAAAGGTACTCCTGTATTCCTTAACTTTTCATTGATTTTAATACTTTTTATTATATATGTATGTGTGTATTATAATTATATATATGCATGAAAGTTTATTATGATTATGATTCTCATTGAATACCTTACTGACTTAAGCATCGGAGGGGTGTTAGGAAAACTAACACCCATCTTTACCCAAGATTTTGTATTTGTTGTAGTTCATATACTTAAGGATCATGGAATGAAGATTAGGGGTTGGCCACCTCTCCTCCGTTAAGGATCCCAGTGATTCTCTAAGGTTTAGAGGTTTCCGTACGGATAAACACCTCTCTACGAAAAGGGTTTTGACACCTCACCGGGTGCGCACGATGTTTGATTATAGTGCCACAGTTAGGGAATCGGTGATGCCTCTGGTACCCGACAACTTCATTTCCATTGGCCTATAGATCAAGCGCTAACGAATGTCGATACTGATGTGCACTATACGTATCGATCTAAGGTTTGTGTCGTTTTCACGTCACTCTAAGGTTTGTAATGTTTTCACATTACCAATTGGTTAGGCATTTTCATGTCTCAAATAGCGTAGCCCAAGAATCAAACGGTTTGTAATGTTTTCACATTACCTAAGTGATTTGGCATTTACATGTCACTTTTATAGTTTTCATAAACTATCCAATGGTTATAATGTATCCACATTATCAAAATTTTCATTGGTTAAGTCTAATAAATAACTTAATTAGCTCTAATGTTTTCATGATTATCAAAAGCTGTTTTGATCTAAGGATCGCAAAATCTTTTTAAGATCACAACATTTTTCAAAAAACAAATTGTTTTCACAATTATTTGACAAATTATTAACGTTTATATGTTATAGGAATTACTCATTGGGAGTTCCTCATTATCAGCAGTTTATTTTAGGATCTTGAAGTCTCAGGATCCTAAATTCCAGTTTATATGAAATACGGTTAAGGATCCTTGAATCTGAGGATCCCTATCCCGTCATTATCTCAGATCCAGTTAAGGATCCTTGAAGCCTGTAATGTTGAGAAAATCTTCTCATTATCCTGGATGTATTCTGAGGGAATCTTCTCAGGATCCTGTTTCTAAGCAACTATCGAGTAAACATATATATGTATACTGAGGGAATCTCCTCAGTATCCTGAAGACACAAGATGTAGATAATATCCTAATATTATTAACAGCAAAAGTCTAAGGATTGTCTAAATCCTTAGATTGAGTTCAAAAGAAGTGCAGAAAATTAAAATTGTCTTGTGGCCAACATAAACCACAGTCATACACAACCATGATTGACCATACCAGGTCAATCTCTCCCCAAATAATTGTTTATTACAGACACAACCCAAAAGGAACAAGTAAACATCAAAATAAAAGTCGGGCTGCGGCTAGTTAAATGCCATCCTCGCCCTAGGATCCTTCACTGTCAATTGGATCATCTGCTGGTGCAACGTCTTCAACGAACTTAGAAGTGGATGCCTCTCCTCTGCCTGAGATGTCGATGATCTTTATTGAGGGTGCTTTAGTTGCGCTTCTTTTAGGAACCTTAGATCCCCCGAGACCAATAAAGAACGGTTTCATGACGTAGTTGTCTTTCATTTTCTCCAGCTTATCCTTCCACCCTTTGACGTCCCACAAACTGGAATCCAAACCATTCTCAGCGGCTTCCGTAGCCATGTGAATCTTCGATTCCAATACGGCGATGGTAGCATCTTTCTTTACTTCTTCCAGAAAAGCGTGATCTGATTTTTCGACAAGCATGACCTCAAGGGTCTTGATTTTCTGCTGGGCTTTCTCCAGTTCAAGTGTCCTCTTCTTGAGAGTGGCGGTCAGAGCGTCGACTGTCTTTACTTTATCTGTATACTCCTCTATTATAGTATCTGTAGCCTGATAAAAAAATTAGAACCGGATTCTCTTTGAGAAAGAACTAAAGGAAAAGGGCCTTACTATCAGGAGGTTAGAAGCATGGTTGTTAATGTCGTATAACTCTTCTACTTTTCTCTTTTTAGAGAGAAAGTGTGTGGAAAAAGGTTTGAATCTTGGATCGCCGATTGCTTCTTTTTGAGGACAGACTTCTGGATCAATATCGGATAGAGTGAAGTGCACTGAAGGATCAGAAAAGAATTAGAAAGCCGAAGGGAGGAATTATAAATAAGAAAAATGAAAAATTACCTGACATCGTTGAGTCGTATTACGGTTGTTGATTATCGGATGCGATTTTTTACGAGGATTTGCTATAAGAACTGGGTTCTAAGATGGTTTTAAACGAGAAATGGCGAAGAAGAAGGATGAAAGAGAAAAGGATTCTTATGATGATTTGATGTGATAAGGGTTTAATAACTATCAGAAAATGATTAATACCCAGGCGCGATTTCCGATACACGTCAAATACTACACCTAACACGTTTAGAGCGGTTACCTTGAGAAGTTACAACGTTCAAGGATCCTTAAAAACGTTATAACTTCGGGGGCAATTGTTGTTGGTAGATTTTTATCTAACTTTGCAGGATCCTTACCAGCATCATAATACTATTACTTAGGTATGGAAGTTGTTTACATTTATTATTCGTATCAAAGGATATTGATGGTTTGTAAGTCTGCATTCAGGATCACGGATATAACTGAGGATCCTGGGAGTATCTTTATTATTTGTCTTGCAGGATCCTATTCAAGATATATTTATCTAACACAATTATGCAGGATCCTGGACCAGTAAGATATTTATTTAAGGATCCTATGATCAATCTCGGAGTACACATAGCTCAGGATCCTGGACTTATCTTAGTTCAGGATCATGAACTATATAACACGTTTATTTTCTTAAGTATTGACCAGGTCTTGAGAGGACGCGTCAACTGAACTGTACCCCTGATTATGTGGCGAGCTCTTGATACGATTTTATGAAGACTAAGTCGCCAGCACGTGTAAAATGAAGTCAAAAGAGACGTTGGGAGTCTTCATCATTCCTCGGAGGATCCCTGATTTCTCGGAATTATTGTTATACACTCTTAGTATTTAAACGAGGCTCGGATGATCATTTAGGTTAACGTTTACTCACTATTTTCACCTGTAAACACTCACACACTCTGCTCTCACTCTCGTTTATGATCATTTCATCAACACTTAGCTAAAATCACACACAAATTCACTTAGCCGATCATCCTTGTGTGTGACACCCCCAAATTTAATGATTTGCGGAAGCTCGATTTGGGTGTCACTAATCAATATACAAAGCACATAAGATATATAATGAACGACCACTATATGCGTCGTTTTAAACTTGTATTAATAAAGTAAACGTTTACATCAAAAAAATAATGTTACATTAGCTCGGTTCCTGAAATTGAGAGATTACATAGCATAATTACTTTTACAAAATATAATAATGCAATCAAATCTCTAGTTGTATGTATGATGACTCGAGCTAATAATCCCTGCCTGTGCAGCCAACCTACTGCTGGGTACCTGTGATAAATACTAAAATGGGTCAGCGAAAACGCTGGTGAGCTCACAGGTTTGTATGTCAATGTATAGTTGTAAGAACCGCAAGATTTATATTGAATTTAAAATGCAATTAAGCAAGATAAAAGTTATACAATCCATGAGCACATAGTCTGAGCTTAACTTGAGCGCTAGGTCCAATTAAGGAAACCTAACTAGTGTTGCCTCCTACGAGTGTCTAATCCACACTCGTCTTCCCAAATGCTAATACATCCGTTTGACCGGTTAGTGCGTGCTAACCCGGATGAGGATTGTCAATCCCATATGATATCATATACTAACATTCACGCTAAAATATTAGAGACTATGCTATAGAGGACTTTAAATTGATTAGCTTGAAACTCATGTAGTATTTGGAGGTTGGTACTTGCGTTCTACTTGTAAAACAAAATAGAGTAGTAATATCACACCCCTAGTTGTAAAATAGTGAAAATGGGGCCATGAGACTCACCTGAGTCTTGAAGTATTTAATTTAATAAACTTGAAGTAATTAGCTGTGAATTGATGTCCAAGGACTTGAAACCTGAATGTGTTCACGACACTTGATTGTTATTAATTATACCGGTATCTCGAAAGACTACCTTTGTAGTTGTTATACAACTATATATATATATATATATATATATATATATATATATATATATATATATATATATATATCCAAATTACTACGATTTGGTTGATTGTTTTGTTACAAGTTACTACGACTTGTTTGATTGAATTGACACAAGTTACAACGACTTGTTTGATTGAATTGATACAAGTTACAACGACTTGTTTGATTTTTGAAGTATGTTTTGAAAACGCGTACGGCCCGTTGGTGGTTTAGTTGGAATAATAATCTCAACATATCTATATTTGTTTGAAGTGTTATGCTTGAAAAACATGTTTCAATGTCCCTTAGAAGTTATTTTGTTTAATCGTTTGAAGTTCCAAATGTCTAACACTTAGCTTGAAATTAAATTGTAAATCTGCTGTGTTTTGCGACACTATATGCGACACAAGGACACGTCATGCGACACAACGGTTGTGTCGCATAAAAGTGCGACACAATATCTATACGACACAAGGGTTGTGTCGCATAGATTCGAGATGCTGATTTAACAGCGACATAAGGGTTGTGTCGTATGGAAATACGACATAAGATGCGACATAAAATACGACACAATATTGTGTCGCATACGGTACGACACGAAGGGTTTCATACAACACAAAATACGACATAAGGATTTTATGCGACATAACATGCGACACAATGCTTGTGTCGCAAAGATGAACGCCAGCCCAGAAACATCGGCTGTTCGTGATTTTCCACCCCAAAACCCAAATCAAACTCATTTTTAGGCTATGAAATCGTGTTTTCTTCATATATTTGGACATATATAAGTTATGTAAACATTAAATTATCAAAACAATACATCAAAATGAGTAAATCTAAGTTTTTAGAATTTTTCTTACAATTGCAAATCGAAGGAGATGGAGTCCGAAAATGATGTTGTTGCTTTTGTAAATCTTGTTCCCCTTGTAGTGGTGATTCCGAAAATGTGATTTTTGGGTGCCGATTCGTGAAATCCGAAAATTATGGATGAGAGGGTTTGAGAGAGTTTTTGAGTGGATGTGTGTTTGGATGTGATGAAAATGAAAGAAAGAGAGGAGGAGAGGTGGGGTGTAGGTGAAAGCCTCACCTCGCAGTCTCCGTCCCGTGCTCCGCGTGGTGTTCGTTTTCTCCGTCATGTAATGTTAAATATTTATTTTATTCATTTAATTGTCCGTTTTAAATTCCAAATCATTATAAAGTGTTTTTATTGTAATATTTTACCAATTATCTATTTATGGTGTTTAAAATGAAATCCGTTTTATTTGTTTGCGCGTTTGTATTTTTAATCGCGTATACATTAATTGTGTAATAAAATATGGATACGAAATGTCATAATAAATAATATTCTAAATAAAATTGAGTTATTAAATAATATTTGTATTACTTAATAAAATTGTTCACCAACTTCCGCATTTATTGTATCGAAATTCATTCGATTTGAAACTCGTACGATTTAAACAAACCGCATAATTGTGTAGATATATATTCAACAATATATATAATAATTGATACATTAATTAGCCTAACACAGAACTAATTACATGTATTAAAAGTTGATTAGGCACTAAATTCTAGTCCTAAATTGACGGGTGTCACATTGTGCTCTTAGTTTGTAATCAATTACTTTCATTTTTATAAGATTAACAAAGGCAAGGATCGTTTGATCCTTCCCGAGGTTTTGTGCCGACGATCAACCTTGATCAAGGGCTTTTCTCATATATCATCGTGTCGATTTTATTTACTTGTCATTTATATCGCTTCCATAGCATTCTGTTTACATTTTTATCGTCAACATTGTCATTGTCTTTAAATTACACTCGAACTTTGATATTAAAACGATTGTTCTTCAATCAATCTTTTTAGCACAAAATATTGACTTACTAATAGAGATAATCGTGTAAAGGCGTAATTATCTTGATAGTAATTTTTACACCTGACCTCACAAACTAATTTTTGATCACTTAATTGCTTTTAGTAATTTTTGACCAAAACAAGTATGATTATGATGTTGAACAAGTAATTAAAGTGGTAAGTTGATTATGAAATGTTGAGTTAAAGATTAATTATGAACATGAAAGATGAAATTGATTAGCTTAATGAAAAGTGATCATGGTTTCATGAGTTAGTGATAATTCAAGTGACTAGTAGTTGAAAGAGTTGTTATAGTATGATAGTGATGATGAAAGAATGAAAGAATGAGTAGTTGATTAAAAGTTTAGTTTGGTTAACCCAATTGGATGATGGGTTAATGATTTAATTAGTTGATTATGATGATTAGTAGTTGTTAAATATGTTGTTATATTTATGTTCTATGATAGGTACTCAAGGAAATGGTTTCATAATCAAGTGATAAAGTGCATTATTGCCTAAGAAGTAAAGGTGAGTGACATAGGGATTAAATAAGTATTGGTTGTGTGTTTTGGATTGCTTATGTGCAAGAGGTTCACATAATCAATGGAAGTGATTAGTTATATTTTATTTTAATGATTGTTGTTAATCATTGTTGCTAGTTGTTGATTAGCTTGATTAGTAACTTGTTGATTTGTGTGGAAAGATGTAAAATGTGCATAGTAAAGATTAGTGTAATTAGATTCATAAATCCATGGTAGTAAGGATTGGGATTAGAATAGCTAATGTATATTAGCTATGATTATGATTAGATTGAATAGTTGATTGTGCTTAATTGTAATTATTGCAAGATGTGATGATTAGTTGAAAGAAGTTGTTAGTAGTTGTTCAATGGTAACAGATGATCAAATTTGCTAACTTATGTTAGCCGTTGCAGTGATTAGATTAGCTAACTTATGTTAGCTATTGCGATTAGTCTAGCTAACTTATGTTAGTTAGTGTGATTAGAGTAGCTAATTTAAATTAGCTACCGTTGTAATTAAATGATCAGATGTTGCAGCACATGTGCGTAGCAAAAAGATGAAAGCAGATTCGATCAGTGAAAGATTTGTTTTATGATTGCTCAGTGGTCATTGGTTTAAGCAGATATGTATTATTGATATTTGTTATATGTTGATTAGTTTTGTGAATTAGTTATTTAATTACTTATGTACTCACTAAGCTTTATGCTTATCCCGTTCAGTGTTTTATGTTGTAGGTGTTTGGTTCGGTTGAACCAAATGGATAGAAGGAGTAGATTTTGGTTGCAAGAACATAGCGTGTAATTCGGGTTCAGTACGATTTATTCTTTGAAACGCGATCTAGCTCTCTTGTGTTCGGACAGCATTAGTTAGTGTTAAACTTGAGTTGGATTGATTTTGTTCTTGGGAACAAGATCCAGCCACTCCTAGCCCGGATCGCGTTTGCAAGTGTAATTTGGTAACAGAATATTTTGAACTGTGGAACGCGATCCAGCCACTCCTAACCCGGATCGCGTTTGCTAGTTATAATCTGACGAATTTGACAACTTGTGACTTGTGCACTTATGATTATTTAACTAATATTGAAAGTATAGTATATGTAATTATTTGACATTATATACATGATTAAATTGTAACAAACTCGATACGAGAATCTAATTCGGGTTTTGATTGTGTTCTAAGATAAACCGAAGACTCGATAAAATAAGACCATTGAGTGGAGACGATGATCGTCAAGGGTGAGTGGATCTTGGACTTTCAGTCTAAATTAGTTGTAACAATATGGTTACAACGGGTAAATTTGATCTAGTTTATACATTGGTTGTATCTTTGATTTATATACATTGCCATGATGGTTGTGGACTAATTGAATGTCGGAGGTCAACATGGATTGAGTTTGGGTACTAATAATTTGGACAACATAGGTGCTATGTACATGTGTTATTTATTGTAAGTATGTTGTATGTAGTATTAGTAACCAAACTATCGGTTTAACCACTGTTTGGCCTTCAGTTGGTTTTAAGTGTTACTTGGGGGCCACCGCGGCATGAGGGTACCTCAAGGACCACCGATCCTCTTTGATTTGTTTGTTTACTATGCTTTGCTATAGACAATTGTTAAGCTATGTTTAGATTGTTGGTTAGAGATCTATTCACTTAGCTTTGTGCTAATCCCTCCTCCTCACTTATTGCAGGTTAAGCTTTTGAATGTGGGTTGGTAAGAAGTCGGGTATTGATGGAATGTTTGACAGCTCACTTTGTTTATGAACATGTCATGGGTTTACCATTATGCTTTGAATTAGATAACACCTATCTTTATATTTGTAATTATTATGGTACTTTGGATTTCAAACCATGTAATTGTGGATTGCCATTTTGGTTTGTAATACATGCAATCTATAACGTATGAATTTCAATATACGCTTCCGAAATGTTAAAAAAAAATTGATCTTGAAATTGTAGGGTGTTATAAATTGGTATCAGAGCAAAGATTTGGGTGAATTGAACATGTGACAAGTGTTCAATCCCAAATCTAATTGTGTAGTCAAACATTCCAGGGAGTGGGGATTTAGTTATAATATGTGAATTGGTTAGTATTAAGGTACTAACGACTAACAGGTTGTGAGATGTGTTGTGATGCAGGATATGGCAGATAATGAAAACCCGACCATTACTCCAAATAGTGTTTCTGGAACAAATGTTTCCCCTCCTGCGAACCAGAATGATAGACAAGGTCAAACTGGTACTTCATTTTCGGTTGAGGATTTAAGCCAAGATGAATATGTGTTACAACTTGAGGATGAATTGAATAGACTTAGGGGTGTATAACAACAGTTCTTGCGAGAGCAACAAGCTAGAACATCCCAGCAAGTCTCACAGTCTTTACCACCGTTTGTTAGCACGATATCACCTCCCGTGGTGACATCATAGATACCTACGTCTTTGCCTTATTACCACCAACAACAGCATTATGGTAATTATCAGACATCAGCTCCCTTTTCTTCTTCTGGGCCATCGGGTTATCAGATTCCGATTTTTCCTCCTCAACATCAACCGAGATTATGTTCTTTTAAGACCTTTAAATCTTGTGGACCATCTGATTACTCCGGTAGTACAAATCCCTCTGTTACTTTGGATTGTTTGAGGGATGTAGAAAGAAAATTTGAGGTATGCCGGTGTGAGGAAGAAAGCAAAGTTCCTTTTGCAGTACAGCTTCTCAAAGGTCCGGCTATGACATGATGGGATTCCATTACTTCTGTCTTGACACCGCAACAAAGGGTGTCAATTCGATGGTCTGACTTTTACAATGAAGTATGTAAGCAATATTGCTCGGATTTTGACATGGCACGTATTCGAAGGGAATTTCTGGATTTACACTTGACGGATAATATGACTATTGATGAGCTCATTTCCCAATTCTCGGAAAAGTTAAGGTTTATTCAACAATGGGTCCCTACAGAAAGGACCCAGGTGGAGCAGTTTGTTGAAGCTCTACCTCCCAGCTATAGGACCACTGTAAGATTAGCGGGTTCTCTTACCCAAGCATTGTCTTTAGCCCGTTCAGTGGATGGTTACATTCGGGCTCAAGATTTGAGTATTAAGGAGAGGTCCCCAATGAAACCAAAGGGTGAATCTACGGCTAGTCAAGGGAAGAAGAAATGGCAAGGTAATCACCAGAACAGAAAACAAAATGCTAGTGGTGGTACAGTGGATAAATCCAATTGGTGCCAGAATTGTAAATCTAGGTACACCGGTCATTGCACTCCTCAGACAGCTAGGTGTATCAAATATGGATAGTTTGGACATAATATCAAGGATTTCCCGTTCCCAAATCATGTATGTCAGAATTGCCACAAAGAGGGCCACCATTCGGGTATGTGTCCGGAGGCGGGGAAACGGAAAACAGATTCGGTCACGGGATCTTCATCTTCTGGCCAGAAAAGGAAGATTCCACCATCTGCAACTGGCAGGGCTTTCCAAATAACAGCTGATGAAGCTGTCCGAACTGAAGATGTCATAACTGGTACCTTTCTTATAAATTCTGTACCGACTTGTATTCTATTTGATTCCGGAGCAAATTGCTCTTTTATATCCATGCAATTATGTGAAAGACTGAAATTGACTCCCACATGTATTTTAAATCCTATTGAGGTTGAGGTAGCAAATGGTAAAATGGTTCCGGTTACCACATCGGTGACTGGAGCTAGCATTTTGATTGAGGGTCATAGTTTCCCTGTTTCCTTTCTATTGATGCCCATTCCCGGTTTTGATGTGGTTCTAGGCATGGATTGGTTAAGTGAGAACAAAGCAAATATAGATTGTCATAGGAAGTTAATAAAAATCCCAATCTCTGATGAATCATAGATTGTGGCTCGAGGAGAAAGGGAGAAAGGCAAAATTCCTTTGATTTCTATGATGAAAGCTAGAAAATCTCTAGCTAAGGGTTGCGACTCGTACCTAGCCTATGTGGCAAATGCTAAGTTAGAAAAGAGGTCTGTTCCGGATGTTCGTGTGGTTTCCGAATATCCAGATGTTTTCCCTAATGAATTGCCTGGCTTACCCCCTATTAGAGATGTAGAATATCATATTGATTTGATTCTCGGCTCTACCCCTATAGCTAAAGCGCCTTATAGATTAGCTCCCTCCGAAATCCATGAGATGATGAGTCATATTCAAGAGTTATTAGATAAAGGATTTAATAGACCGAGTTCTTCTCCTTGGGGCGCACCGGTATTATTTGTTAAAAAGAAAGATGGCACAATTAGAATGTGTATCGATTACAGGGAATTAAATAAAAGAACAGTTAAGAATAAATACCCTTTGCCTCGAATAGATGAATTGTTTGATCAATTGCAAGTGTCCTCTTATTTCTCTAAAATAGATTTGAGATCGGGTTATCACCAAGTATGGGTTCATGAGGATGATATGTCAAAGACTGCTTTTCGTACGCGATATGGCCATTATGAGTTTCTTGTTATGCCTTTTGGGTTGACTAATGCTCCGGCAGTTTTCATGGATTTGATGAATAGAGTTTGTCGACCTTTTCTTGATAAGTTTATTATCGTATTTATTGATGATATCTTGGTTTATTCTAAGTCTGAATCCGATCATGAGATACACTTGCGTATGGTTCTTGATACTTTGAGAAAGGAGAAATTATATGCTAAATTTTCAAAATGTGAGTTTTGGATCCGTAAGGTCCAGTTTTTGGGGCACATTATTTGTGAGGATGGGGTTAAAGTGGATCCATAAAAAATTGAGGCCGTTATGAATTGGCAAGCTCCTAAGTCTCCGTCTGAGATTAAGAGTTTTCTGGGGTTAGCTGGCTACTACCGTAAGTTCATTAAGGATTTTTCTAAGATCGCGGGTCCTTTGACTAAACTAACACGAAAGGATGTGAAATTTAAGTGGACTGAGCAACAGGAGTCAGCTTTTCAGACTTTGAAACAGTTATTGTGTCAGGCTCCAGTTTTAGCATTACCCGACGGGTCCGATGATTTTATTGTGTATTGTGATGCTTCTACTGCGGGCTTAGGTTGTATTTTGATGCAACGTGACCATGCTATTGCCTATGCTTCACGTCAATTGAAACCTCATGAGACAAATTATCCTACCCATGACCTTGAACTAGCGGCTGTGGTTTTCGCCTTGAAGATTTGGAGGCATTATCTTTACGGCACGAAATGTGTTATTTGTACGGATCACAAAAGTCTTCAATATATGTTCTCTCAGAAAGAGCTCAACATGCGTCAAAGGCGATGGTTGGAATTGATTAAGGATTATGACTGCGAGATTCGTTACCACCCGGGTAAGGCCAATGTTGTGGCGGATGCTTTAAGTCGGAAAGGAAAATCAGAAAAGGTGCGTTTCATGCGGCTAGAGGTTTCATCAGATTTGATTGATCAGTTAAAATCAGCACAAATGGAGGCATTGATGGATAATAACTTGAAATCCGAGGTTATGCTTAAAAGAAAGGATTTATTGATTGATGACTCACGTGGATTAAAGACCTTTCAATCTCGAGTCTGGGTTCCTTTGTTAGGTGGTCTTCGAGATGTGATCTTGTTAGAAGCTCACAAATCTAAACTATCGATTCATCCAGGGAGTACCAAAATGTATCACGATTTAAAACCTTTGTATTGGTGGCCTACTTTGAAAGTGGATGTAGCTCGATTTGTGAAATCTTGCCATATTTGCTCGCAAGTAAAAGCCGAACATCAAAAACCATATGGAGCTTTGAAACAACTTGAGATTCCCGAGTGGAAATGGGAGCATGTAACCATGGATTTTGTGACCAAACTACCTCGAACGGTTAAGGGTAACGATATGATTTGGGTAATTGTCGATAGATTGACCAAAAGTGCTCACTTTCTTGCCACTAGTGAGACGGCATCTTTGAATAAACTGGCGCAGTTGTACATTAATGAGGTTGTGTCAAGGCATGGGATTCCATTGTCTATAGTTTCTGACAGAGATTCTCGGTTTGCATATGGGTTTTGGCAGAGTTTACAACGGGAATTGGGTACTAGAGTCAATTTGAGCACTGCTTATCATCCTCAGACTAATGGTCAGTCTGAACGATCTATTCAGACTCTCGAGGACATGTTAAGGGCTTGTGTGTTGGAATTTGGTGGGTCTTGGGATTCTCACTTGCCGTTGGTAGAATTCGCCTATAATAGTTCTTTTCACTCTAGTATAGGCATGCCACCCTATGAAATGTTATATGGTCGTCGATGTAGAACACCCACTTGTTGGTTAGAGGCGGGTGAGAAACAATTTGCGGGTCCTGAGATAGTACAGATTACAGCCGATAAGGTAGCTATAGCCCGTGATAGGTTAAAAGTTGCCCGTGATAAACAAAAACAGTATGACGATCCGCGTCGTCGACCCGTTTCGTTTGTAGGTGGTGAATTGGTTTACTTGAAAGTTTCACCTTGGAAGGGTGTTATTCAGTTTGGTAAACGTGGTAAACTTGCCCCTAGATACATTGGCCCATTTAGAATTCGTCAAGTGGTTAATGATCAAACTGTGTCGTTAGATCTTCCTCCTGAATTAGCGAGTATTCATGATACTTTCAACGTGTGCTACTTAAGGAAATGCAATGTGGAGGATCAATCCCAAGTTCTTCCGTTGCAAGACTTACGTGTTGACCAAAGTCAAAGGCTAGTAGAGGAACCCGTAGAGCTTTTAGACCGTACGGTGACTAAACTTCGAAAGAAGGACATTCCAATGGTGTTAGTTAAGTGGAACCATAGTTTGGGACCAAACCTTACATGGGAGACCGAGTCTAGCATGAGGACGCGCTATCCTAGTCTTTTTGAGCATGGCGAGATTTCGGGGACGAAATCTCCTTAAGGAAGGAAGATTTGTAACATCCTCGACTCGGGCCTAGTAGAAATACGGTATTTTTTTTCATTACTTTATTGTATTTAAATCGTATTTAGAAATAATTGGTATTATTTAGATAATTTAAATTAATAGGTCAAATGGTCAAATGATTTATTGTGTTAGATAAATTATTACTTGTTTTAAATTAATTTAGTTGACGGTATAATAAAACTTATTTATCGCAAATAGTCTTTAAGGTTCCAAACAATAGATTTAGACGGGGTATAATTTAATGCTGCATACACTTGAGTAAATTGGGAATATCGACCTTATTTCCCATACTTCACTGATTTTGGTTTTCATCAAACACCTCTCAAGAACACATACACACATTTAGAAATCAAGAAATTAAAGTAAAAACCTGCTAGAAATCATCATTTGAAGCTGTAATTGTGTGCTATAATCTGACTTCATCTTCTTCATTTCAACATCTCCTCCATTGTAAGTGAGTTTACCCATTTTCATGTTTATGCTTAAGTGATTGAACTAGGTTAAATTGGTGATGAACATATTTACTATATGCTTGATTGAAGTTGAATGATTCTTATTAAACTGATCTTATGATGGTATATGATGAATTATTGTGTTCTTCAAATTCTAGGTTGGAAAAATAGAAATTTGGTTAGAAATTAGGGTAAATGTGGATGCATGTGTTGATTGTAGTGTTAGATGGTGTTGATAGTTGTTATAATATGATAATTGAAGATGTTAGAGGTTAATTGTTGAGCAAATTCGTGTTTTATATCTGCAATTTGTGTTTTTGTGTTTTTTGGTTCGAGCTGAAAATAGTTGCAGGTCTGAACCTCTGCTGTAAAACAGGGGAACGCGATCCAGCACCCTGCCAGGATCGCGTTGCTATGTGTAATTCGGGTTCAGTGCGATTTATTCTTTGAAACGCGATCTAGCTCTCTTGTGTTCGGACCGCCTTAGTTAGTGTTAAACTTGAGTTGGATTGATTTTGTTCTTGGGAACAAAATCCAGCCACTCCTAGCCCGGATCGTGTTTGCAAGTGTAATTTGGTAACAGAATGTTTTGAACTGTGGAACATGTAACACCCGGTCAAAAAGTCAATTTTCGCGCCAAACTTTAACTTTAAATAATTGTATTATTATATGCAATCACAACCAAGTTATCAAAAATTTTATGAATAATGATTTATTTATGAAGATTTAACATTTTTACACTTGGACAAAAATATTGAACATTCAAAAACGTAAATCATTTTAATTTAAAACGTATCGTAATTACCTAAAACCGCATGAAAACAAACAATTAAACCTTTGATTTCAAAATGATATTTTTATAAGATATTCCGATTCAAAAACATTTCGAAAGGATATAAATAAATTTTTAGAAATTAAAATGTTATTTTAAATTTCGTCGGACAAATTAAACACTGGCATTTTGTACTGCGGTTGAAGACCACAGTGTACGAAAGAGGGAAGTGAGTTTGACAAAAACCCAATCCCCTCCCCATTTCTTTCTCATTTTCACCACCTTACTTCTCTCTCTATTTTCATATTCTCTCTACCCTCTCTCTCTCTAAAAACCCTTTCATCACCATCTAACCACCACCTACCACCACCGCCGCTGCCACCACCGCCGGAACCACCCACCGCCGCCGCCACTAACAACAACAACATCATCAGCAGCATCATCATCCATCCGCATCATCATCTTCATCCTCAAAACCCATTTTCGGATTCCATTTCATTTTGTAAGAAAACTTCCGATCTACACTTAAATACATGTTTATATAACTTGTTTCATCATGTATTATCATCATATAAGTTTGTTGTTACCGATTTCGTGAATTTGGGGCTCGATCCGTGAGTTTTGGGTGTTGCTCGGTCGAACAGATCTGGGTCAGACCCGGGTACCCGGCGGGCAAGGCCGGTACCCGGCGGGTAGATCATAAAATCAGCAACGGCGGCACTAACCTAGTGTCGCTAAACCCCGTCACTAAACCTCCTGCGTCACTTGAGAAGTGACGCTATATGCGTCACTAACCCTATAGCGACACTATTGAAGTGTCGCTAAAATGCTGAATTTTCCTAACTTTTGAGTCACTAGCCTAGTGACGCCCAAAATCAACCAGTGACGCATGAAGTGTCGCTATTATCAGTTTTTGAACTAAAAACTCACTTTTAAAATGTCAAACTTATCCGGAAACATGTACGCAATTATATACGAACCGAAACGCGTTTAAACGAGGTTATTTATACGAAAAACACTATAATTATATTTTCAAAATATAATTCCAATACGCTGCGAACGAACCAAACTTTCTTACAAACTTTGAAACATAAACGCGTGTCAAACACATTGAGCACGATTTAACCGATTAAGCAAACGAATTGGATAATTTATATAAATGTATATATACTTATACGAAACCTCACGTGTTTAGCACACTAGGAGGTCTTCATTTCACTCGCGCGTAACTTAGGATTGCTAGCTCTCCCAGGTGAGTTCATAGCCCCTCCTTTTTACTGTTTTCACTGATTTTGGGGGAGATACATACTTATGATTTACTTACTTTTCGTTGACAAACGAACTTACAACTGCTTTACAAATGTTTGCAAATGACATATTAGACTCCAACGCCATTGAGACAACCGTACATACTATGCAAACTAAGTATGCCTTAGCTAGACAACAACTAAAATTATACAAGGAACACTATTTAAACACTCGTCACATCGGCGAAGCATTATTATTAAACTTGGTTAGTTTACTCGTGAAATACAACATTTAGACCATACTCACTAGTCATGACACGTTTCATGGAACCGAATGACAACATACATAATCATAGCGCTGCCAGTACCCTTCGATAACTAAGTGATGTGATGACATACTTAGGCATTATTTTCTATTCGGAATGGCTAGGTAACGTTTATACACATTTGGACTTGACATGCTACACCCATCACCTAGGTGGTGATTAGTCACACTTAGATACATTGTGAACACTAAACTTTACTCATAGGTGTAGATTGTTAGATTACACCTTCAACATTACCGTAGGGTAATAAACACACATAAATTGAGTGTAGTGTTTATCTGTTGATAGCTTACACTAATTTATGCATACATAAACTGTTTAGCACTTTGTGCTACTACCAAGCCCGTGGGGCCATCACTGGGCGCGTTGCGCTACTTCCGGGCACGTTGTGCTACTTCCGGGTTCGTTGAACCACTACTTAGCACGTGGTGCTACTTCTGATTACATGTACATGATGATGTACACACGATTACACTAACAAGCACGCGGTGCTTCGCTTATATATATACATATGTACACACCCTGTTTACACCATTAAGCACGTAGTGCTTCATTAACGTTAAACAAGCATGTAATGCTTCATTTGATCACACAGTAGGCATGTTATGCTACTGCCGAGCCTGTAGGGCCATCACTGGGCGCGTTGTGCTACTTCCGGGCACGTTGTGCTACTTCCGGGTTCGCTGAACCACTACTTGGCACGTTGTGCTACTTCCGGGTTCGCTGAACCACTACTTGGCACGTGGTGCTACTACTGATTACCTATACATGTTGATTATACATTACTACATTACTAAGCACGTGGTGCTTCATACATATGCATACCTATTACACACATCAGGCACGGAGTGCCTCGTTACTTTTGAACCTAAGCACGGGTTGCTTCATTTGTTTATCCAGTTTAAGCACGTGGTGCTCTTGAACATAAAGTATGCACGTAGTGCTACTTTTATTACTTATATATACTTGCAGGATAATCCGATGGATTATTAGGACTCGGGATACTTATTAACCAATCAACATATGTTGTGGTTCCTACATTGGTAGATGACTGGACTCTAGGAACCCGCACCTCCATGTAAAGACTAGTAGACGATGCATACTAAACCTCTGTATCTAGCTAACCCTATGGTTAGGGTAACCTACACCCCAATATATAACTTTTGTAATGTCTTTGCAAACTCATTAAACCTAAACACACGATGGATAACCACTTTTTATAATACGGATGGTATTATCATACGATTTCATATTAAATACTCTGTGAACTCACCAGCTTTATAGCTGACCTGTTTTAGTATGTATTCTCAGGTGGCCAGCAGGATTAGGACCACTGCAAGCTATGCTAGCTCGAGTCGCATGTTTTCAAACTTTGGGACAACTCTGCATTTACTTTTGTATTTCAAGTTTTGTATTTGAAAACTACTATTAACTTTGTAAACGTTTTATTTGGTAAATGTATAACTATTTTCAAACGTCTCATTTAGAGTCGTTCATTATGTATCTTATGCTGTGATATTTGATTTAGTAACACCCGACCCGACTGCTTCCGTGACCCGAAATTTGAGGGTGTTACAGAACACGATCCAACCACTCCTAACCCAGATCGCGTTTGCTAGTTATAATCTGACGAATTTGACAACTTGTGACTTGTGCACTTATGATTATTTAACTAATATTGAAAGTATAGTATATGCAATTATTTGACATTATATACATGATTAAATTGTAACAAACTCGATACGAGAATCTAATTCGGGTTTTGATTGTGTTCTAAGATAAACCGAAGACTCAATAAAATAAGACCATTGAGTGGAGACGGTGATCGTCAAGGGTGAGTGGATCTTGGACTTTCAGTCTAAATTAGTTGTAACAATATGGTTACAAAGGGTAAATTTGATCTACTTTATACATTGGTTGTATCTTTGATTTATATACATTGCCATGATGGTTGTGGACTAATTGAATGTCGGAGGTCAACATGGATTGAGTTTGGGTACTAATACTTTGGACAACATAGATGCTATGTACATGTGTTATTTATTGTAAGTATGTTGTATGTAGTATTTGTAACCAAACTATTGGTTTGTTGCTCCCGATTAGGTCGGTGTCGTTAACGATAACTATCCGGTTACAACAGTGGGTTTTAAATTTATAAGGCTGGGGCCTAAGGTTACTACTATTGCTAATCTAAGGGCTAGCAAAGGATAAGTATGACCTAGAATCGTTCTTCAAAGCGCGACGAATTGAAAGTAGGGGAATTTAGAGACTTTTATGAATTTAGTTAGGGAGAAAAAGGGTTGGTTTAGGTTTTGGGTTTTCTATTCTAAGATTAAACTGAATTGAATCAGAAATGGAGGTTACTTCGGGCGTTCAGCAGTTAAAGCGATTGTCTACTATGAAGTGGTTCGGGTGATATTAAAGCGTGAAGAGTTCTAATGAGGATAAGTTCATAAGTTAATGTGAGTTATTGCTACAATCCTACTATCGGGCTAATGCGGAGGTGTCCACAATCAGGCAAATAGAATGTCACGTGGGTTGCAGAATATATTAAAGCATACACCGAAAGTTCTCTCAAATGCATGTCCATATTATCTAACAGTTAATCTCGAATCCTATTCCTCAATCTCGGTCATCATAGACGTCCGAATCATGGCATAGTTTGTTGAATAAACAATCTTGTAAACGGGTTTTACCCTCGCCGGAGTAAGTTGGAAAAACTGGTCTAAGCGGTCAGATAAGATGTCATCACTTATTCGTATGAATTATCAACATTACTCAAGTATGCAACAAGACAGGGATGATTTGCATTACAAATAGAAACTTAAGTAATACGTTTGTTAATCGATTCATGACACAACTACCTTCGGTCGTTCTTGACTTCCATACGTTTGTACTTCGCCATAAGCGTTTCCAGTACTATATCGAAGAACAGTCGAATAGGGGTCGTCATGTTATTTCACGATAATTAGGGCTGGGTGTATTTCACTAGTATGATAATCCTAAGGCAATAATCAAACAAGAACATGCAATAAGACAATCAATATAATAGTTAAACCTAAGCATACAAATGTATTAATTAAATCGAGGATATTCCGAAAGTTGTCTCAAAAATATCATCTGTCTGAATTAAATCTTAATCTACCTCTATTCCCATATTCCGTGTCTCTTGGATCCTAATTTGGTCTAGAGAACACCGGCCATGCCGAGCTCAATGATTCAATCAAACATAGTATAACTAAGTGACCTATACCCTATGAGTTAGCTACGTTCATTTTTGGATAAGGTTTTAGTCACAACATGAGTTGGGCAGATAAACGATAAAGATTCAATTCCTACATCTATTCATGATACAAAGCACTCGCAATCATCTTTCCTAAATGACTATCATAGCAGACAATTGAGTTATTTAGCTAATCATGGCAATTCTAGCATGCATATTTAAATTTATTAAAGAAAAGAACGAACATAATTAAATATGGAAGATAGATTAAAACCTGATAAGTACAATACAATAACTCGTAGCTACAAATGCGTCCCGGAGCACCTCCGTACAAATCTTCCTTGACTAGTTAATTAGCTAATCTAATTAACTAAGGAAGTATTACAATAAATAAAGAGTTGGTGAAAATGTGTGGTGTGTGAAAAGATAGGTGTACATAGAGATGTTCTTACAAATGAACCCAAGCCCTCTATTTATAGGTGAGTTTAGGCTCACATTAGCATCAAGGGGTGCACATTAGCGTAATGTGGGTAAAAAGGTGCACCAGGTACTGTACAACGCGGAAAGGTGGTGCACCAGAGACTGTACAACGCGGAAAGGTGGTGCACCAGGTACGCGAATTAGCCAAAAAAGGAAAGCGAGGCGGGGGACAGCAGGACGGCGCTGCCCAGCTGGTGGCCGGCGGCGGCTGGTGGTAGGCCGGCGGCGGCTGGCTGCCACCTGCCCCGTTTCGCCTTCTTTTGCTTCGTTTCTTGATTCGTGCGTGTTTTCTTTGTTATGCGCCCGTTTGAGTTGATTCTTTTTTTGTTGGATTCGTAATTCAAAAACGAATATTTTGACATAAGATAGCCCCTGAGATGAGGTCCCCGACTCCAGATATCGCGTACGAATCATTTAAATCTTCCGGCGGGCGTAGAATCTTCATTCTTTATCTGTTTTAGTTGATTCTTCTTCTGTTGGATTCGTATTTTAAAAATAAACATCTTGGATAAAATGGATGTTGGTGAAGGACACTTTAGTCTTGAAATCTCGTTTTAATGCCTTGAATCTTCAAACGTGTGTGGAATCTTCGTTCCTCGGCCATTTTGCTTGATTTTTGTCGTGCAACCTTTGTTTTGGTCTTCTTAACATATTATCACTGATTTGTGCGTTGTTTGAGTCCAAATGCCAAGTATTGCTCCATAATGAGAGAGATATCGGTGGTAAAAACGTGACTTTTTACGCGATATCACGGTTTTACCACTGTTTGGCCTTCAGTTGGTTTTAAGTGTTACTTGGGGGCCACCGCGGCATGAGGGTACCTCAAGGACCACCGATCCTCTTTGATTTGTTTGTTTACTATGCTTTCCTGTAGACAATTGTTAAGCTATGTTTAGATTGTTGGTTAGAGATCTATTCACTTAGCTTTGTGCTAATCCCTCCTCCTCACTTCTTGCAGGTTAAGCTTTTTGAAACACCCCGAAATTTAGAACATTTTTTTTTTATTTTTTTTTTTACTCATTTCGTAAAGTCTTACGTTTGAATATGACATTTTAGACTTGTTGTATCATTCCCTAGATCAAATAAGGATTTAAATAAGAAAATGTTGAATTTATAAGAGATTCCCCAGGAATGACTCCCATTCCCCAGGAATGAAGCATGCTGTTAGTAATTTGAGTCGGATTCCCCAGGAATGACTCCCATTCCCCGGGAATCAAGCCTGCTGTCCATTTTACCATCTTCCGAAATTCGATCGTGCATATCTTGAAAATGACAAGTCCAATGACCATGAAAATTTGCAGGCACGTGTATTATGACTATATGAACACTTCCCAATTAACACTTTCCAAATTTCACGTTTAACGAGAAAACAGATCGTTGACCACTTTATGGTCATTTTTGACCACTTCCGTTGACATACCAAATTCCAAACCAACAAACTTCAGACTTTGACACTTCTACTACCTTTTTAATACCACAATTGGGACCTAGTGCAATGTTTACATTCGTCATATCATATTTACAACTCAACGTAGCCTTTTGACCCGTTAGTGACCCATTTGGGCACTTTAAAGACCCGTTTGGGTCTTTACCCAAATAATCACTATTCCAACACCCAAATCACATTTCTTTGACTATTCTAAGTCAACTCATGCCACTTTCACTATCAATACTTCAACTTAACTATTAACATCAAATTTCCATAAAACCATTATATTCACATTATATTCATCTATTATACAATAACATCATCTCCAAAACTATCAATGAGTATACCAACTCATTGACTAATTTGACTTCCACACTTCAACATATTTGACTTTCAACATTAGGTGTCAAAACTAAGTTTTCTTAAACAAAAGGGGTGATTACATATCGAGAGCATGATTCAAAAGATTAGCTTGTTACCGATAACTTAACAAGCTCCACCACTAGCATCATTCGGGCCTTTTACCCGGATCCCTCTGGGTCCCACTTGGCTCACCTAAAACACATAAACATAATAGAGTAAGCATAAAGCTTAGTAAGAAATGGGCTATCAATGATAATCAATATCATTTCACAACATACGTATATTAAGGATCCATAATATCATATGCTAATTCCCGCAAGAATTAACATCTTCGGGCCTACACCCCGGTATATAATCACAAGAATTCCAAGTAAATGCCATATCCAATACCGGTCCTTCCAAGTAAATGGAATATTCATTACTTGAAATATGATAGCATCATCCATTAACTTACCTCGCGATAGCCCACGTATAAAATTACTTGTATCAACACTTTGATCACGTTTATCACCTAATCATGTAATCATGTAGCCAAGTATCAAATACACATTCAACTTTCAACTCATTACTTGTATTAAGCTATACAAGTGTTAAGTTTCACACACTTTATTAACTAATTACACATAAATGGGTAGTTCATTATCATTCACAAATCAAAACCATCACTTACACTAAGATTACCATTTCTTAGTGTATATTCACATATATCTATATCATTACCATCATCAACTACCCTTTTATGTATAATTATCATCTCTAATTTCATCAAAACACCAATTAACAATATCACACAAGATTAAAATCATTAGTTTACTCATAACCCCAAAATTATGAGTTCTTTTATAAAATTAACAATATTCAAACACCATACATAGTTTTATCATGTGTATGAATCATATATAACTCTTTAAACCACTAATTCATGAATTTCATGAACTTAGGGTTTAACCTAATCACCTCAATTCATCAATTAAACAAGAATAGAGTGTTAATCATACCTCAAGAACACTAATTAGTAGCTAGCAACCTTAAGAAATCGAAACCTTAGTTTGAATTGCTTGATTTTCTTCCTTCTTGATTTCACTCAAAAGCTTAGTACGTGATTTAGAAATATACAGTGTTTGGAATAAGCTGGAATAATACAGAACCTGGGTTTTTATACTGTTAATTTCATCTAAGCCCCTCAACTTATGGCACTTGTCACCTTATACCCTTCTACTAACTAATTCATTAAATGGCAAGTCCTATAAACATAAAATACTTTACACAGTTAGTCCTCCTAACTTAAACAGTTTAAATTATATATTTTAAGATTTAGAACTTACGAAATTTGGGGCGTTACACTTTTGAATGTGGGTTGGCAAGAAGTCGGGTATTGATGGAATGTTTGACAGCTCACTTTGTTTATGAACATGTCATGGGTTTACCATTATGCTTTGAATTAAATAACACCTATCTTAATATTTGTAATTATTATGGTACTTTGGATTTCAAACCATGTAATTGTGGATTGCCATTTTGGTTTGTAATACATGCAATCTATAACGTATGAATTTCAATATACGCTTCCGAAATGTTAAAAAAAAAATGATCTTGAAATTGTAGAGTGTTATACATTACCCTCAAATTTAGGAGGAATTGAGTATTGCCCCAAACTAAGTAATCATTGATTGCATTATGGTTAGGGTGATGATTTGTACACCACTTCTTTTTAGCTGTACACCACCAAATGTGCTTCAGGATGTTGTACTGTACAAAACTGTAAAGCGCGTTAGTGATATATGGCTAAAAATAGGTGGTGTACGAATCACCACCCTTATGGTTAACCAAGCCTAACTAATGATAATCATTCCCATTGCATACCTTCTAATACTCCCAATCAAGCACACCCGTATCGATGTACATGTGACGTGTATATTAGGTCTCAAAAATTTTCCAATTCATTTTTACACATGGATCAACACCACATTTGTGACTTTCATTTATACATGTATAAATTGGATTTAAATCAAATTGATAAGGAATAAAATTTGGTAAAAACAAATTTAAATTTTGTAATATCTTATCTGAAGAAAATTATGGAGCTTCACTGAAGATGCTCTAAATTGGATAATTTTTAATTAAATTATATGATTAGAGGTGAAGACATAGGGTGCCAAATAATGCTCGGTGCCCTTGAGGCATGAACAACTCAATTAACTCAAATGATATATTATTAGGTCAACCTGATATAAGTAACACTTTAATAATGTAGTATTGAAAAACCCGTTGATTCCAAAATTGAATCATTTTGTGTGTAAAATTAATTGATTCAAAAAAAATATTGAAGAAAATTATCAAATACTCAAATAGAATTTATTGTTCAAAATTTTTAAATTTGTGAAACAATTTTATAATACTAGTATTATAGTTTGAAAAGTTGTTACTCTATACTCCCTTATTAATTATTCATGATTTTTTGTAGCTTTATAACTTTAAAGTGAAAAGGTTGAAATTACCCTAACGGACTGATGAAAGCCATCAACTTGTTAGGACTAGGTTTTGGCTTACCCCTTTCTTCTTATTAGGAAGATAGGTTTGGAACCCTATATAAGGGGTTGTTCGCTGCTTATTCCTATGACGCACACTCGTTAGTCGTTACCACTAAACGATGAAGCCGGGAGCGGAAGAAGGGATTTGAACTTTGAACATCAGCCTTGGCAAGGCTATGCTCCCAAAAGAAGACTTCCTTCATCACGGGGCAGAGAACCTCTATGCAAAGGTCAAATTGAAATAGACATAATACCCCTCACTAAATTAAGCAACTATAATTTGGGAAATAATAACTACTTAGTAATAATATTAAAAGCAAATTTTTATTTGGAAAGAAAATTTAAATTTAATCCATAAATAAATAGTAAGATTCTAAATTGACAATAAGATATGAAAAAATTAGTTTGTTGACTAATCAAAATACCATCACAAACTTCTCATCCATATATATATATATATATATATATATATATATATATATATATAGGGTAGTGATCAAGAGAGAAGTGCCTTTTTCGGGGGAAGAGGGGAAGCGTTAGTATGCATCAAAAAGCATATTACAATTATCAATCAAAACGTCAACAAAAAATTATATTTATTGGTAAATAGCAATCAAAATCGATGCTATAAAGAATATTTTAACGAATGAATTTCATTTTTAAGTCATAACATTAATTGATGAATATTTATTTAATAAATTGTTAATATGCAGTGTGATGCATATTAACTAATATGCATCGCGATGCATATTAAAACTTCACATTATTTGAAAGATTTTTTTTATTGTTAATATGCAGTGTGATGCATATTAACTAATATGCACCGTGATGCATATTAACGGATTTGGATCTAATATTCATAAATCGATGCTATAACTTGAAGAAAGAATTTATCAAGGAAGCTTAACATTCATAGCATCGATTCTGATTAACATTTACTAAATTTCAGTTTGCTTTTTTCGAGATTTGTATGGGTGAAGGTAATATGCTTCCTGATGCATACTAACGCTTCCCCCCTTCCCCAAAAAAATGCACTTCCCTCTGGATCATTCCACTATATATATATATATATATATATAGTGGAAATGACTTTTTAGGGTAGTGATCAAGAGGGAAATGACTTTTTAGGGGGAAGGGGGGAAACGTTAGTATGCATCAAGAAGCATATTACAATTATCAATCAAAACGTTAACAAAGAATTATTTTTATTGGTAAATAGTAATCAAAATTGATGCTATAAAGAATATTTTAACGAATGAATTTCATTTTTAAGTCATAACATTAATTGATGAATATTTATTTGATAAATTGTTAATATGCAGTGTGATGCATATTAACTAATATGCATCGCGATGCATATTAAAACTTCACATTATTTGAAAGATATTTTTATTGTTAATATGCATCACAATGCATATTAACTAATATGCACCGCGATGCATATTAACGGATTTGGATCTAATATTCATAAATTGATGCTATAACTTGAAGAAAGAATTTATCAAGGAAGCTTAACATTCATAGCATCGATTCTGATTAAATTTCAGTTTGCTTTTTTAGAGATTTGTATGGGTGAAGGTAATATGCTTCCTGATGCATACTAACGCTTCCCCCTTCCCCCAAAAAATGCACTTCCCTCTGGATCATTCCAATATATATATATATATATATATATATATATATATATATATATATATATATATATATATATATATATTCTTTCTTTGGAATGTCTACGATAAATTTTACTCACATAGTCACATTTACAATATTAGAGCTAATCTTCTTTTATCTCATTTTTAATTAAGTTGTAATATTATATATATCTAATACGGAGTAGTTGATTGTTAATTGTGTTATCTATTTGTGTACTTGTAGATCGAAATTGAATATCACCCACCCTTATGTACGGGCACATTATTATTACTAGTCTACGGCTCTCCTTAACTTCAAATTATAAATTTGTCCCTGTATACGATTAAACTTAAGATATTATTAAAGTACATATAATACTAGACATGCTCGATCCGCATTACAATCATGTATTTAAGAAATTATAGTACATACAATACTAGACATGCTCGATCCACGTTACAATCATGGGTCGTATACTTCCAATCCATAATTAATTAACACCAATTACCCTAAAGTTTATTGGACAATCTCCAAGGGTATCAATTCTGTTTTTGTCCTTTACAACACAAACACATAGTGATAGGTGAAGTGTGTGTCCCACAACCCTACCAAAGTACAAAAACTACTATATTTTGGGTGGCTAGTAAACAGCAAAAAACATATGTAAAAACCTTGGTTGGATACTTGGATGGTATATGTACGCTAGTAGTAAGTAGTAACTATTCTCACTTCCCAAAAATGCATTCTTTTACAAAATTTACTTGACGATTCTATAACTTTGTTCAACTATACACCTTCATCACTACAAGATTAAACTCTTTCCATAGTCACACAACCATAAACCCAACCAACCCCTCAAATTCTTGACCCCTTGACCACCATCGACCATCATTTTTTTGAATCAAGACTAGCACCCGCTGTTACTATTGGTCAATGGTCAACACCAACAAAGTTTCTTTCCACAAGGCTTTCAATTTTCAACCCTAGCCTAGAAGGAAAGACATTTATCGTATTCAAGATTCTTTTTCTTGAAATGTGATCATTAAGAAAAGATATGGCACAAGATAAACATTTATGAAGTTGAGATTACATTATAATATTGTGATCTTACATGGGTTCAGGATCCCCTAGCCTCTCTGCAGGTCATGTCATGCAAAAAACGCAGCCTGTTCTCAACATTTTACTTGCATAAATTTACATATAACCCCCCTGTACTTTCATATATTCCAAAAAGAAGATTCATCTTTTCTTTTTTTCTATTTAGCCAGCTCATACAATGTCATTCAACACAACTCCCATCACCAACCCCAAAACCAACCAATTTCACAAACCCCAAACCCTTCTCTATACTTCTCTCTCTGACGTATACACACACACACTACATACACACACAAAAACAAACCCTTTTGTTTTCTCTCTCTCTTTTAAGTTTTAACCTTTTTATTATTTTCAGATCTCTCTCTTGAAGATGCGTATTTGTTAAAGATTTCATCTTTAATTACCCTTCCTCTGTTCTTCTTCTGGGTCTCGCTATCTCACACACTAACACACACACAAAAACACACAGTTTAGAAAAAGCATACGTTGCGATTACATTTATACAATCTTGATAAGATATTCAGATACCCTTTTAAGTATATTTGAATCTTTTTGACTTTTTGTTTGATTCTTACCATAAAGTTACAAACTTTATTATTTATTTATTTTTATTATCCTCCGGGTGTGTGTGTGTTTATTTCTTGTGAGATAATAACAGAGATGGCGAATGTGGTGAATGGTTTGACAATGTTTAGCGATGAAGAAGTGAAAGAGATGTGTGGGTTTAAACATGGCGGCGATGATTACGTGGAGGTCACGTGCGGGTGCACGAGCCATCGTTACGGCGATGCTGTTGGTATACTTAGGGTTTTCATCAATGGTGATCTTGAAATCAGCTGCGAATGTACCCCTGGTTGTGACGAAGGTCACCCCCTTATTTGATTATTTTATTCCTTGTTTTAGACCCACTTGCATCCACTTGCATGTTAATGTCATTGTGTGTTATAATCACATTTTTTTTTAGGCTTGTTGGTCTATACACGTAAGGTGTATGATGATATGCTTGAATGAAAATTGGGACTTTGTTAGATGGCTTTGTTCTCGTGTTTTATACGTTAAATTGTGTGTTGATCTTTGCGTGTTAGTGTGTGTATGTAAAAATCCAGACTTTATATTGTATCTCTTTTATTTAAGGTTACAGTCAGCCAGTCATTCACTGAGTTCGAATGGAAGGTGGTCATGTAGTTGATGTCTACTTGATCCTTTTTGCTATAAACATCATCATACGAAACATTGTGTTTTATGTAATTGAACGTGTTGGTCTCTGGTATGGTTTATTTTTGCGCATTTGTTCAGAGTCTTGTATTGTAATTCGGGAATGCATAATTATGCTGCATTTACATGTTTCGATACTTATACCACTGTTAAGATTGATGTTAAGCTGAGCACATAAACTACAATGCTTTAGCTGCGAGTGTTGTTTGAATTTGTCATTTGTTGTTTTTGGCTGCTTGGTGAATATTACCACTGGACTGTATAATAGGACACTCGCCGAGGCGCCCGTTCAAACTTAGTAATCAGATTAGGAAATTAGGTCAGGAATTATGGATGACTTACCTTTAAGTCTTGTTAGTACTTAACAGTTGACTTTTACGATATCTTGAAGTACTGGTAAAATGCTTTAGTTAATCAGAAGGGAATGCGTGCTTCAGAACGTTAAGAAAACATAGCTGTGTATTGAGCTGGATGACAGCTTATAAAAGTCAATTGACTACCTCTTACAAGTTACATTCTAACCTTCTTTGACTACTCTAAGATTAAGGAAGCATGTCCCATGTACACATCCTTTCATCTACACAAACAATTATAGTTGTATTTCCCTTATCTTTATATGTCACTCATGCCTTTAGTGTTTTGGTTCCTGATTTACGTCATGCAAATGCTAAGGTTTTGTACGATTTGGTCATCTAATATTTTCATTTTGAGGTCCTATTTATACTAGTGCGAAATAACTGAAGATATTAGTGTGTGTTCCATAAAGCAAGGCCTTCGGCTATAGGACATGTACATTTAGCTCAATTTAGTATTGTTCATTATTATAACTTGAGGCAAATGGTGATTTTTATATTGCATCTAGTTCCTATGTTTGTACATATCCCTATAAGTTTCTGCATTTGTTGCAATTTGCTGCCCTCTAAAGACCCAAACAGCTCTGGTTATTTGAACAGTTATCAAATGTTATTGTCTTCATTGTTTTCTGTAAATTACTCCAATAAATTTTGAATCTTTATGCTTTATTGCGTGTTTTGTGTTGTTGATGTTCAGACAAGTTGAGCCCTGCCGCATTTGAGAAGCATTCTGGAAGGGAAACATCGAGAAAATGGAAGAATAATGTTTGGGTTATTGTTGATGGAGAGAAAGTTCCATTGTCAAAAACAGTACTTTTGAAGTATTACAATCAAGCTTTGAGCAACGGGTCAAACAGATCACAAGCGGGTAGGGTTTGCCATCGGGATGAGTTTCTTAGGTGCACACAATGCAATAAGCAAAGAAGGTTCCGCCTTCGCACAAAAGAAGAATGTCAGTCTTATCATGACGCTTTTATCGATACTAACTGGAAGTGTTCCGATATGTCTTATGACAAGTATGTCTGCCTCTTAACCCTCTCATTTCTATCATTACTTTATCGACTTATGGAACAATGTATTTAAAATTTTCTTGCAACTAAAGCCATCTTTCTTATGTAAGAACCGTATGCAAGACTGAATGATTTTAGACGTAATTGCAAAGTATGCATTTTTGAAAAATTGGTGGATAGTTAGCAACAATAAGCTAACCATGATGGTTCAAATTTGCAATTGGTGTTCTTCTTATTATGGTTATCACTAAAGGTGATAGTGTTAACAGCAGGTTGGGTAAAAGGTATTAATTTGAGAGGGTATTTCTTAATACGAGTTTAAATGGGTCAATTCATGTTGGGTTAACCCAGAAACATTTGTATTGTCCCATTTTATTGAGTTTAGATATTTTACCCATTTCCATGTGATTGAATCTTCCATCTTCAATGATTGTTATGTTCTCTTAGCTTAATCCCAGTGTCTGTTTATCAATCATGGTAATGGTAATAGGGTAGTGATTGCAATCTTTATTACGTAAAATAATTGATTATATAGTATAATCTCATTTTGCATATGTGTTTCAAAAATGCATGAATTGCTATCTTGAATTGCCATTTCAATTTTCGAGCTTTGTAACTTGTAAATTGTGCGTGTATGCCCGTTAACCTGTCTTGAAACTCAACCTTAATGGACGCAACTGGTTAGAACAACAGACTTTGGAACTCTTATTCTACCTTTTCATCTCAGTGTTGCAGTAAATGTTGTTTCACTCTGGTTTTACCCAAATGCATGTGAATGCTTAATTCAAGGTTTACTGGTTATGTATGACTGTCTATTTGCTTTAATCATGTGTATTTACATTATCTGTTTGCAGGATAACATGTGATGATGATGAGGAAAGAGCAAGCCGAAGAGTATACAGAGGCTGTGTGCGTGCGCCGACCTGCAGAGGCTGCACATCCTGTGTTTGTTTTGGTTGCGAGACCTGTCGTTTTTCTGACTGTGACTGTCAGACGTGCATCGACTTCACTATGAATGCACGATCGTAGGAAGGAAATAACAGACATGCCAGTGACCCCTTGTCATGTTTTAGTACTTATTATTATTACTATTAAGTTATGAGTAATTCATTCCCTTCATTGAACCCGCTTCTTTTTAATTTACTATTGTTCTGAGTTTACATTATGATTAATGGCTATTGGATACTTCAATGTACGTGATACTCATCTTATTGTTCTAGTCTCCAATTTTTATTCGTTTTGATTCCTTAAGTCACATATAACAAGTTTAATTCGAATACTGTTTTCGGTTTTAGCTGTTCATCTTAAAATTTCAAGTCTAGTTCATTATGTTGTTGGGTTATTTGTAAGTTTAAAGTGGTTTATGTCATTATGTGTTAACCATCTCAGTTCCATGTCTCATTATGGTGTATTTCTAATTTTCTATCGTCTAAGTTCTAGTACTATATTTGTTTATTCCTCATTAAGAAGAAATACTTGTGTAAAAAAGGAATGTTCACACATTTTGTAATTAATTGAAGTGACTTTGTACATCCAAATATAGAAGTCTTAAATCTTAATCATACGAGTAGTTTCCGTGGTTAGGGAGTTTTGCGTAGTGTGGTGTCTATTTTGATGCAGATAATTGATGATATGCATGCAAAATATGATGATGAACTCAGCATACAACAAAAAAGATATTGATCAGATTTCAGAAGATTTTGTATGATATGCGGAGTAATACTGTAGTCTTCCACACCGTGTCAATGTTCTCAGCATTGTTCTTCATAGTGTTCTCGAACATAATCTTGAAACGGACGCTGCTTTTGTTTTTCTTTTTTCTTTTCTTATTCCCCCCACACACAATTATTTAATAAATAAACAAATAATTCTCAGAACACTATAAATTCAACATCCTTCGCATTTCACTTTTTCAACAACACCATTCTTGCGAAGACATTGTTAAAAAAAAGTGTCACTACACCCTGTGCTCTAAGTATATTGTTTATGTATTGTTTTTGGCGTAGTAGGCTGCAGCACTTGAGAGAAATGTTGAAGTCCGTGCTGTTGCCCAATTGTACTTTCAAAGCTTACTTTATTGATTTACCTTCCATATGTCTGCAACTTGTCTCGATTGCTGCAAAAGTAGCATATTTTATTTACTGTATCTATTTTAGATTTTTTTTTTTTTGTGGTGATATTTCCACCAAAGTTTTTGATAAATCTACCATAACTGTGCAGTTACTATTTGTACAGTACAAGTGTTTAATGCACAAATATGGTGGATTTATCAAAAAGCTTGGTGGAAATATCACCACCCTTTTTTTTTCCCTTTTCTTTTCTTGTGTGACATTGTATTTTAAACTTTTGTTTTGAATCGTATCGTAATTAAGTATTCCTACATCATTGCATGTTTATTTATCTAGACAAATAGGAAGACGAATATTTGAACCATATACCAAAACATGCATGAGTGCAAATTAGACTGCATATATTTTTTTTCCTTTTTTTTTTAAAAAACCCCCATGTAATGACTCATGCTTCATGACTTGTTACGTGAATACATCCACCACTTCAGTTTTTTTTGTTTTGTTTTTTTTAAATCCACCACTTTAGTGAATAACGTATTTTCTTGAACTGTAATTCAATGCAAACTGTTTTTCCAGAAGTCATCAATCTCTTTACGAAGAGCTTAACCTAAATCAAGTTTGTATGACAATTGGTTTGGTCCTCATGGAAGAATGGCCCACCAAAAGTAATGTTGACTGAAAAAAGGGACATGATAATGTAGTTGTTACGACTCTCAAATTCATCCCATAACACAATTCTTTTCAGATTGGATGCTAATATCACGATGTGCATCTTTTAAGTAAAAAACAGTGAAAAGTTACGCATAAATATGCGATCGTTCATAGTAAATCAGATTGTGCTACATGTAACATAGTTTAGGGTATGTTTGGATTAAGGGTTTGGTAATGAATTTAAATACAATGATATCCGTTTAGAAATTTGGAAAGAAACCTCGATATCATGGGTTTTCTTATACCCACCTAACATCAGGGTTTGGAATTTTTCACCTTTCTACAATAGTGTGATGATCGATGGCCTATCTCTTTTTAAAAAAAAATTGTTTATGCCGTCTTAATATATATGGTTTGCTCATTGCTTTTAATTTGCTGCTCATCTACATCCAACACAAACTCTTTACCTCTGTGTCGCTGTTGACATGTACTATATGAGAATTTCTAGTTTATTTTTATTCAAATAACAATAACAATTTATATGTAAAAGTAATTTCTCTCATAAGTCCTCCATTGGTCTTTGAGATGTCCGTGTGACCCTTTCTCATTTTGTTCACTTTCTTTTCTACAATTATGTTCAGAGAAAAATTTATATTCCTAAATCAAATAAGTCCATGTCCACTGGTCTTTGACATAACCATTGTGATTCTTAGACCACCTGCAATCATTACGGACTTGCAGGCATGGTGGTGGTTATAAGTGGTAAAATGAGTTGGTTGGGTCTGGTTTAGTCACGTATCTAGATGGGTTTGGGTCCGGGTCCAGGTCTAGATGGTTTATTTAGGCGGACGGGTCTAAACGGGTCCAAATCAAACGGGTCTTGAGTTAGATCGACCCATCGGGTTTTCACCATTTTTTTTTTTGGATTAGTCTACACGTAGCCCTTAGGGCTGTCGTTAACACGCTTAAAAGTGGTATACAATTAAACAACTACCACCCACGTACAATACTTTTATGCATGTTAATGATAGCCATAAGGACTACGTTTATAAATTCTTTTTTTTTAAGTGAAAAATGAAAAAAATGAAACGAAGTATTAGAAAATATATATATATTTACCTGCTAGACCCATCGGTGAATTGTTATACAGTTTATATCAAATATCCATTTAGACCCATGAAGAGAAATAGAAAGAGACCCAACAAAACTCATCACCTCATAAATATTACCCAAATTAACGCATAAATAACCAATGGTTCTAAAATTGCCACCGCCCACCTATAGCAGTGCCACATCACCATAACATGTTAGGCCCTACCATGCTAATATTTTATTGTAGAAAAAAAGTTGCGGTCCCACGAAAACACACTCTACGCTCCATTGTGGTCACCACGACGCCACACCACATCACCGCACCACCCATTACGGGCATGGTGGTGCCGTAAAGGTTCTGCGCCGCTCCACCTCACTGCGTTCGAGATAGTCTTAACAACAAAACAAACACACCCCTACAACACAATTACCCCGCCATTAAATATCACTTGCCATCAACTTTAATATTAATCCTTTTACTTCTTACAACTTTAAAAAAGATTTATCAAATCAAAATCTATATAATCAGTTTATCGCATACACCATGAAATCAAACTCCACATCATGTGTCGCAGTGGTGTGAGCAAACTTCAAATGGTGAAAAAAGAGTAATATTACACTTGCAAAATATTTACTACTCGTAGTACTAAAGATTATATACATAGTATATTTATTATATTGATTGGTCCAAATCTTAGTATACCTTATTATTATTTTATTTATAGGAAGTTGTTTGTAGAATTTGATAATCATCAGTTCTCGTGAAAACTATCGGTGTAGTGTTGTTGAAATTTGCCGTACAGTCTCCGTAAGTCAACCCAAATCTATGAAAAAACACACTCGTTACTCAACTTCACTTCCTTAAAACTATGTTTGCATTCATACTTTATAATTGTGTTCATTGCAATGTTCAAACCTCAATTTCTTTCAAAGTTGCAAACGCATTTTTTGCCTCCCTCTTTTAGGCAATCATCTCCCGCCTTCTCCTTTTTGCCCTAATTCCTTGTTCATTCTCTGATTCTTGAAGATATACACAATCACGTTATGGATATGACTTTTTAGTAAAGCTTAACTTTTAGGGTAAGCAGCAAAAAAGACCCGATTTTTTTTGGTGGAATTTTGATTTTTAGTATTATTGGTTGCGTCATATATGTTTCTTATTCGAATTCATTGATATTAATTATTATGTTGATTCGTGTACGCCAGTACAATCTATCAATGATGCTCATAAAGTTTCTATTTGTACCCCTTTTTGGGTCCAATCTAATTAATGAATTGTTTCATTTCGTACAATTTACGTCCAGTCTGTGTTTGTAGTGTCTATGTTTGTTTGTCTTTCTCCACCGACCTAATTTAAGATGCTTAGCACAAAATGTATAGCATTACTTGATTGAATTTGTCCTAAAGATCTTACCTTTATCTTGTTCTGTAATCTGGGTGTGACTTCTTTTGTAATATTACGCAAATTTGGTTTGTTTTAGATTTAAAATCAGTTTTCAGATGTCCATTTTGAACAAGGGGTTCAAGAAAAATGCTTATTTCAATTCAGGAAGGATACACAGCGATAAAAAATGGATGATTCCCTTTTTCATGAGCTTGGTTTTATGGATCACTCTAGTTTCAGCTGCTATTTTTTGGGTATGTTCATCATCCTACCGGCACAACTCATTGCAGTTTAAAGAAGAGTCTAATGGTAATTCATTACCTTATAAAGATCTTAGATTAGAAGCACCAAGATTTGCTTATTTGGTTTCGGGTACGAAGGGTGATAGTAGAAGAATGATGAGGACTTTACAAGCTGTGTATCATCCAAGAAATCAGTACATTTTGCATATGGATCTTGAAGCTCCACCTCGAGAAAGACTGGAATTAACAAGTTGGATCAAGAATGACCCTACTTTTACTGAAGTATTAAATGTTCGAATGATGGCACGGTCGAATTTGGTGACTTATAAAGGCCCTACGATGATTGCTGCTACCCTTCATGCCATCTCAATTTTGTTGAAGGAGAGCTTGAATTGGGATTGGTTTATAAATCTTAGTGCTTCAGACTATCCTCTTGTTACTCAAGATGGTAAGGTTTACATATATTGGCATCACTTTCTTTTTTTTCCCTGTGATGCATTTATTTGTGTATGATCATTCGGTAGCTTAAGTGAAAGATCTAAACTGTAACAATTTTTTGTTGGAAGAAACTTTAGGAGCTTCTTGCCTTAATGGGTTTGTTTAAACATAACTATAAGCGTGCTGATGCCTGATAGTAGAAAATTCGACCCTTTTATCTATAACTTGGTTGATTTGAGTTGTATTTTATCCCAAACAGATTAAATGGGTCAAGAAAGATTTAGCTAATAAGGGGAACGGGTCAAACGAGTTAAAGTCGCATAAAGTCAATCTTTAATACATACATCCTCCTAAATTGTTCAAATTAAATAATTATTATTTATGTAATAATAATACTCTGTAATGTTTTTGCGTTCTAATTAACACATAAATCATTTAGAAAGAAAATTAAAAGTGGAGAAAAATTGGCGAATCTTTTCAATATGACTCGTTTTACTTCTTAACTAACAACCCACCCATCCATCATGGCACTTGGGTGCTACGTTTGGTTCCCATGCTCGTATATTGCCTAATGCATTAGATGGATGGGTGGAAAAGCACCTATCGTTCCGGTGAGGTGTTTTAAAAAGGTTCTTGTTTGACTGCTACGTGTCAAGGTACTAGATGTAGTTATGTACCATATGGGTTTTTAGTGGGACTTGACTTAAATGAGATAAAGTTGTCTTTTGCAGTGTGGCGACTTATACAATATTAGTGTCCACTAAACATTCTTTCTTCTAATGCTTATACAGCCACCCATTTTGCAATCAATGACAAGTTCCGCGGATGAAACATACATCCATATATGGACTATTAGACGCGTTTTGTATGAACTGTATATACATCCTTCTCTTTTAACTCTCGCAAAGCCAAGGGGCCTTGCTTGTTGATATAATTTCACAGCTTCCTTCTTATACCAAAGAATGTCTTTGTTTTTTGATCGTGCAGATCTTCTTCATGTTTTCTCCAATTTGTCAAGAACTCTCAACTTCATTGAACATACAAAGCTTACAGGATGGAAGTTGTAAGTAGAAATCCAACATGCAATTTTTTTATATGCACTGTTTTAAGTCAAGAAAACTGTGTTTTTGCACATACGTTATAGAAAGACTGCATACGCTTACTTGCTATCTGTAAGTGGCAATAACGACCCATTTACTAATGAGTGAGTCGATTTGAGTTATGATATATCCCTAACGTGTCAGATGGGTCAATTAAAAAAATGTAGTTGAAAGGGAAACTAGTAAAAAGAGTTTAAAAGTCAACCAAAGTTTATTTTCTTAATGCTTACATCCTTCTAAATTGTTTTATTTAACAAAATAGATTTTTTTTAACAAAATAGTTTCCATAACCATATAATGCGTTAACCATGTCTTCAAAATGGAGCAATAAAGATTCGTTGGTCAACATGACCCGATTGAAACTACTCTAAGGACTTTGCAACCCAAACCTGTTTTGACCCAGTATACAACCCACCTGACCTGTCCATTTCATAACCTCTACTTTCAGTTTTTTTTTTGGTTAATTGCTAGAAAAGATCATATGCTTGGTTCATAGGAACCAGCGGGCAAAGCCAATTGTGGTTGATCCAGGCCTTTATTTGTCCAAGAAATCGGAACTGGCATTCACCTCTCAACGTAGATCTCTTCCAACATCTTTTAAGTTGTTCACCGGTACGTGATGGACTTCATCTGTTTGTTTGACATTCGAGCTTAAACGGTTTATGCTTTAAGTTCCAACATTAAAAATCAATTTTATCCTATTTACAAAAATAAATTGGTTACCATGTTAAGCGTTATAACCAATATTATGAAAATAGGAAGTGTTAAGTTTCTAGTACTATCCATATCAATTTTGATTTTCGAGAGACCTTTTTAGCCAACCTAACAACCTTAACTTACTATTTTATGTACTTGTACAGGTTCAGCATGGGTAATGCTTACAAGATCCTTTGTGGAATACTGTATATGGGGTTATGATAACTTTCCAAGAACCATATTAATGTACTACACAAACTTTGTGTCATCCCCGGAGGGCTACTTTCACACAGTCATTTGCAATAGCAAAGAGTTTAGTAACACAACCATAAGCCATGATCTTCATTACATAGCGTGGGACTATCCTCCAAAGCAACACCCGCGTTATTTGACCATTAAAGACTTTGAAAGAATGGTTAATAGCAGTGCCCCTTTTGCTAGAAAGTTTGCAAAAGATGATCCAGTTCTAGACAAGATTGATAAGGAACTTATGGTCCGTACAAACCGTTTTAGTCAGGGTGCATGGTGTGTGGGGAGCTCGGTCAATGGGTCCGACCCTTGTGTCGTTCGTGGTGATGATTCTGTTTTTGTGCCCGGTCAAGGGGCCACTAGGCTGACTGAGCTGTTCGGGAAGCTTTTGTCTCAGGACTTTCAAAACAAGCGGTGTCCATCTTGAGTTCTGATGGTAAAATGATGTACATCTGAGGTTATTATAGATTGAAAGTTTCCGGATTTTCACTATTACAGAAGCAAAGTTGTAACTTGTACAGTAAAGCATTCAAAATCTCATAATCATGTTTTTGAATCCAGGAATATATGAATATATATAATCATTAGAAAGATAAGTACTTATGTAGCTTAGTTTAATCTTTTCAGCCTTATGGTTTGTTGGATCTTTTGGTGATTCACATTTTTCAGCAAAACTCAATTTTGTTAATCTAACATCCCGTTTCCACATCGACAATATACTCGATTAAAAACATTTAACATCCGGAATACTTTTTGGTGTCGGTGTGTCAACGATCACCATGGCTGCAGTGCTCTTACAGCACATAGATATGTATGAAATCGTCAAATTGGTAACTCATTATTGTAAGATAGAATGGCATAGACAAGAGACGTCAATCTGAATCTGAGATTAGTCGCATCAGAGACTATTCTATATCACCTCAAAACGGTTTATTAGCTGACAAAATTTTCAATCGGCCTCTTGATTTTACGCTTCCAATTCCTGCCATACAAAAGTAAATCAACATAAGACTCAGTAGAGCTTATAAAAAGGTGCAGTATCCATATAGTTAATAGTTTGACGACAGAAACAATATTTTACCATTTCCATAGATACATAAGAGTTAGTAGTCACAAAACAGGTGCATTTGAAATTTTGAATTAGAATAATAATTAATATGAAGGTTTGTTACTTTGTTCTATGAAAGTTGTTTAATGACAATGGTATGCATGCCTTTTTATTTCCCTCTTTTTTTAAAAAAAAAACCATGTATAATTGTATATCACACATTTAGGCCAGGGGCTAGTGAGACATGATGAAGGAAAATAATTTAGAAATTATGAGGAAATATATACCTTATCTTTGTTCTTGCCTCTGGTTAAGAACTTGTATCCACCAAATATAAGCAATCCCCACCCAGATAAAGATAGAATAACAAACTGTAACAGAAACACAGATATATGACATGTATAAAACTCGATTTATAATCAGATATTCAAAGACAAACAAATGAAAAAGCTCACATGTTCTTCCTTCCATCGAGACGGACTCATTGGATCTTTCCAAAATGCCACCTTTGGCGGACCATGCTGATCTGCAAATAAACACAATCACTCATCACACTTCATCATTGTCTCATTTACATTTCACAAACAAGTATTAATTAACACGCTCGATGTACAATGCAGATCGATATTGTTGATTTAAAGACGATTAGGTAAATATAGTACCAGCAGCACCTGCAAGGCCACGTCGTTGGATCAGGGAAGTGGCGTTAGAAGCTGATCTATGAGATGAGATTCTGAGTGCATTTGCAGCTTGACAAACTGCCATTGATGACACCATTTTGGCAGCTCCAATAATATGTATTGATCGGTTCTATGAATTACCAAAAATTGTGGTTGTATGGGCAAGATCTTATATTTTCATATACAACCCTGTTTACTTCATTGCAATTGCTTTCAAAGTACTAAAAACAATCACCCTACAGACTCGGTCTCACATTAGAAAGATTTCAAGGTAACCAAATCATGTCACACAAAGATGAGTTTAAATTTGATTATTTAACCGAAAAAAATAAAAAATTGAAAGCATAATTACCTAAATTAGAATTTTTAAAAGTTATGAATATGGTAACAGTTTTGTCAACTAACTCACATAGTCACATACACTATCATATGGTCACATATGTATGTTGCATAAAATTCTAAAATGAAAATGAAATAAAAAATAAAATCGGCTCTAAAAACAAGTATTGAGATTGGAAACTTGAAAGAATTTTATATATAATATCAACTTAAGCGCTCATTAACATTGGGAACCAAACAGGGTAAAGTGCAACGATAATCAAGACAAGAATGAGGGCAATGGCGATGCAAGTACATTTCCTTGAGCTCTTTTGCAACTCCCTTGCTTCAACTAATTGCTCGGTTCCACGATGAACAAATGAACTCGCGTGTGCTACGTGGCTCTCAATATCGTTTAGTTGTTGTCCTTGCGCTTCAACTAAGGCAGCCATGTCCAAAAATATTTGGTGTAGTTCTATCAAGTTTTTCTCTATATCTTTCACCGCATCATGTCTTTCTTGAATTTCTGATATCGTGTCCATAATTTGGCCCCGACCCTGATCTTGAATAGCTTTTTGCATAAAATCCTCGCCTTCTCCACTAGATATTAAATTTTCAATTAATTCGTCGTTTGCCTTTTCACCAGTTATTGTAAAGTATCTTCTTCCAACGGTCTCTTTGTACTCTTCATTCATTCTAGCTCGCAATGCTTGGAAGTCATCCATCATGGCCTTAAGCTTCTTGCCTAAACCACTAACAACAGATGTGCGCGTCCTATCAGCTGATGAGCCGGGCCCACAACCAGGAACCTTTCGATGTTCCACATTTGACTTGTCAAGGGCCACAAGCTTTCCTTTAATGACCTTGACTCGTTTCAATACTTGCTCCACATCCGAGTCCATTTTGGCACGTAGTTGTTTCATTGTCTTGGCATTATGAACCGTTTTACTTTCCTCATTCGATTGTTGTAGTTTTTTATACAATTCTTCGACCCCTGCCATATCTTCTTTCACATTCTCCACATCTACGAAGAATTTATCAAGATCGATTGCGTCATTGGAAGCGCCACCACCAGCCTCGATGTCTTTCTCATCTTGATATTGCTTGAAAGAGCCGGAGAATAGATCATTCATCTTGGCTGGCTTTTTTTTTCTTTCTAAATATTTAATCAAGTTTCTAACCCAAAAGATAATGAATTAAATGGGAAAATATATTCAAATTAAAAAATAAAAAACCACCTTCTCTTCTTCTCTCCCGGAAAAAACAAAGAGAGAATAACAATGATTGAAGGAAGAACTGGAAGAGAAGGTGAAAAAAACCAAAAGGTTGATCAACTAATAAATGTTTTCATTTTCAATGGAAGATAGATGCCATTGGATAGCCAATAAATCTTTTTATGGCCAATAAATCTTTTTATGGGGCACATAGTTAAAGTAGGAGAAAATTATTAAAAAAAAAAAAAAAACACTAAATTTAATCCAATAACCTCTTCCTATATTCTAATGTTACATACTACTGAAAGAAAAAATACACCTAACAGAATTATATTGCTAATTAAGACATGTAGATATTTCAACCTTTCAAGAAGTAGGAAACATTTTTGATATAATTCTTCAGAATAAGTACAGACGTAACATCACTCTACAACTGCACGGATCTAATTTTACTGTACATTGTAACTTTGGATCGTCACCGTGAAGTCATTTCGGTAATGCTACACCTTAAACTCATCTCTTCTGTCTGATATGGGCAATGAGAAAAAATATCAAGTGTTATTACATTATGACAAGTAAATCAGTGTTTACGTCATTAGCAGATCGATTAATTCACATAAATTGTCTATAGCATGAGCAATTAAATTTGTACCTCTAATGTTGAAATCACTCTAAAATGTTCAAAGCACTCTTCGAGCAACATTTTCTCCTCGATTGCAAGTTTTGCAAGTGCAGAAAATGTTGAAACAGTCTCACAAGTCTGTTAAACGGCAACATTATTAGTGATCCTGAAAGTTTGATAGTTATTTATTCATAAATCGTAATTAAGAGGCATATGATCAATACCGTTGGCATCAATGACAGAGTCATAGACATGATTGAGTCCACCAAATCGGTTGCATATCCAAGAGCAAGCGTAGTTGCTTGAGAATCCATCTATAATTACAGAAACAGATAATAATCTTGCAACAGTTTTTGCAGCAAATGTAACACTGGAAACATTGTTCCGTGTTTTAACATATTTCATATTATTTTCTGAGAAACTTGAATAATACCTTGGCTCCTTCAATAAGTGGTATTCTACAAGCAACAGCTTCTAAACAATCTTTGGTCATGGAAACGTTCGATCTATGTCTCGTTTCCATGTCTCCCCACGCTGCCAACAATTTCATCTACACAACAATCAATATTACGCTAAGTGGTCGAGTAGTAGTGGCTAGTAGCGTTCATTTTGTTGTGTAATAAGACTAACAATACTCACTTGAGAATGAAGTATCAAATTAAGCTTCATTTCTATCTTCTCTTTCTCTAATTGTAATCTCTTTTGTAGCACAGATTCTTGCAACTTCACTATACTTTCCCATGCGTGGAGTGAAGTATTCTGTAGTTATCAAATACTTAAGTTATAGATTGTAAAAATGCGAATATGTTTGTTTATTGAAATGTATTGGTTTGGCATCTTTACTTCAAGCTGGTTATGTATTACATAGAAAACACATAATCTCGCAAAAAAAATACACAGGAAGACAAAAACACCCTCAAAAAATCTGTAACGTACCTTAGATTTGTTATCTAGTGTCTCATTTACAAGATTTGCTCTAGCATTTGCATACCTCCATTGCATCAAACTTCCATTCATCATCCTTAATTGATGAACACTCTCCACCATACCAACACCCAGAGGTGACAAACAGCCCGACCCGTTCTTTTTACTCTTGATTAAATCAAGACCCATATGCAGAAAGTTCCTTTTAGCTGTTCTTGAGGGACTCGTTGGAGGCTTTGAGCTCGAAAATGGTGAATTTGTCGTCATTGGTAGTGATTCAGATCGTTCCGACGACAATGAACCCCATTTTGATGACACAAGTGATAATGAATTTGCCTTTTTCATTGCTTTCTTAATGGTGGATTTTGTCGGGGAATTAGATATGGATTTTCTAGAGCTTAAAGTTGGTGCCATGTAGGATGCCGGTGAGTTTCTTTGTGTGACGAATGGAGATCCGATGATGTCACTGCACTCGGAATCATCAGAGAAAGAATCTGATCTCATTCGGGAGTATGATCTCCTGCGAAGTTCGTTTTCGTCCACCGATAATCTCCCTGGCATTATAACTGCAAAAGGATAATAAAATTATCCCAAACGTTAGAATAACTTTTTATGTGTACTAAACTAACAATAAGAATATTTGAATGATGTGAAACTATATTCCAATAAAAATTCAAAAGCAATTACAACCTAAGTGCAGCACATGTAATAGTTTATTCTTAATTTTAAAAAATTTGATGTGTACAAATATGCATGCCAAATTATTCAACTAAACATGTTGTAGATGACAAGCAAAAATACAAAAATCTATATTGATTTGCAAAACATAAAATAAAACTAAAATAATATTCCGTGAATAAAAATCATCTAAAACATTTTCAACACCTTATTGATAAAAATTTCTAAACAAATTTACCTGATAGCTCCTCCATTACCCCATCGCTAGATGAGGACGAAGAAGAAGTTGAGGATCGTCCCGAGAATCTAAACTTTCCGGTGTATCTCATCGACCCACCACCAAATATAGGCTTATGATTCTCCTTCGAATTGTTACGAGTATTATTTTTCTTTGAGTTATCCTCAAACCGATTAAACTCCGAACAACTTCTTTGCTTACTAAGAAAAGATGAACCAACACTATCTCTTTTTCGATCGCTCCCAAGGTAATCCGCCAGCGTCGGTTGATTGTCATTGTCGGATTTCGATGACTGAGGAGTTGAAGAAGGCCAAACTCCACGAAGCAATCCACTATTATTGTTTTTTAAAGATGGTCTAGGTTGTTTGTGGTGCCGATTAGGAGACGGCAGTAGAGATGGTGGTGGTTCGGTGGCGGAGACCGGTGATTGGTATCGAGATTTCACTGTCGTCCGGGATTTTTCCGTGCCAGATTTTTCGGTGATCATCATTTTAGAGAGAGGAGAAAAACAAACATTCCTTTGAAAGTTGGCGGCTAAATACTTTGGTGCCGGCTGGTGTGAAATTACATAACTATCCTCATTGCGGGTTAACTTTATAGGATTTATTAGGGGTAATATTGGAATTTTGACTTCGAGGACCGAGTCAAAGAAAATGAAAGATGAGTTCGGAAATAGCCACTTGTGAAGTTTTGGAAACTCCGTAGTTTTTTTTTTTGTTATGTTTAGAGCCGGCACATAAGTACTTCTACCAACCACTAGAGACATGCCACGTGTAAATTCACTTCAAAACCTAAAAATCATCTATTAATTAATTAATAACATCAGATAAAAAATTAAAAACGTTACAACTTGGAAAATAATTTGTATCATGTTAGTTTAATAAATAATGATCTTTATTATATTAGAAATGAATAACCATATATGGCATGAATTTGATATTTTGCTACTAGAAATTAAAAATGTTTTATTATATTGCTTACCTATAAATAAAAATGCATGTTCCTTAAAGAGAAAATAAGTATATATTAACTTAATACAAAAAAGTTACGCCAGTGAGAGTAACTTATGGATACACAAAGCTTCACATTTAACTTTAAGCATCAATTAACTTGTAACTTCTTGTAATATACACTTTGTTAAATACCAAAATCGATTGGATGCTAGTATTAATTAGGAATATATATTTATATAATCTAATTTTAGGGTATAATTTACTTGGAAATAGGGAAGGAGAAATGAAAGTTAGATCGGTAACTTACATATATTTGAAGGTGTTATAATTTTATTAGGATTGCATAACATATATTGCGACTTACTAATCAAACTTACGACACCTAAAATGTCCTACAATACAAGCGATAAGGCCATCATCTTAAAAATTAAGGTGCTGATTAGCTAAATTATGAGCCATACATAAAATTAATAGATTAATTACCTTTTAAGTGTAGTGCATCATCTCTGATATAGAGATAGACTATAGAATGGACCGTGGGCCGCCCAAGGCCCAAGCTACTTTGTAGGTTGTAATAATTATATGCTTATCTTGTTTTTAAATTAATGACAGGTGTAAGTACAACATAGAAAATTTGGATCATACGGTACAATAATTTTGGATGAGAACGAGGAAATCAACAGGAATCTACTACGTGTCACTTTACTCTCTCTCCTCTACATTTTCAAAAATTTAATATCTCTCAAACGGTAAGTCGAAAAATTATAAAAATTGCACCATAAAAATTAGCGTTTTATTCTCTTCGATTAGAGATGTGACAGGGTATATTTTCGACGAACTTTTTTTTTCAATTTTTGGTGAGTTTTGAAAACGAGTAACACATGTGTTACCAGCGAGTAACATATGTGTTACCAGCTTCTAACACATGTGTTATCAACAACTAACACATGTGTTAACAGCAACTAACACATGTGTTACCACTTACCAGCATCTAACACATGTGTTACTAGTAACTAACACATGTGTGACTAATTTTGTAAAACCCAAACAAAAAAAAATCCGTCAAAAGTATACCTTGTGAGATGGCAAATCGAAGAGAAAAAAATGCTGATTTTTATGGTGTAATTTTTATGATTTTTCGACTTATCATTTGGGAGATATTTAAGTTTTAAAAATGTGGGGGAAAGTAGGTTTTGTGACACATGACATGTTCTGGTTGGTTCCTCTATTCTCATCAAAAATCTCATTCTCATTTGAACCTCACCCACGTATCATTATATCAATGATATCATATATTAATTTTATAATTAGTTAATATAAATATTAATTGAATGTTCAAAGTACAACATAGAGTTTAATTTATGCAAATTATAGCAAGAAACTAATGCTAGGTTTGCTTCGCGAAATACTTTTGAGGTAATTGAAACTTCAAGAAATGTGAATTTCTTTGAGTAAAAGAATTTTACGACTTTCAACTCAATTCAATTTTGAACCAACGTCCTCATGGAATGAAATAGAAATTCGAATTCCATCGAATTTCATGAGAATTTGCGAATCAAACGCATCCTAAGAATCAAGTTAAAGGTAACATATTTGGTGTAAACATTAGAGTAAAAATCATATCATACATGGTATATAGAGATAGAGAGAGTTTTTTTCACGCCAAATGTGATGTAACACTCATTGCTATTTTAGATAATGTTATAATGTATGATTTCGCTTTTAGTATTACGTATAATCATGTTAAGCTTCTTAAAACACTAGGTGCTGAAATTTTAGATGACCTATCAGAACACAAAATCCAGCACAACTCTTAACTTGTTTTATATTTGAATCATGAAAATTGCAAAACTGAAAACCAAACATAATATAAATATCATTCATAATACATGCAACATTACTCCCTTTTATCAGGAAGTAATATCAATAATAATGAATGAGTGATACCTTTTGCACTAAATTTCATGGCAGACATCTTTGATGAGGAAGTTGACCTTCTTACTTCATAAATTTCAGGGAAAATGTATGAAGAACAAGTACATTTCCTATAAACAAGTACTCATAACATTCTCACAGTTCTCTCTCAGATGCATATAACAAAAAGATTAATTGTTTCAATGGAAGCTGCATTAGTCCCAGGAGCAATGTCAGTTCCAAATTCTCCTGATAAAGGGATCCCCTCAAAGCTTCAGGTAGAACCTTCTTCTTTTTTAGCACTTATGTTTTGAAAGTATGGAGCGTGCTTTTGAAGAATTTTTGAGTAAAAAACTGTGAAATTGCAGGGGGAAAAAACTGCAATGTTGGTGTGTTGGCTTCTTGGAATTGGGTGCTTGTTTCCTTGGAACAGTATGTTGACAATAGAAGACTACTATGTTAATTTGTTTCCGGTAACTTTCTGAACTTATTACTTCGGTGTGTGTTCAATGTTAATATTAATGTCGCTTATATGTTTGTAATCTTATAATTTTGTTAAGCTCAATATTGAAACTTGAACTGAAGATAAAAAGTGTCATCTTTTGACTGAAAAAAAAAAGGTTGACTTGATCATTAAACTCAAATGGCTGACCTTTTGTGGTGATGCGTGAAATGTACTGTATGATTAACTCCGTGAAAAATAACGCTGTTTCTTTATGATTAAGGCTTTCATAAGAGCATCTCTTATGGGTGTCCATGACCCAAGTCCATGTCAAGGTGGCATCTTCATTGAAGATGTGGCAAGTTGATTGTATGGACACCCCACTATTTTAACAAGTTCATGGATTGAGGTTTATACAAGAATTAGAAAGTCCATGTAGATGGACCTCCATGGACTTATGATAGATGGGTCCCAAACTCCACTTTATTATTAAAATAATATACATGTATAAGATGCTTCCCAACAATTTAATTACTAAAGTATTATTTTAATAGTAAAAAATAAGTGGGACCTAGCTATGGACTTGTTAAAGTTTACAGGAGTAGAATGGTAAGTTTATAGAAAGTGAAGGTTTATAGAAAACTGATGTGGCATGATGTGGCAGTGTTATGGACATGTGAAGTCCATAGCATTGTGGATGGTCTAACATGGTAGCTTGTGCATAGTTTATTACTATATATTTACCATTTTACTTATATTACATGCAGCATTGTAAGGGGGGAAATTTGGTACGCGTCGGGTTAGGAGGTAAAAGATACCCATCCCTCCTTAATTGATAAGTGGGTTAATCATGTACCATGCAAAGGGCCCAAAATTCAATATATAAGGCCCATCAGGAAAGGCCTGCCAGGCAAGGCCCAACACATAGCCCGGCCCATCAGATTATGGACTCTGTCCCCTTGGCTCACGACAAACAAATTCAGGAAATCACCAACGTTAGTGGTGGTTCCCTGCGGACCGACAAGGGTTTGTATCCGCAAACATCATTGGTCCACGTCGACACAGGGAACCCCCACACGGGACGCGTTGATCTCAACCGTACGATCTTAAAATTGTAAGATGATGACTTAGCCGTACGATCACCAAGTACCGCAGGATGGTGAGTAAACCGTACGATCAAACTCACCAGATGGTGACACGTGGACAAACTTGTCCATCAAGGTGACCATGGGGTACTATAAATACAAGGGTATGAACAGTATTCAGCCCTCAAGCACCTCCAAATATTCACAACCATCATCAGAAAAACCCTAATATCAAGAGAAGAGCACTATTCATCTTCTCGCCATTGATTCACGCCACCCACGGTTCCGTTCAATACGCTCCGTCGGGTCCTTACGCAAGTCGCGGAGAGCAACGAATCCAATCCAACCCAGTTGCACTCAGGTATAACATTTTATGCTTGATCAAATGGCGTCATCCGTTAATTAATACCCTAGATCTCTGCTAAATAACTAGAATAATCCTTGGTTATCTCTTTTTTTACTCAGTTAAAAAACACACACACCCATCATGGCGTCAAACTCTGGTCCGCCGCCGGCGACAGAAAATTTCATGCACTTTGCTGCTCAACCCACACAGACACCTGTTGTGAGTTCCGGTGAGCAGGTGGCATGGGAACGACGACAAGCATTAGAACAATCACGCCGACAGCTGGATTTCAATACCCCAGTGGGGCAAAGTTTTCAACAACAGGGACAGACTAGTTTCCCCTCACAGCCAGTTGTTATAGGGGGTGATGCGCCGCCAACGGTCGATCAGGTTTTACCCTGTCGTCAGACCGTCCGTCAGCGGCGGCACCAGTGGGTTTTAATATTTATAAATGCGGGGCCTAAGTTTTACTAGTGCTATGTGGCCTAAGGTTTGTATAGCAGCGAGTATGACCTAGGGTCGTTCTTCAAAACCAACTGTATTGTGGATCTGAGTAGTCTAGGATGTCCGTTTCTAATTAGTGAAGGAGTTTTAAAATAGTTGGGAGTGGTTTTGTTTTGTTTTTATGATTAAACTAATAAGCAATAATAAAAAGAAGATAAAATAAAATGGATATAGCAGTCAGGATAGAGGGGGTGTTTGTTGTGATTTCGTTAGCCGTACGTTGGGATGATGTTTAGTTAAGGATATGAAAACGTCTCTAAAGATTTGTATTTTATTTGTTTCGAGTATATGTGGGATAAGCACTAGTTCCCTACTGATTGATTTCTCGATCAGTATGTCACTGAGCAACTAGGCTATCGTGATTCTGATCGGAGTAGGTTGCCCAGCCCACAACACTGTCCTGTTACGGTACAGTGACCCTTTTTGGATTAGATATCCTGGGTGCATGAATAAGGCAGCAAACTAACTCGATGTCCAACCGTTCTTAACCCCACAGGGATACTCAATTGAATAAAACATTTAAGTATAAGACTTGGTTTGGTGCTTGATTACTTTCTATCGATGGGTTTGTAAAGTCCAGAGGTTGAAATAACCAGTGATTCTCCAAGTATACCAATGGCTTACACAATGGTCACTCTGGACTTATAAGCTAAGTTTGTATTTAAGTTCAGGAATTATCCATCTATGATATAAACCAGCCCTTACTTTAAAGTCCCAATAAATCCCTAGTTTATGTACTGTGTACACTACTTTGATTGAAAACGGTATTTCCACAGGTTTAAAACCAGACCATGTTTATTTCAAACACAGATAATTAATTACCTTTACTTAAGGTTAGCTACGTCTTAATAAAAAGGTTTTAATCACGTTCATTGGTCGAAAGGCGTTAGGTTAAAGTGAGGTTTATAATCATAGATAGAAAGTTAATCAAAGCACCGAGTTTTCATTTATAAAATAGTTTGGGACATTATTCCACAACGGATTGTGCCCACGACTTTCATAGCTTCCACGTTCCGTACTCCACACATTCGTGATGTTTCCGGCGCTATACAAATGAAAGTCGTTTAACGTTACTTCCGTTGTTTCATAATGACATCATCCCAACTAATACGGTTAACTACATCGCAACAAACACGCAATATAACTACTCGCTAATCATGGCAAATCCTAAATCTAGCATAATCAAAATAACAACAGCATGTATTTTAATTAATAAGATAAAGGATAGATATAACCGTGAAAAGAGCGTAGCTGAATATAACTTGAAAGTATACAGACAGAACTTCGAGTATGCTCCAAGCGATATTACAATATTACCCCTCTAGTAGCCCGGTTAAGTATTAACCGGAGACTAACTAGCCACTAACTACGAAAATAAAAATAACAACCTAATCTAGAGAGAGAGTAGTAAGAGAGTAGTGTTGGTGAAGAATGGATGATTTGATGGATGTTCTGAAAATGATGAAATGAAGCCTCTATATATAGAACTCGCACAACCGTATCCGTAGACCGTATCCAAAACTTCAAATGCACAACCGTATCGCAAACCCGAATAAAAATCAGATTTTAATCGCCTAAACGCATGATACGGTTGAGCTAGGGCAAATACGGGAGAACTGGAGCGTATACGGGAGAACATAGGGTGAATACGGGAGAACACAAGCCGTATACGGCTGTGCTAGGCCGTATACGGTCTAGTTTGGCCGTATACGGTCTAGCTCTCCCGTATCCTGATTCCTCGGTTCTTCGTTTCTTCGTTTGGGCGTAACTTCTTCGTCGTTTATCCGTTTTGAGTGATTCTCGCGCTCACGGTTTCGTAATTTCCTAACGAATAAAATGACATAAGTTAGAGGTCAAAATTCCAAGTATAGCTCAAATTGTGCTTAAATGCGTGAACGGAAGATTCAGTGATCGTTTGTGCTCTATTTTGCTCGTTTTTAGGTCTTTTTGGTTGATTCTTGAAACATCGTCTATATTTTAGCCCTTATAATGAAATGTGATGTTTAAGTTCAAATTTAAGTGTTTTCATTAATAATTGGGATAAAATGGTGAGATAATGGCACATAAAAACATGACTTTTTGCGTGTCATCAAATATCCCACACTTAGACTTTGCTTGTCCTCAAGCAAAACTCAAAATTCTCACTTGCTTTTAGGAAAAACATTTTGAAAAAACGAGTTTATTTTTGGGGTGAGTCAAAATATATCAAAAACAACCATCTCCATATACAAGTAACATATCCTGGAAATAAGAGAAAGTAAGGTATTCCTTTCAGAGGCATAAAATGGTTCTCTTAGGCATGCTTTCAATTCTCGCGATCTTGGAATATACATGACTAGGCGATCTCACAAGGTGGTCACTCAATTCACTCAAAAAGTGTTTCGGGTTACCTATCAATCTAATCAAACGAAATCGCTCATAAGCCAGTCATGCAACATCCATCGTCATAGGCTTGCTCGAGAATCATATCTCCACCACTTAGGTGAGGACGGTGCTAGCTATCCCAGGACATTCAGAGTGGGTTGTAATGGCAGGTGAGGGTTACAGGGTATGGATAAGTGGGAATTTTTAGTTGTTGTAAAGGGTTTTGCTTATCTTAGGACTTTTAAACTTTTGAAAAACATTATTTAAACAACCTTTTTAATGAAAACGGAAACGGATAACAGTACGGGAAGATAGCTATTTTGACTTCTATCTTTTGAAAATACACGAGGGAATTTATGTCTTTTTATAAGAGCGGGAATTTTCGAGAGATTCGAAGCACTTAGCTTTATTCTATTTTCTTTTCTTTTTCTTTTGTTTCTATTTTTGGGCTTTTCTAGGGATTTTATTTTGTTTCTTTCTTTTGCCCTTTTGAAATCCTTTTCTTTCTTTCATCTTTTTCATCATTTTGATGACTTTGCATTTACTTGGTGTCAATTTTTCACACCATAAATTCTCAACTTTTGATTTTTATCCAGGGAACGCACGCGAGATAATTTGAGTAAACACTAGTATTTGTGATTTGGAGTGAAAGCAAAAAGGACATTTAAATGACATTTTCCACAAGTTTAAAATTTCTAAGATAAGATTTTTGGTGGGTGTGGAATAAGTGGGTTAAGATTTAAAGGGTTTTGAAAGAAACGAAAAGGTTAAGGCTCAACAGGGTTATCTAAGCGGATCATCAACACTAAAGATGAGTGTTGGAAGGGTTTTGGGCTTGAAGAGATATGATAAAAATGGGTTAAATCCTAAGGAATGTCAAGGTCATCTAACTGCACCTATACCGCGTACGGTACTCTACCAATGTGGTCTTGAAGTGCATACCAGGAGCAAGTTCTAATTCCGGATGCATGCATCGGCACACTCAAACAAACAAATAGTGAAGCATTAAAGATGAATGCTTATATTGGCTCAAGATACCTCACTGCAAGTTTTTGGGTTTGTTTGTGCCTAGCCATGCGATGCCCCTTTTAGATTATCATTTTAGACCTAAGAAATTCCTATCTTATTTACTCTTAATTTCAAAAATACTCTACTCATATATGAAAATGCTTCTTCTTAAGACATTTTAACTCAAAAATTTTTGAAAAATTTTAGCAAAAGTGAGTTTTTTAAATAAATTGAGGAACATTTTCCGAGTTTGCTTTTGGAAACAAGAATCTAACAAAGCAAACCTAAGGTATTCTATACCGCTATCCCACACTTAGAGGAACATTGTCCCTAATGTTCTCTTGAGTTGGGATTTGAGAAAAATCCCACACTTAGAGTTTGAACATATCGGAAAATGTTACTCAAGTGTTTGTTTTGGGCTGGAATCCCACACTTAGTGATAAGCTGGGGATATGGCATAGACTACTTTAATGAGAATTTAAAGCTAACAATCATATCAAAAACGAGAGTGAGAACGAGAGAACTCCCCTATCGAAGCGAAGGTAGAAGGATGGAATTCTGGAAGATGCGCTGAAGAGGAGATCTTGACAGGAATTCTTCTTTAGCGGTGGCTCCATGAAGATCTTTCGGCTTTAGCGTGCGCAGCTTACAAATAACAGCTCTGTCCTCCATCTTTAACACTTCTTTCACTCTCTTGTGAAGATATCTCGTAAGTGTGAACACTTTGGGTATATTTTTACCGACTTCTTATTATAGCTTTTTACCGAAAGTGCCTAAATCCAGAATGTGAAAAGATGTTTTGTAATACAAAATGAGTTTTAAGTCATGTGTTTTTAAACGAGTTCGAGCATAATGTGTGAAAGTAGCACGCAAGTACCTCAAATGCTCGAAACACATGGCTTGATAAAATTTAATTCCTATTTTCCTGGATTAGGTGGTAAAAGCTGAAGTGGTGTTTTAAAAGCAATTTAGATACCCAAGTGTGAAAGATAGTCAGAGATATATCACTTTTTGGAATTTAAAAACAAAAATACTACTAAAACTAAAGGATATTTATTGCACGGGTTGCCTCCCGAGAAGCGCTTCTATTTATAGTCGAGGGCTCGACTTTTGTTCCTCTTGAATTAATCGGAAGAGGAACCTCCAGGGCAAGAGGTGCTGTTATGTGCCCTAGGTTGCGGAAAAGTGTAGCGCGGAGGATAGATCCGAAGGAAGTGGCAGACTATGGTTGAGATTAGGTCTGGCGGTTCCATAGTATCTGTTTTGAAGCTTTGGAAGTGATCCGAGACAGTTTTGGAGAGACCTAGTAATCCGCAAGTGATGTAATCAACCGCCTTATTGACTGGCCCGTTAGGGTCTGTCAATGTGGTTGTTTCGGTCTTGATCACTTCGCCAATTGGATGCTTTTGTCTGATAGAATCCATAAATTTCATGAACTTCAACTTTAGATCTTCATATTCTTCAGCATAGGGATCTCCTCCGAATATGGTCACAGATTGGCACAAGCTTTTGATTAGATGGTGCTGATGAAGGGTGAAAGGAAAGCCAGAGTCTTTGAAGATATGAATCAATTTGCTGAATATCTCTCGATATCCAGCACGGAAAAAAAACTCTGGTTTCTCAGCGCTTTTCCCACGGAATATTTCACGTAATCGAGTTATCACATAAGTGGCAACATCGAGTAGTGACATATCAAGAATAGTCATGGGATGATTACGCTTCCTTTCAGCTAAACTGATGCATCTAAGCTCCTCGATCATCAACTCGATATGATATTCGATAGTGGATTTGATGACAAATCGATCGCTTTTCCCGGTGCTCAGGTGATCTTCTCTGGCTAGTAAGTCAAGAAATATCCGAAGAAAACTCATTACTTTGGCGTCAGCATAGCTCCTAGGGTTTCCAGTAGCTTCTTCTAAGTATATCCTGATAGAACTCAACATCTCTCTTTGTCTTGAGGAGTAAGGAAACGCTGAACTAATTAGAACATCATACACTTGGCGGTATATTTGTCTTTGTTCAATATAGAAGTAAATTTCTTTCGCGTTATTCCATTCTTCATTGAGCTGAGATTTGAGTGCCTCGGCGAATATTCTGACACAGTACCTAAGAATGAGCGGATCTCTGGTTCCATTGCTAGCGAGATGGATAGAGGATGCTTCTTCAATAACCGCTATGAGCCATCTTTGGTGTAGAGAGTAGTCAACAGTGGAATTTCTAATAGCTGCTATCACGATGCCAGGGTCTCCATCATATTTATTTATCACATTAACCATCTGTTCATGATTAGAGATGATTGGGATACAGATGCTTTCTGGAGATAATATTGGTGAATCAGGCGGTTCTGGAGGAGCAGGAGGTGAGATAATACGAATATCACCAGGTATTTCCCCCGAGTCACTATCCGTAATAGGAGCATCGACCTTATGTGCATTAGGGATCTCAACTACATTGGACGATGGCTGGGATTTGTCAGTGAACTGAGATATTGTATCAGAAGATAGCTTTGGAGTGTCTATCTCAATGCCTTCCTTGTCATGAGAATCAGAGTTATCGGACCCAAATATACCTCCTGTCTCAAGCCATGGTTGAGGTTCAGATGAAGCAAGGGCTTGAATCCCTTGAGAAGCTATATGTGGCTGCAGACTCGGTAGTCTACTTGCTTTGAAATCCGAAATCTTCTTCAAACTATGTATGAAAGTTCGCTCAATCTCTTCTAGATCGCCAAGTCGAGAGTAGGTGAGTGGATTTTCTGGATCCAAGACATGATTAAGCAATCTTTCCAGCATATGAGCAGCATTATGAGAGTAGCCATTGGAAGTCTCTTCTTCTTCCTCTCCCTCTGCTTGTATCTCTTCTACCTGCTTATCTTCTGGCTCGGAGGTCTCATCTTCTGATGTAACTTGGGTAATAGAGACAGTATATAGCTCACCATTCTCCATCGAAGCGCAGTCGGTTTGATCGATCTTGAATGTGATGCTTTCTCCATGAGCGCGTAAGCTGATAGTCTGTAAGTGGACATCAATGACAGCTCTGGCCGTGTTCAAGAAGGGTCTACCTAGGACTATAGGGATGTTTATATCTTCCTGGATATCCATTACTACAAAGTCGGTTGGGAATAGGAATTCGTTGACCTTAACCATGATGTTCTCAGCTATTCCCTTGGGGTACCTAATTGATTGGTCAGCTAGCTGGACACTCATTTTAGTGGGTTTAAGGTATCCTAATTCGAGCCTTTTGAATAACGAATACGGCATGAGATTGATACTTGCTCCTAGATCGGCTAGAGAGCGAATATTGCCAGAGTTGTTAATGGAACAAGGAAGGGTAAAACGTCCAGTATCTCCTAGTTTTTCCGGTAGACTATTTTGAAGGATAGCTGAACATTCGGCGTTCAGAGGGACATTGGGTACTTCTGGTACCTTGTCCTTGGTTGACATAAGTCTCCTAAAATATTTAGAATATATCGGGCTGGGAGGTTTCCTAGACACGGTGTCTAAGTTGTTACCGTTAGGATTGAGAGCTTCAGGATGCTGATTTAGACGTCCTGGAAACGGTATGCGCACCTTTTTCTTGGGAGGCGGAGTAGACTTCTTCTCAACTGTCTGTGTGACAGGAGATTGTTCCTTCACCGTAGAAGGAACCGAAGGTAGGCTCGGTGCCACCTTGAAGTCTTGGCTGGTTACTTGGTTGGCTTGGAAGGTATTACTAGGCAGACTACCCTGAGGTCTAGTGTCGATACGTTCTGCTAGTCGACCTATTTGGGTTACAAGACTATGTAGTAAGGTTAGTTGCTCCCCTAAAATGAGATCAGTCTGGTCTTGTCTAGCCATAATCTTTTCGATGATTTGCATAAGGGTGTCGTCTGGACTAGTAATTGGCCTTTCAGGTGTAGGTTCAGTGAGAAGGTGTGGTTGACTACAACCAAGTTGAGGTTGTTGTGGGTGGATTGGGAAGGGTGGTTGATTTGGTGGGTATTGGTTTGGTCTAGGAGAGGTTTGAGTAAAATCAGGTGGACGTGGATGAGTTCGGAACTGGTCGTAGTAGGCTTTGCCATCAACATCGTCTTGATACTCAACTTGTGGATTGGTACAGTTCTGGCAGGAGCGAACTTGGTAGACCTGTTGAGGTGGCTTCTTCAGCATTCCTATTTCCTTGGTCAGTGTTCCGACATGTTCCGCAAGAGATTTGATCACCTCAGTTTGCACGGGATTGGTGGCAAGCGGTGCCAATAATGAGGATTGCTCATCAGTCCAATCATTGTGATGCGTGGTCATTGTCTCCATCAGATTCCAAGCTTCATCATCCATCAAGCACGTGAAGTCGCCTCGAGCAGCGGTGTCTAGCATTGTCTTGTGATCGGGTGCAAGACCATGGTAAAATGTGCACAACTGGGTGGTTCGTTTGATTTTATGGTTAGGACATTTCTTGAGCAAACTCTTAAATCTCTTCCACGCAATGAAGATTGATTCATCATGAGACTGTTGGAAGTTCATGATATCTTTCTTCAGCTTGGTTTGTTTGAATGGGGGAAAGTACTTGGCTAAGAACTTAGTTTCCATTTCCGCCCATGAGGTGATAGAGCCGGTGTCTAATTCCTCAAACCAAGTTTGTGCGTGAAGAGCAAGAGAATAGGGGAACAGATATAAGTGGGTTATATCTTGCTCAACCCCTTTTTGCTTGCAAGAGTCGGATAGGGCTAGAAATTTGTTGAGGTGGGAGTTGGGATCATCGTCAGGCAGTCCATGGAATTGGCAGCGTTTCTCGATTAACTGCACTACATCGTACTTCAGTTCGAATGATGCTCCGTCAATCTCCGGGTAGCGAATGGGTCCTCCTCGACCTTCTATCGAGGGTTTGGTGTTATCAGCGAGAGTGACGCGTGCGGTGGTTGTAGGATTGTGGGAAGGTGATGACTTTTCTTGCCGGATGGGTAAGACGTCATCTTCGGGATAAGGGAAAGGAAGGGTTGAAAGAATTTTTAGAGGTTTAAGAAGAGAAAGCCATCCTAAGGTTTCACTAAAAAGAAAGTCCATCTGGACGCCTCTGGATCTTACAGTTGATTCCCCGGCAGCGGCGCCAAAAACTTGATGCGCCGCCAACGGTCGATCAGGTTTTACCCTGTCGTCAGACCGTCCGTCAGCGGCGGCACCAGTGGGTTTTAATATTTATAAATGCGGGGCCTAAGTTTTACTAGTGCTATGTGGCCTAAGGTTTGTATAGCAGCGAGTATGACCTAGGGTCGTTCTTCAAAACCAACTGTATTGTGGATCTGAGTAGTCTAGGATGTCCGTTTCTAATTAGTGAAGGAGTTTTAAAATAGTTGGGAGTGGTTTTGTTTTGTTTTTATGATTAAACTAATAAGCAATAATAAAAAGAAGATAAAATAAAATGGATATAGCAGTCAGGATAGAGGGGGTGTTTGTTGTGATTTCGTTAGCCGTACGTTGGGATGATGTTTAGTTAAGGATATGAAAACGTCTCTAAAGATTTGTATTTTATTTGTTTCGAGTATATGTGGGATAAGCACTAGTTCCCTACTGATTGATTTCTCGATCAGTATGTCACTGAGCAACTAGGCTATCGTGATTCTGATCGGAGTAGGTTGCCCAGCCCACAACACTGTCCTGTTACGGTACAGTGACCCTTTTTGGATTAGATATCCTGGGTGCATGAATAAGGCAGCAAACTAACTCGATGTCCAACCGTTCTTAACCCCACAGGGATACTCAATTGAATAAAACATTTAAGTATAAGACTTGGTTTGGTGCTTGATTACTTTCTATCGATGGGTTTGTAAAGTCCAGAGGTTGAAATAACCAGTGATTCTCCAAGTATACCAATGGCTTACACAATGGTCACTCTGGACTTATAAGCTAAGTTTGTATTTAAGTTCAGGAATTATCCATCTATGATATAAACCAGCCCTTACTTTAAAGTCCCAATAAATCCCTAGTTTATGTACTGTGTACACTACTTTGATTGAAAACGGTATTTCCACAGGTTTAAAACCAGACCATGTTTATTTCAAACACAGATAATTAATTACCTTTACTTAAGGTTAGCTACGTCTTAATAAAAAGGTTTTAATCACGTTCATTGGTCGAAAGGCGTTAGGTTAAAGTGAGGTTTATAATCATAGATAGAAAGTTAATCAAAGCACCGAGTTTTCATTTATAAAATAGTTTGGGACATTATTCCACAACGGATTGTGCCCACGACTTTCATAGCTTCCACGTTCCGTACTCCACACATTCGTGATGTTTCCGGCGCTATACAAATGAAAGTCGTTTAACGTTACTTCCGTTGTTTCATAATGACATCATCCCAACTAATACGGTTAACTACATCACAACAAACACGCAATATAACTACTCGCTAATCATGGCAAATCCTAAATCTAGCATAATCAAAATAACAACAGCATGTATTTTAATTAATAAGATAAAGGATAGATATAACCGTGAAAAGAGCGTAGCTGAATATAACTTGAAAGTATACAGACAGAACTTCGAGTATGCTCCAAGCGATATTACAATATTACCCCTCTAGTAGCCCGGTTAAGTATTAACCGGAGACTAACTAGCCACTAACTACGAAAATAAAAATAACAACCTAATCTAGAGAGAGAGTAGTAAGAGAGTAGTGTTGGTGAAGAATGGATGATTTGATGGATGTTCTGAAAATGATGAAATGAAGCCTCTATATATAGAACTCGCACAACCGTATCCGTAGACCGTATCCAAAACTTCAAATGCACAACCGTATCGCAAACCCGAATAAAAATCAGATTTTAATCGCCTAAACGCATGATACGGTTGAGCTAGGGCAAATACGGGAGAACTGGAGCGTATACGGGAGAACATAGGGTGAATACGGGAGAACACAAGCCGTATACGGCTGTGCTAGGCCGTATACGGTCTAGCTAGGCCGTATACGGTCTGTGCTAGGCCGTATACGGTCTAGTTTGGCCGTATACGGTCTAGCTCTCCCGTATCCTGATTCCTCGGTTCTTCGTTTCTTCGTTTGGGCGTAACTTCTTCGTCGTTTATCCGTTTTGAGTGATTCTCGCGCTCACGGTTTCGTAATTTCCTAACGAAGAAAATGACATAAGTTAGAGGTCAAAATTCCAAGTATAGCTCAAATTGTGCTTAAATGCGTGAACGGAAGATTCAGTGATCGTTTGTGCTCTATTTTGCTCGTTTTTAGGTCTTTTTGGTTGATTCTTGAAACATCGTCTATATTTTAGCCCTTATAATGAAATGTGATGTTTAAGTTCATATTTAAGTGTTTTCATTAATAATTGGGATAAAATGGTGAGATAATGGCACATAAAAACATGACTTTTTGCGTGTCATCAGGGGGATAGCAAGCACAACAAAATTCAGGGCAATTCATTGTGCAAAATCAAACCCCATCAACATTCCAAACTACATTCCAGCCACCACTACCACCATTCCCACCGCCAAACCAACAACAACAATTTCAACAAGCGCCCCAACAGTCTTTCCAGCAACCTTTTCAACAACCATTTCAGCATCATTTCCCACAAATGTCCCAAACACAACAGCCATTCTATAACACCCCTCATTTTTCTTGTCATTTAAATATAATAAATCCGGAAGCGTTAGTCCAACTTTCAAATATACCAAGTTACATTACAATTTCAATCCAATTTAAAACATATTTCATCAACATGGGTGTTATTTCAAAACTAAAAGATAACAATGATTTATTTAAATCAAATAACAGAGTCACGCCAGCATGTCAAACATTCCTTTCTGTTCAACTCCTTGCCCACCCCTATCATATCTATAACCTGCAAGGAGGGTTAATGTGGGGGATTAGCATAACGCTAAGTGAGTGAATAATTAATCAACAACTTAACTTAGCATAACAACTTTGTGTACAACAACTAATCGGCAACACACAAGTACACAATACAACTATTTAGCAAAACAACGGGGCAACTGTTCAACAATAACACAACTTAATAATGAGGATCGGCGGCTCTGGGGATAACCATAATACCCGGGAGGCTCCCCAAGAACACTTACCCAACCTATCCGTATGGCCATACGGACGAGACCGATAGCTAGTGATTATCTTCAACTAACACAGGAGATGTGTTAAACTTTGGATAACCAACTAGCCCAACCAACAGTTCAACAACTCGTTGCCTCATTAACAACTGATGCCCGAAGGCCAATTAACTCAAGTGATCACGTAATCAACAAGTCACATATTCAACTAGTCAACATATCAACAGTATTATTACTATCCGCATAAACATCAATGCAAATAATAAAGTAATAACACGTTACTTGTTGTAACCAAGCTTGTTACAACCAAGTTACGCTGAGGATTATAGATCCACTCACCGAATACCTCAGCCATCCACTCAGTAGTCTAATATCACTGAGCCTTCTGCACATCTGAGAATACAACAGGATACACAAATTAGTCACTTATTCCAATGTGGATATAACATCATATAATTGTATTTACATCAAACAACTTATTTAAGTAATTACAACCAATTATTCAACTAATCAAAATTATCAATTTATCACTTCCATTGGATTGATCATACTTAATTCATGTTAACCACAATCATCCATCATATACCACTAGCATAAGCTTAATACTTTCATATTCATTTATCAACTTTATAATCATTATAATCACCTCATCACCTTAATTCTCATTAATCATTGTTAACTAACATAATTATACCATTAACAAGATTATCAACTTTCAACATCAACAATTCATTAGAACTCAATACTTAACCACATAAGTTATAACTTTACTCTTTAGTTCTCAATTAAGTGTTCTAATTAGTGAACCATACCAAATTTATCATATACTCCATGATAATCATAAAATCTCAAGAACACTTAATTAAGTTATAACTTTTAACTTGTATATTGTTAATCATCATTACTAATCAACCATATGTTAGTCATTAACAACACTTATCAACCTATTTCTCATTAACTCAAGCTTAGAATTCATTATTCATGGATAATCAACTAACCCATAAACTATCCATATGATCATATATGGAATTAATCAACTTTATGCTAGGGTTTAGCTTATTATCATATAGTAATCATCAATTAACAATCCTACAAGCAATTCAAGCTTCAATTTTAACTTAATCATACTAATTAAATCAAATACACCAAAACCCATTTTCTAGGGTTTATAGAATCAAAGAATTAGAACTTACAAAGTGTTTATGATGATGATGGAATGCTCAAATCACGATTTTGAAGCTTAATCCATAGTTCTAAAGCTTCAATTTCACCTCAAATCTTGTTTCAAGAGTTTAATATTGTCCCTGTGGTTTGATACGTACGACTAAACCAAGAACAGGGGAAGAAAGTGTGATTTAATTCCAAAACTTTGACGATTGATGATGAATTAGGGTTTTGAAACCCTTCTCTCGCTCTCACGAACTCACTGGAATGTTTCTGATATTTCGTACGTACTTTTACACATATATTAGATAATATGTGTACTAGTTTTGTCCCCCGTACTTATCATTGTCTGGAACTTAGAAACCATTTGCGGGGAAACATTATTTTATTTTACCGTCAACTGAATTAAATTAAAACAGTTAACAATTTACTAGTCACAATAAATTATGTGACTCTTTAACCAATTATTTTCAAATAATAACACAAAACTATTTTCTGACACGCGATAAATATTAAAAGTCAGAAAATATTAAAATACAACTAGACCCGAGGAGTGGATGTTACAAATCTCTCCCCCTTAAAGAGATTTCGTCCTCGAAATCTGATCACACTTAATCAATCTATTGAAATAGAATCACCTATTCACTTCCATTTCAATTCACTACTACTTTACTTCCCATACCAGTTTAATCACATAATTACTCATTACAATATGCACATTAGTTGTGTGCACAATTTAAATAACTCATGCATATCATCTTTATGCATACTCTTAACCACATAAACACAAAATGTACCTATATGTCAACATATACTTATATAGGTAAATATATTATTTCATCAACTTAGACACTACCAGTGTGTATTTCAACTGAATTCATATAAACACATAGGTTGTGTTGTGTTTCTATTTAATTTTCTAGCACAAGATGTCATTTTCAGTACAAAGTATAACATCGTCAACTATTTAATCACAATATATACACACATCATACATTACTCCCTTGAGTAACTCATTAATTATGTATACATTTAACATCCTTTCAACAAACACATATCCACATGTGCATATATTGATATATTTTACTATGCCACTATTCAACATATATCCTATCTCTGATAATTAACTGATCGCTTACATGATCATTCATACCCACTATGTCAATCTTAACTTATAGTCACTTAACGTGTCATCTTTATTACAACAACAACTATAGCAACAAATACAACTATGACGACAATAATAATCATAGTAACAATAAGAGGTAACGAACACTACTACATGCATTTTAGCAACAAATTGTAACTCGATTCGTCACTAGTAATTTAACTAATAATCATATACTTCTTTAGTCATCACATCGTTACATCAACAAGTAAGAAATTCAGTAAGCAATAGGTAAAGGTCAATTAATTTGATTGTTACAACCAATTTTTTTTTTTTTTTTTTTTTTTTTTTTTTTATAATCAATTAGCACCCTTTCACAACAACTAGGATGCTAACTCAACACCTGTTAATACCAAACATCATCATTGGTATCTCAACAACACAAGGTGCTGACATTAGACATCTATTCAACAATATTATTCATATTCAACTTACCTCTACTTTGCTTAAATCAACTTTTAACTCTTACTATTGACAATGCATCACACATATACATCAAATGTGCCATAGATATCACATTAGCAACAACAACTTAGTGGTTTATTACTCTTTCATATTAGTCCATCATTGACTATTTATCAACTACAGGTCAACATATCTTACCTGTTATTTTAAAATCACTTAACTTTATATGGTACTTAGTAGCCTCAACAACTCCATATGAAATGGCATAATATAAATACGTTGGCCAGACGTCGTCATATTATGTCAGTCACACTTTATTCTCAGGCCACTTCATACCATTTATCTCCTAAGTAATTATCTTTACTCTCACATATTTCTCAATAGTAATATCAACAATTTACACAATTATAACAACCTGTAATGGCAAGTATATTCCCAATTATTAACATAGGCATAATGTCTAATACGCATATCATCGAGTTTACATAAGCAACACAGACATTCAACACCTCTTTTTATTATATCATTAACCCAAGTGTAATGTCTAACACTATTATTACAATCAACTTCTTTATTACCTGATTCAAGGTCGTTTACTAATTACATCACTTAACATTAATAGTACATCTGGTACTAAACACTTCATCCATACTACGTGTAATATTCAACATGTTCTCTCTAATCTTTACCTCTTTAGTTGTATTATAAATAAACATCTCATATCAAACATACACATTATAACTCTATTGACAAATATCAAATAAGTGTAAACTCATACACTTCTTTTCAAACTCTAAGAATACTTATTTTAACCATTTCCAATATTTTAGATGACTCATTTACTTTATCCTATTTCATTTAGTCCATATAACTCAAGAACTTAAATCACCACCAACAACAGTTGGCCACAATTTGAAAATACGACGAATACACAGCTTGAAAATAACTCATACTCAATAAAACTTAAGGACCTCTTAAAACAAGTTATAACGTCATATATAGTCATAGGAATGATCCCAGGGCTCAAAGAAACAAAAGCCCAATTTAAAACGTAAGTCAAAAGTTAAAAATAAGGTCCGAAAAACAGTAAAATGCCATTTTCGGGCCCCAAACGACCCCGAAGTGCCCAAAACTGACAGGGCTCATGGCAATGCAATGAGCTTTGACCGTTGAGCCGTTTCCAAGTGACCCTGTAAATTTCGTCTTAATCGGACACCGAAATTTTCAAAAAAATTTTCTACGTCAAGTATTACGTCGAACGTCGCAAGAAATTTTTTTTTTTTTTTTTTTTTATACTAACTAACGCGATCCGGGAAAACGGGTCAGGATCGCGTTCCTCGGTTAAAAATGTTCTGTAACCAAATTAAGCATACAAACGCGATCCGGAGAAGTGAGCGGGATCGCGTTCCCAAGAGAAAACGCATCTGAACCCGAAATACACACGCAAACGCGATCCTGGAAAATGGCTGGGATCGCGTTCCCAAGCATAAAAATAATCCGTGACAAAATAACACATACGAACGCGATCCAGAAAATATTGTTGGGATCGCGTTCCCAAGTAGAAATCTGAGTTTCAGCAAAATTCATATTTTTAGCCAATTTCAATCGCGTATAACTTTTTACTCGTTTAGAGTTAGACTCTAAAATTTTGCAGGCACGTCCACTATGCCAAAATGAAACTTTCCCTTTTTACACTTTTCCAATTTACACGTTTTACGATAAAACGGACGTACGACTCATTTTTGACCATATTCGACCATTTTGGTTGACACGCTATATTTCAAACGACTTGGTTTCTGACTTCCACCTTTTACCAACATGTTCCTATATACATTAGTGACGTGTGGGCATATTCGTCACCTACAAACACTCATTCTACATTGTTTTGACACGTTGACCCGTTTAGGGGTCTAAATGGGCACTTTTAAGAGAATAATCACATTGACTACCCCAAATCATTTTCATCACCTTTTACTACTATCTTTATGACTTAAAGTCACTTTAACATTCTTTTTAATCAGACCACTACTCATTTTAACCTTTTAACCATCAAGTGACCCATTGGGCACTTTTAACAACCCATTTGGGTTTCAACCAATATGTTCACTAATTTAACACCCATTTTACACTTCTTTGACTTTACCAAGTCAAACAACTTCACTTCCACTATCGGTGTCACATTATAACCTTGAAACACCAAATTCACATAAAATCATCAAATTCACAACAATTACAACAAGTATTCAACCATGACTTTTTCACAACTTGTCAACGCATATATAGACTAGTTGACCACTTTGACTTTTCTAAGTTAACAACACACATTGTAACAACTAAACACTTTCACATTTAAACAACCACATGACTCCAAACCTATTATTTGAGATATACCATCATTTCTTTAATTTCACCACATGGAGTCATATTAGTTCAATTTATCATATGTCAAATAATTCCATAGCAAGGATCTATAATTACACCTTGCATTTATTAACTTATAATCACACATATTTTATTTTCATATTGTAGATACATTTAATTTCACATAACATAACTATTACACCTTTGTCAACCATGTATCTACACAATTTCAACACTCTTCTAAAATTTCAATTTTTTCCTTCTTAATTACTCATTATATCTCTATCATTACATTAACAAGTAATTATTACTAATAATCAAATTTACTTTACTAACAATCATATCATAGTAAAGTAAATAGTCAAAGCTTATTAAAATTCACCAAGCTTATCGAAAATTACCTGGCATATCTAAGCCCACGAGTATTGAGGAATCATTGAGAATACCAGACGGTTCCTCATGTTCCTCCGTCTCTGCAATCAAAACAACACTCAAGCATCTTGTTATAGGTTAGTACACATTCAATAACAACTTTCTCATACAACTATTAATCCCGCACTCTCAGGAATGTTTGACTTGACACTACCATAGATTTGGGATTGAACACATTGTAATGTCCAATTCGCCCAAACCTATGCTCTGATACCAACTTATAACACCCCTCATTTTTCTTGTCATTTAAATATAATAAATCCGGAAGCGTTAGTCCAACTTTCAAATATACCAAGTTACATTACAATTTCAATCCAATTTAAAACATATTTCATCAACATGGGTGTTATTTCAAAACTAAAAGATAACAATGATTTATTTAAATCAAATAACAGAGTCACGCCAGCATGTCAAACATTCCTTTCTGTTCAACTCCTTGCCCACCCCTATCATATCTATAACCTGCAAGGAGGGTTAATGTGAGGGATTAGCATAACGCTAAGTGAGTGAATAATTAATCAACAACTTAACTTAGCATAACAACTTTGTGTACAACAACTAATCGGCAACACACAAGTACACAATACAACTATTTAGCAAAACAACGGGGCAACTGTTCAACAATAACACAACTTAATAATGAGGATCGGCGGCTCTGGGGATAACCATAATACCCGGGAGGCTCCCCAAGAACACTTACCCAACCTATCCGTATGGCCATACGGACGAGACCGATAGCTAGTGATTATCTTCAACTAACACAGGAGATGTGTTAAACTTTGGATAACCAACTAGCCCAACCAACAGTTCAACAACTCGTTGCCTCATTAACAACTGATGCCCGAAGGCCAATTAACTCAAGTGATCACGTAATCAACAAGTCACATATTCAACTAGTCAACATATCAACAGTATTATTACTATCCGCATAAACATCAATGCAAATAATAAAGTAATAACACGTTACTTGTTGTAACCAAGCTTGTTACAACCAAGTTACGCTGAGGATTATAGATCCACTCACCGAATACCTCAGCCATCCACTCAGTAGTCTAATATCACTGAGCCTTCTGCACATCTGAGAATACAACAGGATACACAAATTAGTCACTTATTCCAATGTGGATATAACATCATATAATTGTATTTACATCAAACAACTTATTTAAGTAATTACAACCAATTATTCAACTAATCAAAATTATCAATTTATCACTTCCATTGGATTGATCATACTTAATTCATGTTAACCACAATCATCCATCATATACCACTAGCATAAGCTTAATACTTTCATATTCATTTATCAACTTTATAATCATTATAATCACCTCATCACCTTAATTCTCATTAATCATTGTTAACTAACATAATTATACCATTAACAAGATTATCAACTTTCAATATCAACAATTCATTAGAACTCAATACTTAACCACATAAGTTATAACTTTACTCTTTAGTTCTCAATTAAGTGTTCTAATTAGTGAACCATACCAAATTTATCATATACTCCATGATAATCATAAAATCTCAAGAACACTTAATTAAGTTATAACTTTTAACTTGTATATTGTTAATCATCATTACTAATCAACCATATGTTAGTCATTAACAACACTTATCAACCTATTTCTCATTAACTCAAGCTTAGAATTCATTATTCATGGATAATCAACTAACCCATAAACTATCCATATGATCATATATGGAATTAATCAACTTTATGCTAGGGTTTAGCTTATTATCATATAGTAATCATCAATTAACAATCCTACAAGCAATTCAAGCTTCAATTTTAACTTAATCATACTAATTAAATCAAATACACCAAAACCCATTTTCTAGGGTTTATAGAATCAAAGAATTAGAACTTACAAAGTGTTTATGATGATGATGGAATGCTCAAATCACGATTTTGAAGCTTAATCCATAGTTCTAAAGCTTCAATTTCACCTCAAACCTTGTTTCAAGAGTTTAATATTGTCCCTGTGGTTTGATACGTACGACTAAACCAAGAACAGGGGAAGAAAGTGTGATTTAATTCCAAAACTTTGACGATTGATGATGAATTAGGGTTTTGAAACCCTTCTCTCGCTCTCACGAACTCACTGGAATGTTTCTGATATTTCGTACGTACTTTTACACATATATTAGATAATATGTGTACTAGTTTTGTCCCCCGTACTTATCATTGTCTGGAACTTAGAAACCATTTGCGGGGAAACATTATTTTATTTTACCGTCAACTGAATTAAATTAAAACAGTTAACAATTTACTAGTCACAATAAATTATGTGACTCTTTAACCAATTATTTTCAAATAATAACACAAAACTATTTTCTGACACGCGATAAATATTAAAAGTCAGAAAATATTAAAATACAACTAGACCCGAGGAGTGGATGTTACACATTCCAACAGTCATTCTTCCCTGCACAACAATTTTCCCAACAGCAATTTACACAACCAACACAAACACCCTCAGTGCAGGACACAGCAGCCGCTTTGGGACAGCTTCTGGCACAGCTAATGCAACCACCAGTAGCCCTACCACCACCACCACAGCTCCCACAAATGTTGGCAAACTTGCTTGCTGTAATGCAGGGGAAAATGCCCACACCTCAAAGTGTTATCCCTGATTCTAACACTCAATTTCATCCGGCAATCGCTAGTGTAGCAATACCCCTGGGCGCCATGGTCCCTGCCACTCTGGGAACTTATGATGGTACGACTGACCCAGAGGACTTCATCAAGTCCTATGATCATGCCATAAAAACACAGCATTGGGAAGACGCTGTCGCCTGCCAAATGTTCCCTTCAGTGCTCAGATCGTACGCTAAATCCTGGTTCTGGGATCTCCCTGAAAGGAGCATTACATGCTTCAATGACATCAGGAAGAGGTTTGTCGGCCATTTTCACCAAAAGAAAAAGCATGTTAGATCTCACGTAGAGGCTCACATGATTAAACAACACGCTCATGAGCCCCTAGATGAATTTATAGACAGGTATACCGATGAATGTTTGAAAATACCTGGGCTCCCTGAAAGCCAGCAAGTGTCAGGATTTATCTCCTGCCTAGATGAAAATCGTTTCCAGTCGTTAGTGGACAAGTTTATTGGGGAAACACCACCAACTTTTGCAGCGCAGGTATCCCAAACAAGGGACTATATCAGGGCAATGGAAAAACGTCAGCTCAATAGGAGAAATAAGCAGGTCGCAAGTAACTCCAGGGGGGATCACAAATTTCAATCGTATCAGGGAAAAGGAAAAGGTCCGCAGGGAAACAAGTTTAACAGGGGAAACAGATACCAACCCTATAACAAGCATGCAGAAAAGGACGCAATTATAGCATCACTGTCAAAAACACCGCATGAAATCCTGGCAACAGAACATGCAGCAAAAGGATTTAAAAAACCTCCTCCAATGGTTTCTAAGGCAAAAGACAACGGGAAGTATTGTAAATTTCACAAGGAGGGGGGACACGATACAAATGAATGCAGGGAGTTAAAGGCACAGATATACAAAGCGATAAAAGAAGGCAAGCTGGAACATCTTGGGCAGGGGGCTCGTGATTATCAGCAGGGAGAAGCTAAGAAAGGCAGGGGAACGACAGAGCTTCCAAAACCAGACGCAGTAATATTAATGATAAGCCCCATGATGCAGGGGCAAAAAAGGAAAATTGACAGAATTGAATTGTGGGAGTTACAGGAAATAAGTTTCCCACCAATCCATAAGGTTGTTCCATCCGCTGAACCGCTGGTGATTACAGCAAGAATTGCAAACTTCCAGGTAGGAAGGGTATACCTGGACAGTGGAAGCTATACGGAGATCATGTATGAACATTGTTTTGAACAGTTGCCTGACAATATAAAGATTCTGAAAGAGAAATTCTTACAACCATTGGTTGGTTTTTCAGGAGAGACAAATTGGCCACTTGGTAAAATAAAATTGGAAGTAACATTAGGTGATTATCCCCGTTACAGAACTGTTAACCTGGATTTTGTCATTGTTCGCTCATCATCAAAATACAATGTCATCCTGGGAAGAACAGCCATGTTGCAATTCAGGGCAGTAACGTCCACTGTCCATGGCATGGTAAAATTTCCAACACCAGAAGGAATTGCTACAGTCCAGGCAACAAAACAAGTACCATTAGAGTGTGCCCAGGTCAGCCAAAGAATTCAACAGGAAGCTCTAGAATCGCCTGAAAGTGAAGAAAAAGTGGTACTTAATCATGCCTTCCCAGATCAAACAATAAGCATAGGCAAGAAACTCCCTGCACGAATCAAAAAGCAACTTAAAGAATTACTGATCGAGAATCAAGATGTCTTTGCTTTCCAACCATCAGACATGACGGGAGTACCCAGAAGCATTGCTGAACACTCCCTGAATGTCAGACCAGGGGTAACCCCGTCCAGGCAAAAGAAAAGGGGAATGGCACCAGAAAGAAGTGCTTTCCTGCAGAAAGAAGTAGAAGACCTCGTAGGCGCAGGGATAATAAGAGAAGCAAAATACCAGACTTGGGTTGCCAACCCTGTCTTGGTCAAAAAACCTAACCGTTCCTGGAGAATGTGTGTTGATTATTCAGATCTCAACAAGGCCTGCCCTAAAGATAATTATCCACTGCCAGAAATAGATTGGAAGGTAGAGTCCCTGGCAAGTTAAAGACTGAAATGCTTTTTGGACGCCTATAAAGGCTATCACCAAATTCAAATGGCTGAGCACGATGAAGACAAAACGGCATTCCACACAAATCAGGGGATCTTTTGTTACAGAAAAATGCCATTCGGCTTAAAAAATGCAGGAGCAACATACCAGCGGGTAATAGACTCGGCATTCAGGCAGCAAATAGGATGGAACATTGAGGCATATGTAGACGACCTGGTGATCAAAAGTACCACAGAAGCAAAGATGCTTGATGATATAACAGAAACTTTTACCACCCTGCGTGGTATAAACATGAAGCTTAACCCAAGCAAGTGTACATTCGGAGTCGAAGAAGGAATGTTCCTGGGACACGTAATCACAACAGGGGGATTCAAGGCAAACCCGGAAAAAGTTCAGGCGGTTACAGGCATGCCCTCCCCGAAAACAAAGCAAGACGTCCAAAGTCTATCAGGAAAGCTCGCCGCACTAACCAGATTCCTGTCCAAAGCAGCAGAACGTTCCCTCCCATTTTTCTCCACACTAAAAGGCATCACAGGAAAAAAAGATTTCAAATGGACTGAAGAAGCTGAACAGGCATTCCAGGAGATGAAGACATTCATGGCAGAATTACCCACGCTCACTGCCCCCATACCAGGGGAAACCCTGACAATGTACTTGGCCGCATCAAGTGGGGCAGTGAGTTCAGTATTAATAGCAGAGAGAAATTAGATACAAATGGCTGTATACTTCGTCAGCAAGGCATTGCAGCCGGCTGAACTAAACTACTCTCCTATTGAAAAGCTCATTTTGGCTCTTGTACACTCAGCACGACGCTTACGACGATACTTTCAGGCCCACCCAATTATTGTATTAACCAATCAGCCAATTAAGCAGGTGTTGCTAAAACCAGAAAAGTCAGGACGACTAGCAAAATGGGCAATTGAACTAGGAGAACATGAAATTACATTTTGTCCTAAAAGCGCAGTAAAGGGACAGGTCATGGCAGATTTCTTGGCCGAATTACCAGGAGAAGTGGAAGGCAAGAGCTCCCTGACCGTCAACCCCACTCCCAGAGAAACCTGGGAACTCTACACTGACGGTGCAGCCAGCTCTGGGGGGTCTGGAGCTGGGCTAATTCTAACGAGCCCAACAGGAGAAGAGCACACTTACGCCTTAAGGTTTGATTTCCCGGCAACAAATAATGAAGCAGAATACGAAGCACTAATAGCAGGAATGAGAATTGCTGAGCAAATGAACATTGAAAATATTCAGGTATTTGTTGATTCCCAACTAGTGGCCAATCAGGTGAATGGCAGCTTTGAGGCAAAGGAGCCGGCAATGAAAAAATACCTAGAAGTGGTGCAGGAAATCAAAAACAGGTTTCAACATTTTCAAATCGAACAGGTGCCAAGAAGCCAGAATAAGAAAGCTGACGTGCTAAGTAAATTAGCAACTCTTACTTTTGCTCACCTCACAAAAGAAGTGCTAGTCGAAGTTCTAAAGCAAAAATCAATAGATTCAGGGGGGGAGGTTAGCCCAATAGAAGAGGAAGGAGAAACATGGATGACACCGATCAGGAACTATTTGTTATCTGGAACACTTCCAGCTGACAGGGTGCAAGCAAGAAAAATCAGGGTAAAAGCGCCAATGTACATCATTGAAAATGGGGAGCTGCTCAGGAAATCTTTCCTTGGACCCAACCTTAGGTGTGTCGGACCTAGACAAGCTGAAAATTTAATCAGAGAAGTACACGAGGGGTCTTGTGGTTTACATTCGGGACCACGAACCATCACCGGGAAAATAATGAGACAAGGATACTTCTGGCCATCAATGCACCAGGATACCTTGTCGGTAGTTCAAAAATGCCACTCTTGTCAAATCCATGCTCCTGTTTCCAGAACCCCCAAACATGACTTAATCCCGGTTACCTCCCCCTGGCCGTTCTTTAAGTGGGGAATTGACATTGTGGGACCTTTTCCCCCTGCGGCAGGAGGAGTCAAATTCATCGTTGTAGCCATCGACTATTTCACAAAGTGGTCGAGGCCAAACCCATAGCGCAAATTTCAGGAAAGAAGATGATCAATTTTGTCTGGGAAAACATCGTTTGCAGGTTCGGCATTCCCCATGAAATTGTGAGTGACAATGGCACTCAGTTCGCAGCCGATCCCTTCCGGTCATGGTGCAGCGAGCTGTCAGTCAAGCAGACATTCACTTCCGTCGCTCATCCCCAGGCAAATGGGCAAGTCGAAGTAACAAACAGAGACATAGTTGCAGGCATTAAGGCCCGGCTGGGCACTTCAAGAACAGGATGGGTCGAAGAGCTCCCTAACGTTTTATGGGCCCACAGAACAATGCCAAAGAATGATAGCACGTGGATGACCCCTTTCAGTCTTGTGTATGGAACAGAAGCCGTAATTCCTGCTGAAATTAGCGTGCCAACAGAAAGAGTCATGATGTTTGAGGAGGCAGCAAACATGGAGTCTTTGCAGGAGAACCTAAACATGGTCGAGGAGGTTAGGGAGATGGCAGCAATCAGCCAAGCAAGGAACAAACACAAAATGGCTAGGTATTACAACAGGAAGGTGCAACCCCAGACGTACAGAGCAGGAGACTATGTTTGGCGCAAAAATGAAGCATCGAGAGCAGAAGATACAGGAAAGCTTGGCCAGAACTGGGAAGGTCCATATCGAGTCAGTGACGTTCATGGTAATGGGGCCTATTCCCTGAACAGCCTAGATGGAACAGCTGTGCCACGTACCTGGCATGCGACCAATTTGAAAAAGTGCTATGTTTGAACAACCATGTAAGCCCGGTAGGGATTGATCACCCCTACCGATTGGCCAATCTATGTTAAATCGCTTTATAATAAAAACAGCTGTTCACCCCAGATATTTGTCTATTTTAAATAAATGTTAATTCAGCGCCACATTGGTGTCCGTAATCATTCAATATGATTCCCCTACGCCCCGTTCCCTGCACTTGGCTGACAGAATCACCCGAAATAGCAGACAGGAACGGCGGTCCTGCCACAGCGGAAGGTGCATTCTAGCCCTATCCCTGGCAGAGATTCACCTCAACCAATAGGTTGGCAAGTGATGAATCAGATCAAGGCGAGAATGGCACAAGCATCCGCCAATAGGCTTGCTGGCTGCGCATTCCTCGCACCAAAGACATCCTAGAATGTGTCAAGTCATGACTAAAGCAAGGGAATATCCCATACAATCTTGTTTCAAAAATGAGAAACATAGAAAATTGAGTACTCAAAAAACAGGCAAAGCATAACAAGTATAAAAATACCCACTATAACCACGACATGACAAAAGAATTATTTTCAAAGAACCCAAACTATTACAATCATGACATAAAGTTGTATCCAGTAACAGATGAAAATTACAATAGTCAAGGCTTCATTGCCAGAATAACATCCACAGGCATATCAAGGTCTGCTACCACCCTTTCAAGAAAAGGGGTAGTGGTCATCTCAGATAAAGCCCTTCCAGCCGCTTTAGCCTTCGCAGTGGCATCGGGGTCAACCTTTGCGGCGATCTCTGCAGGAAGCGGATTCAGGTGGTTCGAACATAAGGACGCCACTTCATTCCTGCCTTGATGTCTAGCACACTTCACAACATTGCCGAAGGGGGTCTTGAAGACAGGATCATTCATGGCACTGAAAAATAGATCAGGAAAACCTGCCTGCAACTTCTTTTTCTCTGCAATCGCAGCATCCCTGTCAGATAATGCCTGAGCTTTTTCAGCAAGAGCCCCCTCCCTGGCCTGGACAGCTTCATCTCTTTGAGCAATGGCAGCATTGAGATCAGAACCGCTCTGTTGCAGCGACGCTTCCATATCCTGAGTTTTCTTCTCCTGCTCAGCCAGCTTACTCCTCAACAATTCAATCTCGGAAGTCGCCTGCTCAACTTTAAGAATATCCGCCGCATGCTCAAGCTTGAACTTCTCGAACTCCTCCTGACTAGCCTTCACCAATGCCTCAGCCTTCTCCAGCTTTGCCCTATCCTCCCTTATTGACAGACCTAACTTCCGGTTCATCTTGTCCACATGATCGGCCACATGAAGGGTGTTTATGTTCCACATAAAATTATCAAAAGTTGATTTGATGCCCCGGTTTATGCTTTGGCGAATGGACAGCTGACTCATCTTCTTCCCGATACCAGGCGGCATGGCATGCCTGACAAAATCTCTGCAAGAATGTAAATCCCTCCCGGGATTGTCAACCTGGTAACCCCAAGCAGGCACAAAGATGGGGGAGTCACCCAAGTCAGTCACAGGGGCAGAAGGAATGGGGCCCCTGCCCCCCCCCCCCCCCCCCCCAAGAAATCGGTGCAGTCATCATCTTCATCCATATCCATCAAAGAATGGCTCGAGCTGCTGTCATAAAAGTGCCGGGACAAGCTACCTGCACCACTCTCACCACCAGTCGCCTGCTGCACTTTCTTTTTCTTCTTTGTTACCTCCACCACGTCATCATCCTCGTCATCTGAAAAATGGAGGATAAGTCAAGTAAATATACGAAAAATTTCTCTTTTTAACAATTGAGAAAATACAAGAATTACCCGTCGGTTCATCAACCAGGGAACGTTTAGTTCGCAGCCTCTTCTTCTTCGGCTCGTTCTCCTGTACAGCAGCCTCCTCATCTGTCTCGTGAGTTGAAGTCGAGATGTCGGCAGCCTCCTTGGAAGTCTTCTTTTTCCTTTGAGTCACCACCTTCTTCTTCTTCCCAGTCTCCAGGGAATCCACAACAGTAAAATCAGGAGGAATCTCGGATCCAGGAATCAAGGTCTCAGCAGTAGACCCATCAGGATTGACAGGGAGATTGTCAACAGAAACATGACCTATGTCGTCTCCAACAGGGTCATCCTCCGCAAGGGCATAGTTAATGTCCATCACTACACAAACCACAAAATAATAATAAATTTACAGACATACAAGGGGAACAAGGTAAATATAAGCAACCATGGAACTACCGGGCCCGCCATTAACCAGTACCTTTATTGTTACGCCTGCAAACAAGAATCATGTCCTTGCGATTCCAATTCCTGCTCATATTTGCCATGGCCAGGAACGATTCCGGATAAGGCCTCATCTCGTAGGCGGAAAAAATCCATATCATTCTCCTCCCCCCGTACCTCCGGGGCAGCATTCTTTACCGGTCCCTGACTTCTTACCCAAACTGACGGGTCAACCCATAGCAAGAGTCTCTCCTTTCCCACTGGTAGAACTTTATCATCAACAAAGAAAAAATGGTTTTTCCAGTGACGGAGACCATCAACCCGGGGACCACAAAAATTGGTATTCCTACCGGTCCTTTTGGCTACCGAAAACCAACTCTCAGGAGAACTGGTCAGCGTGAATTGCGAAGTAAAAAGCAAAAGGTTTGGCTCTTTCTTGTGCAGGCGACAATACACCTCAAACATAACAATCTTTTGCAGGCCCAAGGGATGAAGCTGGGTAAACCCTACCCCATAATACTCTAACAAAGAAATCAGGAAGGGAGAGGGGGGAAGCCTAAAATTGCTGGTTATAAACCAGTGGGTATATACGATAACCTTTCCCTTGGGCGGCGCATGGGCTCGCTGCCCAGAGGTAGGTGCTATGGCGTCAAAATGGTATAAACAGGCGAATCGTTCAGCCAAAGCAACTATGTCGCTCTCCCTCACCCTACTCTCTATGTTATCTACTACGCCACCGGAAAATTGCAAGTTAGCATTACTAGTGGTCTGCGCCGATCTAACGGCGGTTAACGGCGCGGCGACGGACGACGATGGTTCCATGGTTATATTCACCAACAAAAGTAAAAACAAACAAATAAGGAGGGTACGGTAAAAAGGTTCAAAATATAAAAAACACGAACCTAAACGCTGCCGGAAAACACTTGTTACAGATGATTGCTCGGTCGAAGTTGCAAAATAATGAGAGAAATCCGGCAAATAATATAAATTGGAATGTGAGGAGTAAAAAGGTAAGAAGTAAATGCAAACCGCCTATTTATAGGCAATAACCCTGACGGTAAGAAGCCCATGGGCTTATGGGCCTCGATCACAGGCATACACGTGTACGGCCACAACACAGCGCGTGATTATCCGTAACAATCAATAAGGCACGCGCTTCAGTCACAACGGCACGCACGGTACTCGAGGAACACCCAAAGGACACTCGCATTAAATGCACCCTAGGTACAGCTACGCTACTGACAACTTGACAAGACGCCATCAGTCAAAACCATACGGCCAGAATAGTGGCCACGTATCCCCTGATAACAAACCTCCTGTCGAGAGATGAGAAAAATTTCAAATTTACAAAGCCCTTCGCACTAAGATCATTCTTGATTAATTCAAGAATTCTTCATAAATGCTCTTTACCTGTACAGGGAAGAGGACAATACTAGTTCAGTTCCCTGGACAATATACCAGCAAACTAAACTGGGGGGACTTAATCATGTACCATGCAAAGGGCTCAAAATTCAATATATAAGGCCCATCAGGAAAGGCCCATCAGGCAAGGCCCATCAGGCAAGGCCCATCAGGCAAGGTCCAACACATAGCCCGGCCCATCAGATTAGGGATTCTGTCCCCTTGGCTCACGACAAAAAAATTCAGGAAATCACCAACGTTAGTGGTGGTTCCCTGCGGACCGACAAGGGTTTGTATCCGCAAACATCATTGGTCCACGTCGACACAGGGGACCCCCACACGGGACGCGTTGATCTCAACCGTACGATCTTAAAATTGTAAGATGATGACTTAGCCGTACGATCACCAAGTACCGCAGGATGGTGAGTAAACCGTACGATCAAACGCACCAGATGGTGACACGTGGACAAACTTGTCCACCAAGGTGACCATGGGGTACTATAAATACAAGGGTATGAACAGTATTCAGCCCTCAAGCACCTCCAAATATTCACAACCATCATCAGAAAAACCCTAATATCAAGAGAAGAGCACTATTCATCTTCTCGCCATTGATTCACGCCACCCACGGTTCCGTTCAATACGCTCCGTCGGGTCCTTACGCAAGTCGCGGAGAGCAACGAATCCAATCCAACCCAGTTGCACTCAGGTATAACATTTTATGCTTGATCATGGGTTGACAGGTTTGTTGGCAGTCCAAAAGTAAACAACCTGGAGTGACCCGCATAAATAGTTTAGGATAATGATTCAAACATGTTTGTCTCAGGTTGGCAGGTTGATTCAGGGTCAAATGGATCAATTTCATAGGGTTGATTTTTAGGTTAAAACTTTTGTAGTAGGTCAAATTAGAGGTGGTGGTTATGGGTTTGTAGTTCGGTATATATTAAGTTAGGGATAAGTCCCGCGAAATGCAACGAACTTTGCCCAAAAGTCTATTGTATGCGACCAACTTTCGAGGAGGCATAAGAATGCAACCAACTTTCAAAAGTGGGGTTTTTGATGTAACTTGCTGACGTGTCGATGAGTTGTCAAACTCTCCGGAAGCCACGTGGCACATCCGTACGCCACGTGTCACCTTCAACTCATCGACACGTCAGCAAGTTACATCAAAAACCCCACTTTTGAAAGTTGGTTGCATTCTTATGCCTCCTCGAAAGTTGGTCGCATACAATAGACTTTTGAGCAAAGTTCGTTGCATTTCGAGGGACTTAGCCCATTAAGTTAGGGGTCGACCTGTTTATTTAACGGGTTGTAGGTTGAGAATTCCAACACTTAACACACATTTCACAGAGTATTATTAGAGATATTTTACCATACTTACCTTGACAACTAATGTTGAAATCAAAAGTTTTAGTAGTAACTTTTATGAGAAATCAACAATAACAAGGATAATAAGTTAAAGACTTTTTTCATTTCAATCTAACTATACATGATTTTTGATGACTTGTTGCAGGATTACCACCCTTCAAGAGTCCTCACACTTGTGTATCAACCATTTGCCTTTATAACACTCGCAGTCCTGACATACTATGAAGCAAAGGTTAATACTAGAAACCGGAACTTATTTGGATACATTCTTTTCTTCTTCGGTACTCTGGCAGTTCTAGTGGTAAGTTCCAATGTTCCAACACCTGTCCTTTTAGAAACCATATATATGTCTCTAAGCAAAAGTTACAATATTTATGTTATTTTTGCATTTTGAAGTTGGATTTAGCCACTTCCGGTAGAGGAGGAATGGGACCTTTCATCGGCGTGTGTGCAATAAGTGCAGCATTTGGATTAGCAGACGCAAATGTACAAGGTGGAATGGTCGGAGACTTGTCATACATGCTGCCTGAATTCATTCAAGTTGGTACTCTAAATTTCTAATAGATCTTATTTTGAAAGTCAGACTAAGTGAAATTATGTAATATTTTTCTATCATACTTTGTTTAGTCGTTTCTAGCCGGTCTTGCTGCATCAGGGGCTATTACCTCCAGTTTAAGAATGTTTACAAAAGGCATGTTTGATAGTTCACAAAACGGTCTACGAAAGGGAGCCAGTAAGTACATTACATTTTAATTTTGTTGGAGGTAACCGTGTATAGGGTATAGATTTACCAGATATCTCTTTAAATCGTTTAATCACTTTTCAAAAACAACAATTCGACCCTATATGACTAGGTTACACGAAAAAAATTTTGGATAACACAAAGAGTGATATTCTTGATCGAGACAACAATACAATAACCTAGTTGTTAGAGAGTGTCTTGAATTCTATGTTTTTGTACTCATGTAAATGGCTCTATATTTACAGAACACCCAAACTATAATGGAAAATTCTGAAATTAATAACGCTTCAACAGTCACATCAAAATGATCAAAACGCCGACGACGATGAGAGTGGATGAAATTAGGGGTCCCCGGTGAAAAATCTGCCAAAAGAGTCAAAATTTGTCACCGGGCTCATTTGTTGTACTGCAAAAAGTTCTCATTCAACTGACCCTACATCCAACCCGAACGCTCGTTGTCTTAGAACGCTAACATGTAAATCAACGTCTTACTTTTGCAGTTTTATTCTTTGCGATATGCATAGTCTTTGAGCTGCTTTGTGTTGTTCTTTACGCATTCGTTTTCCCAAAGCTTCCAACTGTGAAATACTATCGCTCAAAAGCAGTTTCCGAAGGGTCTAAAACGGTTTCAGCCGATCTTGCTGCTGGTGGCATTCACTCGCATACTGAGAAGGTACCATATATTTCTTCTTTTTCAAATTGGCCCAAATGAGCAGGTCAAACGAGTTACATAACATGTCAAAATGAGTTTGTATTGGTGGGTTTGGTTGTCCCAGAAACACTTTTTGATAAAAAATTTTTTAACATTTGACAAATAACTTGTGTTATTTATAAACAGTGTCTTTAAGTATAATAGCTATTTAGAAATTCTTTTAGACATTTCAATAATTCAGCAACTTTAGACCAACTTAATTGAGCCACTTTTCTTTTATGGTAGTAATTTAGTGTAATTGAGGGATATGATTATTAGACTTGGAAATGGGTTAGGAGATACGGAGTGTACGCCCATCAAGTTAATAACGTCCCTGAACCAACTCAACAATTGCGAAATAAGGAAAAAACAATGGGCAGTTTTGACCCATGGCATGGGCAGTTTTGGCCCATGACAGTTTTGAATATGGGCAGTTTTGACCCATAGGCAGTTTTGAGCAATGACAATTTTGACTTATGGGCATTTTTGACCCATGACACATGTTGGGCACTTTTGACTCGTGGGGCAGTTTTGACTCATGGATTGTGACTGTTAATGTGTGTGTAACTAATGAGACTTTATGATCATTATTGTTTTAATGAGCCATAAACTCAAGGTTCTTAGAAACTGCAAGAGATTAATGGATGACATTATTGGACCATTACTCCTAATAATTCCCATTATGTTTGGGTGTTCTACATAATAGAACTACATTCACATGAGAAAGAGAGAACAACACATAAACACTCTCTAGCAACATGGTTCTTGCATTGTTGTCTCAATCAAGAACACTCTTTGTCTTATCCCAAAACAAAATTCGTGTAACCCAAGGCATATAGGGTCGAATTGTTGTTTTCAGAAAGTGATAACACGATTCAAAGGGATATCCGGTCATTAAAATCCTTACCCGTTACACAGCATTTCCTCCAACACTTTATGTGTACTTTACTTGAGCCGTTAGAGATATTACATAAACCAAATCGACCCAAACATAAGTGAACGAGTCAAATTCTCCACCTACTGTGGTTTCCATATAGTTCTTTGTGAAATGACATAATTATGATTTGTTACTTCTTCATTCGAATTTTGCAGGGCGGAGTTGATTCTAAGAACCCAGAAAGATTAACCATCAACCAATTGCTAATAGAAAACATAGATTACGCATTTGATATGTTTCTAATATACCTTTTATCATTGTCTATTTTCCCCGGGTTCTTAGCAGAAGACACTGGAAAACATAGCTTGGGTTCATGGTAAGATCAACACGAACTCAATATCTTTGTGCAACCACTAATTTCTACATAGTGTACAACTCCATAACTCCTTGCTTAAAAACTCTAATTTCTTTTTAGGTACGCGATTGTTCTGATTGCAATGTATAATATATGGGACCTTGTAGGACGATATGTCCCACTGGTCCAGTGCCTGAAACTCGAGTCAAGAAAAGGACTCGTGATGGCGGTTCTAGCAAGATTCATGCTCATTCCGGCTTTCTATTTCACGGCTAAGTATGCTGATCAGGGTTGGATGATATTCTTGACCTCCTTGTTAGGGTTATCTAGTGGCTACCTAACCGTTTGCGTGCTTACTTCTGCTCCAAAAGGCTACAAGGTTAGTTTCATTTGTACAAACAAATCTATGCTAATTATCAGCTCATTTGGCACCTTTTTGCTTAGAAAATATAAAAATAATACTAGTTACTGCATATATACGTACAATTTATATTCAGAATTGATTTTTACTGTTTTTGTAGGGGCCGGAACAAAACGCATTAGGGAATATACTAGTGTTGTTTTTAACGGGAGGTATTTTTGCCGGTGTAACATCCGATTGGTTATGGCTGATCGGTAAAGGTTGGTAATCAAGTAATTTAACTTGGATCATGTAAATTTCGGGTGAGTTGGTTTTATATCTACTTTTTGGTTGTTGAACGCAAACAACAAGACATGATAAATAGTGGTTTGCATTTGGTAATTGTGTTATGGTACGTACCAGATTATGAAGCGGATGATTTCACAATGGTACTAGGTAGGGTTGTCCAAGATATATGTAAGCGAATCCGATATTCGGATTCTGATTCGAAATCGTCCGAAAGTTTTTAGGTATTTGAACTTTCGGGTCACGTATTAATTGGGCAGTAATTTTTAAAATTTTGAATAATTTGTCCGAAATTGAGTTGTTTATTTATAATTTTTAAATTTATATTACTTATTTTGTTAACTTTGAAACTTCGGACATCAAAAAATAATACCCCCAAGTCACTAGGACTAGTTATTAAATTAAGTATATTATACGGAGCATTTACTATCAAGCAACGAGCCAATTACCCATAAATTTTAGAAGGGGAAAAAAAGCATACATAATTGAGTTATTATTATTATTATTCATTTTAAAACGGCAAACCTACAATTTAATACACGATTATATACAACCACCACAAATATTTACAATCCACCGCTTCAAGTGATGCTTGAACCCCCAACCTCTAGGTTGAGGGGTCACTCTCATACCGCTATTATTTTTTTAGCGTGAGGTTCAAATGAGAATGAAACTTTTATGAGAATGAGAGAACCAATAAGGATGCGATATGTGACATAAAACTCATTTTTCCTCATGTTTTTAAAAATTAAATATCTCAATAATGGCTCATTGAAAAATTATAAAAATTGTACCATAAAAATCAGTATTTTTTTTTCTCTTCGATTTGCCATTTCACAAGGTATACTTTTGACGACTTTTTTGTTTTGTTTTATAAATCGTAGTAACACATGTGTTACTCGTTGGTATCAAATGTGTTACCTGCTGGTATCACATGTGTTACCAGCTGGTATCACATGTGTTACATGTTTTCAAAACCCATCGAAAAACGGAAAAAAAAGTTTGTCAAAAGTATACCTTGCTACATCTCTAATCGAAGGGAAAAAAACGCTGATTTTTAAGGTGCAATTTTTATGATTTTTTAACTTACCGTTGATAAAATATTTAATTTTTAAAAATGCGAGGGAAAATTGATTTCATGACACATGGCATGTTATTATTTTTCTAATAATAACATACTGAATAGTAATGTATTATTCATCGATGGACTTGTTGAGACCGGCCCATTTAGTTGTAGTATAAATTGAGTTCTTTAAGGGAAATTAATCGATTTGTCACTTTTCCTGAAGAAATATTTCGTTTTGCCCTAGCAAAAAAAATTGACGTTATGCCCTATCCAATCGCAAATCGCAAATTTGCTTTTGCGACCTGTGCACGTGACCGAGCAATATTCGAGATCATGATACATTCGCAAATGGCAAATAGCAAATTGCAAATTTGCGATTTGCGATTTGCGGATGCGACTTGGTCATCTCGGGCACAAGCAACAAACGACTCGGTCACGGGCAAAAGCAAATGGCAAATGGCAAATTTGCGATTTGCGAAGGTCTCAAAACGCCGTCAGCGACTCGGTCACGTGCACAGGTCGCAAAAGCAAATGCACGGGTCGCAAAAGAAAATTTACGATTTGCGATTGGATAGGGTATAACGTCAATTTTTTTGCGAGGGCAAAACGATATAAAATTTCCTAAAAAGTGACAAATCAATTAATTTCTCGTTCTTTAATGGTGCAACCAACCCAATTTCTTTTGAGTTACTCTTAAATATTTGTATTATGACTAAAGTTCAAATTGTTTTATTTATTCTTATTGGTATTCACTACTATTCATCTGTGACACTCCGCAAATTTGGGTATAATTAAGAACAGTAAACACATGCATTTTACGCTAATTTCCTGATTAAGTTTAAACAAAACGTTCGATGTGATTTAAGCCTAGTAAGCCCAAATACTTTTAAACAAAAAGTATTACATAATATGTGATTTATTATAATCATGTACAAACGTATCGGAATGAATCCGACAAAATAAATACGAAAGTTCGTGGCACAAAAATGATTAATAATTCAATTATTAATTACGAGTATTAATGTATCTATAACATATAGATAAAATGATTTAAATATACGTTTTACATAAAACGTATTATTTAACGAACAGAAACAATTGTAAAACGTCCCCAGAGATCACAAATCATAAAAGTTCTATTTTTCTCATACGTTTGAAAGTATTTGGAACAATACCTCAAAATATGAATTCGTAATTCAACTGAAATTTGGCACCCAATTGGATGCGCGCAGTAAAATGTACAAATTTGTGCAACAATCTAAAATAATGAGAATCTCATTATTCTAATTTTATATAACGAACCAGGAGAACACCTACAAAATAAAAATATAAAATGTTATATTTTATATTGCGATAATTATACCCGTACCCGAAATTAATGTAGCAAAAATACCCACCTAACTCCAATAATGGAGAGATTGGCTTCTGTTTAAACTTCACACTCCCTCCCTCACTAGATTCACTCTCGGCAAACACACACACACAAAATTGTTACCAAAAACAAATATTAGAGATCACATTTTTTTTCTAGGTTCAATCTTGGAAGCAGAGGCAAGAAACAAGCAAATAACAATATAACTTAACAAATTGGAACAATAATATCATCATCACCATCGCCACCGTATCATCATCATCATTCCATTGTGAGGTTTCTAAACTCCTTTGAATTCCTTATTCAAATTTTTGTTATATATAGCAATTACATAACATATTACATGTATATGATATGATAATTTGGTGATTTAGTTAATATTCTTGAAAATGGGTCTATAAAAACCAAAACTTTGAAACCCAAATTATTGTGTGCAAATTGTTAACGGGTGATTATAAGTTGCTAAAGTGATGTAAGTTGATGATATTGAACATAAGTAAACGTTTGTCACTCAAAATATTGCAAAACTCTATGTCGAACTCGCGATCAAAACTGAAACAGAAAATAGGGCCGGACGGGTGGGAGCCCAACCCGTACGGGTGAGCTCACCAACCCGAACGAGCCACTTTTAAACCCAATCGGGTGATCACTGTTGGGCCGAACCAGTTAATGGGCTAAAATAATTTATTTGGGCTGCGAATATTGGGCCGAATGACGTTGGACTTTGGACTCGAACGGGTTACCCATTTAAACCCAATCGGGTGTGTTGGTGAAGTGTGGTTTCGGTTCAGCCCGGACCCTGTGTCATTTTACGATACTAATACGATTAACAAATGAACGTTTATACGGACAACATGTAAATAACAACATGTACATACCATTTATGTCTACACATAACGAGACTAAATATAATGTGGAAGTTACTCATGACGAAACAAAAAGGATTATATTTTGATAATACACGATAGGTGTGAGACCGTAGAATCTAACAATGATTCGGTAATCGATGAACTGCGGAATGAGTAAATCGATTAGGCAACAAGTAATGAACAAGTATGTAAAGAGCACGTATGAAATTCACAAGCTATGAAGAAAACTGATCAATGTAATATTAACTTGATCATACAAACTCAGATGCTCACTCTCTCTCTAAAAATGAATATTACATGAAAGTCTCACATTTTAACTCTCTCTAAATCTCACGTACTTGTCTTATTTTAATCAAGTGAGCTAAGTATGTATTTATAGATACATACATTGACAAATAGAACTTGTGAAACTAGCTAGCTAGTGAAATAAGCTATTATCCTATAGTTGCAAGACTTAAAACAACAATATATATTCGAAAGTCTAACTACAAAAGTCAATATGAAACTAGACTTTCACATATTCAAACTTTCGAACGTATATTTATTTTATCCAAACTAATTGTCACAAAATGTTAGAACTTCATGTTCTAACAATAGGGACAAATTCATTAACAATGATACGGCTCAAACATACGTGACATTTTTCGAAAGGAAAAACATTTATTTATTTTATAAATGAAAATAAATACGACGAAGGAATATATATAAACGAATTAACATATCGTTTTAAAACATTAATTATATATATATATATATATATATATATATATATATATATATATATATATATATATATATATATACGAAACAAAATATATGACTTGAGAAATATTACATGTATTTCAACATTTCGTCTCCAACTACTGGCATAAATTAAGAAATAAGCAATTTCTTTAAAACAAACAAACTATTAACATAATTTGATCAACTATCAAAGTACTTATGTTAATACAATATTTGCGTATAGGTTAACAAACCTTGGGCAACGCTACATCTTTCAGCTAGCTTTCACATCTACGCACCTACTAGGTGAGTTCACAGCCCCACTTTCTACTGTTTTATTTCTTTTAAAACTTGGGGTGAAAAACATAGCTAGTGTTTTTGCTATAACATGCAATAACTGTTCATAATCGCTTTGGTGCCTATGTGTTACTTAATTGCTTTGATGCCTATGTGTACCTATTTGCTTTGGTGCCTATGTGCTACTGATATATATGTGAATATTTATAGGCCCTTGTACGAATTGTACGATAGGATATATGTTTTCCTACAAACCTTTATGTACGAAACTTATTTGACTCTCCGGTCATCAACTTGCAAACGAACATGGTTTAACAAACCACTTTGCAAACATAAAACCTGTGAATTCACTCAACCATGTATTGACTTTTTACTATGTTTTTCAGGTAACTAGCAGCACAGTTAAGACTGCACGCATATGGAGTTAGGCGACCCGCGAATAATTAGGATGCCATATTTTGGGACACTTAAGATCTTTGCATAAATGATTTACATTAATCGTACTTATGAAATCTTCTTTCGAAAACTATGTATTTTATAACAGATAGTATTTTGTAATATTATTCTACGACTTTAACGGGTTGTAGTTCTTTTGTTACAAACAAACTTCATAAATGGCATCTTAATTTACCGTTCAGCAATAATCATACGCTCTGATCTGGCATGGTGTTCAACGTTAACGTCAGCACCCCCGCACATACTAATGTTTCCGCTAATCGCGCGTTGACCGCGCTGACCGAATTTGGGGGTGTCACATCGTCATCATCATCATCTTGAGTATTATAAAAAACATTTATGGTTATTGTCGATACCGACGCCAAGTTGATTATATAGGTCCTACAACACAAATAATAATGCTAACTTCTTATAAGAATAAATATAAAAAGTATTAATAAGCTAATTACGAGCCATATATACATTTATATATAATTAATAAAACCAATTGGTCATTGCTCAAGTGGTACCGACATCGTAAATGCCCAGACTCTACATGTATAACCTATAGGTCATGGTTTGAATCCATGCATCAACATATGTGGGTGATTTGTGGACATATAATTACCTGTCGTTGATGCTCCTTGAAGGTAAGGGCGGACTTTTACCGTTGAAATATCAAATATGGTATGGAGTCACGAGTACCTTCCAAAATATCTTTTTTTATAATTAATAAATTAACGAGCTCTTAATTCAACTATAGCGTATGCGCATCATCTCCTATTCTCCTGTATAAATAGAAATGGGCTGCGGCCCACCGAAACTACCTTGTACTAAAATATTGTAAATCTAGCTTCTTTGGTGAATGGTGATTAACCCACTACCATCCACTTTTTGATACATAAGACCACACCCAACGGATCCGTCGGATGGTCCGTCAGTTTGTGTCTCCCAACCGACATGGTTGGCACCATCCGTCAGTTTGCTCCGTCACTTGGTCTTCATCGCCAAACCAACGCTGCTTCGGTTTTTTTTCTTTTTTTTTTGTTTGTTTTTGTGTGTGTATAAGTAAAGGTAAATTGTTACATGTGGGCTCAAAAATTAAAGTGACGGAGTCACTGATGGCAGGGGTCCGTCAGTTTCAGTCAGTTTTGTGAAAAAGCTAACGTGAGGCTGATGTGGCGCGTTAGTTTCTGTCACTTTCTGTCACTGTTGGGAGTGGTCTAACTAGATTATTACCCGTGTACGATAAGACTAATATTAATCTTAAAGGTCATATTAAAAAAATAATAATAAATACTTGATTAATACCAGGTGGAAAGTGGTTCATATCTGAATCATAGAAATTTTGAAATACCTCATCATTCATCAACAAATAATCATCCAGAAATACTTCCCCTTCACGGTTGAATTCATGATAAATAAAAATATGGACTGTGGACTAAAAATCAAGATTGACTATCAAATGAAATAAACAAACAGCAAAAATTATAGAGGCATATATTACTATTACTAGACCTCAAACCCGTGTATACACACGGGCATATAATTTATATTTGATTTTTATAATTAGGCAAATAATGTGCATGGTAAACTTTGTAAATTCAATTTTTCACTATGATTATTTTTTTTCCCTTAATAGATATGAAAATTTTGAACTGTTATTCTAACAATTTGATCACAATCAACAAAGATGTGTTAGATTTAAGTCGCTTTAACATAACAAATATATAACTTTTTAAACTTAAAATCTATATTTTAAAAATTCTCGAGTCCGCGTTATCGCGAGTATTTCACCTAGTAAATATGTTAAAAGTAGATTTGAAATATCAAAATATATTTATATAATTTAAAAATGGGTCTCATGAATATATTTTGAACATCGTAAAATTATATATTTAATGATTATTTTTAATAAGATATAAAAATAAAATATATATGTACCGTAGATATTATTATGAATATATGTATGTAATGGACCCGTACAAAATAATTATTAAAGTCAAGATCTCTATCTCATGATATTTTCTTAGTTGATCATAATAAGGATTACTATTATTTTATTATTACTATCATTTTAATAATTATTTATGATGTCATTATATCCTAAATTTTAAACAATTTCATAAAATCAAACAATTTGATTGGATAATTAAATTTTTGATGACATCGTCATATGTTTCCTATATATAATTTAAGATACGATCTTAATACAAAAGAAAATTCCATATGTTTTTCAATGGACAAAGTTAATACCTTATCAAATTGTCCATGTATATGGTTCCAGAAGAGTTGACCCAGATGTTATTAGTTGACTTTCAATGTAAATCGTCGGATCATGCTAAGATTTAATCCTGACCATCACAACCTATTAATTGTTGGTTACTTTTTGGATACGGTTCCGAACATATGATTATATTATAACCGCTAACACCAAACCGCCACGCTTCTTACTCACTCTCACACCCTGCACAATCAAGAAGCTGTCTTCACTTCCTCCATCAAAACCCATCAACGATTATCAATTGATATGAACCCTTAATTAATTTACCTATCTAATCATTCTCTAATGATGGAGCATTAGGGGAAATTGATTTTTTAGGCTTTAGAGATAGAATTTGAACACAAACGGAGGAAAAATGGCCTTCGGCAGTTTGCTAACATGTTCGCCTCATTCCAACCTTCTCGTCCATAATTTACACGTCCCGTAACACCTTACGGTTAAAAAGTTATGCCATATTTTGATTACATTAAAATTTCATAATGATAGTATATATAAGATTTAATTATATATGCACGGGTAGGTTAGTAATTTCATGTAGGTTTTTCAAATAATAATAATAATAATAATAATAATAATAATAATAATAATAATGTTAGGAGTAAATTTCTATCTAAAAAAAATATTGAAATGCATTATATATTAGTAAAGATATCTATCTATCTATCTATACTAATCTATCTATATTAATAAAGGGGGGTTTCGCTGATGTCATGAAGCTGATTTGTCAAGTCATGAGGTAGGTTTTCATGCTGATGTGTCAAGCTGTGGTTAAAAGGATGATATCATGGATATGTAATATTGAGGTTTTAAAATAACTTAAAAATATATCTGAAAATAACTTAAAAATATATTTGAAATAGTTTTAATATTTATTTTGTGAGTGTAACAACCCCAAAATTAGGGTCAATTTAAAATTTTCCTAATTACGTGTATACTACTTGTATTTAATATGAAATAGGATTAAATATGTTACTTACTTATATATATATATATATAGGTGATATATATATACACGTATACGATTCGTTCAAATCGTATAAAAACTACAATTGTACAAACATACGGACGTTGGTAAAACAATTATTAAATAATGTGAAATTATTTAATTATTTCAACTACTACTTTATATTATGTTTATAATATAACGGAAACGTACGTTTTAATCAAAACGTTACCGAACTCTCCGAAAACTCGACCAACCGACAAAACAAAACAAAGTTATATTTTATAACTTAAAAACTAGTATTTTGACAAAATACTCAAACTAAATTATCGAATAATATTTCGTATTTTAAAACGTATAATTAAACGCGTACAAAATGATTTTTACGTTTAAACGACCGGGGAAACGAACACCGCTCGGAGCGCAAACACGGGGAACAAGTTTGGGGTAACCCACACTTCGGTGGGCCACCCCACCAACCGGCCAAGACATGGGGACATCACCCCCCATGCCCTTTTGCTTCCAACATAACCAAAACACACTCCATCACTCAACTCTCTCAAATCTCTCTCTACCCTTCATCTCTCTCTCTATCTCGGCACCCTCTCTCTCTAGAAAAACACCACAAAACGAGCTTGGATCACAAAACGGAAAGGAGCAACCACGATCACCACAACGAGGGCTACGCGTCTATCTTTTCGGATTTTTGATCCGATGATTTGTAAGTTTTTCGGCGACTCGCAAACTTTTCCGATATTAATTATTTTGCTAGATTATTGTTCCCCTAGCTTAGTAATGTCCAAATATATAATTTAAACTTGATTTCGGAACATTGTCGGTTTTGGTCGCATTTAAGAAAACGACACCTCGAACACTAAAAACGTCAACCAATAATTTTTATAAACTCATTGTAACATATTAAAGCTTGTGTAAAAGTTTCGGGCCAAACCGAGGTCGTTTGACCCAAAAACCGAACCAAAAATCGTAACAGCCGTCGTATTGCATCTGGCCAAACTTTCATGTGACACAAGGCTTGTGTCACATGTTGTGTCGCATGGCATCCATGTGACACAAGGGTTGTGTCGCATAAATCATGTGACACAAGGGTTGTGTCGCATATTGTGTCGCATTAAGTTGCATCCATGTGACACAAGGGTTGTGTCGCATAAATCATGTGACACAAGGGTTGTGTCGCATATTGTGTCGCATTAAGTTGCATCCATGTGACACAAGGGTTGTGTCGCATAAATCATGTGACACAAGGGTTGTGTCGCATAAATCATGTGACACAAGGGCTGTGTCGCATTTAGTGTCGCAAAAACCTAAAAATAGAGGCCAAAAACATTCTAAATGTTTAAAAATCACTTTTCAACAACCAAATCAAATACGATATGACTTATACATGAAAATACTATACTTTTGGAAGTATACACAAATACTCGAATACGTACAAGATTATACTTAACCGAACGTGAGATTTCACTCACGCACACACACAAGATTGCACTCGAAAATACTTAGGAGATTACACTCCAACGAACTTAAACTTGTACAACTACACGGGATTGCACCCGATGCGAACTTATGAGTTCACTCCAAATACTTACGTGTGGGATTACACGCTAACTAATACGAGCTTACACTCGATCACATACGAGATTTCACTCGTACACTTTAGGGTTACACCCACTCGGATTTACATTACTTGAACGTTACACAATGCAATACCAAAGTACATTACAACTATACAATTTCTACCAATACATAATAATAATAGATGAGATTATTATTATACGCCGATACCAACGGGCCGTACAACTTTTCTACAAACTACAACTTACAAACAAATACAAACGTACAAACAACAAATGGACATTTACTAGTTTGGGAACAACTAGCATGGATACCTTACAAGTATTCCATTTACTTACTAAACCTTATGCGTATTAGGACGCTAAGGGTTGCTAGTTCGGGATACTACTTTGCTTGCTTACTGCATTGTCTGCTAGACTCAGGTGAGTCTTACAGCCCCTAATTTACTGCTTTATACTCAGGGGTGAGATGCATTACTCGTTTTCATAAAACTAATAAGGGCCGAGTTAACGCATGATTAGCATGACCTGCAATCATGGTGGCTCAGGTCGTCTTCTTACTCGTTCAACATAAATGCTTTGAATTATATTCACGGGAGTACTAATAATTATTGTATGTTAAGCTTCTACTCTGGTGTCTCATGACAACGCATGATTAGCATGACCTGCAATCATTTCTGAGTGAACGATTAGCATGGCCTGCGATCGTTACTCATTGGCTAGTTAAACAAACGGTTAGCATGACCTGCAACCACTCACGTACAAACGGTTAGCATGACCTGCAACCACCCACTTACAAAGGATTAGCATGACCTGCAATCGATACCTAAGTGAACGATTAGCATGACCTGCGATCGTTACTTACTGGCTGATCAATGATTTACAAATACTACTTGTGTGTTCAAACTATTTACTTACTTACAAACCTGTGAGATTCACCAACCTTTTGGTTGACCGTTTTAGTAATGCTTCTCAGGTACACAGCATCAGTAGGGATGCCCAGCAGGATAAGCTTACTTAGCTCGAGTCGCATGCATATACAAGCTTGGAGATTTTATTACATTACTTTTGTACTAGTTGTTATGTATTAGAATCTCTAGGAATTTACATGAAACTCGAGCTTGTATTTTGAATTACTTATGTATTAATGAAATAACTTTTCGAACGTCTCATTTAGAGTCGTTCACTGTATCCTTTGTGCTTGTGATTATTGATTAGTAACACCCAAAACTCGCTTCCGCAAACTGTTAAATTTGGGGGTGTTACAGATTGGTATCAGAGCCTAAGGTTATAGTGAACTAGGTTGCATTTAGTGGGCCTAGACTATGACCGTTAGGCAGTATTCCTCATTAGGTATAACTGGTTCAGGAATTACATCATACAAGTTTAATTTAACATAGCCTGATCAACTATGTATAATTAAATAAAGATGATGTAAGTTCTGAAAGGGGTTATGTTGAACAGGAATGCAATAGCTGACTCTGACCTCGAGATAACCGAGACTTTACTTGATTGTGCTAGACACACACTAGGCGGTTATGTGATATATATATATATATATATATATATATATATATATATATATATATATATACATAGGCCTCTTTCCCCGATACGATACTCTCTGTCGACTACTGCGAAATTCATTTTTCACCTTACATCAAACAAACGACAATTCGATTCTCGTCGTTCCATCCTTGCTTAACTTTTATGATTCAAGGATAACAATCCTACTACTTTTGTTAAATTGTTCACATATAAACCTTTGGCTTAAATTTCTGTGTACTGACCCGATCATCATGATCATAATTCTTGTTCAAACCTTCACATGTTCTTTATTTGTTATTTCAAGGAACATGCCTCCTCGACGACAAATCACACTTACTGAAGCCGAAGTTGCGGGTATAATTGCCCGTAGTGTGGCTCAAGCCTTAGCTGTCCGAGCAACCACTCCTGGTAGCGAAGATACGGCTAACAACACACCACCACCCAAAACCTGCACCTACAAGGACTTTCAAAACTGCAAACCCTTGAGCTTTGCAGGCACTGAAGGAGCGATCGGTTTAATACGCTGGATTGAGAAAATAGAATCAATATTCCTTATCTGCAACTGCGTTGAGGACGACAAGGTCAAGTTCGCAGCCAGCACATTTTCTGACACTGCCCTTACTTGGTGGAACACTTATGCTCAGACTGTGAGTGTTGCCAATGCCTACAAACTTCCATGGGAAGAGCTAAAGAAGATGCTGAGGGGAGAGTACTGCCCCAGAGATGAATTGAAACAACTGGAGATAGAATTCTGGAATCACAAGATGCAGGGAAATGACATCACCGGTTACACCAACCGCTTTCACCAGCTGGCACTTCTCTGCCCAACTATGGTTGATCCTGAGTACAAGAGGATCGAGAAATACGTCGATGGACTTCTTGAGCGGCTTCAAGATTTAGTGACTTCATCTAAACCGGGAACCATTCAGAGCGCCATTCGCATGGCTCATGAGTTAACGGCAAATTCTGTCCGCCGTGGCTCGACTTCAACCCCACCTACAAATAACAAACGTAAATGTGAAGTAAGTCTCCACTCGTCCAACCCGACTTCTGATAAAAAGCCTACAACTGTCAATGCCAATGACTCAAAGGCTTACAAGGGGAGCAAACCATACTGTTCCAAATGCGGTATACACCATGATGGCTCCTGTCCCTGCGCCAACTGCAAGAAATTCGGGCACCTGGCCCAAGATTGTCGAACCAACCCCACTGGTACTGATACTCCTGCACCCAAAACCTGCTATGAGTGCAACGGTACTGGGCACTTTAGGAAGGATTGCCCAAAACTGAAACTCCGAACCAACCACATGAGGAGTAGAGCTTATATAATTAACGCTAGGGAGGAGGACCCGAACCCGAGACTTTGTGATTTGCTCAACCCGGGTACGTACATTTCTAGATTACCCGAACTGCTTAACAACTTATGCACATTGCCTTACGTTCTATAAACTCTCCTAGATCCTAAGTACCCAATAGGATTAGGAAACGATCGACTATACGGATTCCGACCATATAACTTGTATTACATCTTGGTTTCCCTGAACTAACTCCCTTCCCAAACATCTCACACTGGTTGAGATCGGGAACTCGAACACTGTCACTTGATTCTCAACTGACCATATCCCATGGACTAATGGTCGATACTCTTTACCAACTTTCCCAAACGATATCGACTACTACTTCAAACAAATTTCGGGACGAAATTCTCCTAACAAGGGGAGAATGTAACAACCCCAAAATTAGGGCCAATTTAAAATTTTCCTAATTACGTGTTTACTACTTGTATTTAATATGAAATAAGATTAAATACGTTACTTACTTGTATATATATATATATATATATATATATATATATATATATATATATATATATATATATAGGTGATATATATATACACGTATACGATTCGTTCAAATCGTATAAAAACTACAATTGTACAAACATACGGACGTTGGTAAAACAATTATTAAATAATGTGAAATTATTTAATTATTTCAACTACTACTTTATATTATGTTTATAATATAACGGAAACTTTCGTTTTAATCAAAACGTTACCGAACTCTCCGAAAACTCGACCAACCGACAAAACAAAACAAAGTTATATTTTATAACTTAAAAACTAGTATTTTGACAAAATACTCAAACTAAATTATTGAATAATATTTCGTATTTTAAAACGTATAATTAAACGCGTACAAAATGATTTTTACGTTTAAACAACCGGGGAAACGAACACCGCTCGGAGCGCAAACACGGGGAACAAGTTTGGGGTAACCCACACTTCGGTGGGCCACCCCACCAACCGGCCAAGACATGGGGACATCACCCCTCATGCCCTTTTGCTTCCAACATAACCAAAACACACTCCATCACTCAACTCTCTCAAATCTCTCTCTACCCTTCATCTCTCTCTCTATCTCAGCACCCTCTCTCTCTAGAAAAACACCACAAAACGAGATTGGATCACCAAACGGAAAGGAGCAACCACGATCACCACAACGAGGGCTACGCGTCTATCTTTTCGGATTTTTGATCCGACGATTTGTAAGTTTTCCGGCGACTCGCAAACTTTTCCGATATTAACTATTTTGCTAGATTATTGTTCCCCTAGCTTAGTAATGTCCAAATATATAATTTAAACTTGATTTCGGAACATTGTCGGTTTTGGTCGCATTTAAGAAAACGACACCTCGAACACTAAAAACGTAAACCAATAATTTTTATAAACTCATTGTAACATATTAAAGCTTGTGTAAAAGTTTCGGGCCAAACCGAGGTCGTTTGACCCAAAAACCGAACCAAAAATCGTAACAGCCGTCGTATTGCATCTGGCCAAACTTTCATGTGACACAAGGCTTGTGTCACATGTTGTGTCGCATGGCATCCATGTGACACAAGGGTTGTGTCGCATAAATCATGTGACACAAGGGTTGTGTCGCATATTGTGTCGCATTAAGTTGCATCCATGTGACACAAGGGTTGTGTCGCATAAATCATGTGACACAAGGGTTGTGTCGCATATTGTGTCGCATTAAGTTGCATCCATGTGACACAAGGGTTGTGTCGCATAAATCATGTGACACAAGGGTTGTGTCGCATAAATCATGTGACACAAGGGCTGTGTCGCATTTAGTGTCGCAAAAACCTAAAAATAGAGGCCAAAAACATTCTAAATGTTTAAAAATCACTTTTCAACAACCAAATCAAATACGATACGACTTATACATGAAAATACTATATTTTTGGAAGTATACACAAATACTCGAATACGTACAAGATTATACTTAACCGAACGTGAGATTTCACTCACGCACACACACAAGATTGCACTCGAAAATACTTAGGAGATTACACTCCAACGAACTTAAACTTGTACAACTACACGGGATTGCACCCGATGCGAACTTATGAGTTCACTCCAAATACTTACGTGTGGGATTACACGCTAACTAATACGAGCTTACACTCGATCACATACGAGATTTCACTCGTACACTTTAGGGTTACACCCACTCGGATTTACATTACTTGAACGTTACACAATGCAATACCAAAGTACATTACAACTATACAATTTCTACCAATACATAATAATAATAGATGAGATTATTATTATACGCCGATACCAACGGGCCGTACAACTTTTCTACAAACTACAACTTACAAACAAATACAAACGTACAAACAACAAATGGACATTTACTAGTTTGGGAACAACTAGCATGGATACCTTACAAGTATTCCATTTACTTACTAAACCTTATGCGTATTAGGACGCTAAGGGTTGCTAGTTCGGGATACTACTTTGCTTGCTTACTGCATTGTCTGCTAGACTCAGGTGAGTCTTACAGTCCCTAATTTACTGCTTTATACTCAGGGGTGAGATGCATTACTCGTTTTCATAAAACTAATAAGGGCCGAGTTAACACATGATTAGCATGACCTGCAATCATGGTGGCTCAGGTCGTCTTCTTACTCGTTCAACATAAATGCTTTGAATTATATTCACGGGAGTACTAATAATTACTGTATGTTAAGCTTCTACTCTGGTGTCTCATGACAACGCATGATTAGCATGACCTGCAATCATTTCTGAGTGAACGATTAGCATGGCCTGCGATCGTTACTCATTGGCTAGTTAAACAAACGGTTAGCATGACCTGCAACCACTCACGTACAAACGGTTAGCATGACCTGCAACCACCCACTTACAAAGGATTAGCATGACCTGCAATCGATACCTAAGTGAACGATTAGCATGACCTGCGATCGTTACTTACTGGCTGATCAATGATTTACAAATACTACTTGTGTGTTCAAACTATTTACTTACTTACAAACCTGTGAGATTCACCAACCTTTTGGTTGACCGTTTTAGTAATGCTTCTCAGGTACACAGCATCAGTAGGGATGCCCAGCAGGATAAGCTTACTTAGCTCGAGTCGCATGCATATACAAGCTTGGAGATTTTATTACATTACTTTTGTACTAGTTGTTATGTATTAGAATCTCTAGGAATTTACACGAAACTCGAGCTTGTATTTTGAATTACTTATGTATTAATGAAATAACTTTTCGAACGTCTCATTTAGAGTCGTTCACTGTATCCTTTGTGCTTGTGATTATTGATTAGTAACACCCAAAACTCGCTTCCGCAAACTGTTAAATTTGGGGTGTTACAGTGAGTTTATAGACAATTAATTACTTTAAAGTAATCTTACTATGCACTCTTTAATTTCATTGGTGCTCCCTACTGACCAATATGATACCTCCCTCTTTGTGTACCGCCCAAAATTAATATCACACGGCTCTTGATTTCTCTGCAAATTGCACCACCCAAATTAAAAATGAGAAGTTCATCGATCATAATCATATTCATATTCTTTTTCATTCTGTTTCTTCTCAATCATGTTTCTTTTACATTCATGTACACCGTCACAAAACCGTCAGGGTTGAGTAATCAATCGGTTACCAGTTTTCATCCAAAAATGGAGCAACAACAACCTCTACTACTCGCTGGTACGATTCATCTTCATTAATTACTGTTCTTGATTTCTGTTCACGTACAATTTCAGAATTATGTAATCCCTAATTTACAGATGATAAAAATGAAATTGGGGATGAGAAGTGGCATAGTTATCCATCAGTGGGACGACCGGCTGGATCAACGATCAATCCGAGTGAAGTCAGCATTGACGAAATCCGGTCAGCTGTCACCGGTGATCGGTATCCTGCGTCTCTCCATTCTCCGTTGATAAGTTCCCCCGAACCACCTCCGTATATTAATGGTATAATTTATTTTAATTACGTTATTCATATCAGAATATGATACCATTAATTCTACCATTAACCGATTGAATTTGTAATCTGTCAGCATTAATTCAAATGTGTATTAGAATTATATATTGTTAATTTGTAAAGTGCCCATAATCTGTTCGATGAAATGCGTCACTGAAGCCTAACAAATCTGGGTACTATCAGGTCTTGAAATTTAGCTAACGTTAGTGTAAACATGATTTTTTAATCCTTAAAAATATTTAACCTTATAATAATTTAATTTATTATATGCTTCAAAAATATGTTTACATGTCTTGATCATTTATGTGCAAAGTTCGACACATCTGTCACAAGATCTTCATTGAGTACAACTTGCGTAAACATATTTATTCAATTCCATATTCAATTCCACTTTTGTAGAGGTTACTCATTTATTTCTTTGATAATTTGTGATAGATTCACATCGAGTGATTCGGTTACTGAATAGATCATTAAGCCTGCAACCAAGAAATGCATCGAGTTCCCTGCTCCTGAGGTATGTTATTATAATTTAGATTGGATTCTAATTAATAGTTTTGATCTGATTGTGATACTTTTTCTGTGACTTTTGACTAATGGTTATTATGAAGGTTTGATTCAATGCACTAGAACCGACTAATTGTTGGTATATGAGAACACTTCTTTTGAGGTGTTTTGATAGAATTATTAATTAATACGGAGTAGTTATTTCATCTATACATGAGTTGGAACTAAGCTTGAATTATAGCTCTACTGATTGGTATGGGAATATCGTATGAATTTATGCACATTTTATATGAAACATTTGGATTGATGTTGGATATTTGTTAAAAATTGTTAGACTTGCACATTGGTGTGGGAAGTCTGAGTGGTGGACTATGGAGTTACATATGGAGTTGAGTTCGTGCCTGCAACTGAAGGCGGTTACACCGTTATCGTGCAAAAGTCAAGAAAGATTGTAGCCAACACCGATGAGCCAGTGATCTGTGGAAGCTTCAAATGCGGCGAACCAGGTAAAGTGGTGTGCTGACTTTTGACAACCAAACCTCAAAGAAGAATAAGCCATTTTATTAAACAGTTGTAAGCTGACCATGGTTTTTGTTAAACACAAGAAGGTGATGACATGTGCCTTTTTACCTCATTTATTTATATTACTATCGATAAGGGTTGAAATTTTTTATGGTATGCAGGAGGTTTACAAGGGTTTGTTGTTTTTATGAATTTTATATTGCTTTTGAATTCAAGTTTTTCACAAGCCATATGGAGTCTGTAATTGAAATCATGGAGTTGCTGTGTCAGGGTTTCGTAACATTTACATTTTGTTATCTATTTAAGGGTCAATCTAGGAGAAGCAGACTTCTAATGAGTTGCATGGGATTCTGATACAAACTGAATGCTACTGAAGTAGATATAACAACGATTGGTAATTTCTTCGTAATTTTTTTTTCCAAAACACGCTGAAAGTGGAAGTATCTTTGTTTTCATGCAACAGGTGTGCTTTTTGGTACATGTGTGCCTGTGTGGTATTTGTGATACCGAAATACAGTGAGTTAGCATGCACCCAGAATCTTATTTGTGTTGAATAGATTTTGATGTTATGGGCTATATCTTCGCTTGAAGCAAGGACTATCTTTAAGGAACCAATGACACATGCCATGGTAAGTGATAACTGTCTTTCTTATTATTAACTTTATGTTCTATTTTGCCTTCTTTCAGCCAATAATAAAGAAATGTTAATTCATGTATCATTGTCCACAAATGAACGTCAAGCTGAAGTAGCTCATGGCACCATGACACACCATTACAGGGTGCACCAAAAGGGAGGGGGAAGTACCACAAATAGCGTTGCCTCACTTTTTGCTCGGACCTGGGGTGTCGTACCGGCTTGGCTCAAAAGGGGTAATTTTTATAGATTAAATGGGTAGTTGACCTGAAACAGTTTTCTTTTAATTTGTATATAGATTTTGTGCGACTTTCAACCTTTTGTGAAGCTATTATTCACTTTTACTCACTTTTTCCTGTTAGGGATAAATTATTTTCCTTAGTCGATCCATTCGTTAGTAAAGCAGTCGAGATTGTCACTTTTATTAGCTATCACAGGGTTTTACGGGTAGTCCTTTAATCATGTCTGTGCAGACCAAAGTTGGATGACAATGCTGAGTTTAAAATTTCACTAAAAAGTTTTTGTAAAGTGTTATTAATACATTATATTCATTATTGTATCACTCTTAGAGGCTCAGTAGGGAGCACTATTCGAACAATAAAGAATTCTAATTATAATTGGTGTATGTTTAAGTAACTAATTTGATTGAGATTTGAGATATGAATTATTTATATTGTTTGTTCATATAAAATTCACTGCAACAACTTTGTACAACTTGGAGCAAACTCCCATTTTATATCGTTTCACTACAAAACTATAAACTTGGGTGAAATAGGGGTTGTCCAATACTTTACGAAACCATAAGCCATTTAATGATACATAAGTTACAAAGTGATGGAACAAATTTGTTTGTTTTGCTTCTCTGGGCTGGGACGGCTGGGTGGGATGGACGTGCAATATAGTCCAATAGCACCCAAATGTGGTATGTTAAATCTCGGTTTCATTTTTATCGATTTATATTGGATCGTTATTTATCAACTGCTTTTGATAATTGCCTTCAAACACTCTTTTGATAAAAGCTAGACTTAAGTTAAAAGAGCTGAAGTGGGATCAGTGGGTAATTAATCCTAAGGCAATCATGGTTACATAAGGGTTGTGGTTCGGGTCGATTGAGGCAATCATGGTTACATAAGGGCTGTGGTTCGGGTCGATTGACATACTGCTGCTACTGAATGTTGGTCAACCGTGTGATATAAGTGTTACTGTAAATGTAAATGCTTGAAATTCGGTGGGTGGAAAGAAGTAAATGGTAAAAGAGTTGTCTGAAGGGAGCTGTTATTGAAGGATGCTTGAGGTCTTGAATGATTACAGCAGGTGCAAATTAAGTGTGGTTGTGTTTAATCGTGTGTATAGCGACTGATACATTATATAAGTTTGAGGTCTTGGGTCATAATTTGGTCCTTGACTACTCCTGATGTACATTGTGGGTTTAGTTTTAATATAAGTTTTTTTTTGTCTTTTCTAAAAAAAAGAAGTTATATAGTAGATAGCTATTTGCATTATTACTCCTATGTGTGTTCATATTTAAACTTTTGTTGTGTACTATATCCAATTGTAAATAACTCTTATTTTTAGTAATGAATTCTCTGCTTTGTCTAAAAAAAAGATCGAACTTGATGCCATTACACTTCCGTAAATTTATTATTTGTTCCTAAAAGTAATATTATTCCTAAAACTTATTGCTACATTTATAATACTTGCTTAATTTACGAAATAATTGTATAATTTATTTTATTTCTTTAAACCCGTGTTTTCACGGGTCTTAAAACTAGTAGATAGATATATAAAGGTTTTTATTTAATTAGAGGTAAATGTCATATATTTATTACTTTAAAGTTTAATAATTATGATATTAATGAGATTTTAATACATGTAGGGGTATGTTAGTAATTTAAACTAGAGTTTCAAATAATATTAATAATGTTAGGGGCATATTGATAATTTCCCTCTTAAAAAAAATCCAAAATGTGTTATATAATACTATAATAGCAATATATAATTTTGGTACAAATAAATGTAATATATCTTTTCACACCAAATTTATTGTGACACTTGTTGCATTAACTAAAGAATAAAGATGTCTTAATGTGTGAAATTTGAAAAGAAAAATACAGATATGTACGTTGCATATGGAGTAGTAATATGAGTTTAACTAGGTTATAAACCCGCGTATTACGCGGATAATCTAAATAAAGATTGAAATTGAATTATGAAAAGTAAAACTAATAGTCATAAATAATGTACTAAACTTGGTCCATACATACGCATATTTTCCCGTATAACAATGTTGAAAATACATCGTCAAAGTTATTCTTTTGATATATAGTGTTGAAAATAACAACAAATGATGTTTGTTGGAATATAATCAAAGTGTTCAAAATTCTTGTATAGATGGTAGAGCAACGCAAGTTCAAAATTCTTCGACATGTTGGTTAATGTTAAATTTTATCCATTGTTTAGCGGTTAATCTATTAGTTACGGGTTGGTTCATGGTTAACCATAAGTTTTAATGAAATTTCCCATATATATGGTTGCCAGGTAGTGAGGTTGACCTTAAATATGAGCCTTTCGATCAGATTGACTTTCAATAATAGCCCTACGATAGTTGATTTTCGGTTTAGGGCGGTTATCATTATCCCTCCACGATTTATTTGATAACACGTGTTCTGATTTTTTGCCTCCTATTTTTGTAACACTTGCCCTCCTATTTTTGCCTGACTCCCATTTTCATTTTATTTTTTATTTTATTTTTATTTGTCCCATTTAGAAATTCCTTTTTTTCCTCATAATGTGCCTACTTTTGTTACTCCGCCTCCCATTTCTTTATCCATGTGCCTCCAATTATAATTATAATGTGGCTTCATTTTTTTCCCTCTATAGTGCCTCCCATTTTTTAACCCCTTAGTCCCTCCCATTTATCCCTCTCATTCTTTGCCTCCCATCTTCTTTTTGCCTCCCATATATGTACCTCCATATTTATAGTCTCCATTTTATTTTTTATTTTATTTTCTTTGCCCTATGAAATTCCCATTTTTTTCCCATATTTGTGCCTCCATATTTATAGTCTCCATTTTATTTTTTATTTTTATTTGCCCTATGAAATTCCCATATTTTTCCTTCATGTACCTTCCTCCCATTTTTTATCCATGTGCCTGACTCATTTTTTTGTGCCTCTCCATAATAAATAAAAAATATACTATTAGACACAAATAATAGAAGAAATTTTTTGCCTTCAACTATTTATTTTACATGTGTAAAAATAATTTAACAACTTTTATAAATAAACTTTTGTAATATATGTTTTATTTTATTGATAACAAACTCATTTACTTAGGGAAATTTCAGTTTTTTAAATATTTTAAGGTAATTCAGTTTTTTAAATATTTTAAGGTAATTACTAAACACAACGTTTAAAAAAGTGGAAAAAAGGAGGCTTAAAATCTGGAGGAAAAAATAAACGGACAAAGTGAATAAATAAAGGGAAAAAAAACAAGGCTGAAAATTCTAGGGCAAAGTCAAACTTCCAGCCCCATTTCAAACTCAAAATTCCCAAACTAAAGCTTCATAAATATATTACATAAATATATACATTAAAAATGAGAAGCTAAAAGCTACAAAATAAAAAAGCCACTAAAATATATCATTTTATTATAAATTTTATTCCATGAAAGACATCATCATAATCATAATCTAGTGAGACATTAATATATTCTAGATAACCTTATTGAGAAACTATAGTTGCCTTCGCGTCATTTCCTTTTCTATAGAATTCAAATTTTGGATGGTTCGATCTTAGCGCGTACAACCCGGATCAATCTGGCAGCAACACTACCGTCATGATTAGTATACCTAGATTGGGCCAACTCTTGAATCCTTTGTTTATTATCTAGATCATTCTTTATTATAACCGAAATAGGAGTTGTTGACCGGCTTCGAGCATGAAGCTCCATGTACTCTATTAAATCGCTTTCCTTTTTTCCCATACCATTACCTACAAAGTAGTTTTAATGGACCCGATAATGTTATCAACATAAATGGATAATATTAATTTTATAGCAACGTAAATTAACGTCTAACCACTAAATAATATTAATTAAATACTGGAAGTTTGTGTTAAGTGGAATGATAAGCTAAACTCATATGAACCTTGTGACATGCTTGAAAAAAAAACTATTACCAATCTTGTGATGTGCTTGATGTCATAGTAAACTTTTAGAGATATGGTTGTATTAGTTTTGTTGTGGTAAATAATGATAGCTTCATCCTCTTAAATATAGATAGTAGTGTTGAATTATTCAAAATGTATCATCACATGCTCTTTTACATTTCTACTTTTATGTACATTAAGATTTAGATTTACATGTTGATTTGGTTCTAATTATCAGACCGAGTCTATTGGATGACCTTGCAACAAGTTAATTATAAAATTAATTGCACGTTATATATTAACTTACCACCTATGTTTATTCATATACTTAGGGTATTATAATACAATCACGTCGGACACGGGCTGAGCCTCTCAACATGTCCATAATAAGCCCAATAAAATATTCACCTAATGTAATAATATTATACCTCACACATTTCATTCCAACACAACTTATATTTTATTTATTTACCTAATGTAATAATATTATAATTCATTTTTTAAATTAAGCTAGACTAATAATTTGAAACTTTATCATATAAAGTCATATAAATTGAATAGATAGAGTACAACTAATAGATACACAAGAGGTGCATGAGGTGCGTACCAAAAATTAGAGAAGTGACTCCAAAAATCAAATGTGAAAAATGGATAAGAGCTGCCTCCCAAAAAAAATATGTGTAACTCTTAAAAAGTTAAAAGAGAATAGAATTTCTAACTCTTAAAAACTGATAAGAGGTGCCTCCCCCAAAATCAAGTCGACCAACTGGGATAAGGTTTATTTTAAATTAAAAAATTTAATTTTAAGTAATTAAAATTGGGAGTGTCACGAGCTAAGTGTCTCCCAAAATTTTGCAAAGCCTCCAAAAAGTAAACTGTTACAAAATAAATTAAGTATGTCCTAAAAATATTGCTAACAAAAGTTGGGGCCTCCCAATTTTAGTGACTCTGCCTCCCAAAAATATGCTTTAAGATGTTTGTGCCTCCCAAAATTAATCCCTCCCATTTTTTTTTATATTTCACTCCATCCCATTTCCATTTTCATATCACTCATTTTTTTTTCCATCATCCCTCCCATTTTCTTTTTTTTATTATATTTTGTTCCATTTTCATTTTAATGTTCCTCCCAATTTTTATTTTTTTTTATTTGTTTCCCTCCCTTCCATTTCCCTCCCGTTTTCAATTTCCCATATATATGGCCACCAGGGAGTCTAAGTGCTTAAGTTGACTTTAAATATTAACCATTGGATCAAACTGACTTTCAATACCAACCTTACGATAATGGATTTACGGTTATGGATTTACGATTTTGGGAGGTTATGATAATCTGTCACTATCTATTTCTGATAATACGTGTTACTCAATGACTTTCTTATTTGGGAGGCACTCAAATTATTTAGGAGGCACTCAAATTAGGAGGCACACATTATATAATTTGGGAGGCACACACTATATATTTTTTTGGAGGCACTTAAATTATTTGGGAGGCACTCAAATTAGGAGGCACACAATATAATTTTGGGAGGCACACAAATTAGAAATCACTCAAATTACGAGGCACACACTATATTTTTGGGAGGCACTCAAATTAGGAGGCACGTACAATTTGGGAGTTTTTATTTTTGACTATTTGGGAGGTACACAAATTAGGAGACACATACCTAATTTTTGGGATGCACATACAATTTTTTGAGAGACACTTAAATTAGGAGGCACTAGTATTTGACTATTTTATTGGGTATATTTTTGGGAGGCACTCAACTAAATTAGGAGGTGCTTAAATTATTTGGGAGGCACTCAAATTAGGAGGCACACATTATATAATTTGGGAGGCACACACTATATATATTTTAGGAGGCACTTAAATTATTTGGGAGGCACTCAAATTACGAGTCACACATTATATTTTTGGGAGGCACACAAATAGGAGTCACTCAAATTAGGAGGCACACACTATATTTTTGGGAGGCACTCAAATTAGGAGGCACGTGCAATTTGGAAGTTTTTATTTTTTTTACTATTTGGGAGGCACACACCTAATTTTTGGGAGGCACAATTTCACTTAAATTAGGAGGCAATCAAATTAGGAGGCACTCATATTTGACCATTTTATTGGGTATATTTTTGGGAGGCACTCAACTAAATTAGGAGATAGGCACTCAAATTAGGAGGGCACACATTATATAATTTGGGAGGCACACACTATATATTTTTGGGAGGCACTTAAATTATTTGGAAGGCACTCAAATTAGGAGGCACACATTATATTTTCGGGAGGCACACAAATTAGGAGTCACTCAAATTAGGAGGCACACACTATATTTTTGGGAGGCACTCAAATTAGGAGGCACACACTATATTTTTGGGAGGCACTCAAATTAGGAGGCACATATAATTTGAGAGTTTTTATTTTTGACTATTTGGGAGGCACACACTATATATTTTTTGGGAGGCACTCAAATTAGGAGGCACACATTATATTTTTGGGAGGCACACAAATTAGGAGTCACTCAAATTAGGAGGCACACATTATATTTTTGGGAGGCACTCAAATTAGGAGGCACGTACAATTTGGGAGTTTTTATTTTTGACTATTTGGGAGGCACACACCTAATTTTTGGGAGGCACATACAATTTTTTGGGAGGCACTTAAATTAGAAGGCACTCAAATTAGGAGGCACTCATATTTGACTATTTTATTGGGTATATTTTTGGGAGGCACTCAACTAAATTAGGAGGCACTCAAATTAGGCACACCACCATCACCGTGAGGCAACAAGGTATATTTTTAGGAGGCACAAGCTATATTTTATTGGGAGGCACTCATATTTGGAGGCTCAAATTAGGAGGTACACAATATTTTTTTTTGGGCACATAGTATATTTTTGGAACACAACCATCCAAAAATTTTATATTTGGGAGTCAACAAACTATATTTTTTGGGAGGTACCATCCAAAAATTTGAGGAGTCACAAGCTATATTTTTTTGGGAGGCACCAAAAAATTTGGGAGCCAACACTATATTTTTAGGAACTAAGTATCATATTTATATTTTTTAGAGGCACGCCATGAGAGCAAGCACCCACTAGATTTTGTTGGAGGCACTGAAATTAGGAGGCACAATCCACTAGATTTTGTTGGAGGCATAATTTTTTTATATAGACACTCTCAAATCAACCTAACTGGATTTTTTTAACCTTTTAAGTGCTTTCCATTGTAATTTGCCTTTAATTTTAGGTTTCTATATACTAACTATTAGTTCTATCTGTTGAATTTTTCCCTACTGGAAGAAACAAACATGAGGTTTACCTTAATAAAACACTCAAATTTTATATATTAACTTTTCAAATTATGAGTTAACCTTAATTAAAAAATGAATTATAATATTATACAATTTATTATTAACATTCAAGTTAAAACTACAAGTATTATATTAACTGAATAAATAAATAAAACATTGGTGTAGAAATGAAATGTGTGAGGTTTTGAACAAATAACTATAACATGCTCTTTATTTTTTACATGTTTTTTAATTAAACCTTTACTATGCAACCACTTCATTAATTTGTATTAGCTTGTATCTCTATCTAGTGGTGTTGGAAGTTACATTACTAATGATATTATGAAAATAAAAAAATTTAGATCAAATTTACGAGGCACACCTCTCCTTTTCTACCTAAATTTGGGAGGCACACCTAAATATATTTACCCATCCTTTCCTTTCCTACTTAAATTTGAGAGGCACAACTATTTATATTAATATTGAGGTACGCATCTCCTACCCATTTTCACTTCTCCTACCCCATTTTTAGAGGTCGATTTTTTTTTTACAATTACTACTCAAGTTCATATTTGTTTTAAATTTTATAAATCCTATTTTGTACTCTATTAAATTTCAAATTCACCTTATATATACAAGGGTATATAAGAACATATATGATCATTTAAAAAAATAATAATATATTATAAACAAAATATTATAAGATCATCTAAATAAATAATAATATATTAATTATAATGTTGTGATAATCATCATTAACAGGAATTGACTTAACCTTAATAAAAAAATGAATTATAATATTATACAATTGATCATTAACATTCAACTTAAAAATGCATCTACTACAAACTACGTAACATAATATTATAGTGTTATAAAATTCATTAGTAACATAATATTATAGTGTTCAATTGATAAAACTTGATAAACTTGATAAGATTCATCAGTATCTTTTGAAAACAACGTCTTAGAATACACATCTTAGAATACAATGTTCAATTGATAAAACTTGAGAATACACACGTATCATGAATAAAACTGATGACATAAATCTATTGACATAAACCTATGTTAGTTGACGTACCATAACGTAATACATCGCTTATGATATATAGTTTGCTATTAGTATTTTTTTTGTCATTGGTCTCCTTAACGGGTCACATCTATGGTATTCTTCATGTTTTTTTGTATAATATGTAAACAATTTTTTGATCTGACTACACTTGCAAATGCTATCATCAATTTTCAAGATTTCTAACTCGAACTGGGCAACGCCCGGGTATGATACTAGTTATAAAAAGACAAAGTGCAACACATCGAAATAGTCAACAAAAATGAACATACGAAATTACAATTACGTATTGCAATTAAACCATATCATTTATAAAGTTAGGGGTTAATTTAATGGAGATATAAATCTATGGGTGAGGTTCAAATGAGAATAGGAATTTATGTGAGAATGAGGGAATCAATGATATTGTGCCATGTGTACAAAGAGAATGCTTCACATGTACAAAACCTATTTACCATTTACCCCCAACATCAATTATCTCACAAACGACAAATCGAAAAATTATGAAAATTACACCATTAAATTCAACGTTTTCTCCTCTTCGATTTGCCGTCCCACAAGGTATACCTTTGACAATTTTTTTTTCATTTTTTGGTGGGTTTTTAAAAATTAGTAACACATGTGTTAGTGTTGCGTTTAGGGTTTAGGGTTTGGGGTTTAGGGGTTAGTGTTTAGGGTTTGAGGTTTGGGGTTTCTCCCGAAACCCCAAACCTCAAACCCTAAACCCTAAACCCTTAACCCTAACCCCTAAACCCCAAACCCTAAACGCTTTACAAAACTCTAAACCCTAAATCATACTAAACCCTAAACTCTACTAAACCCTAAACCCTAACCTAACCCTAAACCCTAACCTTAACCACAAATTAAATGTATAACCAATCACTAACACATGTGTTACTAATTTGTAAAACCCACCAAAAATGGAAGAAAAAAAAAGTTGTCGAAAGTATGCCTTGAGGGACGGCAAATCGAAGAGGAGAAAACGCTGAATTTTATGGTGCAATTTTCATGATTTTTCGATTTACCGTTTGTGAGATATTTAATTTTTAAAAATGTGGAGGAGAGAGAATAAAGTGACACATGACAGAAATATGTTGGTTCCGTCATTGTCACTCAAATTTGGTGTACTAATTTGAACTTTACTCATAAATCTATATATTTATCATATTTTAAATATGCTTTAGAATACACCGTACATCACTCGTATGTTACTCCAATTAAAAATTGAAACATGGGGATGATTAGGTAACAGACAAAATTTAAAAATAGAATAATAAATGAAACATGAAGATGAATGAATATGAGAACACTTGAGCAAAATGAATTGAAGAAGTGAATTGATGAGATTGAAAACGGCAAAAAATTAGGGATTAGTTGAAGAAGTCTGGGATGATTTGCTCATAATAAATAAGGGGTGTTCACAGTTCGGATAAAACCGGATTATTCAAATGGTTTAATTGGATTGGACCATTCGGATTGGTCAATTTGGTTTTTTGGATTGGATCGGGCAAAAACCAAATTAGTAATTCGGTTTGTGGATTGGTTTTGGATACTAATATTAGAACCGGATTATCCAAATAAGCCAAATAGTTATAATTGTATATGTAATGCTCATATGTAATACTATTGTTTATCTATCAAAGTGAATGTTAAATATTTGTTTAGTTTTTTTTATACATGAAACCTTATTATATGATTGATATTGTTAATATATATCATTGAATATAACTTAATCTTAAGGTTAGATATAAAACACCAACTCCGCATTTATATAAACCCTCTACACAACATGACAATCGGTAACCATTGATATCGCTCATGATATTACCCTTTCACGAGTCAAAACGATACACTCATGCAATCCACGAAAAAACCAAACGGTTTAAACCGATCCATCCAAATAGTATTTTGGTTCGGTTTAGTTTAGATTTGATATTCATTTGGATGGATTGGATGCACATTTTGAGAACCAAAATCCAAATGGATTTATATATATGGATCGGATTTGATCCGATCCATCCAAACGAACACCCCTAATAATACATGTCCATCTTTTAAGTATGGAGTTTAGGAGGGAAAAATCAAATTTAGGTTAATGAGAGGGTGACACGTGTCCATTTTTTAAGTAAGGAGTTTAGGAAGGAATAATCAAATTTGGTTAATGAGAGGGTGCCACTTGACTAATGATGTAGTTTTTTTAGTTAATAGATAGATAGATACGTTACGTATATTGTATGATATGCAAACTGAAAATTAGGAGACAAACTCGACCACAACTTCATTTCTTTCGATTTCAATCATTAATTAATAATAACAAGAATAATCATCATTAATATAATGATTGATACCTTTTACACTAGAGTTTTGTTAATGTGTGACTTCTTAGTTGTGACACCCGTCAAATTAGGACTAGAAATTAGTTCCTAATCATTATGTAATACATGTAGTTAGTGCTATGTATTAGACTAATTGTATGTATCAAAATATATATTGATGAATATATATATCAGTACTCGATTAGATTTAATCGTTCATTTTCAAATCGGCCGAATTCCGATTCAATTATACGGCGTTGGTAAAAATCAAGTGATTAAGTAATATGGAATTGTTATTTAATACCTTCATAATTATTATATATTATTTTGATAATATATCAAGTATTTCGTATCGTACAAATCAAACGTCCACGACAAAACTATATATAAATAATGAATTATTATTGAAATTAATAATTATTATTTACATCAGATAAAATAAAACATATTTCGTTTTATACAATTTTACTCAAACGCGACGAAACCAATTAAATTATATCCGTCTCTCAAACATAAAACAAAGATATATTTTTATATCGCATTAGATGTATTTTTATGAAATACTTCGAATAAAAGTAAGTACGATTTTATTTTTAGAAATTTATTGAATTAAAACGTTATACTACTTTTACGATCGGGTACCAAAACACGGGTCAAAATACCACGGAACGGATCGAAGTCGGATCAACCACCTCCAATAATTGGAGATGGCCGATCCATTCTCTTCATTTTCTATCTATCTCTCGGCTCTATCTCTCCCTCTCATTTCTCTCTATCTTTTCAAAATCAAACAACAAATTAACGATAACAACAACAACACAAGATCGTCATCATCATCGTGTAGTTTGTCATCATCATCCTCAACGATTTCATTTTTCTTCAAATTGTAAGGAACTTCAAACTTTGTTTAAATACGTGTTTAAATAACATATATTATCATGTATTAGTGCTAGGATTGATGATTGCTAGTTAAATTGCGGATTAGATTTGGTTTGGGTATGATTTTGAAACGGCAGACTCGTTACAGACATTTGAATCCGGCGGATTCATGGTGAATCCGGCGGATTCCTACCCAGAACCAAGAACAACCCGGCGCGTGCTGACTGTACCCGGCGCGTCCTTTAAATTAACATGAATCCGGCGGATTCAATAGAATCCGGCGGATTCCCTTCATTTGTCATCAATCCGGCGGATTCAAGGGAATCCGGCGGATTCCCCCCTTATATTTCATGACCCAACGAATCAATAAACTAGCCCTGCGAATTCTAGCTAAAACAGAACATGTAAATTTTCGAAAACGTCGACGATTTCACAACATATTTTAGGGTAGCTTCTCGATGAAAAATTTATTATAACGGATTGAGCTCAAATTCGCAAGGTCACTTGGAAACGACCCAATAATCAATGCTAAGTACCTTAGCCTAGTCAGTTTTAGGCCATCCGGGGTCGTTTAGGGCCCGAAAATGGCACATTACTGTTTTCAGACTCGTACCAAATTTTGTAAATTATGAAATAAAGTGTAACGGATATAATGAACTCGATTAACAACTAAACTTATACGATACGACTTTTACTCGAAACACATATACTTTTATAAGTACAACAAATCATGTATAATAATAATATTTTGAAATTATTATTACAAACCGTCACCAACGACCCGTATACATTTTCACAAACTTAAACCTAATCATTTACCAAAGTATTTGGTCATAACTAGTTAAGGGGAATAACTAGCAAAGATGGTCCGTAGAGTCATCAAATCAATTAAACCTCGCGCGTTTGATACGTCTGTCAGGTTCAAATATCTAATCATTATCAAAACCTTGCGCGTCTAAGACGCCCTGCAGGTTCAGTCGTTGTAACGACATCAAATCATTGTGAATCATCATAAATTGTTGGCTAACAATTCAATAGGCTCAGGTGAGTTTCATAGCCCCTCTTTTACTGTTTTTACTTGTTTTAAACTGTTTTGGGGTGGGATACATGCTCAAACTATTTTATGGAAACCGTTTTTGAAAACATTTCTACATATTGGCATGAGTTGTTTTCAAAATCCTTTAAAGTCCTCTGAAGCATAGTTCTGTTAATATGATTTAGCGTGAATGTTGGTGTATGGTACTATATGTGATTGATGAATCCCGTCCGGGTTAGCAAGCACTAACCTGTCAAACGGACGTATTATGGTACCATATGGGATTGACCATCCCCGTCCGAGTTAGCAAGCACTAACCTGTCAAACGGACGCATTATCATTTGTTCAAACGTATGTTGATTAGGCATACGCATAGAGGCACCCTCGATCAGGCACTTGATTGTGATCCTGACCCCTCAGTTAAGCTCAGACTATGTGCTCATGTTAGTTGTATCAATCTTTACTTATTTGTTTAATTACAAATATTCATGTGATACTCATCATCCAATTATTTACATGCTTTGTAAATCGAATCATTAAATCTTGCGGTTCACAAATCATATATTATCATATCAAACCTGTGAGCTCACCAGCTTTATAGCTGACCATTTTAGCATGTTATCTCAGGTACTCAGCAGTAGGTTGGACTGCCCATCAGGATACTGTAGCTCGAGTCGCATACAATCATATAAACATCAAGAGATTTCCCTGCATTTCTATATTTTGCTAAAATTAGATATGTATTAGAATCTCTCAAATACCTATGCGAACTCGTCTTTTGTAAAACATATGTAGACTTTTACGTTAATCAATGTATTTGTAAAACGACGCATGTAGTGGTCGTTCATTATGTATCTTATGTGCTTTGATTATTGATTAGTCGCGCCCCGACCCGATTCGCTTCCGCAACCTGAATAAGGGGGTGCGACATTAGTACACGTTAAAGTACATCTAACCAGGGGCGGAGTTAGGATTTAGAAGTAGGGGGCAAAAAAAAATTTAAAATTATTTGTTCATGTTTTCGGGGGGCAAAACTTATGAAATATCGCAAATACCATTAAAAAAATTTCTTTTTTACATGATTTGAGAATTCTTGGGGGGCAGCTGCCCCCATGCCCCCCTGCATCTAACGAACCCATAATTTACTTCGATATCAAAATTTCGACTTCAATAAATAAATTTCAAAGGTGATGTCAAACATCAAACGGTTCGATGAGGAAGTTGACCTTGTGCAATTGTGGGCTCCATTAATTTGAACAACGTATTAATATTATAATTTGTCAAATATAAAAAGAATCCTTAATCCATACAACTCTAATGATCACATCATGAGGGATTCCCGCAACAAAGTCGCTGCATGTGCCTAATTTATATTGACACTTAGATCACAACCCATTTCCTATAAATAAACAAATACTCATAACATTTTCATATATCTTTCTCAGATTCATCAAACAATCAAAAAAGGTTGTTTCGCTGGAAATTGCATTAGCACCGGAAGCAATGTCAATTTCAAATCCTCCTGATAAAGAGATCCCCACGAAGCTTGAGGTACGTAGTAGACTAGTAGAACCTTCTAATTTTGGTAATTATGTTTCGAATTTCGAAACTATGTAACATTTGAAGGATTGTTGAGTAAAAAACTGTGGAACTGCAGGGGAAAAAAACTGCAATGTTGGTGTGTTGGCTTCTTGGAATTGGGTGCTTGTTTTCTTGGAACAGTATGTTGACAATAGAAGACTACTATGTTAATCTGTTTCCGGTAATCTTCTTAAATGTGTGCTGAAAATTTTGATAATATTCTCTGTTAGATGTTTGTGTGCTACTAAATTTTTAAAGTTCCAAGTAGTATAGTAAGTTTTACTTATGTTGAAACTTGAAAGATAAAAACTGTCATCACTTTTGACTGAAAATAGAAGTTGACTTGATTATTAAAACTCAATTGGTTGACCTTTTGTGGTGAGGAACATGATTTAGATCCCATGAGAAGTTTATGTTGTTTCTTTATTAGTTATTTGAGGCTATCAGAACATGCTATTTGTACATAGTTTATACGGAGTATATAGTTATATACTTATATGATGATGTTACTTATATTACATGCAACATTGTAGGGGTGGGATTGTGGGGATTTGGGTAGGAGTGGGTCGAGCTGACTAGTCAAAAGTACCCATCCCCCTATTTGATAAAAAGGTTGAACGGTTGGCCGGTCGAAAATACACAACTCAGATAGACCTGCATAATCCGTTTAGGATAACGGGCATGTCTCTGTCAGGTTGGCAGGTTTGTGTACATGTCAAACGGGTCAAATTTTAAGGGTTGATTGTTTGGTTGAAAGGTTGGTAACGGATAGGTGACTAGGTTCTAGGTTGGCAGTTTGGTATAAATGTTATCAAACTTAATTTGACAACTACATGTTGGAATCAAAAGTTTTAACTTATCCGCGGTAACGTAATTTTGATTATTTGTTGCAGGATTACCACCCCGCGAGAATCCTCACACTCGTATATCAACCATTCGCCTTTATAACACTTGCACTACTTACATATTATGAAGCAAAGGTCAATACTAGAAACCGAAACTTATTTGGATACATTCTTTTCTTCTTCAGCACTCTGGCAGTTCTAGTGGTAAGTTTCAATGTCATATCTCTTGTCCTATTAGCAACCATATATATGTCTATGAGCAAAAGTTACAATTTTTATGTTATTTTTGCATCTTGTAGTTGGATTTAGCCACATCTGGTAAAGGAGGACTGGGACCTTTCATCGGCGTGTGTGCAATAAGCGCGGCATTTGGATTAGCAGACGCAAATGCACAAGGTGGAATGGTCGGAGACTTGTCGTACATGCTGCCTGAATTCATACAAGTTAGTAAAAAAAAATTCTTCTTTTAAAAGTCAGACCCAGTCACTTGAAAAAGAAACTTACGCAATTTTTTTTTCATGTAACCTGTTTAGTCGTTTCTAGCTGGTCTTGCTGCATCAGGGGCTATTACCTCTGGTTTAAGAATGTTTACGAAAGGCATATTTGATAGTTCACAAAACGGTCTACGGAAGGGAGCCAGTAAGTCCCTTGCATTTGTATATGCACTCCTTAACTTATCAATGCATTGATTGAGGTTGTGTTCTTGCAACCTGAACATGTGACCCTACACCCACACCCCGAATGCTCGTTGTCTTAGAACACCAACATATAAATCAACCTTGCTTTTGCAGTTTTATTCTTCGCGATATGCACAGTTTTTGAGATGCTTTGTGTTGTTCTTTACGCATTTGTTTTCCCAAAGCTTCCAATTGTGAAATACTACCGCTCAAAAGCAGCTTCCGAAGGGTCTAAAACAGTTTCAGCTGATCTTGCTGCTGGTGGCATTCACACACATAGTGAGAAGGTACTATATCTTTCATGTTTTTCAAACGCGCCAAATGAGCATGTCGAACGGATTATATAACATGTCAAAACGAGTTTGTGTTTGTGTGTATGGTTATCCAAGAAGCAATTTTTGAAAAAAATTATAAACTTTGTACAAATAGTTTCACTATCTCAGCTTCTTTGATAAAAATTCAGCCACTATGTTTAAGATATATATTCATTTGAACCGTCTATGTTTAAGATATATATTCATTCCAGCTTTCTATATATCCATATTGGCCGGAGGTCCACCTGGAAGCAGTCTCTCTACCTCAAGTAGAGGTATGACTGTCTACATCACACCTTCCCCATACCCCACCTATGACGGGATTGGGTATTGTTGTTGTTGTTGTGATTCATTTGAACCGTTAGAGATAACTACTTAAACCAAATCGAACCATGTCATAAGTGCACGAGTCAAGTTTTTCGCCTCTATTGGTTTCCGAATAGTTCCTTGTGAAAATGACATTCAGGATTTGCTAACCTCTCATTCGGGTTTTGCAGGCTGGAGTTAATTCTAAGACCCCGGATAGGTTAACCATCAACCAATTGCTAAAAGAAAACATAGATTACGCGTTGGATATGTTTCTCATATACCTTTTAACATTGTCTATTTTCCCCGGATTCTTATCAGAAGACACTGGAAAACATAGCTTGGGTTCATGGTAAGATCAACACCTACTCAATAGTTGAAAACCTGTTCTACACAGGGTACAATTACTCCTTGCTTGAAATGGTTTTATTATTTCAGGTATGCAATTGTTCTGATTGCTATGTACAATGTATGGGATCTTGTGGGACGATATGTCCCACTGGTCAAGTGCCTGAAACTAGAGTCAAGAAAAGGACTCGTGGTAGCGGTTCTAGCAAGATTCTTGCTCATTCCCGCTTTCTATTTCACGGCTAAGTATGCTGATCAAGGTTACATGATATTTTTGACTTCCTTTTTGGGTTTATCTAACGGCTACCTTACGGTTTGCGTGCTTACTTCTGCTCCAAAAGGCTACAAGGTTAGTTTTCTTCGTAGAAACAACTCTATACTAAATAATTATATCAGATTTGCCATTTTTTGGTCATAAATAAACAGAAGAATACAAGTTACTGCATATGTACATTGCTTTTAGTAATCATGAAATAATAACGAGGTGTTTTTGTTAGTTTATTTACACAAATTAGGATTTGATGTAGGTTGTTTTTTTGATTGTGTTTGTAGGGGCCAGAACAAAATGCATTAGGGAATATACTAGTGTTGTTTCTAATAGGAGGTATTTTTGCCGGTGTAACGTCTGACTGGTTATGGCTAATCGGTAAAGGTTGGTAATTAAGTAATTATTACAACAAGACGTGATAGATAGTTTATTTTTTATTTTTTCTATTGTTTTTGATTAATGTGTAAAGGTACGTTCTAAATAATGAAGTAGTTGTTTTGTATGATCATTGATTTGACGTATGTCAAATTATTAGAGCAAATAAAATGGCTCCATTTTTATTGCCGTTAAAGAATGAGAACGTCCGCAGTTCGGCGTTTATCATTTATGGTCGGCGTACACTTCACCATTCAGGTTGGCATTTCTGCTCAGCGTTTGACCTGAGACACTGAGTTTTGACTTTCTTTTTTATTTATAACAATGAGAACCTCGATATATTTCAATAGTCAAAATTCTCAGCTCTATATGAAATCAGTGTCACCACTCCTTCGTGGTATTCTAAAAGCGTAACTCTAATAATTATTGTATTACATATAGTTATGAATATGAATTATAATTATAGAAGATTTTCTAATATTATTTTACTTGGAAGTAACGAGCGTGTTCACCAAAATTTAGAAAATCAAAATGTAACCCCTCTGTAAAATCTTATGTGTTCACTTTGAAAATACGCACAATTTTAAACAAGTACGTGTTGTGTAATAAATACCTTTCACACTTAAAAATGATTTTGTTGTTTGCAAGGTAAAATTGGACACGTATTTAGGTAAGTATCGGACCAATCCAAAAGGGGTGATTATAGGTTACACATATATATAAAAACTTAGTTTTTGATCAAATGCTCATTTAGTATCAAATTAAATTAAATGTTTTAGTTTTATTTTAGGTGCCCAAAAGTTATATTACAATTAATTAATATTAATAATCTATCTATATATTTATGAAATAAAGTTTGTTTTAACCTTCCTATTCATGCCGCATCATCTAATTTCCTTATTTTAAAAAGCTACCAAATTATGACACATCATTAATTTAGTTTTCCTTAATTTTTTTCTAACTTCTTAGTCATGTCACATCATCATATTTTTTTTAAAAAAAATATAACTAATTATGCCACATCATTATATTAGTTTTTCCTTAAAAGTCTTTAAAATTTCTATCACTCTCATCTTATAAGTTTTTAAGATTTTTTAAATTCCCAACAAACTACTACATTTTTTTTTGTGAGGAGTCGTAATAAAATAATATTCAAGAGTATTAACTCGCAATATTATGAATCATCATCAGTTAAACCAATTATTTCAAGTAAATTTTGACCGATGGTATATTTTATTGAGAAGTTTTGCAACATTTGTAACTTTAACATTTTTGGTGAAATAATTGTATATATAAAACTTTGAAATTCATTGTTTTCAATACGTTTTAGTCTATAATAATAATATGTTTTAAAATTATTAGTAATAAATTTACAACTTCAGACAACAATATTAATATCTGAGCTGCATCACACAGGCTTAATAAAAAAGTTTTCTACAACTTATGCGGCACGTTTCTTTTTTTCCATTTTCTTACAAATCTTATGTGTTTTTAAGACACCTTTTTTTATTAATTTTTAATTCATTCTCATTTATACCACATATTGTAACATCCTCAAATTGGGCTTAGAAGTAATAGGTATTTTCTGTAAATTTTAAATGCGATTTAAAATTGTTATTGCGTTTGATTGTATAATTAATAGGTCGATAAGCCTCAGGAAATATTGTGGCTAGTGAAATATTGTTTGTTTTAAATTTATTTAGTTGACGGTAAAATAAAATTGTATTTCCCCGCAAATGATTTTTAAGTTCCAGACAATAATAAATACGGGGAATGAAAATTAACACTTATAGGGTATATTATATGGGATGGATTGGGTTTTATTCCCACACATTCATACATACATACGTATGAACATATACACACACACATTCATTCCAAAACCAAAAACATGGAGAAATCATCAAAATTAGAGCTTCATAATTCGGATTCAAGCTTCAAACGCATGGATTATCATATTCTAATCATCCTAATCAACTTGTAAGTCTCAAATCTTTGATTTAAGAACCCTAGAATTTGGGGGTTTGGGTGTTCTTGATGTAAATCCGAAATTAGGGTTTGATTTTGTGCAATAGTTGTTAGTTATGAGTTATTAACATAGATTAATCATTTCATTATCATTCAAAGCATGTTATAAGTGTTAATTTCGTGATTTCTATAACCCTAGAAATTGGGGTTTTAAATATTTGATTTAGTTGGCATGATTAATCTTGAATTTAAGCTAGTAATGATCATATTATCATTAGTTGATAAGAAATTCTTGATTTTAAGTAAAACTCTAACTTAGAGAGGAAAGATTATGGTGTATTCATGATAAAAGTTGTGATTTAGTTGATAATTCATGAAGTAAAGATTTTGGTTATGTTATAGTTGTTAATTAGTGCCTAATTCATGATTATGACATGAGCTCTAACTTAAAATGGAAGAATTTGATTAAGTGTTTATGAAGTGTTTTAATGGATTGTTAATTTGGAAGCTATTAATCTTGTTATTGGTGTGATTATGTTAGTTAACAATGATTAATGTGAACTAAGGTGATAAGTTGATTATAATTATCATGATTTATTAGGTGAGAGTGAACTAATGAAGTTAAAAGTGATAATTCATATTAATGGAATGAATTATGTGAAATTACTACAAGTGACAACTAAATTGATATATAGTTGAAAAGTGGTTAACATGATATCTAATCATGATTAAGAAACAATTCAAGAAGTATGAAACTTGATGTATGTGATGATTATGTTAATACATATGAATTGAGATTTTTGGTATAAATCTATTGGAGTAATGTTATGTAGATTTGATACAAGTAACTGACTTGTGTATTTTGTTGTATTTCCAGATATGGAGAAGACTCAGTGATATTAGACTACTGAGTGGGCGACTATGGTAGTCGGTGAGTGGACTTTGATCTCTCACTATAATTTAGTGATCACTATTGTGGTTACTTCAAGTGTTAAGTGTTATTCCTGTGTTAAGTTGAATTGTGAATTGTGTTAAAGTGTTAAGTGTTAAGTGACCTATTTGGTAACTGTGTTAATAGATGTCAACTATGTTGGACTGTGTTGTTACAGGTTAGTCAACACAAGGGTTGTGAACATTCGTTGTAAGTAAGGCTTGTGTTGACTAAAGGTAACAAACAGTTATCGGTTAACCACTGTATTGGCCTGCAGTTGGTGTAAGTGTCGCTTGGTGGGCCACCGCGGCTGAGGGCGCCACAAGGGCCACCGATCCTCTGGTGATGTTGAGTCAAAGTGTTAAATGTGGTGAACTCATAGTGTTAAACTAAGTTGTATTGTTAGTGATGAGTTAACTCACTTAGCTTCGTGCTAATCCCTCGTTGTTTACTCCTTGCAGGTTAATATCTCTTGTTACGGGTGGGTCAAGGAGTAACTGAAGAATGTTTGACTAGGATTACTCTGATTATTATTTAATACAATTTAAAATGTTTGATTATATAATGCCTAGGATATAATGGATTGTTTTGTAAACGGTAATAATCAATACTTAGAACTTAGGTAATGGAAGATGACGACATGTCATTTTATGTATATATATGTTTTGGAACTTGAGCTTCCGCATTGTAAAAAAAAAAAAAAAAAAAAAACAGTTGTAAATTTTGGGGCGTTATAAGTTGGTATCAGAGCATAGGTTTGGGCGAATTGAACAATGGTTGGACTGTTCAATCCCAAGCCTAGTGATGGTGGTCAAACATTCCGAGGTGGGATTAGTGGTGGTATGAGCAAGTTGTTGTTAAATGTGAACTAATCTATAACAATGTGTTAGATTGTTGTTTTGAGTGCAGAGACGGAGGATAGTGAGGAACCGATTGGTATTCTCAATCCTCAACACTCGTGGGCCTAGATGTGCCAGGTAATTTCTGATAAACTTGGTGAATTTCAATAAATTTTAATTGTTTTACTTTACTATGTTATGATTATTGGTAAAGTAAATTGAATTGTTGGTGATTATTACTTGCTAATAAGGTGATAGAGCTATTAGTATGTAATTAAGAAGTTGAAATTGTGTGTAGATACATTGGTGACTAAAGTGTAACAGTTGTGTTATGTGGAATTAAGTGTATGTGAAATGTGGAAATGCAAGTGTGATTATAGATCCTTGCTAGGGAAATAATTGATAAATGATAAGCTAAATTTGATGTGACACACTATGATGAAATCAATGGGTTGCGGGTGTATTCATTTATAAGTTTGGAGTTGTATTGTTGTGTGACTTAGAATGTGTCTAGTTGTTGAAATATATGCTATTGACTTGGAAAGGTCAATGTTGAATGTAATTGTGTCAAACTTGACAATAGCCATACTATGAAGTGAGGAATGTGACTAGATGTCTAAATGTTTAGCATTGATCATGATTATGGTTGCATTATGATCTATATATTAAAAGTAGTAAAGTAATAAAGTCAATGTGGTCAACCCAACTTAAAATGTGCGGTGACGAGTTTGTGAAAAGTCAAATTGAAAATATATGATGAAGTTGGTTTATATATGATGAAATTTTGTGAATTTGGTGTTTTAGGGTGATAATATGAAACTAATGATGAAAGTGGGTTAGTTTGACTTGGAATAGTCAAAGAAGTGTGGGTTGGGTGTTGGAATGGTGATCATATGGTCGTAAAACCAAACGGGTCATTTAAGTGTCCAAATGGGTCACTTAGTGTTAAAATGTATAGAATTTGATGTGGTACGTGTATGATAACTTTTAAAGTGACTGAAAGTCATAAGTATAGATAAAAGGTGGATTGAAAATGTTAATGTTGTCATTTTGAATGAAATTGGTGAAATTGTCCATTTTGACCCCTAAACGGGTCAACGTGTTAAAATAATGTAGAAGGAGTGTTTGTATATGATGAATATGCCCACACGTCACTAATGTATATAGAAACATGTTGGTAAAAGGTGGAAGTCAGAAACCAAGTCGTTTGAAATATAGTGTGTCAACCAAAATGGTCGAAAATGGTCAAAAATGAGTCGTACATCCGTTTTCTCGTAAAATGAGTAAATTGAAAAAGTGTAAAAAGGGAAAGTTTCATTTTGGCATAGTGGACGTGCCTGCAAAATTTTAGAGTCTAACTCTAAAAGAGTAAAAAGTTATACGCGTTTGAAATTGGCTAAAAATATGATTTTTCTGAATCTCAGATTTCTGCTTGGGAACGCGATCCCAACAAGTTTTTCTGGATCGCGTTCGTACGTGTTATTTTGTCTCAGATTATTTTTATGCTTGGGAACGCGATCCCAGCCATTTTCCAGGATCGCGTTTGTGTGTGTATTTCGTGTTCAGATGCGTTTTCGCTGGGGAACGCGATCCCGCTCACTTCTCCGGATCGCGTTTGTATGCCTAATTTGGTTACAGAATATTTTTCAATAGGGAACGCGATCCTGACCTGTTTCCCGGATCGCGTTAGTATAAAAAAAAAAAAAAAAAAAATTCTTGCGACGTTCGACGTAATACTTGACGTAGAAAAAAATTTTAGAAAATTTCGGTGTCCGATTAAGACGAAATTTACATGTCCACTCAAAAATGGCCCAACGGTCAAAGCTCATCGCATCGCCATGAGCCCTGTCAGTTTTCGGCACTTCGGGGTCGTTTGGGGCCCGAAAATAGCGTTTTATTGTTTTTCGGACATTATTACGGACTTTTAGCTTATGAATTGTATTGGGCTTTTGTTTCTTTGAGCACAAAGATCATTCCTGTGACTATATGCAATATTAAAAGTTGTTTTAAGAGGTCTATATGGTTTTTGTGTAGGAGTTGTTTATAGGCAGTTTAACTAACAGCATAGTATACCAGTAAGAGTATTGTTGATTGTTGTTTATTAGGGTAAATAAATATTGATTATGTAATCACGTTAATTACATTATGTGAAATACTTAATATGATTGAATAAGTATTTGTAAGAGTTGAAGGGTATTATAGGAGCTTACTCTTGCTTGATAACTAAATATGGAAGGTTATTAATTAATCAACTTAGAAATTATATATTGATGAATATATGTGGAATATGACCTGGTATTTTAACAAGGTACTTAGTACTAAATGTTATATAGAGTATTATACTTGATAATTAAAGTGTTAAGTGATTGATATTGAATCGTGTAGAGAGGGTGTTACATTGATTTAGTTGTATTAAATTTTTAACATGTGTTAAGGAGACAATGAGAAATGTGTTAGATGATTGAATTATTATGTTTACTTAATTTTGTGAGTAGTTTCACATTCAAGTGATAAATGAAAATAGTGACAAGTTAATACTTGGTCATAAACCTATTACAAAGTGTTACTATATGTGTGATAATTATTGATTTCAACATTGTGAATTATGTGAAAGTAAAAGTTAATTACATTAGAGATCAATGGTATGAAGTGGCCTGAGAATTAAGTGTGATTGACATAATATGACGACGTCTGGCCAACGTATTTATATTATGCCATTTCACATGGAGTATTGAGGCTACCAAGTACCAGAGAAATTGATGTGACCTTAAAAATTGTAGGTTTTCGATGTTGACATTGAGATAGTTATATATAAATATATATAGAGAGCCTTTTGATTGATAGTTATATTATTATTAATTGAGAATTGTGTGAAATTTGATTGTTATTATATGCATAATATCAAAGTGAAATGATAGGTTGCGTATAGAAATGATGGAAATGTGAAATAATCTAATGAGAAGTCATCGTAATAAATTGATTGATGAAATATTGTTGAAAAATGTGTGTGTGGTTAACACATTTTGTTGGAATGGTACTTGCGCTTGAATGGCAATGTACCCGTTGATGGGAAACTTGGTAGTTATCCAATTTGAAATTGGTGCTAAGTGACTTTGTGATTAAGTGATAATGGTTTTAACCATGAGAATTGACTTGTATTTTGATTGTTAATATGTGAATAGTGTTATATGATTTTGAGATATTTATTAAATAAAAGATTATCAAATACATTAGTGATATGTGGTACTAGCACAAATGTTAGTTATGAATTGAAATTTAAATTTCATTGTTGTCAGGTGTATTGTGATTTTCATAATCATTGTTTTGCTGTTAAAAGGGGTATAAATCATATATCTATTTTAAAGATTATAGCACGTCGCTAGTTTCTAGTGTTAAGAGTATGTTATGTGCATGATGATGTTATTCACTTACGTCAAGTGATTACCTGTTTAAAGTGATTAATTGGGAACAATTTCCTTAAGTGATCATAGTATGCATGAAAATATGATTTAGATACATATCATATGTTAAGGTAAGAAATAGAAACAGGTACATGCGGATATATGTCTGTAGATAGAATTGAAATTGTGTGCATATAATTAAGAGTTGCTCAAGGGAGTAACTATTTTATGTGATAAATATTATACTTGTTGTATAGTATTGCAAGTTAAATTGAGTATGAGACATAAATTATGTGTTTTCGTGAATCTAATTGAGATATACACTAGTCGTGTGTGAGTCGATGAAATAATATATATGTAGGTACATAGAGTGTGTAGTGAAATGTATGCATAAGCATGTCATGCATAGGTGATTTAAGTTGTGTACACACTTTAGATAAATATAGTGATGAGTAATTACGATGTTGGAGTAGTACGAAAAGTGCAATATTAATAAATTATGGTGTTAGTAGAATCTCAATTGAGAAATGAGATTTATCAAGTAATTAAGTACTTTAGAATAATCAAGGTTGATTAGATTTCGAGGACGAAATCTCTTTAAGGGGGAGAGATTTGTAACATCCTCAAATTGGGCTTAGAAGTAATAGGTATTTTCTGTAAATTTTAAATGCGATTTAAAATTGTTATTGCGTTTGATTGTATAATTAATAGGTCGATAAGCCTCAGGAAATATTGTGGCTAGTGAAATATTGTTTGTTTTAAATTTATTTAGTTGACGGTAAAATAAAATTGTATTTCCCCGCAAATGGTTTTTAAGTTCCAGACAATAATAAATACGGGGAATGAAAATTAACACTTATAGGGTATATTATATGGGATGGATTGGGTTTTATTCCCACACATTCATACATACATACGTATGAACATATACACACACACATTCATTCCAAAACCAAAAACATGGAGAAATCATCAAAATTAGAGCTTCATAATTCGGATTCAAGCTTCAAACGCATGGATTATCATATTCTAATCATCCTAATCAACTTGTAAGTCTCAAATCTTTGATTTAAGAACCCTAGAATTTGGGGGTTTGGGTGTTCTTGATGTAAATCCGAAATTAGGGTTTGATTTTGTGCAATAGTTGTTAGTTATGAGTTATTAACATAGATTAATCATTTCATTATCATTCAAAGCATGTTATAAGTGTTAATTTCGTGATTTCTATAACCCTAGAAATTGGGGTTTTGAATATTTGATTTAGTTGGCATGATTAATCTTGAATTTAAGCTAGTAATGATCATATTATCATTAGTTGATAAGAAATTCTTGATTTTAAGTAAAACTCTAACTTAGAGAGGAAAGATTATGGTGTATTCATGATAAAAGTTATGATTTAGTTGATAATTCATGAAGTAAAGATTTTGGTTATGTTATAGTTGTTAATTAGTGCCTAATTCATGATTATGACATGAGCTCTAACTTAAAATGGAAGAATTTGATTAAGTGTTTATGAAGTGTTTTAATGGATTGTTAATTTGGAAGCTATTAATCTTGTTATTGGTGTGATTATGTTAGTTAACAATGATTAATGTGAACTAAGGTGATAAGTTGATTATAATTATCATGATTTATTAGGTGAGAGTGAACTAATGAAGTTAATAGTGATAATTCATATTAATGGAATGAATTATGTGAAATTACTACAAGTGACAACTAAATTGATATATAGTTGAAAAGTGGTTAACATGATATCTAATCATGATTAAGAAACAATTCAAGAAGTATGAAACTTGATGTATGTGATGATTATGTTAATACATATGAATTGAGATTTTTGGTATAAATCTATTGGAGTAATGTTATGTAGATTTGATACAAGTAACTGACTTGTGTATTTTGTTGTATTTCCAGATATGGAGAAGACTCAGTGATATTAGACTACTGAGTGGGCGACTATGGTAGTCGGTGAGTGGACTTTGATCTCTCACTATAATTTAGTGATCACTATTGTGGTTACTTCAAGTGTTAAGTGTTATTCCTGTGTTAAGTTGAATTGTGAATTGTGTTAAAGTGTTAAGTGTTAAGTGACCTATTTGGTAACTGTGTTAATAGAGGTCAACTATGTTGGACTGTGTTGTTACAGGTTAGTCAACACAAGGGTTGTGAACATTCGTTGTAAGTAAGGCTTGTGTTGACTAAAGGTAACAAACAGTTATCGGTTAACCACTGTATTGGCCTGCAGTTGGTGTAAGTGTCGCTTGGTGGGCCACCGCGGCTGAGGGCGCCACAAGTAGCTTATGAATTGTATTGGGCTTTTGTTTCTTTGAGCACAAAGATCATTCCTGTGACTATATGCAATATTAAAAGTTGTTTTAAGAGGTCTATATGGTTTTTGTGTAGGAGTTGTTTATAGGCAGTTTAACTAACAGCATAGTATACCAGTAAGAGTATTGTTGATTGTTGTTTATTAGGGTAAATAAATATTGATTATGTAATCACGTTAATTACATTATGTGAAATACTTAATATGATTGAATAAGTATTTGTAAGAGTTGAAGGGTATTATAGGAGCTTACTCTTGCTTGATAACTAAATATGGAAGGTTATTAATTAATCAACTTAGAAATTATATATTGATGAATATATGTGGAATATGACCTGGTATTTTAACAAGGTACTTAGTACTAAATGTTATATAGAGTATTATACTTGATAATTAAAGTGTTAAGTGATTGATATTGAATCATGTAGAGAGGGTGTTACATTGATTTAGTTGTATTAAATTTTTAACATGTGTTAAGGAGACAATGAGAAATGTGTTAGATGATTGAATTATTATGTTTACTTAATTTTGTGAGTAGTTTCACATTCAAGTGATAAATGAAAATAGTGACAAGTTAATACTTGGTCATAAACCTATTACAAAGTGTTACTATATGTGTGATAATTATTGATTTCAACATTGTGAATTATGTGAAAGTAAAAGTTAATTACATTAGAGATCAATGGTATGAAGTGGCCTGAGAATTAAGTGTGATTGACATAATATGACGACGTCTGGCCAACGTATTTATATTATGCCATTTCACATGGAGTATTGAGGCTACCAAGTACCAGAGAAATTGATGTGACCTTAAAAATTGTAGGTTTTCGATGTTGACATTGAGATAGTTATATATAAATATATATAGAGAGCCTTTTGATTGATAGTTATATTATTATTAATTGAGAATTGTGTGAAATTTGATTGTTATTATATGCATAATATCAAAGTGAAATGATAGGTTGCGTATAGAAATGATGGAAATGTGAAATAATCTAATGAGAAGTCATCGTAATAAATTGATTGATGAAATATTGTTGAAAAATGTGTGTGTGGTTAACACATTTTGTTGGAATGGTACTTGCGCTTGAATGGCAATGTACCCGTTGATGGGAAACTTGGTAGTTATCCAATTTGAAATTGGTGCTAAGTGACTTTGTGATTAAGTGATAATGATTTTAACCATGAGAATTGACTTGTATTTTGATTGTTAATATGTGAATAGTGTTATATGATTTTGAGATATTTATTAAATAAAAGATTATCAAATACATTAGTGATATGTGGTACTAGCACAAATGTTAGTTATGAATTGAAATTTAAATTTCATTGTTGTCAGGTGTATTGTGATTTTCATAATCATTGTTTTGCTGTTAAAAGGGGTATAAATCATATATCTATTTTAAAGATTATAGCACGTCGCTAGTTTCTAGTGTTAAGAGTATGTTATGTGCATGATGATGTTATTCACTTACGTCAAGTGATTACCTGTTTAAAGTGATTAATTGGGAACAATTTCCTTAAGTGATCATAGTATGCATGAAAATATGATTTAGATACATATCATATGTTAAGGTAAGAAATAGAAACAGGTACATGCGGATATGTGTCTGTAGATAGAATTGAAATTGTGTGCATATAATTAAGAGTTGCTCAAGGGAGTAACTATTTTATGTGATAAATATTATACTTGTTGTATAGTATTGCAAGTTAAATTGAGTATGAGACATAAATTATGTGTTTTCGTGAATCTAATTGAGATATACACTAGTCGTGTGTGAGTCGATGAAATAATATATATGTAGGTACATAGAGTGTGTAGTGAAATGTATGCATAAGCATGTCATGCATAGGTGATTTAAGTTGTGTACACACTTTAGATAAATATAGTGATGAGTAATTACGATGTTGGAGTAGTACGAAAAGTGCAATATTAATAAATTATGGTGTTAGTAGAATCTCAATTGAGAAATGAGATTTATCAAGTAATTAAGTACTTTAGAATAATCAAGGTTGATTAGATTTCGAGGACGAAATCTCTTTAAGGGGGAGAGATTTGTAACATCCTCAAATTGGGCTTAGAAGTAATAGGTATTTTCTGTAAATTTTAAATGCGATTTAAAATTGTTATTGCGTTTGATTGTATAATTAATAGGTCGATAAGCCTCAGGAAATATTGTGGCTAGTGAAATATTGTTTGTTTTAAATTTATTTAGTTGACGGTAAAATAAAATTGTATTTCCCCGCAAATGGTTTTTAAGTTCCAGACAATAATAAATACGGGGAATGAAAATTAACACTTATAGGGTATATTATATGGGATGGATTGGGTTTTATTCCCACACATTCATACATACATACGTATGAACATATACACACACACATTCATTCCAAAACCAAAAACATGGAGAAATCATCAAAATTAGAGCTTCATAATTCGGATTCAAGCTTCAAACGCATGGATTATCATATTCTAATCATCCTAATCAACTTGTAAGTCTCAAATCTTTGATTTAAGAACCCTAGAATTTGGGGGTTTGGGTGTTCTTGATGTAAATCCGAAATTAGGGTTTGATTTTGTGCAATAGTTGTTAGTTATGAGTTATTAACATAGATTAATCATTTCATTATCATTCAAAGCATGTTATAAGTGTTAATTTCGTGATTTCTATAACCCTAGAAATTGGGGTTTTGAATATTTGATTTAGTTGGCATGATTAATCTTGAATTTAAGCTAGTAATGATCATATTATCATTAGTTGATAAGAAATTCTTGATTTTAAGTAAAACTCTAACTTAGAGAGGAAAGATTATGGTGTATTCATGATAAAAGTTATGATTTAGTTGATAATTCATGAAGTAAAGATTTTGGTTATGTTATAGTTGTTAATTAGTGCCTAATTCATGATTATGACATGAGCTCTAACTTAAAATGGAAGAATTTGATTAAGTGTTTATGAAGTGTTTTAATGGATTGTTAATTTGGAAGCTATTAATCTTGTTATTGGTGTGATTATGTTAGTTAACAATGATTAATGTGAACTAAGGTGATAAGTTGATTATAATTATCATGATTTATTAGGTGAGAGTGAACTAATGAAGTTAATAGTGATAATTCATATTAATGGAATGAATTATGTGAAATTACTACAAGTGACAACTAAATTGATATATAGTTGAAAAGTGGTTAACATGATATCTAATCATGATTAAGAAACAATTCAAGAAGTATGAAACTTGATGTATGTGATGATTATGTTAATACATATGAATTGAGATTTTTGGTATAAATCTATTGGAGTAATGTTATGTAGATTTGATACAAGTAACTGACTTGTGTATTTTGTTGTATTTCCAGATATGGAGAAGACTCAGTGATATTAGACTACTGAGTGGGCGACTATGGTAGTCGGTGAGTGGACTTTGATCTCTCACTATAATTTAGTGATCACTATTGTGGTTACTTCAAGTGTTAAGTGTTATTCCTGTGTTAAGTTGAATTGTGAATTGTGTTAAAGTGTTAAGTGTTAAGTGATCTATTTGGTAACTGTGTTAATAGAGGTCAACTATGTTGGACTGTGTTGTTACAGGTTAGTCAACACAAGGGTTGTGAACATTCGTTGTAAGTAAGGCTTGTGTTGACTAAAGGTAACAAACAGTTATCGGTTAACCACTGTATTGGCCTGCAGTTGGTGTAAGTGTCGCTTGGTGGGCCACCGCGGCTGAGGGCGCCACAATGGCCACCGATCCTGTGGTGATGTTGAGTCAAAGTGTTAAATGTGGTGAACTCATAGTGTTAAACTAAGTTGTATTGTTAGTGATGAGTTAACTCACTTAGCTTCGTGCTAATCCCTCGTTGTTTACTCCTTGCAGGTTAATATCTCTTGTTACGGGTGGGTCAAGGAGTAACTGAAGAATGTTTGACTAGGATTACTCTGATTATTATTTAATACAATTTAAAATGTTTGATTATATAATGCCCAGGATATAATGGATTGTTTTGTAAACGGTAATAATCAATACTTAGAACTTAGGTAATGGAAGATGACGACATGTCATTTTATGTATATATATGTTTTGGAACTTGAGCTTCCGCATTGTAAAAAAAAAACAGTTGTAAATTTTGGGGCGTTATACATATTTTTAGCATGCTATTTCTTTTTCTGAGTAACCAAATCATGTTATTCATGAAGACATCTCCTTATAAATGTAAACTTGAACAACCTCTTTGCTATTAATTCAATTTCTAAAATAGTTACATTAAATTATGAAGATTAACCAATTTCTCACTTTAATAATGTTAACATCTTCATTTCAAAGTGTTTAATAACATTATATGTTCTCACAACTCTATTCAAATCCACTGTTCCATGCAAATAATTTTGTTTTTAATATATAGTATAATATAATCAACAGAGTATAAAATTCATATCCAATTCAAATCTCAGATATATGATGCACTTTCTAGAGAGCTACAAAACAAATCATCCGAAGATATGCAATTATTATCGTTTAGCCAACTAAGTTAAGAACATTTTAAACCAATCATTTTATCCCCATTAGTTAGCAACCTTCAACTTTATCCACATTGATGGTATGCTTCGTAATTACTATTAATAAGGACCCATATGTCGCTCTTTCAAGAGTTTGAAAGGAAAAACGTATAAATTAAAAATATTTATTTGCAACAAAGGCAAGAAAACTAATTACAACACAACCAACTTCGCTTGCAAAGAAGTTTGGTTTATATTTCTATTTTTTTCCAATGATAATTGCACCTTTAAGTTAACTATATTAATCTATTGAGCTACTTACAAATGAACTATATAATTGCACTTTTAAAAATCCGTGCATCGCACGGGCTCAAAGCGTAATAAAAAAGAAATTCTAAGAAGTAAGAATAAACTTAAACCATATCATAGTACAACGGTTGCATACTTTCAAAGTTGCATGTATTGAAGTATTGAACCCTACAAAAATAAATTAGGTCCAATAATGGTGCGTTCAGCCCAATATCAGTCTAATTAGCCCATACGCATTAGCCCACTAATGGCCACTGTGCACCATTTTCTAACGCATGATTTCTGTAACACCCCCGAAATTCACTGTTTTGCGGAAGCATAGTTTGGGGTGTTACTAATCAAATATCACAGCACAAAGATAAAGTAAACGACATCTATATGCAACGTTTGTAAATTAGTTACATTCCATAGATATATTGTTTGAAAACTTAGTGTTTTCGTATACAAAAATGTAGTTTCCCTAGAGTCCGCGCGTGTAGCGGGAGATTCTATTACATAATCAACATATACAAAAGATAATGCTAAGAATCTCCGTTAATGCAGTTGTGTTGAAATCATGCGACTCTAGCTAAAATCCTGGAGTAATCCTACTCCATCCGGGTACCTGAGAAAACATGCTAAAAAGTGTCAACCAAAAGGTTGGTGAATCTCACAGGTTTGTAAATAATATCGGCTTTGAACACGAGATTTCATTAGTAATGCCCGTAGGCGTAAAATCAGCCATTGCAATCCAGCAATCGTAAAATCAGTATTTGCAATCCAGCAAATGTAAATAAGTAAGTTTATACCGTTGCCATGAGGCTCATAATCGAAGCTTAACCCGTAAGTAATAAGTTTGCTCCCGTGACATGCTCGTAAATGAGCAAGCATCAGTAACGAATAATTAGTCACCCGTTTCTACGTGTAAATCAGTACGTGGCAGCGCTACTGCCCCGGGCGGGGAGGGTCATTTCCCTAATGGATCCATTAACTAGTGTTCGCGCTTAAGTCCATAACTAACGATATATGATGGAGAGACTTCTGTTTGTAAGTAAACTCATGCAATTTCGTTTGGTATAGTAAACAGTTTAGTACTTGTGTTCAAGAAAATCAGTAGCATGTATCTCCCCCAATAAGATAAAACAGTAAAAGTGGGGCCGTAAGACTCACCTGAGTCTGGTAATAAGCCGTAGCAAATAGCAAGTAGTAAATATAGCAAGTAGGTTCTCCGAACCCGTAACCTTCAAATGCCTATTCATATGAAGTTATGTAAGTATGCGTCTCACGAGACGTTTCGTTTAGTTGTACACAACTAGTATAGCCAATGTTTGTCCGTATGTTTGTAATTGTTCGTTTGTTGAAAAACATGTTTGGGCCCGTTGGTGACGGTTTGTAGCAAAATTTCTAAAATGTTGACTTTGCTACAGTAAATGTGCTACAGTGAATTGCTACAGTAAAATTTGACTTTTTGCTACAGTACTTTGACTTTCTATAGTGAAAATCCTATAAAATTTCCAAGTTTTCTGTTTTCTGCGACATAAGCTGCGACACAAGGATTTGTATGCGACACAAGGGTTGTGTCGCATGAAGGATGCGACACAAGAGCTCTGCGACACAGTGGTTATGTCGCAAAAAGCTTGCGATGCTAATTCAATAGCGACAGAACGGTTATGTCGTATAAAATACGACATAGTATGCGACATAGAGTGCGACACAATATTGTGTCGCAAAGGTTACGACACTAAAGGATTGGTACGACACAAGGTGCGACACAAATGGGTTTATGCGACACAGCATGCGACACAAGGCTTGTGTCGCATGTATGAACACCAGCCCAGAAACTTTCGGGTTTCAAGAATTTCCGACCAAAAACGCAAATCTAACTCATTTTTTGAGCTATAAAATCGTGTATTCTTCATGTATTAGGTTATATCTAAGTTGTGTACACATCAAAACATCAAATCATTACACCAAATTGAATAGATCTAAGATTTTAGGAATTTCTTACTTTTGCAAATCGAGCTAAATGGAGGATGAAACGATGAAAACGGTCTTGATATTCTTGCTCCACTCGTGATGGTGATTCCGAATATGTAATTTTCGTGGTCGGGATTTGATTCCGAAAATTTGGTGTGAATTGAGGTTGAGAGAGTTTGGTTTGTGTGTGTCTTTGTGATAATGAAAAATGAAAGAGAAAAGTGGGTGTGGGGGTGGGGTTTGGCTGATCCACCAAGGAAGGAGGGGGAAATACTCCCCAAAACACAGTGTTGACTCCGTGTCCTAATCGTTTAATCACTAGTTTTTAATATTTAACCAAACGTTTATATTTTTAAAATGTAACTAAAGTATTTAAATAAAAATACTTTGAAATTAACAGTAAAACATGTGTCGCAATATTTTAATTATTAAGTCGCGTTTATTACGTTTTGTTGCGTTAGTTAAAATGTCGTCACGATAATATATAAATAATGCTCGTTCGGTTGCGTATTTTATATAACAAAATACGTTCTCATTATTTAAGTAAATTTCTGTCACCAACGTCCAAGTAAACTGTGTCGGACTCCGTCCGGTTAATTCGCACGATTTATCCAAATCGCGTAAGTACACACACATATATATAAATCACCTTATATATATATACAATTAGAGCCTGTAATTAGTCCTATTACATACTAATTACAACTAGTTACAAACAATTAGGCATAATTAATTATCCTAATTATGCAGGTGTTACATTCTCCCCTTGTTAAAGAAATTTCGTCCCGAAATTAGCTTGAGTGCACGGACGGTGCGTTATCTGGGAAGAGATGTGGGTATTTCTGTCGCATTTGGTCTTCCCGTTCCCAGGTGAACTCAGGGCCGCGCCTAGAATTCCACCTGACCTTTACGATGGGAATACGACTCTGTTTCAATCGTTTGACCTCACGGTCCATGATTTCCATAGGTTCCTCGACAAAATGAAGTTTATCATCGATTTGAATTTCGTCGAGCGGTATAATCAGTGTCTCGTCAGACAGACATTTATTCAAGTTAGAAATGTGGAATGTGTTGTGTACGCTGCTAAGTTCAGCAGGAAGTTGCAGGCGGTATGCCACTGGACCAATCCTTTCCAGGATTTCGAATGGTCCGATGTATCTAGGATTAAGTTTGCCTCGCTTTCCGAATCGAATGACACCCTTCCACGGTGCCACTTTGAGAAGTACCTTGTCCCCTACCTGGAACTCAAGGTGTTTGCGTCTCACGTCAGCATAGCTTTTCTGACGATTACGTGCGGCTTTCAACCGGTTTTGAATACCAACGATTTTCTCAGTAGTTTCTTTAATGATATCTGGACCCGTGAGTTGGGAATCTCCTAACTCAGTCCAACAGATAGGTGATCGGCACTTACGCCCGTAAAGTGCCTCGAAGGGTGCAGCCTTTATGCTGGTATGGTAACTGTTGTTGTACGAAAACTCGCACAACGGTAAGTGATTTTCCCAAGAAGTACCGAAGTCAACTACGCAGGCTCGTAGCATATCCTCCAGTGTTTGAATAGTTCGCTCGCTTTAGCCATCGGTTTGCGGGTGATAAGCAATACTCATATCCAGACGAGTACCAAGAGATTTTTGTAGCGATTGCCAAAAGTTAGAAGTAAAACGGCTGTCCCTATCAGAGATGATCGAGATAGGTACACCGTGTCGCGAGATGATTTCTTTGACATAGATGCGAGTCAGACGCTCCATCTTGTCGGTTTCCTTGATGGCCAGAAAATGAGCAGATTTCGTGAGACGGTCCACGATCACCCAAATGGTATCGCAACCACTCGAAGTTTTCGGTAGTTTGGTGATGAAGTCCATGGAAATCTGTTCCCATTTCCATTGAGGAATTTCAGGTTGTTGGAGCAACCCCGAGGGTCTTTGGTGTTCGGCCTTGACTTTGGAACAGGTTAGGCATTTACTGACGTACAAGGCAATGTCAGCTTTCATGTTAGGCCACCAATACAACCCTTTGACGTCATGATACATCTTATCAGAGCCAGGATGTATAGAGTATCGAGATTTGTGAGCTTCAGCCATCACCAAATCTCGCAAGTTTCCGAATTTGGGTAACCACACCCGGTTAGAGAAGTATCGAGTTCCATCGGGTTTGATTTCGAATTGTTTATCCAAGCCTCGCAAGGCTTCATTTTTCAAGTTTTCATCGTTGAGTGCTTCAAGTTGAGCGGTAAGGATTTGAGCAGGAAGCTCGTTATGAATTGTCATAGAAAGTGCTCGGACTCGAAGGGGTTTCACTCGTTCTTTTCGGCTTAAGGCATCGGCAACTACGTTAGCCTTGCCCGGATGGTATTTGATCTCGCAGTCGTAGTCACTAAGTAACTCAACCCAGCGACGTTGCCTCATGTTTAGATCCTTCTGATCGAATATGTGTTGGAGACTTTTGTGATCAGTGAAGATAGTGCTTTTCGTACTGTAGAGATAATGTCTCCAGATTTTCAATGCGAAGACCACAGCACCTAACTCAAGGTCGTGGGTCGTATAGTTTTTCTTGTGAATTTTTAGTTGTCGGGAGGCATAGGCAATGACTTTTTCTCGTTGCATCAACACACAACCAAGTCCTTGGTGTGAGGCATCGCAGTAAACTACGAAATCGTCGGTGCCTTCGGGTAAGGACAAGATTGGTGCACTGCAAAGTTTGTTTTTCAATAGCTGGAAAGCTGACTCTTGCTTATCAGTCCAATCGAACTTCTTATCTTTCTGAGTCAGTGTGGTTAGGGGAACAACTATTCTTGAAAAGTTTTCGATGAATCGGCGGTAATAACCAGCAAGACCTAAGAATTGTCTCACTTCGGTTGGAGTGGTCGGTGACTCCCAGCCCTTGATTGCTTCAATCTTGGTGGGATCAACATGAATTCCTTGGCTGTCAATCACGTGCCCGAGGAATTGAACAGTTCGAATCCAGAACTCACACTTAGAGAATTTGGCATATAACTCTTCGTGTTTAAGAAGTCCTAGAATGGTTTTCAGATGTTGAGCATGTTCCTGCTCGTTGCGAGAGTAAATCAGGATATCATCGATGAACACAATGACGAATTTGTCAAGATATGGTTTGCACACCCGATTCATAAGGTCCATGAATACGGCCGGTGCGTTGGTCAACCCGAATGGCATCACTTGGAATTCGTAATGCCCATAACGAGTTCGGAAAGCTGTCTTTGGGATATCATTGTCACGGACTCGGAGTTGATGATAACCCGACCGTAGATCAATCTTTGAGTAAACACTCGATCCCTGGAGTTGGTCAAACAGGTCATCGATTCTAGGAAGTGGGTACCGATTCTTTATGGTTAGCTTATTCAGCTCTCGGTAGTCGATACACATGCGGAAAGATCCATCTTTCTTTTTCACGAATAAGACCGGAGCTCCCCAAGGCGAGGAACTTGGTCGAATAAATCCTCTGTCCAGGAGTTCCTGTAGTTGGTTAGACAACTCCTGCATTTCGGATGGTGCTAAACGGTATGGGGCTCGTGCCACGGGTGCAGCTCCTGGCACAAGTTCGATTTGGAATTCGATTTGTCTAGGTGGCGGAAGTCCGGGCAAGTCTTCAGGAAAGACTTCCGGGAAATCCCGCACGATTGGAAGTCGCTTCTCCTCCGACTTCTTCTCCGTTACATGTGCGAGGATGGCTTGATACCCTTTTCGTAGATATTTTCTAGTTTTCAGACAGGAGACAATATTCAGATTCCGTCTGCCGGTCTCCCCTTGTAGGACTAAGGTTCCACCGGAGACAAGAGGTATGCGAACGAGTTTGTCATGACAGATGATTTCAGCTCGGTGCTTGGACAACCAATCCATACCGACGATAATATCGAAGCTGCCGATCTCGACAGGGATTAAATCAATGGGAAACGTTTCGTTCGTGAGGTTAAGTGTACAGTTGTGTATGATGCTATCAGTCTCAATCAGTTTGCCGTTAGCTAATTCAACAATGTATTTAGTATCTAAGGCAGTGGGAGTTATATCAAGTAAAGGGCTAAATTTCTCAGAAATGAAGCTTCTATCGGCACCGGTATCAAATAATACAGAAGCAGTAAGGTCGTTGAGAAGGAACGTACCCGTCACGACGTTCGGGTCTTGTCTGGCTTCCCCAGCCTTGATAACGAATGATCTGCCGCGAGCAGGGTTATTGTTGTTGTTTTTCAGCTTTGGGCAATCTTTCTTGAAATGCCCTGTATTTCCGCACCCAAAGCAGGCCTTTGGTGCATTGGTGTTGGGGGTAGGAATGTTCGTTCGGCAATCCTTGGCTAGATGCCCGAACCGTTTGCAGTTGGGGCAAGGGCAAGAACCGTCATGATGACGGCTGCATTTGGAACAGTAAGGCTTGTTCCCGCTGTACCCTTTCTTTTCCGAAGTCCCCGATGAATAAGCCTTAATGTACTCAGGCTTTTTGTTGGAGGTTTGGTTGGATGAGTTGGGGTTTCCTTCCCACTTGCGTTTGTTGTTTGCAGATGGGGTTGAGGTGGTGCCACGGCGGACAGAATTTGCCGTTAGTTCATGGGCCATACGGATGGCGCTCTGAATAGTACCCGGTTTGGATAAAGTCACCAGGTCTTGGAGTCTCTCAAGAAGACCATCAACGAATTTCTCGATCCTCTTATACTCAGGATCGACCATGGTTGGGCACAGAAGTGCCAGTTGGTGGAAACGGTTTGTGTATCCGGTGATGTCATCACCCTGCATCTTGTGGTTCCAAAATTCCATTTCCAGCTGTTTCAATTCATCCCTGGGGCAGTACTCGCCCCTCAACATCTCCTTCAACTCCTCCCACGGGAGTTTGTAAGCATTAGCAACACCCACAGTCTGGGCATAGGTGTTCCACCAGGTGAGTGCGGTGTCAGTAAAAGTACTAACGGAGAACTTAACTTTGTCTCCTTCCGCACAGTTGCAGATCAGAAATACGGATTCGACTTTCTCGATCCAGCGTACTAGACCGATAGCTCCCTCAGTACCTGCAAAGTTTAGAGGTTTGCAGTTCTGAAAGTCTTTGTATGAACAGGGTTTAGCAGTAGAGGTTTCAGCGGCATCGCTGTTCCTCGTGGAATTTGGTGGAGTATTCCGAGCCAAGGCTTCAGTAACAGCCTGGGTTATAAGGGAGGAAATCTGGGCATCGGTGTATGGTCTTGTCTTTGGCGGCATGATTCTTCAATAAAAGAAATGAAGATACATGAGATTTTGTAGGAACTTGTAATTGTCACAGATGTACATGTATAAAAGCAGTAATACATAACATCAACATGGAAAAATGACAATTATTATGAGTTGAAGTATCAAGGAATATTTGATGGATAATGAGAGTTCAAAGGTTACATCCTACAGAGATATTACAAAAGGTGTCGGGAATTGTTACATCCAACTAGTTTATAGAATAGCGCTAGATAGTCATTAGATTACGAGACAAAGACTACACTAGTCTTAATGTAGATTAATCTGTTCCATCAGCGCGACAAGGCGGTCCACGGTTTCTGCCAGCCTGTTGGTTTGCCTGGCATTGTCTTCAACTAAGGCCAGTCGTTGTGCTAGTACACGAGAGTGATCCTCAGTCTCCTGTGAAAACTGTTCACATTCCTCTAGTCGGTTTCTTACAAGTTCATCCGCACCTAATTCGGCGGTCATTGAGTCCTGAATTATGCTTATAGAGAGGTTGGTATCCTCTTGTTCTCGCTGGAGTTGGGATATGTGATCAAGTGCCTGGCGAAGCAGGTAGGTCATTCGGAGTTGTTCCCGTTCGAGATGTTCGAGCCTTTGCTCCTGACGGTGAAGTTGGGTAGCCAACACTGGCATCGTGAGGTGTGCCGAGTTCTGAGAGTTATGAACAGGATAGGGGCTGGTTCGAGGTGACCTTGTGTTCCTCCTGGCTTCTCGTGGGTTCCGTGACCCATGTGAGTGAGAGTGTGACGGATTAGGTGGTATGTTTGCCATTCTTGTGGCAGAGTGTAAGTAAGACGAGGCTAATATATATATACATATATCATATCCAGCCTAGTGTCTAGCACGTATCAAGTAATGGTCCGGTTCTCTCGTGGTCAGAGTCAACTAACGTATCCCCGTTCAACATGATCGTTTCAGACCTTACATCATCTTTCCTTAATTGTACATAGTTGATCAGGCTATGTTAAATTAAAGTCGTATGCTGTAATTCCTGAACCAGTCATGTCTAATAAGAGAATACTGCCTAACGGTCATAGTCTAGGCCCACTAAATGCAACCTAGTTCACTATAACCTTAGGCTCTGATACCAATCTGTAACACCCCCGAAATTCACTGTTTTGCGGAAGCATAGTTTGGGGTGTTACTAATCAAATATCACAGCACAAAGATAAAGTAAACGACATCTAAATGCAATGTTTGTAAATTAGTTACATTCCATAGATATATTGTTTGAAAACTTAGTGTTTTCGTATACAAAAATGTAGTTTCCCTAGAGTCCGCACGTGTAGCGGGAGATTCTATTACATAATCAACATATACAAAAGATAATGCTAAGAATCTCCGTTAATGCAGTTGTGTTGAAATCATGCGACTCTAGCTAAAATCCTGGAGTAATCCTACTCCATCCGGGTACCTGAGAAAACAAGCTAAAAAGTGTCAACCAAAAGGTTGGTGAATCTCACAGGTTTGTAAATAATATCGGCTTTGAACACGAGATTTCATTAGTAATGCCCGTAGGCGTAAAATCAGCCATTGCAATCCAGCAATCGTAAAATCAGTATTTGCAATCCAGCAAATGTAAATAAGTAAGTTTATACCGTTGCCATGAGGCTCATAATCGAAGCTTAACCCGTAAGTAATAAGTTTGCTCCCGTGACATGCTCGTAAATGAGCAAGCATCAGTAACGAATAATTAGTCACCCGTTTCTACGTGTAAATCAGTACGTGGCAGCGCTACTGCCCCGGGCGGGGAGGGTCATTTCCCTAATGGATCCATTAACTAGTGTTCGCGCTTAAGTCCATAACTAACGATATATGATGGAGAGACTTCTGTTTGTAAGTAAACTCATGCAATTTCGTTTGGTATAGTAAACAGTTTAGTACTTGTGTTCAAGAAAATCAGTAGCATGTATCTCCCCCAATAAGAAAAAACAGTAAAAGTGGAGCCGTAAGACTCACCTGAGTCTGGTAATAAGCCGTAGCAAATAGCAAGTAGTAAATATAGCAAGTAGGTTCTCCGAACCCGTAACCTTCAAATGCCTATTCATATGAAGTTATGTAAGTATGCGTCTCACGAGACGTTTCGTTTAGTTGTACACAACTAGTATAGCCAATGTTTGTCCGTATGTTTGTAATTGTTCGTTTGTTGAAAAACATGTTTGGGCCCGTTGGTGACGGTTTGTAGCAAAATTTCTAAAATGTTGACTTTGCTACAGTAAATGTGCTACAGTGAATTGCTACAGTAAAATTTGACTTTTTGCTACAGTAACTTTGACTTTCTATAGTGAAAATCCTATAAAATTTCCAAGTTTTCTGTTTTCTGCGACATAAGCTGCGACACAAGGATTTGTATGCGACACAAGGGTTGTGTCGCATGAAGGATGCGACACAAGAGCTCTGCGACACAGTGGTTATGTCGCAAAAAGCTCGCGATGCTAATTCAATAGCGACAGAACGGTTGTGTCGTATAAAATACGACATAGTATGCGACATAGAGTGCGACACAATATTGTGTCGCAAAGGTTACGACACTAAAGGATTGGTACGACACAAGGTGCGACACAAATGGGTTTATGCGACACAGCATGCGACACAAGGCTTGTGTCGCATGTATGAACACCAGCCCAGAAACTTTCGGGTTTCAAGAATTTCCGACCAAAAACGCAAATCTAACTCATTTTTTGAGCTATAAAATCGTGTATTCTTCATGTATTAGGTTATATCTAAGTTGTGTACACATCAAAACATCAAATCATTACACCAAATTGAATAGATCTAAGATTTTAGGAATTTCTTACTTTTGCAAATCGAGCTAAATGGAGGATGAAACGATGAAAACGGTCTTGATATTCTTGCTCCACTCGTGATGGTGATTCCGAATATGTAATTTTCGTGGTCGGGATTTGATTCCGAAAATTTGGTGTGAATTGAGGTTGAGAGAGTTTGGTTTGTGTGTGTCTTTGTGATAATGAAAAATGAAAGAGAAAAGTGGGTGTGGGGGTGGGGTTTGGCTGATCCACCAAGGAAGGAGGGGGAAATACTCCCCAAAACACAGTGTTGACTCCGTGTCCTAATCGTTTAATCACTAGTTTTTAATATTTAACCAAACGTTTATATTTTTAAAATGTAACTAAAGTATTTAAATAAAAATACTTTGAAATTAACAGTAAAACATGTGTCGCAATATTTTAATTATTAAGTCGCGTTTATTACGTTTTTGCGTTAGTTAAAATGTCGTCACGATAATATATAAATAATGCTCGTTCGGTTGCGTATTTTATATAACAAAATACGTTCTCATTATTTAAGTAAATTTCTGTCACCAACGTCCAAGTAAACTGTGTCGGACTCCGTCCGGTTAATTCGCACGATTTATCCAAATCGCGTAAGTACACACACATATATATAAATCACCTTATATATATATACAATTAGAGCCTGTAATTAGTCCTATTACATACTAATTACAACTAGTTACAAACAATTAGGCATAATTAATTATCCTAATTATGCAGGTGTTACAATTTCTCTCATCCTCGTTTGGGACTAGAGATTGCAAATAAGACATGAATGTTTGTCAGAATATATACAGAGTATTATTTTATTTAAATAATTAAATCTCAAACTTTTAAACTTCATTTATAGATTAATTTAGAATTAGTAATTCAAGTTTATGTGTTGTTACGATAAGTTTGTGTCTACAAGTTCTTGATCATAGTTTTTTGCTTTACGAGTACTCGACTTGATTAACTGATAATTGAGGACAATTTCCGTTCATAAGCGAAAAATACAATGCTGTTATGAAAAATGATAATGACACCTTAAAAACTATCAATAAGGTCTTAAGAGTTGCATAAATAAATATATCTACATAAACTGTTATAAACTCAACGTCCCTCTAATATTAGCTGATTCCCCCTGAATTTCGATTGAAAAATACAATAAATTATACATGTCTAAACTTACCTCTTTCTTAAATGTAAAAGTCACGGTTGAAGACAAATTATATAAGGTTACAACAATCAAAACAAAAACACTACAATATTTTACGAACAATCATCATCATCGTCATAAATTTATATTCAATAAATAATATATACATCTCATCTCAAGCAGTAATTTGAAAATCTTATTGATACCAATAAGTAAATTATCATAGAATGCCAAAATTTGTATGACATCACAAGTTTTAGAGGATAGATAAAAAGCGAAAAGCTCCGTTTGGGCTTTTGGGAGAGCTAGCATGGGGATGGGCGAAAAAGACAAGCATTCAACCGCGATTCTCTCCTACAAACATGTGCTTCTGCAACCACCCAACCCAAGTTTGTATCGGGATTCTTTTACTACTAGCTTCTTTTTATTAATTTATTATTATTATTCATATTCATATTTATATCTATTATATTATATTTTTATATATGTTTTGAATTATTGAAGTGGGATTATTATATATAGCTGACAAATAATGTTATGGAAAAAACCAACGTCAAATTATATATAAAAATAATAAATGAGACCAACATCCTCGATCATACTCTTACTCGTACTCAACACCTAATTACTACTTCAATCTTTCTCGTTTTTTGATCCAAACAAAACACCCAACACATTTACTATCCACTTCCTTCTATTTTAATACGGAGTATTATTTTAGGTTCTTTCACGATGAATTTTACAGATTCGACTTTTGGCCTCTTTCACGATTTTGTATTCTTGGAGCATTCCGAATCAAAATGTTTTAATCTAACTAAGATAACTCTCATCGGTGTAATCACTTCCAAATCAGTTTCCTAAGTGATTGAAGATTGGTGTCGTTCGTGTAATCATTTCCAAACCATTTACCCATCCAATCGGTTAACCGATTTGTAATCGGTTGGAAAAAGTGGAGGCTCGCGTAATTTTTTTTTTTTTTTTTTTTTTGTGTATAGAAGTGGTGGTATCTTGGTAAATGTGAGGCCCAGAAAAATGAAGTGGTTAGTTATCGATGGCAGTGGGTAATCAGTTGTGAATCAATTAGTGAAAAGCTGACGTGGCGCTGATGTGGCAGAAGTGATTTGAAAGTGATTAGGAAACGGATGAGAGTGGTCTAAACTGAATGTAATCTCAAGTTCTCAACCCTATAGTATGTTATATAGGTGTTCTTCGTACGATAGTCCGACCTTACTAAATGTATTTCGCAATTTCAATCGTAGGATAAAAGTTAATATTGACCACCACGTACTCTTTTCGTCATTTGTTTTGAAAACGCACATAGTTTTATAAATATTCAATAAATATACTCTTGACGAAAAAGTTTCGTCGTTACACACTAAAGTTTACTTTCTATCTAATTCAATGTGATTTAAATAGAAAGTAAACAGTTATTTTTAAACAATCAAAATCAAAACTGAAAATATGAACATATCTAGTGAGACGAAGATTGTATTATTTAAATAGCTAATTAAGGTTACTTTTGACTATGCAACTCTAGCTTGCTTTAGAAAAAGAAAAACCAAAGTAGCATTTGAAAGGCAAACTAGAACTTCATAATTACTCAAAAAGGTTATGTAAATATAACAAATACAAACTTTCTTGGTAACTAGAATTAGTAGAATCCAATATAATCCCAACCAATATACATACACATTAGATATTAAAAGACAAAAATACCCCTTCCCCAATAACACTTCTGTCTACTAACATCACGTGACCCCATCTAAACCACCAAAATCGTAGCAGGTAACATGCATTCGGCACTACTACAGTAAATATCATCAGCATCAACCAAAAAACAGGAAAAATAACACTACCAATAGTCCAATACTAATTACACAAAACCCATGAGGGGCAATATCGTCATTACGAAAACAGAAGCACGTGACCAAGACGGTGACAAGATGGCAAAAGAAGTACTCGAGTCTGATTTATCAAACTGTAAGGAGTCAACGGCTAATGGCATGTTCTCTTGGTCGGGGCTACATTTAGAATCATGGGGTGGGTGCGCACTGTACATGATAGCCCGCAGAACAGCAGAAACCGTCGCTATGTACGCCGTCTTGTTTCTTGCTAGCAGCCACGTCAGCCCCATCAGCTCACAGTCACGCCCCATCATCTTACTCGTCCGGTCACTACTTTTTGTAGTTCCATTTTTACCCCCACCGTTTATCTGTTCAGTTCACCCATCAAATATCAATCAAATATAATCTCGTTTTCTAACTAAATTAAGTAACTTCTTTTTTTTGTTAAGAATTAACAAACCTTTTGTAAAGCTCCTAGGCATTTGGTGCAACCGGAGTAAGAAGAGTTCCGGCAACTCTTTTCTAGATTTTTAACGACGGCCGTTGGCGTAGCGTTCTTCGACGCTCCGGTGAGATTAAACGCAGCTGGACAAGTAAGCGAACTGATCTGATGCAAACGTATGCCACAAAAACATATGATAGCATCACACGAGGCATTAGGTTGAGGAATATGAATGTTTCGTGTTAGCAACGAGTTTTGCAACGAGTTAACGCATTTCTGAGAATCGTCGGGCATCATCGGCATTGCTTCAGAAGACGGTTGAGAAGAAGGTGAAGAAGCGTTGACTTGTAGCGCTGACCGAGCGTGTGCTGCGAACAGCCATGCTGCGAGAACCGGGCAGCAACGGCTACGGTCAAGGTTACGGCCGCATGCGGCGTTGACACCACCGAAAAGTTCGGCGGATAAGTCGAGGCGGCAGGTGGGAGAACCGGTCTGGACCGGGAAGGATGGGACGGTGTTGGGAGTGGAGAAATCAGGGGGTTTGAGGGGTTGGGAGAGAAGAGATGAATGGGATTGATGGAAAGATGTGATGATGAGAATGAAAGTAGTCACGAGATGATGCATGTTAATTGGTGTTTGATGATGAAGAAGATTCAGAAGGTGGACATGAAAAAGGTGTGTGATGATGTTAAGATGAGCTTCGTGGGAACAGAGAAAAGATTGAAAGATAGAAAGTAAAGTGATCACTGTGTAAAAGGATTTTGGATGTTTGTAGGTGGGGAATCTTTTTCTTTTTAAATTTTCTTTTTACTTGATTGTCATTGTAAATTGTAAATTTGTAAAGGAGAAATAAAGGGAAAATCGCTCCCTTCTGGACCTCATCCTTACCGGGGGCGGAGGTAGAGGGGCATGGGGGCAGCTGCCCCTCCAAGAATTCTCAAATCATGGAAAAAAGAAATTTTTTTAAGGGTATTTACGATATTTCATAAGTTTTGCCTCTCAAAAACATGAACAAATAGTTAAAAAAAAAAATTTTGCCCCCTACTTCTAAATCCTAACTCCACCCTTGATCCTTACCAAACCAAAACACTCCTCATCAGTAAAATAAAAATGGATGATGCAAAAAATTCCGAGAGTATTAACTTTTTACTTTTTGTTTAGATAAATATCCAACCAAATGGTAACAACTTAATACAAAGCAACCATCGATATTCACCATCAATTATTTATATATTCGTGAACCTCATTCGATGGTTTGAATCAAGGTTATGGTTGCGAGGATGCCACCTCACCATATAAACTTATTCCTAATGCACTTGCCAACGATGGTCAAATTGGTTCTCAAAATATTTCGCCGGCGGCATAACAAATCTGATTTGTCCATTATACTTCTAGACTTTTCACTTACCAAATATTATCATCTTCTCCAACTCTTCTTTTTCCATTTTGGGTTAGTTTTACTAAAGTGTAAGCTTTTAGTTGTAATTTAAAACTTCATTATTATTGTTTGTACTCTTCTTTTAGTTGTTTATGTATTAAAAGAAAATGAAACAGAGAATAAAAATGTTACAGCTAGCCGTAGAAATTAGTTGGGGTTTATTTGATGACGTGGCATATTTGATGAAAGAGGGAGCACCATTGTCATCATTTGATTTGATCTTTATCTTAACAAAAAGTAAAAAGTTAACACCATCGAAAAATCTTGCACCATCGACTTTTATTTCGCTCGTCGAGTATTTTGTTAATATAGGAGAAAGATAGAGTGGTTTGTTAAAGATGTGATCTGACAATGAGTTTCGTGATTTTCTCAAAACTAAAGTACTCCGTAAGAGTATATATGTCTCACTACTAAGTATTCGTATTATTGTTTTGAATTTTTCTTGATAAATATTTACTTTTATTGTTACAATTAAAAATAATTTTTATGGGTAGAATTTTTTTTATAAGTAGTGAGTGTTCAATTTTGTGTTACAACTAATTAAAGAAACTTTAGTAGAAAATTTTATTTGATTAAAGAAGGATTTAATTAATAAAGATTTCTAAAAGTGTTTGTATAGTCAAAATATACACCGAGACAAATTGAGTATTAAAAACTTCAAAACAAAATAATAAAAAACAAAAAAAGAAGAGCTAATAAATTTCAACTAAGTTTTCGTCTTTAACATACGAGTATCAATTTCATCTCTTACTTATATCTTAACTTAAACAACATATAAAGTTTTAGAAACTTATTGCAAAAAATAAGTTCTATAAAGAAAGCTATATGGAGTAGCCACATTATTAAAATAAGCTTATCTATATATATATATATAACACCCCATGATTTAAGACATTTTTTTTTTTTTTTTTTATTTCGGAAGCGTAAATCCCATTCATACCAATATAGATATAACATTATATATATGACATTTAGTCATACCAAAACATTACAAGTTTATAAGTATTAAGTATAATTACAACGCTAATACAATAACTGGGTGTTATGTTAACAAAACATGATTTATCCAAAACGATCAGAGTTCCCATTGTCAAACATTTCTTCAAAACAACACCATTGCCTAATCATATCCCAAAAGTTAACCTGCAAGAGTAGGTGGGGAATTAGCACAAAGCTAAGTGAATGAACTAAATCTAACAATCTAACTTTGTATAACAATCAATTCACAACAATCATCTAAACAAACAATCAAACAGAGGATCGGTGGTTCTTGAGATACCCTCAGTCCGCGGTGGCACTCCAAGAACACTTAATAATCAGCTGCGGGCCAATACAGAGATTTTTACCGATAGTTTATTGCTATCTTTAACCAATATGGATTAAATCACAACGAATGTTCATCCGACCCATAAAGATTAACCTATAGCAACTAAACCCAAAATTGACCTCTATCATTCCAACCTATCATGGAATTATTCACAAGAAATCAATCCATCCATCAAACCACAAGTTTAATCAATAATCCTATCATTAACGCAACGATAACTCAGTCATTACAAGCAACTTAAAATTGATGCAACTAACTGTTAACACCAAGATTAAATTGTGAGAATCAGTCCACTCACCTGTCAGTCTCAGTCTCCAAACTCAAAAGTCTTATTTTATTGAGTCTTCGGTATCTCTGTAAACGCAAATTAAAACACAAGTTAATGACTTGTTTCATAATTTAATTATGACTATACTCAATTACATTCATTGATAATCAAGAAATATCGATAACTAAACAACATAAGGTTTAGATTCACATAAGTTCACAAAATCTCAAATTCTTCAAAATTACAAAGGAAAACGCGATCCAGCTAAAGGTGGTGGGATCGCGTTCCCAAGAAGAAAACTTTCTGTAACCATTTTACACTTTCGAACGCGATCCGGGTTAAGGTGCTGGATCGCGTTCCTATGAACAAAACCAACCCGACTCAAATAAACACTGACTAACGCGATCCGGGTAGCTGTGGCTGGATCGCGTTTGAATGAACTAAATCGTTCTTAAACCAAAAATTCACTATGGAACGCGATCCGGGTGATGGAGCTGGATCGCGTTCACACGTTTTAAAGCAGAAGTTCAGACCTGCAACTTTTCAGCTCGAACTAAAACCCAATTTTCTACCAAATGCCATTGAAATGTATGGTTTTTACCAGCAAATAACCTCACATAACATGTAATAATATGTATTAACAACAAACAAACATCATCCAAATTATGATTACTAACATGCATCAATCTTTCAATCTAATTTAAACCAAAACCCACTTTTATACTTGAAACCTAAGAAATTTGCATTTAAATCAAGAACAAGAAGATGATGATGTCAATTTCAGTAACTACAATCCATTCAAGTACAATTGATCATACATGCATAAGTTTTCTACTTAATTTCACTAATTGAGCTCAAGAGCACAAAACAATTACTTACAATGGAAATGAAGAAAACTAGATGAACAAGAAGAAGAAGAAGAAGAAGAAGATGAATTCAGTAGCTTCAACACATTCACAGCTCCAATTATGATCACATTCAGATTTTTTGCAATTTTTTTATGAGTGTGTGTGTGTTCTTGGAGATTTTTAACTAAAGTCAGGAAATGAATGTAATAAAGGTCGACCATCACTCTTTAACCTTACTCAAATACAGTGAAATATTATACCCGTCCTAAATCTATTGTCTGGAACCTCAATTTCAAATGCGCGAAAAATTATTTTATTTTACCGTCACCTAAAATTATCTAAAACAGTTAACATTTCGATAGTCACAATATTTCCTGAGGCTCATTTACCTATTAAATTTAAAATCAAACACAGGTAAAATTATAAATCGCATAAATAATTTAAAGAAAATACCTTTTTCTTCTAGGCCCGATTTGGGGATGTTACAATATATATAAAAGAAAACCCTTAAAGAAATCTCCCCCATGGATTAAAAGCTAATCCTTAATTAGCCAACCATTAGATCAAGTAATGACGTCATTAGCCCTAGTTATTGTGTTGTAAATTACTAGATTGCCCCTAATTCAAAATTAATCACCAACATTTGTCTGTGAGGGTTTGTCGATTGCCAGACTGAAAAAACGAACATGGTGAATGAAGAAGGATATGCCTTGAAAATTCGGACGTGCCACCATCGCCTGAAACCTCCACAATTGCGACCGGAACGATTGTCTTCCGCACCGGATATGAGATTTCTTTAAGGCATGTGGTGGTGTTGTTTAAACCCACGGATCTCACATAAAATATAGATGATTCCGGATCGCTTGCTTGGTTAAATCGGAATTCTGGTGCTAAGATGGTAACCGCAGATGGTGTTGATTGTTTGATTTGAAAACCAGGTATGCGATGGTGCTTAATTACGATTTATATGATTAATCGTCTTAGTTATTTTGCTTCTGTATATGCGTTTCCTATATATGTATTGTTTGGGTTTCTATCGAGTGTCTGTTTGAATGTATCCATCCCTCCTATACAAATACGAAATCAATCAGTGTCAAAAAGGGTGGGGAGGGGTATTTGAACATATACAGTATTTTTTGGGTTTCTATATATTAATATGTATATGAATCAAACAAGGGTTATTTGTATCTGTTCATAATTTACAAGGGAATAACTGATGAATACTTGTAATAATCGATTACAAGTATTTTTCAAATATGGAAGTGCCTTAAAAAATGCGTTTATGAAGAATTAGCAAAACGAAAAAATATGATTTTGTAATGTGGATTATGTGCAGACAGTAGAAGCAGAGATTAATGAGCAAACTAAACACATCTTTTCAATTCCTTTAGGTAGTATTAGGAGGTAAATGAGCAAACAATAGAAGCTTTGGCAGGTGGCGGCGACACCCGTGAAGAAAGTGACTGGTATTGGTAAAGGCAAAGGAAATGTGTGCAAGCGACGGATACTTATGGATAACGGGACTGGTACGAAGATGGTTGATCTTGGTTTTGGCTTCATGTGAAAAACAGTTGTGTTCAGGTTAGATGCATTTGTCATCTTTTCGTCTTCAATATTCGGATTTATATATGAATAATATGTATTGGTTGAGAAGTTTACCAATAACTTTTGTTAGTGATTTCAATCAAATAAATGGCATTCAGTTTGCATTAACGTACATTTTGAAGAAAGACATTAACCCGAGGATGTGTTCAGAATTAATAGACTGGTTTGTTGAGGCACAACAATCACCATCAAATGAATTAACAGAATGATATTGGTAATTTTGATTTCATACCCTGAAATTCTATATGGATTGCATAACTTTCCTAATTTCCTGGAAATCAAGCTTTGTGATTGGAGGGTCTCATCAGATATTTCAATGCAGGGAGATGAAGATAGTTAAGCAATAGTGAGGTGCAGTTTAATATAGCTACATATTGTTTACATCTTATAAACACTTTCAGAGTAATTTTGACAAGGCCACTTATTTTGCTCCAAATAAATGAAAATGAAGAAATCCCTTTAGTATTAATATTTACGATTCATGTTTAATCTGCTATTGTGATCGAAAGAATGATGTTGAGTTTTGGTTCAATGACCAAATCAAATATGTGTTGGTGCTTAATTAGCCAACCATTAAGAGGAACAATAATGCAACTTTTCCATTTAATTGTTATTGGTATAAATGCTCCCTATTTATACAAAAAAAAACTCTACATCACTGTGAGGTAAAACCTGGTTTGATTCATTTGCAAGTTGGACATAGACTGTATACTCCGCACTCTCATTGGTATATATCACTATGCTTTCTGATTAGTAATTGAATTTATGCAGGGCAGTCACCACTTGATTATTGATTGTTTTAACCCTTCATGGTAATAGAAACGGGAACTCGTGATGGTGGTGCTATGGTAAGACATTCAGTTTCTTTGAGAGCTTTATGATGTACTTAAGTTGCTATTTTGTTTTTAAATTCTTAGCATTGTCTAGGTAGTTTCACTTAAATAGGTTGTTTGTAGGAAATGTGTACAAGCGACAGATACTTATGGATAACGGGACTGGTACGAAGATGGTTGATCTTGGTTTTGGCTTCATGTGAAAAACAGTTGTGTTCAGGTTAGGTGCATTTGTCATCTTTTCGTCTTCAATATTCGGATTTATATATGAATAATATGTACTGGTTGAGAAGTTTACCAATCATTTTTGTTAGTGATTTCAATCAAATAAATGGCATTCAGTTTGCATTAATGTATATTTTGCAGAAAGACATTAAGCCGAGGATGTGTCCAGAATTAATAGACTAGTTTGTTGAGGCACAACAATCACCATCAAATGAAATAACATAATGATATTGGTAATTTTGATTTCATACTTGCAGGTTGGCGAATAATCTTACACCAAAGTGCCTACCATAATGCATAAGGTTTTTGTCGTGGTAAAGATGCTGTCATTATGTATCCTAATAGTTTGACGAGAAACACAGTCCAAAAACATCCCCGCATGTTAATCAAAACACCCTCGGACTCATCGGGTGTTGCAGGTATGATTTTGGTGTATTTCTGGCATTCAACCTTTTTAAATACAATATGTCTGTTAATCTAGGATTACAAAATCATTATAAGTATTTATAATTAATTTTCAATTATTATGAAAATATCTTGTCATCAGCTAGAAAAAACCGAATTAATTTTCAGAAATATATCGATGCATATGTTGCAAAGGATCTACTGGCTCAGTTGGTGAACTTGCAGGCTGATTTTAGTGAGGTTAACAAGTAATTGCATTTGACCCATTTTGTTTTTAGCTCTTTTTTTAATTAGTACAAGCCTCTTGGATTGAAAATTAAAAATGACCGGCTCAAGTAAATGGGTTGAAATTGCCACTTCTTACATTGTGATTTGGTCTGCCTGCGCTGTTCTATTTACTTACTCGTATCAAAGATAAATATTTTTCAAATCTTCGTACGTTTGTAGGCAGCAAGCAGTTTAAGGGTTGTGCCACTTATCTGGGTGGAGTATCCCACTAAACCTTGGCAACTTTTCCCAATTAACCTATTTGACCCATTTTTAAATATCAAACCTGCTTAAAAATTAGTGTTAATAATAACCGAATCGACCCGTTAGAGAGGATCCATAACCTGAATGGTTTTGGATAAAAAAAAATCGATAAAATCAAGTTATTAATAGAATTATCTGGTAGTATTGGACCAATAACAATGGTTAGTGTTAAGGTTTATTCATGCTCCCTACTAGCTGCTTTTTTAAGTTTTTCAAGTTTTTCAAGTTTTCATATAATAGGATTATGTTTTGTAGGTTCGTATGACCTTGAAAGGTGTTCTTTTGTTGGATGCTTTGGGTTCAAGTCAAAGTCAAGCTAAACCTATCAAATTTGTAGGTGAAACAGAGATTGGTGTCCTGTAGGCGATCTTATGTTTGTAAATGATCCTCGAAGTCTTTATGCACAAAAGAAGAAGCATGGTGCTAAGGCAGAAAAAGGAACCTTCCAGGATATTTCTGGGTAAGTAGTTACTATAATTATCTTAACAACATTTATTGCTGGTTAGCAGTGTCATTTACTCTAATTTTATGGGATAGCGAACATTGACTTTAACCCTCTCATTTGTGTGTATTATAAAATGATTATTAACAAAAACATGGTCATTATACTGTGTTTCTTGAATTATGATGCTTGTACTCCTCGGTCCATCGTTTCAGGTGAGAAGAAGAAACAACTTCAATATACGATTGCTATGAAACGTAGAGAGCGAATGATAATTCGAGAACTTGATCTTCAGGAAATAAATTTGGTAAGCAAGAAATTTGGCACCTCATGCTGCGAGTTTTTTTGTCTTTGAATAAGCATTACATGCTGTTTATATATACATATGGAGAACGCTTGTGTGTGGTCATTCCATGAATCTTTAAGGGCACCAACTGAAATCTTTATTGAAGGGAGATGAAAAAAATGCTTGCTGGTTGGTCTAACCCATTTTGACCCATACTATAACTACAATTTTTACCCATAATCTGACCCACCTATTTTGCCAGCCCTATTTATAAATATATCACCAATTTTGAAATCTTCTTTTTTTTTTTCTTATGGAAGATATTGATAACAGTTTATTTATAACAGTCCTTGTTATTTATTGCTTTGTTATGAGTTTATTGGTAACAGTTTTTTGGTTGTGGTAGTGTAATGGCATTCTAAATCTAGAATATGTGGCTGATACTCATTATTGGTGGTAGTAGTATTGTTAAAAATTATGTATTTTGTTGCTATTGAGATGTGGACTAAGTGAAACTTTATTTATATTCAGTTTTTGAGTTCATAGATTTAGATAATGATAATCTTGGCAAGATGAGTGTTTCCTTTTTTCCTAATTAAAATCATTTGTTTGTAAGCATTTTATTTATTTTCTTGACTTGTTGCTTTGACCGAGCCAATGGTCGTGTAAGTGCAACACTCATCAACCTCTTCCATCTACCTCCCTGCTTAGAGTGGCAATATTGACCCATTTCCTTGAATGGGTCATTCTAGGTTATGCTTTATCGCAAATGGGTTAAAGACACAAACTTCGATATCTTAAATTGTGTAATTCGTAACAGATAAATCATGCCCATGTGTTTTTTATACTTTTTCTGGTGGCCCAAAAGCTTACATGCACAAAGGTCTATAGGTGAATATAACTCATGAAAACATGATAAATTTTATTTTTTAAAAAATAATATTTTTCATCATGGCTGTGTTTTTTACCTTACTGTAACTATACGTTTGTGATCAATGATGAATTTGGATTGGTTAGAGAGTGTGTTTGTGATATGTTTTTACTTAACTCATACGGATGTTTCAAGTGATTTGGGTACCTGGTTATTTTTTCATACAGACACTATCAAAGTGTCAGGTCTTGGTCAGTGCACCCCATATTCGTTGGTCAAATGGTCGGTCGAGTGCCTGGTCAACCGGTAGCTTTTTCTTGTCAGTCTTTTTGTATGCGTCAGGTTGTGTTGATCCGGAACACTTTCTTCTTCTTTTGTTCTTTTTTAAAAAGATACAATTTATCTTTCATATAGGTGCTAATACTACTAGCAGTCTAGCAGCTGTTTTTACTAACGATTCTTAGATATAAATCCACATAAAAGGTGATTTTTTTTAAAATAACTTTTTTGGGCCGCTGTTGTGGCATGGGGATCGGCGGAACCAATGACAATAGAAGATGTGGAAGTGAGTCCACCACAACCTTCAGAAATAAGGATCAAAATTGTATCTACCTGCCTTTGCTGTAGTGATGTCATTGCTTGGATCTCTCAAGTAAGTTTTTTGATTATCTATAAATTTAATTCAATTTTCAGAATATGCTGTTTTTAAGTTAAGTGCAAAGAAAACTGGTAACGTAAGATTACCTAAGCACGTGATAACTTGATCATCTAGATAAGAATTTTTAATCTTCAGGTTGCATCCAAACACTTGCTTGATTCCGGCATTGAGTATTTTAGACACTTTTCGGTAGTTAAACAGTCTAGATCACTAGGTGATGGTTTATATATTCGGTTGGGAATGAGTAACAAAGGGCTATTATAAACATTTGATTAGATTGTTAAACAGTTTATAAAGTAGGCCTACAGTCAAAACATATCTCATTTTGTATGATGGGACATAGAAATTAGTTCATAGTCGGTTGATATATTGCATTAGGGGTAACTAACAACACTCCCGCTTTCATAACAACAATAAGAAAAAAATGAGAAATACCAAAAGTCAATAAAAAAATTTGGAAGCGGTACAATTGTCGTTCTTGTTATATTTTTTCATCTCCTAAGGCCGACAGTTAATTGCTGATACATGTTATGCTGATTGACAATCTTAAGTGGAATATGTGTAACACCCTAAATTTCAGGAATTTAATTTCGTACGTGAATATAATTTTATTACGAAGTAATATGATGTAAATAATAAGATATAAAATAAAACGTAAACGAATGTATTAGTTCCAGACTGTAAAATAATAGGGGTTTAAAATAATAATACAACAAAATACGTGGAATGCCTGAATCATTTCTTTATGTTGTCTCAAACATTCTAAATTTCTCCTGGAGACTTAAGAAAAATCGCAGGAGACCTCAACCACATCAAATCTTCCAATTAAACCCCTAATTGAAGCTTAAATCTTTGGATTGTTGATTCCTTCATTGTCATCTTCATTCTCATAAGCTTTGTAAGTAAGATTTTCTTATGCTTTTAACCTAGTTCATGGGGATTTTGGGGGTTTTATAAAATTGGCTGAATTAAAACAAAATTAGGATTTTAAATTAATGAAGTTAGTGTTTATAAGTGTTATTAAGCTTATAGATGATGAAATTACAACTTGAAAGTGATGAATCAAATACTAGGGTTCTTGAATGATTTCTAGGGTTTTAACTAAATTTTTATAAGATTGATTAAAATGAGTTAATGATTGTTAATAGAGTAATATTGTTATGATTGGATATGAATTCAAGTAATTATATGAAGGTTTTCATTATTAAGATGATTATGAATAAAGAGCTAGTGATTATGTTACATAATTATGATTAATTTAAGAAGTGAAATATGAGAAATCATAAGTGGGGGAGTATTTGGGTTAAGATTTAATTATGATGACTAGTAGTGTTAAAGTGTGTTGTTGTTATATGGATTATTGATAGGTGTTAAGGTGTTGGAACCATCCTCGTTAGCTACGTGTGTTAATTCATCGGTAAAGGATCAAGGTGAGTATATAGGGGCTAATTGAGTAATGGTTGTATGTGTTTCCGGATTGCTTCCGAGCAAGAGGATCATACAACCACGTGTTTGTTATTTGTAATTATGTGTTTTAAATAATTGATGTTGATTATGATGAAGAATATGAATGATCGTATGTGTTTCCGGATTGCTTCCGAGCAAGAGGATCATACGATCAAGAGAAAGATTTCATGTATCTAGCCTTGTTTCTTGAATATGATATCCATTTCGACGTGATTTGGAATCATGAGCCTTGTTTCTTAAAGTGGTATTCATTTCGACGTGATTTGATACCATCAAGCCTTGTTTCTAACAATGCCTTGTTTCTTAGTATTCGAATACGTTATGTGCTTGTTTCTTATGTGGTACTATGAAGATATGGAGTAAGAATAGCTTTGTTGTTGATTATTTGTGTTAAATGTGTTATATGTAATTGAAGGCTTAATTAGTTTCTATGTATTCACTAAGCTGTGGTTGCTTACCCTATTTGTGTTTCATGTTTTTAGGTAGTTCGGGTCCATGTGAAGGAAAAAGGGTTTTAAAGGAATAGCTTGGATAGCTCCGGATAGTAAGTGGCTAGTACTTTTCTTTGACTTGTTGTTTTGAATGCTACTTGTGTAATACGCCCCCGAGTCAAAGTTTTGAAAGTCAAACAATGTATATGTCGTTTGTCGGATGGTTGACTCTGAAGGTCAATCCTAGTGTCGAATAGTATATTATGTGTTTTGCATACACGTTGGTGTATATATAAAGTATGTAAATAGTATCATGGGTTGAATGGTTTAAGACTTATGTGATTGGATGTTTGAAAGTCAAATGAGTTGAAATGGTCAAGTATAACTAGGATTGGTTGATGTTTTGGTCAAAATGTGGTCATTTAGTGAAACGGGTCAACGGGTGTCCAAATGGGTCAAAGGAACGCTTTTGCACTATGTTTGTACGAGTTAGTGTTATGGTACCTTTGAAAAGTGCTTTAAGTTAGTTTTGATATACTTAATAAGTGTGCAAAATGACCAAGTCAGATTTCAAGTGTTGTATGTTTTGGAGTGTCAAGTAAAAGTAGTGTTTTGGGTTTAAAATGGTCACAGGTCCAAATTTGGCGTTTTGAGAAATTTGGAAAAGTCCAAAAAGGGAAAACCTTTATTATGGTCAAACAAAGGTGCCTGCAAATTTTCATGGTCTAATTCCTTGCGGTTTAAAAACTATGCGTGTTTGAGTTTAGTTCTAAAACCTTAGTGTGTTACCACTAGAACAAGCTTGTTCTAGCCTAAAACAAGCTTGTTCTAGCCTAAAACAAGGTTTTTTTTTTACCTCCTTGTACTACATGGCTGGTAATTTACATACCCCGTTGTCTTGTTTTGGGTCAAAATTTAAAGATGAATATACGGTATTAAATGTACGAGATGTGGGACCGAGGTGTGGGACCCAAAAAAAAAATAAAAAAAAAAATTAAAAATTTGGGGCGTTTCAAGTTGGTATCAGAGCGATAGTTTAAGAGACTTACGTGATCCACTTTAGGATTACTTAATCTTAAACTATTATGAATGCATGATATTGTTTTCTAGTGTATTTTATGTGATTTCTTTGTGGTATGATTATGTGTTTGACTTCAGGAACAACTTTTACCTTAGCTTAATTACGTTTAAGAGAAATGAATAGAAGTGTGTGATTAGTTTAATATGACAACGTCTGGCCAACGCTGTTATATTACACTAAGTGCACATGGGTGATTCATAGCTTTTAAATGTAAGACGGTTTTGGAAAAAGGTTGTTCTGAAGGTTTAAGTGTAATGTTTCTTTGATTGTTTCATTATGTAAAGCGTTAACTGAACTAATTGAACTAATTAAGTTGTTAAATGATTATAGTAAATGGAGGCTTCTACGAATCAGGGAGGTGAAGAGAATATAGGTGATAGGAGTTTGAATCATGAGGATGAAGTAATAATTAGACGAATTATTGGGCAAGCTCTTCAGGAATTTTCCACGACCGTATATGCTAATGTTGAAAAGATATTGGATACTAAATTAGAGCAAGTTGTGACTGCCAAATTAACTGAATTTGAACAAAAACACCCTATCTTAATGAATCCTCCACCAAATGCGGAACTGTTAGCCGCACAAGGTGCTATGAACTATGATAAAGAAAACTTTGATTATAAAAGATTTGCGGGTTGTAAACCGCCCGAGTTTGAAGGAGAGTTAGACCCTGTTACTAGTTTAAGGTGGGTAAGTAGAATAGAAGAAACCTTTAAGCTTTGTAAATGTCCAGAACAAATAAAGGTGTTATTTGCGGCTCATCAACTGAAAGGAGATGCACATGAATGGTGGAATTCCCAAATTGATACTTATGGCTTCGAAGCAGCTTCCCAGTTTCCTTGGGATAAGTTTAAAGAGATGTTTAAAGGGGAATTCTCACCACCAGCGGAGATGGAAAAACTTAAGGGGGAATTTCTTGCTATTAGTCAAGGTGGTAGGTCGGTTGCTGAATATTCTAGAGTATTTCATGAAAAAGCTCGTTTTTGTCCTGAATATACCCCGAATCAGAGTTTGTTGATTGATCACTTCTATCGTCATCTGAATACCGAAATCCGTGAGTCTATCGATCCTGTCTTTTATAATACCATTCCTGTAATGTTGAATCGAGCTTTAGTTCGTGAGAAGGATCTACAAGCTAAAGCTACTGAAGCTGCTCTTAGGAGAAGGGTAGAACACTTAACTAGTTCACAACCTTCCTCGTTTAAGAAACCACGAATTGATGAAACACCACACCCACAACCACAGCCATTACAACAATATCGTCCTCAAACCCAAACTCGAGAAATCCCAAATTGTGATAAGTGTGGTAGAAGACATGTTGGAGAGTGTAAGTGTTTTAAGTGTGGAAGAGTTGGACACATGGCACTGAATTGCCCGAGTCCCTATCGTTTATGTTACTATTGCTTTAAGGATGATCACCTTCAGGTTGATTGTCCTGATAAGAAGGAAGCTAGGCGAAGAGAATTGGAAGCTAAACTAGTGACACCTGAAGGTCTAGGCCACGTGCCTTTCAATTAACTACTGGAGAGGCGAAAGAGTCACCCGATGTGGCGTCAGGTACCTCATTATTATAAAACATGCTCACATTTATTGACTCTGGAACCGTTGAATCTCTGGTATTCCTTTCTTGTTGTGTATAATTGAATGCTCTATTACTTAAGTATATTGTTTCTATAGTGATTTAGTGTATTAAGAGAGGTTCGTGAGGACACGAACAGTTTAAGTGGGGGAGAGTTGTAACACCCTAAATTTCAGGAATTTAATTTCGTACGTGAATATAATTTTATTACGAAGTAATATGATGTAAATAATAAGATATAAAATAAAACGTAAACGAATGTATTAGTTCCAGACTGTAAAATAATAGGGGTTTAAAATAATAATACAACAAAATACGTGGAATGCCTGAATCATTTCTTTATGTTGTCTCAAACATTCTAAATTTCTCCTGGAGACTTAAGAAAAATCGCAGGAGACCTCAACCACATCAAATCTTCCAATTAAACCCCTAATTGAAGCTTAAATCTTTGGATTGTTGATTCCTTCATTGTCATCTTCATTCTCATAAGCTTTGTAAGTAAGATTTTCTTATGCTTTTAACCTAGTTCATGGGGATTTTGGGGGTTTTATAAAATTGGCTGAATTAAAACGAAATTAGGATTTTAAATTAATGAAGTTAGTGTTTATAAGTGTTATTAAGCTTATAGATGATGAAATTACAACTTGAAAGTGATGAATCAAATACTAGGGTTCTTGAATGATTTCTAGGGTTTTAACTAAATTTTTATAAGATTGATTAAAATGAGTTAATGATTGTTAATAGAGTAATATTGTTATGATTGGATATGAATTCAAGTAATTATATGAAGGTTTTCATTATTAAGATGATTATGAATAAAGAGCTAGTGATTATGTTACATAATTATGATTAATTTAAGAAGTGAAATATGAGAAATCATAAGTGGGGGAGTATTTGGGTTAAGATTTAATTATGATGACTAGTAGTGTTAAAGTGTGTTGTTGTTATATGGATTATTGATAGGTGTTAAGGTGTTGGAACCATCCTCGTTAGCTACGTGTGTTAATTCATCGGTAAAGGATCAAGGTGAGTATATAGGGGCTAATTGAGTAATGGTTGTATGTGTTTCCGGATTGCTTCCGAGCAAGAGGATCATACAACCACGTGTTTGTTATTTGTAATTATGTGTTTTAAATAATTGATGTTGATTATGATGAAGAATATGAATGATCGTATGTGTTTCCGGATTGCTTCCGAGCAAGAGGATCATACGATCAAGAGAAAGATTTCATGTATCTAGCCTTGTTTCTTGAATATGATATCCATTTCGACGTGATTTGGAATCATGAGCCTTGTTTCTTAAAGTGGTATTCATTTCGACGTGATTTGATACCATCAAGCCTTGTTTCTAACAATGCCTTGTTTCTTAGTATTCGAATACGTTATGTGCTTGTTTCTTATGTGGTACTATGAAGATATGGAGTAAGAATAGCTTTGTTGTTGATTATTTGTGTTAAATGTGTTATATGTAATTGAAGGCTTAATTAGTTTCTATGTATTCACTAAGCTGTGGTTGCTTACCCTATTTGTGTTTCATGTTTTTAGGTAGTTCGGGTCCATGTGAAGGAAAAAGGGTTTTAAAGGAATAGCTTGGATAGCTCCGGATAGTAAGTGGCTAGTACTTTTCTTTGACTTGTTGTTTTGAATGCTACTTGTGTAATACGCCCCCGAGTCAAAGTTTTGAAAGTCAAACAATGTATATGTCGTTTGTCGGATGGTTGACTCTGAAGGTCAATCCTAGTGTCGAATAGTATATTATGTGTTTTGCATACACGTTGGTGTATATATAAAGTATGTAAATAGTATCATGGGTTGAATGGTTTAAGACTTATGTGATTGGATGTTTGAAAGTCAAATGAGTTGAAATGGTCAAGTATAACTAGGATTGGTTGATGTTTTGGTCAAAATGTGGTCATTTAGTGAAACGGGTCAACGGGTGTCCAAATGGGTCAAAGGAACGCTTTTGCACTATGTTTGTACGAGTTAGTGTTATGGTACCTTTGAAAAGTGCTTTAAGTTAGTTTTGATATACTTAATAAGTGTGCAAAATGACCAAGTCAGATTTCAAGTGTTGTATGTTTTGGAGTGTCAAGTAAAAGTAGTGTTTTGGGTTTAAAATGGTCACAGGTCCAGATTTGGCGTTTTGAGAAATTTGGAAAAGTCCAAAAAGGGAAAACCTTTATTATGGTCAAACAAAGGTGCCTGCAAATTTTCATGGTCTAATTCCTTGCGGTTTAAAAACTATGCGTGTTTGAGTTTAGTTCTAAAACCTTAGTGTGTTACCACTAGAACAAGCTTGTTCTAGCCTAAAACAAGCTTGTTCTAGCCTAAAACAAGGTTTTTTTTTACCTCCTTGTACTACATGGCTGGTAATTTACATACCCCGTTGTCTTGTTTTGGGTCAAAATTTAAAGATGAATATACGGTATTAAATGTACGAGATGTGGGACCGAGGTGTGGGACCCAAAAAAAAAATAATAAAAAAAAAAAATTAAAAATTTGGGGCGTTTCAATATGTGCACCTTTTGGAGACCCTTTATATTCATCGTGTAAGATATGTATTCGTTGGCACTAAATCATTTGAAAAATGTCGATCCCTATTCAATGTATATACGGTTCAGAACATACACTATTTTATTTGTGTTTGTTAATATTCTATGAAATCTGACTATAAGACTAAAAAATAGAAGGTAAATAGCCACAGAAGTGCCGCAGTGTCTCGCCTAATCGTATATATATTCCATAAGATGACTAAAGTTGCCCTTTATCACTAAACAGTAAAAAATATAAATATTTTTTTTGTTGACTGTAACACCCCCGAAATTCACTGTTTTTGCGGAAGCATACTTGGGTGTTACTAATCAATATACAAAGCACAAGATATACAGCAAACGACCTCTAAATGAGACGTTTTGTAAATTAGTTACATTCCATAGATATAATGTTTGAAAACTTAGTGTTTTCGTATACAAAATGTAGTTTCCCCTAGAGTCCACGCGTATAGCGGGAGATTCTATTACATAATCGTAATCTACAAAAGATAATGCTAAGAATCTCCGTTAATGCAGTTGTGTTGAAATCATGCGACTCTAGCTAAAATCCTGGAGTAATCCTACTCCATCCGGGTACCTGAGAAAACATGCTAAAAAGTGTCAACCAAAAGGTTGGTGAATCTCACAGGTTTGTAAGTAATATCGGCTTTGAACACGAGATTTCATTAGTAGTGCCCGTAGGCGTAAAATCAGCCATTGCAATCCAGCAATCGTAAAATCAGTATTTGCAATCCAGCAAATGTAAATAAATAAGTTTATACCGTTGCCATGAGGCTCATAATCGAAGCTTAACCCGTAAATAATGTGTTTGCTCCCGTGACATGCTCGTAAGTGAGCAAGCATCAGTAACGAATAAGTTGTCACCCGTTTATACGTGTAAATCGGTACGTGGCAGCGCTACTGCCCCGGGTGGGGAGGGTCATTTCCCTAATGGATCCATTAACTACTGTTCGCGCTTAAGTCCATAACTAACGATATATGATGGAGAGACTTCTGTAAATAGTAACAACTCATGCAATTCCGTTTGGTATAGTAAACAGTTTAGTACTTGTGTTCAAGAAAATAAGTAGCATGTATCTCCCCCAATAAGATAAAACAGTAAAAGTGGGGCCGTAAGACTCACCTGAGTCTTTGCAAGTACGTTTATATCAATAAACGAGTAAGTAATATCGACCGTAGGTTCTCCGAACCCGTAACCTTCAAATGCCTAAACATATAAAGTTAAGTAAGTAGATGTCTCGCAAGACCATCTAGGCTAGTTGTTTACACAACTCATTATGTCCAAGTGTTTGTTTAGTAATCCGTTTGTAGTTTGAAGACAAATATGGCCCGTTGGTGACGGTTTGTAATAATGATTCAAAGCGTTATCATTTATAACGCAATTTAGTGTAATTGTAATTGAAAGTATGTTCTATGACGTTTGTTAAGTCGTATGACATAAGTATTTGAAGTTGCGTAAGTTTGACACTTAGTAAAATCTGACTTTTCAAGGTTCTGGTTTGTGCGACGTAGCATGCGACGTAGCATGCGACGTAGGGTGCGACGTAGGGAGGTACGTCGCATGATGCGACCTTCGCAAATCAATGCGACGTAGGTTCGGTTTGCGACGTAAAAGTCTACGTCGCTATGTGCGACGTCCGCAAGTTAATGCGACGTAATAGGCTGCGTCGCTAGTGCGACGTTGGGATTTTTGTGCGACGTAGGCCGCGACGTCGCTAAATGCGACGTTGGCCACATAATGCGACGTTTTGAGCTACGTCGCAGATAGTCCAGCGTCTCTGCGACGTAGCGGTCTGATCGGAATTTGGTGGCCGGAAAATCGGTCGAAAAGCTTCCGTTCGGTCCAAATCTTTTACCCAACCCGTTTTTGGACATTTTAAGCGTATATAAACCATAAAAACGTAAAAATGAGCAAAAACGGAGAGTTTCGGGTTTTGTCGGAAACTTACAAAATGTCGGATCGAAAATCCGAAAAGATAGGAATGTAGATCGTGTGATGGTGAACGTTTTCTTCCAAATGAGAGGTGTGATCCAAGCTCGTTTTGATGTAGTATTTTGTGAAATTGAGTGATGGTAGAGGTTGAAAGTTTGGGAGAAAAAGAAAGAAAATAGAAAAGAAGAGAGAGAGAGTGATGTGGTGAAATGAGAAGAAAAGGAGGAAAATTGGGGGTTTTGATGAAAGCCCCCATTTTCCAGTACGCGCACTGTGCTCCGTGCGGTGTTCGTTTCCCCCGTCGTTTAAACGTTATATTTTTAAAAGATGACGGGAATATTTTAATGAAATACCTTGAAGTTAATTATAAAAACATTCGTCGAAGTATTAAAATTCTTAACTCGCGTTTAATACGTATTCGTTAAATTATTTAAAATGTCGTCGCGATATATAGTTAGTGTTTGTTCGCTGTGTATTTTATATAGCAAAATACCTTCTCATTATTTAGGTAAGTTTCTGTCACCAACGTTAAAATAATTGTGTCGGACTCCGTCCGGTTAATTCGTACGATTAATCCAAATCGCGTATGTACACACATATATATATAATTCACCTTATATATATACAAATAGAGTCTGCAATTAGTCCTATTACATACTAATTACAACTAGTTACAAGTAATTAGGCAAAATTAATTATCCTAATTTAGCAGGTGTTACATTCTCCCCTTGTTAAAGAAATTTCGTCCCGAAATTAGCTTGAGTGCACGGACGGTGCGTTGTCTGGGAAGAGATGTGGATATTTCTGTCGCATTTGGTCTTCCCGTTCCCAGGTGAACTCAGGGCCGCGCCTAGAATTCCACCTGACTTTTACTATGGGAATACGACTCAGTTTCAACTGCTTGACCTCACGGTCCATGATTTCCATAGGTTTCTCGACAAAATGAAGTTTATTATCGATTTGAACTTCGTCGAGCGGTATAATCAGCGTCTCGTCAGACAGACATTTCTTCAAGTTAGAAATGTGGAATGTGTTGTGTACGCTGCTAAGTTCAGCAGGAAGTTGCAGGCGATAGGCCACTGGACCAATCCTTTCAAGGATTTCGAATGGTCCGATGTATCTAGGATTTAGTTTGCCTCGTTTCCCGAATCGAATAACACCTTTCCACGGTGCCACCTTGAGAAGTACCTTGTCTCCTACCTGGAACTCAAGGTGTTTGCGTCTCATGTCAGCATAGCTTTTCTGACGATCACGTGCGGCTTTCAGCCGGTTTTGAATACCAACGATTTTCTCAGTAGTTTCTTGAATGATTTCTGGACCCGTGAGTTGGGATTCTCCTAACTCAGTCCAACAGACAGGTGATCGGCACTTACGTCCGTAAAGTGCCTCGAAGGGTGCAGCCTTTATGCTGGTATGATAACTGTTGTTGTACGAGAACTCGCACAACGGTAAATGATTTTCCCAAGAAGTACCGAAGTCGACTACGCAGGCTCGTAGCATATCCTCCAGTGTTTGAATAGTTCGCTCGCTTTGGCCATCGGTTTGCGGGTGATAAGCAGTACTCATATCCAGACGAGTACCAAGAGATTTCTGTAGAGATTGCCAAAAGTTAGAAGTAAAACGGCTGTCCCTATCCGAGATGATCGAGATAGGTACACCGTGTCGCGAGATGATTTCTTTGACATAGATGCGAGTCAGACGCTCCATCTTGTCGGTTTCCTTGATGGCCAGAAAATGAGCAGATTTCGTGAGACGGTCCACGATCACCCAAATGGTATCGCAACCACTCGAAGTTTTCGGTAGTTTGGTAATGAAGTCCATGGAAATCTGTTCCCATTTCCATTGAGGAATTTCAGGTTGTTGGAGCAACCCCGAGGGTCTTTGGTGTTCGGCCTTGACTTTGGAACAGGTTAGGCATTTACTGACGTACAAGGCGATGTCAGCTTTCATGTTAGGCCACCAATACAACCCTTTGACGTCGTGATACATCTTGTCAGAACCAGGATGTATAGAGTATCGAGATTTGTGAGCTTCAGCCATCACCAAATCTCGCAAGTTTCCGAATTTGGGTAACCACACCCGGTTAGAGAAGTATCGAGTTCCATCGGGTTTGATTTCGAATTGTTTATCCAAGCCTCGCAAGGCTTCATTTTTCAAGTTTTCATCGTTGAGTGCTTCAAGTTGAGCGGTAAGGATTTGAGCAGGGAGCTCGTTAAGAATTGTCATAGAAAGTGCTCGGACTCGAAGGGGTTTCACTCGTTCTTTTCGGCTTAGGGCATCGGCAACTACGTTAGCCTTGCCCGGATGGTATTTGATCTCGCAGTCGTAGTCACTAAGTAACTCAACCCAGCGACGTTGTCTCATGTTTAGATCTTTCTGATCGAATATGTGTTGGAGACTTTTGTGATCGGTAAAGATAGTGCTTTTCGTACCGTAGAGATAATGTCTCCAGATTTTCAATGCGAAGACCACAGCACCTAACTCGAGGTCGTGGGTCGTATAGTTTTTCTCGTGAATTTTTAGTTGTCGTGAGGCATAGGCAATGACTTTTTCCCGTTGCATCAACACACAACCAAGTCCTTGGTGTGAGGCGTCGCAGTAAACTACGAAATCGTCGGTGCCCTCGGGTAAGGACAGGATTGGTGCACTGCAAAGTTTGTTTTTCAATAGCTGGAAGGCTGACTCTTGTTTATCAGTCCAATCGAACTTCCTATCTTTCTGAGTCAGTGTGGTTAGGGGAACAGCTATTCTTGAAAAGTTTTCGATGAATCGGCGGTAGTAACCAGCAAGACCTAAGAATTGTCTCACTTCGGTTGGAGTGGTCGGTGACTCCCAGCCCTTGATTGCTTCAATCTTGGCGGGATCAACATGAATTCCTTGGCTGTCAATCACGTGCCCGAGGAATTGAACGGTTCGAATCCAGAACTCACACTTAGAGAATTTGGCATATAACTCTTCGTGTTTCAGAAGTCCTAGAATGGTTTTCAGATGTTGAGCATGTTCCTGCTCATTGCGAGAGTAAATCAGAATATCGTCGATGAACACAATGACGAATTTGTCAAGGTATGGTTTGCACACCCGATTCATAAGGTCCATGAATACGGCCGGTGCGTTGGTTAAACCGAAGGGCATCACTTGGAACTCGTAATGCCCATAACGAGTTCGGAAGGCTGTCTTTGGGATATCATTGTCACGGACTCGGAGTTGATGATAACCCGACCGTAGATCAATCTTTGAGTAAACACTCGATCCCTGGAGTTGGTCAAATAGGTCATCGATTCTAGGAAGTGGGTACCGATTCTTTATGGTTAGCTTATTCAGCTCTCGGTAGTCTATACACATGCGGAAAGATCCATCTTTCTTTTTCACGAATAAGACCGGAGCTCCCCAAGGCGAGGAACTTGGTCGAATGAATCCTCTGTCCAGGAGTTCCTGTAGTTGGTTAGACAACTCCTGCATTTCGGATGGTGCTAGACGGTAAGGGGCTCGTGCCACGGGTGCAGCTCCGGGCACAAGTTCGATTTGAAATTCAACTTGTCTAGGTGGCGGAAGTCCGGGCAAGTCTTCAGGAAAGACTTCCGGGAAATCCCGCACGATCGGAACATCCTCAAGTCGCTTCTCCTCCGACTTCTTCTCCGTTACATGTGCGAGGATGGCTTGATACCCTTTTCGTAGATACTTTCTAGTTTTCAGACAGGAGACAATATTCAGATTCCGTCTGCCGGTCTCCCCTTGTAGGACTAAGGTTCCACCGGAGACAAGAGGTATGCGAACGAGTTTGTCATGACAGATGATTTCAGCTCGGTGCTTGGATAACCAATCCATACCGACAATAATATCGAAGCTGCCGATCTCGACAGGGATTAAATCAATGGGAAACGTTTCATTCGTGAGGTTAAGTGTACAGTTGTGTATGATGCTATCAGTCTCAATCAGGTTGCCATTAGCTAATTCTACAATGTATTTAGCATCTAAGGCAGTGGGAGTAATATCAAGTAAAGGGCTAAATTTCTCAGATATGAAGCTTCTATCGGCACCGGTATCAAATAACACAGAAGCAGTAAGGTCGTTGAGAAGGAACGTACCCGTCACGACGTTCGGGTCTTGTCTGGCTTCCCCAGCCTTGATAACGAATGATCTGCCGCGAGCAGGGTTGTTGTTGCTTTTCAGTTTTGGGCAATCTTTCTTGAAATGCCCTGTATTTCCGCACCCAAAGCAGGCCTTTGGTGCATTAGTGTTGGGGGTAGAAATGTTGATTCGGCAATCCTTGGCTAGATGCCCGAACCGTTTGCAGTTGGAGCAAGGGCAAGAACCGTCGTGGTGGCGGTTGCATTTGGGACAGTAGGGTCTGCTCCCGCTGTACCCTTTCTTCTCCGAAGTTCCAGATGTATAAGCCTTAATGTACTCAGGCTTTTTGTTGAAGGTTTGGTTGGATGAGTTGGGGTTTCCTTCCCACTTGCGTTTGTTGTTTGCAGATGGGGTTGAAGTTGTGCCACGGCGGACAGAATTTGCCGTTAGTTCATGGGCCATACGGATGGCGCTCTGAATAGTACCCGGTTTGGAAGAAGTTACCAGATCTTGGAGTCTCTCAGGAAGACCATCAACAAATTTCTCGATCCTCTTGTACTCAGGATCGACCATGGTTGGGCACAGAAGTGCCAGTTGGTGGAAACGGTTGGTGTAACCGGTGATATCATTACCTTGCATCTTATGGTTCCAGAATTCCACTTCTAGTTGTTTCAATTCATCCCTGGGGCAATACTCACCCCTCAACATCTTCTTCAACTCCTCCCACGGGAGTTGGTAAGCAGTAGCAACACTCACAGTCTGGGCATAAGTGTTCCACCAGGTGAGTGCGGTGTCAGTAAAAGTACTAACGGAGAACTTAACCTTATCTCCCTCCGCACAGTTGCAGATAAGAAATACGGACTCAACTTTCTCGATCCAGCGTACTAGACCGATAGCTCCCTCAGTACCTGCAAAGTTTAGAGGTTTGCAGTTCTGGAAGTCCTTGTAAGAACAAGGTTTAGCAGTAGTGGTTTCAGCGGCATCGCTGTTCCTCGAGGAATTTGGTGTAGTATTCCGAGCCAAGGCTTCAGTAACAGCCTGGGTTATAAGGGAGGTAATCTGGGCGTCGGTGTATGGTCGTGTCTTTGGCGGCATGATTCTTCAATAAAAGAAATGAAGATACATGAGATTTTGTATCTGTGACACCCCCAAATTTAATGATTTGCGGAAGCTTGATTTGGGTGCCACTAATCCGTATACAAAGCACAAAGATAATAATGAACGACCACTATATGCGTCGTGTTAAACTTGTATTAATAAAGTGAACGTTTACATCAAAAATAATATTGCACTAGCTCGGTTCCTGAAATTGAGAGATTTCATGGCATAATTACTTTTACAAAATATAATAATGCAGTCCAATCTCTAATTGTATGTATGCTGACTCGAGCTAGAAATCCCTGCTTGTGCAGTCAACCTACTGCTGGGTACCTGTGATATATACTAAAATGGGTCAGCGAAAACGCTGGTGAGCTCACAGGTTTGTATGTCAAGGTATAATTGTCAGAACCGCAAGATTTATAATGAATTTAAAATGCACTTAAGCAAAATAAAAGTTATACTGTCCATGAGCACATAGTCTGAGCTTAACTGATTTGTCAGGCCCAATTAAGGAAACCTAACATGATTTGCCTCCTACGAGTGCCTAATCAACACTCGTCTTCCCAAATGCTAATACATCCGTTTGACCGATTAGTGCGTGCTAACCCGGATGAGGATTGTCAATCCCATATGATATCATATACTAACATTCACGCTATAAAATACTAGAGACTATGCTTATGGAGGACTTTAAATTGATTAGCTTGAAACTCATGTAGTATTTGAAGTTTGTCACTTGCGTTCTACTTGTAAAACAAAATCGAGTAGTAATATCACACCCCTAGTTGTAAAGCAGTGAAAATGGGGCTATGAAACTCACCTGATTCCTGATGTGTTTAACTTAATAAACTTGAAGTAATTAGCAGTGTGTTGGTGTCCAAAGACTTGAAACCTGAATGTGTCCACGACACTTGAATTGTTATTAATTGTATTGGTATCTCGAAAGACTACCATTGAAATTGTTTGTCTAACTTAATGTCCAAATTTCCCCGATTTGGTTGATTGTATTGTTACAAGTTACTACGACTTGTTTGATTTAAATTGATACAAGTTACAACGACTTGTTTGAATAAATTGATACAAGTTAAAACGACTTGTTTGATTTTGAAGTATGTTTTGAAAACGCGTACGGCCCGTTGGTGACGGTTGTAACAATAGTTCAAAAGGTTATTATATTGTTGCTACAGTGAATTGCTACAGTAACTTGACTTCGAAAATTTTGAGTTTTGAAGATTCTGTTTTGTGCGACGTAGCCTGCGACGTAGGCTGCGACGTAAGAGTTTTGCGACGTAAAGGGTTACGTCGCTAAGGTCAACAGTGCTAAGTCAATAGCGACGTAGGGTGCTACGTCGCTTATGCGACGTAGGTTTGTTTTTGCGACGTTAAGGTCTGCGTCGCTATGTGCGACGTTCGCAAGTCAATGCGACGTAATAGGCTGCGTCGCTATATGCGACGTGGGGGTATAGTGCGACGTAGGTCGCTGCGTCGCTATATGCGACGTTGAGAATATAGTGCGACGTAGGTCGCTACGTCGCATCTGCTCCAGACCAAATGCGACGTACGGGGTCTGATCGGAGTTTCAACTCCAAAAACGCGTTTTCCGGCCATCGATCGGCCTAATATTTTTACCCAACCCATTTTAGGACATTACAAGGTTATACAAACAACTAGCAAGTTATAAATCTTAAAAACGAGAGTTTTCGGAGTTGTGTCGGAAACTTACAAATCGCCGAAACGAAATTCCGGAAAGATAGAAGTGTAGATCGTCACGAGGTGGTCGTTTATTGTAAAGGGGCTTGAAGATCCGAGGTCGTTTGAGGTGTTTATTTTGCGATTTTGATGATTTTTGGTTTGGGTTTTGTTGAGAGAAAATAGAGGGGTGAGAGATAGAGAAAAAGAGAAATGGAAGAAAGTGGGTGGAAGTGGGGGTTAAATCCCCATTTTCGCCCCGCGTTCCCGCTCCGTGCGGTGTTCGTTTGCTCCGTCGTTAAAACGTTAAATAATTATTTTATATATTAGTTGTTACTTTTAAAAATACAATTTATTACGTTAAATTTTATTTAAATATTTTACTAACCACTTAATATTTGAATTATAAAAGGTAAGTTAATTTGTTTGCGCGTTTTACATTTTAAGTTGTGTAACTTTCTGATTGTACGATACGAATGAATACGTAATATTATAATAATAATATTTTTGACATAATAGCGTTATTTAATAAAATTGATCACCAACGTCCGTATTTATTGTATCAAAATTCATTCGATTTAAAGCTCGTGCGATTTAAACAAACCGCACAATTGTAGATATATATTCAACAATATATATAATAATTGATACATTAATTAGCCTAACACAGAACTAATTACATGTATTAAAACTTGATTAGGCACTAAACTATAGTCCTAAATTGACGGTTGTCACATTCTCCCCCTGTTAGAAGAATTTCGTCCCGAAATTTATGTTGTAGTCGTGTTTGATGTGGAGTCAGTGAAGAGTTGAGGATACTTGAGTCGCATTTGGTCTTCCCGTTCCCAGGTAAATTCCGGACCACGTCGCGAATTCCACCTAACCTTGACAATGGGAATACGACTTTGTTTAAGTTGTTTGACCTCACGGTCCATGATTTCAGCGGGTTCCTCAACAAAGTGAAGTTTCTCGTCAACTCGAATTTCATCGAGTGGAATGATAAGTGCTTCATCAGACAGACACTTCTTCAGATTTGAAACATGAAAAGTGGGATGTACGCTGCTGAGTTCAGATGGCAGCTGCAATCGATAAGCCACTGGACCAATCCTTTCGAGGATCTCGAATGGTCCAATGTATCTGGGATTCAACTTCCCTCGTTTGCCAAATCGGATGACGCCTTTCCAAGGCGATACTTTGAGTAGAACTCGATCCCCAACCTGGAACTCGAGTGGTTTGCGTCTCACGTCAGCATAACTTTTCTGACGATCACGCGCGGCTTTGAGCTTGTTCTGAATTTCAACGATTCTCTCGGTCGTCTCGTGAATGATTTCTGGACCTGTGAGTTGGCTATCCCCAACTTCGGTCCAACAGATAGGTGAACGGCACTTACGACCGTACAGTGCCTCGAAGGGAGCAGCCTTGATGCTGGTATGATAACTGTTGTTGTACGAGAACTCGCACAATGGTAGATGTTTTTCCCAGTTTACACCGAAGTCTACTACGCAGGCCCGTAGCATGTCTTCCAGTGTTTGAATGGTTCGTTCACTTTGGCCGTCGGTTTGAGGATGGTATGCGGTACTCATATCAAGTCGAGTACCCAGAGATTTTTGAAGTGATTGCCAAAATTGTGAAGTGAAACGACTATCTCTATCGGAGATAATTGAAATTGGAACACCGTGTTTGGTCACGATTTCCTTTAGATAAATGTTGGTGAGGCGTTCCATTTTGTCGGATTCCTTGATTGCCAGGAAGTGAGCAGATTTGGTGAGACGATCCACGATCACCCAAATGGTATCGCAACCGTTCGAGGATCGAGGTAGTTTGGTTATGAAGTCCATGGCAATTTGTTCCCATTTCCATTCAGGGAGACTGGGTTGTTGAAGTAAACCAGAAGGTTTTTGATATTCGATTTTGACTTTGGAGCAAGTAAGGCACTTGCTGACATAGGTGGCGATTTCAGCTTTCATGTTCGGCCACCAGTAGAAGTCCTTGATACCGTGGTACATTTTATCAGATCCCGGATGGATAGAGTATTTGGACTTGTGAGCTTCATCCATCACCAAGTCTCGTAGGTTCCCAAATTTAGGCAACCAGATTCGGTTTGAGAAATACCTAATCCCGTTAGGTTTGACTTCGAATTGTTTATCCATGCCTCGCAAGGCTTCATCTTTGACATTCTCGGGTTTTAAGGCTTCGAGTTGAGCAGTGAGAATTTGAATGTTTAAATTGTTGTGAATGGTCATACTGAGGGCTCGAACCCGAAGTGGTTTCACTCGCTCTTTTCGACTGAGGGCGTCAGCAACAACATTTGCTTTGCCTGGATGATATTTGAGTTCACAGTCGTAATCGGTAAGCAACTCGACCCATCGACGTTGCCTCATGTTGAGATCCTTCTGATCGAATATGTGTTGAAGGCTTTTATGGTCGGTAAAGATTGTACATCTGGTACCATAAAGGTAATGTCTCCAGATTTTGAGGGCAAAAACGACAGCTCCTAGCTCGAGGTCGTGGGTGGTGTAATTCTTTTCATGAATCTTGAGCTGTCGGGAAGCATAAGCTATGACTTTGTCTCGTTGCATAAGCACACAACCGAGACCTAGATGTGAAGCATCGCAGTATACCACGAAGTCATCAGTGCCTTCGGGTAATGAGAGGATAGGAGCACTGCAAAGCTTTTGCTTTAAGAGTTGAAATGCCGACTCTTGTTTCTCAGTCCAGTCAAACTTTTTGTCTTTCTGGGTCAGAGTCGTGAGTGGTATGGCTATCTTGGAGAAATTTTCAATGAATCTTCGATAGTACCCGGCAAGTCCCAAAAACTGCCGTACTTCGGTTGGAGTGGTTGGCGATTGCCAATCTTTGATAGCCTCGATTTTTGACGGGTCAACGTGAATCCCCTGACTGTCAATCACGTGACCAAGGAATTGAACGGTTTTGATCCAGAACTCACACTTAGAGAACTTGGCATAGAGCTCCTCGTGTTTAAGCAGTTCAAGGATGGTTTTGAGATGTTGCTCGTGTTCTTCTTTGTTTCGTGAATATATAAGGATGTCGTCGATGAAGACAATGACAAATTTGTCAAGATAAGGCTTGCACACCCGATTCATAAGATCCATGAATACCGCCGGTGCATTGGTTAGGCCGAATGGCATCACTTGGAATTCGTAATGCCCGTAACGGGTTCTGAAAGCGGTTTTTGGAATATCGGCATCGCGAACACGCAATTGATGATAACCGGATCGGAGATCAATCTTTGAATAACAACTCGACCCTTGCAGTTGGTCGAACAAATCATCGATTCGAGGAAGTGGATACCGGTTCTTGACAGTTAACTTGTTCAACTCTCGATAGTCGATACACATTCGAAAGGAACCATCTTTCTTCTTAACGAATAGGACCGGAGCTCCCCAAGGTGAAGAACTCGGCCTGATAAACCCTCGTTCCAGGAGTTCCTGTAACTGGGTGGACAACTCCTGAAGTTCGGATGGAGCTAAACGGTATGGTGCTCGGGCCACAGGCGCAGCACCTGGTACAAGATCGATTGAGAACTCAACCTGTCTTGGTGGTGGTAGACCAGGTAGTTCTTCAGGAAAGACTTCTGGAAAGTCTCGAACAATTGGAACATCCTCAAGTCGCTTCTCCTCCGACTTTTTCTCCATGATGTGCGCGAGGATTGCAGGATAACCCTTTCTCAGAAATTTTCGGGTTTTTAAACAAGATATGAGGTTGAGCCTCGTCCCTCCGGTCTCCCCCTGTATGACTAGGGTTCTACCGACAGTGAGAGGTATGCGAACAATTTTGTCATAGCAGATGATTTCGGCGCGATGTTTGGATAACCAGTCCATGCCTACGATGACATCGAAACTTCCTATCTCAATAGGCATAAGATCTATGGGGAAGGTTTCGTCGGCTAGATTTAAAGTGCAATTAGGTATCACACTATCGGTTTCTATCAGCTTGCCATTTGCTAGCTCTACGGTGTACTTAACGTCTAAAGCAACAGGTGAAATGTCAAGTAGAGGGCAAAATTCATCGGAAATAAAACTCCTATCGGCACCAGTATCAAACAGAATGGAAGCAGTTAAATTGTTGAGGAGGAACATACCCGTGACCACATTCGGGTCTAGACGGGCGTCTCCGGAGTTGATCACGAAAGCGGTACTTTTGGCGTTGTTGTTGTTGCGGGAGTTGTTGTTGTTGTTGCCCTTATTCTTCAACTTTGGGCAAGAATCCCTGAAGTGTCCTGGGTTTCCACATTCGTAGCAGGACTTAGGTTGTCGGGTATTTCTGTCAGAGGGGTTGTTGTTGGATTTGGGAGCTCGGCAATCTTTAGTCAAATGCCCTTGCCTCCTGCAGTTGTTGCAAGGAGTACCGCACTGACCAAAATGGTGGTAGTTACACTTGGGACAATAAGGTCTGTCCCCGGTGTAGTTGCGGGTGGTTTCAGAGTTGGAGGTGTAGACTTGGATGGCGTTGTTTTTCTTGCTTGGGTTGTGGTGGTGTTCAGTGGATTTGCGTTTGTTGGAGGATGAGGTGTTGGAGGTCTCACGGCTGACAACTAGGGCCATGAGTTCGTGGGCCAATCGAATGGCACTCTCAGTAGTGGTTGGTTTGGATGAGGCGACGTTTCCCTGGATGTTCTCGGGGAGTCCACGAATGTATTTCTTAATGCCCTTACTTTCTGGTTCGACCAAACCCGGGCATAATAAGGCAAACTGCTGAAACTTGGTGGTATAATCAGCGACATCATTTCCCTGCACTTCCAGATGCCAGAATTCTTCTTCCAGCCTATGCAATTCTTCTTCAGGACAGTACTTTTCTGTCAGCTTCTTCTTCAGTTCGGCCCAAGGAAGTCGGTTTGCAACCTCAAGGCCTACAGAGTTTGCGTGGGTTTTCCACCACGTGGATGCACCTTCCTGAAAGGTGTAAACAGCGAATTTGACCTTGTTGTTCTCAGTGCAGTCGCAGAGACTGAAAACAGATTCCATGCGCTCAATCCAACGGATCAAATCAATGGCACCTTCCGTGCCCTTGAAGTATAGTGGTTTACAGCTAAGGAAATCCTTATAGGAGCAGGGTTTGGGTGGTGGAGTATTGGTTGCGGTGTCCTCACTACCAGGTGGTGTTCGGGTAGTCAAGGCTTCAGTCACACTGCGGGCAATTATTCCCGCGATCTCAGCTTCGCTAAGGGTAATTTGACGACGTGGAGGCATGATGCTGAGTAAGAAAGAACAAGGAAATGAAATAAGATACTAGTCCGAGTATGATGAACTAGTGGTGTGTTTGTCATTCCGAGACAAAACGTTTGAAAGAAAGAGGCCTATATTCATATAATATAATATAGCCTAAAGTTGTAATGAGGTCTATTCATGTATATATATGTATATTACATAATAACCTATTAAGTGTCTAGCACAGAAGTGTTTTGAGTCCCGTTTCTCTCGAGGTCAGAGTCAACTAATGCATTCCTGTTCAACATAACTCTTTCAGATTTCACATCATCTTTCTTTAATTGTACATAGTTGATCAGGCTATGTTAAATTAAAGTCGTATGATGTAATCCCTGAACTAGTCATAACTAATAAGGAATACTGCCTAACGGTCATAGTCTAGGCCCACTAAATGCAACCTAGTTCACTATAACCTTAGGCTCTGATACCAATCTGTGACACCCCCAAATTTAATGATTTGCGGAAGCTTGATTTGGGTGCCACTAATCCGTATACAAAGCACAAAGATAATAATGAACGACCACTATATGCGTCGTGTTAAACTTGTATTAATAAAGTGAACGTTTACATCAAAAATAATATTGCACTAGCTCGGTTCCTGAAATTGAGAGATTTCATGGCATAATTACTTTTACAAAATATAATAATGCAGTCCAATCTCTAATTGTATGTATGCTGACTCGAGCTAGAAATCCCTGCTTGTGCAGTCAACCTACTGCTGGGTACCTGTGATATATACTAAAATGGGTCAGCGAAAACGCTGGTGAGCTCACAGGTTTGTATGTCAAGGTATAATTGTCAGAACCGCAAGATTTATAATGAATTTAAAATGCACTTAAGCAAAATAAAAGTTATACTGTCCATGAGCACATAGTCTGAGCTTAACTGATTTGTCAGGCCCAATTAAGGAAACCTAACATGATTTGCCTCCTACGAGTGCCTAATCAACACTCGTCTTCCCAAATGCTAATACATCCGTTTGACCGATTAGTGCGTGCTAACCCGGATGAGGATTGTCAATCCCATATGATATCATATACTAACATTCACGCTATAAAATACTAGAGACTATGCTTATGGAGGACTTTAAATTGATTAGCTTGAAACTCATGTAGTATTTGAAGTTTGTCACTTGCGTTCTACTTGTAAAACAAAATCGAGTAGTAATATCACACCCCTAGTTGTAAAGCAGTGAAAATGGGGCTATGAAACTCACCTGATTCCTGATGTGTTTAACTTAATAAACTTGAAGTAATTAGCAGTGTGTTGGTGTCCAAAGACTTGAAACCTGAATGTGTCCACGACACTTGAATTGTTATTAATTGTATTGGTATCTCGAAAGACTACCATTGAAATTGTTTGTCTAACTTAATGTCCAAATTTCCCCGATTTGGTTGATTGTATTGTTACAAGTTACTACGACTTGTTTGATTTAAATTGATACAAGTTACAACGACTTGTTTGAATAAATTGATACAAGTTACAACGACTTGTTTGATTTTGAAGTATGTTTTGAAAACGCGTACGGCCCGTTGGTGACGGTTGTAACAATAGTTCAAAAGGTTATTATATTGTTGCTACAGTGAATTGCTACAGTAACTTGACTTCGAAAATTTTGAGTTTTGAAGATTCTGTTTTGTGCGACGTAGCCTGCGACGTAGGCTGCGACGTAAGAGTTTTGCGACGTAAAGGGTTACGTCGCTAAGGTCAACAGTGCTAAGTCAATAGCGACGTAGGGTGCTACGTCGCTTATGCGACGTAGGTTTGTTTTTGCGACGTTAAGGTCTGCGTCGCTATGTGCGACGTTCGCAAGTCAATGCGACGTAATAGGCTGCGTCGCTATATGCGACGTGGGGGTATAGTGCGACGTAGGTCGCTGCGTCGCTATATGCGACGTTGAGAATATAGTGCGACGTAGGTCGCTACGTCGCATCTGCTCCAGACCAAATGCGACGTACGGGGTCTGATCGGAGTTTCAACTCCAAAAACGCGTTTTCCGGCCATCGATCGGCCTAATATTTTTACCCAACCCATTTTAGGACATTACAAGGTTATACAAACAACTAGCAAGTTATAAATCTTAAAAACGAGAGTTTTCGGAGTTGTGTCGGAAACTTACAAATCGCCGAAACGAAATTTCGGAAAGATAGAAGTGTAGATCGTCACGAGGTGGTCGTTTATTGTAAAGGGGCTTGAAGATCCGAGGTCGTTTGAGGTGTTTATTTTGCGATTTTGATGATTTTTGGTTTGGGTTTTGTTGAGAGAAAATAGAGGGGTGAGAGATAGAGAAAAAGAGAAATGGAAGAAAGTGGGTGGAAGTGGGGGTTAAATCCCCATTTTCGCCCCGCGTTCCCGCTCCGTGCGGTGTTCGTTTGCTCCGTCGTTAAAACGTTAAATAATTATTTTATATATTAGTTGTTACTTTTAAAAATACAATTTATTACGTTAAATTTTATTTAAATATTTTACTAACCACTTAATATTTGAATTATAAAAGGTAAGTTAATTTGTTTGCGCGTTTTACATTTTAAGTTGTGTAACTTTCTGATTGTACGATACGAATGAATACGTAATATTATAATAATAATATTTTTGACATAATAGCGTTATTTAATAAAATTGATCACCAACGTCCGTATTTATTGTATCAAAATTCATTCGATTTAAAGCTCGTGCGATTTAAACAAACCGCACAATTGTAGATATATATTCAACAATATATATAATAATTGATACATTAATTAGCCTAACACAGAACTAATTACATGTATTAAAACTTGATTAGGCACTAAACTATAGTCCTAAATTGACGGTTGTCACAGTATGAGCTGGTAATTGTCACAGATGTACATGTATAAAAGTAGTAATACATAACATCAACATGGAAAATGACAATTAATGTGAGTCGAGATAACAAAGGATATCTGATAGATAAAGTGAGTTCAAAAGTTACATCCTACCGAGATAATACAAAAGGTGTCGGGAATGGTTACATCCTACTAGTTTATAGAGTAGTGCTAGATAGTCCCTAGATTACGAGGTAGATTACAAGACAAAAACTACACTATTCTTAATGTAGATTAATTTGTTCCATAGCGTGCCAAGGCGGTCCACAGTTTCTGCTAGTCGGTTGGTTCATTCTTAGTTACGGTTCCTGGCTTTCGGATTCGTCTTCCGATTCCAGGTTCAGGTCGTGTGGGTGGTAGCGTGCCTCGAGCATGTCCCTGTATCTTTGAGTCGTGGAGCGGTACTTAGTCTCCTCCGTTGATTTCCTGCCCAAACGTTTGATCCATGTTTTGGTCCTACGGGTTAGGTTGGTGGCCACTTTCTTCCAGTAGCGGATCTTATCTTTGATTCGTGTAGGGACAGATCGGTTTGAGATTCTCAATCTTTGTTCATAGTCTATGCACTTACGCTTAAGTGCCCAATTTCGGCCGTCTAGTCCCACAGCCTGATCTCGCACTCTCTCATATTCTTCAATATCGATGCCAGTCATTCCGAAATCCTGATTTTCGTTTCCCTCCAGCATGATTTCTTCTTCTGGTACGATGTCCTCATCGAGATACGTGTACTGGATTTGTTCCCCGTGGACTTGGTCACTATCAGACATGTAGTCGTCCATTTGGGAATTCGTGTCTTTGAGTTCTATAGAAATGACAGAGAGAGGATTTTAGTCCTTGGAAGTACGTTGTTTCAGGGTGTTAGATGTGATTTTCGTAAAATCATTAGAGTGCGCCACAAGGTGGTGTGACGGTAATCAAGTCTGTCATGGTCGGTGCAAACCGCTGAGAGAAATTCGTAAGTGTCACCAGGGAAACGTCGACTATCTCTATAGCGAGTGTATTTACGTGCGAGGCCTATTCACATATATAATAGCCTAGTAGTATAGTCAGCGAGTGAGGCCTATGTATGTATATACTCGTATATCACATAATAGCCTAGCGTATGTCTAGCACATAACAAGTAAGAGTCTCGGTTCTCTCGTGGTCAGAGTCTACTAACGTATTCCTGTTTGACATAACCATTTCAGACCTCACATCATCTTTCCTTAATTGTACATAGTTGATCAGGCTATGTTAAATTAAAGTCGTATGATGTAATTCCTAAACCAATCATGCCTAATAAGGAAATACTGCCTAATGGTCATAGTCTAGGCCCACTAAATGCAACCTAGTTCACTATAACCTTAGGCTCTGATACCAATCTGTAACACCCCCGAAATTCACTGTTTTTGCGGAAGCATACTTGGGTGTTACTAATCAATATACAAAGCACAAGATATACAGCAAACGACCTCTAAATGAGACGTTTTGTAAATTAGTTACATTCCATAGATATAATGTTTGAAAACTTAGTGTTTTCGTATACAAAATGTAGTTTCCCCTAGAGTCCACGCGTATAGCGGGAGATTCTATTACATAATCGTAATCTACAAAAGATAATGCTAAGAATCTCCGTTAATGCAGTTGTGTTGAAATCATGCGACTCTAGCTAAAATCCTGGAGTAATCCTACTCCATCCGGGTACCTGAGAAAACATGCTAAAAAGTGTCAACCAAAAGGTTGGTGAATCTCACAGGTTTGTAAGTAATATCGGCTTTGAACACGAGATTTCATTAGTAGTGCCCGTAGGCGTAAAATCAGCCATTGCAATCCAGCAATCGTAAAATCAGTATTTGCAATCCAGCAAATGTAAATAAATAAGTTTATACCGTTGCCATGAGGCTCATAATCGAAGCTTAACCCGTAAATAATGTGTTTGCTCCCGTGACATGCTCGTAAGTGAGCAAGCATCAGTAACGAATAAGTTGTCACCCGTTTATACGTGTAAATCGGTACGTGGCAGCGCTACTGCCCCGGGTGGGGAGGGTCATTTCCCTAATGGATCCATTAACTACTGTTCGCGCTTAAGTCCATAACTAACGATATATGATGGAGAGACTTCTGTAAATAGTAACAACTCATGCAATTCCGTTTGGTATAGTAAACAGTTTAGTACTTGTGTTCAAGAAAATAAGTAGCATGTATCTCCCCCAATAAGATAAAACAGTAAAAGTGGGGCCGTAAGACTCACCTGAGTCTTTGCAAGTACGTTTATATCAATAAACGAGTAAGTAATATCGACCGTAGGTTCTCCGAACCCGTAACCTTCAAATGCCTAAACATATAAAGTTAAGTAAGTAGATGTCTCGCAAGACCATCTAGGCTAGTTGTTTACACAACTCATTATGTCCAAGTGTTTGTTTAGTAATCCGTTTGTAGTTTGAAGACAAATATGGCCCGTTGGTGACGGTTTGTAATAATGATTCAAAGCGTTATCATTTATAACGCAATTTAGTGTAATTGTAATTGAAAGTATGTTCTATGACGTTTGTTAAGTCGTATGACATAAGTATTTGAAGTTGCGTAAGTTTGACACTTAGTAAAATCTGACTTTTCAAGGTTCTGGTTTGTGCGACGTAGCATGCGACGTAGCATGCGACGTAGGGTGCGACGTAGGGAGGTACGTCGCATGATGCGACCTTCGCAAATCAATGCGACGTAGGTTCGGTTTGCGACGTAAAAGTCTACGTCGCTATGTGCGACGTCCGCAAGTTAATGCGACGTAATAGGCTGCGTCGCTAGTGCGACGTTGGGATTTTTGTGCGACGTAGGCCGCGACGTCGCTAAATGCGACGTTGGCCACATAATGCGACGTTTTGAGCTACGTCGCAGATAGTCCAGCGTCTCTGCGACGTAGCGGTCTGATCGGAATTTGGTGGCCGGAAAATCGGTCGAAAAGCTTCCGTTCGGTCCAAATCTTTTACCCAACCCGTTTTTGGACATTTTAAGCGTATATAAACCATAAAAACGTAAAAATGAGCAAAAACGGAGAGTTTCGGGTTTTGTCGGAAACTTACAAAATGTCGGATCGAAAATCCGAAAAGATAGGAATGTAGATCGTGTGATGGTGAACGTTTTCTTCCAAATGAGAGGTGTGATCCAAGCTCGTTTTGATGTAGTATTTTGTGAAATTGAGTGATGGTGGAGGTTGAAAGTTTGGGAGAAAAAGAAAGAAAATAGAAAAGAAGAGAGAGAGAGTGATGTGGTGAAATGAGAAGAAAAGGAGGAAAATTGGGGGTTTTGATGAAAGCCCCCATTTTCCAGTACGCGCACTGTGCTCCGTGCGGTGTTCGTTTCCCCCGTCGTTTAAACGTTATATTTTTAAAAGATGACGGGAATATTTTAATGAAATACCTTGAAGTTAATTATAAAAACATTCGTCGAAGTATTAAAATTCTTAACTCGCGTTTAATACGTATTCGTTAAATTATTTAAAATGTCATCGCGATATATAGTTAGTGTTTGTTCGCTGTGTATTTTATATAGCAAAATACGTTCTCATTATTTAGGTAAGTTTCTGTCACCAACGTTAAAATAATTGTGTCGGACTCCGTCCGGTTAATTCGTACGATTAATCCAAATCGCGTATGTACACACATATATATATAATTCACCTTATATATATACAAATAGAGTCTGCAATTAGTCCTATTACATACTAATTACAACTAGTTACAAGTAATTAGGCAAAATTAATTATCCTAATTTAGCAGGTGTTACATTGACGGACAAGTTGGGGGTGATTTTGCAGGACTCTTGAGAGCGTGGGACAAGACGTGACCGAATTTGTGGAAAGAGACCATGTTCTCACTTTGTTTATTGGAAAATACATGAGTTGCAAACACCGTGTCTATGGTAAAAGCAATTTTTGCCAACAATTAGGCTTGGAAAGGAATAGTGTAATGCATAGTGATAAAAAAACTCGGTTCTTTGTTGGAGGAAAGCCTGTTTATCACCAAATATTAAGCACAATTTATCATTATATTTATTGTTGCTTTAATTATTGGTGTGGTTTTCTACTATAACGAGCATAACCTAACAGATTTTTAAAGGATGCAAACAATATAGGAATCTCAACAATAAATATAGCATAATTTAGCTGATCATACTTCAAACGAAAACAAAGAAAATAATTACACAAAATAATCTTGCACTTCACTAATAAATGACTTAAATCGCCCATTCGAGACGATAAACATTTGACCATTCTTTTGGTCACAAGTCTTTTATCTATTAATACAATCTTTAAACACATCCGTCACACACATTGTAACATCCCCAAATCGGGCCTAGGAGAAACAGGTATTTCTTGATACTTAATTGTGATATTTAATTGTATTTGTGTTTGATTGTGAAATTTATAGGTAAATAAGCCTCAGGAAATATTGTGACTAGTGAAATATAGTTTGTTTTAAATAAACTTAGGTGACGGTAAAATAAAATAATTTTATCGCAATTGAAACTGAGGTTCCAGACAATAAGTCAAAAAGGGGTATAATATTGCACTGTGAATTAAGTGAGTCGGTTTAAATGAAAGAAAAGGGGCCGACTTATGTTTTGTTTCCCCAAACTTCTTTTGTGTTCTTCATATCTCTCACAAATTTATTCTCAAATCACCATACCAAAAATTGCTAGTGATCATTTGCAAGACTTAAACAAGATTGGAGATTGAATCATAAGCTCATCATTATCATCATCATAATCATCTTCTTGTTCTTTATTTGGTAAGTTTAAACTCTTGTTTGACCTAAATGATGAAATTGCTTGAATGATAGGAAATTGAAGCGTAAATGATAGAATTGATAGTTGTTTGAAGGTGCAATAGCTAAGGGAATGATTATAAACTGATTTGATGATGATTACATGAATAAAATTGATAGATTTCTTGAGTTTTTGAGTTTGAATGTGAATAATTAGGTTATAGATGAATTCGATTGAATTATTGTGATATGAAGCTTGAATCATTGTTATATGATGTTAGTATATGATATTGTGACCAAAGATAGGTAAAAGTTTGAGTTAAAACTGAGTTTGGTTGATTTTGGTGAATTTTGTTCGAAGTTGAGTTGTGCAGGAAACCTGCAAAGTTCGCACAGGTCTGAAGTGGGAATCCGGACGGATTCAATTGAATCCGGACGTATTCCCGGGAATACGGCGTATTCCTCTCCATATTCAGGAACGTATTCCTTAGTTTGAGTTCTGTCTTGAAAAGTGGTCGGGAATACGGACGTATTCATCTGAATCCGCCGGATTCAAGTGAATACGGGCGTATTCCCAGGAATCCGGGCGGATTCCCTGAGCTGAATGAAATGATTTTTTTAACTTGAACTTAATGTTGTAGTTTAGCTTGTATAATGTGTTTATATCTCTTCATAACTGTTTAATTGCTAGTATTAAGTTATGAATAATGTGATATAAAGATTGACTTGAAATTATTTTATATTTCAGATCCGACTACAACTCAATAAAATTAGATCTTTGAGTGGAGCTTGAAACGAGACAGGTGAGTGACTGGTTCTCACAATTTAAATTGGTGTTAACAATTTAGTTACATCAATTTTAAGTAGATTGATATTATTGATTTATTGATAAGTTGATTGCGGATAAATGATTGATTGCTAGTGACTCATTCCATGATAGGTTGGAATGATAGGGGTCAATTTCGGTTGGGTTTAGTTGCTATAGGTTAATCTTATGGTATTGATGAACATTCGTTGTGAATTCATCCATATTGATTAAAGATAGCATTGAACTATCGGTAAAATCTCTGTATGGGCCTGCAGTGGATTATAAGTGTTCTTGGTGGGCCATCCGCGGGCTGAGGGTACCTCAAGAACCACCGATCCTCTAATTTGATTGTTACTATTAGTTGATTGTTGTGAATTGATTGTTTATGCTAAGTTAGATTGTTGGAATCGTTATTCACTTAGCTTCGTGCTAATCCCCCACCTCACTTTTGCAGGTTAAGTTTGCTTATGCTCGGTTGAGAGGTTTTGGGTGAAATGTTTGACAAGCTAGGCAACTCTTGATTACTTTTAGTTTGGCGTTAAACGTTTGTATAAATAACACCACTAGATTATGGGTTTGTAACAAAATAACTTAATGATAGTATGTGTAATAACTAACCTTTGATATTATGTTATATGTAAAGGTTGTTAAATGGGATAACGCTTCCAGGTTGTTTAAAAAAAATGTCTTAAAATATGGGGTGTTATAAGTTGGTATCAGAGCAAAGTTTAGGGGAATGAACATTCTAGGTGTTCATACCTAAACTTAGTCCCGTTGGTCAAACATTTCATGTCATGGGGATTAGTTAGGAAGGGAAATTTGATTAGTTTGTTAGTACTAATGATTAACGAATTTTGAGATATGATGTGATTTCAGATATGGCGGATAATGAGCAACCTGTCTATACTCTTAACAATGCCTCTCAAATTGTTGCACCACCACCAGAAAGTCAGGAGCATAATGGAATATCTAATCCAAGAGGCTTGTGGAAACAGAAACTGATCAAGAGTACATTATGAGATTAGAGAGTCGAGTGTTGGAATTACAGAATGAACAGGCTGGATCTTCTCGACAGCCTATTCTTAATCAGCCGCATGTTATAACTACTGCTCCTCCTGTTGTATCTTCTGAGCGAATTCCAGTATCTATACCTTCTGTTTCTCAGCAGCGGCAACAAGGTTATAGTTATCAAACTACTGTACCTTTTTCTTCTTCCGGTTTTCCTAATTATCCGATACATGCGATTCCTCCATTTCAGCAGTTAAAAGTGGGTTGTTCACTTAAATCTTTTATGTCCACCAATCCTTCTTCATTCTCTGGGAGTACTAATCCTACGGATACTTTGGATTGGTTACGTGATGTGGAGCGAAAATTGGAAGTTTGTCATTGTGAAGAGAAGGATAAAGTACCATAAGCGGTTCAGCTGTTAAAGGGTCAAGCAATATCATGGTGGGATGCTATAACTGCTCCATTGACATCGGAACAAATCAAAATGATTAGATGGTCAGACTTTCATGCTGAAGTTTGTAAACAATTCTGTTCAGAGTACAATTTATCGCGTATCAGACAAGAGTTTCTCGACTTACAAAAGACGGATCAAATGTCGATTGAAGAGCTTATTAAGCAATTTTCTGATAAATTGCGATTTGTGAGACAGTGGGTTCCAACTGATAGAACTCAGATTGACCATTTTGTGAAGACTTTACCTCCAGATTACCGTACTTCAGTGAGATTAGCTAGTTCTCTTTCACAAGCATACGATTATGCTCGTTCGGTGGATGGTGATATCCAAGCTAAAAGGGTAATGAATAAAGAAAGGTATTCACAGAAACAAAAAGGAGATTCGTCTAGTAAACAAAAGGGGCAAGGTAGTCAGCAGAATCGGAGGTTTAATCCAATGGATAGTAATTACTGTAACAAATGTCGGGCTAGACATAATGGTCCTTGTACTCCCCAAACATCAAGATGCGTTAAATGTGGAATTTTTGGGCACGCCGCCAAGGATTGTACGTTTCCTAATAGCGTGTGTTGGAATTGTCACAAAGAGGGGCATCGAGCTGGAGATTGTACAGAGGCTAAGAGACAGAGTATGGGTATGGCTAAGGGTTCCTCATCCTCCAGCCAAAAGAGGAAAATTCCACCAGTAGCTGCTAGTCGAGCTTTTCAAATGACAGTGGATGAAGCTGTCACTACTGAGGATGTTATAACGGGTACATTTCTCATAAATTCTGTACCAGCTCGCGTATTATTTGATTCTGGTGCCAATTGCTCGTTTATATCTGTGAAATTTTGTGATAGACTGAAATTGATTCCCTCTTTGATTGTAAAACCTTTAGAAGTTGAAATTGCTGATGGTAAGGTAGAACCTGTTACCACATCGGTAACTGAAGCTAGTATACTAATAGAGGGTCATAACTTTCTGATTTCATTTCTGTTAATGCCAATTCCGAGTTTCGATGCGGTTATCGGTATGGATTGGTTGAGCTTAAATAAAGCTAATATTGATTGTCATAGAAAGATTATAAAAATTTCCGTCTCTGATGAGTCTCACGTCGTGGCTCGCGGGGAACGGGAAAGGGGTAACATTCCGTTGATTTCTGTGATGAAGGCTAGAAAGTCTCTAGCTAAGGGCTGTGATTTTTATTTGTGTTATGCGGTTGATACTAAATTAGAAAAGAAATCCATTTCCGATATCCGGGTGGTTTCTGAATACCCGGAGGTGTTCCCTGATGAATTGCCTGGTTTACCTCCTGTAAGAGAAGTAGAATATCAGATTGAATTGATTCCTGGTTCGACTCCGGTAGCTAAGTCTCCTTATAGATTAGCTCCAGCTGAAATTCGTGAAATGATGGGTCAGATTCAGGAATTGTTAGATAAAGGGTTTATAAGGCCGAGTTCTTCCCCGTGGGGTGCTCCGGTATTGTTTGTGAAAAAGAAAGATGGTACTTTACGTATGTGTATCGATTATCGGGAACTTAATAAAAGAACAGTAAAAAATAAATACCCTTTGCCCAGAATCGATGAACTCTTTGACCAGTTGCAAGGATCATCTTACTTTTCTAAGATTGATTTGAGATCCGGTTATCACCAGGTGCGAGTACGTGAGGAAGATGTTCCTAAAACTGCTTTTCGCACCAGGTACAAACATTATGAGTTTTTAGTCATGCCTTTTGGATTGACTAATGCCCCTGCTATTTTCATGGACTTAATGAATCGAATATGTCGACCCTTTCTAGACAAGTTTGTGATTGTGTTTATCGACGATATATTGATTTATTCTAAGTCAGAATTTGAACATGAACGTCATTTGAGGTTGATTCTGGAAATTCTGAAAAGAGAACACCTTTATGCTAAATTTTCTAAATGTGAATTCTGGCTTCGAGAGGTGCAATTTCTTGGTCATATTATTTGTAATGATGGAGTTAAAGTAGATCCTTCTAAAGTAGAAGCTGTTATGAATTGGAATGCTCCTAAATCCCATTCTGAGATAAAAGTTTCCTTGGTTTAGCTGGGTATTATCGGAAATTTATCCAAGATTTTTCTAAGATTGCTGGTCCGTTAACTCGATTGACTAGGAAAGATGTTAAGTTTCAGTGGAGTGATCAACAAGAATCCTCTTTTCAGACTCTTAAGCAGTTGTTGTGTCAGGCTCCAGTGTTAGCACTTCCTGATGGTTCTGATGGTTTTGTGGTTTATTGCGATGCTTCTCATGCTGGGTTGGTGCAGTTTTAATGCAACATGATCGTGTTATTGCGTATGCTTCTCGCCAACTTAAAACTCATGAAAGAAATTATCCTACACACGATTTGGAGCTTGCAGCTGTGGTGTTCGCGCTAAAAATCTGGAGACATTATTTATACGGTACCAAATGCATTGTATGTACAGATCATAAAAGCCTCCAGTTCATGTTTTCTCAGAAAGAGCTTAATATGAGACAGCGCCGATGGTTGGAATTGATTAAGGATTATGATTGTGAAATCCGATATCATCCAGGTAAAGCTAATGTAGTAGCCGATGCTTTAAGTCGAAAGGTATCTTCTAATCGAGTCTACTTTATGCGCTTGGAAATATCTTCTGATTTGATTTTTCAGTTGAAAGCTGCACAGTTAGAAGCGTTGTTAGATCAGAATTTAAAATCCGAGATTTTGTTGAAAAGGAAAGATTTATTGGTAGATGATTCCCGTGGATTGAAAACTTTTCAGTCTCGGGTTTGGGTTCCATTGATTGGGGGACTCCGGGATTTGATATTGACTGAGGCACACAAATCGAGGTTATCAGTACATCCAGGGAGTACAAAAATGTACAATGATTTAAAACCATTATATTGGTGGCCAACGATGAAAAATGATGTTGCTAGGATGGTTGAAACTTGCCATATTTGTTCCCAAGTAAAAGCAGAGCATCAGAAACCTTACGGTACGTTAAAACAGCTGGACATTCCGGAGTGGAAGTGGGAACATATTACTATGGATTTCGTTACTAAGTTACCTCGTACTTTGAAGGGTAATAATATGATTTGGGTTATTGTAGATCGTTTGACTAAAAGTGCCCATTTTCTTGCCACCAGCGAAACTGCTTCTTTGACGCGGTTATCTCTTTTGTATATTAAAGAGATTGTTGTAAGACATGGTATTCCTTTATCTATTGTGTCCGATCGAGATTCCCGATTTGTTTCTGGTTTTTGGCAAAGTTTGCAGCGTGAGTTAGGTACCCGAATTAATCTCAGTACAGCTTACAATCCTCAGACAGACGGACAGTCAGAACGTACTATTCAAACGCTAGAGGATATGTTAAGAGCTTGTGTACTTGAGTATGGCGGTTCTTGGGATTCACACTTACCTTTGATAGAGTTTGCGTATAACAACTCTTATCATTCTAGTATTGGTATGCCACCGTACGAAATGTTGTATGGCCGTCGTTGTCGAACTCCTACATGTTGGTTAGAGGCAGGAGAAAAGCAGTTTGCGGGCCCCGATATAGTTAAGATTACAGCTGATCAGGTTAAGATTGCACGTGAGAAATTGAAAGCAGCTAGGGATAGGCAGAAACAGTATGCTGATCCACGTAGACGACCCGTTGCTTTTGTTGAAAGTGAACTTGTATATTTGAAGGTTTCTCCGTGGAAGGGTGTTATTAGATTTGGTAAGCGTGGAAAGTTAGCTCCCCGTTATATTGGTCCATTTAAAGTTCGGCAAGTAATTAATGACCAATCGGTTTCTTTGGAACTTCCGCCTGAATTAGCTGGTATTCATGATACATTTAATGTCTGTTATTTAAGAAAGTGCAATGTGGAGGATCAATCCCAAATCCTTCCTTTGCAAGATCTTAGAGTTGACCCAAGTAAGAAACTGGTGGAGGAACCTGTTGAACTGTTAGATAGAAAAGTTACAAAATTGCGTAGAAAAGAAATTCCTATGGTATTAGTTAAATGGAAGCATAGCTTGGGAGCGGATCTTACATGGGAAACCGAGGAGAGTATGAGAACTAGATATCCTAGTTTGTTTATGTCTAGTGAGATTTCGGGGACGAAATCTTCTTAAGGAGGGAAGATTTGTAACATCCCCAAATCAAACCTAGGAGAAACAGGTATTTCTTGATACTTAATTGTGATATTTAATTGTATTTGTGTTTGATTGTGAAATTTATAGGTAAATAAGCCTCAGGAAATATTGTGACTAGTGAAATATAGTTTGTTTTAAATAAACTTAGGTGACGGTAAAATAAAATAATTTTATCGCAATTGAAACTGAGGTTCCAGACAATAGGTCAAAAAGGGGTATAATATTGCACTGTGAATTAAGTGAGTCGGTTTAAATGAAAAAAAAGGGGCCGACTTATGTTTTGTTTCCCCAAACTTCTTTTGTGTTCTTCATATCTCTCACAAATTTATTCTCAAATCACCATACCAAAAATTGCTAGTGATCATTTGCAAGACTTAAACAAGATTGGAGATTGAATCATAAGCTCATCATTATCATCATCATAATCATCTTCTTGTTCTTTATTTGGTAAGTTTAAACTCTTGTTTGACCTAAATGATGAAATTGCTTGAATGATAGGAAATTGAAGCGTAAATGATAGAATTGATAGTTGTTTGAAGGTGCAATAGCTAAGAGAATGATTATAAACTGATTTGATGATGATTACATGAATAAAATTGATAGATTTCTTGAGTTTTTGAGTTTGAATGTGAATAATTAGGTTATAGATGAATTCGATTGAATTATTGTGATATGAAGCTTGAATCATTGTTATATGATGTTAGTATATGATATTGTGACCAAAGATAGGTAAAAGTTTGAGTTAAAACTGAGTTTGATTGATTTTGGTGAATTTTGTTCGAAGTTGAGTTGTGCAGGAAACCTGCAAATTTCGCACAGGTCTGAAGTGGGAATCCGGACGGATTCAATTGAATCCGGACGTATTCCCGGGAATACGGCGTATTCCTCTCCATATTCAGGAACGTATTCCTTAGTTTGAGTTCTGTCTTGAAAAGTGGTCGGGAATACGGACGTATTCATCTGAATCCGCCGGATTCAAGTGAATACGGGCGTATTCCCAGGAATCCGGGCGGATTTCCTGAGCTGAATGAAATGATTTTTTTAACTTGAACTTAATGTTGTAGTTTAGCTTGTATAATGTGTTTATATCTCTTCATAACTGTTTAATTGCTAGTATTAAGTTATGAATAATGTGATATAAAGATTGACTTGAAATTATTTTATATTTCAGATCCGACTACAACTCAATAAAATTAGATCTTTGAGTGGAGCTTGAAACGAGACAGGTGAGTGACTGGTTCTCACAATTTAAATTGGTGTTAACAATTTAGTTACATCAATTTTAAGTAGATTGATATTATTGATTTATTGATAAGTTGATTGCGGATAAATGATTGATTGCTAGTGACTCATTCCATGATAGGTTGGAATGATAGGGGTCAATTTCGGTTGGGTTTAGTTGCTATAGGTTAATCTTATGGTATTGATGAACATTCGTTGTGAATTCGTCCATATTGATTAAAGATAGCATTGAACTATCGGTAAAATCTCTGTATGGGCCTGCAGTGGATTATAAGTGTTCTTGGTGGGCCATCCGCGGGCTGAGGGTACCTCAAGAACCACCGATCCTCTAATTTGATTGTTACTATTAGTTGATTGTTGTGAATTGATTGTTTATGCTAAGTTAGATTGTTGGAATCGTTATTCACTTAGCTTCGTGCTAATCCCCCACCTCACTTTTGCAGGTTAAGTTTGCTTATGCTCGGTTGAGAGGTTTTGGGTGAAATGTTTGACAAGCTGGGCAACTCTTGATTACTTTTAGTTTGGCGTTAAACGTTTGTATAAATAACACCACTAGATTATGGGTTTGTAACAAAATAACTTAATGATAGTATGTGTAATAACTAACCTTTGATATTATGTTATATGTAAAGGTTGTTAAATGGGATAACGCTTCCAGGTTGTTTAAAAAAAAATGTCTTAAAATATGGGGTGTTATACACATACTCATATCATTCGAATTATATTTTACATCTTGCATCATATGATAAAGAGAACTTACTAATTAACGGTTTCTTACATTGAAAATACAACTTAGTTCCGACGTACATATGATGCAATTTAAATTACTTTTGATGGACAATTTCACGAATTTTACGGGTCCTACACCGTCATTGTGCGGCTACTATGTTTAGTTTCATATTTTCCTTACTCACGCGTAACATCAATTAAACTACTGTGCATAACTATTTTTAAAACATGCTAATTACAGTAAATCATTGAAGAGCCCCGCAAATTTTGCGGGTTCTAAACTAGTAGTTATGATAAACAAAATTACATAAATACCACTTGTATAATTCTTTATCATTTATTGGTATGTCAATTTACATCTTAAAATTTCAGCTATTTTGTCAAACATGTAAGGGAAACAAAAATTCAGAATTCAACTTCAAATATAATTTACAGCTAGAGTTTCCAACAATAAGCTTAGATCATTTCCATCGGTGACTAAAACTGACTAAAATCGACTGGGCCACGTCAGCACCACATCAGCTTTTTCAAAACCTGACTGAAACCGACGGACCCCTGCCATAAGTGACTCGTCACTTTAATTTTTGAGTTCCCATTTACCAATTTATCTTTACTTATATACACACAAAAAGAAGAAAAAAAACGACGAACTTCGGTTTTCCGACGAAACCAACCGACGGGACCAACCGACGAACGGTACCATTGATGTCGGTTGAATCGACGCTCATTGGTTCCAAACCGACGGAACCAATGAGAACCGTCTTATAGCTTCAACCCTCCAACTAACCACTAACTTTTTCAAACATACCATTCCTTTAAACCGTGATATTAATGAAAATTGGGATGAAACGTGGGTCTCAAATCGTTGAGCTTTGTTGTCGAATTCAATTCAGTATTTCAGTTTCAACTTTTAAGGAGTTTGAAATTTTATTTTTAAACTTAGCTGTTCTTTATTTTTAATTTCATAAAATTACACATTATATTTGGTGGAGTAGAATAACATAGTCATCGTAATCATAATGATTGTTATAAAAAAATAAAGTAACCATCGTTGTTGACCGAGTCAATATATGTGAGTATTTTCTGAAAGTGTAGCTTGAGATTTAAACAATTAAAATAGCAAAAAGTAAAAGTTTTGAAAGAAAAAGGTGAAAGTGATTAACCAAATAAAAACTACTCCGTATTATAAAGGAAACAGACGTATCTTGGGAATTCAACATTTAAATCACAGAGCTTTGCACTTTGCAGGACTCTATCTCATATCTGAGTGCCTGAGTGTCACTCGTTGGGTACCTTTTGTCATTTTGCACATCCCATAAATCATGTACTTGGAAAATTACGACTTACGAGTTTTATTGTTTACAAATATTAGAGGGGATTTTAGGGGATTGAACTTTTAGTTTTCATAATCTTAATCTTCTTATCATCGTTTGGTAACAAAATTATAGCAGGGATTATTGAAAAAAAATCCCGGAGAATCCCCTAAAATCCATTTTTTGAGTATCTTTTTCAAGTAGCTTCAAAAAAAATCATCATCTCCAGCTCCTGCTACAATCTCCAGCTCCAACTATTTGTTACTAAACATACCCTAAGATAATACTGACAAAGTCTTAATCAATATGTTCACTTTGAATTTACACAATTTTATGATTTTCACTAACTACGCTTTTATCACTTAGATAATACATCTACTTAGAGCCGGTAATTTCCGACACGACCCGAAACCCGAAACGAAACCGAATCAAAAATAAGCAGGTTGGGTCAAATTTTTTTACTCGCGAACCCGACTACCCGAAACCCGCCAACCTGTTATTTTTTTTGGTCGGGTTTAGGTCACCCAATGAGTTTTTGGGTTGACCCGACAACCCGAATAAATTATAAATGTAGTTAAAAATTTAAATGTTTTATTTTAATTTAATTAATTAAAGTGTTAATAATGTTTTAGTATTAGATTTTAATGAACATACTAGATGACATGATTTTTTGGAATTTTATAAACACTTTTATGTTCATTAACGACAAATTATAAATTAAGAGATTGACCCATATGACCTATTTGACCCGAAATTGTCCCATTAACTAAAAATAACCCGAAAGTATGTTGATCTCATTAAAAAAATGGGTAACCTGGGTTGAGTTAGGTTCCGGGTTGGGTTAAAATACTCAACTCGATTAGAAAATCAGGTCGGTTTAAGTTGACCACTGCTCACCCGCCAACTTGATAACTCGAGCGGGTCAACTCGACCCAACCCAAATTGTCACTCCTATATCTACCCACTACTTTTTTTTGATCAAATGTAACATGAAAGTGAAAATTTATTTAGGACAACTTAAAATAGTAACGCTGAAATTTGTAGTGAGACGGAGGGAGTACATAATTAATAATGCAAGCTATAATTTCTCTTAGGGTGTGTTTGCCGACGGGATTCGAAGGGACTATAAGGGATTGAGATTCTAATTTTAATAATTTTCAGCCTTAATTAATTAAAGGGTTTAGTGCAGGGGAATGCACTCAACTTGTGCACGAAGTCTATTGTATGTACCCATTTTAATTTAGTTCTATTGTGTGTACTTATCCTGGAAATGAGCATATTGTGTGTACTTGACCTGCTACCATTTCCATGTAACCGGTTAACCAACTGCCCAAGCCACATAATGGTACACGTGTAATGCCACGTAACCTGTTTAGTTCTATTACTATGAAGGTTCTCATCTCCACCACCGTAAGCTACTGCAACCTTCCTTTTCCACCGGTCATCTTCTCCGGTTACAACTCCGATGAAGGCTCCGGCAAGAATCATTTGCGCTTGCTCACATTTACATCAACAAATTCAACTGGTATGTTAGACTGCTACCCATCGTTCACTCCATTTCACCAAACCATTTAACATGGATTTCGATAGATTTCGCTTCGAATTCGATTTCAACTCCTTATCAGTATGTGTATGTATATGTTTAATATGGATGATTTTGTTCTAAGGTTTATGGATGTTTATTCTTGCAAGGTTTCGATTCCATGGTGCCCGAGGATCTTTTTCTTAGTTTTAGATTTGGGCAAACAAAAGGATCTTTCGGTAGTCATAAGTTGCTTCATTTTGGTGTTGATTTAGTTAATGTAAATGAATGAGTTTACTGGAAAAGAAGGATGCATACTTAGGTGGAGTATTTCGCCGGAATCTGGACACAGAAGAATGTAGAAGACGACTTTGATTTTGTGGCTAGGAGACGAATCACATTTCTACACGTGGAGCATAAAATAAAAGTCTTTTTAAAACACGATAAAACAAGCCGGACTAAAAATAATTATTTATTATTTAAGTATATGAGGTGGATGCCACGTAAGCATCAAATTGACTTTGGTCAACCGGGTAACCGGCTAGTTGTCCAAGAGGTAAACGAGTACATTAAATAGACCATTTTCTGGGATGGGTACATACAATAGAGCTAAATTTAGATGGGTACATACAATAGACTTCGGGCTATAGTTGAATGCATTTCCCTGCACTAAACCCTTAATTAAAAGCACTGTTTGGTAAAAAAAAAATGAAGATTGTTGAAAAAATAATCCCCCTTAAATCCCCTGAAATAGAAGACAATTCAAGTAGTTTCAGTAATTATTATTTTCAAATAAAAAATCTCTTTAGAACAAGTAAGAATAGTTAATGTGAATAATAAAAATGAAACGGACTGACGACGGTAAATAACTCTTATATAATTATTTTCCAATTATGTTAATATAATCTTTTTGATACGTGAGGTGATAAATACAACAAAAAGGTGATTCATACATTAAAATTATGATATAGTATATTTGTACCGTAAGAAAAGTTATTGTATTGTGTGGTGCATAGGTAAAAAATTTTTTCTTTTCTGGTATATAGCTGTGAACAAAAACCGGGTTGGGCCAAACCCGACCCGACCCGACCCGAAACGGGTACTAGTCAACAAATTGAAATCGGTTAGTAGACCAACCCGACCCGAACCCGACCCGGGCTTTTTAAATAATTCAACCGGGTTAAAACCGGTTTTTCCGGGTTTTCAACCGGTTTTATAACCCGACCCGATTTCAACCTGATTTCGAATTCTAAAAACCCAACCCGGTTATGTACCCAGCGGGTACTCACAAAACCCGAACCGGGTAGGGTCAAACCCGGGTTTGACCGGTCAGGTTTTCGAGTTTGACTCGGGTAGGGTTTAAAAACCGGTTTTTTTTTTCATGCCTATTTGTATATCATGTGCTTGGAAAATGGGCTCTTACAGGAAAATAACTGACGGATTTATTAGCCCACAAGTTATATGGCCCCTGACCCAATAACGATACGCTCGTGTTCGATTGAATAATTTTAAATAAATTATCTATGCTTTAAACTTATAAGAGAAAAGTAAACAAAATTTTAACATACAAGTAGTTAACAATCATAATAACCTGCATATATCCTATAGGGAAAAAAAACATCATATTTTCATTTGCCTATTACCACCATAACTTATCCATAGACAAACATATATTAATTTCAGAATTTTCAAACTAATCAATTATACAACACCACTTAAATTTAAAATAACAATAATTGCTACCAAATCCAGCTTATCAGAATCTTTGTTTTGTTAAACTCATGTGCTTTTTTCGATCTTTTGACTTCACCAACTCAACAAACTTAATCTTCTATAGTTTCCAGAAACGGATAATCAGTGTACCCAACAACAGGATGCGATGTGTAAAACGTCTCCCTGTTATACTTGTTAAAAGGAGCATTAAGTTCAAATCGTTTTGGCAAATCTGGATTTGCCAAAAATAGACGACCATAAGCAACAAGATCCGTCCCATTTTCTGCCACAGCGTTGTTACCATCTTCCAAATCATACCATCCAGCAGAAATAAAAGTCCCTTTGAATACTTTTCTCATTGGCACAAGACTATGATGGGATTTGAGTTTTTCGCCTTCAGATTCCATCCTTGGTTCCACCATATGACAGTAAAGAATATTGTATTTATTCAAAGATTCAGCCATGTAAAGGCCTAAAGCTTCTGGATTCGAGTCGCCTGATTGCATGTAGTTTAAGAATGAGGATAATCTAATCCCAACTTTGTCTGCTCCAATTTCGTTTACAATTGCATCAACTATTTCTAAAGGGAATCTGCAACGATTTTCCATTGAGCCACCATACTTGTCTGTCCTATCATTTACTTCATCTTTCATAAATTGGTCAACAAGATAACCATGAGCCCCATGGATTTCAACTCCATCAAAACCTATAATAAAGAAGACTTTAAAACTTGCAAGAGGCTTGCATAACATATAGTAAGAAGATACTACTATATATATAATGTTTCATAATATATACCAGCTTCAATTGCATTTCTAGCTGCAAGTCTAAAATCGTTAACAATATCAGGGACCTCTTCTGTAGTTAGCTTTCTTGGAGGTGTGATTTCTGTTTGTGTTAATATTTTGTCCGAGGGAGATATCGGGGATTGTCCATTTGGCTGAAAACCTGTTGAATACATAAGGGATATAGCTTTAACAAAAGAAAAACATACAGCATTATGATGTAAAAGATGGTGAACAAAAGAGTATACATACTGGTATTTGAAACCCTTCCAGCATGCCCAATTTGACAGAAAAAGATTCCGCCTTTAGCATGAACGGCATCCACAATTGGTTTCCATGCTTCAACTTGTTCCTTTGTCCATATACCAGGCGAATTTACATACCTTGAACAAGAAAAAAATATCAGGCATCCATCAAGAAAACTAGTTACGTACGTAGTATATCATTTTAAACACTTATATAGTTTTATGAATTAATTGTTACCCTTGGGCAGTATCGGAAACTCCAGTGGCTTCAGAAATAAGAAGGCCGCCTTTGGTTGTTCTTTGCGAATAATATAAGATAGCATGTGGCTGAGGGACATTGCCGTAAGATCTACATCTTGTTAGAGGTGCTAAAACAACTCTATCGAATAAGATACGCAACGAATATGCATAAGTTCATGGACAATATATATATATACGATGAATGAAACCAAAATCATTTACACTAGCTATTAAAAAAGTAATTAAAGTACCTGTGAGAAAGCTCAAATTTACCCATTTTGTAAGGGGTTAGAAGAGGAGGTTTTTCTGCAAGTTTGTTAGCCATTTCTTTTCGAGTATGGTGATCTTGATTTAAAGATTTTGTATGAGAAACCAGAATGTAGTGTGTAATTCTTTCTTATAGTTTTATAGATGCTGGATTGGATTGGATTGGAGTATGAAGGTTTTTTGGTTTTGAATCTGGAAGATGGGTCCGCTTGAATGGTCATTGCTTACGAAGGCATTATATTGGATAGCAGCAGCCTCTTGGGCCTTTTGCAATATTAGAAGCAAATTTGTATTTATACTTCTTTCGCTTCAAAAAAGAATGGCCCATAATAAAGAGCATTAGATTTATAATGACCTTCACAAAATGTCAATTATATTTCTATATATTCAACGCATATTTGATTTGAAATTTTTTGAAAAATAAATTATTGTGAGTATTTCAAATTGAGATTTTTAGTTCGAGAAATTTTATTTTAATTATTGTGAGTATTTCAAATTGAGTATTTCTTAACCATTTAGTTCGAGAAATTATGTAAATATTTCAGACTGGGTAAGGCCGTAAGAGATTTTTACTTTCTTACAACAAAGTGTTTTAAGATAGTTGTTTAGCCACTCTACTTTCTTATACTTGATTTATCCACTACAAGTAACATCATGTTAAGCTTTTTTAATTCATCGCGTGATAATTCACATCAAACTATTGCTTTACCATTTTAATTTATTTTTACTTTTATACTTTTACTGCTATTATTATTAATGAGTAAGGTTCAAATGAGTACACCAATTTTGAGTGAGAATGAGGGAACCAATAGATTTATGTCATGTGTCACTTTATTCTCTCTCCTCCACACTTTATTCTCTCTCCTCCACATTTTTAAAAATTAAATATCTCACAAACGGTAAATTGAAAAATCATGAAAATTGCACCATAAAATTCAGCGTTTTCTCCTCTTCGATTTGCCGTCCCTCAAGGCATACTTTTGACAAAAAAAAATTTTCTCATTTTTTGGTGGGTTTCACAAATTAGTAACACATGTGTTAGTGATTAGTTGTACATTTAATTTGTGGTTAAGGTTAGGGTTTAGGGTTAGGTTTAGGGTTTAGTAGGGTTTATGGTTTAGGGTTTATAAGGGTTTAGGGTTTAGAAGGGGTTCAAGGTTTAGGGTTTAGAAAGATTTAGGGTTTAGCGTTTTGTAAAGCGTTTAGAGTTTAGGGTTTGGGGTTTAGGGGTTATGGTTTAGGGTTTAGGGTTTGAGGTTTGGGGTTTCGGGGAGAAACCCCAAACCTCAAACCATAAACCCTAACCCCTAAACCCCAAACCCTAAACCCTAAACGCAACACTTTAACACATGTGTTAGTAAATGTGAAACCCACCAAAAAAATGAAAAAAAAAAAAAACTTTTCGAAAGTATGTCTTGAGGGACGGCAAATCGAAGAGAAGAAAACGACGAATTTAATGGTGCAATTTTCATAATTTTTCGATTTGTCGTTTGTGAGATAATTGATGTTGGGGGTAAATGGGTTTTGTACATGTGCAACACTCTCTTTGTACACATGGCTTGATATCATTGGTTCCCTCATTCTCACACAAATTTCTATTCTCATTTGAACCCTACCCTATTATTAATAATCAATATTAATATTACCATAACTAGGTTAAAACAAAAACAAAAAAATATCAATCGTTATACCTAATATCGATGGAGATATGAATTGTTGAAGAATTTCCTTACCTTGGATGAGATATATTTAATATTTTATAATTTTTGTAATGGGTCGATTGTTTTCTTTTATTGCATATTGAGTATCTTCACTATTTCTCATTGTGGTGACGGTTGAACGAAATTTTCTAAAAGTTGAATTTTAAAGTCATACTTGTTACCTCTCCGGTCCCACTATAATCGTGTAATGCACGTACTTTTAGAAAAGTATAGTAATTATTGTCAACCAATAAAAATTTCATACATACTTACTAAAACACTTTTAATTTGATAGAAATCAATAGTGGACAATTATATTGTAACATTTCAAAATGAAAACCTGAACAATTAAATTGAAAGGGTAACACAAAAAAAGCCAAGCAGGTTGGTAAATATAAAATTTGAGACAAATCTATCATACATACACTATTGATTATAAATGTTTGATCAACAACTTTGTCTCAAGCAAATGTTAAGTAAGTAACATTTTTTTTTTAGTAAAGTTATTTTTGTCAACTTGTTAGATAATGACTTCATAAATATTGTATATGTATAATATATAATTTAACTATTAGGCGATAGTATTAAAGGGTTAACCCAATTAGGTACATCGGAATCTTTCCCGTCCATCGGCATTTAGCTAATGATCATATGGCAGCTATTCTTTGATAAATTTCTTTAGAACTGTAACTCTGATACCATGATAACAAATGAATTTTCCGTGAGTTACAATATATGATTAAGCCACTATTTATAAATTGAAAGAGAGGGATCTCGGCCCATGTACATAATTGGGATCAACCCTTTAATTCATTTGCGCCCCTACTTACTACATTTCATTTAAGTTGTCTCGCCTAAAACAAAAAAATTGTTAAAGAGAAGAAACAATATTGAATAGTATGATTAAAATGATCATACTGCCAACATAATAATTATGTCTTTTAATATTTTACATAAAGTAATTTTAAGAGAAAATTACAAAAATTGTCCTTATGGTTTGACCTTAATTGCACATTCAGTCCTTTAATTAATTTATTTACATAGATGGTCCTTTCTTTTGAAACTTGTTACGTAAATAGTCCTTTACACTAACGATTGTTAAATCTCCGTTAAAAAGGACCATGCATGTAAAAAATTTAATTCTTTAAATTTTGTTGAATAAAATATAAATAATAAAATCTAGCATATGTATAGATACATTATATGGTGTACATAACATTATTTTCATTTCACTCATTTTATTCATTATCAAATTTGATCATATTCTCCTCTATAACTAGGACTGTTGACGAACCGAGTCAATTCGAATATCCTGATGCTAGACTCGACTAGTTTAAAAAATAAGTACGTTCGAGTTCGACTCGAACTCGATTAACTTTTTAAAACCATATTCGAGTTCGGGCTCGGATAATAATTTAGTGTTCGAGCTCAAGCTCTACACGTTTAAGTTTATGACAATTTACAAAAAAATAAAATAAAAGAAAATTAGTTATTTAAGCTCAAAATGTTTGTTTAAAAGCTCAAGCTCGATAAAATTGTTTATTAGCTTAAACAGGCTCATTAAAAAGTATAGTAACTATTTTATGAAACTTGAAATAAAGTTTGTAAAAGACATTTACACTTAATTAAACTTAAAGTGTGTAAGTTTGATTTGTTATCATCAAACACTAATAATAATATGTAATTAGATTCTTGATGTTAATATTTATAGTGTGCTCATCTCATCCTAACGAGTCGAGTCGAATTTATTGTTTTGAAGCTCGGCCCGTGAAACTAATCGAGCAGTCTTTTTATGTTCGAACTCGACTCGGGCTCGAATAGTATTATGCTCAAATTTGAGATAAACGAGTTCAAACTCGAGTAGCTCGTTAAGTGCTCGTTTCGTTAACACCCCTATCTATAACATCGAATTTATATTCCACCACCATCTTTTTCTGTCAAAATAAATTATTGTGAGTATTTCAAATTGAGATTGTTTCCCGTTCCTAAAAATAATTTGATTTGAAATTTTATAATAAATGGGATAAATTCGAGAATTTAATAATTTTTAATAGTTATTTTTTGTGGATGAATAATCTTTTTTGACAAACAAAATAGTAAGGTGAAAATTCAAATTGAGATTACAGGGTACTTAAAATTCACATGTACAGTGCATTTGTTTTATTATAATCAGTTTTCACAAGAGTATTTAAAATATTAAATTTATTTAAAAATGGGAAAAATGATTATGAAATTGAATACGTTTAAAAGTGGACCTTTAATTACATCATCACAGTTCACAAAATCACATCCATTCTGAATCTTTTCTCATATTCAGAAAAATCTCTTTCTCTCTCCCCTCAATCTGTATCTGATATATACATACAGATAGATACAGATAGATTCAGTCATAAAAAACACATGGGGGTTGCAGCCATAACAGCCAATTCCTCGTGACCTCATTCCATAAATAGTTAAATACTAAGCAATTACAAGTCAACTTTAAGCTTTTTATTTCACGTTCTTCATTCGTACGATCCAACCCACAGTTTCTTCTGTTATAACAATTTTCAGATCTCAACAACAAATCCCCAAAGACCAAAACACTGTTCCTTTCACCAGGCCAGGTACGACTCATCAATCCCCAATTTTTTAATTTTTATTTTCACAATTATGATCGAAATAATAAGTTTAAAGCTTATGATCATGATTATATTTGATATTTCTGGATTCGCAATTGTAGTTTCTATGCAGCTATTATGATTTTGTATATTTGATACAATGTTCAATTCTAGCTAATTTGGCTTTTTTTTTTTTTTTTTTTTTTTTTTTTTTTTTTTAATAAAAGTGGTTATAGAAAAGATGATCACTATTAAATTTTCTATCTTTAGCATTAGTTCATAGATATACAGTCTAACTTGAGGTCAAACTTCAAAGATGCTATTTTTTGTTCTTCTTCAACATTGACATGAATGATAAATCCGTAAGTAAACAGTAGACGGACAATATATTTAATATGCAATATTCAGTATATAAAATGGTGATTCTTGTGATTAAAATAAATCATATATTTATTTTTTTGTTTTTGTTTTTGTTGATACTGAATATAGAGAAAAGTTCAATTGAGACCATTTATTTTGTGTAAGAATGGAGGAACCAATCACAATATGCTATGTGTCACTTTTTTCTCTCTCATCTACGTTTTTAAAAATTAAATATCTCACAAACGACAAGTCGAAAAATCATGAAAATTGCACCATATTTTTCAGCGTTTTATCATCTTCGATTTGCCGTCCGTCAAGACATACTTCCGACGAACTTTTTTTTTTTCATTTTTTTGGTGGGTTTTACATATTAGTAACATATGTGTTAGTGATTGATTATACATTTGATTTAGGGTTTAGGGTTAGGGTTTAGAGTTAGGGTTTAGCAGGGTTTAGGGTTTAGTATGATTTAGGGTTTAGAGTTTTATAAAGCGTTTAGGGTTTAGGGGTTAGGGTTTAGGGTTTGGAGTTTGGGGTTTCGTCCCGAAACCCCAAACTCCAAACCCTAAACCCTAAACGCAACACTGTAACACACGTGTTAGTAATGTGAAACCCGCTAAAAATAATGAAAAAAACTCGTCGAAAGTATGCCTTAATGGACGGCAAATCGAAGAGGATCAAACGCTGAATCTAACGGTGCAATTTTCATAATTTTTCGATTTGTCGTTTGTGAGATATTTAACTTAAGGGGTAAATGGCTTTTGTATTCTCTTTGTACACATAGCACCATATCATTGGTTCCTCTATTCTCATACAAATTTTTAGTCTCATTTAAACCTTACCCATTGAATATAACATCTAATTTGTCATCCAAATCCAATAGTAGTAAAAGAATTGGTTCATGATTCTTTTTCTCTATCTATACTATTATATAAAACATTTGGGTGTTTTTATTTAAGATATAAATGACTACTTTACCCCTTGAATTACTAATAGTTTTTTAAAAAATCTATAGAAATTACTAACATACCCCTACAATTTTGTAAATTCTCATTAATACTATTTATTACACCACTATGTAACATATGACTTAAATATATATATTAAATAAAACCTATCAATATCTATACTAATATGTAATGCATTTGTAATATTTTTTTTAAGAGGAAATTTACTAATCTACCCCTAACTTTACTATTAATATTTGAAGAACCTACTAAAAATTACAAAAATACCCATTATAACATTACTAATAAAAATATGGCATAACATTTAAACCGTAAAGAGATACGAGACGTGCCAATTATGTACGAAAAGGTCAGAACGAGACAAACGTTTTAGCAAACAGCCGAAGGCGGTTTGTCCATTTTTCAGAGACAAATTTCACCTTTAAAGCCTTCAATTTCAATTTTCCCCCAATTTTGTACGTTTTTAAGCTTTAAGAAATAATAAACGAACCCTTAACTTTATTCTTTTGAGCAACTATAAATTTCTCACACATATTTACAAGTTTAATTTTGTTTTTATGTAATCAATTCACATATTCTAGAATTTTAGTTTTTCGATCAAAAAAGCTAAAGCTCAAGAAAAATTCAAAAGTTGGTGTGTAGCTTCCGGATTCTATATTTTCACATTGACAATTATACGTGACACTCTTTAGATATATAACAAGATTTACTAAAAAGATATTAGTGGAGCCTAATAAAAAGTTCAAACTACCCATGGTTTACACTTCATATTAGATGAACCAGAAAATTTTACATAATGCGTAACGTATATTAATATGTGATCGTAAATTGTTTCCATTTTGTTCCCAACACATATTTAGTTTGTTTCCCATCAACTTTATTGTAACCTTATTCTTTAATCCCAATGTTTTGTCGATTTTTTTTTATGCATAATGTCCCGCTGCAAAGCACGGGTATCCTACTAGTTTTTATTTTATGGGTTACAGTAATTTTATTCCTGCATCTAAAGAATATTCATTTCTTGCATGGAGAAAAGAGCTACTTATATCAATAATGTTCCTTTGGGCTTAATTTCTATCTTGGGATTGGTTCTCATAAACTAATGTAAGGGGCTTAATCATGGCTATTAAAAGTTTTGTGCTTTTTTGTTTTCATATGCAATTAGCTACAAATATGATTGACTTGAGTAGTAGTTATTTTGTTAAAGGGCTAAGTATATATCTCCTTGGACCACTTGTGATCACTCTTTGAATCTTGTGTAGAGAATGCTCACGAAATGGAATCATCTAACTATACATCGTATAGTTTATAATAAACTCTGTTTTGTGTGATGCAGCTGTAACTGGTTCCAGCAATGAAGAACCGACACTCGTCTTCTGAGGACTTTTTGAAGGAATTTGATATTCCCGATCATATCCTTGTTCCGGGTGGAGAAGTCGAGCTTCTTGCTGATGCACCTGCATGCCCAACACTAGTATTTATCAACTCTAAAAGTGGTGGTCAGTTGGGTGGAAAACTTCTTGTCACATACCGTTCTGTTCTAAATCAGAACCAGGTACCTTTGCTCATTTGCTCCGTAACTATTGATTGCCAGCTCTAACTTTATGTTAATTTACCTACAAGGTATTTGATTTAGGTGAAGATGCTCCTGATAAAGTGTTACGCGGACTCTATCTAAATATAGAAAACCTCAAGCTTACTGGAGATGAATTAGCTACCAAAATAGAGAAGCAATTGCGAGTAATTGTAAGTTGATTTAAGTTGCATTATCTTAATTGTGTATCATGTGTTTAAAATGTTAAATTGGTGATGACATGGACAGGTTGCTGGAGGAGATGGAACCGCTGGTTGGCTGCTTGGAGTTGTTAGTGATCTCAAGTTAACTCATCCACCACCGATAGCAACAGTTCCTTTAGGAACTGGAAACAATCTCCCGTTTGCATTTGGTTGGGTAAGAATTAGCCCAAGTACATGTAATTACCTTGGATACTTAGAATTATATTGTAATGGGCCAATGAAGGGAACTTGCAGTTATATTCCTAAATATTGGTGGTTAAAAATCTGGATCCAAGTCAATGATAAATTGGAAGGCTTGTTTCTCTTTACATCCCTGTTCTGTAACAGTTAGAGGTGGAAAAATGGGTGGGTTGGGCTGGTTTGCGTCCGAATGGGGTTAGTACAGGTTAAAATGGGTCGGGTTGGACTGACCCACAAATACTTATCTTATTTTTTTTTAAAAATAGTAAATTTGTTTTAATAATGACACTGTAATTATTGAACTAAAAATATCTGTTACATAAATGATGTGTTAAATATGATCAAAAGGGTTATATTATTAGAATAATGACAGTGTAATTATTGAACTAAAACCATTTAGGAAGTTGTATGCATTTGTTAATACACTGTGGGTGACCTTCGACCCACTTTACACATCATCCCGTTTCCATTTTAGCTATACAAAAATTGAGTTATCCATTTGATCCGTTAGGGACAACTTATAACTCAAATCCATAAACGGGTCGAATTAGCCAATTCAAAGTTGATAGTAAGTGTGGTTTGATGTTTGTTTAACTTGAGGTTTACCTGTTCTATAATGCAGTAAGTTGCACTGTTCTATAATGCAGTAAGTTGCACACTTTTAGCATATATTCTTTTAATTTTTACTATATATTCCAATTTGATGTTTGTTTGTTCTGAATTTCAGGGAAAAAAGAACCCAGGAACAGATCGTGAATCTGTTTTGAAATTTTTGGCGAAAGTTCTGGAAGGAAAAGAAATGGAGATAGACAGGTATCCCTATTTTCCGACTTCACAGTTGATGAAAAGGTTTTAATGTATTCATGGTTGTTACTCTCCATTTGATCTTTTGAACATTTGTCATTGTCCATATCGTTGTACTATAAATAGTTTCTACATAATGTAGTTGGCATATTCTTATGAGGATGAAATCCACCCCAAAAGAAGGCTCTTGTGATCCCATTGCCCCTCTGGAGTTGCCACATTCTTTGCATGCATTCAACCGTGTGTCTGATACAGATGAACTTAACGTGGTAATGTATAAGATCATAATATTATCTTCCTACTTTTGATACATGTATTCTCAACTAGTGAAAACTTTTTTTCCCATTTAGATTCAATTGGTTTGTTGCGTATTTTGTTCACGTATACTTGGTAAATGTTCGCAGTCAGGTTATGATACATATCGTGGAGGCTTCTGGAACTATTTCAGCATGGGTTAGTCTCAAGGGTTGACTTTCATCTTCTATATGTATTGACAATCAAGTAGTTTTCGAAATGGCTTGCCTGATACTTTGATTGATTATGTATATATAGGGATGGATGCACAAGTATCATATGCATTTCATTGTGAGAGGAAGTTGCATCCAGAAAAATTCAAAAATCAGTTGACAAATCAGGTATGGTACAACTATGTGATCATTGAATGAAAGTGATACGTTTCCATATTCCATAAAAAACAAAATTAAAGATTAGTTTTCAATTTGCAAATTTCATGTAAAAGGAAAGTAGCTTGAGTTAATTCCTACAACATACATCAAAATCATTGCTTAAGTGCATATGTTATAAGCTATAATCAAATAAGAGACTTGCTATCCATATAACATTATAACCCTTGACCAAATTTTAAACGATTATATTATATGCTTGTATAGGTTTTTAATAATCATAAAACATATCATAGTGCGTATGATCTATGTTATTTCCCACATTGACATGTGTGTTTTTTTTTTACCTTGTAGAGCACATATGCAAAGATTGGCTGTACTCAAGGGTGGTTTGCTGCATCTCTCTTCCATCCTTCTTCAAAGTAAGGTTCTTGACGGTGTTCATTCTAAAAATTTGTAAAATGGAGAATAGAGAAGCAAATCGGGTTGGCTTATAGTAGTTTATTGTTTAACCAACTATAATTAAAGAGTTGGAATGGTTTGGATATAACGTACTTTTAGTAAGGTTTGCAACTACATGGGTTGCGTTAGGTTTAGCTTGTAGTCCAATCTCAAAGCAATCTACATACAAGTCATGATTATTTAGTAACAATGATGTAGGAGATAGTAATTAGAAAAATGCCGTAAAAATTCAACATATGTATATATTTAATGTTATTTCAGATAGAGGGAGTGCGTGCTTTTTAGATAGATATTAGAAGAAATAATATATATGCATATTTTTTCTTTGGTAGTCAATACTTTAGCTGTAGTTAGTACAATAGGATAGGTGGAGTCTGATTCTAAATACCATCTAGTAAGCGTTATTTAAATCTGAATAACTAAGACTTTCTAGCGCTTTTAAAAGATGGTCTTACAAGTACATGTAAGCAGGCACCTAAAAGGCCCAATTATGATATACACTATTTGAAATTTGCAACAAAACTTGAATACCTAATAGAGTAGTTATTTTTGTCTGCTTATTGAAGAAAACCAAATAGTGTAGAACTTAGGGAAGTTGAAATGCTAATGTTAGATCCATGTTTGTTTAGTACTGATTAATTTTGTTTTTCGGTATTGTGTTATATGTTCTGGACCATAGGCTAGAACCATTCTATTTGAACATCATTCGTGAGAATATCTGTTTGTTTTATTTCCATGGTGGACACTGATTATTTAGTAATTTCTCCGATTCAGAAATATAGCCCAGCTTATGAAGGTTAAGGTTCTGCAAAGGCATGGAGGATGGAAAGACCTCAAGATACATCATAGGTAATGCATTTAACTACACTTCTTCCGTTATATGCATGTTATTACATTAGTTTATTGTTTAATTACTTATTTGCTGCATCAATCAATTTATAAGTTAACAAACTTGCAGGTGTTTACTTTCTTGTAATATAAGCCATTTAATTACTACCATTTTTCTTGGGTTGCAGTATCAGGTCAATTTTATGCCTCAACTTGCCTAGCTTCTCTGGGGGACTAAATCCTTGGGGAACACCAAACCATAACAAAACTCGTGATGTTAGTCACATTCTTATCTATTAATTTTTTTATTATTTTTTACTAATTCCATTTGTGAGGTAGTCCCAATTTAGGATAAATTGGAAGTCTCTTTTACTTTGAGACACTTAATGATTGTGCTCTGAATAATATTATTTCAGCGAGACCTGACACCACCATATGTTGATGATGGGCTTATTGAGATTGTTGGTTTTAGAGATGCATGGCATGGGCTCGTGCTGCTGGCGCCAAAGGGACATGGTACCCGTCTTGCCCAGGTTAAAATTGAATCCAACTTTTATGAACTTGCAAGTCAATACTCTTAATTCACGCACTCTGTGTGTATAATACTATGATATCAAAGGTTTTGGGAGGCATACCTATACATACACATACACACACAACATGACCAACACATCCCTTTTCTGTAAGTGTACATAATTCACTGTTTTTCGTATAAGTAAATTTCACAGAGGGCATATACGTCAAGTCTATTTCCACATGTTTGGGCTTAGTAAGGTACATTCAGGACTTAAATAAATTTATCATAAAGTCGAGCCCCTACACTGTATATTTGTAAAGCATGAATCAAATGCCGAAAATTGTGTTAAAAGTATGTACCGTTTGTCCAAATATTCGAAATTTACCCTTGCCATAACTACAAATGAATTGAGGGTTTTGTATATCAATTCATTTAGTTGGGATTGGGTAAATATGGGCTGTGTTAATCTTCGATGGGTACGCACTCCGTCACAAGACAACCTATTGCACTATACAGACTCTTTTATCAGTATTTGATTCTGCTAGTTTTATAAGAAGTATCGAAATGGATGAAAAAAGTGTTTGTGGGTCAACCTAACTTCATCTGGCTGGCTTCGACCCGGACAAAAGAATGTCCTGTTTTAACTTGAACCCATCTTGACCCGTTACCCAACCCACCGACCCACCCATCTTGTTGTCACCTATAGTATACATCTGGATGCATACGATTTTTCCCCGTCTTACTTATATTAAAGGTGTTTTGTTATTCAGAAGTGACTTGATTTGTTATCCTTGACTTTAGACACATCGAGTAAGATTTGAATTCCACATGGGTGCAGCTGACTGCACATATATGCGAATGGATGGCGAACCATGGAAACAACCTCTCCCAGTAGATGATGACACCACACTTGTTGAAATCTCACATCTTGGACGAGTCAAGATGCTTGCAACGCAAAATTGCGTATCAAAAAGTGTTAAAGATCCATCCACTCCCCACTCTCATGAAGAAGATAGTGATGACAGTGAAAACGAAGATTATACCCCTACAGGTGAAGAATGGAGAAAGTTTGGTGCAGCCGATACATTTAAGATCCCTGAAGATGTGGACATTTCTCGTCTCAGTTAGGTGTATTTCTTCGTGATCGATTTGGGTACAATATGTATAGGATGACAGATTCGAATCCATTTAGACTTTTATGAATTTGTAGATATTATTAATTGATGCACATCTTGAATTAAAACTTATTCTAGACCCATGTTTGCATGTTCGAGATTGCTTTATGATATCTTAATTTACGTTACTCTATACGGGTAAACGTATCATTGTCTAGATACCCAGGGAGGGCGAGTCTTTTTTTGACTCAACTATATGCGGCCTAACCGGGGTATCCCATGACCATTTCCGACCGTTGGTGATGGTTATGGTTGTTCTTTTGCTTCTAAATTAAAATGTGTTGTTATCAGGAGAAGTGCAAAATTTGTTGCTGGATCAGTATTTTGTGCATTTTGTCCTATGCCAATGTGCAAACTTGCATAGAGAACAACCAAATGTAAACTACTACTCCCTCCGTCCCAATTTTATTGTCCCCACACAAAAAACACGCAGCTTAAGAAAAACATCACTATCTCTCTTACTTTTTGGTAACAAGACAATTTTACCCTTTACTTTTTACATACTTTTTTGTCTTACATATATAAATTAGGGGCATAAATGAACTTTATCTCATTATTCTTTTCCATTTATGGAAGTGGACAATTAAATTGGGACATCCCAAAAAGGAATAGTGGACAATAGATACGGGACGGAGGGAGTATCACATATACAGTAACACGTCTTGATATCTTCACACGAGGATTCAGGTTCAAACGTAAATAGGTAAACATCTAGGGTGTGCAGGAAAAAGGTTCGGAAATCACGGAGTTGCCCCAGATAGGACACGTACATCTTAGTCAAAGAAAATGTTCTTCACCTCCCCGAGTCCCTGTAACATGAACTATGAAAAATATCACCCTTTTGCCCGTTTAAGCAAAAGAACAAACATATTGATTTGTTTATTTTACCATAAGAATATGTTGATTAGTTGTTGAGAGAAGAGTTCAATTGAGACTGTGTGAGAATGGGGGAACCAACCACAATATGTCATGTGTCACTTTTTTCTCTCTCATCCACGTTTTTAAAAATTAAATATCTCACAAACGACAAGTCGAAAAATCATGAAAATTGCACCATATTTTTCAGCATTTTATCCTTTTCGATTTGCCGTCCATCAAGACATACTTCCGACGAACTTTTTTTTTCTTCATTTTTTTGGTGGGTTTTACATATTAGTAACACATGTGTTAGTGATTGATTATACATTTGATTTAGGGTTTAGGGTTAGGGTTTAGAGTTAGGGTTTAGCAGGGGTTAGTGTTAGGGTTTAGCATGGTTTAGTGTTAGGGTTTAGTAAGGTTTAGGGTTTAGTATGATTTAGGGTTTAGAGTTTTATAAAGCGTTTAGGGTTTAGGGTTTGGGGTTTAGGGGTTAGGGTTTAGGGTTGGGAGTTTGGGGTTTCGGGACGAAACCCCATACTCCCAACCCTAAACACTAACCCCTAAACCCCAAACCCTAAACGCAACACTATAACACACGTGTTAGTAATGTGAAACCCACTAAAATTAATGAAAAAAAAAACTCATCGAAAGTATGCCTTAATGGACGACAAATCGAAGAGGATCAAACGCTGAATCTAATGGTGCAATTTTCATAATTTTTCGATTTGTCGTTTGTGAGATATTTAACTTAAGTGGTAAATGGGTTTTGTATTCTCTTTGTACACATGACACCATATCATTGGTTCCTCTATTCTCACACAAATTTTTAGTCTCATTTGAACCTTACCCTAGTTGTTAAAAAAATAAGAGAAAAGCATCAATGTTTTGTTTATTACTTGTCAGGATATATTCAGATAAAATAAGAAAAGACTCGTAACAATAATGTTAAATGTAACGAGTTGACTGCTTGTTCTTAACGAATTCAGCATCTATAAGAAGAACCCACTGCATTCAAGTTGATTTCTACAATAACAAGTAGGAAAACAAATGGAAGATACCTGAGAAGATACCTCTTCTGTCTGTCACCTTAAGAAATGGGGAATTTGACCTTTCTCACAGGTATTGCATTACCAAAAATATATCCAATAATGTTGGCTCAAATGACGTTATTATACTATTGAATTGGCTGGATTTTTTTAGTTCAAGATGAACTAATGCATTATAAATTATGCTATTGTTTAAGGTACCAAGATATGCCTGGTATATGGACCAAGGAACAAGTTAAGGCATGGAAACCGATTGTGGATGCCATTCATGCTAAAGGCGGCATCTTCTTTTGTCAAATTTGGCACTATGGAAGACTGGAAGGGTTTCGAATGCCAGTATACTCGCAGATTTGCATCTATTCATAATGTCATTGGTTTAATTTAACTGTGACAACCTTTTAACCTTAGATGATCTCTACATTTTATTGAATAGGCTTTCAGCCAAACGGACAAGCCCCAATATCTTCTACGGACAAAGAACTAACACCTCAAGTACGAGCCAATGGCATTGATGTTGCACAGTTTTCACCTCCAAGGAAGTTAAGTACAGAGCCTCTGGCTGCGGTCCCGAAACCTCAATGAAAATTGTAAGTCCCTAGTTCTATGGATCGAAAACGAGGTTATCTTTAGGTATTAAGGCACGAAATTCCTTAATACTAGTTATATGATTATAACAAATATTAATTAACTTTGTTTTGATTGTTAATAACGTTAACCTATCAAAACCTAGCTAATATGTCGAAAATTCTCTTAGAAATTCGTAGGGGTTTGTTTGCTGAAGCCAAATTCGCAGATTCGTAATCGTTAGGGTTTTCCAAACCAAAAACATCAATATATACCATCTCAGTTCACAGGTCGTGGGCTTCTGCGGACTGACTCAGTTCGCAGCCCATTGGCCCAGCGAACGGACTCGGTTCGACAACCACCTTGCGAACCGACATCTCAGTTTGCATCGCAGCCCAGTTCGCAGTTCTATATTTATCGAATACTTTAACACTTTAATATATTTAACAAATATTAACCACAAACTAATATATTCAATATCAAAATAATATCAATGTACAAAACTTGATTACAAACTAAACGCTATTATAAGTTAGATCTGTTGTCACACACATATGTCCCAACAGACCCCCCCCCTTGACAATAACTCTAGTGGTCTTCAAGTTTGTCTTCAATCTTTGTAAATCTTGCTTCCAGCATATATCTTCAACTTGATGCATGTCTTTACCATCATTTAATAATCTCTTGCAACATCTCCCCATTCATAAATAGACATGATCTTGCTCTTGTATAACATAATCAAATCAGTCTTGGAAAGATTCATCAAGTGTCGTCGATCATATATGCGCATGATCTCCTTTTCTCCAGTCGGATAGTCATCATCAGCCTTAACCATAACAGCTTCACCCGTCGCAGAATCTACACCCCAACTCTTCAAATTTCCCAAAATATTCTGAGGCATAGTCTTCATCGGTATCTGCTGTATGCACTTGACAGCTGGATAAACTTTCTGTCTACGTCTTCTTCCTGTTCGCTGACTCTTTTCCTTTAGCATAATAGTTCGTCCAACTCTTGGCTTAATTCTATCAAATTTCATTGATCTACCCTATGTCTTGATAATCCTTTCCACATACTTCGCATAATCATCATTACTCGGGTTAATCAGATCAAATCTAGCCAAGTCTCGAACTTCATATCTAGGTAAGGAACTGAATACAGCTAACTTCTTCTCAAAGTACTGGACTCCATCATATCGCTTGATAGCAAAAAGTTTCAACTCTGAATCATAGTACCAACCGATAATACCATTCTTAAGCTCACGTTTTCCTGTAATATCGACTTCTTTCATTACACGTGGCTTATTTTCCTTTTTCTTCTTTAACATCTCTTGAATAAACATTTGATTTCCAACTAGATGTTTAAGCTTATCATCTATCTCATCTGTATCATCAGTCTCTGAGTCTGTTGAATCATTCCCGAAATCTTCCAAATCAATCACTGATTTTCCATCTTCATTTCTAAAGACAAATTCAGTCTCTGATGGACTCACGACGTGTTCATCTATATTCATATCAGGATCTACACCGTCGTGTATCTCAGGCTCGGGAACAAATGACCAATCTTCAGGAGGCACAAATTCTCCTTCTTCAAGATCATAATCTACTTCAACTTCAGCTTCATCACCATAGTCACTTTCCGAATCACTCAAGTTGAGCATTTCTACAAAGTAATAAACAACCATGAATTAAATAATAATATAAATTCTATTATCGATTACTTATAAATCGTCAATCCTAGAATTTCTTTATTATCTCAATCATTTAACTATAAAACAATTATTACTTAATCTTAATCTTTTATAGATTATACCAATCTATCTAAGATTACAATTAATATATCCCGGTATACTATAATTGTTTTAAATAATTTATAAGTACATTCGTAATAATAATATCAACTCTTTAATTGATTTCTCTGAATCAATCTAAGAATTTCTTTATCTTTACAATTTCAAACACATAATGATTTCATAAAATAAAACTTTCATTGAATAAATATAAAAGTTATATTACAATCAATCTAAGTTTTCATTTATCTAATCATTCTAAACACCTTCTAACTAACTTCCTTACCAGCATCAGTCGGTGCAACACCACTTGGACCAGCATCACTTCCCCTAGGACCTGCAGACTCCCCCTGAAGTGTAGGTAGCTCACCAGTCGTTGAAGGACCAGTCGGCTCTTTATCCTTTGATGCATCGGGATCATCTCGGTCATCTTGTCTTGTTGTCCTCAGCTCATTACCTCTACAAGTCTCATCTAAGATAGTAATCTCCCCTGAGACGACTTGTCCTTTCGCAGCTTAGCAAACAAACGATCTAACCTATCTATCTGCCTCTGCTTATCAGCAACATCAGCAACCAAAAAGTTTATCGTTGTTGAGAATCAGAACTCAGCCCATGATTTTTGTAGCTTCTTCCGGCTGAATTGTAATACCCCAAATTTCGAGGTATTATTTTAGTACGCTAAAATATAATTATTTTAAAGTATTACTATTTTAAGTGACATAAAATAATAGAAATCGTAATTGGTTTCTCAGTTCCAGATAATAGAACTTAATGAGAATAAACTTTAATAAACATACATACATACGTATCCATTCCTATATGATGCGCCGCCAACGGTCGATCAGGAATTACCCTGTTGTCGGACCGTCCGCTAGCGGCGACACCGGTGGGTTTTAATATTTATAAATGCTGGGGCCTAAGTTTTACTAGTGCTATATGGCCTAAGGGTCGTATAGCAGCGAGTATAACCTAGGGTCGTTCTTCAAAACCAACTATATTGTGGATCTGAGTAGTCTAGGATGTCTGTTTCTAACTAGTGAGGGGGTTTTAAAATAGTTGGGAGTGGTTTGGTTTTGTTTTTATGATTAAACTAATAAGTAATAATAAAAAGCAGATAAAATAAACGGGATAGCAGTCAGGATAGAGGGGTGTTTGTTGTGAGTTCGTTAGCCGAACGTTGGGATGATGTTTAGTCTAGGTTATGAAAACGTCTCTAAAGATTTGTATTTTATTTGTTTCAAGTATATGTGGGATAAGCACTAGTTCCCTACTGATCGATTTCTCGATCAATATGTCACTGAGTAACTAGGCTATCGTGATTCTGATTGGAGTAGGTTGCCCAGCCCACAACACTGTCCTGTTACGGCACAGTGACCCTTTTTGGATTAGACATCCCGGGTGCATGAATAAGGCAGCAAACTAACTCGATGTCCGACCGTTCTTAACCCCACAGGGATACTCAGTTAAATAAAACATTTAAGTATAAGACTTGGTTTGATGCTTGATTACTTTCTATCGATGGATTTGTAAAGTCCAGAGGTTGTAATAACCGGTAATTCACAAAGTATAGTACCAACGGCTTTTTCATGACTTCCACGTTGTACTACACCAGTGGTGCTTCCAACGATATACCATGTATTCAGTCGGTTTACGGTGTTTACGTTGCTTCATTACACAATGGTCACTCTGGACTTATAAGCTAAGTTTGTATTTACGTTCAGGAATTATCCATCTATGATATAAACTAGCCCTTACTCTAAAATCCTAATAAATCCCTAGTTTATGTACTGTGTACACTACTTTGATTGAAAACGGTATTTTCACAGGTTTGAAACCAGACCATGTTTATTTCAAACACAGATAATTAATTACCTTTACTTAAGGTTAGCTACGTTTTAATAAAAAGGTTTTAATCACGTTCATTGGTCGAAAGGCGTTAGGTTAAAGTGAGGTTTATAATCATAGATAGAAATTAATCAAAGCACCGAGTTTTCATTTATAAAATAGTTTGGGACATTATTCCACAAAGTACTGTACCAACGGCCTTTTCTTGGCTTCCACACATTTGTACTACACCCGAGGTGTTTCCAGCGCTATACCAAGGACTCAGCTGTTTTACGGTATTTCCGTTGTTTCATAATGACATCATCCCAACTAATATGACTAACTACATCACAACAAACATGCAATATAACTACTCGCTAATCATGGAAAATCCTAAATCTGGTATAATCAAAATAACAACAGCATGCATTTTAATTAATAAGATAAAGGATAGATAAAACTGTGAAAAGAGCGTAGCTGAATATAACTTGAAAAGTACGTATACAAGCAGAACTTCGAGTATCCTCCAAGCGATATTATAATATTGCCCCTCTATTAGTTCAGTTAAATATTAACCGAGACTAACTAGCCGCTAACTAATTAAAACTAAAAACGAAAATCTAAATCTAGAGAGAGAGTAGTGAGAGAGTAGTGTTGGTGAAGAATGGATGAGAAGTGTGAATGGATGCATGAAAATGGTGAGGAGGGAGTTATATTTATAGAGAACACTCAAACATATTCGAACCTTCAAATGTTCAATCATATTGCACAACCGTATCAAAATCAAGTCTTGTATGCCTGAACGCACCCATACGGTTGAGTTTGGCCGTATACAGCTGAACTAGGGAAAATACAGGTGAATACCAACCGTATACTGCTGAATTGGGCCATATACGGCTGGCACATGCCGTATACGGTCTGTGTCCAGCCTTATACGGTCTGGTTCAGCCGTATACGGCTTGGTTCAGCTGTATTCCGGTTCTTCGTTCGAGCGTAACTTTTTCGTCGTTTATCCGTTTTGAGCGATTCTTGCGCCCACGGTTTTATAATTTCCTAACGAAGAAAATGACATAGGTTAGAGGTCATAATTCCAAGTATAGCTCAAAAAGCGTTGAAAAGAGTAAACGAGAGATTTGTTGATCTTTTATGCTGTATTTTACTCATTTTTAGGCCTTTTTAGTTGATTCTTGAAACATCGTCTATATTTTAGCCTTCATGATGAAATTTAGTAGATAATTGCATATTTTAATTGTTTTCATCAATAATCGGGCTAAAAAGGTGAGATAATCGCACGTAAAAACTTGACTTTTTACGCGTTATCACTATACTCACTCTAAAACATTCCAGAACTTCATTTATGAAAAACACAAAATCGCAGGAAGCTCAATCAAGCCTCAAATTCAATTATAATCTTCAATTCAAGCTTTATAGAATTCAATTCATCATCTCCTTCAGCATCCTTAACCTCTAGTAAGTGATTCCTTCCATGATTTTAACCTAGGTTTTGGGTTTTGATGGGTTTTGGATGATTAATGTATCGAATCCGAAATTAGGGTTAGTAATTACTTGAATTGAAGTTAATAAGTGTATCAGTGATGATTTCTAACAATTCAACTTGAAAGTGATGAAATTTACCACTTGTGTTCCTGAGTGATTTCATAATTTTATGAAATTCCTTGTAAGTTGAGTTAGTCACTTTCAAGTGTAATTAGAATGATTAATTTTGTGTAAGTATGATGATGAAACAAGAATCAAAGTAGAAAGATTAATAACTAGACATTGAATATTTATGATTATGAAAGATTTGGTTTTGGTTTGGTTAGTTGAACATCAAACCAAGTTAATTATAGTAGGGGAGGGTTGAAAAAGATATTAGTGTTGTTTAAAATTGTTGATTAGTAGTCTCTAAATGTGGTGTTATGTGGTTATGTGTCATTTGTTAGGTGCTAAAGAATTGGAAATCTTATCATTGATCACATCTTGTAAATCACCAATTGAAGGCAAAGGTGAGTGTTATAGGGATTAATTAATGTGTATTTCCGGATTGCTTCCGAGCAAGAGGTTTGCACAATCAAGTGGTGTTTAGCTTGTTTCTTGTTTCGTTTCTAATTGTGGATTATTGTTGTGAATTATGTGGAATGAACAATCTTGTAGAGATTGGCTAACTTTGTTAGCATAGAGTTGTGGAGCTTAGTATGCATATCGACGTGATATGGTATTAAGCGTGCTTGTTTCTATTGGCCGTGGATCCGCATAGTATTTTTAATCTTTACATACTGTTCAAATCGTTGTTTGTTTAAGTTTACTTGTTTCTTGTTGCTTATTTTTTTGTGGTTGATTGTATTTAGTGAATTACTTAGTTGATTGCCTATATGCTCACTAAGCATTATTGCTTATTCTTTTAAGTGTATTATGTTGTAGGTGATAGTGGGCAAAGAGAAGGCAAGGCGGTTAATAAGGAATAGCGTGGATTAAGCTTGCAAATACGTGAGTGGCAAGCTAATGAGCTATTCTCTTTTTTGATTATTGTTATGGTTAAGACTTGTGTAATTCGCCCAAATTATATATTTTTGGAAGTTAACTTGTGGGTCACATATGAAGTCCTTGATTCTATGGTGTTTGACTTTGAAAGTCAACTATGAGGTAAAATATTACATACGTGTTTTTGGGAAAGTTTGAAGCTAATATGAATGTAATTAGTCTTGTTTTGATAGTATTGAAGAAAAGTAGTTAAGTGTCAATTTGAGTTGTTAGTTGACTTTGAAGTTGACATATAGTTAACTAATTGGAAATGGTCAAGTACATGTGAAATCCAGAATTTAACTAATTGGAAATGGTCAAGTACATGTGAAATCCAGAATTTAGTTGATGATTGTGATTAAATTGTGGTTTACTTCAAAATGGGTCAAAATGGGCGTTAATATGGATCATAGTGGTAAAATGAGTCATAACGTAAGTAAGTGGGTTTTTTTCATTGTGTTTGAAGCCAAATGCATAGTTATAATCGCTGGTAATTTGCCCAGGTATGATTGTATAAGGTTTGTGTGTTGACTTGTCTCCAAAAAATGGTCAAATTGGCCACAAATTAGTCACACGTCCGAATTCCTCTCTAACGTGTATATTGAAAAAGTGTAAAAAGTGAAACCTTTATTATGTCATAGTGGAGGTTTCTGCGAATTTTCAGGTCTTAACTCTAAACGAGTTAAAAGTTATACGCGTCAGAAGTTCACTTTTGAAATTTGAGTTTGCAGCTGTGCTGCAGCCTTACCCGGCGGGTAAGGTGTACTACCCGGCGGGTAAGGAGTACTACCCGGCGGGTAACCCCTTACTCAATGCCCATACCCGGCAGATAAACCAAACCAAACATGTAGCTTTAGTGTAAATCATTACAGCGGAAACAAGAGCTGGAAGGCTTTATGCCTACCCGATGGGTACCCGGGTTACCCGGCGAGTACCCGGCGATTTCAGCTGAATCTTGTTTGGCTTTTATACTTGAGTCGTTTGCAAATGGTGTTGATTTAAATTACTTAGTAATAAATAACATGACACAATTAAGCTTGTTTCAATGTAAAAAAAAAATAAAAAATTTCCTAAAGTTTTGGGACGTTTCATGAATGATATGGAGATGGCAATTGTAACCAATTTACTTGTAAATGGGTCGATTCGGGTTTTTTTATTCTTTACATGTAAAATGATTAAATGAAGATATAAGTCAAAAGAAAACGGGTCAAATGGGTTGAATAGGTTGCGACTCACAAACGTGTATTTATTGCATAAAACCTATTGAATCGTTTATCAAAATATTACATTGTTTTTGAAATAGTTTAAGTTTGTTTATTGTATTTGGTGCACTAGTTATGATAAAAAAAAAATTGGACAAAAAATGCTTCAGGTCATCTTAACTCGATATATACAAAAAAAATCTTAAATTTATTATCTATTAATTGATCCGCCCATTTTGCAACCTCTAATATATTGGGTTCATAAATGGACAAATCTTGTTTAATAGTTATCCTTGCTGATTGTCTGCTTGCGTTTGGCACTACATGATCTAGAGGAAAAAAATTGATTTTCCTTGCTACATATTTTAAAGTTTTTGCTTAAGTTAGCTCATTCGTCTCCCAAATAGTAATAACCTTCATTTTTCTGTCTCTCTTCCTCCCCATGCAGCCCGAATGTAGCTTAAAGTACTCGCTACATGCCAATCATTCATCAGGTCAAATGAAGACATTCAGCTGTTAAATGCATTTTCTAGGTCTTAATTATTCACTGATTCAAATGTTTGACTTGCATATGTTTTGACATTTTAAACCTTATATTTGACATATTACGATTTCCGTTTGTTTAGTGGAAGCTACAATGTAAGCCCTCACTTTTTTGAGCTTGTTTTCACTGATGATAATACATATAGCAGCCTTAGAGGCCAGTATTTGATATCTACATTCAGGTAATTAAATTATCATACATAAGTAAAATATTATGTAAAAATGTTAAAGTAATGTTTTATTTCGCAAGGTATATATGGCCCTCTCATTTCAGCTATTTATGTGGATCCAAGTAAGTTATTAACGTCTTACGTGTTTTTTATTGACTGTATTATTTGGATGTTTCTATTGTTTGATTGTTCGATAGTTGAAAGAAGTTCAACACCCAAAGTCTGTGGTCATCGAAAAAGCTGAAATAAAAAGAAAAGAAATGAGATGGAGAACAAAAGAGAATGGGATAGATTGTGGTGTTTTTGTGATGGGTCACACAGAACATTATACCGAGCAAGAAAACTAAAATTGTGGATTAGCAGCAAAAGAAACATCACGGACTGGACAATTGAATAATCTAAGAATCAAGTACGTGGTTAAATTACTGGCACATGACACCAATCTATTGTGAGATAAAACATTGGCAACATTTGAAGATGATGATAAAACCATAAACGAACTTCTCAAGAAAGCAAAGAATGATGTACATGCTATATTGTTTAATTCAAAGAAGGTTGGTGTTGCTTATGTCTGAATGAAAAGATTTATCTATGTTTGATAAACAAGAATGATGTATATTTTAATAAATTTGTAGATATATGAAGCATGATAATGATTTGAATTATGAAGATATATATAAACATTGATCTTTAAGTTGTGCTTTTATGACTGCATGGTATTTCATGTATTTTAAATGAGTTTTTAGTTGATGTTAAGATGCTTTTAAAAATCATGTTAAAAAAATAGGTTGGAAAATTTTAACATGCTTTTTGAGAGCATATATTACTTTTCAAGAAAATAAATCAACAAAATAAACAGATATATCAAGTTATCTGGGGCTATAAATAATAATTTCACAAATTATTAACAATTCATATAAAATTCATTTTAATTAAAGTGGTACACAAAAAATATTTTTGACAATTTAAAATGCTTTGCGTAAGCATCTTAATAGTAAAAAAAATAATAATAATAATAACAAAAACAAAAAAGATATTTTGAAAAATTAAAGTAACACTAACATAGTTCAAAATTTATAAGAAAAATGTAACCTTAAAAACCATAAAAGCCGCAACATATGTTAACATTCATCTTATAATCATGTTAAAAAATAAAACATGAAATAGACATTGAAACCTTACCCAAAGCATTAAAATTCTTATACAAAATGTATTAACAATTCATCATTAAAAAATTTATTGAAAGATATCATTCACATGAACAAAACTTAAACATTAAAAAAGTAACTTCTAACTACGATCATTGATCAATGCATCTTTCGCCTCTTGGTGTTTACGTGTCTCTTCCAATTCATCAGCAATCTTCTTTTTACAGGTCCTGACACTATGAATATGTATAAAACAATACTGTCATTCTCTTTTCTTGGATCATATCACAGCTTTCTCTAGCGCACCTTGAATTCTCTTGGGCCCACGTTGACCTTTGTTACGAACACTTTTCGGAGGACGAATTGTTGGCATTCATAGGTCTAACAAAACCTAACAACTTCTGCATTTGATCACTTCTGCTAGTAAAAGTTAGTTCTTCTATTGAAGGTTCAAAATCTTTCAAGAACAACATGAATTTGTCTCTAAATATCAATAACTTGTCTTTGTCATTCTTAAAACGATTAACTACTTTTCTAAATTTATTGAAAACCTCATTTGAAACTTTTGAAATTCACCTAGACCATTGGAAACAAAATGTAATAAATTAAATATTTCAGAGCATCTTTTGACCACCTACTCATAATAAGGTGGGAAGGTATAGAAACAACATCATTGATATTGTGTACACAAAATATATGTAGACATATCAAACCCTCACATACGAACTTATTGCACCAACATTCAGCAAAACCATTACTAGAATAAAAAGAAACCTATAAAAGGAACGATATATAATATAAAGCATAATCAAAACTAACATTCGTATGAAAACTAACATTACTAACCTTAAATTCTATTTAGGTCGTGGATCATCAAACTTTTCGATCTTAAATAACAAATAACTGCTTATCACATTCAAAAACAGAGCTGGTTTGAGCAGAAGACAAAAATGACTACTCAATAGTACAGCTTATCATCCGTGTCGATTGTGTCTGACCGAGACTCTCGCTTCGTTTCTCGTTTTTGGCAAAGTTTGCAACATGAATTGGGGACACGTGTAAACCTTAGTACAGCTTATCATCCGCAAACAGATGGTCAATCAGAACGCACAATTCAAACCATGGAGGATATGCTCCGTGCTTGTATTTTGGAATATGGTGGTTCATGGGATTCACAACTCCCATTGGTTGAATTTGCATATAACAATTCGTATCACTCCAGTATCGGCATGCCTCCGTATGAGATGTTGTATGGTCGACGTTGTAGAACACCGACATGTTGGTTAGAAGCCGGTGAGAAACAGTTTGCTGGGCCCGATATTGTACAGATGACTGCTGAAAAAGTGGCAATTGCCCGTGAAAAGTTGAAAGCCACGCGCGACAGACAGAAACGGTATGCAGATCCGAAAAGATGACCTGTTGTATTTTCTGAAGGTGAACTTGTATATCTCAAAGTTTCTCCATGGAATGGTGTGATCCGATTTGGAAAACAGGGAAAGTTAGCACCTAGATATATTGGTCCGTTCAAAATTCGACAAGTTGTTAATGACCAGTCAGTGACATTGGATCTTCCTCCCGAACTTGCGGGTATTCATAGCACGTTTAATGTGTGTTATTTGAGAAAGTGTAAGCGTGATATATTGTTGTTGCTTATTTAATATACCTTGTTGATTATTACTCAATGTGCAATGTGTGGCCTTCGGGCATCAATTGTTAATGAGGTCAACGAGTTGTTGAATGGTTGGTTGGGCTAGTTGGTTATCGTGTGAATGATACAGGGATTTACTTCATTTGTTGTGTGTATTGAACTGTATCTGAGTAGGATAACCACTAGCTATCGGTCTCGTCCGTTATGGCCATACGGATAGGTTGGATAAGTGTTCTTGGGGAGCCACCCGGGTTTTTGGTTATCCCCAGAGCCGCCGATCCTCATTATTGTGTTGTTTGCTGTAATTAGGTGATTATGCTAAGTTGAATGTTGTGTGACGAACTCACTCACTTAGCTATGAGCTAATCCCTCCTATCTACTTCCTGCAGATTATATTTTGGTTAGTTGGGTAGCAGGAAGGTGATGCTCTAGGAGCTGGGGATGTTTTGACAGCATGCTACTCTGATAATGTTTTGTACTAAACAAGTTGGTTTTTATATAATGCCCCATTTAAGATGTGGTTTTATAGATTTGAACTATTATGACTTAACTATGAACTGTTTAATTAAATTAAATATAATCTAGTAAATGAAATGACGTGTTTTAAATTACTACGCTTCCGTATTATTAATATAATATTGATATATAAGTTGAGGGGCGTTATAAGTTGGTATCAGAGCATGGTTTTGGGTTAATTGAACATTGTAGAATGTTCAATCCCAAAACTGGAGCGTGATATGTCAAACATTCCTGGGTATGGGATCTAGCATCGGTTGTGAATTGTTAGTAGATAGGTACTAACGATTAACAAGTTTCAAGTGTTGTGTTGATTTCAGAAATGGCAGATGAAGAACAACCGACCACCAACCCCAATAATGCCTCTCGGTATGTTGCTCCTCCTTTTGAATCTCATCCGGAACAACATAATCAGGAAGGTACCTCTCTTCCAACGGGTGAGGAATCAAACAGAGAGGAGTATATACACGAGATGGAGGATGAGTTGATGTTCCTTAGAGAGTTTAAAAGGAAAGTTGAGGAAGCTACAGCTAGACAACTTTTACAACAACAATCTTCTGTTTTTGGTGCTAGCCCATCCTCTCAATCCAATAAGGTGTGCTCTTTCAAAACCTTTATGTCTAGCAAACCACCGGAATTTCAGGGAGGTACAAATCCCACCGTGACTTTAAATTGGTTGAGAGATATGGAACGGAAATTTGATGTGACTCGATGTGAGGAGGAATCAAAAGTTATGTTTGCCACTCAGTGTATGAAGGATGAGGCGATGGTTTAGTGGGACTCTGTTACAGGTCATTTAACACAGCAACAAAAGGGATCAATCCGATGGCCTGATTTTCATCAAGCCGTTTGCAATCAATATTGTTCTGATTTTGATATGGCACGGATTAGGAGGGAGTTTGTGAACCTTCATTTATCGGATAAAATGACTATTGATGAGTTGATAGCGCAATTTACCGAGAAGCTTCGGTTTGTTCAACAGTGGGTTCCCGATGAGAAAACCAGAATCGAACAGTTTGTGGATGCCTTACCTCATAACTATCGCACTACCGTGAGATTGGCTAGTAGTTTATCGCAAGCCTTTAACCTTGCAAGATCAGTGGATAGTGATATTAGAGGTTTTCGTGCTTCTTAAACTAAGGACAATTCTTCTTCAAGGTTTAAAGCTGATTCATCTAGCAAGGGAAAATCTTATTCGCAGAGTAGTCGGCAGAATAAGAAATTCGTGAGTAGAAGTAATTCGTCTAGTAACTCAAATTGGTGCAACACGTGTAAATCTAGGCATTCTGGCCCGTGTACCGTGCAAACGAATAAGTGTTTGAGATGTGGTGAACTTGGCCATGAGATAAAGAATTGTCGGTACCCGAACTTTGTGTGTTGGACTTGCAAAAAGGAGGGACATCGTATGGGTCAATGTCCGGAGGCAGGGAAGTCAGGGTCGGGTTCGGTCGGGAGTTCTGCATCGTCCGGTCAGAAACGTAAGAATCCTCCACCACCAACGAGTATGGCCTTTCAAATGACAGTCGATGAGGCTGTACATACAGAAGATGTCATAACTGGTACATTCCTTATAAACTCTGTACCGGCTCGTGTATTGTTTGACTCTGGTGCTAATTGTACTTTCATATATGTATGCTTCTGTGACAAGTTGAACTTAGTCCCTACTGTGATAACAAAACCCATAGAAGTAGAAATTGTTAGTGGTAAATTAGTTCATGTTACCACCTCAATGACTGGAGCTAATATTGTGATTGATGACCGAACTTTCCCTATTTCATTCTTGTTGATGCCAATCCCTAGTTTTGATGTGATTATTGGTATGGATTGGTTGAGTCAAAATAGGGCTAGCATTGATTGTCACCAAAAGTTGATTAGGATCCCAATCTCCGAAGGTTCATACGTTGTGGCTCGAGGAGAACGGGATAATATGTCAGTTCCCTTGATTTTTATGATGAAGGTTAGGAAGTCATTGTCCAAAGGTTGTGAGTCCTATCTAGCCTATGTAGTTGATGCCAAACTTGAAAAGAAAACCATTTCCGATGTCCCGGTTGTTTGTGAATATCCAGAGGTATTCCCTGATGAGTTGCCTGGTTTACCCCCAGTTAGAGAAGTTGAGTATCGTATTGATCTTGTGCCGGGCTCGTCCCCTGTAGCTAAAGCTCCGTATAGGTTAGCGCCCTCTGAGATTCGTGAAATGATGAATCAGATACAGGAATTGTTGGATAAGGAGTTTATCAGACCTAGTTCTTCACCGTGGGGTGCACCGGTATTATTTGTGAAAAAGAAAGACGGGTCGTTGCATATGTGTATTGATTATAGAGAATTGAACAACAGAACAGTAAAGAATAAATACCCTTTGCCCAGAATAGATGATTTATTTGATCAGTTGCAGGGTTCTTCGGTATATTCTAAGATTGATTTGAGGTCGGGTTATCATCACGTTCGTTTTCGGGAAGAAGATATTCCTAAAACGGCCTTTCGTACTAGGTATGGGCACTATGAATTTTTGGTTATGCCTTTTGGTTTGACAAATGCTCCCGCAGTATTTATGGACTTGATGAACCGTGTTTGTCGACCTTTCTTGGATAAGTTTGTGATTGTTTTCATCGATGATATCCTCGTGTACTCGAAATCTGAAGTCGAGCATGCCATGCATTTAAGGTTGGTTCTTGATACTTTGAAACGAGAACAGTTGTATGCCAAGTTTTCTAAATGTGAATTTTGGATTCGGGAAGTTCAATTCTTGGGCCATATAATTTGTGAGGATGGTGTGAAAGTAGACCCATCGAAAATCGAGGCCGTGATGAAATGAAATGCCCCAAAGTCTGCATCTGAAATAAAGAGGTTCCTTGGACTAGCGGGTTACTATCGAAAATTCATAAAAGATTTTTCTAAAATTGCCGGTCCGTTAACTAAATTAACCCGTAAAGATGTGAAATTCGTGTGGACTGAACAACAGGAACAAGCTTTTCAGACGTTAAGGCAATTGTTGTGTCAGGCACCTGTGTTGACTTTACCTGATGGTACAGACGATTTCGTTGTCTACTGTGACGCTTCTCATTCCGGTTTGGGCTTTGTGCTTATGCAAAGAGATAGAGTTATTGCCTATGCTTCTCGACAGTTGAAACCATATGAAAAGAATTATCCCACTCACGATTTGGAACTGGCAGCGGTTGTATTTACTTTAAAGCTCTAGAGACATTACTTGTATGGTACTAGCTGTGTTGTTTGTACTGATCATAAGAGTCTGCAGTATGTGTTTTCCCAGAAAGAGTTGAACATGCGTCAGAGGCGGTGGCTAGAGTTAATCAAGGATTATGATTGTGAAATCCGATATCATCCTGGCAAGGCCAATGTTGTTGCTGACGCTCTGAGCCAAAAAAGTAATTCCGATAGAGTTTATTACTTGAAAGTGGATGTTTCTTCCGACTTGATCAATCAAATAAAAGTTGCACAATTAGAAGCTTTGAAGGATCATAATTTGAAAACCGAGATTATGTTGAAAAGAAAGGATGAATTGGTCGAAGACTCGAGAGGATTAATGACCTATCAATCTCGTGTATGGATACCTTTACTTGGAAATATTCGGGATTTGATTTTGAATGAATCACACAAATCTAAACTATCTATTCATCCCGGTAGTACTCGTATGTACAATGACTTGAAACCGTTGTATTGGTGGCTTACAATGAAGACCGACATTGCAAAATTTGTTGGTGCTTGTCATATCTGCTCACAAGTCAAAGCGGAACATCAAAAGCCGTATGGATCGTTGAGACAGTTGGAAATACCCGAGTGGAAGTGGGAACACATAACCATGGATTTTGTAACTAAATTGCCGCGTACTGCTCGAGGTAATGACATGATTTGGGTTATCGTTAATCGGTTGACTAAGAGCGCGCACTTTCTTGCTACAAGTGAATCTGCCCCTTTAGGTAAACTTGCTCAGTTGTACCTTAATGAAATCGTCTCAAGGCATGGTATTCCGTTGTCGATTGTGTCTGACCGAGACTCTCGCTTCGTTTCTCGTTTTTGGCAAAGTTTGCAACATGAATTGGGGACACGTGTAAACCTTAGTACAGCTTATCATCCGCAAACAGATGGTCAATCAGAACGCACAATTCAAACCCTGGAGGATATGCTCCGTGCTTGTATTTTGGAATATGGTGGTTCATGGGATTCACAACTCCCATTGGTTGAATTTGCATATAACAATTCGTATCACTCCAGTATCGGCATGCCTCCGTATGAGATGTTGTATGGTCGACGTTGTAGAACACCGACATGTTGGTTAGAAGCCGGTGAGAAACAGTTTGCTAGGCCCTATATTGTAAGATGACTGCTGAAAAAGTGGCAATTGCCCATGAAAAGTTGAAAGCCGCGCGCGACAGACAGAAACGGTATGCAGATCCGAAAAGACGACCTGTTGTATTTTCTGAAGGTGAACTTGTATATCTCAAAGTTTCTCCATGGAAAGGTGTGATCCGATTTGGAAAACGGGGAAAGTTAGCACCTAGATATATTGGTCCGTTCAAAATTCGACAAGTTGTTAATGACCAGTCAGTGACATTGGATCTTCCTCCTGAACTTGCAGGTATTCATAGCACGTTTAATGTGTGTTATTTGAGAAAGTGTAACATCGAAGATCAGTCGCAAATCCTCCCGTTACAAGATTTGAGGGTGGATCAAACTCAGAAGTTGATTAAGGAACCGATAGAAATCCTAGATAGGAAGGTTACCAAACTTAGGAAGAAACAAATTCCTATGGTGTTAGTAAAGTGGAAGCATAGTTTAGGTTCCAACCTTACTTGGGAGTCTGAGGAGTCAATGAAGTCCAGATATCCTGGATTGTTTGATGGTGTTGAGATTTCGGGGACGAAATATCCTTAAGGAGTGGAGATTTGTAACATCCTCTCCAGTGACCTGGTATTTCTCTATTTTATTTGAGTAAGTAGTTGTTTTAGGAATTTAATTGTTATAAATTGCGTATTTGTGAAACTTAGTGAAATAGGTCTTAGGACTTATTGTGGTTAATAAAATGTTGCTTGGATTAATTTATTAAAGTTGACGGTACAATAAAATAAATTTCTCGCAAACTGGTTCTAGGTGCTAGACAATAGATTTAGAACGGGTATAAAATACCCAATGTGTTAAGTTAGCTAAAAGGTGGACCGACCCTTTTTGTGATCACTTTCCCAATTCTATTCCTTTCCCATTTCCTTCCAAGTAAAACACACACAAACCCTAACCTAAATCTAAAGATTAAATCATCAAACATGAAGTGTAAATTGAAGTTGTGAATCCTAGCAAACATCATCATCATCTAGCTTTTATTATCTTCTTCATCTATCTATTGTAAGTAAACTTATATTTCATAAACTCAAGTTTTAACTTTGATGAGTAATGGAGGAATTGAGTTGTTTTGTTAGTTTATATGATGGTTATTTGTAATATATGATGATATGTGATAATACTTGTCTAGTTATATATATCAAAGTTAAGTTCTTGAGCTATGATTGAAGTTAGTTAAAAACTAAATGGGTTTTATGATTTTGATGTGAAGATTAAGTAATTTGATGTTGTTGTTGTTGTTGTTGTTGTTGTTGTTGAATGTTAGTTAGAAGTAATAGAATACTATTTGTGTGTCGATTATGTAGTTGTGCGATTTAGTATGCAAAAAATGAGGATTTTGGGTATTAGGTTCGTGCTAGAATGAAGAACACAAGCTGCTGCTGCTGCCCAGATGATCAAGCCGGCGGCTTGGCAGCTTAGCCGGCGGCTATGTGGGTTTGGCTTGGGAAGCCGGCGGCCAGGAGGCTTAGCCGGCGGCTAAATGCCTAAGGCCGGCGGGTCAGAGACCCTAACCGGCGGGTAAAAATAGCTTTAAAACTCGTTTTATTTCTGGTTGCTCAAAATGCCTTAGAGCCGGCGTCCCAGGGTTGGGAACCGGCGGCTAGACGTGGAAGCCGGCGGCTTGGTGGGTTTAGCCGGCGGCTAAGTGGGCTAGCCGGCGGCTAAAGGGTCCAGCTCCACTTTTTCATTTACTTGCTAGAACTTAATCTTAATTTGTTGTTATGTTTTATATAATGAGTAATAATACATGTGAGGGGACTTATAACTTAGATAATAGTGGTGTTAAATTCCTAATGTGATTAATTGATATGAGTTATATGTTGATGATTTCAATTACTAACTTGTTTATGATGTTGATCCTCAGATCCTATAAAAGACAAAGTAGCACCTGGAATCTGAGTTAGTAAAGATGAAGGTATCGGTGAGTGGATTCGGAACTCACCATTGAATTTAGTTGTGATCATTGGATTACAACGAATAAGCGTGATATATTGTTGTTGCTTATTTAATATACCTTGTTGATTATTACTCAATGTGCAATGTGTGGCCTTCGGGCATCAATTGTAAATTGTAACACCCCGCAAATTTAAACACGATTAATTAAATTAATCACTTGCATTATTAGGCTAATTCCCTACTTGAGTGAATTCACAACACATTTTAGAGGTAAGTCTAGCATAGCCCAACTGGTTAGTACGCGCAGTATTACGTATTCGTAATTAGTTGTAATTACGTACAGAACAAATTGAAAACAAACGCGACAAAAACGTACGACTATTGGTGAACAAATTTTTTTTAATAAAACGAAATTTATTGAATAACGTAGTAGCGAATAAATATTTTGTCAAAAATATTTACAAATCATTTTATAACGCAAAACGTTTAATTCGTACAATTTAAATAAAACAAAGTTTAAAATTTTATAACTAAGTTAATTTGGTTTCATAAAAATTATCATAATTAAAAATAATTAAGAAAATGTAATTAAAAACATAATAGTTAAAATAAGATAACATTTAACGATCGGGTAAACAAACACGGAGCGCAAACACAGAGGCAGAAAATGAGGAACAAAACCCCATCCACCTCCTCCTTTTCTTTCACTTTCACCATCCACTCTCTCTCTCTCTTCTTTTCTTTTCTCCTCCTTCTCTCTAAAACTCATTCAAAAATCACACAAATCACACCAAAACTACGCTAAAACGACGCCGAATCACCATACTCCTTTGGAATTAAACGACCACGAGACTCCGATCTACATTCCTATCTTTTCGGATTTCAAATCCGACACTCGTAAGTTTCCGACAAATCCCGCAAATCTTTAGATTTCAAAGTTATAATTGCTACTTAGTGTTTAATATACTTAGATTTACATGTTTTAGTGTTTTATACAACCGAAAACGTCCGAAATCGACCCAAAACTCGTTATTTTCTCGCTGTTCGTCGAACAGGCGACTACGTCGCATTGGGACCGAAAACAGTACTGCGACGTAGGCCTCTACGTCGCATTACCCTTCCTTACGTCGCACATAGCGACGCAGACCACTACGTCGCATTAAATTGCGAACGTCGCCTATGCGACGTAACCCATGACGTCGCAAAACCTGAATGCGACGTAGACCCGTACGTCGCACCCTACGTCGCATAACCACCCAGCGTCGCACCTTACGTCGCTAAAAACAGAAAGTTTAAAAACTTGTTTTCACTAAGTGTCGAACTAACCGAAAACGCATATCTTTATACAAATTCGATTCACGAGCCTTACAAACAATTTAAACATACTTGTTTTATCGAAATGTTGATTTCAAACTTTCACCAACGAGTCGTATACATTTTCTTAAACAACGAAATACAAACATTAAACAAACGATTTGGACATGACTTGGTTGTACGAACACTAGCATGGATGATTAGCTTAGACATCCACATACTTATTAAATCTCGTACGTTTAGGACGTTAGGAGATTTCAGACTGTACTTGGGCTTAGGTTTGCTAGCACTCGCACAACTGCTTAAACTCAACAGGTGAGTTCACAGCCCCTACTTTTACTGATTTAACTACTTTTGAACAGGGGTGGAAAACATAGACAACTGTTTTACTGCTTTGCCATAACTACTTTTACTATAGGATTATTTATCATACTGTTTACTCGAACGACTAGAGTACTTGAACTGTTAAACTGTTATACGAACTGCCACTTAACTGCCTTTGGCACAATTATACAAACTGTTTATGACTGCGGTCAACTACTTCAATTGTCTGAACTTAATGGTATTTCATACGAAAACTGAACTGAGAACATGCTGGAGAACGACCAGCTACATACTTTTATTACTAGCTTTTATGAAACAACATTCTCACGCACGCACAGAAAGTCCCTACGTCTTGGGCAAACAGAAAGTCCCTACTTCTTGGGCACGGTGCCATCCTACGTCTTGGGTGAAGGCTCTACTTCTTGAGCAGATGGGTCCTACGTCTTGGATGCCAGTCCTACTTCTTGGACACAACTATACAAGTCCCTACGTCTTGGGCACATACATAGAAGTCCCTACTTCTTGGGCAACACTATAGGTCCTACTTCTTGGACAAACGATTTAAATCCCTATTCCTTGGGTAAACTAATAGGGTACTGCTTTCCTACGAAACTTAAACTGTGTTTTGGGCGAACGACCCACTAAACTTATACTTTTGGGCAACATCCCAACGAAACATACCTACTACTAGGATACGTACAATCCTACAGAACATACTTGAAAATAGGATACTGCTTTCCTACAACTTATAGGATACGAACATTCCTACAAACAACTATTTAAGAACGTAACGGATTTCAGAAACTATACTTTTGGGTGACATCCCAACGATACAATATAAACAACAGTGGTTTATCATAACTGAGCTTGTAAACATAAAACCTGTGAATTCACTCAACCTCGTTGTTGACTTTTACTATGTTTTTCAGGGAATTAGCTGCGCATGTAAGATCGCCAACACACATGGAGAACTAGGCGACCCTTGAAGATTAGGATGCCAACTTTTTGGGAAAACATATGGATTTCTCTAGTATAACTGAAACTGTTTTGTCATATTCTAGAAATCCACTTTTGTAAACTCACTACTTTTAACTTATACGATCCGATGAATCGTAAACTTTGTAATTAACACTTTTGGCATCTTAATATAATTTGTTCTGTTGTAATCATAAGCTCTGATACGTATGCATGCTTTGTTGTTGTGACACCCCATACTTAAACTAAACGCTTCCGCTAAACGATAATTTGGGGGTGTTACAGATTGGTATCAGAGACATTGGTTATAGCGAACTAGGAAACTTTAGGTGACTTAGAAACCTAGAGACCTAGACTATAGCCTTGGCTAGAACGTACATGCATACATACATTTGCATACATCTAAACTATCGTTACGATACCTCGATATGCGTGAACTGTTCACCACATTCGACTCGTTCATTGTACTCTGATCTCATATGAACCTGATCGTGATTAAACGGTTGATGAAAAGAAGTATGTATTTGGCATCATATAATGACGCCTGGCCAACGTGATTATATCATACTAAGTACATATGGGTGTTTCATAGTCGTAAGATACGTGACGGGGATTCGACAAATTTTGCTTGATACTCGAAAATTTGAAATATGTGAAACTTTATTCCTCACATATTCTTTATTGGCATTGACTTCTGCATCTTTTCATCGCAGAACGTCAGCATGCCGCCTAAACAAAGAAATACTCGAAACAGTCGACGAAATTCTCCACCTGTACCTCCAGAAACAACCGAACAAATCATCGAACGCCGCGTGGCTGAGGCTATTGCTCAGTACGAGGCTAGCAGAAATCGTGAAAACCCAACCAACAACAGTGGAGCTACCCCCGTCAACAGCGAAACCCCAACTAATATCCAGCAGGGGTGTTCCTACAAAACCTTTCAGTCTTGTAAACCTAGCACCTTCACCGGGACCGAAGGGGCCATTGGCCTGGTCCACTGGATTGAGAAAATGGAATCGGTGATCGACATTAGCGACTGTGCCACCGACAAAATTGTGAAATACGCCACCTGCACTTTAGCCGACAAAGCGCTAACCTGGTGGAACGCTCAAGTCCAGATTATGGGACGCCCAGCTGCTCATTCCATGACCTGGGTAACTCTGAAGCAGATGATGATGGAGGAATTTTGCCCTCCCAACGAGATGCAGAAACTCGAAACCGAGTTTTGGAACATTCAGATGATCGGAGCTGACATTTCCGGTTACACAACTAGATTTCAGGAGCTTGCACGTCTGGTGCCTCATATGGTAACCCCCGAGAGCAAACGCATTGAGCGTTACAACAGGGGTTTGGCACCACAAATCCGAGGCATGGTTATGTCCTCCAAACCCGCCACTTTTAGGAGCGCAGTGGATCTGGCTCACAGCTTAACCGACGATGCGGTCGAAATTGGAACCCTGAAAGCTATCACAGGGAAAGCTGAACTTAACCGTACTGATGCGGGCGACAGCAAACGCAAATGGCACAGTGAGAACAACGACCGTCAGGGTCAACAAAACAGGAACGTGGGAAACACTCGAGCCTACGTCGCCATCACTAACACTGAACCGAAACCATACCTAGGCAAAAGGCCTAAATGCGGAAAATGCGAAAGGCATCATGAGGGTAACTGTACTCTCTGCGACAGATGCAACCAATGGGGACATCGAGCTCAAACCTGCAAAGCCAACCTCTCCGCTCGAACAAACAATGGGTGTTTCGAGTGCGGTGAGCCCGGACACTATCGAAACCAATGTCCAAAACTGAACAACACCCAGAACAACCCCGGAAACAACAACCACATCGCAACCATCCCACCGGCTCGTGGCCGCGCATACATCCTCCGTGCACCGGAAACTGTTGCGGACTATGGCAAACACGGTATGTCTTACCAACTCTTGCTACGATTTAACGTTTCGTTTATTCGAATGTCGATTCGAACACAACATTTGGTAAACTCTGAACACGAAACGAAACACACAACATATTGAACTATGCCGCGAGCATACTTAAACCAATTGAACTTTTATGGCAACAATTGAACGCCACGCAAACTATGGTTAACGACATGACTTATCGGAGAACATACGCCGCGGGCGATCCGACTTGATTTTAAATCTCGGGACGAGATTTCTCTAACAAGGGGAGAATGTAACACCCCGCAAATTTAAACACGATTAATTAAATTAATCACTTGCATTATTAGGCTAATTCCCTACTTGAGTGAATTCACAACACATTTTAGAGGTAAGTCTAGCATAGCCCAACTGGTTAGTACGCGCAGTATTACGTATTCGTAATTAGTTGTAATTACGTACAGAACAAATTGAAAACAAACGCGACAAAAACGTACGACTATTGGTGAACAAAATTTTTTTAATAAAACGAAATTTATTGAATAACGTAGTAGCGAATAAATATTTTGTCAAAAATATTTACAAATCATTTTATAACGCAAAACGTTTAATTCGTACAATTTAAATAAAACAAAGTTTAAAATTTTATAACTAAGTTAATTTGGTTTCATAAAAATTATCATAATTAAAAATAATTAAGAAAATGTAATTAAAAACATAATAGTTAAAATAAGATAACATTTAACGATCGGGTAAACAAACACGGAGCGCAAACACAGAGGCAGAAAATGAGGAACAAAACCCCATCCACCTCCTCCTTTTCTTTCACTTTCACCATCCACTCTCTCTCTCTCTTCTTTTCTTTTCTCCTCCTTCTCTCTAAAACTCATTCAAAAATCACACAAATCACACCAAAACTACGCTAAAACGACGCCGAATCACCATACTCCTTTGGAATTAAACGACCACGAGACTCCGATCTACATTCCTATCTTTTCGGATTTCAAATCCGACACTCGTAAGTTTCCGACAAATCCCGCAAATCTTTAGATTTCAAAGTTATAATTGCTACTTAGTGTTTAATATACTTAGATTTACATGTTTTAGTGTTTTATACAACCGAAAACGTCCGAAATCGACCCAAAACTCGTTATTTTCTCGCTGTTCGTCGAACAGGCGACTACGTCGCATTGGGACCGAAAACAGTACTGCGACGTAGGCCTCTACGTCGCATTACCCTTCCTTACGTCGCACATAGCGACGCAGACCACTACGTCGCATTAAATTGCGAACGTCGCCTATGCGACGTAACCCATGACGTCGCAAAACCTGAATGCGACGTAGACCCGTACGTCGCACCCTACGTCGCATAACCACCCAGCGTCGCACCTTACGTCGCTAAAAACAGAAAGTTTAAAAACTTGTTTTCACTAAGTGTCGAACTAACCGAAAACGCATATCTTTATACAAATTCGATTCACGAGCCTTACAAACAATTTAAACATACTTGTTTTATCGAAATGTTGATTTCAAACTTTCACCAACGAGTCGTATACATTTTCTTAAACAACGAAATACAAACATTAAACAAACGATTTGGACATGACTTGGTTGTACGAACACTAGCATGGATGATTAGCTTAGACATCCACATACTTATTAAATCTCGTACGTTTAGGACGTTAGGAGATTTCAGACTGTACTTGGGCTTAGGTTTGCTAGCACTCGCACAACTGCTTAAACTCAACAGGTGAGTTCACAGCCCCTACTTTTACTGATTTAACTACTTTTGAACAGGGGTGGAAAACATAGACAACTGTTTTACTGCTTTGCCATAACTACTTTTACTATAGGATTATTTATCATACTGTTTACTCGAACGACTAGAGTACTTGAACTGTTAAACTGTTATACGAACTGCCACTTAACTGCCTTTGGCACAATTATACAAACTGTTTATGACTGCGGTCAACTACTTCAATTGTCTGAACTTAATGGTATTTCATACGAAAACTGAACTGAGAACATGCTGGAGAACGACCAGCTACATACTTTTATTACTAGCTTTTATGAAACAACATTCTCACGCACGCACAGAAAGTCCCTACGTCTTGGGCAAACAGAAAGTCCCTACTTCTTGGGCACGGTGCCATCCTACGTCTTGGGTGAAGGCTCTACTTCTTGAGCAGATGGGTCCTACGTCTTGGATGCCAGTCCTACTTCTTGGACACAACTATACAAGTCCCTACGTCTTGGGCACATACATAGAAGTCCCTACTTCTTGGGCAACACTATAGGTCCTACTTCTTGGACAAACGATTTAAATCCCTATTCCTTGGGTAAACTAATAGGGTACTGCTTTCCTACGAAACTTAAACTGTGTTTTGGGCGAACGACCCACTAAACTTATACTTTTGGGCAACATCCCAACGAAACATACCTACTACTAGGATACGTACAATCCTACAGAACATACTTGAAAATAGGATACTGCTTTCCTACAACTTATAGGATACGAACATTCCTACAAACAACTATTTAAGAACGTAACGGATTTCAGAAACTATACTTTTGGGTGACATCCCAACGATACAATATAAACAACAGTGGTTTATCATAACTGAGCTTGTAAACATAAAACCTGTGAATTCACTCAACCTCGTTGTTGACTTTTACTATGTTTTTCAGGGAATTAGCTGCGCATGTAAGATCGCCAACACACATGGAGAACTAGGCGACCCTTGAAGATTAGGATGCCAACTTTTTGGGAAAACATATGGATTTCTCTAGTATAACTGAAACTGTTTTGTCATATTCTAGAAATCCACTTTTGTAAACTCACTACTTTTAACTTATACGATCCGATGAATCGTAAACTTTGTAATTAACACTTTTGGCATCTTAATATAATTTGTTCTGTTGTAATCATAAGCTCTGATACGTATGCATGCTTTGTTGTTGTGACACCCCATACTTAAACTAAACGCTTCCGCTAAACGATAATTTGGGGGTGTTACATAAATGAGGTCAACGAGTTGTTGAATGGTTGGTTGGGCTAGTTGGTTATCGTGTGAATGATTCAGGGATTTACTTCATTTGTTGTGTGTATTGAACTGTATCTGAGTAGGATAACCACTAGCTATCGGTCTCGTCCGTTATGGCCATACGGATAGGTTGGATAAGTGTTCTTGGGGAGCCACCCGGGTTTTTGGTTATCCCCAGAGCCGCCGATCCTCATTATTGTGTTGTTTGCTGTAATTAGGTGATTATGCTAAGTTGAATGTTGTGTGACGAACCTACTCACTTAGCTATGTGCTAATCCCTCCTATCTACTTCCTGCAGATTATATTTTGGTTAGTTGGGTAGCAGGAAGGTGATGCTCTAGGAGCTGGGGATGTTTTGACAGCATGCTACTCTGATAATGTTTTGTACTAAACAAGTTGGTTTTTATATAATGCCCCATTTAAGATGTGGTTTTATAGATTTGAACTAGTATGACTTAACTATGAACTGTTTAATTAAATTAAGTATAATCTAGTAAATGAAATGACGTGTTTTAAATTACTACGCTTCCGTATTATTAATATAATATTGATATATAAGTTGAGGGGCGTTATAAGTTGGTATCAGAGCATGGTTTTGGGTTAATTGAACATTGTAGAATGTTCAATCCCAAAACTGGAGCGTGATATGTCAAACATTCCTGGGTATGGGATCTAGCATCGGTTGTGAATTGTTAGTAGATAGGTACTAGCGATTAACAAGTTTCAAGTGTTGTGTTGATTTTAGAAATGGCAGATGAAGAACAACCGACCACCAACCCCAATAATGCCTCTCGGTATGTTGCTCCTCCTTTTGAATCTCATCCGGAACAACATAATCAGGAAGGTACCTCTCTTCCAACGGGTGAGGAATCAAACAGAGAGGAGTATATACACGAGATGGAGGATGAGTTGATGTTCCTTAGAGAGTTTAAAAGGAAAGCTGAGGAAGCTACAGCTAGACAACTTTTACAACAACAATCTTCTGTTTTTGGTGCTAGCCCATCCTCTCAATCCAATAAGGTGTGCTCTTTCAAAACCTTTATGTCTAGCAAACCACCGGAATTTCAGGGAGGTACAAATCCCACCGTGACTTTAAATTGGTTGAGAGATATGGAACGGAAATTTGATGTGACTCGATGTGAGGAGGAATCAAAAGTTATGTTTGCCGCTCAGTGTATGAAGGATGAGGCGATGGTTTGGTGGGACTCTGTTACAGGTCATTTAACACAGCAACAAAAGGGATCAATCCGATGGCCTGATTTTCATCAAGCCGTTTGCAATCAATATTGTTCTGATTTTGATATGGCACGGATTAGGAGGGAGTTTGTGAACCTTCATTTATCGGATAAAATGACTATTGATGAGTTGATAGCGCAATTTACCGAGAAGCTTCGGTTTGTTCAACAGTGGGTTCCCGATGAGAAAACCAGAATCGAACAGTTTGTGGATGCCTTACCTCATAACTATCGCACTACCGTGAGATTGGCTAGTAGTTTATCGCAAGCCTTTAACCTTGCAAGATCAGTGGATAGTGATATTAGAGGTTTTCGTGCTTCTCAAACTAAGGACAATTCTTATTTAAGGTTTAAAGCTGATTCATCTAGCAAGGGAAAATCTTATTCGCAGAGTAGTCGGCAGAATAAGAAATTCGTGAGTAGAAGTAATTCGTCTAGTAACTCAAATTGGTGCAACACGTGTAAATCTAGGCATTCTGGCCCGTGTACCGTGCAAACGAATAATTGTTTGAAATGTGGTGAACTTGGCAATGAGATAAAGAATTGTCGGTACCCGAACTTTGTGTGTTGGACTTGCAAAAAGGAGGGACATCGTATGGGTCAATGTCCGGAGGCAGGGAAGTCAGGGTCGGGTTCGGTCGGGAGTTCTGCATCGTCCGGTCAGAAACGGAAGAATCCTCCACCACTAACGAGTAGGGCCTTTCAAATGACAGTCGATGAGGCTGTGCATACAGAAGATGTCATAACTGGTACATTCCTTATAAACTCTGTACCGGCTCGTGTATTGTTTGACTCTGGTGCTAATTATACTTTCATATATGTATGCTTCTGTGACAAGTTGAACTTAGTCCCTACTGTGATAACAAAACCCATAGAAGTAGAAATTGTTAGTGGTAAATTAGTTCCTGTTACCACCTCGGTGACTGGAGCTAATATTGTGATTGATGACCGAACTTTCCCTATTTCATTCTTGTTGATGCCAATCCCTAGTTTTGATGTGATTATTGGTATGGATTGGTTGAGTCAAAATAGGGCTAGCATTGATTGTCACCAAAAGTTGATTAGGATCCCAATCTCCGAAGGTTCATACGTTGTGGCTCGAGGAGAACGGGATAATATGTCAGTTCCCTTGATTTCTATGATGACGGTTAGGAAGTCATTGTCCAAAGGTTGTGAGTCCTATCTAGCCTATGTAGTTGATGCCAAGCTTGAAAAGAAAACCATTTCCGATGTCCCGGTTGTTTGTGAATATCCAGAGGTATTCCCTGATGAGTTGCCTGGTTTACCCCCAGTTAGAGAAGTTGAGTATCGTATTGATCTTGTGCCGGGCTCGTCCCCTGTAGTTAAAGCTCCGTATAGGTTAGCGCCCTCTGAGATTCGTGAAATGATGAATCAGATACAGGAATTGTTGGATAAGGAGTTTATCAGACCTAGTTCTTCACCGTGGGGTGCACCGGTATTATTTATGAAAAAGAAAGACGGGTCGTTGCGTATGTGTATTGATTATAGAGAATTGAACAACAGAACAGTAAAGAATAAATACCCTTTGCCCAGAATAGATGATTTATTTGATCAGTTGCAGGGTTCTTCGGTATATTCTAAGATTGATTTGAGGTCGGGTTATCATCACGTTCGTGTTCGGGAAGAAGATATTCCTAAAACGGCCTTTCGTACTAGGTATGGGCACTATGAATTTTTGGTTATGCCTTTTGGTTTGACAAATGCTCCCGCAGTATTTATGGACTTGATGAACCGTGTTTGTCGACCTTTCTTGGATAAGTTTGTGATTGTTTTCATCGATGATATCCTCGTGTACTCGAAATCTGAAGTCGAGCATGCCATGCATTTAAGGTTGGTTCTTGATACTTTGAAACGAGAACAGTTGTATGTCAAGTTTTCTAAATGTGAATTTTGGATTCGGGAAGTTCAATTCTTGGGCCATATAATTTGTGAGGATGGTGTGAAAGTAGACCCATCGAAAATCGAGGCCGTGATGAAATGGAATGCCCCAAAGTCTGCATCTGAAACAAAGAGTTTCCTTGGACTAGCGGGTTACTATCGAAAATTCATAAAAGATTTTTCTAAAATTGCCGGTCCGTTAACTAAATTAACCCGTAAAGATGTGAAATTCGTGTGGACTGAACAACAGGAACAAGCTTTTCAGACGTTAAGGCAATTGTTGTGTCAGACACCTGTGTTGACTTTACCTGATGGTACAGACGATTTCGTTGTCTACTGTGACGCTTCTCATTCCGGTTTGGGCTTTGTGCTTATGCAAAGAGATAGAGTTATTGCCTATGCTTCTCGACAGTTGAAACCATATGAAAAGAATTATCCCACTCACGATTTGGAACTGGCAGCAGTTGTATTTACTTTAAAGCTCTGGAGACATTACTTGTATGGTACTAGCTGTGTTGTTTGTACTGATCATAAGAGTCTGCAGTATGTGTTTTCCCAGAAAGAGTTGAACATGCGTCAGAGGCGGTGGCTAGAGTTAATCAAGGATTATGATTGTGAAATCCGATATCATCCTGGCAAGGCCAATGTTGTTGCTGACGCTCTGAGCCAAAAAAGTAATTCCGATAGAGTTTATTACTTAAAAGTGGATGTTTCTTCCGACTTGATCAATCAAATAAAAGTTGCACAATTAGAAGCTTTGAAGGATCATAATTTGAAAACCGAGATTATGTTGAAAAGAAAGGATGAATTGGTCGAAGACTCGAGAGGATTAATGACCTATCAATCTCGTGTATGGATACCTTTACTTGGAAATATTCGGGATTTGATTTTGAATGAATCACACAAATCTAAACTATCTATTCATCCCGGTAGTACTCGTATGTACAATGACTTGAAACCGTTGTATTGGTGGCCTACAATGAAGACTGACATTGCAAAATTTGTTGGTGCTTGTCATATCTGCTCACAAGTCAAAGCGGAACATCAAAAGCCGTATGGATCGTTGAGACAGTTGGAAATACCCGAGTGGAAGTGGGAACACATAACCATGGATTTTGTAACTAAATTGCCGCGTACTGCTCGAGGTAATGACATGATTTGGGTTATCGTTAATCGGTTGACTAAGAGCGCGCACTTTCTTGCTACAAGTGAATCTGCCCCTTTAGGTAAACTTGCTCAGTTGTACCTTAATGAAATCGTCTCAAGGCATGGTATTCCGTTGTCGATTGTGTCTGACCGAGACTCTCGCTTCGTTTCTCGTTTTTGGCAAAGTTTGCAACATGAATTGGGGACACGTGTAAACCTTAGTACAGCTTATCATCCGCAAACAGATGGTCAATCAGAACGCACAATTCAAACCCTGGAGGATATGCTCCGTGCTTGTATTTTGGAATATGGTGGTTCATGGGATTCACAACTCCCATTGGTTGAATTTGCATATAACAATTCGTATCACTCCAGTATCGGCATGCCTCCGTATGAGATGTTGTATGGTCGACGTTGTAGAACACCGACATGTTGGTTAGAAGCCGGTGAGAAACAGTTTGCTAGGCCCTATATTGTAAGATGACTGCTGAAAAAGTGGCAATTGCCCATGAAAAGTTGAAAGCCGCGCGCGACAGACAGAAACGGTATGCAGATCCGAAAAGACGACCTGTTGTATTTTCTGAAGGTGAACTTGTATATCTCAAAGTTTCTCCATGGAAAGGTGTGATCCGATTTGGAAAACGGGGAAAGTTAGCACCTAGATATATTGGTCCGTTCAAAATTCGACAAGTTGTTAATGACCAGTCAGTGACATTGGATCTTCCTCCTGAACTTGCAGGTATTCATAGCACGTTTAATGTGTGTTATTTGAGAAAGTGTAACATCGAAGATCAGTCGCAAATCCTCCCGTTACAAGATTTGAGGGTGGATCAAACTCAGAAGTTGATTAAGGAACCGATAGAAATCCTAGATAGGAAGGTTACCAAACTTAGGAAGAAACAAATTCCTATGGTGTTAGTAAAGTGGAAGCATAGTTTAGGTTCCAACCTTACTTGGGAGTCTGAGGAGTCAATGAAGTCCAGATATCCTGGATTGTTTGATGGTGTTGAGATTTCGGGGACGAAATATCCTTAAGGAGTGGAGATTTGTAACATCCTCTCCAGTGACCTGGTATTTCTCTATTTTATTTGAGTAAGTAGTTGTTTTAGGAATTTAATTGTTATAAATTGCGTATTTGTGAAACTTAGTGAAATAGGTCTTAGGACTTATTGTGGTTAATAAAATGTTGCTTGGATTAATTTATTAAAGTTGACGGTACAATAAAATAAATTTCTCGCAAACTGGTTCTAGGTGCTAGACAATAGATTTAGAACGGGTATAAAATACCCAATGTGTTAAGTTAGCTAAAAGGTGGACCGACCCTTTTTGTGATCACTTTCCCAATTCTATTCCTTTCCCATTTCCTTCCAAGTAAAACACACACAAACCCTAACCTAAATCTAAAGATTAAATCATCAAACATGAAGTGTAAATTGAAGTTGTGAATCCTAGCAAACATCATCATCATCTAGCTTTTATTATCTTCTTCATCTATCTATTGTAAGTAAACTTATATTTCACAAACTCAAGTTTTAACTTTGATGAGTAATGGAGGAATTGAGTTGTTTTGTTAGTTTATATGATGGTTATTTGTAATATATGATGATATGTGATAATACTTGTCTAGTTATATATATCAAAGTTAAGTTCTTGAGCTATGATTGAAGTTAGTTAAAAACTAAATGGGTTTTATGATTTTGATGTGAAGATTAAGTAATTTGATGTTGTTGTTGTTGTTGTTGTTGTTGTTGAATGTTAGTTAGAAGTAATAGAATACTATTTGTGTGTCGATTATGTAGTTGTGCGATTTAGTATGCAAAAAATGAGGATTTTGGGTATTAGGTTCGTGCTAGAATGAAGAACACAAGCTGCTGCTGCTGCCCAGATGATCAAGCCGGCGGCTTGGCAGCTTAGCCGGCGGCTATGTGGGTTTGGCTTGGGAAGCCGGCGGCCAGGAGGCTTAGCCGGCGGCTAAATGCCTAAGGCCGGCGGGTCAGAGACCCTAACCGGCGGGTAAAAATAGCTTTAAAACTCGTTTTATTTCTGGTTGCTCAAAATGCCTTAGAGCCGGCGTCCCAGGGTTGGGAACCGGCGGCTAGACGTGGAAGCCGGCGGCTTGGTGGGTTTAGCCGGCGGCTAAGTGGGCTAGCCGGCGGCTAAAGGGTCCAGCTCCACTTTTTCATTTACTTGCTAGAACTTAATCTTAATTTGTTGTTATGTTTTATATAATGAGTAATAATACATGTGAGGGGACTTATAACTTAGATAATAGTGGTGTTAAATTCCTAATGTGATTAATTGATATGAGTTATATGTTGATGATTTCAATTACTAACTTGTTTATGATGTTGATCCTCAGATCCTATAAAAGACAAAGTAGCACCTGGAATCTGAGTTAGTAAAGATGAAGGTATCGGTGAGTGGATTCGGAACTCACCATTGAATTTAGTTGTGATCATTGGATTACAACGAATAAGCGTGATATATTGTTGTTGCTTATTTAATATACCTTGTTGATTATTACTCAATGTGCAATGTGTGGCCTTCGGGCATCAATTGTTAATGAGGTCAACGAGTTGTTGAATGGTTGGTTGGGCTAGTTGGTTATTGTGTGAATGATACAGGGATTTACTTCATTTGTTGTGTGTATTGAACTGTATCTAAGTAGGATAACCACTAGCTATCGGTCTCGTCCGTTATGGCCATACGGATAGGTTGGATAAGTGTTCTTGGGGAGCCACCCGGGTTTTTGGTTATCCCCAGAGCCGCCGATCCTCATTATTGTGTTGTTTGCTGTAATTAGGTGATTATGCTAAGTTGAATGTTGTCACACCCCCAAATCGATAATCGTGTTTATTAACAGTTTAGCGGAAGCTTTTAGTTAATTTGCGGAAGCATTTTAATGATAATTAAGCATCGGGGGCGGACATATTCGATAGTGCATTCACGATGTCAGAGCATATGATCATACAGAACATAAATATATTTAAGATGCCATAAGTTTAAAGTTATTACAAAAGATACGACTTATAAAGTCGTACATAAGTAGGGTTGTCAAAGACAACTTAAGTATTTGAAAATACAAGTTTAATAAAGTGGGATTTCATAAGTATAACCAATGGAATTGATAATACAAAGGAAATCCAAGTGTCCCAAAAGTGGCATCATAAATAGTCAGGTAGCCTACGTCCTTTATGCATGCAGATGTACCTGAGTCCTAATTCCCTGAAAAACATAGTAAACCGTCAACATTGAATGTTGAGTGAATTCACAGGTTTAGTGTGAATGAAGTAAATCAAGTTTTATATAAATCATTCATGTACACAAACATAATGTTTATATGTAAATAGGAAACACAAGTGTTCAAATTAAAGAAGACATTTCCTATAATTAGTAAGAATGTCATTCTTACTACAATAATAACTGTGTAGGAAACACAAGTTTAATCATAAACATTTCCTAATAAGTAGTCGCAGGATATACAGGTTTATCAAATAAGTAAACATATCCATTTCAATAGTTAAGGAAAATCAGGTTTAGCAGTCAAGCAAACATTTTCCAACAGATAGTTAACAGGAACTCAAGTTTAACAATAAGGTAAACATTCCAATAATAAACGTTGCAGGAAACACAGGTTTAACATTTAAGTAAACATTTCCGATAAATAGTTGTTTTGTGGGAAACCAAGTTCAACCATTTAAGGTAAACGTTTCCTAAAAATAGTCTCTCAAAGGAACACCTGTCCTATTAGTCATCACAGGGAATACCCTTCCCAAACCAAGTTGTTTAGTTGTGTGGGAAATTTAGACTATAATCCCTCCAAGGTGAGCTAAACCTTTAGAGTTAAAGTAACGACACTAGTACTATAACCAAACCACGACTAGTTGTTTTGTTGTTGCCTCAGTAACACGGTAAGTATACACTCCTCGTTATGACTATCGTCGATGGGGTTGGAATGACCAACGAGTAATATCCTGGGAGGGTTGTCAAATTGATAGTACTATCTGTATACTCAGTGGCTAGAGTCACCTAGCTAATGGTTATAGGTTGCAAGCACTGGGACTTATGTGCACTACAACTACCTCGCGTAAACCTAGGATCGTACCAAGATATGCTGTCTTATTCCCAAAATGTTGTGAAAACGTTTCATATAATTAATTCAAGTTAATTCAATATGAAAACATTTTATAGAAACAGTTCAAGTTTGATAGCATGAAAGAAATCATGTTAATCAGTTTCACATAATAGCATGCAGTGCAATACATAAAGCATATAGCATGTTATATCACATTGTTCTATGTTTTCCACCCCTGGTTTTAAAAGCATTTAAAACAATAAAAGATATGGGCTGTGAACTCATGGTTTGCAAGTCTTCAGCAAAAACAATAGCTAGCAAACAATCCAAAAGCGTCACTCAAATACCTAGACGCAAATAATAATACTTGTATAAGTATATGGATTATTTGTTAAGTTGAAATGTTTGTAACATTTTAATTGTTGGTAACGTTTGCGTTCATAAAATCGTTGAGTTCAAGTATGTATATTTATATACATATTAGTTGAATATATATATTCTATTATATATATTAGTTGTCGTCATTGTTTATATATACATACGTATATTTATAAGTGTCACGTATATATATACATAGATATAAATGTAGTTGTCGTTGTTGTCGATTATGTTTTCAAAACATAATTATAATAGTTATCAAAATAACTTTGTTATATCGTTTACATATGTCTTTTGTTAATTGTCGCGAATAAAACTTAGTTATCGTTTATGTTTTCAAAACATAAATTTGTTTGTTAAAATATAACTCGCTTTCGTTTGTTGTATATATATAAATACCTTTGTTAAAACTCGTATCCATTTATATATATATATATATATATATATATATATATATATATATATATATATATAAGTTGTTGTTTTGTATATGAATCTTCCACTTTATACGTTTTGTTATATATATATTGTCCGTTAGTTTGTATATATATATTTTGTAATTGTCCCAAAATTGTCGTATCCAAATGTCCGAATTCAAAATGTCTCATTAATATGTCCGTCTAATTACTAAGTCCCTTGTCGTATCCTTTCGTACCATTAATCGTATAATCAACAAACATAAATCGTGTACCATTTATTAGTTTGTATATAATATAAAAATGCAAAAGTCAGGGTCTGGACCAAAGAGGGAATCCGCCGGATTCTGGTGAATCCGCCGGATTCAGCAAATTTCAAGGGGATCCGCCGGATCGGGTAAGGATCCGCCGGATCTCTTGCCAAATCATGCTATCCCTTTCCAAGGCGATACTTTGAGTAGAACTTTATCTCCTACTTGAAACTCAAGAGGTTTACGGCGGTTATCGGCGTAACTCTTTTGTCTATCTCTTGCCGCTTTCAATTGGTTAAGCACTTGAGATATTTTGTCTGTGGTTTCTTGGACAAGTTCGGGTCCAGATAGTTGTCTGTCATCCAACTCTGCCCAACAGAGTGGGGATCGGCACTTGCGTCCATACAACGCTTCAAACGGTGCCATCTGTATACTGGTGTGATAACTATTGTTGTTGGAGAACTCAGCTAATGGGAGATGAGTATCCCAATTTCCTCCAAAGTCAATCACACATGCTCGCAACAAATCTTCGAGCGTTTGAATTGTTCGTTCACTCTGGCCATCTATTTGCGGATGATAGGCCGTACTCATATCGAGTCGAGTACCTAGGGCCTGTTGTAGCGTTTGCCAGAAACGAGATGTAAATCTGCTATCTCTATCAGATATAATCGATAGTGGCACACCGTGCCGAGAAACGACTTCTTTGATATAGATCTTTGCCAGTTTCTAAAGTTTGTCAGTCTCTTTGAAAGCAATGAAGTGGGCTGATTTCGTCAATCTATCGACAATCATCCATATTGAATCGACTCCAGTTGATGTCTTTGGCAGCTTTGTGATGAAATCCATCGTTATGTGTTCCCATTTCCATTGTGGCATCACTGGTTGCTGCAAAAGTCCTGAAGGTTTTTGATACTCAACCTTGACCTTTGAACAAGTTAGACATTTGCTGACATAAGTAGCGATGTCTCTCTTCATATTAGGCCACCAATAGAAACCTTTCACATCTTGGTACATCTTGTCTGCACCAGGATGAATCGAGTAGTTGGACTTATGAGCTTCGTCCAATATCAGTTTACGTAGTTCATCGTCGCTTGGTACCCAAATCCTATTCATGAAGTATAAAACTCCATTCTCTTTTGTTTCAAGTTGTTTCTCCATTCCCTTCAGGGATTCGTCTTTCATGCGTTAGGCGGTGAAAGCCAATTGTTGCGCGTCGCGAATTTGAGTAATGAGATTCGAGTGGATTGTCAACACTAAAGCTTGGACTCTGCGAGGCTTAATGTTCTCTTTACGACTCAAGGCATCTGCTACCACATTAGCCTTGCCCGGATGGTACTTAATCTCACAGTCGTAATCATTCAGCAATTCGACCCAACGTCTCTGTCTCATGTTGAGCTCTTTCTGGTTGAATATGTGTTGTAGGCTCTTGTGGTCAGTGAAAATTGTACACTTTGTGCCATATAAGTAGTGTCTCCAAATCTTCAATGCAAAAACGACTGCTCCCAACTCTAAGTCATGAGTCGTATAGTTCTTCTCGTGAATCTTCAATTGACGAGATGCATAAGCGATAACTTTGTCGTTTTGCATGAGAACACAACCTAATCCTTGATGTGAGGCGTCACAATAAACAATGAAGTTCTCTGTTCCCTCAGGTAAGGATAGAATCGGTGCGGTGCTCAACTTTTGTTTCAACAGTTGAAAGGCGTTCTCTTGTTTCTCTCCCCATTCGAATTTCTTATCCTTCTGAGTTAAGGTGGTGAGTGACTGGGCTATCTTTGAAAAGTTCTCTATAAATCGTCGATAATAGCCAGCCAAACCAAGAAATTGTCGAATTTCTGTGGGAGTTTCCGGTGCTTTCCAGTTCTTAATCGCCTCTATTTTGGACGGGTCCACATGAATTCCTTTATCATTTATCACGTGACCAAGGAATTGAACCTCTCTAATCCAAAATTCGCATTTGGAGAACTTAGCATACAGCTTCTCATTCTCAAGTAGTTGGAGGATAAGTTTCAAATGCTGTTCGTGATCCTCTTTCGTCCTTGAGTAAATCAAAATATCGTCAATGAACACAATAACAAACTTATCTAAGTAAGGTTTGCACACTCGGTTCATGAGATCCATGAATACTGCCGGCGCGTTAGTCAATCCAAACGGCATGACTAGGAACTCATAATGACCATAACGAGTCCTAAACGCTGTCTTTGGCACATCCTCTTCTCGAACCTTCAGTTGATGGTAACCAGAACGAAGGTCGATCTTAGAGTAGTAACTTGATCCTTGTAGCTGATCAAATAGATCGTCAATGCGTGGTAACGGATATCGGTTCTTGATAGTTACTTTATTCAACTCTCTGTAGTCAATGCACATGCGCATAGATCCATCTTTCTTCTTGACAAACAAAACCGGAGCTCCCCAAGGTGAAAAGCTCGGTCGGATGAATCCTAAGTCTAAAAGCTCTTGCAACTGTGTAGACAGTTCTTGCATTTCTGATGGAGCTAGACGATAAGGTGAGCAAGCGATTGGTGCAGCTCCAGGCACCAGATCGATGCGAAACTCGACTTGTCGCGGAGGTGGTAATCCTGGAAGATCATCAGGAAACACTCCCGGATAGTCTCGTACTACAGGTATATCGTCTAAGCGTCTTTCTACAGATTTCCTCTCCACAACATGTGCCAAAAATGCTGGATATCCCTTGCGGAGATATTTACAAGCTTTCAAGCAACTTATTATTTTGACGGTGCTCGTTCTCTTATCTCCTTGTATCACCAAAGTTTCTCCAGTTGACAATGGTAAACGTACCATTTTATCAAAGCAAACAATCTCTGCATGGTTTTTTGACAACTAGTCCATACCGACTACGATGTCAAAACTTCCCAATTCAACCGGTAGTAAGTCTATTTTGAAAAGATGACTCTCCAATGCTAGAGTACATCCTGGTACTATTTCTCCTGATTCAATCAACCTACCATCGGCTAGTTCTAATGTGTACTTGTTATCTAGCTTACGAGATCTAACGTCTAATAGTGGTCTAAAGTCCTTAGACACAAAACTCAAATCGGCGCCAGAATCAAATAATACGGATGCATAATGATCGTTAACTAGAAACATACCAGTGACAGTGTTAGGGTCCTGGCGTGCCTCTTGCGCTCCAACGACAAATGCACGACCCCTAGCTGGCTGGTTGTTGGCGTTTCCACGATTGTTGTTGTTGTTCGGGTTTGCAGGGCGGTTATGATTGTTTTGATTACCGCGGTTCAGTTTAGGGCACTTGTTTCGGAAATGGCCTTGCTCGCCACATTCGAAACATCCATTTGCTGGTCGATCCCTATTTGCTTGAGTGGTAGGGTTCGCTCTACAGTATTGGGCCAGATGCCCCCAGCGTTTGCAATTCCCACAGAAAGTACAGTCACCATCGTGGTGACGTTCACACTTGCCACACTTGGGCTTACTCCCCATGTAAGTCTTTTGTTCAGTAGTAGTGGCAATGTAGGCTTTCGTGGTACTAGCCTGCTTCTTATTCTTGTGACCCTGACAGTCATTCCACTTGCGTTTTCCTTTCCCAGCATCAGCATTGCTGGATTCAACCTTTTCAGTAGCAGCTTTCTTAGTGAGATTCCCCATTCTTACTGCTTCATCAGTCAAACGCTGTGCTAGCTCCACAGCAATCTTAAAAGTAGCAGGATTTGCTGATGTTACCAAACTTCGAATTTGTGGCACTAAACCCCATATATACCTTTCAGTGCGCTTGTACTCCGGAGTGACCATGTATGGTACAAGGCGAGCCAGTTCTTGAAATCTGGTGGTATATCCTGTGATATCAGCACTAACCATAGCAATATTCCAGAGCTCAGACTCAATCTTCTGCAGCTCACTGCGGGGACAAAACTCTTCCATGACCATAGTTTTCAAAGTTTCCCAAGACAGTGAATGAGCGGCTGGAGGTCCCATTGCTTGCCTTTGGGCGTTCCGCCAGGTCAAAGCTTTATCACTAAACATGCATGTAGCATACATTACCATATCTTCATGGGCACACTTGCTAATCTCTAGCACAGACTCCATTTTCTCTATCCAATGGATGATTCCAATGGCACCTTCAGTACCACGGAAATGACTTGGTTTGCAAGCTAGGAATGTTTTATATGAACATCCCTTCTGAGTGCTCTCAGGGTTACTACCTGATGCATTTGGTTCGGTGTCTCTACTACCGCTACGGTTTCGGTCAGTATCATACTGAGCAAGGGCTTCAGAAATCCTTCGGTTAACCATTTGTTCAGTAGTCTCCTCAACAGCAGGAGGTGGTGTGGGGTTTCGTTGGCTGTTCCTGGTAATTCTATGTTTAGGCGGCATGATTCAGTCCTAATCACACACAATAAAACACTCGTAAGATACCTAATCAAGTCATCACTCATAAGATAAGTGATAAATATAAATATAGTATGAAGTCGATCACCAATTGATATCATTCATAATGGACACAGCGATGTAAACCAAACATAAGTTATATATATGATGATCATGGGTTAATTGTTGTTACATAAGTTTTGTACAAAGATGGGATTTACTACAAAAGATACCCATTGGATCAAACATGATCTACAAAATGTGACGGATTTAACCTATACATCCATCTAGTCAAAAGTCAACCCAAATACATCATAACTATAGTCCTAATACATCATACATACGGTCTAAAAGAAATACAATAGACTCCATCCCACAAACATTCTAACAGCTATCATCAACACACAGAATCCAACTGCGGTACCTACAGTCTCCAAACGACGCTCTAGTCGGATCAGACGTGCTCTAGTAGTATCGGCAGACTCCCTGTCTACCTCGATATGCAATCAGAAGTCGCAAGGCGTCCATATATCGCCAGCACATCATCGTCAAGACGAGAGGTGTCACTGCGCATCACTCGGATGGCAGACTGCGTACCAAAATGAAATCCTAGCAAGGTACGAATAACTGCGACCACAGTAGGGACCGTAAGCTCCAGAGGCTCCTCGGTCAAATGTAGAGATGTCGGTGTGTGAGATGACTCCCCAGTCTCATAGGTGGAAAGAATCCTCTCAATGGTCCTCCAGTGGCGTAAAATACGTGGCATCCAGTCCAGATGTGAAACTCTAGCTCTCGGTGTCTGCTGATCACAGCGGATCTCTCGCTCCTCAACCATCGGCTCTTTGCCGCGAGATGATGAGGGTCCTATGGGAAAATCTCTGACACACGACAGCGGTGTCCTCCTAGGTGTAGGCCGAAAATCAGGCTCTCCAATAAGGTGACGTCTAGACATAGAAATAGATCCTAACATATGGGTAGCAGGACCAGTGGATGGCAATGGTGGAGTGGCTATCGAACCATCTGAAGTATCTCTAGGGAATGTAGGCGGGTAAACCTCCTCAGACACTGCTGTAGGTATCCCGTCGTATGGCCCCTCCATGGGCTCCTCCTCAGTATCAGTATCAGTGAGGTAAATAGGTGCTTGTCTCGACATACCTAGTCAAAGAATCGTGTGTGACGTGTCAGACGTATGCAATAGTATGAATGCAGAAATGTGTTAGCCAAGGCTATAGTCTAGGTCTCTAAGGTTTTCAGTCACTTAAAGACTTCTAGTTCTCTATAACCAATGGCTCTGATACCAAGTTCTGTCACACCCCCAAATCGATAATCGTGTTTATTAACAGTTTAGCGGAAGCTTTTAGTTAATTAGCGGAAGCATTTTAATGATAGTTAAGCATCGGGGGCGGACAGATTGGATAGTGCATACACGATGTCAGAGCATATGATCATACAGAACATACATATATTTAAGATGCCATAAGTTTACAGTTATTACAAAAGATACGACTTGTAAAGTCGTACATAAGTAGGGTTGTCAAAGACAACATAAGTATTTGAAAATACAAGTTTATAAAAGAGGGATTTCATAAGTATAACCAATGGAATTGACAATACAAAGGAAATCCAAGTGTCCCAAAAGTGGCATCATAAATAGTCAGGTAGCCTACGTCCTTTATGCATGCAGATGTACCTGAGTCCTAATTCCCTGAAAAAACATAGTAAACCGTCAACATTGAATGTTGAGTGAATTCACAGGTTTAGTTGTGAATGAAATAAATCAAATTTTATATAAATCATTCATGTACACAAACATAATATTTATATGTAAGTAGGAAACACAAGTATTCTAATTAAAGAAAACATTTCCGATAATTAGTAAGAATGTCATTCTTACTACATTAATAACTGTGTAGGAAACACAAGTTTAATCATAAACATTTCCTAATAAGTAGTCGCAGGATATACAGGTTTATCAAATAAGTAAACATATCCCTTTCTATAGTTAAGGAAAATCAGCTTTAGTAGTCAAGCAAACATTTTCCATCATATAGTTAACAGGAATTCAAGTTTATCAATAAGGTAAACATTCCAATAATAGTCATAGCAGGAAACACAGGTTTAACATTCAAGTAAACATTTTCTATAAATAGTTGTTTTGTGGGAAACCAAGTTTAACCATTTAAGGTAAACGTTTCCTAAAAATAGTCTTTCAAAGGAACACCTGTCCTATTAGTCATCGCAGGGAATATCCTTCCCAAATCAAGTTGTTGTTTAGTTGTGTGGGAAATTTAGACTATAATCCCTCCAAGGTGAGCTAAACCTTTAGAGTTAAAGTAACGACACTAGTACTATAACCAAACCACGACTAGTTGTTTTGTTGTTGCCTCAGTAACACGGTAAGTATACACTCCTCGTTACGACTATCGTCGATGGGGTTGGAATGACCAACGAGTAATATCCTGGGAGGGTTGTCAAATCGATAGTACTATCTGTATACTCAGTGGCTAGAGTCACCTAGCTAATGGTTATAGGTTGCAAGCACTGGGACTTATGTGCACTACAACTACCTCGCGTAAACCTAGGATCGTACCAAGATCTGTTGTCTTATTCCCAAAATGTTGTGAAAACGTTTCATATAATTAATTCAGTTAATTCAATATGAAAATATTTTATAAAAATAGTTCAAGTTTGATAGCATGAAAGAAATCATGTTAATCAGTTTCACATAATAGCATGCAGTGCAATACATAAAGCATATAGCATGTTATATCACATTGTTCTATGTTTTCCACCCCTGGTTTTAAAAGCATTTAAAACAATAAAAGATAGGGGCTGTGAACTCACAGTTTGCAAGTCTTCAGCAAAAGTAGCTAGCAAACAATCCAAAAGCGTCACTCAAATACCTAGACGCAAATAATAATACTTGTATAAGTATGTGGATTATTTGTTAAGTTGAAATGTTTGTAACATTTTAATTGTTGGTAACGTTTGCGTTCATAAAATCGTTGAGTTCAAGTATGTATTTATATACATATTAGTTGAATATATATATATTCTATTATATATATTAGTTGTCGTCATTGTTAATATCCATATATACATAGATATAAATGTAGTTGTCGTTGTTATTGATTATGTTTTCAAAACATAATTATAATAGTTATTAAAATAACTTTGTTATATCGAATATATATATAAATACACTTGAATAAGTTTTGTATTTATTTAAATATATAATTTGTCGCGAATGAAACTTTGTTGCCGTTTATGTTTCAAAACCATAACTTAGGTCGTTATAAAATGTAACTCATTTTATTCGTTTCGATATATACATATTGTCCGTTAGTATATATATATATATATATATATATATATATATATATATATATATATATATATATATATATGTAATTTGTTATCGTATTAAGTTTTGTCGCGTTCTAAATGTCCGTATTAAATTATGTCGAGGATATGAATATGTCTCAAAGTTGTGTCCATATAAATGCTAAGTCTCGTTGTTGCAATATTGGTGAAGTAATAGTTCTCGAGTCGTATGTTGGTTAATAGCTTGTACATTTACAAAATGAAACGGACTGGGCCTGGACAGCCGGGGAATCCGCCGGATTCCCATGAATCCGCCGGATTCAGCAAGGTTCAAGGGGATCCGCCGGATCGGGTAAGGATCCGCCGGATCGGGTCCAAAATAGGGGGAATCCGCCGGATTCATTCGTGTTCAAGAGGATCCGCCGGATCCACCAATGATCCGCCGGATCAAGTGTGTCCTTTACTCGTTCATCGTTTTAGCCGAAGATTTGTGTGCGGGTCGAAAGGTGGGAATCCGCCGGATTCCCGTGAATCCGCCGGATTCACCTGGGTTTCGGCTGAGGATCCGCCGGATCCAAGGGTGATCCGCCGGATCTAAATGGTTTCCAGCAGCTAGTTCGGCTCTGTTATTACTTATGCATAATGATTTTGATTTTAGCTTCGTTTTTAACATGATCAATCGTCATTATATGTTATATAGACTTAATATAACATGTTTTAACAAGTTTATAACAACAATCATCAACAATTTCATAAATTTAAGAAATTTATATAAATGAAATAAAAATGGAGAAAATCCTCACAATGGTTTAAGATGAAGATGATGATGATTTCTGAGATGATGATGATGATTACGAACGATGGCGATGATGATCAAGAAACCATTTTTGTTTGTAGTTTTAAGTGTTTGAAGATGATAATGGAAATGGTGAAAGATGATGATGTTGCTTCTCCTGCTTCCTGCTACTGCCTTGAAGTTCCATAGAGAAAGAAGAAGAAAATAGATGAAGTGTGATATGTGAATTATTGGAGATGGAAGGGAAATGTGTAGCAGAAGATTTGGGTTCTAAATTTCAAATGAGAAGTAAGGTGTGCGTACGTATGTGTCGAGCAGATATTTTGGTGGTGTAATATTGGTAGTTTTTAGCCCGTTAATTTCGTGTACGGGTATAATTTGTGGTACTTTGGTATAATAAAATTTCGCGTTATGTTTCTTTATATCTCAAACTTAGTAATTTGAAATCGTAATATGTAATACTTTGTTAAAAGTATAATTAAAATTAATTACAGTAAAATTACTGTATAGTTAAAACGCGTGCCAGATTTCGGTTAAATTTGGAAATCATATTCTGAGGTAATGTCCTATACATTAAAACAGTAACTTACGAAATAATACTTTTATTATTTTGAACCTCTAAGCGCATTTTAAAATTGTTTCTGTTCGTGTAACGTGTGACAAAAATCGTCTAAATGTTTCGTTTTCTTTTCGTTATAATACTTTTATATAATAATTTCAAACTAAAAATTATTCAAAAGTATTTTGAAGTTCATTTTGGAACTTTATTATTCGCGATTAATACGTTTTTTATAAAACGTATAATTTATTATATTATCTCAATAATATACTTATATAATGTTTGTAATTAATAATTTTTGAATTATTAATTATTTTATATCACCAACCTTACTACGTTTAGTTTGTTGCGATCAATATGTTTATTTCGTACGTAATTATATATATATATATATATATACATATAATTACAATCAAATACATCACGTATCACATAGTAAGTTTCACAAAACTTAACACAAAAGTTGTTTTAAATTCACTAGTCAGGGAATTACTCTAGGTAATGCATGAAGTTAGGTTAAGTAAATACCCTAATTGGAGGATTGTCACAAATGTTGTGTGACGAACTCACTCACTTAGCTATGTGCTAATCCCTCCTATCTACTTCCTGCAGATTATATTTTGGTTAGTTGGGTAGCAGGAAGGTGATGCTCTAGGAGCTGGGGATGTTTTGACAGCATGCTACTCTGATAATGTTTTGTACTAAACAAGTTGGTTTTTATATAATGCCCCATTTAAGATGTGGTTTTATAGATTTGAACTAGTATGACTTAACTATGAACTGTTTAATTAAATTAAGTATAATCTAGTAAATGAAATGACGTGTTTTAAATTACTTCGCTTCCGTATTATTAATATAATATTGATATATAAGTTGAGGGGCGTTATATAACAGATCTACTAACATTAAATATAATATGTTGACTTATATGCCACATGCATAATGGATGCAATGCAGTTTTGAAATTGTCATCAATCGCTTGCTTCATCGCGGTATCCTGATCGGTAACCATCAAAGTAGGTTCTTTACCGAAGGTTTTAAGAAACGCATCAATGAACCATTTACAGAGAATCAATGAATAACAATGCAACACGAAAAAAGACAAATCTCTTGTGATTATCAATACCAGTAAGAGGCGCAAACTTCATATTGTACCTGTTTGTTTAAATTTAGTTTATAGTAATATTAAAAAAAATTAAAAACATAACAAAATCCAAAATAATTAAAGAAAGCAGATAATATATAACATTCATTTAATAATGATGTTATGCTCTATAAACAAATAAGGCTAAGAATGAAGTCATTATACCTGTTTGTATCATATTTAGGAATAAAGCAAACGATATCTCTAAAATTCTTGATAATTCATCTTGGAAATATTATCAGCCCATAAAACACCAAGAAGTGAGCCTTCCTCATCACATTTGTACTCAAACGTATCATTTGGAAGATCCTCTTGTTTGCTTAATACTCTCTTGATTACAATATGAGCGTTACTATCTTCGATATATCTATTTATATCCCTCCTAAATATCTTATAGTCAACATTATGTAGACCGGCCATATCATAACCACCATTGATATCACATTTAAGCTGATAACAATAAGTACAAAATAAACACGTTAATAACTAACATTCAACATAAAAAGATGTTAACTGATAACAATAAGTACACAAGCATGTTAAAAGCTTATATGCATTACAAAAACATGTTAACAGCAAACATACAGTAAAAAAAACCAAGCTATCAGCTACAAAAGCATGTTAACATCTAATATTCATTATAGAAGCATGTTAACAGCTAACATCCAAGATGATTGATGTAAAACCTAATTTTAGTTCAGCATCTTCATTAACATAAATTTTATCATGTAAAGAAATAAAAATGAATTATAAAGGAAAAAGTACCTAAAAACAAAAATTACAGAAAAAAACCCTAAAACACAGACAATAATTTAAAATTAAACTTACTCACAACATCGGCAACAGGAGAAGTATTTTCGCAAGGATGATTCAGACTAATTGACATTATAAAAGCTGCAAAAAAAAAAAGATTCGATAGTTAAAACACATTAAAAAGGAAAAGAAAAAAAATGAACAAACGAATGTAATTGACGATTAAAACCTGAAATTGAGATGAAATTAGGATCAAGAATCATAATCGTATGTATAATCGAATTCGTAAGATGAATCTAAGTGAAATCAATGATGTAGAACTTAAGCGTACATGTTTACGTAATTCGCACCAGTTAATTCTTGAAATTGTAAATGTATTTAATGATTAAAAGAAAAATAAAAGGTGAAAAGACAAAAAATTCCCTTGTCCCTGAAGTGGTATTAACAAAAAGAGCATAAGGGAGGAGCCGGCCGAGATTTTTAAACATATCATATCAATGTTGAAAAATCTACTTCCCTACTTCCTCAAGATCAAGAGCTTCTCTCTTGATCATTCCCCTATATATATATGGCTGAGAATTCAGTTGGTCGAGTTCCTGTCGCTGACTTTTGACGACGAAAATCAACCACATACATGCCTTTCGTTTTTCGTCATATACATTATATGATTTCAATAGTTATCTACTTAACTTAGTGGACCATTAAAATTTAAATTTCAAAGTTTCAAAAGAATGACGTGAATACTCTAGTATAAATACTAAATAGATAGTTGAACTTTCGAATCTTGCATTATATATAACAAAAATTACGAGTTCGGTGAATAGTAGTTATTTTGGTATCTAGTTCATTTATTTTCAATTGTAGTGCATCTTTACGATAGATGGTGTATAAGTGATAAGTGATTAGTTTTTATTTATATTTGTTAATATTGTTATCATTATAGTTTTAATAGTAGATATTTTGTCATTTAGTTCATTTTTTATATCAATTGTAGTGCCTCTTTACGATAGATGGAGTATAAGTGATAAGCAATTAGATTTTATTTATATTTGTTAATATTGTTATCATTATAGTTTTCTTATTATTCTTATCGTTTAGTTATACCAACTCAAATATTAGTGATTCTTTATGTCAAATAAGGTTTTTGAAAGGTTTTTTTAAGTGGTTTGTAAAAGATGAGTTATCTTCTAAAGGGTTTTTACATGAGTAGGTTATTCCTCTCGTTAGTATCCATTCAATAGTTGCTAGCATACAATACTCACGGTGAAACATAAAAAAAAAAAAAAAAAAAAAGGTTTTTTCTTCTCTTAACAACATATTATTCTTTTTTATAACAAACTTTGAGAATTTAGATACGGGGGTTGAACAATTGGTTTATTGTCTGTACATGTATTGAATTTATCACAAAATCCTTTTGTATATATCTTCAAAAACTTTTATTGTATGCATCCAACTTACTAATCACTCCTATTGTATGTAGTCATTTACCTGAAATCGTGATTTTGCTTACGTGGCACCGGTTACTCCACTTTTGTCCACGTAGTACGCCAACTAGGTGCCACGTGGGACTACATAAATGTAAGGAACTTTCTAAAATGTATCAAACTTTAGTTTTTGTCCCATTTCACCCGTTCAACAAAACTCATGCCTTCTTCTAGCATGCAGGGGAGTTCAAAAAATTGACCATGTGTTTGTGATTGTGACCATCGGTTGTACGTGTCTTGGTGATGCATATGGTGGTGTTACCGAAAAATAAGGTGTCACCGGAAAAAATGGTGTTACCGATAAATGTGGTTGGAGTTGTGGATGGTGGTGACGCCGGAGATGATTGTAAAGTAGATATAATAGAGATGTTGGTTAATGTAGTTATTGTGGTGGTGTCACCGGAAAACAATGTGTCGCCGAAAAACATGGTGTCACCGGAAAATGTGGATGAAGTTGGAGAAGGTAGTGACACCAGAGATGGTTGTGAAGTAGAGATAATAAGGATATTTGTTATGGTAGTGGTTGTTGTGGTGTTATCGGAAAATATGATGTCGCTGGAAAAGATGGGTCACCGGAAAAGATAGTGTTGCCGGAAAATGTGGTTGAAGTTAGAGATGGTGGTCATGCCGGAGATGGTTGTAAAGCAGAGATAATTGAGATATTGGTTAATGTAGTGGTTTTGGTATCGCCGAAAAAGTCACCGGAAAATATTGTTGAAAATGATGAAGGTGATGACATTAATGTGGTGAAAGAAAATGTATCCAACTTTGTTGACATGGACCAGGTGGCAATGACGTGGCAACGACAACTCATCGATCCTTGGCCACGTAAGCAATGGGTAATTGGTTACCCCTGCTTCCGGTTAATAACTACATACAATAGGAGTGATTAGTAAGTTCGATGCATACAATAGAACTTTTAGAAGATTGATGCATATAAAAGGATTTCGTGACAAGTTCGATACGTTTACAGACAATTAGCCCTTGAACAATTATAAGAGTATTGATATATGCGTACTTAAAAATCTAGACCTAAAATTATGTCTAATTAATTTATCAATTGATTGATATATAAATTTCATTTATTCATTTTTATTACATCCATTAATCATCTTTAAATACATAACAGTTATGTTATTTTCACACATTTACGGAGCTCATATATATACATCAAAAATTTTGATGCATACATCAATTTTTATGCATTAATTATAATTTGTAGTGTACAATATTGTAATGCATAAATTTGGTGTAAATATCAAAAGATTTGTTGCATTTATCATTGCCCCACATTTATATACCCTCGAAATCTCAATTAAATTGTCCATTACAAATTTACATACAGTTTAGAAAATTATAAAAATTGTATTGTTGATCCGTAGAAATTCACTATTATATTCCTTATTTAAATTCTTTTTTATTGGTTGAAATTGAAAGTAAATATACTACGGACTACGGAGTATGAGAGATTCTAAAAAGAAAACATGAACAGAAACATGAACAATGAACTTGGACATATCTGGCAAGTTTCTCAATGTATAAAAAAAGGTCATAGTCCTTGATGATATCATCACTTGCGTAAAGGAACACGAATGATTGGCCGAATCACATCAATCCCCTTTCAAGTACCTAAATTTTTTGTCAACAAAATTATATTCCACATTCACACAAATAAGATTTAACGACTGGGTTCGAAACTATTTACATTGTATATGTGTATATAATAAAATTGATTGACATTGTATGTACGAAACTATTTATTTTCTTAAATTGTGTGTATTTTGGTGACTTGTCAATTAACTTGGAAATATGTCATGTGTCACCTTATAGATAACACGTCACCAAAATATACACAATGTAAAAAAATAAATAGTTTCATACATACAATGGCGGTCAATTTTGTTACGTACACACAATGAAGGTCAGCGCATAGTTATATACATTAAAAAGCACCTAACCAATAATAAAAGGTATAAAGTTTAGGGTTTTGATTACGAAGCCCTTAGGGCTTTTTTAAGGATTTCTGACATACATAAATGATTTGTACCCTTATTAAAATTCAGGGATTCAAAATAAATTCGAAGGGGGACAAAAAGTCAGTTATGGTTATGGTACAATATTTGATGCATGTCTTAAGCTCTTAATGAAAACCCCAAGAGCTTCGGTATCAAAACCTGTAAGTTTATTACATTACGGGAAAAAAAACATTAAATGAATCATCAACCAAAAGTCGAAGGGGCAGACTCCAATTTGGTTTAAACTTCAAACTTGTGAAGCTCTAAAACCTTGATGGAAGTTGCTTGCTCTTGTGACTGTGAGTGAGACACGTGTCTAGTTCTTACTACACAGCACTATAAGAACAAACTAACTTCTTTCGTGTTTCTACTATTAGAAAGTTTTCAATTAAACATTTTCGAATAAAATATCAAATTTGTAAAAATGCCTAACAGAGAAGCTGAAAAACAAGAGAGAAAGCCTCTACTAACCCCCTACAACATGGGTAAATTTGAACTGTGTCACAGGTATTGTTTATGTTTCGTCTTGGTTATCATTTTTGGGTCATTAAAAGGAATTTGAAAGCTTTTTGATGTGGGTTTCACTGATAGACATAGTGAATAAACTGTTAGATACTTAGATGATATAATGTCACAATTACATGTCAAGTTACAGGTAAGTATTTGGTTTAGTACAATTTTTCAAAGTTAATTATCAGATGTATATTCAATCTAAATTTGATGTTGATTCTTTAATCACAATGATATTGCACATCCAAGCATCCTAAATATTACGTTACACTTTCTATCGATTAGTTAAGCACATGATCTCGTTTTGGCTGAATTTTTAAACAACTCAATCTGAATTATACAGAGTAGTTTTGGCACCTCTAACAAGATGTAGATCTTACGGCAATGTTCCTCAACCACATGCAATCTTATATTATTCGCAAAGAACAACAAAAGGCGGCCTTCTTATTGCAGAAGCCACTGGAGTTTCGGACACTGCCCAAGGGTATACATATGACCATGAATGATGCTACTTTTATCTTCATTATTACTTAATGCATGCGCCAATGTTGTTGATTCACGAACTTTATTTATTTGTTATCTCCTCAGTCATGTTTTACAAGAGATTTTTGACTAATATTATTAAAACACCTTCATAAAACTAAACATTGGCACATTGAATAGATGACAAATCGTCTTTATTTTTCTTTCATTTTTTGCATTTTTCATGAGCGAGGAATTGGTTTTTAAAATTTCCTGTGTTTGTTATTGTTTAAGCTATCCACATGCGCCTGGCATATGGACCAAGGAACAAGTTGAGGGCTGGAAACCGATTGTGGATGCCGTTCATGCTAAAGGCGGAATCTTTTTCTGTCAAATCTGGCATGTTGGAAGGGTTTCAAATGCAGGTATACTCTTTCACCTTTGTTCGTCATCTTCCTTTTCGTTTCATTTTAAATAATTAAATTAAACAGCATGGGTAATTTAGGAAGATTATGCATTGATTTCCTTGTTTTATAGATATGTAACAATTTATTAAGTCGAGTTTTATCTATTTCTACTTTTACTATAACATCGTCAATTCTTCATCTATTAAACAGCTTTTCAACCAAACGGCCAAGCTCCGATATCTTCCTCAAACAGAGAATTTATACCAAACAATAGCATTGATGTTACAGAATATACACCTCCAAGGAAGCTAAATACAGAGGAGATTCCTCTTGTTGTTAATGATTTTAGACTTGCAGCCAGAAATGCTATTGAAGCTGGTAAGCATTACCACTCATATACTTCTTAATTTATTGTTTGATTAGTGCCTATAATACCCTTCGGTTGATCAGTATTTATGTTTTGTAACTTACCATAAATGGAATTGGTACATGTTTAAGAACAACGTTCTTTCTATTGAAATGTATAGGTTTTGATGGAGTTGAGATCCATGGTGCTCATGGTTATCTAATCGACCAATTCATGAAAGATGGAATAAATGACAGGACAGACCACTATGGTGGCTCTATAGAAAACCGTTGCAGATTCGCTCTAGAAATCGTTGATGCGATTGTAGAAGAAATAGGAGCAGACAAAGTTGGGATAAGGTTATCTCCATTTGCAGATTATAAGCAGTCAGGTGACTCAAATCCTGAAGCTTTAGGCCTTTACATGGTTGAGTCACTGAATGCATATAACATTGCTTATTGTCATATGGTAGAACCAAGGATGAAAACTGTAGCTGAAAAGGCAGAGTCTCCCCATAGTCTTTTGCCAATGAGAAAAGCATTCAAAGGAACTTTTATTTCGGCTGGAGGTTATGGTATGGAAGATGGTAACAATGCTGTGGCTGAAAATCGAACAGATCTCGTGGCGTATGGTCGTTTGTTTTTATCAAATCCCGATCTGCCAAAAAGATTTGAACTTAATGCTCCTCTAAACAAGTACAATAGGGACACATTTTACATACCTGATCCCGTTGTTGGGTACACTGACTATCCGTTTCTTGAAGTCACAGTTTAAATCCGGTTGAGCGTATGGACTCGAAAGACTTTAAAAGCACATCGTCTTCAATAAAACAATATGTTATCGTCAGTTGGAAATCTCTTGACAAATCCTATTAGAATTAGTTCTATCTGTTCCAAAATACACAAATTTATGCATTCATATTGAAATCACTACTGTAACTACACTATAAGGATGTACGTTTTAGCTTATCTCAAATTTTAAAGAAAGACTGATAACTTTCAACATTCTGTGGAAAGATTTGATTTTATCATACTCGTATTATTTAATAACTGATAATGTACTATGACAACAAAGTTTTATGTATATATATACATATTGGTATTTCTAAGTTGCATGATCTCTAACCAAAACGTTAGATAGTCAAATTAGTTATAAGGAATCTAATAACAACTTTATATAAGAAGTTAATTAATAATGGTTTCAGCTTTAAAGTGTTACATTGTTTTCGTTTTAAACTTTTAAGTCTCAAAATTCTTGTGGTTTAACCCTTTACGGAAACATCTGATCTTTATACTTCAAAAGTTTGATGTTTTAATCCCCTAAATTTATCTTTTATAATAACACTTATATATATATATATATATATATATATATATATATATATATATATAGGGGAAGGATCAAGAGGGAAGCTTCAAGATTGGGGGAAGGAGGGAAGCAAACCTAAACCACTCATTTTTCTCCTCTTCTATATTCATCCACAATACCCATTTAATCAATTTAAATCTAAAATTCCAAATTAAAGCATGAAATTCAAAGATTCAACAATCAAAAACATTATAAATCTTTGAATTCATCAATCGCAATCATAGATATCTTCAATTCGTCATAATTCTAATTCATCAAAAATTCTGAATATTAGAGTAACTTTTGGGTTTTTGAGTAAATTTTGATTTGACAATGAAAACAATAAAATTAAAGGAATTTGATCGTACAAAACTTATAAACAAGTAATTAATCAAATTAGATTGTCATTCCAATTGAATTTTCAGATTGAAAAAATTTCAGACCGTTAACATTCATCTGGAAAGCATGTTAATCAAATTCCAACTTAATACTCTTAAACATTCATTTATGATGAATATTAATTTATATATGTTATTATACACTATTGAATGTGATAACATAACATTCATCGGTGTATAATAATGTATATGCGTTAACATTCATCGTAAATGAATGTTAACGTGCTGAAAATATGATTTTGATTAACATGCTTTTGAAATGCATGTTAACGATCTGGGAGGGGATTTCAAGTTATTTACAAGTTTGCCACCGCGTTGACTTTTATGTTGACCAGAATGTGTGGCTAGAAATTGTTTCCCTCCTTCCCCCATTTTTTTACTTCCCTATTGATCTTCCCCCTATATATATATATATATATATATATATATATCTAGTTTAATCATCATACTTTCAAAAGTATTGTGGTGCATTTAACCCATTAATAAATTTACACAAACTTGAAACATTAATCATTAAAAAAAAAAAAATTAAAACGTAGAAAGTTAATTGAAATTTGAAGAAGGGTTAATACACAGATTGGTTACTGTACTTTATCAAAATGTTCAATTTTATTACTAAACTTTCATTTTGTTCAATTAAATTACTAAACATTAAAATAATTGATTATATAGTTACTTAAGTTTCTAATCATTCGTCCATGCCATGCCACGTAATATGTAAATACACATATTAGTTACTGTAGTTTACGAAAATGTTCAATTTTGTTACTGAACTTTCATTTTTGTAGAATAATATCCTATTTTATTTATTCCATCATATAAATTATCTTATCTTGAGCATTCTTCAAATACAAATACATATATTACATCATTTCTTGATACCATCGATTTGGTAATTCAGCCTCGATTTAGTTATAACAAGGATATCACACTTGTAACTCGGTTTCGTAAGTTGAGTAATTAAATTGAACAAAATAAAAGTTCGGTAATGAAATTGAACATTTTAGTAAAGTACAGTAACTAATTTGTTTATTAACCCTTTGAAGAGTTAAACTATTATTCACATTTAAATTGTTTTAAAATTACCACCTTAATTGATCGAAATGCGATGGAAAGTAATTTCTGTAATATATTTTTTTAATACATACATTAATGTTACCCATCTAAAGAGATAAATGAAAAGGAATTGTCAGCACTTCATCTCTAAATTTAATGATTTTATTTAAGAATGAATTTTCAGCAACATAATTTTACATTGCTATTTCACATGTTAAAAGTCGAAGCCGGTTTAAAAATATTGATGATGATAAAGATGGGAGAGTTACTAATTGTACAACAAATGTTGTATTTTAGAAGATGTTTCAAGATTTGTAATTTATATTAAAATGTTGGGTAAGGTTCAAATGAGTACAGCAATTTTTTGTGAGAATAAGGGAATTAATAAGAATAAGTCACGTGTCACTTTACTCTCTCTCCTCCAAATTTTTAGAAATTAAATATCTCTCAAACGGTAAGTCGAAAAATTATAAAAATTGCAACATAAAAATGGCGTTATATTCTCTTCGATTAGAGATGTGACAAGGTATACTTTTATTGAACTTTTTTCGGTTTTTTGGTGGGTTTTGAAATCGAGTAACACATGTGTTAGAAGCTGGTAACACATGTTGTAACATCCACTCCTTGGGCCTAGATATTAACTGGTAATTTCTTTTATTTGATATAATTATTTTATATGTTATAAGAAATTATGTGCATTTATATGTATTTGTTTGAAACCTAGATAATTTGACCAATTGATTAATTGTGATTAGTAAATTATTACTTGATTTAAATAGTTTTACTTGACGATAAAATAAAATAAGTTTCTCGCAATTGGTATTTAGGTTCCGGACAATAGATTTAAGACGGGTATAAAATACCCAAAATTGTGGGAGTCGGTTTATGGAGGCCGACCTCCTTTTTACCTCCATTTTCTTCTCTTCTTTGATTTTGTATCTTCAAAATACTCTTGAACCTAAAAACCATAACAAGAAATTAAATAAAACTAGTTCTTGTGTTTGATTCAAGTTCTTCAATCATCATTATCAATTGCTCATCATCATCATCATCTCAATACCTTATACATGTAAGTAAATTCCATTTAAGTTCATAAGTGATTTTATGAGAAATTGATTAACTCTTGATCTTGATATGAAGTTGAGGTTGTAATTTGAGATATGATGATTGATTGAAGGTTATGTGATGTTTATATGTTACTCTTATTGTAGAATTCACAAGTTTGATTTATTAACAAAGTTAGGGTTTATGTGTTCATAAGGTAAATCATGAATTTGGTGATTTGATTTGGAAAAACTTGTTATTAGATGTTATGGCATGTTTATAGAAGTTACTTGATGCTTGAAATTGGTTCAAAACCTTGTAGAAACTGAGTTTTTGTAGATTTTGGAGTTGTGGTTCTTATGTCAAACTGTAGGAAAATCTGCTGCTGCGCTGAGCTGAAAACCAAGGGAATCCGGTCGGATTCCTGTGAATCCGGCGGATTCCGGGCAAAAATGGTAACCGGATTTAAGTGAATCCGGCGGATTCAATAAGCGTATTCCTTAGATTTAGTTCTGTCTCAAATTTGAGCTGAAAAGTGGTCGGGAATCCGGCGGATTCAGTATGAATCCGGCGGATTCAGCATGAATCCGGACGGATTCAATTGAATCCGGGCGGATTCCTCCTTATCTCAGAACTTGAAATTTTAAACGTTTACTTGTAGCTATTGTATAAGTTTGTATTGTATAAGTGCATAGATTAATTATTCTAGCCTATATGTATATATATGTTAATATCAATACATGTGTTAAGATGTACTTCACTTAACTGCTATAGTTTGAATGATTGATGTGATTTTCAATCTTATGGATATCTAGAACAAGTTAATGATTTTAGTTGTTTTGTTGTATTTCAGATAATCCAAGAACTCAATAATATAAGATCTTTGAGTTGAAGGCTTGAAAAGACAAGTGAGTGGATTTATACTCTCGGTATAATTTAGTTGTAATGATTAAGATTACAACAAGTAATTTTGGTTTACTGATTATACTGTTGCCTGTCATGATGCCTAAGTATTGTTACTAATTGCTATATTGCCATGTGCGTATATGTGTATAATGAGAGGTCAAATGTTATTGGGCTTAAGGCTACTATTAATTGGACAATACAGGTTCTTGCACATGTGTTGTTATGGAAATTGTATTGTGTGAGTAATAGTACATTAGCTTATCGGTTTCCTGTATCGGCCAAATACAGTTGGTTATAAGCGTTCTTGAGTGCCACCGCGGCTTGAGGGTTATCTCAAGAACCATCGATCCTCTCTGATATTGTGTTTACCATAAGAATTATTGTAAACTGATTATTAATACTAAGTTAGACTGTTTGCTATAAGTCTATTCACTTAGCTTCGTGCTAATTCCCCCCTCTTAAACTTCTTGCAGGTTGTTCGTTTTGATCTGTTTAAAGATAAGAAGTTGGGGCTTAGAAGAATGTTTTGGCTACTTATTACTCTGACAGTTTTGAACTATGTTTTAAATATGGTTATGTAAAATATAACACCTAAACTTAAATCTTTTGATTTTATGTGTAATTATTATATGTATTAAGATGTAGTACCGGGTTTTGATAATGTAATTTATATGTACATATTTATTCAACGCTTCCAGGTTTAAAAAAAAATAAAAATAAAAATATGGGGTGTTATAAATTGGTATCAGAGCATAGGATTGGGTGAATTGTACATTGGTAAGGTGTGCAATCCCAAACCTATTTGTGTACGCCAAACATTCTAAGTGTGGGGATTAGTATGAATTTGCAATTTATTAGTATGTTAGGTACTAACTATTAACGAACTGTGAGTTTGTTGTTTTGAATACAGATGGTAGATTGATAGTCCCGTAATCACTATTAATTAGTGATTTGGAATCACAAAGTGTAAAGTTTAATTGTAGAAGGGGGGGTTGAATACAATTTAAAAACAATTTCAGATTTTACCAAGTGTTTCAGATTGTTTTAAATTGATTATCTATAACAGAGTATGACGGTATTGAAATAATAGATTAAAGATATAACAGAATTAAAGAACGACAAGTAATAGTAGCTGAAAGTGAATTGTATTTATTAAATTCACAAAGTGTTGAATGCGGAATGGATTAACCAAAGTTAATCCAATTCAAACACTTAGCTAGATTATTACAATGAAGAGAATTAACTACAGTGGACAAACACGCTGATAGTTAACCTCGCTGAGTCTTAACATACACCTAGACAAACTAGTTCTCTGACAAACAGAAGAACGGTGCATATGACGACTAGCCTCAATAGTACAAAACACTGAACTATTTATACTACAAGAGTTCCTAAAATATCGCCTATAAAATAGGATCTTGGATGGACACGTGTCGCTGCTTGATTGGTCCTGATCTCTGATAAATCGACATTCTGCGGGTCCCAATTCTGTTACCGCAAATATCTCGTTACCTTAAAACCAATCACTTGCTGCCACGTAATCTTTCAGACATACTTCGAACTGGAACACTCTTGCTGATGTATAGATAAGTACAGTACTTGATGATAGAGAGGCTTTATTGAATAGTCACTGAAGATGCAGTAATCCTCCTCACTCACTGTGAGCTAACATGCTCTTGTAGAATGAATTGAACAACAGATCTTCAGTGACTAGCTGTTATTCTGGCAGTGACTTTTGCCTTTATTGATTTGAAGAAGTAATACTCTCGCTGACGTAGATCAGCGACACACCAAGTTGAGCATTAAATCTTCCTCAGAATATTGAACAGAATGAATGACGATCAGCGAAACCTATCATTAGCAACAGCAGCTTCGATACAATCCATTTCTTCATTGAGCAGTGTACAGTTTGAGTTGGTCAGCGACCAGTGACTTCATCGTGGTCAGCGACCAGTGACTCAACAATCTCCCCCTAAATGATTGTGATTGAAGCTCCCTAGACAAACTTGTTGCTGTGAAAGGTTATAGTCAGTGTTTAAGATTTTAAACATTCAGTGACTGTATACTTGTGATCCATTCATCTTTCTTTTTGGATTCTTTTGATATGATCTGAGTTTTGCACTAAAGTTCAAAAACAAAATTAGGTTTCATTGAACTGTAAAAAGTAAATTTAGTTACAATAAGCCTAATCAATTACAAGCCTTAATTTAAACACCCCCAAACTTCTTCTTCTTTTACGATGGCCAACTCACTCTGTAATTCATATTTGTCACTAGATGGCAAGAATCTGTACTGTCTAGCAAGCCCTTCTTCCATGATTGCTTTTCTCATAATTGAGTTCTTGGGAAGCACGCTGACTATTCTGATGAGATGTACAAGCTGCTCATGATCTATCTTTTCAAGTTCTGATTCTCTTTGGAAACACAGCTTTCCATTGAAGTCCTTGTAAACAATTCCTTTCTCACCTTCAGTAACCTCAGTACCCTCAACCCTTGGCACTCCATCAGGAATTGACAGATTCAGTTTGCTGGTGTTTGGGACTCTGATAATTCTGTTGGTACCTGCCCTATACCTTGGACTTGGTGGCTGCACTATCTCTTCACCAAATATGACAGTGTCTTCTGGTCTAAGTAGCTGTAGATCCACCATTTTCTTGAACAATCTGTCAATCTCAGCTAAAACTTATTCCTTTGCAGCACTTGAGGAGTGATTGATAGCAAGTCTAATTTCATTCCATTCTTCTCTATGTAATTTACAGACTTGATCAAGATTGATTGCTTGAGAATCCAATCCTCTGTGGATAAGTAGCTGAGCTTGAGACTTGTTCTTGGGCTTCTTCAGGTAGACTTTTGTGATAGGAGCAGGGTTTGATCTTCCAACCATTCTGACAGCATATTTCTTTCTGTCAAACGCATCCAACATTTTATCAGCAGAGGTCTTTGCTCCCCCTTTCTTTTTCAACTTGCTGCCCTTCTTATTTGCACAAATTTCTTGTTGAAGATCAGATTCTTCAACATCTTGAAGAAGTTTAGACAGCCTAAAGTCTTCATCTTCTTGCTGTCTTTTTAAGAAGATTTCTCTTTCTTTTTGAATGGCTTCATCTCCACTCAGCTTCAATAGAAAAGCTCGATCAGAGTCAGCTTGTTCTTTCAGCTTTCTATTTCTTTCTTCTTCTTCTTCTTCATCTAGCTCAGCTTGAAATTTCAAAAGCATCTCCCTCTCATGCTTTTGTCTCTCTTTAATTTTTCTTATTATTCGCTGCTGTTCACTTTCTTCATGATGAGAACTTTCTGAAGTTACGACTGATGGCAAAAGATGAGCAGGAACAGAAGAATCTGACTCTGTGATCTCAGATTGAGAGTGATGATGAGTTGTAGTAGTTGTTGCTTCTGTTGGAATGGTGATAGTAGGAATTGAGATGGTGATCTGTGTAGTTGCTGTTGTGGGGGTGGTAATTGGTGTGGTTGTGGAAATTGGTGCAGTTGTTGTTGCTGTTGTCTGGATTGTTGCTGATGTTTGGATTGTTGCTGATGGAATGATTGCTGTTGTTGGGGATGCCTCAGATATGACAGTGTCAGTATGAGGTTGCTGAATGATAGTTTTGAGATTGTGCATGGTGGCTGCTATTTCTTCTTCAGAGAAGATTATCTTTTTAGAAGAAATGAACTCTGATGTGGGAGACTCGCTGGTCCTTTTTCTTTTTATAAGAATAGAAGAGATTGGTAGCAGATCTTCCATTTGATCGTCAGAAACTACTGGTTGCTGATCTTCTTGCTGATCTTCTTGTTGATCAGCAACATCTTTTTCTTTCTTATCATTAGAGCCAGCATCAGTGCCTTTTTCACTAGTCCCATCATTCTTGACTTCTTTATCAGCATCTTTATCAGCACTATCTTGCATATCAGCATCATCCTTTTTCTTTTCATCACTTCCATTATTGCCATTATTGTCATCATCATTTCCATTATTGTCATCATCATCATCGTCATCTCCTTCATCCATATTGACAACATCATCTTGTTGTTGTCTATTCATCGATTCCCACCTCATCAGCTCAAAGCTTGCTGACTCCCCCAAAACTCGTGCATTCTCATCAGCAGCCCACTCTTTGACTAGATAGTCATACCTCCTTTGTTCATCAGGATGAAACTCAGGGAAAACACCTATCTCTCTTTCCTCAGTGACATCCATATCTGATGAGTCATTGTCAAAGGGAGTGTAATCCTTAGCATCATCATCCTTAGCATCATCATCTTCATTCTCCCCCTCAGCCTCAGAAACAAATTGAATTATCTCCTCAAGTCTAATGCAGATTTTCTGATGATCTTCATGCATAGTTTCTAGACCAGTGATGGTTGCATGATGGTTGGAGATAATTTGTGGAAGCTTACTGATAATTTTATCAGCATGAGTTATATAATCCACAACAGAAGATGCCATTGTTTTTTGTTTTTCATTTACAGAGATTATTGCATCTTCATGAGTTTTGAGGCTGATTCTGGTGAATGATGCGAGATCAGTAAGAGACTTTGCATGTGTTTCCAGAAGTCGATAGTGATCTATTTCAGCATTTGCAATAAGAGAGACCTTTTCTTTGATAGAATCACTCCAATATGGAATGGATTCATAAGCTGTTGCAAGAGAGTGAACCTTATTAGTGAGATCAGTGAGTTTACCAGTCAAAATCTCTCTGTCTTCAGTAAGCATCCGAATTTGTTGCTGTGAAGCAGCAATGTACTCAAGCAGCAATTTGTCTGTTGATGATGTGGTGGAAGTTGATGCTTTGTTGGTTGGTGATTTTTGAGTTGGATGGGAGATAGGTGGAATTGTTTGTGATTCAGATTGAATGTCAACATCTGGTTGAGATGGTTGATCATCAGCATGTTGAGCAATGTTATCACTGGAAATAGACATTTCATCTAATTCCTGAATGGGTGAAGTTATGAAATCAGTGTGTGGTATAGTGGAGAAGGGTAGAGATGAAATAACATTATCACCTGGTTGCTGATTTACTTTTGGAAGTGAAAGATCATAAGATCCATGTTGCTGATCTTTTTCAGAAGAAGATGAAGAAGTGTCCATTGGTTGGGCTTCCTCAACATCATCAGCTTGTGTTTTAGCTGATGGATCATTAGAAACAGAAAGGTCAACCTGTATATCTCCCTGTGACTGGGGAGGGACATTGTCGGTTGGTGCAGTGAAAGATGAGAGTTGGCCCGGGTCTGTAGCCAGTGATGTGTCATCAGTAATGAGTGTGTTAACACCCGCTGATGACACTAGCCCTTTGACTGAAACATCATCCTTTTGTGAGAATGATGAGTGGCTGATGGGTTGACTCGATGGATGGGTGTGGGTTGCACCCGAATCACTGCTAACAATGGGTTGAGCCATTGTAGATGTCTGTAGGCTTCCCTTTATAGAGTCACTGGACTTTTGTGAGTCCAGTGAAGCAGTTTTAGGCATAGGTTGATCAAGAGTGCCCGCAGGGACTGAACGTTCAGTTGCTGCTTCACTCTTGGCGTCCTTAGACGTCTTTTTCTGACTCTGTCCCTGATCCTTTAATGTCAGGGACTTTAACTTGATTTTCTTAAGAGCAGTTGGTGGCTTTTGCGTTGGTGGTTGATCAGCAATGGTCACTGGAGGTGTGATCAGTGACGTGATCGATGGGGGGGCAGAACCAGACGGATGTATAGCTTGTAAAGGCTGGGGTGCAAGTATCCCCTTTGGTTTCATAAAATCAGGGAGAAGCACAGTTGCAGTTTTACTAAAAATTTGACTGCCTATCAGAGTAGGTTCAAAACCTTTAAATGAAATCCTGTCATAGGATTTAAATTGTTCTTTAAAAATAAGTGAAAGGAACCTAGGATAGGAAACAGATTTTGCTCTGGTAGATTCACAGAGTCTGGAAACAATATCATCAAAAATCACACTTGCATAGTCAACTTTTAAGGAGTTGACCAGTGACCAGCTTAACTGTGCTTCTAGGGAGTTGAATTGATCATAACACCCTGTTTTTGTGCCCAAATATTGAATAAAGTTTGAAAATAGGGCATTCCACACACCATCCATTTTAGATTTATGAACAGTAGAGTACTTACGATTTCCATTGCTATCCATAGTGTATTTGCAGTGAATCCCAGTGAGATTCACTATGCCTCCTTTGGCATCTTCTTTGTCAGGCAGTGGGTCGTAAGTATCGTGCTCAGGGAGTTGTAAAACCGTACGGATGGTGTGTGCAGAAATAATTATTTCTTGACCTCCGTTATCGATAAAACCTTTAAGTTGAGAGGTACTATTAACGATTGAGTGAGTACATGTATACCAAAACTCACTCAACCATTCTGGATTCATCTTTTCAGGGGATAATGTGAGAGCAGGGAGAATAAAATGATTTTTCAGAAAAGTGATAATCTCCGCGTACTCTGTTTTAGGGCATGAAAGATTACCCAAATAATTTGCTTTTGGAACTGTAATGATATCATCTTCACCAACTGCAGGAGCTCGAAGGGCTCGGATCTCTTCAGTGGCAGTGTAAGAGTTGAGAAAATATTTTGATTTAGCCATTACAGAACCTTTGAAAATCTTTGATTAAAATCTTTGAAAATTTTAGGGTTTTTGCCAAAGGGTTTTTCGAAAATTAGTAAAGTGTAAAAGTTTACAAGTTGCTGATTTGTAGGTTTAAATAGTACACTTTACTAATGATCGTGTGGCTAAGATGAAAACAACGTGGGCAGTCGTGGTGGAAGATGTAGAGGTGGAGAGGGTTATGATGGTGGTGCGTGGTGGAATTAATGGTGATGGGAGTGGTGTGCCGGAAAAAGTACGCTGACATAAGAAAGAGAGTGTCAGAAGCGCGCGATTTTTCCGATATACCATAAAACATTTAATTTTGAAATCCGTTAAGTTAAATACACAAAGTACTAAATATAACGAATGTTTTGTTGATTGAAAATCACCATTAAATGATATCATCAGTGAGTTTGAAAGTTACTGAAGATACATAATCAATTTTCTTGATTTACCACAAAGAGAAATAGTCAAGAGAAATAACATTGTTTTTTTTTTTTTTTTTTTTTTTTTTTTTTTTTTTTTTTTTTTTTTTTAAATTCATGAGTAAAGATTATGTTGTATATAAGTTGTATAACATATCATTAGATTGCTTCGTCACTGATTAGGTTACAACTTAGAATACTAATAAAATCAGCTTAGAAGAAATTAAATCACTGATATAAAACCGTATGACATCATAATAAATACTCATGAGATAAAAGGAACTATATGATTAGTCCAATTGATGAACCCATCCAGAGATAGGTTCATAGTGACCAAGCGCTGGTTTTGGCTTCCACTGATTTGAATAAACTGTGTCTGAATGTTCACTGATAGTGTTTAGTTTTTCAAACGGTAAAACAGAACATTCAGATGACACCTGTTGCCACATTTATAACATTTTTTGTTCAAAGAGCCGGTCTTTTTGGCTTTCTTCTTTTTAAGTTGCTGATCAGACACAATCACACAACTTTTCTCGCTGATTGTTACTTCTTGCATCTTTGACTTTAGGTCACTGATGAAAGTTGTCTCAGTGACAGATACAGTGTCCGAGAAGTTACTGATGATTGTTTGATTATCAGCGATGGTTTTGATGAGATGAGATGTTACTAATGATTTGACAGTTTTCAAAATATTTATCTCATCATCATCATTTAAGACATCAGTATCTTCAGTGACCAACTTGCTTTTAGTAAAATAATTTGGTCGTGGCTCACTGAAGATGGAGATGGGTTCAAATACAGCTTCTGAAAAATTACCCTTGGGATCAAAAACAGGGTCAACCTTTGTTGAATCAGCGAGGGATGCAGCATATTCATAATCTCCTCCCAAAATAATTTAAGACATCAGTATCTTCAGTGACCAACTTGCTTTTAGTAAAATAATTTGGTCGTGGCTCACTGAAGATGGAGATGGGTTCAAATACAGCTTCTGAAAAATTACCCTTGGGATCAAAAACAGGGTCAACCTTTGTTGAATCAGCGAGGGATGCAGCATATTCATAATCTCCTCCCAAAATAGCTTTGACTTGTTTTGGGATTTGATTATTTACACAGTGATTGACTTTATCATTTGACTTACACCAAAATTCCATGACCTTTTTAAGCTGTTGAAATTGTGTTTCAAACTTAACCTTTTCTTGAACACACACTTGATTAGCATGGATTTGTGCATCAAGATCAAGTTTTAATTTCTTCAACTTTGACTCATTTTCATTTTGATCATTAAGTTTGGATTGTAAGTCACAAATTTTACGTTTCTGCCCTCTTTGAATATCATGAGCATTTGATAAGTCAACTATCAAAGACTCAAAGATTTTATCTTTTTCAGCAGCTGTATATGTTTTAAAACAGTGTACCTTGTAAAGAGTTTCAGGATTCCATTCAGATGCTGAACATTTAGGAGAGACTTCTTTGATGTCTCCAAGAGGTTCAGCGTCATTAGCCATCAGACAGTACACTTTGTCTAAACAAATCATTGCTTCTTCTTCGTCAGATGATGAGGAATCAGAATCACTGAATGAACCTTCTTCAGCAACGAAACCTTTTCCTTTCTTCTTCCCAGATTTAGCCAATGCCTTCAGCTTCTTATATTTTGCCTTGTACTTGTTGTACTTGTCATTTCTGACATCTGGCATGGGTTCAGGGACTTGATGCACTGACTTTGATCTGCATTCAGCTGCAAAATGACCAATTCTGCCACACTTGTAGCATTCACCTTTAGATTGAAATTTATCAGATGATGGAGCACCAGCGAATCTTCTTGATCTGGCGTTCCTTCTGAAATTAGCAACCATCATGGCCATATCCTTCTCAAGCTTCTCCAATCCTTCATCATACACATATTCTGACTCTTCTTCATTCAGACATTCTTCTTCTTCAGCTATCAGTGACTTCATGCTTTTCTTAGACACTTTTGACTTCTGTCTCTGATCGATTTCATCAAGCTCTGCTACAAGGGCATTGGATATCTTCTGACTTCCAAGAGTAGCACGAATATGCTCACTCTGATCAGCTTGCTTTTCAGACTGCTCCTAATTGAGCAAAATACCATAGACCTGAGTTAGATTTAGAATTGAATAATCATTTCTCTGTCTGGTACACGTTGCAATAGTTCCCCAGATTTTCCTTGGCAGCAACTCAAGAAACTTTTCAACAACAAATCTCTGTTCCTTGCCTATACCAGCCTTCTCCATTTTGTTCATCAGTGACTGGTATCTGGTGTAAGTTGAAGACAGAGATTCATTTGGTTCCATTGCGAACAGCTCATACTGGCGAGTGAGATTGACTTCCCTGCAGCAAATAATATCAGGAGTTCCAATATATATATTCCTAAGGGTATCCCACATATCTTTAGCAGTCCTACAAAGCCTAATTGATTCGAACACTTCATCAGGAAGTGCCATGCCTATGTAGATTTTAGCTTGTTTATCAAGTCTAACCAATCGTCTATCCTCATCAGTCCATTGTTCCTCTCTTTTAGGTAAAACCATTTCTGGTATAGCTGGAGTAGTAGCTGTTGCAATTACAGCATGAACAATAGTAGTTGGGATATGGGGACCGTTGGTTATGATATTACAAAGATGGTTATCAACTAAGTCCAAAAACATCATCATCCGGGACATCCAAGTTTCAATCCTTGAAGGATCAAAAGCTGGAGGTTTGGTTGTAGAACCATTTCCCTTTTGATAATCAGAGTCAACACAGCTGTACTTTACCGATTCCATAGCAGACCTGGTTAATTGAATTTAAACCAACTCTGCTCTGATACCAATTGATAGTCCCGTAATCACTATTAATTAGTGATTTGGAATCACAAAGTGTAAAGTTTAATTGTAGAAGGGGGGTTGAATACAATTTAAAAACAATTTCAGATTTTACCAAGTGTTTCAGATTGTTTTAAATTGATTATCTATAACAGAGTATGACGGTATTGAAATAACAGATTAAAGATATAACAGAATTAAAGAACGACAAGTAATAGTAGCTGAAAGTGAATTGTATTTATTAAATTCACAAATTGTTGAATGCGGAATGGATTAACCAAAGTTAATCCAATTCAAACACTTAGCTAGATTATTACAATGAAGAGAATTAACTACAGTGGACAAACACGCTGATAGTTAACCTCGCTGAGTCTTAACATACACCTAGACAAACTAGTTCTCTGACAAACAGAAGAACGGTCATATGACGACTAGCCTCAATAGTACAAAACACTGAACTATTTATACTACAAGAGTTCCTAAAATATCGCCTATAAAATAGGATCTTGGATGGACACGTGTCGCTGCTTGATTGGTCTTGATCTCTGATAAACCGACATTCTGCGGGTCCCAATTCTATTACCGCAAATATCTCGTTACCTTAAAACCAATCACTTGCTGCCACGTAATCTTTCAGAGATACTTCGAACTGGAACACTCTTGCTGATGTATAGATAAGTACAGTACTTGATGATAGAGAGGCTTTATTGAATAGTCACTGAAGATGCAGTAATCCTCCTCACTCACTGCGAGCTAACATGCTCTTGTAGAATGAATTGAACAACAGATCTTCAGTGACTAGCTGTTATTCTGGCAGTGACTTTTGCCTTTATTGATTTGAAGAAGTAATACTCTCGCTGACGTAAATCAGCGACACACCAAGTTGAGAATTAAATCTTCCTCAGAATATCGAACAGAATGAATGACGATCAGCGAAACCTATCATTAGCAACAGCAGCTTCGATACAATCCATTTCTTCATTGAGCAGTGTACAGTTTGAGTTGGTCAGCAACCAGTGACTTCATCGTGGTCAGCGACCAGTGACTCAACACAGATAATGTACAACCAACCACCACTCATAATCAAACTCCAGAGACTGAGATACCTCCCGGAACCCAAAATCAAACGGGTACTTCTCTTCCTCCTGAAAGTGATGTTGATCAAAGTGAGTACATGCATAAATTAGAGGATGAAGTAATCGGATTAAGAGCTTTAAGACAGCAATATTTACATGAAAAACAATTGAGATCTTCACCTCCATCTTCAGAGACTCCATCACCTCATAAAAGGGGTGTTCGTTTAAGACTTTTATGTCAAGCAAACCATCCGAGTATTTTGGAAGTTCTAATCCAACTGTTACTTTGGATTGGCTTCGAGACGTGGAGAGGAAGTTTGAAGTGGTTCAATGTGAAGAAGAGTTTAAAGTTCCATATGCGGTTCAATTATTAAAGGGATTAGCCATGTCATGGTGGGATTCAGTTACCGCAACGTTAACACCACAACAAAAGGCTTCAATCAGATGGACGGACTTTCATAATGAAATTTGTAAGCAATTCTGCTCTGAATTTGAAATGACTAAAATTCGACAAGAGTTTATGGATTTGCAATTAACTGAGAAAATGTCAATAGATGATCTAATTAATCAATTTTCGGAGAAATTGAGGTTTGTGAATCAGTGGGTTCCTGACGAAAGAACAAAGATTCAGCATTTTGTTGGAACTTTGCCACATCATTATCGCACCACTGTGAGATTTGCTGGTACTCTTCCTCAGGCATTCAATTTGGCGCGTGCAGCTGATAGCGATATAAGAGGTCGAGCACAACAAAATAGGGAAAGGTTTGCACAACGAAACAAAAATAGTAATTCTGGAAAAGGAAAACAGAATTGGCAAGGTCAACCGCAAAGTAAAGGAAAAAGTGTGGAAAGTGTTTCGAGCAATCGTCCAAATTGGTGTAATAATTGTAGGGCTCGACATCATGGACCTTGTACTCCTCAAACGAATCGGTGTGTTAAATGTGGAGGTTTTGGTCATGAAATTCAAAATTGTGTTTTCCCAAGACACGTGTGTTGAAATTGTCATAAAGAGGGACACCGTGTTGGTCAATGTCCTGAAGCGAAGACTGAGGGATCAGGAGTGGTTGGTGGGTCGTCATCATCTGGGCAGAAACGAAAGAATCCGCCTCCTACAACAAGCCGTGCTTTTCAGATGACGGTGGATGAGGCTATTCACACTGATGATGTGATCACTGGTACATTTCTCATAAACTCAGTACCAGCACGTGTGTTATTTGATTCTGGAGCTAATTGCTCATTTATTTCTGTTGGGTTTTGTGATAAACTAAATCTGATTCCCTCTGTGATTACCAATCCCATTGAAGTAGAGGTTGCTAGTGGTAAAATGGTTCCTGTTACCACATCGGTAACCGGAGTTCATATCTTGATTGAAAGTTATACTTTTCCAGTTTCTTTCTTATTAATGCCAATCCCCGGCTTTGATGCGGTTTTGGGTATGGATTGGTTGAGCCATCATAAGGCTAATATAGATTGTCACAAGAAACTTATAAAAATCCCAATTTCCAATTAGTCATATATTGTGGCTCGAGGCGAACGGGAAGGCAGCCATATTCCTTTAATCTCATTAATGAAAGCTAGAAAATCTCTGGCAAAGGGCTGTGAATCTTATTTGGCTTATGTGGTAGATGTTAAAATAGATAAGAAATCTGTTTCCGATATTCGGGTAGTTTCTGAATACCCGGAGGTGTTTCCTGACGAATTACCCGGGTTACCTCCTATAAGAGATGTAGAATACCACATTGATTTAATTCCTGGTTCGAATCCTGTAGCTAAGTCCCCCTATAGATTAGCTCCCTCTGAAATTAGAGAAATGATGAACCAAATACAGGATTTGTTAGATAGAGGTTTTATCAGACCAAGTTCTTCTCCCTGAGGTGCTCATGTTCTGTTTGTTAAAAAGAAAGACGGTACCCTTCGCATGTGTATTGATTATCAGGAGTTAAATAAAAGAACTGTTAAAAACAAATATCCTTTGCCTAGAATTGATGAGTTATTTGATCAGCTCCAAGGGTCATCTTATTTCTCTAAAATTGATCTAAGGTCAGGATATCATCAAGTTCGGGTAAGTGATGAGGATATTCCAAAGACAGCTTTTCGTACAAGGTACGGCCATTATGAATTTTTGGTTATGCCTTTCGGTTTGACTAATGCTCCTGCTGTTTTCATGGATTTAATGAATCGGGTTTGTCGGCCATTTTTGGATAAGTTTGTGATCGTTTTCATCGATGATATTCTAATATACTCAAAGTCTAAATCTGATCATGCTATGCATTTGAGATTAATTCTTGATATTTTGAAAAGAGAACAGCTTTATGCAAAATTTTCCAAATGCGAGTTCTGGCTTCGGGAAGTTCAGTTTCTGGGTCACATTATTTGCAAGGATGGAGTCAAAGTGGATCCCTCTAAAGTAGAAGCAGTTATGCATTGGAATGCTCCCAAGAATTCTTCTGAGATTAAGAGTTTTCTCGGTCTTGCTGGATATTATCGAAAGTTTATCAAAGATTTTTCGAAAATTGCGAGTCCCTTAACTAAATTAACTCGCAAGGATGTTAAATTTCAGTGGAATGATCAGCAAGAATCAGCTTTTCAGACATTAAAATAGTTGTTATGTCAGGCTCCAGTTTTGGCGTTACCGGATGGTTCAGAAGATTTTGTTGTTTACTGCGATGCTTCCTATGCTGGATTGGGTGCAGTTTTAATGCAAAGAGAACGAGTGATTGCTTATGCTTCTAGGCAATTGAAAACACATGAGGTGAACTATCCTACACACGATTTAGAATTAGCAGCTGTTGTTTTTGCCTTAAAGATTTGGAGGCATTATTTGTATGGCACTAGGTGTGTAATCTGTACCGATAACAAAAGCTTACAGTATGTATTTACTCAAAAAGAATTGAATATGAGGCAGCGCCGTTGGTTAGAATTAATTAAAGATTATGATGGTGAAATCCGATATCATCCGGGTAAAGCCAATGTAGTTGCCGATGCACTGAGCCGAAAGAGTATTTCTGATAAAGTTTACTTTATGCGTCTAGAAGTTTCCTCTGACTTGATAAACCAATTAAAAACTGCTCAGTCAGAAGCATTATTAGATCAAAATTTGAAATCTGAGATAATATTAAAGAGGAAAGATTTGTTGACTGAGGATTCTCGAGGTTTGAAAACTTTTCAATCTCGTGTTTGGGTCCCACTATTGGGTGATCTTCGTGAATTAATTTTGAAGGAAGCTCATAAGTCTCGGTTATCGATTCATCCAGGAAACACAAAGATGTACAATGATTTGAAACCTTTGTATTGGTGGCCCACAATGAAAACTGATGTGGCACGTGTTGTTGAGTCTTGTCATGTTTGCTCTCAAGTCAAAGCTGAACACCAAAAGCCTTATGGTTCTTTACGGCAGTTAGAGATTCCTGAATGGAAATGGGAGAATTTGACTATGGATTTTGTCACCAAGCTTCCTAGAACGTCCCGTGGGAATGATATGGTCTGGGTTATCGTTGATAGGTTGACAAAAAGCGCCCATTTTCTTGCTACCAGTGAGACGGCATCTTTATCTCGATTGGCCCAATTATATATTAATGAAATTGTCTCTCGCCATGGTATTCCTTTATCGATTGTCTCTGATCGTGATTCTCGATTTATTTCTCATTTCTGGCGAAGTCTTCAACATGAATTGGGTACTCGTGTAAATCTAAGTATTGCTTATCATCCTCAGACAGATGGTCAATCAGAAAGAACGATTCAAACTCTTGAGGATATGTTACGTGCTTGTATTCTTGATTATGGCGGTTCTTGGGATACCCACTTGCCTTTGGTAGAATTTGCCTACAATAATTCATATCATTCTAGCATTGGCATGCCTCCCTATGAAATGTTATATGAAAGGCGTTGTCGAACTCCTACTTGTTGGCTTGAAGCTGGAGAGAAACAATTTTCTGGTCCCGACATTGTTCAAATTACTGCCGATAAGGTGTCTATTGCTCGTGAAAGACTTAAAGCTGCCAGAGATAGACAAAAGCAATATGCTGATCCTCGTCGTCGTCCTGTATCTTTCGTTGAAGGTGAAATGGTATATTTAAAATTTTCACCATGGAAAGGCGTTATTCGTTTTGGAAAACGAGGAAAACTAGCCCCTAGATTTATTGGCCCATTTAAAGTAAGGCACGTTGTTAATGACCAAACAGTTGCCTTAGATCTCCCTCCTGAAATATCTGGTATTCATGATACTTTTAACGTTTGTTATTTAAGGAAATGTAATGTGGAGGATCAATCCCACATTCTTCCATTGCATGACCTAAGAGTTGACCAAAATAGAAAGTTTATAGAAGAGCGTGTTAAACTTTTAGATAGAAAAGTGACCAAACTTAGAAAGAAACAAATTCCTATGGTTTTGGTCGAATGGAAGCATAGTTTGGGCTCCAATCTCACTTGGGAGACGGAGGATAGCATGAGAGTTCGTTATCTGACTCTTTTTGATCACGGTGAGATTTCGGGGACGAAATCTCCTTAAGGAGGGGAGATTTGTAACATCCACTCCTTGGGCCTAGATATTAACTGGTAATTTCTTTTATTTGATATAATTATTTTATATGTTATAAGAAATTATGTGCATTTATATGTATTTGTTTGAAACCTAGATAATTTGACCAATTGATTAATTGTGATTAGTAAATTATTACTTGATTTAAATAGTTTTACTTGACGATAAAATAAAATAAGTTTCTCGCAATTGGTATTTAGGTTCCGGATAATAGATTTAAGACGGGTATAAAATACCCAAAATTGTGGGAGTCGGTTTATGGAGGCCGACCTCCTTTTTACCTCCATTTTCTTCTCTTCTTTGATTTTGTATCTTCAAAATACTCTTGAACCTAAAAACCATAACAAGAAATTAAATAAAACTAGTTCTTGTGTTTGATTCAAGTTCTTCAATCATCATTATCAATTGCTCATCATCATCATCATCTCAATACCTTATACATGTAAGTAAATTCCATTTAAGTTCATAAGTGATTTTATGAGAAATTGATTAACTCTTGATCTTGATATGAAGTTGAGGTTGTAATTTGAGATATGATGATTGATTGAAGGTTATGTGATGTTTATATGTTACTCTTATTGTAGAATTCACAAGTTTGATTTATTAACAAAGTTAGGGTTTATGTGTTCATAAGGTAAATCATGAATTTGGTGATTTGATTTGGAAAAACTTGTTATTAGATGTTATGGCATGTTTATAGAAGTTACTTGATGCTTGAAATTGGTTCAAAACCTTGTAGAAACTGAGTTTTTGTAGATTTTGGAGTTGTGGTTCGTATGTCAAACTGCAGGAAAATCTGCTGCTGCGCTGAGCTGAAAACCAAGGGAATCCGGTCGGATTCCTGTGAATCCGGTCGGATTCCTGTGAATCCGGCGGATTCCGGGCAAAAATGGTAACCGGATTTAAGTGAATCCAACGGATTCAATAAGCGTATTCCTTAGATTTAGTTCTGTCTCAAATTTGAGCTGAAAAGTGGTCGGGAATCCGGCGGATTCAGTATGAATCCAGACGGATTCAATTGAATCCGGGCGGATTCCTCCTTATCTCAGAACTTGAAATTTTAAACGTTTACTTGTAGCTATTGTATAAGTTTGTATTGTATAAGTGCAGAGATTAATTATTCTAGCCTATATGTATATATATGTTAATATCAATACATGTGTTAAGATGTACTTCACTTAACTGCTATAGTTTGAATGATTGATGTGATTTTCAATCTTATGGATATCTAGAACAAGTTAATGATTTTAGTTGTTTTGTTGTATTTCAGATAATCCAAGAACTCAATAATATAAGATCTTTGAGTTGAAGGCTTGAAAAGACAGGTGAGTGGATTTATACTCTCGGTATAATTTAGTTTTAATGATTAAGATTACAACAAGTAATTGTGGTTTACTGATTATACTGTTGCCTGTCATGATGCCTAAGTATTGTTACCAATTGCTATATTGCCATGTGCGTATATGTGTATAATGAGAGGTCAAATGTTATTAGGCTTAAGGCTACTATTAATTGGACAATACAGGTTCTTGCACATGTGTTGTTATGGAAACTGTATTGTGTGAGTAATAGTACATTAGCTTATCGGTTTCCTGTATCGGCCAAATACAGTTGGTTATAAGCGTTCTTGAGTGCCACCGCGGCTTGAGGGTTATCTCAAGAACCACCGATCCTCTCTGATATTGTGTTTACCATAAGAATTATTGTAAACTGATTATTAATACTAAGTTAGACTGTTTGCTATAAGTCTATTCACTTAGCTTCGTGCTAATTCCCCCCTCTTAAACTTCTTGCAGGTTGTTCGTTTTGATCTGTTTAAAGATAAGAAGTTGGAGCTTAGAAGAATGTTTTGGCTACTTATTACTCTGACAGTTTTGAACTATGTTTTAAATATGGTTATGTAAAATATAACACCCAAACTTAAATCTTTTGATTTTATGTGTAATTATTATATGTATTAAGATGTAGTACCGGGTTTTGATAATGTAATTTATATGTACATATTTATTCAACGCTTCCAGGTTTTAAAAAAAAAATAAAAAAAAAATATGGGGTGTTATACATGTGTTACTCGCTGCTAACACATGTGTTACACGCGTGTAACACACGTGTTAGCAGCGAGTAACACATGTGTTACTAATTTTGTAAAACCCGAAAAAAAAGTTTTTTCGAAAGTATACTTGTGAGATGGCAAATCGAAGAGAAAAAAATGCTGATTTTTATGGTGCAATTTTTATGATTTTTCGACTTACCATTTCGGAGATATTTAAGTTTAAAAAACATGGGGGAAAGTGGGCTTTGTGACACGTGGCACGTTCTAGTTGGTTCCTCCATTCTCACCAAAAATTTCATTCTTATTTGAACCTCACCTTAAAATTGTTATAGTATATTTTAACATTTTTTTTTCCTTTTTCTTATAATTTTGTATGAATCTCTTATGTTAGTATTTTATAAGCTTATGTTATATAAAGTTATCTTTAATATATATATATATATATATATATATATATATATATATATATATATATATATATATATATATATATATATATAACAAAATACCAGGGATCAATTTGAACCATTCGATGGGTTCTTTCCTTGCGATCTAATTGTTGATATTTAATTTTAATAGTTACACTATCCTCCCCTAATAATTTTTTGTTATATTTATGTAAGTTAAAAAAAAAATCCGGGCCACATTTTAAATATAAAATCCTATGCCAAAACCCTAACTAAAACTCACGGCCTTCACACCTCCACAAAACTCCTTCACTGTCATCACAACCTAAATCTGGCGCTGCTTCCGACAACCACCACCGGCATCAACCTCACGACCTTCTCACCACCACATGCTTCTCCGCACATCTCAACCGGTAATTCATTCTTTTTTAGTCTAAATCGATTATCAATAAACATAGTATATGATTCTGAGTTTGGTTCATCATCATTCAGTTTATTCGTTAAGAATTGAACCACATGTTTGTGAGATTATTTTTTGCATCATTTGAGATTTGGAGTGTTTAATTATTATGATTTTGGTGTTCTGTTTGTTCAATTATGATCTTCTTCTTATTAGTTTAGGGTTTGATAATCCTTTAAATTGTTCTTTTGAAGCTTTGTATGTTTTTTGCTTTTTGTTCAATTATGATATGGAAGATGGTAACAACGCTGTGGCTAAAAACCGAACAGATCTCGTGGCGTATGGTCGTTTGTTTATATCAAATCCCGATCTGCCAAAAAGATTTGAGCTTAATGCTCCTCTTAACAAGTACAATAGGGACATTTTATATACCTGATCCTGTTGTTGGATATACTGATTATCCGTTTCTTGAACTCACTATTTAAATCCGATAGAGACAATGGACTCGAAAGACTATAAAGCACATCGCCTTGTGAAGAAGTTATGTTGATGACTTGATGATTGGCAAGTTGCCATATATTCTATTTACGTATATGTCACACTTTGACTTATATTTAAATTTTTATAAAGATGCATGAAGATAATTTACTTACATTGCTCTCAAAAGAGTAAATAATACATATAAGATCGTTTATTGTCATATGGTCCCTATGATTTTCTCATTTTTGCATTTTCATCCATCGATCAAAGTAAGTTTTCGCATGTTTAATTCTTAAACTGAGGTTTTGTTGAGTAAATTGTCCCTATTAGTTTTTTGTTAAACTCAAGGATCGAGCTGTAAATTGCCATTTCAACCTTTTACTATTGAGTAACAAATTTTAATCCCTGATTAAAAAAAAAAAATTTGATCATCATTGACGGACTGTAATTATTTTGTGATGTTAATAAAGATACTTCAGATTACAAGATGAACACAGACAATTGAAATGAGACGAGTATATTTCTAGAAAATAATTAATTATAAATTAATGTATCATCATCATATAATATACTCACTCCGTCGCACTCCAATTGTTTCCGTTACTATTTTACGCTCTCTCAAATAAATGTACATTTTCATAAATGTACATTTTCATATTACAACCAATTAAAAAAAACTTTAGTGGATGGAGATATTATTTGATTGTTTAAAAGTGTAATAAGTGAAAAATCCTAAAAATGCATGCATAGTCAAAGTGTCCACTTTGAATGTGACGGGGAGAGTATGAGCGTAGATTATCAAAAACATTATTCCGAAAAATAATACCGTAATAAGTAAATATTCACGCCAAACATAAACGCAATTTAAAATTTTTTGCCGATTATTATTAGAGTTAAGGGTAAATATATTTTGTCGGCATCACCAGTGGCGAATTCAAAAATTAAAGTGACCGGTAGCAGGATTTTCTTCATAGTATTAAAATACATATATTATTTTATGAACACATACAATTTTATAAGAAAAATAATTTTATTAGTAGTTTTTAGATAAATAACATACAGAAGGGGTTAATCATTTGTTAAACCCGTAGCACAATTCGTTTGAACCCGTAGCAACGCTAATAAAATTGACTATTTTTGATAAAATTTACATTTTGCATGTCAAACGGACCCGTAGCGAGTGATACCCCTAACTTGTATATGACTCCGCCCCTGGGCATCACACCCCCTATTTTGTTCCGAGATCAGCAATCAACTCCTAATAGGCTAATACTACCAATATATGCAACAAACTAGTTATTCTTGTATCGAAATCAGCAACATGGTAACCAGTTAACGGGAGAACCGATAACATTAATTACGTGTCAATTTTTAATTAAAAAAATGACAAAATGTATGTACCCACAAAATTGGGATGAAGGAATTAAAAACAAATTTTGCTAACTTATACTGTATACGACAATAGTCAAAGTCAAAAGTCAAAACGATTAATTATAAATGGTCCCTAGGTCCTACCGCTGAAGCTTTTTTAGCACTATATAGAAATATATAGAATCACCTCTCCATTCCATTTGTATTCCTCCAACAATATTCAATCATTTATTAAAAATCATTGAATCGAAGATCAAAAGCTTGAAAAATGGGGGATATACAAGAGAAAATACCTCTATTGACCCCTTACAAAATGGGAAAGTTTGAGCTTTCTCACAGGTATTATTATTATCGTTCATCCTTTTGTTTTCTGGTTTATAGAAGTTGGGTTTTAGTGATAGTGAATTGCCCACCAACCGTTTGATATATTGTCAAGCAGATTATCCTTCTGATTTATTTGTTTTCTTTTGAGAATTCTTGGTTAAATTCTTCTCTTTCCTTTTTTTTTTCAAAATTTTTTTTTTTTTTTAAAAAGTTGAATTATAGCTAGAAACTACCATTAATTATGTTGGACTGAAGTCAGTTTGTATAAGAATAATAGAAGAGCAAATTAGTAGACTAGCTATATTAAGGTTTTTTGGCTGCTACTATGAATAACTGAGCTTCAAAATTCAAATAGCCACCTGTTTCTTTATTAGTGTTTAGTTAATTAGTTAACTCTGTAAAATAAAAATAAACAATAAAAAAAAAGATACAGATTGTTGTGAGTTCAAGTTGCAATAGTAATAGTAAGTCTTAATATTTGATAATCTTATTCTGATTGTGCTAAGAATTTAAGAAGCATGTTGCTTTTTTCATCATTTGTGAATTTCTAAAGTCTTCAGAAAATTAAACTGGTCTGATTCATATCTCGTGAATATCTGAATACAGAGTTGTTTTAGCACCTCTAACAAGGCAAAGATCTTATGGAAATGTTCCTCAACCACATGCTATCTTATATTACTCGCAAAGAACAACCAAAGGAGGCCTTCTTATCTCTGAAGCCACCGGAGTTTCAGATACTGCCCAAGGGTATGTATGTATTTATGACAGTTGGTTTGTATTTCAAATGTCCTTGAAATATCGGATCTATTTCCGTTATTGGCAATCTATAAAGATGGAATTTGCTATTTGTCCGTTGTATCATCTTTCTTACTTATTAAGCCATTAATATATAAAATTTAGAATATTTATGGTTTAATATTTGAGGACAATTAAGACATTTGACTAGTAAGTCATACTATTTCATCTCGGCTAAACATTGCATTGTGCGTTATGTATATGACTGGTGATCTTTGATTGGGAGACCCATGAAGTGTTTACCCTTCTTGGAAACATTCAAAAGCAAAATTATATGTGTGCTTCGTCCTCCATTGATTTTGAGTCACAAGGTTTCCGTACTTTGTGATAATGAAGGGTATATGTGACATTTGACTAATGGTAAAAGGTCATATAAAAATTCCTAGAGTAATGTTCTCGGTTAAACATTGCCTTGTTCCTAATTATGATGCAGTTTCTTTTTTGTTAATACAATTTTGTCTTGCTTAAGGTATCCAGAGACACCAGGTATATGGACAAAGGAACAAGTTGAGGCCTGGAAACCAATTGTGGATGCTGTTCATGCGAAAGGCGGAATCTTTTTCTGTCAAATTTGGCATGTTGGAAGGGTTTCAAATACGGGTATATTCTTTATGCATCATCTTCCTTTCCTTTACGTCTGAGGGGGAAGAATTAACTACATGATTTTGATTTCTGTTCTGGAGGCAAAAAGTTCTTGGTTTAGGATTATATATCAATAATGTTGGCTGGCATCTAAGACATTTCACTTATATTCTATGCATTCAATTTAATTGTTTATGCATCTGAATAAAGATCTACTTAGTCCCCTCTTAGGTGACTGAAATCCTACTCTATAGTTGGTGATTATATTTCTATAATGCCATTTTATCTCATTTTTCATCCTCAACTTTGTTCATCTGCACATATTTCTTATAATTCCTATTATATGAGTAGGACCCAAGAAATAGAAATGTTAAATAGCGAGACTTTATGTGAATTAATAACCTGTACACATATTTCGGATGTTTTCATCAGTATATGGAATTATGGATTTGCAATGATCTACTAAGTTGCCTATTAACTCTGCTTGATTTTAGTCAAAATCTTAAAAAATTTCTTCTGTGGAACAGGTTATCAGCCAAATGGACAAGCACCAATATCTTCATCAGACAAACAATTGGCATCTCAAGTACGAGCCAATGGCATTGATGTTGCAGAATTTTCACCTCCGAGGAAGTTAAGTGCGGAGGAAATTCCTCTTGTTGTTAATGATTTTAGAGTTGCTGCAAGAAATGCAATTGAAGCTGGTAAGAATTACCCACTCGCATACTCACTAAGTACTTGACTAATATCTAGAATTCTGTTTGGTTCTTTTTTTATGGTTGAAACTTTCAGTAAATGAAAAAGTTATAATTGTTTTATTGATGAAAATTATAGGTTTTGATGGAGTTGAGATCCATGGCGCTCATGGTTATCTAGTTGACCAATTCTTGAAAGACGGAATAAACGACAGGACAGACCAATATGGTGGCTCTCTGGAGAATCGTTGCAGATTCGCTCTAGAAATAGTTGATGCTATTGTTAATGAAATAGGAGCAGACAGAGTCGGGATAAGATTGTCCCCATTTGCAAGTTACATGGAATCAGGTGACTCAAATCCTGAAGCTTTAGGCCTTTACATGGCTGAATCGCTGAATGCATATAAGATTCTTTACTGTCATATGGTAGAACCAAGGATGAAATCTGTAGGTGAAAAGGTTGAGTGTCCCCATGGTCTTGTGCCGATGAGAAAAGCATTCAAAGGAACTTTTATTTCTGCTGGAGGGTATGATATGGATGATGGCAACAATGCTTTGGCTGAAAACCGAACAGATCTTGTTGCTTATGGTCGTCTGTTTTTGGCAAATCCGGATTTGCCAAAAAGATTTGAGCTTAATGCTCCTCTTAACAAGTACAATAGGGAGACATTTTATATTCTTGATCCTGTTATTGGATACACCGATTATCCGTTTCTTGAAATGACGGTTTAAATCCATTAGAGTCAATGGTGACTCGAAAGAGATAAAGACCTCATAACATTTGAGGAATACATAAATTATCATAAGTCAGGAATCTTGACATTGTTGTAAAAGTAAGTTCTGGTAGTGTAATCCCGTTGATCTGTTTGGAGGGTCTTAACTTCTTATATACATGGAGAAGTTATGTTGGTGATATGCAGATGGCAATATATATTACTCCGTATATGTTTCTTTGTTATGATGTTTTGACATGTATTTAATTAGTCATACCATATACTGTTAAAGTATTTGCTCGTAAGGTGCACTTGATAAGTTGATTTTCACCTCATCTTTAAGATATGTTACATAACTGTTCAGGCTTTATATATTACGGAGTACATTCTTTGATGTATTATAAATTTAGGGTAAGGTTCAAATGAGTAAAAATTTTTGTGAGAATAGAGGAACCAATGATATGGTGGCATGTGTACAAAGAGAATATAAAACCCATTTACCCCTTAAGTTAAATATCTCACAAACGACAAATCGAAAAATTCTGAAAATTACACCATTAGATTCAGCGTTTGATCCTCTTCGATTTGCCGTCCAATAAGGCATACTTTCGACGAGTTTTTTTTTTCATTATTTTTAGTGGGTTTCACATTACTAACACGTGTGTTACAGTGTTGCGTTTAGGGTTTAGGGTTTAGGGTTGGGAGTTTGGGGTTTCGGGAACCCTAGACCCTAAACCCTAACCCCTAAACCCCAAACCCTAAACCCTAAACGCTTTATAAAACTCTAAACCCTAAATCATACTAAACCCTAAACCTTGCTAAACCCTAACACTAAACTCTGCTAAACCCTAACTCTAAACCCTAACCCTAAACCCTAAATCAAATGTATAATCAATCACTAACACATGTGTTACTAATATGTAAAACCCACCAAAAAAATGAAAAAAAAAAAATTCGTCGGAAGTATGCCTTGATGGACGGCAAATCGAAGAGGATAAAACGCTGAAAAATATGGTGCAATTTTCATGATTTTTCGACTTGTCGTTTGTGAGATATTTAATTTTTAAAAGCGTGGATGAGAGAGAAAAAAGTGACACATGGCATATTGTGGTTGGTTCCCCCATTCTCACACAAAATAAATGGTCTCAATTGAACTCTTCTCTATAAATTTAAAATGCTAGCTATAAGGATTATAGTATTGTTTATATAAATATTTAGTAACATGATTCTACATTGGGTTTATTGTTTCATTATGTATTAAACTTTACACTTCTTACTATTGTATGTGTCGAACTTTGAAAACTTATATTGTATGTATTGAACTTGTAACTATGGTCTATTGTATGTAAAATTTCCTTTTTGAGTAAAGCTCAAATGGGAAAGTTTCCTTTTTTGGCCTTACCCAAAAATGAAATAATACATACAATAGACCATATTTACAAGTTCACTACATACAATAGAACAAATGAAAGTATGTCGCATACAATAGTAAAAAGTGTAAAGTTTAATGCATAACGAAACAATAAACTCTTTTACATTATTAGGGAATTTAAGCCAGGCAAAATATCAATTAAGAATGTTGAAGTTTCTGTATAGAGACACAAATTTAATAGTAGGTCAAAGACTCAAAGTGTTACTATGGTATTTATTATTATTATTATTATTCTTATTCTTATTATTATTATTATTATTATTATTATTGGTTACTATGGTATTTATTATAATTATTATTATTATTTATTATTCTAAGGTCGACAGTTATTTATTTATTATGGTATTTATATTAGGGTTACTAGGGCTATAGGTAAATAAATGGTTATATACTCAGAGGGGTTATATAAAGTTTTATGATAGATACGTACATTGTTTTAGGTTAATATATACATACATATATACTACTACTACTTTTATTATTATTATTATTATTATTATTATTATTATTATTATTATTATTATTATTGGTTACTGAGGCTGTCTCTTTTGCTAGATGCAGTTGCTATTTACAATTGTCGGATGTTGATGCGACTGACGATGCCGATGCTGATTCAGATGATGTTTGATGATGCTGATGCTGTTGATGTTGCCTATGCGGTTGCTGATGCCGGCTGCTGTTGATTTTTCTAGCTATGATTACTACTACCTCCGTCTCAAAAATATAGTCCACGTTTCCTTTTTCGGACGTCTCAAATTTATTGTCCACATCCAAATATGGAAAGGAAATTTTGATCGTGATTACCAAATTACCCTTACTTCAAATTGTTATTACAAACTTTATAGAATGTGGTAATTAAATGTTTAAGGGTAAAACTGTCATTCTGCAAAAAGTAAGAAAGAGAAAGCAGTAATGATTGTACTTTTATTAAACTGCGTGTTTTTGGTCGGTGGACAATTATTTTGGGACGGAGGGAGTATTAGTTTATTTTGTATTACTTCGTCATTACATTTATTTGTACGTATTTTTGATTCTGTCGGAGGTCTTTCGGGAAGCAGTCTCTCTACCTTTGGGTAGGGCCGTAGGGTAAGACTGTCTACATCTTACCTCCCCATACCCCGCCCCCAGCGGAATCGGGTAGTGTTGTTGTTGTTGTCGTCGTCGTCGTCGTCAAAGACTCAAAGTGGTTATGTATCATTACCAATCAGTCAAAGACTCAAAGTGGTTATGTATCATTACCAATCAAAGTAAGAGACATATAAAACATTTTCTAAACAGTGATGAACTTTGTTCTTGAAAGTGTGAGCTATGAATTGGGCATCTACAAAGAAGAACCTTACTTATTCTGCTTGGGCTTCTGATTTAAACAACTTCTTTATATAAATCTTTAGATCAAAACTTCAACTTGTTTGAAAGATGGCTGACAAAGAAGGAGAAAAACAAGTTAAAATCCCTCTTCTCACTCCATACAAAATGGGAAAGTTTCAGCTTTCTCACAGGTTTCACTATGCTTAATCTTATCTTAGTTGTCTATGTTCCTTTCGGGCTACTCTTTTTTTCTTTCTATTTGTAGATATCTTATGATTATGATTTAGGTTTCATTGGTAGTGAATTGCCCATGAACTATTGATGAAAAGGTCAAACCTAGCAGCTATTATGATTTACTTCAATTTTGCTTGTGGATAGTTACTAAAAGCTGATTTTTTCTGATTACTTAAAGTCAAAACAGTTGGATCAAAATAAACAATTAACAAGCTGTTTGAAGAGAACTGATTGTAGATGTTCTATACTGAGTATTGGTCAATTGATCATTTAGTTATCTTATATTGATTTTGATGTTTTAATAACAGTAATCACTTTGATACACATACTGAATATTTTCTACAAATTGGAGAAATTATTGATCAATTCATATCCTGCTTTTGGCTGAAGTTATAAAGTTTAAACCGTCTGATGGATGTCTGGTATCTATCTTATATAGAGTCGTTTTGGCACCGCTAACAAGGCAAAGATCCTTTGGCAATGTGCCTCAACCACATGCTATCTTATATTATTCGCAAAGAACAACAAAAGGAGGCCTTCTTATATCAGAAGCAACTGGAGTTTCTGATACTGCCCAAGGGTAAATATTTTTGCCATTAATTTTGATTTACTACACTTTCTAGTTTTGTAACTACTGGAGCCCCATTCAAGACATTTGCCTAACTGTCAAAATACCTAAACTATGTGCTTGGTTAAATCATTGCAGTGTTGATGAAGGAAGTAGTTTTCTATTTTTCTTGATAGTATTTTCCTTTTTTCTTTTATGTGTAAGGTATCCGGAGACACCAGGTATATGGACAAAGGAACAAGTTGAAGCATGGAAACCAATTGTGGATGCTGTTCATGCTAAAGGCGGAATCTTTTTCTGTCAAATATGGCATGTCGGAAGGATTTCAAATGCTGGTATGGATTGTGTACTTTTGGCTCACCGTATTTCTTTATATTTCAATATTTCATGTTTCATGTGAATGTAGCCTAAGAGCGGGCAGTAGAGGAGGAAAGTGAATAATTAGGACTACAAATGGATAATATTTCTTTTTTTTTATACTGAGAAACTACTATTTATCAAAGTATGCACGTGTAAGAACCTGACTTTGCTTGGTATAACGATTTGCAACCGTTGTTTCGGCCATCTTGTAAATCTGACTGCTTTCAGGTAGATTCTTTACCTGTTTTTCCACCTGTTGAACAGGCTTTCAGCCAAATGGGAAAGCGCCGATATCTTCCTCAGAAAAAAAAGTCACAAATAGCAATGAAGTTGACGTTACACAACTTACACCTCCAAGGAAGCTAATCACTGAAGAGGTTCCTCTTGTTGTCAACGATTTTAGAATTGCTGCAAGAAATGCAATTGAAGCTGGTAAGAATTACTGATTTATAGTAGTCCCTTTTTATCTATTAGGCATGTTGCAAGTTTTATGTAGAAAAAGAATATGGACACTGATGTTGATGTTATGTAGTTCAAATTACTTCAAAGTATATCACTTAAGGCTTTAGATCATAATCTATCTACGAATTAATACACACAAAAATTGGAAGGAAAGAATAAAAATTAGAGAGGGTGGAAATGGACTGCAGCCACCACCTGATTCAGCAACAGACTCATCTTGCATTTATTTTGTGAAAATTGAATTTACAACAAAATTCACAGGTTCCTGCATAATTGTGATGCTTACCATCTTTAAGATTATAGTTTTCTTTTCTTTATAACTAGTTTAAGATCATATTTTCTTTTGGTATACATGCAATGATTGAGAACCATCTGTAAGTTAATGGGACTGAGGGATAGCATTGTTTTTTGATTGAGATTAAATCAACATTATGTTAAAACTGAGATGATAACTAATTATTAATTACACATATAGGTTTTGATGGAGTTGAAATCCATGGTGCTCATGGTTTTCTAGTCGACCAATTTATGAAAGATGAAATAAACAACAGGAATGACCAGTACGGTGGCTCTCTAGAAAATCGTTGCAGATTCGCTCTACAAATTGTCGAGGCTATTGCAAATGACATAGGAGCAGACAGAGTTGGAATCAGATTATCCCCATTTGTATACTACATGCAATCAGGTGACTCAAATCCGGAAGCTTTAGGTCTTTACATGGCTGAATCCTTGAATGCTTATAGGATTCTTTACTGCCATATGGTTGAATCAAGGATGATATCTTTTGGTGAAAAAGTCGAATGCCCTCATAGTCTTTTGCCAATCAGAAAAGCATTCAAAGGAACTTTTATTTCTGCTGGGTGGTATGATATGGAAGATGGTAACCAAGCTGTATCTGAAAACCGAACGGATCTTGTTGCTTATGGTCGATTGTTTTTGGCAAATCCAGATTTGCCAAAAAGATTCAAGCTTCGTGCTCCTCTTAACAAGTATAACAGTGAGACTGTTTATACTCATGATCCTGTTCTTGGGTACACAGATTATCCATTTTTTGGAAACCACAGTTTAACTATTTAGAGTTGATCAATTTGAAAGATTGGAATTCTATAGACAACATGAAATTAAAGTAACGATCTTTGTGTAGTGTTATTTTCTTGAAAAGGAAATGTTTTCATTCAAATGAACTCAAAGATACAAATCCCTAGTGATACATCATACATGTACAGAAGGGAATGCAATCACAACTCAATAGTGAGATACCATAACATTATATTCAACGATTGCATCACCCAAAAGATTAAAACTATAAGTTTTTGCAGTCGCTATTCCACGTGCCATCCTGAAAACACCTGAGCCACCAACAATAGGCATCTCACGGTACTCATGTAACACCGGGTTGCGCCCCAAAAGACTAAGAGTACTACCATTAAAATCCCCATCAGTAAAAGCCAAATTCATTGTCATTAAAAAGCCAAGATCGTCCATTGAGGCTGATGCATAGATCCCCTGTGCTCGACCTACAATAGTCGAGTTGGGTTCTGGCCCAGACGTTAACACGTCGTCAGCCATGACCATGTTGCCGAACCCGGTGAGCGAGGTGAACGGTGGGCTTAGCCACAGTCATTGCAGTTGGGCTATTGCCACTAACTATATCATGGAAATAGAAATGAAGCTTGGTGATCTTTTCTTTCATGGTGTCTAGGCCTTTGAACCAGTCTTCCACAGCTACAGGATCCTGATTAATGCAATGTACAGAAGATAGAGACAAGAGTACAATTGAGCATAAGGTTACTTGGATGTAGAACTTAGACATCTTTGGTTTTTGTATTTTAGGGGGTGTATTTCTTTGTCCTTAAAAAGGGAATTCTTTTGGTTAAAATATGTGGGTTAGTTTGACAAATGGAATACTGGAAAGGGTAGATATGACATTGCAATAGTGGGTCAACTAAACACAAACTAGCAAAGAAAAATTATTATTATCTCTTGTTATCAATTCATAAACCCTTATCATAATAACTTGAGATTTTAGATTATCTTGAGATTTTTAAGATGATATGTTTTTAGTAAAAGTTATATTGCATAACAAGAGATAATACCTAAGTAAAAAAAAAAAAAACAAAACTTATACCGGTCTCAATTGAACTCTTCTTTATGTTTTTATTTAGTAAAAGTTATACCTAAGTAAAAAAAACAAAACTTATACCGGTTCAATAAATTTGCTCTATTGCATCATCGGATATCATTAAACATATGTTATAACAAGTAATATGTTGAATATTTCACTAGATGTAACTATGTAAGTAGTGTTAACGTTTAATTACCTCACAGTACACTGATCGATAAGGTGTATAAATATGTAAAACAACATAAACATTAGTATAATTTAAGTAAATTGTTAATTTAACATTCTATGAAATTTATTAATAGTCTCATGAACTTTAAAACGTGCACCATCGATCGACAAGATTATTATTGAACTGAATTATTCTCCGCCACCACGTACATTTTGTTGGATATTAAGAACAGGGTAAAGATTCAATTAACTGAATATGATCTCTATGAATCGTGTTTAGAATCACTTTCCAAAGACAATATTTCGACCCTATAATTACCCCGGGTTTCACAAAATTTGTCCTGGGGATATCACATATGAACAAAATAATCATTTTGATGTTCTTTATGACTATATAATTTGCGAGCCAATTTTTTCCATGAAGAAATAAGATGTCTACTTATTCAAACTCTATCTCAAAAAACAAAAAAGTTGTAGCTTATAAAATGTTGTTAGCAATTTCAGCATTAAGAAATTTAAGAGTAAACCATCGTCCTCTTTGTAGGTGGGCGATGAAATTGACTATTCATGACCTACAAATTATAGGGGTTCAAAATGTGTGTTGATATATATGTAATAAAAAAATAAATACGTTCTAGTTGTTTCAATTTCACTCAAATCGCAACAAAAAGTTTAAAAAAAAAAAAAAAAAAAAAAATCTCATAGCTAAATATAGGAGGTGCTTTGTTAATTCGGCAATTAATCAATTTTTGCTTAGGGCTCTGTAAGCTCGTAAAGTCACGTTACCTATTTTTGTTACTTAATCAAAGTGTTCCTCTACATAAAAGAAAATAGAAATAGTTTATGTGTATATATTATTAGTCTTATCTTATGCATATATATATATATATATATATATATATATATATATATATATATATATATATAAACAGTAAAGTAAACTTAATATAAAATAGACATAGTCTAAAGAAAAGGATTATAAAATTATACCTTTATTTATAGAATCTGAATTACAACAAGGTAGTATACTGGAACTTGCTTCCTGCTCTATAAATACAGACTCCGACTTGACTATAGGAGATATACATATATTAAAATCTAGATGTTTTGAACATTGAGAGGTTGATAATATAATAGAGGGTTTTTTCATGTAAATTTTTCGAATGCCTCTTCTTTCATTTTCTTCGTCTTTTATAGATGAACTTGATCTTCTTGATTCTTCTTGTAAACTGACATCTTCCGGTTATTCTTTCATAATGTCTTCAATAATAGAGTGTTAACCGGCTGCTTTTCTTTTCTTCCTTTTGCTTTAATAATTTTGCCTTTGTCTTCTTTTCTTCCTTTTGCTTTAATAATTTTGCCTTTGTCGGCCATAGAAACCTTTCTTTAATATTTTCTTTGTCGTCTTCTTCTTTCTTGAATACTCTGCATAATCATCTTTCTTGGATTCTTCACACTTTTGTTGACCATAAACTTTCCTTTTCTCTAATAATGATTATAATTTTCTTTCTGGTTTATAGTGAATTATAATTCTTATTTTTATATAGAAATATGTCTTTTCTGGTTTACATGAAAGATATCTCTGTTCTTTAATATAGAATTTTAATTTAATACAATATTTGCATAAGGATCTTGAGAATCTTGAAATAAATCTTCGCTAGAACTTGGAGATCCTTTGATTTCATTTATAATTCTTTGTATTTCTTCTTTAGATGAACATGATTGTAATCTTCTAACAAAATCTTCGTCTTGAATTTCTGGGACTTCAGTAGAGGAACTGTTTTCAATACTCCATTTTTTATAATATTCAATAACTGCATTAATATCAGCTTGGGTTTCATTAATCTGCTTCCACCATTTTGCACTGAATTGTCTATAGAATAAGGGTGGAGATGTATCTTGAGCTTCTTGTTTTTTATAGGTGAATAATATTATCCATGGTAACTTGAATATAGCAGTGAATTGTAGGGTATACTCAGCTGGACATATATGATCTTGCATAAAATAATCTTTATATTTATGATATCCTTCTAATACTCTTGGTGGAAAGGTGGCCGGGATATTTCCAAAATATCTGAACCATTTAATAAACCATCTTGGATAGATTCCATTAAATTTATCAGAAAAGTAGAAAAACCAGGTGTGACTAAAGCTTCTTACTAAAAAGGCATAGAACCAAGCATCTTGATAATCATAGTAATTATAGACTGGATAAGTAGGGTAGTTGGAAAGGGTTTTGTAATCATAGGGTTTTGTAGACCATTCTTCTGGAGTGATTATTTTAAAAATCTTTGCTTTACTGCAATCGATATAACCAGAATTCTTTTTGGTTATAGTATGATCAATACTAGCAGATCCACTAGAAATTAGAACTGCTTCATAATATTCTCTAGTTTTATAGTTGTCGACATAAAAATGACATCCTCTGGGATATAAATAATCGGTTAAGGTTAAAAAGTTTTGTTGTAATTTTTGTTCTTCAAAAGGTTCAAAGATTTTGATAATTTGTCTGTTTGGATTTATATGGTATTCTGGAGTATCAGATTGGCTAGAAGTAGAAGGACTTGTTTGGGTTGCAAAGGGACTTCTTGGTGATATAGGAACTGTTGCTCTATTAGGAGAATTCTGACTTATAGATGAAGTTGAAATAGGTACATTTTGTACAAGAGCAGAATATGGAGGTCTTGCTCTTGGTGCTATAGGACCAAATCTGTTTGGGTGTATAGGTAAAGGTGGAAACTCTCTTTGATTAGAGGATGATGGTTGGATTTGTTTGGTTAAAATAACTTTCTTGCTTGAGCTGCTCATTTTCCCTGCAAAAATTCTCGAGATAAAAAGTCTGGTAGAGAATTATTCTCTCCTTTGATACATTCAATAGTAAAATCAAAATTACTTAATATAGCTTGCCATCTTGCAAAAATCTGTTTAGAGATTAAATTTTTAATATCCTTTTCTAAAATATATTTTGCAGATAAACAATCAATTCTTAAAATAAAAGTTTTCATATATAAATCATCTTCAAACTTTTTAATGTTTAAAACAATACTCAAAATTTCTTTTTTAACAGTAGAATAATTCTTCTGGGTATCATTCCATGATCCAGAATAAAATCTTACTAATTGTTCTTTATCATTATTTGACAATTTTTGTTTTAATATACCACCATAACCTAGATCACTTGCATCTGTTTCTACTATAAGGTTAGCATCAGGATGAGGTATATTTAAGCACGGTAGAACTTTAGTTTTTTCTTTTATATGTCTTACTATTTTAGTATGTTCTTCTGTCCAAGGCTTTGGATTCTTTTTTAATCTGTCATATAATGGTTTGCATATAATTTCTAAATCTTTAAAGAAATCATGTATATAATTTAAACATCCTAAAAATCTTTGTAATTGAGTTTTATCCTTTATTTCTTCAGGAAATTTATTTGTAAACTCTAAACTTCTTTCAATGGGTTTAATAGTTCCTTGAATTATATTATGTCCTAAAAATCTTATTTCAGTTTGAAATAAAGACATCTTTGTTGGTGAAACTGCTAAACCATTTTTATATATAGTGTTATAGAAAGCATTTAAATGTTTAAAATGTTGATCTATATTTCTTGAAAATATTAAAACATCATCAATATAGACTATAGCAAAATTTCCAAGTGGTAATATTATATCATTCATAATATTTTGAAATTCTGATGGGGCATTCTTTAGTCCAAAGGGCATTACATTCCATTCATAATGTCCAAAGGGTACATTAAAACCAGTTTTATATTTATCTTCTTCTTTAATTTGTATTTGCCAAAATCCAGATTTCATATCAAATTTAGAAAATATTTTTGAATTATATAATTTCTTTATTAAATCTCTTTTATTTGGTATAGGATACCTAATCCATTCTAAAACTTTATTTAAAGGTTTATAGTTTATTACCAATCTTGGTACTCCTCTTTCTATTTCAGAGTTATTTATTACATAAAAGGCGGAGCATGACCAAGGGGATTTTGATGGACGTATAAGTCCTTTTTCTAATAAATCTTGTATTTCCTTTTTACAATGTTGTTCTAATTCTATAGACATATGTATAGATTTTGATTTTGTAGGAATATCTTTTTCATTAAAATTTTTAATATAGGGTAATCCTACTATATGTTGTTTTCTTTTCCAAAATGCATTGGGAATAGCTGCACATATATTATTTTTAAATTTTTCATCTAATAATTTTATCTTTGTTTGTATATTTTTATCTATTAACTGATTACAAATTCTTTTTTCATTTATTTCACTTACTAAATATTCTATATGTTTTTTCTTATTTATTAATATATTAACTTCTTTAGTTTCTACTGGGTGAATAAATTCAAAAGTTATTTCTTTGTTTAAAACTTTAGTAGTTAATCCATTTTCGTCGGCAACAAAAGGATACAATTGTAATATAAATGGTTGTCCTAATAACAATTGGAGGTTAAATTTTTTACTAATATTAACTGAGTATTAAAGCAATAATTTTCTTTACATATATGTACGTTTGATAATTTATAGTTTACTTTTAATCTTGATCCACTTGCAGAGGATAACTTTTCTGTAGATTTTTCAAAATATTTAGTTGGTATTAATCCTTCTTGAATACAATTTAAATCTGCTCCTGAGTCTAATAGAGCAATTATAGTTATTCTATATTCGTTATTAATTAATAAATTTATTTTAGTATACCATCTTTGATATTTTACTGTTTTTACTATATTTATGGTTTGATCATTTTTAGAAGGTTCATTTAATAATTCGATTTCAGGATTTTCTTTAGAATCTTCTTTTTTATTCTCTATATTTTCTATTCTTTGTTTTAATAATTTTACTTCTAGTTTTACATTATTAAGTTCTTCTTGTAATTCTTGAATTGTTATAGGATTTTTATCTTTACTAAATCTTTTACATATCTCATTAAAATTATATCCTTGATTACTTTTTATAACCTTTTCTTCTTTGGTATTTAGTTTTTCTTCTAATTTTTGAAAATATACCTTTTTTAAATCCTTATCTTCTATTTTATTTATTAAGTCTATTAATTGTTCAACTTCTTCATTTTTGGTTATGACATTTATAGATTTATAATCACAATTACAATTTCCTAAACATTCACAGTTTTGTGATTCAGAACTAGAGCTACTTTCTTCTAAAACATTTATATCATTTTCGCTATAATCTGACATACTATCTTTAAGAATTATCTTACTTATTTGTTTCTTAAGTTCATCTGATATATCTAATTCATTTATTTTCTTTTTAGCATAACAATCTTTTGCCATATGACCATTTCTTCCACATTTATAGCATATTATAATATCTTTTTGTTTATTTTCTTTATGATTTTTATATGGAGTTTTTCTTCTTCTAAATTTATTTCTCTTATATTCGTGTTTTTTATCATATTCTTGTTCTCTTTTATAATTTCTCTTATTCCTAATATATCTATTCTTAGGCTTATATTTAATTTTCCTAGAATGAGGTAATTTCAAGGTTTCATATCCATATTGTTGACAAAAGTCTCCTAATTCTTGTCTAGAATTTATTCCTTCTTTCTTAATCTTGGCTTTTAACTTTAAATCTGAACATATAGCTAGTCCTTCTTGATTAACATAATTTATAATTTCTCCGTAAGTTAAATCTTTATAAGGTATATTATTGTTATAATCTTGACTTAATTTATTTCTAATCCTTTCTGCAAATAACTTAGGTAATCCTGCTATAAATCTTTCTTTCCAATAAGCTTCTTTACAATCAGGCCTAGTCATGACCTTAGCTAAAAACACATCTTTATACCATCTAAAATCTTGTAGTTTTCTACATGTCAAGTTTAATAATATAGCTGAATTTCTTTCTTGATATGCTGCTGGATTTCCTACATAATTTTTTAATATAGCAAAAATTAATGAATTTACCATATCATCTATTTGCGTTTGATATGTTTGATTATTTTCAGTTTTTATTATAGTCTTTTTTGCATTTAATATAGCATGCTTATCTGCTTCTGTTACATAGCTATCCCACCATCCTTTTAGTATTCCAGTTAATCCTGCTATAATCATTTCAACTACTTGTGATTCTTCATTATTTTGTGATTTATAAGCAGTAGATGCCATTGTCATTTCTTGTAATAAATTTAATATCTGATATTCAGTTTGTCCGTCTATATTCCATTCGTATATAGAATTACCATCATATTTAGCTTGTACTAAAGTATGTCTTTCTTCATATTGTAAATCAGGTGGTGACGGTCTATAATAGTAATTTCTAGTTTCTGGTCTTGGAGTATAAGTTTTATTTGATGTATAAGAATTATATTTTACTTTATTTATTTCATTATTATTATTAAATTGATTTTCTATATCGGATAAATCATCTTCTGAATAATTTTCTTCATTTACTGTATTTATAGTTTTGTCTGTTATTCTTAATAAAGATAATTTCTTTTCAATTTCTTTTAATATAACATTTTGTTTTCCTAAATTTATAGGAGTATCTATATGATGAGGTATAAATAATGGACTTTTTTCATATTCTTGTTTTGTATTAGAAGTGCTTGGTTTGTCTTCTTCAACTTTGTTTTCTTCTATTTTTTCGATTCTATTTAATTGTTGTCCTATTGTATTTAATACTTCATTAGTATAATTATTTTGGTATACTATTTGTTTTAGAGTTTTATCTTGTTCTTGTTGTTCTTTTACTTGTACTAAGGGTACACCTATATAATCTTTATTATCTTGTTTTATAATTATATCTTCATATATATGTTTTATTTAGTTTTATTATAGTTTCTGTCTTTTCTAAAAATGGGTAATATATTTTTTCTTTTGCACAATATAATTGTAACCATGAGAAAAATGGCATGACTTCATTATTTTCATATAAGTATAAATGCCAAGTCAATTGATTACAACTTCTTCGGCTTTTAGTGAAATTATTATTATATCATTCTAACTTTTCTTTATTATAATCATTATTTATTTCATTTTCTAAATAGTTTAAATCGTGTATAGTTATAGTTGTCTTAATTTTTGGCATTTTTAACAAATAATTAATTTGGATCTTAACTTTTCTATTAAATACCAATTTATTTTTAATAAAGTTATTGTTGATTTTATATATTTATTTTTTAATGATTCTACCTTTTCTATTTGGTCTTTAGCTAGATATTCATAATTTATATTAGTTTTTTCTTTAAAACTTTTTAAACTTTTTAATAATGTTTCTCTTTCTTGATATAAAAACATTAATTGTAAAGATATACTACTATTATGCTCATTATTCATTTGTATTTTACTCATATTTATTATTTATAATTGATCATAATAATCTACTTCAGATTTTGTAGGTTTATAAGAAAAATCTTCACTTTTATTCTCTTCTTCATATAAAGGCTGAGGTATATGTTGACTAAAATCTACTCCTTTCATTCTCATAGATCTAGCTTTCCTTAAATCTATTGTTTCTTCTGACATAGAACTAGATGTTTCAGGTATATAAGTGGAAAATCTAGATGGCTCTAATTTTTCATTTTCAAAAGTTATATTTATACTTCAATCTGTATGTTCTACTATGTTTGATATTTTATTTTTATTTTCTATAGGTTTAGGTACACATATATCTTTAATATTCCAACTTTAATTTTGAGTTATTTCATTCCATTTTAATTTTTTAGGTACATTTACTCTAGAATGTTTAGAATTTGCTTCAAATACTAAAGTTTCATCTTTAGGTGATACTAACTTGGAACGAGGTTCTATAGTGGTTGTCATAGTTTTATAATATACTCTATATATTACTACTATAGGATCTGACTTATTCTTTATTTCTAAATTTTTTGATTTTATAGTTAATGTTAAAGTATCTAGTATATTTTGATCAAATAAAGATATAGTGAAATTTGGATAGCAATTAAAATATATTGGACCATTACATATATTAGATTCTGCCATAGCTAATAAAGAATTTTTAAAATCTAATAGTCTAGCATCTCTTAATATAACCAATATAGGGACATCTAGTCCTAATCTTATCATAGGTTTGATAGCAACTTGAACTAATCCTATATGTAAAAATTTATAATTTTTTCTATGTTCTCTTATAGCAGTATTAGAGAATAGTTGTATATTTTGGTGATTTTGTAATAAAGGTATTACTTTCTCAGTTGTTTTTATAGAATATCCTTGAAAATAATCAAATGATCATATTTTATAAATAGTTCTAACATCTTGTTTAGGTATACTCCAATCACATAAACTTTTTTCAATTTTATCTATAGAAACTTCAATAGAATTTATTTGATCCTGTTCTTCTTCTATATCAGAAGTAGAACCATCCTTTCGATTTAGTAGTAATTTAGATAATCCATTCATATTTTGCAAATATTTGTTCTTATTTTAACTTGTTATCAGAAAACTTAATTTATATAATTAGACCAATATACTTTCTCCGGGAACACCCCCATATCGTCGTGGTACGGCCGTCTTACTTCAACTGCGGCTAATCCAACCGACTGATCGCCAGGGCTTACCAACGCAGACGTATATTTTTCTAACATATAAATCACCTTTTCTTTTAACATGAGAAAATTTAAACTCATATTCAACATAATATGAACAATTTATCTATATCCTACCACCTCAAAAAGAAAGGCCATGGCTCTGATACCAATACATATGTATATATATATATATATTTATATATATATATATATATATATATATATATATATATATATATATATATATATATATATATATATATATATATATATATATATATATCAAAAAGAAAGGCCATGGCTCTGATACCAAATCTGGACAGGACCGCATAAACAGTAAAGTAAACTTAATATAAAATAGACATAGTCTAAAGAAAAGGATTATAAAATTATACCTTTATTTATAGAATCTGAATTACAACAAGGTAGTATACTGGAACTTGCTTCCTGCTCTATAGATACAGACTCTGACTTGACTATAGGAGATATACATATATTAAAATCTAGATGTTTTGAACATTGAGAGGTTGATAATATAATAGAGGGTTTTTTCATGTAAATTTTTCGAATGCCTCTTCTTTCATTTTCTTCGTCTTTTATAGATGAACTTGATCTTCTTGATTCTTCTTGTAAACTGACATCTTCCGGTTATTCTTTCATAATGTCTTCAACAATAGAGTGTTAACCGGCTGCTTTTCTTTTCTTCCTTTTGCTTTAATAATTTTGCCTTTGTCGGCCATAGAAACCTTTCTTTAATATTTTCTTCTTTTCTTCCTTTTGCTTTAATAATTTTGCCTTTGTCGGCCATAGAAACCTTTCTTTAATATTTTATAACACCCCTCATTCTATACTAATAATATTATAGATAATACGGAAGCGTAAGTAAATAAAACGCAAGACATGGTTACATAATATTCCAAAGTATTAAAACAGTTTAGATGGTTAAGTTACTACGATTTAACACTTGTTCAAAAGTCTAGCATGACGGGGTATTATATGAACTAAACTGAGTTGTTACAAAAATAATCAGAGTAGCTTGAATATCAAACATTCCATGCTTCCAAGGTTTGACCTTCCTGCTACCCACCCGTATGCATATAACAAAAGTCTGCAGAAAGTAACAACGAGGGATTAGCACATAGCTAAGTGAGTAAATCCAACACTCAACATTTAACTTAGCTAAACCAATTAACTACAACAAGTATTCGCAACCACAACAATCAACAACAACTTAATGAGGATCGGCGGATCCGGGGATAACCTTAGTACCCGGGCGGCTCCCCAAAGATCACTTATCCAAACATATCCGTATGGCTATAACGGACGAGACCGATAGCTAGTGTTTATCATACTTAGGTACAGTTCAGCACACACAACAAATGAAGTACATCCCTGTACCGTTCACACAACAACTCACTAGCCCAACCAACAGTTCATCAACTTGTTGACCTCATTAACAACAATGCCCGAAGGCCACACAAAGCAAATATAGGCATATGATCAACAATAACAACTAATCAACTCAATAATCAAGTCTACGTTTACCCGTCGTAATCAAATGATTACAACTAAGACAAACGATGAGTTTTGAATCCACTCACCGATACCTTTGCAGTCAACACACCCAGCTATTAATCACTGAGTCTTTGGGGTATCTGAAACATCACGCAACAACACAAGTTAGAACTTGTCATTAATAAGTAATACTTAAACAACTAACGACTTTACCTAGTACTTATACTATTACACAATCACTAATACAGTTAGATCATAACTTAATTATCTTGTATATTTGGTTTCCAAATATAGTTATACATAGCAATTACAATTCAAAGGATCTAACTATTTTAATTCTATTTTTGATCATAGCCGTTCGGCTTCAACCTCCATAGCCGATCGGCTTAGTTCTCATAACCGATCGGCTCAGCCATAGCCGATCGGCTTCCACCGTTAATTTTCAGACTTTTATTCGAGGTCCAATTTCTGATATGATTTTTAACTAACAAAGCCTATCGGCTACAATAAGCCGTTCGGCTTTTACAGTATAACCGATCGGCTTTGGCATAGCCGATCGGCTTTAACATAAAACCCAGCAAACTCAGTTCGATCATGGCACAACCCAGAATTTCAAAACCCAAAACTAAAATACGAATCAATATGCAGAATACTCATGTGACTAGCTTCTAACTTTATCAAAACCTATTTCTAATGCTTTACAAACCTATATTAACAACAATAACATCCAAGAATTTAATCAAATCTTCATATAATTGGAATATGAACTTATGCAATATACATATACTTACCATCTATAAATGAACAAGAAGATTATGCTAGATGATGATGATGATACTAGCTTGAATCACACTTCGATTCCCCTTTCAAGTGGATGATTTAATCCAAAGTTGAATTTAGGGTTTATGTGTTTTTGTTTGAGAGAAAGATTAGAAAAGGAATTGGTAAAGTAACAAGTAAATGATCGACCCATCTTTTTAACCATTTAACAGTGTGGGTATTTTATACCCGCTCTAAATCTATTGTCTGGAACCTAACCATCAAATACAAGAAATTTATTTTATTGTTCCGTCAACTTTAATATTTTAAAACGAGCAACATTTCATCATTCACTTTAAGTCCTGAGACTTATTTCACCAACTTTCACAATTAAACAATTATATCGCAAAAACTATTTAACACAATTAAATACGCAAATATAAATAGAAAATACCAGGCTATTGGAGAGGATGTTACAAATCTCCCCTCCTTAAGGAGATTTCGTCCCCGAAATCTCAACATCAACAAACAATCCAGGATATCTGGATTTCATCGACTCCTCGCTCTCCCATGTTAGGTTGGAACCTAAACTATGTCTCCATTTAACTAACACCATAGGAATTTGTTTCTTCCTAAGTTTGGTAATCTTTCGATCAACAATTTCAACCGGTTCTTCAACCAATTTCTGAGTTTGATCAACCCTCAAATCTTTCAACGGAAGAATTTGCGACTGATCCTCGATATTACACTTTCTCAAGTAACATACATTAAACGTGTCATGAATACCAGAGAGTTCGGGAGGAAGATCCAATGCCATCGACTGATCATTTACAACTTGTCGAATCTTGAATGGACCAATGTACCTAGGCGCCAACTTTCCACGTTTTCCGAATCTAATCACCCCTTTCCACGGAGAAACTTTAAGATACACTAATTCACCTTCGGAAAATACAACCGGTCGTCTTTTAGGATCCGCATACTGTTTCTGCCTATCTCTTGCGGCTTTCAACTTCTCACGTGCGATAGCAACTTTGTCAGCGGTTATTTGTACAATGTCGGGTCCAGCAAACTGTTTCTCACCTGCCTCTAACCAACTAGTAGGTGTGCGACAACGACGACCATACAACATTTCATACGGAGGCATTCCAATACTAGAATGGTACGAATTGTTATAAGTAAATTCAACCAACGGAAGATGTGAATCCCATGAACCTCCATATTCCAGAATGCAAGCACGAAGCATATCCTCTAGAGTTTGAATCGTACGTTCTGACTGACCATCTGTCTGAGGATGATAAGCTGTGCTAAGATTTACCCGTGAACCCAACTCTTGTTGTAGACTTTGCCAAAAACGAGAAGCAAAACGAGTATCTCTATCTGACACAATCGATAAGGGAATACCATGTCTGGAGACGATTTCATTAACATATAACTGAGCAAGTTTAGTCAACGATGTTGTCTCACTCGTAGCAAGAAAATGTGCGCTTTTTGTCAATCGATCCACTATCACCGAAATCATATCATTGCCTCGAGCAGTACGCGGTAATTTAGTCACAAAATCCATAGTTATGTGATCCCACTTCCACTCGGGTATTTCTAACTGTTTTAACGACCCATACGGCTTTTGATGTTCCGCTTTGACCTGAGCACAAATATGACAAGATCCCACAAACTTTGCAATGTCGGTTTTCATCGTTGGCCACCAATACAACGGTTTCAAATCATTATACATTCGAGTACTACCCGGATGAATAGACATTCGTGACTTATGAGCCTCATTCAAAATCAAATCTCGAATACCACCAACGGAAGGAATCCAAACACGAGACTGATAAGTCTTTAATCCCCTTGAATCATCAACTAATTCATCCTTGCGTTTTAACATGATTTCCGATTTCAAATTCTGATCCTTCAATGCCTCAAGTTGCATAACTTTAATTTGATCGATCAAATCCAAGGAAACATTCACTTTTAAATAGAAAGCTCGTTCAGGAGTATTCTTTCGACTTAAAGCATCGGCTACCACATTAGCTTTGCCCGGATGGTATCTAATTTCACAGTCATAATCTTTTATCAATTCCAACCATCGTCTCTGCCGCATGTTCAATTCTTTCTGGGAGAACACATACTGCAAACTCTTGTGATCGGTGCAAACAACACATCGAGTCCCATATAAGTAATGTCTCCAAAGTTTTAGGGCAAAAACAACTGCGGCGAGTTCTAAATCATGCGTAGGATAATTCTTCTCATGCGGTTTCAACTGTCGCGAAGCATAAGCGATAACTCTATCCCTTTGCATTAAAACACAACCCAAACCCGAATATGAAGCGTCGCAATAAACCACAAAGTCATCAGTACCTTCTGGTAATGCTAAAATCGGTGTCTGACACAACAATTGTTTCAATGTCTGAAAAGCTTGTTCTTGTTGCTCAGTCCAAACATACTTCTCCTCTTTACGGGTTAACTTAGTTAACGGACCGGCTATCTTAGAGAAATCTTTAATAAATTTCCGATAATATCCCGCTAACCCAAGGAAACTTCTTATCTCAGAAACAGATTTCGGCGCATTCCAATTCATCACAGCTGAAATCTTTGATGGATCTACTTTCACACCATCTCGACAAATTATATGACCCAAAAACTGAACTTCTCGAATCCAGAATTCACATTTGGAAAACTTTGCATACAACTGTTCCCGTCTCAATGTTTCAAGAACCAATCTCAAATGCTTAGCATGCTCAGTTTCAGATTTCGAATAAATAAGTATATCATCAATGAAAACAATAACAAATTGATCTAAAAATGGTCGACACACACGGTTCATCAAATCCATAAATACCGCTGGAGCATTCGTCAAACCAAAAGGCATAACCAAAAATTCATAATGACCGTACCTGGTTCGGAAAGCAGTTTTAAGTATATCTTCTTCACAAACACGAACCTGATGATAACCCGACCTCAGATCAATTTTAGAATACACTGAAGAACCCTGTAACTGGTCAAACAAGTCATCTATTCTAGGAAGAGGATACTTATTCTTTACCGTTCTCTTGTTCAACTCTCTATAATCAATACACATGCGCAACGTCCCGTCTTTCTTTTTCACGAATAATACTGGTGCACCCCACGGCGAGGAACTAGGTCTGATAAAACCTTTATCCAACAACTCCTGAATTTGATTCATCATTTCACGGATCTCAGAAGGAGCTAACCTATAGGGAGCTTTAGCAATTGGCGACGAACCCGGAACAAGATCAATTCTGTATTCTACTTCCCTAACTGGTGGTAACCCAGGCAATTCATCGGGAAACACTTCAGGGTACTTACAAACAACAGGAACATCCGAAACAGTTTTCCTTTCTAATTTGGCATCGACTACATAGGCTAGGTATGACTCACAACCTTTTGACAAAGACTTCCTAGCTTTCATCAAAGAAATCAAAGGAATGGCTACACCATCCCGTTCTCCTCGAGCCACAACATATGACCCTTCGGAGATTGGGATCCTAACCAACTTCCGATGACAATCAATACTAGCCTTATAATGGCTCAACCAATCCATACCAATTATTACATCGAAACTAGGGATTGGCATCAACAAGAAGGAAATAGGAAATACATGATCATCAATAGTAATATTAACTCCAGTCACCGAGGTGGTAACAGGAACTAACTTACCACTAACTATTTCTACTTCTATAGGCTTTGTTATCACAGTAGGGGCTAATTTCAACTTATCACAAAATTGCACAGAAATGAAAGTACAATTAGCACCCGAATCAAACAATACACGTGCAGGTACAGAGTTTATAAGAAATGTACCGGTGATAACATCTTCAGTATGCACGGCCTCATCAACCGTCATCTGGAAAGCCCTACTAGTTACTGGAGGAGGGTTCTTTCTTTTCTGACCGGAAGATCCCGAACTCCCAACCGAACCCGACCCCGTCGACTTTGCCTCAGGACATTGACCAACCCTATGCCCCTCTTTCTTACAAGTCCAACAAACAAAATTTGGATAACGGCAACTTTTTATCTCATGACCTAATTCACCACACTTCATACATTTGTTCGTCTTAACCGTACACGGACCCTCATGCCGAGACCTACACGAACTACACCAATTTGAACTATTGGAACTTCCTGAAGAACCACTTCTTCCAACAAATTTCTTACCACCCTGCCGATTCCCTTGCCACCTAGATTTATTCTTACCCGAAGATTCAGTTCTTGCTCTTTGAAAATTGGTATCCCTTCCTTGCCATAATCGCAAACCACTTAAATCACTATCGGCGGATCTTGCAAGATTGAATGCATGCGTTAAATCCTTAGCCAATCTCACAACCGTACGATAGTTATCCGGTAAGGTATCCACGAATTGTTCGATTTGCGTTTTCTCATCCGGAACCCATTGTTGCACAAACCTAAGCTTATCCGTAAACTGCGAGATCAGTTCATCAATAGTCATGTCATCCTTCAATCGAAGATTCACAAACTCTCTCCGAATCCTAGCAATATCAAAATCCGAACAATATTGGTTACGCACAGCCTGATGAAATTGAGACCAATTAATAGATTCCTTTTGTTGTTGCATCATGTGTCCGGTAACGGAATCCCACCAAACCATAGCCTCGTCCTTCAAGCATTGAACCGCATATTTGACCTTAAGTTCCTCCTCACAACAAGTCACATCAAACTTGCGTTCCATATCCCTAAGCCAATTTAACGTTACTGTAGGGTTTTTACTTCCCTGAAATTCTGGTGGTCGACTCGCCATAAAAGTCTTGTATGAACACTTCTTTTCCATTTGAGAGGATGAACTAGAACCAAAGACTGGGGCTTGCTGAAATAACTGTCTAGTCGCAGCTTCCTCAGCTTTCCTCTTGAATTCCCTAAGAAATACCAACTCGTCTTCCATCTCATGAATATACTCGTCCCGGTTAGATTGGTGTCCGGTTGGTTGAGAAGTACCATTATGATCGTGTTGCTCGGTATTAGTCTCTAAGTGAGGAGCGACAATCCTGGAGGCATTGTTGGGGTTGGTGGTCGGTGGTTCGTTATCTGCCATTTCTGAAATTCAACACAACACTTAAACTTTTGTTAATCGTTAGCATCTAAATACTAACTGCCATCAAACAATACTAATCCCATACCAAAGAATGTTTGATATATCATGCTCCGGTTTTGGGATTGATCATTCAACAATGAACAATTATCCCAAAACTATGCTCTGATACCAATTTATAACACCCCTCATTCTATACTAATAATATTATAGATAATACGGAAGCGTAAGTAAATAAAACGCAAGACATGGTTACATAATATTCCAAAGTATTAAAACAGTTTAGATGGTTAAGTTACTACGATTTAACACTTGTTCAAAAGTCTAGCATGACGGGGTATTATATGAACTAAACTGAGTTGTTACAAAAATAATCAGAGTAGCTTGAATATCAAACATTCCATGCTTCCAAGGTTTGACCTTCCTGCTACCCACCCGTATGCATATAACAAAAGTCTGCAGGAAGTAACAACGAGGGATTAGCACATAGCTAAGTGAGTAAATCCAACACTCAACATTTAACTTAGCTAAACTAATTAACTACAACAAGTATTCGCAACCACAACAATCAACAACAACTTAATGAGGATCGGCGGATCCGGGGATAACCTTAGTACCCGGGCGGCTCCCCAAAGATCACTTATCCAAACATATCCGTATGGCCATAACGGACGAGACCGATAGCTAGTGTTTATCATACTTAGGTACAGTTCAGCACACACAACAAATGAAGTACATCCCTGTACCGTTCACACAACAACTCACTAGCCCAACCAAAAGTTCATCAACTTGTTGACCTCATTAACAACAATGCCCGAAGGCCACACAAAGCACATATAGGCATATGATCAACAATAACAACTAATCAACTCAATAATCAAGTCTACGTTTACCCGTCGTAATCAAATGATTACAACTAAGACAAACGATGAGTTTTGAATCCACTCACCGATACCTTTGCAGTCAACACACCCAGCTATTAATCACTGAGTCTTTGGGGTATCTGAAACACCACGCAACAACACAAGTTAGAACTTGTCATTAATAAGTAATACTTAAACAACTAACGACTTTACACTAGTACTTATACTATTACACAATCACTAATACAGTTAGATCATAACTTAATTATCTTGTATATTTGGTTTCCAAATATAGTTATACATAGCAATTACAATTCAAAGGATCTAACTATTTTAATTCTATTTTTGATCATAGCCGTTCGGCTTCAACCTCCATAGCCGATCGGCTTAGTTCTCATAACCGATCGGCTCAGCCATAGCCGATCGGCTTCCACCGTTAATTTTCAGACTTTTATTCGAGGTCCAATTTCTGATATGATTTTTAACTAACAAAGCCTATCGGCTACAATAAGCCGTTCGGCTTTTACAGTATAACCGATCGGCTTTGGCATAGCCGATCGGCTTTAACATAAAACCCAGCAAACTCAGTTCGATCATGGCACAACCCAGAATTTCAAAACCCAAAACTAAAATACGAATCAATATGCAGAATACTCATGTGACTAGCTTCTAACTTTATCAAAACCTATTTCTAATGCTTTACAAACCTATATTAACAACAATAACATCCAAGAATTTAATCAAATCTTCATATAATTGGAATATGAACTTATGCAATATACATATACTTACCATCTATAAATGAACAAGAAGATTATGCTAGATGATGATGATGATACTAGCTTGAATCACACTTCGATTCCCCTTTCAAGTGGATGATTTAATCCAAAGTTGAATTTAGGGTTTATGTGTTTTTGTTTGAGAGAAAGATTAGAAAAGGAATTGGTAAAGTAACAAGTAAATGATCGACCCATCTTTTTAACCATTTAACAGTGTGGGTATTTTATACCCGCTCTAAATCTATTGTCTGGAACCTAACCATCAAATACAAGAAATTTATTTTATTGTTCCGTCAACTTTAATATTTTAAAACGAGCAACATTTCATCATTCACTTTAAGTCCTGAGACTTATTTCACCAACTTTCACAATTAAACAATTATATCGCAAAAACTATTTAACACAATTAAATACGCAAATATAAATAGAAAATACCAGGCTATTGGAGAGGATGTTACATATTTTCTTTGTCGTCTTCTTCTTTCTTGAATACTCTGCATAATCATCTTTCTTGGATTCTTCACACTTTTGTTGACCATAAACTTTCCTTTTCTCTAATAATGATTATAATTTTCTTTCTGGTTTATAGTGAATTATAATTCTTATTTTTATATAGAAATATGTCTTTTCTGGTTTACATGAAAGATATCTCTGTTCTTTAATATAGAATTTTAATTTAATACAATATTTGCATAAGGATCTTGAGAATCTTGAAATAAATCTTCGCTAGAACTTGGAGATCCTTTGATTTCATTTATAATTCTTTGTATTTCTTCTTTAGATGAACATGATTGTAATCTTCTAACAAAATCTTCGTCTTGAATTTCTGGGACTTCAGTAGAGGAACTGTTTTCAATACTCCATTTTTTATAATATTCAATAACTGCATTAATATCAGCTTGGGTTTCATTAATCTGCTTCCACCATTTTGCACTGAATTGTCTATAGAATAAGGGTGGAGATGTATCTTGAGCTTCTTGTTTTTTATAGGTGAATAATATTATCCATGGTAACTTGAATATAGCAGTGAATTGTAGGGTATACTCAGCTGGACATATATGATCTTGCATAAAATAATCTTTATATTTATGATATCCTTCTAATACTCTTGGTGGAAAGGTGGCCGGGATATTTCCAAAATATCTGAACCATTTAATAAACCATCTTGGATAGATTCCATTAAATTTATCAGAAAAGTAGAAAAACCAGGTGTGACTAAAGCTTCTTACTAAAAAGGCATAGAACCAAGCATCTTGATAATCATAGTAATTATAGACTGGATAAGTAGGGTAGTTGGAAAGGGTTTTGTAATCATAGGGTTTTGTAGACCATTCTTCTGGAGTGATTATTTTAAAAATCTTTGCTTTACTGCAATCGATATAACCAGAATTCTTTTTGGTTATAGTATGATCAATACTAGCAGATCCACTAGAAATTAGAACTGCTTCATAATATTCTCTAGTTTTATAGTTGTCGACATAAAAATGACATCCTCTGGGATATAAATGATCGGTTAAGGTTAAAAAGTTTTGTTGTAATTTTTGTTCTTCAAAAGGTTCAAAGATTTTGATAATTTGTCTGTTTGGATTTATATGGTATTCTGGAGTACCAGATTGGCTAGAAGTAGAAGGACTTGTTTGGGTTGCAAAGGGACTTCTTGGTGATATAGGAACTGTTGCTCTATTAGGAGAATTCTGACTTATAGATGAAGTTGAAATAGGTACATTTTGTACAAGAGCAGAATATGGAGGTCTTGCTCTTGGTGCTATAGGACCAAATCTGTTTGGGTGTATAGGTAAAGCTGGAAACTCTCTTTGATTAGAGGATGATGGTTGGATTTGTTTGGTTAAAATAACTTTCTTGCTTGAGCTGCTCATTTTTCCTGCAAAAATTCTCGAGATAAAAAGTCTGGTAGAGAATTATTCTCTCCTTTGATAAATTCAATAGTAAAATCAAAATTACTTAATATAGCTTGCCATCTTGCAAAAATCTGTTTAGAGATTAAATTTTTAATATCCTTTTCTAAAATATATTTTGCAGATAAACAATCAATTCTTAAAATAAAAGTTTTCATATATAAATCATCTTCAAACTTTTTAATGTTTAAAACAATACTCAAAATTTCTTTTTTAACAGTAGAATAATTCTTCTGGGTATCATTTCATGATCCAGAATAAAATCTTACTAATTGTTCTTTATCATTATTTGACAATTTTTGTTTTAATATACCACCATAACCTAGATCACTTGCATCTGTTTCTACTATAAGGTTAGCATCAGGATGAGGTATATTTAAGCACGGTAGAACTTTAATTTTTTCTTTTATATGTCTTACTATTTTAGTATGTTCTTCTGTCCAAGGCTTTGGATTCTTTTTTAATCTGTCATATAATGGTTTGCATATAATTCCTAAATCTTTAAAGAAATCATGTATATAATTTAAACATCCTAAAAATCTTTGTAATTGAGTTTTATCCTTTATTTCTTCAGGAAATTTATCTGTAAACTCTAAACTTCTTTCAATGGGTTTAATAGTTCCTTGAATTATATTATGTCCTAAAAATCTTATTTCAGTTTGAAATAAAGACATCTTTGTTGGTGAAACTGCTAAACCATTTTTATATATAGTGTTATAGAAAGCATTTAAATGTTTAAAATGTTGATCTATATTTCTTGAAAATATTAAAACATCATCAATATAGACTATAGCAAAATTTCCAAGTGGTAATATTATATCATTCATAATATTTTGAAATTCTGATGGGGCATTCTTTAGTCCAAAGGGCATTACATTTCATTCATAATGTCCAAAGGGTACATTAATACCAGTTTTATATTTATCTTCTTCTTTAATTTGTATTTGCCAAAATCCAGATTTCATATCAAATTTAGAAAATATTTTTGAATTATATAATTTCTTTATTAAATCTCTTTTATTTGGTATAGGATACCTAATCCATTCTAAAATTTTATTTAAAGGTTTATAGTTTATTACTAATCTTGGTACTCCTCTTTCTATTTCAGCGTTATTTATTACATAAAAGGTAGAGCAAGACCAAGGGGATTTTGATGGACATATAAGTCTTTTTTCTAATAAATCTTGTATTTCCTTTTTACAATGTTGTTCTAATTCTATAGACATATGTATAGATTTTGATTTTGTAGGAATATCTTTTTCATTAAAATTTTTAATATAGGGTAATCCTACTATATGTTGTTTTCTTTTCCAAAATGCATTGGGAATAGCTGCACATATATTATTTCTAAATTTTTCCTCTAATAATTTTATCTTCATTTGTATATTTTTATCTATTAACTGATTACAAATTCTTTTTTCATTTATTTCACTTACTAGATATTCTATATGTTTTTTCTTATTTATTGATATATTAACTTCTTTAGTTTCTACTGGGTGAATAAATTCAAAAGTTATTTCTTTGTTTAAAACTTTAGTAGTTAATCCATTTTCGTCAGCAACAAAAGGATACAACTGTAATATAAATGGTTGTCCTAATAACAATTGGGAGGTTAAATTTTTTACTAATATTAACTGAGTATTAAAGCAATAATTTTCTTTACATATATGTACGTTTGATAATTTATAGTTTACTTTTAATCTTGATCCACTTGCAGAGGATAACTTTTCTGTAGATTTTTCAAAATATTTAGTTGGTATTAATCCTTCTTGAATACAATTTAAATCTGCTCCTGAGTCTAATAGAGCAATTATAGTTATTCTATATTCGTTATTAATTAATAAATTTATTTTAGTATACCATCTTTGATATTTTACTGTTTTTACTATATTTATGGTTTGATCATTTTTAGAAGGTTCATTTAATAATTTGATTTCAGGATTTTCTTTAAAATCTTCTTCTTTAAAATCTTCTTTTTTATTCTCTATGTTTTCTATTCTTTGTTTTAATAATTTTACTTCTAATTTTACATTATTAAGTTCTTCTTGTAATTCTTGAATTGTTATAGGATTTTTATCTTTACTAAATCTTTTACATATCTCATTAAAATTATATCCTTGATTACTTTTTATAACCTTTTCTTCTTTGGTATTTAGTTTTTCTTCTAATTTTTGAAAATATACCTTTTTTAAATCCTTATCTTCTATTTTATTTATTAAGTCTATTAATTGTTCAACTTCTTCATTTTTGGTTATGACATTTATAGATTTATAATCACAATTACAATTTCCTAAACATTCACAGTTTTGTGATTCAGAACTAGAGCTACTTTCTTCTAAAACATTTATATCATTTTCGCTATAATCTGACATACTATCTTCACTAGAACTATCTTTAAGAATTATCTTACTTATTTGTTTCTTAAGTTCATCTGATATATCTAATTCATTTATTTTCTTTTTGGCATAACAATCATTTGCCATATGACCATTTCTTCCACATTTATAGCATATTGTAATATCCTTTTGTTTATTTTCTTTATGATTTTTATATGGAGTTTTTCTTCTTTTAAATTTATTTTTCTTATATTCGGGTTTTTTTATCATATTCTTGTTCTCTTTTATAATTTCTCTTATTCCTAATATATCTATTCTTAGGCTTATATTTAATTTTCCTAGAATGAGGTAATTTCAAGGTTTCACATCCATATTGTTGACAAAAGTCTCCTAATTCTTGTCTAGAATTTATTCCTTCTTTCTTAATCTTGGCTTTTAACTCTAAATCTGAACATATAGCTAGTCCTTCTTGATTAACATAATTTATAATTTCTCCATAAGTTAAATCTTTATAAGGTATATTATTGTTATAATCTTGACTTAATTTATTTCTAATCCTTTCTGCAAATAACTTAGGTAATCCTGCAATAAATCTTTCTTTCCAATAGGCTTCTTTACAATCAGGCCTAGTCATAACCTTAGCTAAAAACACATCTTTATACCATCTAAAATCTTGTAGTTTTCTACATGTCAAGTTTAATAATATAGCTGAATTTCTTTCTTGATATGCTGCTGGATTTCCTACATAATTTTTAATATAGCAAAAATTAATGAATTTACCATATCATCTATTTGTGTTTGATATGTTTGATTATTTTCAGTTTTTATTATAGTCTTTTTTGCATTTAATATAGCATGCTTATCTGCTTCTGTTACATAGCTATCCCACCATCCTTTTAGTATTCCAGTGAATCCTGCTATAATCATTTCAACTACTTGTGATTCTTCATTATTTTGTGATTTATAAGCAGTAGATGCCATTGTCATTTCTTGTAATAAATTTAATATCTGATATTCAGTTTGTCCGTCTATATTCCATTCGTATATAGAATTACCATCATATTTAGCTTGTACTAAAGTATGTCTTTCTTCATATTGTAAATCAGGTGGTGACGGTCTATAATAGTAATTTCTAGTTTCTGGTCTTGGAGTATAAGTTTTATTTGATGTATAAGAATTATATTTTACTTTATTTATTTCATTATTATTATTAAATTGATTTTCTATTTCGGATAAATCATCATCTGAATAATTTTCTTCATTTCCTGTATTTATAGTTTTGTCTGTTATACGTAATAAAGATAATTTCTTTTCAATTTTTTTTAATATAACATTTTGTTTTCCTAAGTTTATAGGAGTATCTATATGATGAGGTATAAATAATGGACTTTTTTCATATTCTTGTTTTGTATTAGAAGTGCTTGGTTTGTCTTCTTCAACTTTGCTTTCTTCTATTTTTTCGATTCTATTTAATTGTTGTCCTATTGTATTTAATACTTCATTAGTATAATTATTTTGGTATATAATTTGTTTTAGAGTTTTATCTTGTTCTTGTTGTTCTTTTACTTGTACTAAGGGTACACCTATATAATCTTTATTATCTTGTTTTATAATTATATCTTCATATGGTGGATGTATTCCTATAGATTCTTCTTTATCCTTAAGATTTCTATATGTTTTATTTAGTTTTATTATAGTTTCTGCTTTTTCTAAAAATGGGTAATATATTTTTTCTTTTGCACAATATAATTGTAACCATAAGAAAAATGGCATGACTTCATTATTTTCATATAAGTATAAATGCCAAGTCAATTGATTACAACTTCTTCGGCTTTTAGTGAAATTATTATTATACCATTCTAACTTTTCTTTATTATAATCATTATTTATTTCATTTTCTAAATAGTTTAAATCGTGTATAGTTATAGTTGTCTTAATTTTTGGCATTTTTATCAAATAATTAATTTGGATCTTAACTTTTCTATTAAATACCAATTTATTTCTAACAAAGTTATGGTTGATTTTATATATTTATTTTTTATTGATTCTACCTTTTCTATTTGGTCTTTAGCTAGATATTCATAATTTATATTAGTTTTATCTTTAAAACTTTTTAAACTTTTTAATAATGTTTCTCTTTCTTGATATAAAAACATTAATTGTAAGGATATATTACTATTATGCTCATTATTCATTTGTATTTTACTCATATTTATTATTTATAATTGATCATAATAATCTACTTCAGATTTTGTAGGTTTATAAGATAAATCTTCACTTTTATTCTTTTCTTCATATAAGGGCTGAGGTATATGTTGACTAAAATCTACTCCTTTCATTCTCATAGATCTAGCTTTCCTTAAATCTATTGTTTCTTCTGACATAGAACTAGATGTTTCAGGTATATAAGTGGAAAATCTAGATGGCTCTAATTTTTCATTTTCAAAAGTTATATTTATATTTCCATCTGTATGTTCTACTATGTTTGATATTTTATTTTTATTTTCTATAGGTTTAGGTATACATATATCTTTAATATTCCAACTTTGATTTTGAGTTATTTCATTCCATTTTAATTTTTTAGGTACATTTACTCTAGAATGTTTAGAATTTGCTTCAAATACTAAAGTTTCATCTTTAGGTGATACTAACTTAGAACGAGGTTCTATAGTGGTTGTCATAGTTTTATAATATACTCTATATATTACTACTATAGGATCTGACTTATTCTTTATTTCTAAATTTTTTGTTTTTATAGTTAATGTTAAAGTATCTAGTATATTTTGATCAAATAAAGATATAGTGAAATTTGGATAGCAATTAAAATATATTGGACCATTACATATATTAGATTCTACCATAGCTAATAAAGAATTTTTAAAATCTAATAGTTTAGCATCTCTTAATATAACCAATATAGGGACATCTATTCCTAATCTTATCATAGGTTTGATAGCAACTTGAACTAATCCTATATGTAAAAATTTATAATTTTTTCTATGTTCTTTTATAACAGTATTAGAGAATAGTTGTATATTTTGGTGATTTTGTAATTGTAACCATGAGACCGCATAAACAGTAAAGTAAACTTAATATAAAATAGACATAGTCTAAATAAAAGGATTATAAAATTATACCTTTATTTATAGAATCTGAATTACAACAAGGTAGTATACTGGAACTTGCTTCCTGCTCTATAGATACAGACTCTGACTTGACTATAGGAGATATACATATATTAAAATCTAGATGTTTTGAACATTGAGAGGTTGATAATATAATAGAGGGTTTTTTCATGTAAATTTTTTGAATGCCTCTTCTTTCATTTTCTTCGTCTTTTATAGATGAACTTGATCTTCTTGATTCTTCTTGTAAACTGGCTGCTTTTCTTTTCTTCCTTTTGCTTTAATAATTTTGCTTTTGTCGGCCATAGAAACCTTTCTTTAATATTTTCTTTGTCGTCTTCTTCTTTCTTGAATACTCTGCATAATCATCTTTCTTGGATTCTTCACACCTTTGTTGACTATTAACTTTCTTTTTCTTTAATAATTTTGCCTTTGTCGGCCATGATAAAAGAATGATTATAATTTTCTTTCTAGTTTATAGTGAATAATAATAATTCTTATTTTTATATAGAAATATTTCTTTTCTGGATTACATGAAAAATATTTTTGTTCTTTAATATAGAATTTTAATTTAATATAATATTTGCATAAGGATCTTGAGAATCTTGAAATAAATCTTCGCTAGAACTTGGAGATCCTTTGATTTCATTTATAATTCTTTGTATTTCTTCTTTAGATGAACATGATTGTAATCTTCTAACAAAATCTTCGTCTTGAATTTCTGGGACTTCAGTAGAGGAACTGCTTTCAATACTCCATTTTTTATAATAATCAATAACTGCATTAATATCAGCTTGGGTTTCATTAATCTGCTTCCACCATTTTGCACTGAATTGTCTATAGAATAAGGGTGGAGATGTATCTTGAGCTTCTTGTTTTTTATAGGTGAATAATATTATCCATGGTAACTTGAATATAGCAGTGAATTGTAGGGTATACTCAGCTGGACATATATGATCTTGCATAAAATAGTCTTTATATTTATGATATCCTTCTAATACTCTTGCTGGAAAGGTGGCCGGGATATTTCCAAAATATCTGAACCATTTAATAAACCATCTTGGATAGATTCCATTAAATTTATCAGAAAAGTAGAAAAACCAGGTGTGACTAAAGCTTCTTACTAAAAAGGCATAGAACCAAGCATCTTGATAATCATAGTAATTATAGACTGGATAAGTAGGGTAGTTGGAAAGGGTTTTGTAATCATAGGGTTTTGTAGACCATTCTTCTGGAGTGATTATTTTAAATATCTTTGCTTTACTGCAATCGATATAACCAGAATTCTTCTTGGTTATAGTATGATCAATACTAGCAGATCCACTTGAAATTAGAACTGCTTCATAATACTCTCTGGTTTTATAGTTGTCGACATAAAAATGACATCCTCTAGGATATAAATAATCGGTTAAGGTTAAAAAGTTCTGTTGTAATTTTTGTTCTTCTAAAGGTTCAAGGATTTTGATAATTTGTCTGTTTGGATTTATATGTTACTCTGGAGTACCAGATTGGCTGGAAGTAGAAGGACTTGTTTGAGTTGCAAAAGGACTTCTTGGTGATATAGGAACTGTTGCTCTATTAGGAGAAATCTGACTTATAGATGAAGTTGGAATAGGTACATTTTCTACAAGAGCAGAGTATGGAGGTCTTGCTCTTGGTGCTATAGGACCAAAATCTTGTTTGGGTGTATAGGCAAAGCTGGAAACTCTCTTTGATTAGAGGATGATGGTTGGGTTTGTTTGGTTAAAATAACTTTCTTGCTTGAGCTGCTCATTTTCCCTGCAAAAATTCTCGAGATAAAAAGTCTGGTAGAGAATTATTCTCTCCTTTGATAAATTCAATAGTAAAATCAAAATTACTTAGTATAGCTTGCCATCTTGCAAAAATATGTTTAGAGATTAAATTTTTTATATCTTTTTCTAAAATATATTTTGCAGATAAACAATCAATTCTTAAAATAAAAGTTTTCATATATAAATCATCTTCAAACTTTTTAATGTTTAAAACAATACTCAAAATTTCTTTCTTAACAGTAGAATAATTTTTCTGAGTATCATTCCATGATCCAGAATAAAATCTTACTAATTGTTCTTTATCATTATTTGACAATTTTTGTTTTAATATACCACCATAACCTAGATCACTTGCATCTGTTTCTACTATTAGGTTAGCATCAGGATGAGGTATATTTAAGCATGGTAGAACTTTAATTTTTTCTTTTAAGTGTCTTACAATTTTAGTATGTTCTTCTGTCCAAGGCTTTGGATTCTTTTTTAATATGCCATATAATGGTTTGCATATAATTCCTAAATCTTTAAAGAAATCATGTATATAATTTAAACATCCTAAAAATCTTTGTAATTGAGTTTTATCCTTTATTTCATCAGGGAATTTATTTGTAAATTCTAAACTTCTTTCAATAGGTTTAATAGTTCCTTAAATTATATTATGTCCTAAAAATCTTATTTCAGTTTGAAATAAAGACATCTTTGTTGGTGAAACTGCTAAACCATTTTTATATAAAGTGTTATAGAAAGCATTTAAATGTTTAAAATGTTGATCTATATTTTTTGAAAATATTAAAACATCATCAATATAGACTATAGCAAAATTTCCAAGTGGTAATATTATATCATTCATAATATTTTGAAATTCTGATGGGGCATTCTTTAGTCCAAAGGGCATTACATTCCATTCATAATGTCCAAAGGGTACATTAAAACCAGTTTTATATTTATCTTCTTCTTTAATTTGTATTTGCCAAAATCCAGATTTCATATCAAATTTAGAAAATATTTTTGAATTATATAATTTCTTTATTAAATCTCTTTTATTTGATATAGGATACCTAATCCATTCTAAAACTTTATTTAAAGGTTTATAGTTTATTACCAATCTTGGTACTCCTCTTTCTATTTCAGAGTTATTTATTACATAAAAGGCGGAGCATGACCAAGGGGATTTTGATGGACGTATAAGTCCTTTTTCTAATAAATCTTGTATTTCCTTTTTACAATGTTGTTCTAATTCTATAGACATATGTATAGATTTTGGTTTTGTAGGAATATCTTTTTCATTAAAATTTTTAATATAGGGTAATCCTACTATATGTTGTTTTCTTTTCCAAAATGCATTGGGAATAGCTGCACATATATTATTTTTAAATTTTTCATCTAATAATTTTATCTTTGTTTGTATATTTTTATCTATTAACTGATTACAAATTCTTTTTTCATTTATTTCACTTACTAAATATTCTATATGTTTTTTCTTATTTATTAATATATTAACTTCTTTAGTTTCTACTGGGTGAATAAATTCAAAAGTTATTTCTTTGTTTAAAACTTTAGTAGTTAATCCATTTTCGTCGGCAACAAAAGGATACAATTGTAATATAAATGGTTGTCCTAATAACAATTGGAGGTTAAATTTTTTACTAATATTAACTGAGTATTAAAGCAATAATTTTCTTTACATATATGTACGTTTGATAATTTATAGTTTACTTTTAATCTTGATCCACTTGCAGAGGATAACTTTTCTGTAGATTTTTCAAAATATTTAGTTGGTATTAATCCTTCTTGAATACAATTTAAATCTGCTCCTGAGTCTAATAGAGCAATTATAGTTATTCTATATTCGTTATTAATTAATAAATTTATTTTAGTATACCATCTTTGATATTTTACTGTTTTTACTATATTTATGGTTTGATCATTTTTAGAAGGTTCATTTAATAATTTGATTTCAGGATTTTCTTTAGAATCTTCTTTTTTATTCTCTATATTTTCTATTCTTTGTTTTAATAATTTTACTTCTAGTTTTACATTATTAAGTTCTTCTTGTAATTCTTGAATTGTTATAGGATTTTTATCTTTACTAAATCTTTTACATATCTCATTAAAATTATATCCTTGATTACTTTTTATAACCTTTTCTTCTTTGGTATTTAGTTTTTCTTCTAATTTTTGAAAATATACTTTTTTTAAATCCTTATCTTCTATTTTATTTATTAAGTCTATTAATTGTTCAACTTCTTCATTTTTGGTAATTACATTTATAGATTTATAATCACAATTACAATTTCCTAGACATTCACAGCTTTGTGATTCAGAACTAGAGCTACTTTGTTCTAAAACATTTATATCATTTTCGCTATAATCTGACATACTATCTTCACTAGAACTATCTTTAAGAATTATCTTACTTATTTGTTTTTTAAGTTCATCTGATATATCTAATTCATTTATTTTCTTTTTAGCATAACAATCTTTTGCCATATGACCATTTCTTCCACATTTATAGCATATTATAATATCTTTTTGTTTATTTTCTTTATGATTTTTATATGGAGTTTTTCTTCTTCTAAATTTATTTCTCTTATATTCGGGTTTTCTATCATATTCTTGTTCTCTTTTATAATTTCTCTTATTCCTAATATATCTATTCTTTGGCTTATATTTAATTTTCCTAGAATGAGGTAATTTCAAGGTTTCATATCCATATTATTGACAAAAGTCTCCTAATTCTTGTCTAGAATTTATTCCTTCTTTCTTAATCTTGGCTTTTAACTTTAAATCTGAACATATAGCTAGTCCTTCTTGATTAACATAATTTATAATTTCTCCGTAAGTTAAATCTTTATAAGGTATATTATTGTTATAATCTTGACTTAATTTATTTCTAATCCTTTCTGCAAATAACTTAGGTAATCCTGCTATAAATCTTTCTTTCCAATAAGCTTCTTTACAATCAGGCCTAGTCATGACCTTAGCTAAAAACACATCTTTATACCATCTAAAATCTTGTAGTTTTCTACATGTCAAGTTTAATAATATAGCTGAATTTCTTTCTTGATATGCTGCTGGATTTCCTACATAATTTTTTAATATAGCAAAAATTAATGAATTTACCATATCATCTATTTGCGTTTGATATGTTTGATTATTTTCAGTTTTTATTATAGTCTTTTTTGCATTTAATATAGCATGCTTATCTGCTTCTGTTACATAGCTATCCCACCATCCTTTTAGTATTCCAGTGAATCCTGCTATAATCATTTCAACTACTTGTGATTCTTCATTATTTTGTGATTTATAAGCAGTAGATGCCATTGTCATTTCTTGTAATAAATTTAATATATGATATTCAGTTTGTCCGTCTATATTCCATTCGTATATAGAATTACCATCATATTTAGCTTGTACTAAAGTATGTCTTTCTTCATATTGTAAATCGGGTGGTGACGGTCTATAATAGTAATTTCTAGTTTCTGGTCTTGGAGTATAAGTTTTATTTGATGTATAAGAATTATATTTTACTTTATTTATTTCATTATTATTATTAAATTGATTTTCTATATCGGATAAATCATCTTCTGAATAATTTTCTTCATTTACTATATTTATAGTTTTGTCTGTTATTCTTAATAAAGATAATTTCTTTTCAATTTCTTTTAATATAACATTTTGTTTTCCTTAATTTATAGGAGTATCTATATGATGAGGTATAAATAATGGACTTTTTTCATATTCTTGTTTTGTATTAGAAGTGCTTGGTTTGTCTTCTTCAACTTTGTTTTCTTCTATTTTTTCGATTCTATTTAATTGTTGTCCTATTGTATTTAATACTTCATTAGTATAATTATTTTGGTATACTATTTGTTTTAGAGTTTTATCTTGTTCTTGTTGTTCTTTTACTTGTACTAAGGGTACACCTATATAATCTTTATTATCTTGTTTTATAATTATATCTTCATATGGTGGATGTATTCCTATAGATTCTTCTTTATTCTTAAGATTTCTATATGTTTTATTTAGTTTTATTATAGTTTCTGCCTTTTCTAAAAATGGGTAATATATTTTTTCTTTTGCACAATATAATTGTAACCATGAGAAAAATGGCATGACTTCATTATTTTCATATAAGTATAAATGTCAAGTCAATTGATTACAACTTCTTCGACTTTTAGTGAAATTATTATTATACCAATCTAACTTTTCTTTATTATAATCATTATTTATTTCATTTTCTAAATAGTTTAAATCGTGTATAGTTATAGTTGTCTTAATTTTTGGCATTTTTAACAAATAATTAATTTGGATCTTAACTTTCCTATTAAATACCAATTTATTTCTAATAAAGTTATTGTTGATTTTATATATTTATTTTTTAATGATTCTACCTTTTCTATTTGGTCTTTAGCTAGATATTCATAATTTATACTAGCAACAAACCCGCGCAATGCGGCGGTAATAAAATTAAGCAAACCCGTTTGACAAATGGGAGACTCTTCGAAAAATTAATGTGTTGAATACCCACAAAAAATAATTTGAAGTTTACACATAACAATTAATAATTAATTTAAGTCAATCCATCACTTGATATATATAGAGATAATGAGGGCAAATAAGTAATTTTAATTTTTATTTAAGATTTAAGTTTCAACAAATGGGAGACTCTTTATATGTAATATAGATTAGTTTTTTCTTTAAAACTTTTTAAACTTTTTAATAATGTTTCTCTTTCTTGATATAAAAACATTAATTGTAAAGATATATTACTATTATGCTCATTATTCATTTGTATTTTACTCATATTTATTATTTATAATTGATCATAATAATCTACTTCAGATTTTGTAGGTTTATAAGAAAAATCTTCACTTTTATTCTCTTCTTCATATAAAGGCTGAGGTATATGTTGACTAAAATCTACTCCTTTCATTCTCATAGATCTAGCTTTCCTTAAATCTATTGTTTCTTCTGACATAGAACTAGATGTTTCAGGTATATAAGTGGAAAATCTAGATGGCTCTAATTTTTCATTTTCAAAAGTTATATTTATACTTCCATCTGTATGTTCTACTATGTTTGATATTTTATTTTTATTTTCTATAGGTTTAGGTATACATATATCTTTAATATTCCAACTTTGATTTTGAGTTATTTCATTCCATTTTAATTTTTTAGGTACATTTACTCTAGAATATTTAGAATTTGCTTCAAATACTAAAGTTTCATCTTTAGGTGATACTAACTTAGAACGAGGTTCTATAGTGGTTGTCATGGTTTTATAATATACTCTATATATTACTACTATAGGATCTGACTTATTCTTTATTTCTAAATTTTTTGTTTTTATAGTTAATGTTAAAGTATCTAGTATATTTTGATCAAATAAAGATATAGTGAAATTTGGATAGCAATTAAAATATATTGGGCCATTACATATATTAAATTCTGCCATAGCTAATAAAGAATTTTTAAAATATAATTGTCTAGCATCTCTTAATATAACCAATATAGAGACATCTATTCCTAATCTTATCATAGGTTTGTTAGCAACTTGAACTAATCCTATATGTAAAAATTTATAATTTTTTCTATGTTCTTTTATAACAGTATTAGAGAATAGTTGTATATTTTGGTGATTTTGTAATAAAGGTATTACTTTCTCAGTTGTTTTTATAGAATATCCTTGAAAATAATCAAATGATCCTATTAATAGTTCTAACATCTTGTTTCGATATACTCCAATCACATAAACTTTTTTCAATTTTATCTATAGAAACTTCAATAGAGTTTGTTTGATCATGTTCTTCTTCTATATCAGAAGTAGAACCATCCTTTCGATTTAGTAGTAATTTAGATAATCTATTCATATTTTGCAAATATTTGTTCTAATTTTAACTTGTTATCAGAAAACTTAATTTATATAATTAGACCAATATACTTTCTCCGGGAACACCCCCATATCGTCGTGGTACGGCCGTCTTACTTCAACTGCGGCTAATCCAACCGACTGATCGCCAGGGCTTACCAACGCAGACGTATATTTTTCTAACATATAAATCACCTTTTCTTTTAACATGAGAAAATTGAAACTCATATTCAACATAATATGAACAATTTATCTATATCCTACCACCTCAAAAAGAAAGGCCATGGCTCTGATACCAAATCTGTGTGGCTCTGATACCAAATCTGTGTGGCTCTGATACCAAATCGTTACAGGACCGCATAAACAGTAAAGTAAACTTAATATAAAATAGACATAGTCTAAAGAAAAGGATTAACTTAATATAAAATAGACATAGTCTAAAGAAAAGGATTATAAAATTATACCTTTATTTATAGAATCTGAATTACAACAAGGTAGTATACTGGAACTTGCTTCCTCCTCTATAGATATAGACTCCGACTTGACTATAGGAGATATACATATATTAAAATCTAGATGTTTTGAACATTGAGAGGTTGATAATATAATAGAGGGTTTTTTCATGTAAATTTTTCGAATGCCTCTTCTTTCATTTTCTTCGTCTTTTATAGATGAACTTGATCTTCTTGATTCTTCTTGTAAACTGACATCTTCCGGTTATTCTTTCATAATGTCTTCAATAATAGAGTGTTAACCGGCTGCTTTTCTTTTCTTCCTTTTGCTTTAATAATTTTGCCTTTGTCGGCCATAGAAACCTTTCTTTAATATTTTCTTCTTTTCTTCCTTTTGCTTTAATAATTTTGCCTTTGTCGGCCATAGAAACCTTTCTTTAATATTTTCTTTGTCGTCTTCTTCTTTCTTGAATACTCTGCATAATCATCTTTCTTGGATTCTTCACACTTTTGTTGACCATAAACTTTCCTTTTCTCTAATAATGATTATAATTTTCTTTCTGGTTTATAGTGAATTATAATTCTTATTTTTATATAGAAATATTTCTTTTCTGGTTTACATGAAAGATATCTCTGTTCTTTAATATAGAATTTTAATTTAATACAATATTTGCATAAGGATCTTGAGAATCTTGAAATAAATCTTCGCTAGAACTTGGAGATCCTTTGATTTCATTTATAATTCTTTGTATTTCTTCTTTAGATGAACATGATTGTAATCTTCTAACAAAATCTTCGTCTTGAATTTCTGGGACTTCAGTAGAGGAACTGCTTTCAATACTCCATTTTTTATAATAATCAATAACTGCATTAATATCAGCTTGGGTTTCATTAATCTGTTTCCACCATTTTGCACTGAATTGTCTATAGAATAAGGGTGGAGATGTATCTTGAGCTTCTTGTTTTTTATAGGTGAATAATATTATCCATGGTAACTTGAATATAGAAGTGAATTGTAGGGTATACTCAGCTGGACATATATGATCTTGCATAAAATAGTCTTTATATTTATGATATCCTTCTAATACTCTTGCTGGAAAGGTGGCCGGGATATTTCCAAAATATCTGAACCATTTAATAAACCATCTTGGATAGATTCCATTAAATTTATCAGAAAAGTAGAAAAACCAGGTGTGACTAAAGCTTCTTACTAAAAAGGCATAGAACCAAGCATCTTGATAATCATAGTAATTATAGACTGGATAAGTAGGGTAGTTGGAAAGGGTTTTGTAATCATAGGGTTTTGTAGACCGTTCATCTGGAGTGATTATTTTAAATATCTTTGCTTTACTGCAATCGATATATCCAGAATTCTTCTTGGTTATAGTATGATCAATACTAACAGATCCACTTGAAATTAGAACTTTTTCATAATACTCTCTGGTTTTATAGTTATCGACATAAAAATGACATCCCCTGCGATATAAATAATCGGTTAAGGTTAAAAAGTTCTGTTGTAATTTTTGTTCTTCTAAAGGTTCAAGGATTTTGATAATTTGTCTGTTTGGATTTATATGGTACTCTGGAGTACTAGATTGGCTGGAAGTAGAAGGACTTGTTTGGGTTGCAAAGGGACTTCTTGGTGATATAGGAACTGTTGCTCTATTAGGAGAATTCTGACTTATAGATGAAGTTGAAATAGGTACATTTTGTACAAGAGCAGAATATGGAGGTCTTGCTCTTGGTGCTATAGGACCAAATCTGTTTGGGTGTATAGGTAAAGCTGGAAACTCTCTTTGATTAGAGGATGATGGTTGGATTTGTTTGGTTAAAATAACTTTCTTGCTTGAGCTGCTCATTTTCCCTGCAAAAATTCTCGAGATAAAAAGTCTGGTAGAGAATTATTCTCTCCTTTGATAAATTCAATAGTAAAATCAAAATTACTTAATATAGCTTGCCATCTTGCAAAAATCTGTTTAGAGATTAAATTTTTAATATCCTTTTCTAAAATATATTTTGCAGATAAACAATCAATTCTTAAAATAAAAGTTTTCATATATAAATCATCTTCAAACTTTTTAATGTTTAAAACAATACTCAAAATTTCTTTTTTAACAGTAGAATAATTCTTCTGGGTATCATTCCATGATCCAGAATAAAATCTTACTAATTGTTCTTTATCATTATTTGACAATTTTTGTTTTAATATACCACCATAACCTAGATCACTTGCATCTGTTTCTACTATAAGGTTAGCATCAGGATGAGGTATATTTAAGCACGGTAGAACTTTAATTTTTTCTTTTATATGTCTTACTATTTTAGTATGTTCTTCTGTCCAAGGCTTTGGATTCTTTTTTAATCTGTCATATAATGGTTTGCATATAATTCCTAAATCTTTAAAGAAATCATGTATATAATTTAAACATCCTAAAAATCTTTGTAATTGAGTTTTATCCTTTATTTCTTCAGGAAATTTATTTGTAAACTCTAAACTTCTTTCAATGGGTTTAATAGTTCCTTGAATTATATTATGTCCTAAAAATCTTATTTCAGTTTGAAATAAAGACATCTTTGTTGGTGAAACTGCTAAACCATTTTTATATATAGTGTTATAGAAAGCATTTAAATGTTTAAAATGTTGATCTATATTTCTTGAAAATATTAAAACATCATCAATATAGACTATAGCAAAATTTCCAAGTGGTAATATTATATCATTCATAATATTTTGAAATTCTGATGGGGCATTCTTTAGTCCAAAGGGCATTACATTCCATTCATAATGTCCAAAGGGTACATTAAAACCAGTTTTATATTTATCTTCTTCTTTAATTTGTATTTGCCAAAATCCAGATTTCATATCAAATTTAGAAAATATTTTTGAATTATATAATTTCTTTAATAAATCTCTTTTATTTGGTATAGGATACCTAATCCATTCTAAAATTTTATTTAAAGGTTTATAGTTTATTACTAATCTTGGTACTCCTCTTTCTATTTCAGCGTTATTTATTACATAAAAGGCCGAGCAAGACCAAGGGGATTTTGATGGACGTATAAGTCTTTTTTCTAATAAATCTTGTATTTCCTTTTTACAATGTTGTTCTAATTCTATAGACATATGTATAGATTTTGATTTTGTAGGAATATCTTTTTCATTAAAATTTTTAATATAGGGTAATCCTACTATATGTTGTTTTCTTTTCCAAAATGCTTTGGAAATAGCTGCACATATATTATTTCTAAATTTTTCTTCTAATAATTTTATCTTCGTTTGTATATTTTTATCTATTAACTGATTACAAATTCTTTTTTCATTTATTTCACTTACTAAATATTCTATATGTTTTTTCTTATTTATTAATATATTAACTTCTTTAGTTTCTACTGGGTGAATAAATTCAAAAGTTATTTCTTTGTTTAAAACTTTAGTAGTTAATCCATTTTTGTCAGCAACAAAAGGATACAACTGTAATATAAATGGTTGTCCTAATAACAATTGGGAGGTTAAATTTTTTACTAATATTAACTGAGTATTAAAGCAATAATTTTCTTTACATATATGTACGTTTGATAATTTATAGTTTACTTTTAATCTTGATCCACTTGCAGAGGATAACTTTTCTGTAGATTTTTCAAAATATTTAGTTGGTATTAATCCTTCTTGAATACAATTTAAATCTGCTCCTGAGTCTAATAGAGCAATTATAGTTATTCTATATTCGTTATTAATTAATAAATTTATTTTAGTATACCATCTTTGATATTTTACTGTTTTTACTATATTTATGGTTTGATCATTTTTAGAAGGTTCTTTTAATAATTCGATTTCAGGATTTTCTTTAAAATCTTCTTCTTTAAAATCTTCTTTTTTATTCTCTATGTTTTCTATTCTTTGTTTTAATAATTTTACTTCTAATTTTACATTATTAAGTTCTTCTTGTAATTCTTGAATTGTTATAGGATTTTTATCTTTACTAAATCTTTTACATATCTCATTAAAATTATATCCTTGATTACTTTTTATAACCTTTTCTTCTTTGGTATTTAGTTTTTCTTCTAATTTTTGAAAATATACCTTTTTTAAATCCTTATCTTCTATTTTATTTATTAAGTCTATTAATTGATCAACTTCTTCATTTTTGGTTATGACATTTATAGATTTATAATCACAATTACAATTTCCTAAACATTCACAGTTTTGTGATTCAGAACTAGAGCTACTTTCTTCTAAAACATTTATATCATTTTCGCTATAATCTGAAATACTATCTTCACTAGAACTATCTTTAAGAATTATCTTACTTATTTGTTTCTTAAGTTCATCTGATATATCTAATTCATTTATTTTCTTTTTGGCATAACAATCATTTGCCATATGACCATTTCTTCCACATTTATAGCATATTGTAATATCCTTTTGTTTATTTTCTTTATGATTTTTATATGGAGTTTTTCTTCTTTTAAATTTATTTTTCTTATATTCGGGTTTTTTTATCATATTCTTGTTCTCTTTTATAATTTCTCTTATTCCTAATATATCTATTCTTAGGCTTATATTTAATTTTCCTAGAAAGAGGTAATTTCAAGGTTTCATATCCATATTGTTGACAAAAGTCTCCTAATTCTTGTCTAGAATTTATTCCTTCTTTCTTAATCTTGGCTTTTAACTTTAAATCCGAACATATAGCTAGTCCTTCTTGATTAACATAATTTATAATTTCTCCATAAGTTAAATCTTTATAAGGTATATTATTGTTATAATCTTGACTTAATTTATTTCTAATCCTTTCTGCAAATAACTTAGGTAATCCTGCAATAAATCTTTCTTTCCAATAGGCTTCTTTACAATCAGGCCTAGTCATAACCTTAGCTAAAAACACATCTTTATACCATCTAAAATCTTGTAGTTTTCTACATGTCAAGTTTAATAATATAGCTGAATTTCTTTCTTGATATGCTGCTGGATTTCCTACATAATTCTTTAATATAGCAAAAATTAATGAATTTACCATGTCATCTATTTGTGTTTGATATGTTTGATTATTTTCAGTTTTTATTATAGTCTTTTTTGCATTTAATATAGCATGCTTATCTGTTTCTGTTACATAGCTATCCCACCATCCTTTTAGTATTCCAGTGAATCCTGCTATAATCATTTCAACTACTTGTGATTCTTCATTATTTTGTGATTTATAAGCAGTAGATGCCATTGTCATTTCTTGTAATAAATTTAATATCTGATATTTAGTTTGTCCGTCTATATTCCATTCGTATATAGAATTACCATCATATTTAGCTTGTACTAAAGTATGTCTTTCTTCATATTGTAAATCAGGTGGTGACGGTCTATAATAGTAATTTCTAGTTTCTGGTCTTGGAGTATAAGTTTTATTTGATGTATAAGAATTATATTTTACTTTATTTATTTCATTATTATTATTAAATTGATTTTCTATATCGGATAAATCATCTTCTGAATAATTTTCTTCATTTACTGTATTTATAGTTTTGTCTGTTATTCTTAATAAAGATAATTTCTTTTCAATTTCTTTTAATATAACATTTTGCTTTCCTAAATTTATAGGAGTATCTATATGATGAGGTATAAATAATGGACTTTTTTCATATTCTTGTTTTGTATTAGAAGTGCTTGGTTTGTCTTCTTCAACTTTGTTTTCTTCTATTTTTTCGATTCTATTTAATTGTTGTCCTATTGTATTTAATACTTCATTAGTATAATTATTTTGGTATACTATTTGTTTTAGAGTTTTATCTTGTTCTTGTTGTTCTTTTACTTGTACTAAGGGTACACCTATATAATCTTTATTATCTTGTTTTATAATTATATCTTCATATGGTGGATGTATTCCTATAGATTCTTCTTTATTCTTAAGATTTCTATATGTTTTATTTAGTTTTATTATAGTTTCTGCCTTTTCTAAAAATGGGTAATATATTTTTTCTTTTGCACAATATAATTGTAACCATGAGAAAAATGGCATGACTTCATTATTTTCATATAAGTATAAATGTCAAGTCAATTGATTACAACTTCTTCGACTTTTAGTGAAATTATTATTATACCATTCTAACTTTTCTTTATTATAATCATTATTTATTTCATTTTCTAAATAGTTTAAATCGTGTATAGTTATAGTTGTCTTAATTTTTGGCATTTTTAACAAATAATTAATTTGGATCTTAACTTTTCTATTAAATACCAATTTATTTCTAATAAAGTTATTGTTGATTTTATATATTTATTTTTTAATGATTCTACCTTTTCTATTTGGTCTTTAGCTAGATATTCATAATTTATATTAGTTTTTTCTTTAAAACTTTTTAAACTTTTTAATAATGTTTCTCTTTCTTGATATAAAAACATTAATTGTAAAGATATATTACTATTATGCTCTTTATTCATTTGTATTTTACTCATATTTATTATTTATAATTGATCATAATAATCTACTTCAGATTTTGTAGGTTTATAAGAAAAATCTTCACTTTTATTCTCTTCTTCATATAAAGGCTGAGGTATATGTTGACTAAAATCTACTCCTTTCATTCTCATAGATCTAGCTTTCTTTAAATCTATTGTTTCTTCTGACATAGAACTAGATGTTTCAGGTATATAAGTGGAAAATCTAGATGGCTCTAATTTTTCATTTTCAAAAGTTATATTTATACTTCCATCTGTATGTTCTACTATGTTTGATATTTTATTTTTAATTTCTATAGGTTTAGGTACACATATATCTTTAATATTCCAACTTTGATTTTGAGTTATTTCATTCCATTTTAATTTTTTAGGTACATTTACTCTAAAATGTTTAGAATTTGCTTCAAATACTAAAGTTTCATCTTTAGGTGATACTAACTTGGAACGAGGTTCTATAGTGGTTGTCATAGTTTTATAATATACTCTATATATTACTACTATAGGATCTGACTTATTCTTTATTTCTAAATTTTTTGTTTTTATAGTTAATGTTAAAGTATCTAGTATATTTTGATCAAATAAAGATATAGTGAAATTTGGATAGCAATTAAAATATATTGGGCCATTACATATATTAGATTCTGCCATAGCTAATAAAGAATTTTTAAAATCTAATAGTCTAGCATCTCTTAATATAACCAATATAGGGACATCTATTCATAATCTTATCATAGGTTTGATAGCAACTTGAACTAATCCTATATGTAAAAATTTATAATTTTTTCTATGTTCTGTTATAACAGTATTAGAGAATAGTTGTATATTTTGGTGATTTTGTAATAAAGGTATTACTTTCTCAGTTGTTTTTATAGAATATCCTTGAAAATAATCAAATGATCCTATTTTATAAATAGTTCTAACATCTTGTTTAGGTATACTCCAATCACATAAACTTTTTTCAATTTTATCTATAGAAACTTCAATAAAATTTATTTGATCCTGTTCTTCTTCTATATCAGAAGTAGAACCATCCTTTCGATTTAGTAGTAATTTAGATAATCTATTCATATTTTGCAAATATTTGTTCTTATTTTAACTTGTTATCAGAAAACTTAATTTATTTAATTAGACCAATATACTTTCTCCTGGAACACCCCCATATCGTCGTGGTACGGCCGTCTTACTTCAACTGCGGCTAATCCAACCGACTGATCGCCAGGGCTTACCAACGCAGACGTATATTTTTCTAACATATAAATCACTTTTTCTTTTAACATGAGAAAATTTAAACTCATATTCAACATAATATGAACAATTTATCTATATCCTACCACCTCAAAAAGAAAGGCCATGGCTTTGATACCAAATCGTTACAGGACCGCATAAACAGTAAAGTAAACTTAATATAAAATATGCGGTCCTGTAACGATTCCAAATTCACCTATAAGTCAGATTTCTCTTAATAGAGTAACAGTTCCTATATCACCAAGAAGTCCTTTTGCAACTCAAACAAGTCCTTCTACTTCCAGCCAATCTAGTACTCCAGAGTACCATATAAATCCAAACAGACAAATTATCAAAATCCTTGAACCTTTAGAAGAACAAAAATTACAACAGAACTTTTTAACCTTAACCGATTATTTATATCCCAGAGGATGTCATTTTTATGTCGGTAACTATAAAACCAGAGAGTATTATGAAAAAGTTCTAATTTCAAGTGGATCTGTTAGTATTGATCATACTATAACCAAGAAGAATTCTGGATATATCGATTGCAGTAAAGCAAAGATATTTAAAATAATCACTCCAGATGAATGGTCTACAAAACCCTATGATTACAAAACCCTTTCCAACTCTATAATTACTATGATTATCAAGATGCTTGGTTCTATGCCTTTTTAGTAAGAAGCTTTAGTCACACCTGGTTTTTCTACTTTTCTGATAAATTTAATGGAATCTATCCAAGATGGTTTATTAAATGGTTCAGATATTTTGGAAATATCCCGGCCACCTTTCCAGCAAGAGTATTAGAAGGATATCATAAATATAAAGACTATTTTATGCAAGATCATATATGTCCAGCTGAGTATACCCTACAATTCACTTCTATATTCAAGTTACCATGTATAATATTATTCACCTATAAAAAACAAGAAGCTCAAGATACATCTCCACCCTTATTCTATAGACAATTCAGTGCAAAATGGTGGAAACAGATTAATGAAACCCAAGCTGATATTAATGCAGTTATTGATTATTATAAAAAATGGAGTATTGAAAGCAGTTCCTCTACTGAAGTCCCAGAAATTCAAGACGAAGATTTTGTTAGAAGATTACAATCATGTTCATCTAAAGAAGAAATACAAAGAATTATAAATGAAATCAAAGGATCTCCAAGTTCTAGCGAAGATTTATTTCAAGATTCTCAAGATCCTTATGCAAATATTGTATTAAATTAAAATTATATATTAAAGAACAGAGATATCTTTCATGTAAACCAGAAAAGACATATTTCTATATAAAAATAAGAATTATAATTCACTATAAACCAGAAAGAAAATTATAATCATTATTAGAGAAAAGGAAAGTTTATGGTCAACAAAAGTGTGAAGAATCCAAGAAAGATGATTATGCAGAGTATTCAAGAAAGAAGAAGACGACAAAGAAAATATTAAAGAAAGGTTTCCATGGCCGACAAAGGCAAAATTATTAAAGCAAAAGGAAGAAAAGAAGAAAATATTAAAGAAAGGTTTCTATGGCCGACAAAGGCAAAATTATTAAAGCAAAAGGAAGAAAAGAAAAGCAGCCGGTTAACACTCTATTATTGAAGACATTATGAAAGAATAACCGGAAGATGTCAGTTTACAAGAAGAATCAAGAAGATCAAGTTCATCTATAAAAGACGAAGAAAATGAAAGAAGAGGCATTCGAAAATTTACATGAAAAAACCCTCTATTATATTATCTTCTTCTCAATGTTCAAAACATCTAGATTTTAATATATGTATATCTCCTATAGTCAAGTCGGAGTCTGTACCTATAGAGCAGGAAGCAAGTTCCAGTATACTACCGTGTTGTAATACAGATTCTATAAATAAAGGTATAATTTTATAATCCTTGTCCTTAGACATATTATGTTTATTGTTTAAAAGCTAATTTGTTTATTAAGTTAAAATTGTTAAAGGTCCTGTAACGATTTGGTATATATATATATATATATATATATATATATATATATATATATATATATATATATATATATATATATATATATATATATATATATATATCTACCTATATAAGTAATAGAGGATAGAAGATATCCTATTTGGCATGCTTCTTCAATTGACACCTAAGCTTTTTTCCAATGTGTCATTCTAATATTTTTCTAAAAAATCCTACATGGCAGAAAATATAAATTCAACCCTACATGGTATTAAAAATGTACGTATAAAAAAAAGGGTATTAGAGTTTGATCTAATCTAATCTCTATCTATCTATCTATAAAATAATTAATAATTAATATAATACAATACAATATATATATATAATATTATATAATAAATAGTAATATAAATATAATCTAAACCGTATGTTATTAGAAGGTAGGTGAAGAAATAATGTTTAATTTATTAATAATAATTGTTATTGCTATTATGGTATAATTATATAAATATAAATATTGAATATAAATTATTTTATAAATATAAATATTTTATTAAATGAAAAAGAAAAATGATTTTGTTATTATTGGTTTGATCTTTATTAGTATAACCCGAATCGAATCAAGAATTGCTAATTATTAACGATTTAGTTATTAATGGTACAGTTTTATCGTCGGTTCAACTTTTTTTTACGATTATTTTAGTTATTAGGTTATGATTCATTCTTTCATTTCTTCTGCTCACCCCTAAGTATCAAATTAATTACAATAATGCCTTCATTTTTTCCGATTGATTATTTTAGTTATTCTGTTATGATTCAATCTTTCATTTTTTCAGCTTGCCCCTAAATATATATCACATTAATTACAATAATGTCTTTGACACCGATTGATACAAAAATATTGTTCAAACTTAAAAGAAGACAATTTACCTATATCTGTGTGTTACACAATGACTTTAAACAAGAGCCAACCCCAATCGTTGTCAGATGTTAGTTTGTTTTTGAATCATGGGCAATCATGGCATCAAAATATCTGTCTATGACAAGGATGAAAAAATTATCAATGTTGTTTTCAAAGAGGTCTTGCATGGTCTGTAAATCAAACAATAATTTAGCGAACACATGATATTATATTGGATGTTTTTGACTAAACTTGTAACCATCTAGAAAATCAAGTAAAATATATATTAGAACTTTTCGGAAATCATCTGAAAAAATCAACTTAAATATATATTTAGCCGTCTATCGGACGGGTGTAAAAACTAGTATATATATATAGGGTTAGGTTCAAATGAGAACCAACTAAAAGTTGAGAACCTTTTATATATATATATATATATATATATATATATATATATATATATATATATATACACACATAAATAACATATAATATATTTTACGATATCTAATGCCAAATTAAACACTGGATAGCTTGAAGAAAAACTTTTATTACGGAGTATTATTTATCCTCTTCATTGTTGGGCAAAATATTTACATGGTTACACAACTTTGAAAAGATTACAATCAGCTCCCCTCATCTTTCAAACTACTGTCATCTTCAACCCATTGTCAAAACTCACCACGTAACCCGAGCCAACATCCCCGAGTCAACTCAAACTCCGGTTACGGACAAAACGATCCGAATCAATTCCGACAAAAACTCCGGTGGTATAATTAACCCGGTGTCCAGCAGTTCATGTACATAACTTGTCGGATAGAATCATCGGACTGCTTCCTCTTCTCATCTCCAGCTAAAAACCCTCCGACATCAGAACCTAAGACACCGGAAAACAGACGGAGTTCAGTACGGTCAACGTTGACTGATGAACCAAACGCCTTTTTAGTTTGTTGGTATGATTTCATGCCGGACTTCAGTTTGTGACCTTGATCTGTGTGGCCGTTAACGACTGCTACTCCGGCGGTCATCCATACTCGGTTTAAGTAACTCATATTTGATTTGAGAGTAATAATTACTGTATTTTTTTTTTCTATTTAATTTTTCTTTTTGTTGTTGTTTGTGAAAACTAAAGAGTAGAGATGAATCCTATTTGTTGGAATGGATATGGATCAAGAGCTATTATTTATAGGATGAGGGGAACCGGTTTTTTGGGAAACCGGGAATAAGAAACCGGTACGGGTTAAAGCGATTTGAGAATGATTAGGGAGCGATTTTCGAGGTTTCTGGATGTATATGGTGGGGATATTTTAAGGATGCATTCTTGTCGTGAAAATATCGTCGTATGTCGAGTTATTTGAAGTAAGAATTGACTTTACATGTGATAATACTTTTCTACGTGTTTAGACCTTTCACTTTATAACTTAGTATTTTAAAGATGCGAAATGTCTTATTTGTCCTTCGTTGATTCAACTAATATGGTAACTCTAACTAATTGGCAATTAAATATTGAATTAGAAAAAATAAATTTATTATAATTTATTAATAAGATTTCTTATTTTAAATACAAAATCAAACCTGATTAATTCTCTTAACAGTCTAAATTCATGAAAACATATTAGAGTGTGAATAAATTTTCTTCCTCATTTATTTAAACTCATGCATGCTAATAGTTTAGTAGTAGTTAAGAGGAGATAATACCAACTTTTTTTTTGTTTGACGATATTGTTGTAACATCCTCTCCAGTAGCCTGATAATTTCTTATTTTATCGATTATTTAATTATTTTAGGAATTACCTGGTATTAATTGTTTATTGAGAAACTTAGATAAATAGGTCCTATGACTTATTGTGAATAGTAAATTAGTGCCTGTTTTAATTTACTATAGTTAACGGTAAAATAAAATAAGTTTCTCGCGATTAGTATTTAGGTTCCAGACAATAGATTTAAGACGGGTATAAAATACCCAAAATAATTAAAATGTGAAGTCGGTTTAAAAAGAAAGCTGACTTTCTTTTATGTTCTTCCCCAAATGTTACTTCACTTCTCATTTTACACAAACCCTAACTCAAGAACTAAAAATTGAAATCACAAACAAGATTAGTTGAAATTGAAGCTGTGATTGTGTGATTATAAACTCATCATCTGCTTGTCATCATCACCTTCATCATAAGTGTGGCTAGGTTAAAGATGAAATTGATGAATTACTTGATGTTTGAATTCTATATGATGATTGAATGATGATATTGATGCTCACAAACTGAATTGGTATCACTTTATTGTGTGAATCCATTGATTAAGGGTATGATGATTAGTAAGTGAGGGTTATGAAAACCATGACTTAGTTTATGTAAATTAGGTGAATTAGAAGCTTAAATCATGTTATAAGTTGTTGTATAAAGTTACAAAGTACTATAGAGATTAGAATGTTGCTTGGAATCGTTGTAATATCTGAACTTGTGTAAATTTTGGTTAGATTTCGAGCTGAGCATGTGCAGGACAGACCTGGGTTTGCTGGGTTATGTGACTTAGCCGATCGGCTATGCCATAAGCCGATCGGTTATAACAATGAAAGCCGAACGGCTATTTTTAGCCAAACGGCTAAGTTAGTTCAAAATCGTTACCGCACCTTGGCCTTGAACCAAAAGCATGAAATTAACAAAGAATGCCGATTGGTTATATTTAAGCCGATCGGTTAAAGTGAAAGAAAAGCCGAACGGCTAGTGTAGTTCAAATTCTATACCGCAGATTGCCTTTGATTGAGAGTCTGGGAAATACTTGCGAAAGCCGATCGGCTAAGGCTAGTTCAGCCGAACGGCTATGAACAAAATCAGAGTCAATTCATCTATGTTCAATCGATGTTGTAGCATTTATAAACTAATACTTATTTATGATTGGGAACTTGTTTTTGTAATGACGAATGTGTTAAGTTCCTCGTGTTAAGAATTTATATAATTATATATATGATGTTGAATTTTAGAATTCTATTCGGATATAAGTTATGAAATGTATTACTAACTTATATTTGATTGTTGATTCTCAGATACTTCAAAAGATAAGTGACACTTGGAATCTGAGTTTGTGAAGACAAATGTGTCGGTGAGTGGATTCAAAGCTCACCTTTCGATTTAGTTGTAACTGTTTGGTTGCAACAAGTAAACGTAGATTGATTATAAGACTGCTTAGTATAACACCCCTCGTTTCTATATAAACAATAATATAATAATTGCGACTCGGAAGCGTATATTTAAAACATACTATCAATGTACTCAAAATGTCAATAAACTTTTTCAAAGCCAAACACATGACATTTCAACAAACTCGGTGTTATATAATTCAAAACATCTCTTTAGTTATCAAAATAACATCAGAGTAAAAGCCTGTCAAACATTCCATCCAGTCAAACACTTCCTGCCCTGCCCAATATGTCCCATCTATTTCAACCTGCAGGAAGAACTGTGGTGGGGTTAGCATAAAGCTAAGTGAATGAAACTATAAGCAACAGTCTAACCTAGCATAACAATCTGTTTACATCCAATAACAATAAACAGAAAATCAATCAATCACTTGACATCCAATCAATGTCAAGCTACACCAATCAAACATTATCAATCGTCATGAGGATCGGTGGCTCCTGAGATACCCTAATACCGGTTTGGTAATCAAGGAACTCTTATCAATCATCTGTATTGGCCTATACAGAATTACCGATAACCAGTTGTTAATCACACACGACCTAGATCTCCAAACCAACATTTCAAGTTTCAAGATCTCCTGTCGTCTACAATAACAACCAAGTCCAACTGTCAAGTCTAGTTGACCTCAGAATCTTACATGCTAGCTCAAACAGCCAAGTAAGCAGACCACCAAACTAACATGGCAAAATATATATCCACAGATGCATCATATAAAAGTAATACTATAAATTACTTGTTGTAAATCAAATCATTACAACTAAATCACACTGAGGTTACAGATCCACTCACCGACTACCTCAGGCCTCCACTCAGTAGTCTAATATCACTGAGCCTTCTCCACATCTGAGAATCAATAATTCAAATATAAGTTAGTAATCCGTATCAATACATAACTTATATCAATTAATAATATTAGGAACTTAACATGATACATATTAATATTACTAGTTCCTAATCCTGTACCAATGATTTACAATATAATCATTATCATATATTAACCTACAACAGATATCAATCACATTACGATTAACAATCAAACAAAATATGATATCAGCCTATCAAGCCGCCGGATTCCCTAAGAAGCCGCCGGCTTCCCACAAAACAACCTGAATCCGCCGGATTCCCTGAATCCGACCGGATTCCGCAACTTTTACCGAATCCGCCGGATTCCCGTGAATCCGACCGGATTCCCTCATTTCTGCCGGAATCCGCCGGATTCCCGTGAATCCGCCGGATTCCCTCGTCGTCCCAGCCCAGTTCGAACTGATCAAAACCCTAACCCGCGATTTTATATCCAAATCACCAAAAACACGATTTTAAACGGTTATAAACGACTACTAACATTGCATAATCAATATGTAACACTTATAACCTGTTTCTAACATCCAAATCTCTCAAATCATCAATTTACCCAAATTCAATCAAAAATCAAATTCTTAAATACTCAAGAATACTTACTGATTGAAGAATCTAACGATGGTAATCTGATGATTATGAAGATTCACGAGAATCACAACTTCCTGATTTGATTTCTAGTTTGATTTGGAGGTTTTCAGAGAGTTTCTGTGAGTTTCAGAATAAAATGAATAACTTTCCTAAATAGGAAAGGATATATATAAGTCGGCTCATCCAACCGCCTTCAATATACGGGTATAATAAATACCCCATCTCAATCTATTGTCTGGAACCCGAAAACCACTTACGAGTCCAAACATTTTATTGCACCGTCAACTATATTAATTTACAACAATTAATAGTTCATTTATCACATTGGAATATTCAGTTCCTATTCCAATTATTTCAACTAATTTCAAACAATATTATTTCCAAACACATTTAAATACTTATTTAAATCAAGAAATAATATAAAACAACTAGGTCCATTTCGAGGATGTTACAACTCTTCCCCCCTTAAAGAGATTTCGTCCCCGAAATCTAACCTCAATCAATCTGACTAATGTGATATAGTCACATACCTCTTAGCATACATTAATCCTCAATAGCAACTTACAACTATTCTTAGACTAGTTGAATTCTTTCCACATGCACATATCCAAATGTACATGCTTCTATCTTTTCCTATGCACACTTACAGTGCATCTATCCAACATCTCATAGGAACCAATCATCTATCTAATTCCTTTATCACGAATCAGATAAAAGTTTAAAGCACCCAATGACTTTAACCAACAACAATAAGTGAAACCTAACATCACTTACTAGGTCTACGCAACCAGAAATTAGCAACATGCTAAAATCTTTAACCTATTTTCACTGTTCATATCTGTTATCAATAAAACAGCAATCACAATATCACAACAGTGGTTATTAACCACAATGCACCTAGCAGCACTGAAATAAAATTTCAATTTCACGACTAACAACCAGTCTAATATACAGATAACAATTTCAAATCTCTATTATCAAAGATTTAAAATTCAACTCTAGGTCAACTTTTCACCCAAAAGTTCCATACCTACTTTCGTGAACAATCTATCATATTCACATATCACTATCACTATCATATGAAATCCTTTACTTAAAAGTAATCCAGATTCATATCACCTTAATAAGCAAAGCAGATGTCACACTCAGTAGGTAAAACCACAATCAACAAGTACTTTGCTCAATCAGCAATAGTACCACAATCAAATATTACCTACATTTAACCAACCTCTACATTGACTTATTTCTACTTGTAATTCCTTTCAATACAACCTATCAATTGTCAACAATATCAATTGACCAAACAATAATCACAACACTAATGATTATACACTACAGTACATCTATCAATACTCACTATTTATCTCAAAAGTTTAACTAACCATCAAGTTAGAATTTGTATATTACTTAAACTGGTAAGACATCAGAATCTTATCTCAGCAACCAGTTAATTTAATTCAACCTTACAATCTTAAACTACTAATCACAAGCAATTAGAAGTTATACAACTTTAATCACATAATCACTTAGTACCAAATTCCATCAATCTAGCAACTAAGTCAATCCTAATCAACATTATGATACCACAATTCAAGTATCACAATATCACAATGTGCTACTTTACAACACATTTCAACAAAATCTACATCAAGTTAATCACAATTAACTGACCTCCACATATCTTATGGCACATTTTAATTCATTCTATTAAAACTTATCATGCCATTTATTATCATGTATACCACACATACAAACCTACACAACTTCAGATATTTTCTAAAATGGACACATACACATCAATTCTATTTCATCTTACCCCCTAGGCCATTCAGACTGTTAAAGTCTTTATCAAGCCTTCTCAATACTACTATTCATCACATATCCATACCATAGGACATGGAATAATTATCAATTCTATGTTTCACTTATATACATACCAGCCAGTATATAACTTAAACAATTCAATCTAAACTTCCAAAAAGTTTGATGAATACAATCATCACCTATCAATTTCAAGGTTTCCCTAACTTCCTAACACATACAATTTCTTAAAATATGAACAACTTTTCAATTCATATACCTCAATTTATCAACCAAGGTCAAACTAGACCTTTAACACAGTCCAATTCCAGATATACTTTCATATAATTTTTTAATTGGATCTAATCCCAATTCATCACTTTATCACTTACTTTATTTGTATACAATCAACAAATAACTAAAGAATCCATTAAATTCTTTCAATACTTAAGTGATTCACTATAAGATACCAATCAACCTAGGCAACTAATAATAATAGCTTTCAATTATTTCTTATCTCACCTTCTTACCCAATCAAAGCTATTATCACAAGCTTCACACACTGGTAAGATTTTTCTATCACAATTCTAATCAATGTGATTTAATCATTCTAACATATCTTAGCAAATTATAACTGTCATATCAAACAATGACTTCATATCTGTATAATTCTTCAACACATATTCAGTTCAAATATCAAATATTACCCAACTGAATACTCAATTATACTTAACACCATTTCAATTACTTAATACTAGCTTTAAGTAATTACTCAAGTTTTCATAACTTAATACAATTTAGGAATTCAATCATATTCCACACAATCATAACATTACAATCTATGTTATACTATTTCACACACACAGTTGACTACATGTCAACTCTGGTTTCAACCAACCAATCAATAAAATTTTCTAATTGCTTTTCTCAAGTTTGACCCAAACTCAAATCAATCACAAGCAATTAATTTTATACACCATTTTCTATTCATGGTTTGACTTTCAAAGTTAACATACTATCAAGTTAACTCACAACAAACCATTTCATCTTATATGTTCACTTTCAAACATATATTTCAAATTATTACTTTCAATAATCTTATCAATCCTTCACAAGAACAAAATCAACCTTCCTCAATCTTGGCTCCATACAAGCCAATTCATAGTGTAGGTTTAATTTCAAACATATACTTCACACTATTACATTCAATAATACTAGTAGTTTCTCAAGCAAGACAATGCCATCATGTCTCAACTTTGGCTTCATACAAGCCAGATATCAAATAGTGATTCATCTAAACACTATCAAATTCCTCTACATGTAATTTATCATAATCAATTACAATTACATGTTCAACAAAATCAAATTTGTTAACTAGGTTTATCATCAAAACCTCTATCAATGACAACTATCATTTACACTGGCATCTTTACAGTCCAAATATCATAGCTCTATCAACTGATTGTTTTCTTATCAAAACAATTATTAAACAACTTAACATACTATCATGCTCCATTTATTCAAAATCACATTACATTTATTTTATACCAAGTAGCCTCAACAAGTTCATGTGACACAACATAATATAACAACGGTGATCAGGCATTGCAAGATTATGTTCTTCACAATCCATTCTCAGGCTACTCTACATTATAATTATCAATGTGATTTATTCTTATAATTTCAAATCAATCAAAATCCTTTTAAATAATTCCTAACAGCTGACACATACTCAAAATCAGCTTACTACTTACATATTCCACCTTACATATGTAAGCCATCTCACGTACACACAATGTTCTAATTTTCAACAACTGAATTACTCAGTATATCACTTATCTGAAACCTCAAACACATGATAACTCATCATCATTGTTTCATTACTTACACTAATCAATGTCCCTATTTACATCCAAAATTCAGGACACTTCTTACTTAATAATTATTATCACTTTGACATATGCTATCATATCAAGCATCACTGTCATAACAAGCCTACTCAATCATGTTACTATCAAACATTTCATCTATTTATTTACAATTGACCAGAAAGATCTATCACTTCCCAAATCAATTTCACCTTATCATATTCTACACTCCTCATAAACCTATCATTCTCGGTTTAGATCAATTGCTTAAATACAATCAAAATATATCACGTAGTCACATAAACACATATTTTCTCAATTAGTAGTCATTTTCAAATCAAATGACACAACAATCCTTACACAGAATTCAAATCACACCCTGTAACCAATCTACTAATATAATACTATCAATTATTTTGTCTCACCAATAAAGACACTCCTTAGGTTCCAACATCAATCATGTTAAACCTTAATCAACTCTTTATCTACTCATTTAATCACATTTCTGCATTTTCAATTCAATCAGAAATAACCACCATAATGAGTATCCCATTCAATACCTATATCCTCATGTCAACCTATAACAATCATTAGTTGACTCAAAACTGGGGAATCATATCAGTCTAACTCAATTAACTTCACAACAATGCTTACTTAACATAACAAAGTAAACAGTTCAAGTTAATGTAAATTAACAAAGGCTTATCAAAGATTACCTGACAAATCTTAAGCCAGCAATGTTGAGGAAACATGAAATATACTAATCAGATACTCATGTTCCTCCGTCTCTGCAATCAAACAACAACTTCACAACTTGTTAAGGGTTAGTACATATTCAACTAATCACTTTCTCACACATTCACTAATCAACTAAACCCGCACCCACTGGAATGTTTGACTCAACTCAATCAAAGTTTAGGATTGAACATTCTATCAAGTCCAATTCACCCAAACTATTGCTCTGATACCAGCTTATAACACCCCTCGTTTCTATATAAACAATAATATAATAATTGCGACTCGGAAGCGTATATTTAAAACATACTATCAATGTACTCAAAATGTCAATAAACTTTTTCAAAGCCAAACACATGACATTTCAACAAACTCGGTGTTATATAATTCAAAACATCTCTTTAGTTATCAAAATAACATCAGAGTAAAAGCCTGTCAAACATTCCATCCAGTCAAACACTTCCTGCCCTGCCCAATATGTCCCATCTATTTCAACCTGCAGGAAGAACTGTGGTGGAGTTAGCATAAAGCTAAGTGAATGAAACTATAAGCAACAGTCTAACCTAGCATAACAATCTGTTTACATCCAATAACAATAAACAGAAAATCAATCAATCACTTGACATCCAATCAATGTCAAGCTACACCAATCAAACATTATCAATCGTCATGAGGATCGGTGGCTCCTGAGATACCCTAATACCGGTTTGGTAATCAAGGAACTCTTATCAATCATCTGTATTGGCCTATACAGAATTACCGATAACCAGTTGTTAATCACACACGACCTAGATCTCCAAACCAACATTTCAAGTTTCAAGATCTCCTGTCGTCTACAATAACAACCAAGTCCAACTGTCAAGTCTAGTTGACCTCAGAATCTTACATGCTAGCTCAAACAGCCAAGTAAGCAGACCACCAAACTAACATGGCAAAATATATATCCACAGATGCATCATATAAAAGTAATACTATAAATTACTTGTTGTAAATCAAATCATTACAACTAAATCACACTGAGGTTACAGATCCACTCACCGACTACCTCAGGCCTCCACTCAGTAGTCTAATATCACTGAGCCTTCTCCACATCTGAGAATCAATAATTCAAATATAAGTTAGTAATCCGTATCAATACATAACTTATATCAATTAATAATATTAGGAACTTAACATGATACATATTAATATTACTAGTTCCTAATCCTGTACCAATGATTTACAATATAATCATTATCATATATTAACCTACAACAGATATCAATCACATTACGATTAACAATCAAACAAAATGTGATATCAGCCTATCAAGCCGCCGGATTCCCTAAGAAGCCGCCGGCTTCCCACAAAACAACCTGAATCCGCCGGATTCCCTGAATCCGACCGGATTCCGCAACTTTTACCGAATCCGCCGGATTCCCATGAATCCGACCGGATTCCCTCATTTCTGCCGGAATCCGCCGGATTCCCGTGAATCCGCCGGATTCCCTCGTCGTCCCAGCCCAGTTCGAACTGATCAAAACCCTAACCCGCGATTTTATATCCAAATCACCAAAAACACGATTTTAAACGGTTATAAACGACTACTAACATTGCATAATCAATATGTAACACTTATAACCTGTTTCTAACATCCAAATCTCTCAAATCATCAATTTACCCAAATTCAATCAAAAATCAAATTCTTAAATACTCAAGAATACTTACTGATTGAAGAATCTAACGATGGTAATCTGATGATTATGAAGATTCACGAGAATCACAACTTCCTGATTTGATTTCTAGTTTGATTTGGAGGTTTTCAGAGAGTTTCTGTGAGTTTCAGAATAAAATGAATAACTTTCCTAAATAGGAAAGGATATATATAAGTCGGCTCATCCAACCGCCTTCAATATACGGGTATAATTTAATACCCCATCTCAATCTATTGTCTGGAACCCGAAAACCACTTACGAGTCCAAACATTTTATTGCACCGTCAACTATATTAATTTACAACAATTAATAGTTCATTTATCACATTGGAATATTCAGTTCCTATTCCAATTATTTCAACTAATTTCAAACAATATTATTTCCAAACACATTTAAATACTTATTTAAATCAAGAAATAATATAAAACAACTAGGTCCATTTCGAGGATGTTACACTTAGTCTGTGTTACTGATTATGAATCTACGTGATATTTGAATCTATGTGTATCAGATTATTGAGGTCAACGTGTAGTTGGACTTTTTGGTTATTATGTGATTTAAACAGGTTTTGATTCATTTGTTGTGTTTGAGACCTGTGTATGAGTTTAATAACCAATAGTTATCGGTCTATTCTGTATTGGCCATGCAAATTGACGTTAAGTGTTATTGGAGAATCCCCGGGTATTATGATATCTCCAGAGCCACCGATCCTCATTGAAATAGAAATGTGTTTACGATTATTTGCTGTAAACAGATTGTTATGCTAAGTTGAATTGTGTGTGATAAATTCATTCACTTAGATTCGTGCTAATCTCTCATCCTACTTCCTGCAGGTTTTTGCTATATATGTGGGTGTCAGGAAAGGATGCTTTAATGCAAGGAATGTTTTGATGTTATGCTAACTCTGATATGGTTTTGTCATAAACCTTGTTTTGTAATATATAATACCCCGTTTTAAGTAGTTGTTAAACAGTTTTAATTTGGTGTGATCTGAATATGTAAACTGTTTATGTACATTATTTAATATAGAGTAATGAACAGTATTTTGTAATATACGCTTCCGAGTAAAATAATATAATATTCTTGGATAGAAAGAGGGGTGTTATAATTGTTTTGCTAATAGTTTGTTCCTGGTTTTAGGTTTACCCGCCGGGTACTCCGGCTGCCCGCCGGGTACTCCGGCGTCTACAGTGCCTGCAGCCAGCTTTCAAACTATTTACCATTTTCCTAACTTTGAACGTGCATATCTTTCAAACGACAACTAATCAAGTTATGAAATTTTGCAGGCACCTTTCTATGGTCAAAATGACACTTTCCCTTTTTCCACTTTTTCAAAATACACAATAACTAAAAATCTGAACTATAAGTCATTTTTAGGCCAGTTCGGCACTTTTTCTTGATATGTCAAAACACAAACCATATACTTTCTGACTTTCATACTTTACTAACATTTCCGACTATACATTTGACACTTAAACCAATAGCAACAAGTGTCGTATCTATATTGTGGCTTGTTTTGACTCTTTGACCCAAAATGTATCCATTTGGACACTTTTGACCCGTTTCTTCCTTCAAGACTGTTCTAAATCTTTCACTTACATCTTTCACTCGATTTTGACCAACTCAACATAGTTGACTATGGGTCAACACTAAATTCAATCCCAAAACACATTTTCAATACTTTACACTATTACAATTCTTTACAATTTATGACACCTTTATGATTACTAATCATTTCTTCTTTTTTCTTTACTTTGACTTTATTAAGTCAAAGACTTACATACTACATGTCACAAAACTCTTTTGGGCGATTTACACAGTGGCTAATCATAACGATAATTCAAAAGAATAAGAAGCTCATCTAACCATAAAGCAAGCTACTTATCCACACTATCTTCTTGCAAGCAACCTTTATAACTTCTATCCATTGTGTGTAACCAAATCGAGCACCTACAACATAAACACTAATCGGGTTAAGCATAAAGCTTAGTGAGCACATGATTATCTAATCAACATAACTACTAATAAAAAAACAATGCATTATTATAACTAAACAATAATAAGCAAAGTATTAAAGACTCGTCCCTTTCTTGAATTCACTTTCGCTTTCACTTTTACTTCCACTTGAGCTTCCACTTTCTCTTTCACTTGAACTTTCACTTTGACTTTCATATGTGCACATCTATCATGATTATACTAACTAATATCTAACTAGCTAGTATAATCATATTCTAGCCAATATCTAATTAGCTAGACTAATCACATATGAGCTAACAAAGTTAGCTACTAATCACATCATGGCTAACCTTGGTCAACCATTCTAATCATCACATGGCTAACATGAGTTAACCATTCTAATCACATGAATCTTTTCATATTAATTAAAGCTAATCAATTTACCTTTTTACCCAATTAAGTGAATCTCTTGCCTAAAAGCAATCCAATTCACTTTATATATATATATATATATATATATATATATATATATATATATATATATATATATATATATTTATATATTATATATATAATCACTTTCATATAACTCACCTTGATGAATTAAACAACTTGTGGCTAATTGATCACTTGAGGATGGCACATCTTTAACACCTAACACATGAACACATATCATAATTTAGTACCACTAATCACACTTTCACTAATAATCATCTAACACCTCTTTCTTACTTTAATTAACTTTCCTTTACTTTAACTAAACTAGCTATTTACACTTTCATAATTCTATTCATACTATACTTATTCTTTTAACTACTAATCATTTGAGTTATCACTAATTCATGAATTCATAATCACTTTTCATTAACTAATCACTTTCACCTTTCATATTCATAATCAAGCTTTACTCAAAACATCTCATAATCAACTTACTACTTTAATTACTTGTTCTATCATCATAATCATAACCTACTAACACCTCTAAGCACACTTTGAAACTTATTACATGAATTTACAAGGATTTAGCAAAACCCCTAAATTCACTCAAGAACACTAATCATGATTTCATCACTTTCACCATGTAATATGGTTACTAATGATCATAATAATACTAACTAACATCAAACTAATCAATTACTAATCTCAATTTCGAATTAAAACTAACTAATCAACAAAAACCCATTTTCTAGGTTTAGGAACTTGAAGAACACTTACTCTAGAGCTTGCAGAATCAAAGGAAGATGAAGAGAGTGATTAACTTGAATGATTCTAGCTTCAATTCGATGTTTAAAAGGTTTTCCTGTGATCTCTCTCCCCATCTCTCTCTGTATCGATCTCTCTCTCTTTCTCTAAATATTTCTGGAACCAAATGGAAATGGATATGCACGTATGTGTATTTAGATAATTATGTTTTTAGTTTACACTCCGTACTTATCATTGTCTGGAACTGAACAACTATTTACGTTTTCCATTATAACTTATTATTAAAAGATCTACAATTAAAAATAAGTATATATTTTTGTACACTAAAATAATACCTTGAAAACTGGGGTGTTACAACTCTCCCCCACTTATCTTATTCGTGTCCTCACGAATGTCATTCTTATCTACTTAATCTTATCACTTTCTCTATTTGTGCTGAAATATTTACTTACTCCGATATACTTCTTTATTTTGTAGTTCCAGACCTAAGCATCTACTATCCAAACTTCACTTTCTATCTTTATCTCAACTATTCACATATATCTGTTCGATCTCATAACTTTCAGCTATACATATAATGTAGCTAACATTATTACTTAAACAACTAATCAACTTTATCACTTAACCATCTAATCAACTATTACAAATATCTGTACTCATACTACTGAAACGATTTATGCACCAATGTGCATATTACTTTTTCAACTTACTTAATTCATTTTAGCTACTAATTACTATTCACTGTTTACTGCTAACTATTCACTATTCACTGGCACACTGTGCAACATCAAGCATAAAATGTAATACTAACTACTATCAGTTTCTACTGAATCAATCTTTGCACTATAACAAATGCTTTCACACTTTCATAACTAGGAGATGTAATCCACAATCACATAATCCTTACTTATCTGATCATTAATATAACTAATGTAATTTAGCAAATCTAATCACATTCTCAGCCAATATAAATTAGCTATCTAATCATGAATATAGCTATTCTTAATTATCCATACTAATCACTTTCACAGCTAATTTAAGTTAGCCGTTCTAATCGATTAAACTTCTTTCATATCCTTCACTACTAATCACTATTATCATAACTAATCAAATAAGCTAAATTGTCAATACTTCACATGATTAATTGACTAATTCACAACTTAATCAACATATAGCAAATATCAATAATTACATATTTGCATAAATAACTGACTACCAAGAAATTATGGAATTAAATCTTTCGTTAACCTAATCTGCTTTCATCTTTCTACTAAACAACTATACTGAAATCTCTAATCATCTAATTATCATTATAACTAAATTGAATTAGCTATTCTAATTACACTTGCTAACATAAGTCAACAAATCTAATCACAATAGCTAATATAAATTAGCTAATCTAATCACGTAGTTAACAAAAGTTAACTAGTCTAATCACATAGCTAACCTTGGTTAGCTATTCTAATAACTACAACATCTAATATAAACTAGCAAATCTAATTATCGGTTATCACTAAACAACTACTTTCAACTTCTTTAACAACTACTAATCATTAAAATCAACTAATCAATTCAGTAACCCAATTGGGTTACTTAGACTAAACTTTCAATTAATTATTCTTTCATCACTACTATCATTCTTTTCATATACATTATTTTGTATATCTTAAAATTTTCTCCCCCACTTAGGAGTTTAACACTTTCTGAAATCATAATTACATCACTACTAAATCTGTATTAATTAAACTACTCACAAGGTATAAACACCACATATTTAACAACTATGGAGTCAAAGAACAATGGCAGGTATAAAAGTTATCATATGGTACCTGACTTCATGCCTCATGACTCCCTTTTCTAGTTTCACTTTCTAACCTTTCTTTCAAACTAAAATTCTATTCATTATTGAAGGTTAACACTTTGTCAATATTTCTACTTTCATTTGACTACAATAATAATCCCATATAAACTGAGCCTAATCTAATCTTTCTAATTCATACTAACTTTCATTAAACTATTCACTTACTACTCCACTTCTACTTCCATCAAAGCTAACCATCACTAATCCCACTCTATATTTAACAGGTATGAATCACTCATGTGTCTTAATATAATAAAACCACGTTGGCCAGACGTTGTTCCATTACATCAGTCTCACACTTCTATTCATTACTATCAAATATATACTGGTTTGAGTGTGGCTAAACTTTGATATCACAAAATCTGAATACTCATAAAACACTTTAGTCTGCGCAAATAAGAAATCATGAAGATTTTAACTGAACACATAAAACTACAGCTAACACATACTTTCATGCATATATTCACATAAATTCTTAATACAATAACTGACATAAGTCAGTACTTCTGATTACCTGAAACTCTGAACACAAAATAAATCTACTATCACTTTTCAAATTTTTGAACTCATAAATCTATTGCCAATGAACTTGGCAATTATCTGAACATCTGAACATACAGCTAACACAAGTTAGCTTATCTAGTAATCTAAACCTCTAATCATAACTGAACTCTTTCACATAACTGAACATCTGAATATAACTAAACATCTAATCAAACTAAATCTTTGCACATTTCTAAACAATTAAACACATATCTGTACAGCTATTCACACATTTGTCTGAACAATTATCTAATCACATAATACACATACTATTACATTTCTAATCATTTGAGCATCTAAACATATAATTTGCATCAATTTTCTTATCTAAACTTCTGAACTTTCTGCTAACATAATCTAGTTTATCTGAACATCTGATCATAACTAAATCTCTACACATATAACTGAACACTTACTCATATACTTTACACATATCTGTACGGCTATCTGTACCTTTATCTATTTTCAAATTCATAACTAATCATTTTAAACTCAAACAAAACTATTCGGGATGCTAGCATCGCATCTACTAATTTCATCTACTAATAAACTAATTACAACTGATAACAAGGTAACATATCAATCTAATCAAATCTACTTTACTACTACGCATACTAATCATTGAAAACTAGACATTTCATAGTGGTTTAAGTTTAGGCAATCCTATTGTGGATTACATAAATCTCTTAAACCATCGCTCTGATATCAACTTGAAACGCCCTGAATCTGAAATTTTTTTTTTTTTTTTTTTTTTAACACTGAAACGTATTTCTATTGGTCCCACTATCTATACTATTGAATTTGTATTCTATTCTTGTGGTCTGTATTACTTTTTAAAACTTTAAAATAAAAGTTTGCTGAAACCACATATACCCGCCGGGTAGATGGGTTACCCGCCGGGTACCCATAACTAGCCGCCGGGTTCTGACTATAAACCGCCAGGTAAATTAGTTTTTCGGTAACAGAACTTAACTCCCCTTTTAAAGGCTACAGAAGCCGCCGGTTAAGCTTGGGAAGCCGCCGGCTTGTTCCTGGTTTTAGGTTTACCCGCCGGGTACTCCGGCTGCCCGCCGGGTACTCTGGCGTCTACAGTGCCTGCAGCCAGCTTTCAAACTATTTACCATTTTCCTAACTTTGAACGTGCATATCTTTCAAACGACAACTAATCAAGTTATGAAATTTTGCAGGCACCTTTCTATGGTCAAAATGACACTTTCCCTTTTTCCACTTTTTCAAAATACACAATAACTAAAAATCTGAACTATAAGTCATTTTTAGGCCAGTTCGGCACTTTTTCTTGATATGTCAAAACACAAACCATATACTTTCTGACTTTCATACTTTACTAACATTTCCGACTATACATTTGACACTTAAACCAATAGCAACAAGTGTCGTATCTATATTGTGGCTTGTTTTGACTCTTTGACCCAAAATGTATCCATTTGGACACTTTTGACCCGTTTCTTCCTTCAAGACTGTTCTAAATCTTTCACTTACATCTTTCACTCGATTTTGACCAACTCAACATAGTTGACTATGGGTCAACACTAAATTCAATCCCAAAACACATTTTCAATACTTTACACTATTACAATTCTTTACAATTTATGACACCTTTATGATTACTAATCATTTCTTCTTTTTTCTTTACTTTGACTTTATTAAGTCAAAGACTTACATACTACATGTCACAAAACTCTTTTGGGCGATTTACACAGTGGCTAATCATAACGATAATTCAAAAGAATAAGAAGCTCATCTAACCATAAAGCAAGCTACTTATCCACACTATCTTCTTGCAAGCAACCTTTATAACTTCTATCCATTGTGTGTAACCAAATCGAGCACCTACAACATAAACACTAATCGGGTTAAGCATAAAGCTTAGTGAGCACATGATTATCTAATCAACATAACTACTAATAAAAAAACAATGCATTATTATAACTAAACAATAATAAGCAAAGTATTAAAGACTCGTCCCTTTCTTGAATTCACTTTCGCTTTCACTTTTACTTCCACTTGAGCTTCCACTTTCTCTTTCACTTGAACTTTCACTTTGACTTTCATATGTGCACATCTATCATGATTATACTAACTAATATCTAACTAGCTAGTATAATCATATTCTAGCCAATATCTAATTAGCTAGACTAATCACATATGAGCTAACAAAGTTAGCTACTAATCACATCATGGCTAACCTTGGTCAACCATTCTAATCATCACATGGCTAACATGAGTTAACCATTCTAATCACATGAATCTTTTCATATTAATTAAAGCTAATCAATTTACCTTTTTACCCAATTAAGTGAATCTCTTGCCTAAAAGCAATCCAATTCACTTTATATATATATATATATATATATATATATATATATATATATATATATATATATATATATATATATATATATATATATTTATATATTATATATATAATCACTTTCATATAACTCACCTTGATGAATTAAACAACTTGTGGCTAATTGATCACTTGAGGATGGCACATCTTTAACACCTAACACATGAACACATATCATAATTTAGTACCACTAAACACACTTTCACTAATAATCATCTAACACATCTTTCTTACTTTAATTAACTTTCCTTTACTTTAACTAAACTAGCTATTTACACTTTCATAATTCTATTCATACTATACTTATTCTTTTAACTACTAATCATTTGAGTTATCACTAATTCATGAATTCATAATCACTTTTCATTAACTAATCACTTTCACCTTTCATATTCATAATCAAGCTTTACTCAAAACATCTCATAATCAACTTACTACTTTAATTACTTGTTCTATCATCATAATCATAACCTACTAACACCTCTAAGCACACTTTGAAACTTATTACATGAATTTACAAGGATTTAGCAAAACCCCTAAATTCACTCAAGAACACTAATCATGATTTCATCACTTTCACCATGTAATATGGTTACTAATGATCATAATAATACTAACTAACATCAAACTAATCAATTACTAATCTCAATTTCGAATTAAAACTAACTAATCAACAAAAACTCATTTTCTAGGTTTAGGAACTTGAAGAACACTTACTCTAGAGCTTGCAGAATCAAAGGAAGATGAAGAGAGTGATTAACTTGAATGATTCTAGCTTCAATTCGATGTTTAAAAGGTTTTCCTGTGATCTCTCTCCCCATCTCTCTCTGTATCGATCTCTCTCTCTTTCTCTAAATATTTCTGGAACCAAATGGAAATGGATATGCACGTATGTGTATTTAGATAATTATGTTTTTAGTTTACACTCCGTACTTATCATTGTCTGGAACTGAACAACTATTTACGTTTTCCATTATAACTTATTATTAAAAGATCTACAATTAAAAATAAGTATATATTTTTGTACACTAAAATAATACCTTGAAAACTGGGGTGTTACAGTTTGGTATACGACCTACTTACGAACATCGCCTAGATATTGATATTATTAATTTCCGCTGCATTGTGCGGGTTAGTGCTAGTCGCTTAAAATGTGGGTCTAAACCTTTTTTTTTTTAACTTATAACTGAAAATTTAATTTCTAAATTTGATTTTTAAATATTTATAACATTTCATCGTTACATTATAATCAAAATATCTTAATTTAGAAATGAATCAATCAAAAACACATAATATACTAAAATTGAAAATAAGTAATAATATTCAGAAGGAAAAAAAAAACTCTTCTATTGAAGTCAGGGGCGGAGCTAGGATATTTCGTATAGAGGGGCAAATTTTTTTTTTTCTATTATTTTGGGTGTCACTAATAACCTTAAAAAATTTATTTATTCCATAATTCTAGATTTTTAGGGGGGGGGGGAGGGGGCGACTGCCCCCCATGCCCCCCTCTAGCTCCGCCCCTGATTGAAGTAATATATTCATCTATTAGTGTAATAGGGGTAAATTAGTAAAAGAAAAATTAAAAAGATTAAGACTCAATATATATAGATGTTTTATATATTAGTATATATATAGATATTTATACATATACTCCGTATATATTTACCAAAGCACGTATAGTATTACTCAAGAAGTTTATATGCTTTAAACCAAGCACGATTAGTTCAAACCATTATAAATTACAAAGTGTAGATCAATATATTTTGATATCAGAGACGAAAAATCCTTGACCACAATTCCAAACAAACTAAACTTACACAATTCATTAATTAATTCACTAAAGCTAGAAAAAAACATGAACTTCGTTAAGTTACTATTGTTTATCATGTATTAACTTCGTTAAGTTAATTACACAATTCAGTTGAAGTCGGTCTACATTTTCTCGCGATATAGCGAGAAAATAAATATTTTGGATATTTACATTTTCTGACGAGTTAATGGAAAATGAGTTGCACCCATAATTGTGGGGAGGGGCACGTGTATGACTTATCCTTACGGACCTTATCTGCTACCAATGACTCATCAAAAGTGTAACAAATACGTACCAACTTTCCTGTTTCACTTTTATAGGGCCGTGCTACTATCTTATCATATAGTCTGTCTTTAGGTTATGGTCGCTACTCTTCATACCTCCCATTTTTATATTCTGTACTTTTTCTGTACTTTATTCCACTGCTTTTTCTTACATTCCGTACTTTTTCTGTACTTTTCTGTACTTTATTCTATCACTTTTTAAAAAAATTATTCAAAAGGGGGTATGGTGAGTAGACATTGGAGGGTATGGATAGACAAGGCCTAGGTTATTAGATGGATGATTTGTAAGAATTCGATCAAAAAAACTGTTAATTACTTTTTTATACTCCGTATATAATTTCTCTATTCATATGGAGTATTATTGTTGCTCATCAATATAATTCCATCGAGAAATGATCTTTAACTTTAATTTAGCATATATATTGTTATCGCCGAAACTCAAATTCACGTCGTCTTATTGATGGGATGATGGGTTTCCCATATATCGCTAGATCGAATATCTTTTAATTAGAACAAGCCATTTGACTTGTTTTCTATTGTGCTAATTAAACACACAATGAAGCTACAATCAATTTATATTCATGTGACATGTTAACTCTAATATAATCTTCATTTTAGCTAAAAATGTTAAATTGTAACAGTTGAGAGAGTTATTAATTAGTTTATGTACTTTATTGACATACAAAAATTGATAAAATCATTATGTCTCTAACTTCATTTAGTTACTTTAACTATCGTATTTATTTGCATTTACGTATGCACAACCAAACTTGTACCACGTGATATATACTTGAATGATACAGTAACCAATTTAATTTTGTCGTTTTGGGTAAAATTGGATGAATTCAGAAAAGACAAAGAAGGACAGATGGGTAAACATTGACATGGACATCTTACCCACTTTAGTTAACGCCCACTTGTACGGTACAACCTTACGTTGCATAATTTTTGTCTCCTTATGAAAAAAGGTGTTGTAGTGTGGGGAGCGTTGGTTGTCACGTGAGGAAGTAGACACGTCACCAATCTCTTTCCCTGTTGGCATTAAGGTACAGCTATGAGATAGCTCAAGGTACAACATGTTGCAGCGGTATCATGGAGAAACCCTCTGGGCTTCACGTGCGATTCGTATCTAATTTCACATTTTACAACATGGTTACGACTTGAAATTATCTCAAAGAATCCCCGGTTTAACAGCTTATATATTTAATGTCAGATAAATGATAAAAATCCGCTACGTATTGTCAACAGTTACTTCAAGTATGCAACCTACTCAAATACTCAATAAATTGTTCATGTATACAATCAACCGGATAATTTCGTATTAGGATCTATCAAAATACATTTTTATCTTTTGATAGATAAATTGTTCATGTATACAATCAACCGGATAATTTTGAGTTGAGTGACACGTAAGCTGCCACACAATAATTCTTTTCCATGTCATTTGTACACATGTCATCCATGTACACATCAGCTGCCAAACCTTCAAGTTTTTGCACGTTCCTTTTTAATTCCTTTTCTTGTTATTTAGTTATTAGTTTTTAATTAATTAATTAATGTAGTCTTTATCAAAAATTATGCTTTATCACTAAAACCTATAATCTATTTTGGCCGGAGAAATGGTGTAAGGTCGCCATCATCATATGGTTAGGGGTGTACATAAATGGTTCGGAACCGTCAGAACCGATAAACCGAACCAGGACCGGACCAGAACCGAACAGGACCGTAGCATAACGGTCCGGTTCTCGGTTCTTTATTTTAGCCTTAATGGTTCATGGTGTGGTTCGGTTCTAGAACCGGTAAAAACGGTTCGAACCGCAAGAACCGGTTTTATGAGAAAAGATAAATATATACTTGATGTATGTATCTTTTAATATCGATAAAAATTGAGTTATATGATTAGATTTTAAAAAATTGTTATATTAATTATAAGTACATATGTTCTTTTAGATTTTTATCTTATATATTTCATGCATCAAAAAACTTCAACTTACATTTTCTTTCCCTTATTCGTCGTCTGCATACTTCCCCGATCATATGTTTTTGATAAATTGTTAACGATTGATCCTTTTAATAAATCTTTTTGGAACTTGATCAACCCTATTCTTTTGTATTCGACATGCATGCATGTTTTGTTTGAAAAAAACATAGATGTATCCATAAGCGGAGCCATGTAGATGGTAGGGGTAATAGTTGCTACGTGTCGCACCCCCAAATTTAATGCGCGGAAGCAAATCGGGTCGGGGCGCGACTAATCTGGTAATCATAGCACAAAGATATAATGAACGACTCTATATGCATCGTTTTAAACAAAATACATTAATCGTATAAAAGTTTACAATAGTTAATAAGTTACAAAAGCTCGGTAACCTATCTGAGAGATTCTATGGCATTATCACTTTTACAAAATTTAATAATGCAGGAAAATCTCTTGATGTTTGCATGCGACTCGAGCTATATAATATCCTGAGCAGACTTACTGCTACTGAGTACCTGAGAATACATGCTAAAAGGTCATTTAAAAGCTGGTGAACTCACAGGTTTGTATAATGATATAGTGTGTGAACCACAAGATTTAATATACTGATTTGAAATCAATCAAATAATGTATAAAACTGCCATGAAGTCATAGTCTGAGCTTAACTGAGGTGTCGGGATCACAATCAAGTGCCCGATCGAGGGTGCCTCCCTGCGAGTGCCTAATCTACACTCGTATGAACAAATGATAATGCGTTCGTTTGACCATTTGGGGCTTCCAACCCGGACGGGGATTGTCAATCCCATATGGTACCATACACTAACATTCACGCTACAAAAGTATTACCAAACTATGACCGTGGAGGGCTTTAAAAATGATTAGCAAATAGCTCATGCAGAATATAGTGAGGTTTAGTACTTGTGTTCACATGTAAAACAAATAGAGCATGTATTCTCACCCCGGGAGTAAAAACAGTAAAATGTGGGGCTGTGAGACTCACCTGAATCTGAAGTGTTGCTATCAAGCAATAATGATGAAGCACAAAGATATGATGTCGTCCAAACGACTGTAACCTGGCGTCCTAAACGCGCAAGGTTATGACAATGAGTATGTATCTCAAAAGATTACCTTTGCTAGTTGTCCATTCAACTAATAATGTCCAAATAATTTGGTTGTTTGATTATATTTTGAAAACATGTACGGCCCGTTGGTGAGTTTTCGTAATGATAATTTCAAAGTATTATTATTATGTGTTTCGTTGTTTTGTATACTTATAAAAGTATATTTGTACGCGAGGGTATGTATATGTTTACACAAATATTTCTGAAGGTAAATTTGTGTGTATATATATATATATATATATATATATATATATATATATATATATATATATATATATATATTTATATATATATATACATGTCCGAAAGTTTGTATTCCGAAAGTGTTTTAGTCCGAATGTGTGTATCCGAAAGTGTTTAAGTCCGAAAGTATCGATCCGAAACTACAAAATCCGAAACTTAGAGTCCAATTTGATGTTTTTCCGAAAGTCAACTTTGAAAGTTGACTTTTGGAGTCAAAAATCTGAAAGTGGCATGAAAATCCGAAAGTCAATGGTCAAATCCGAAAGTCAAAGTTCGGAGTAAAAATCAGTCAGAATTTGTGATTTTTATTTGACTAAGTAAAAGTTGTCAAACAATTCTGAAAAAATTCACGAATGTTCCCCTATGTTTTGGCTACTTCCTGTATTTTTTTCATGAATTTTAGATAATTATAAGTGGGTCAAAAAAATTCGTGAAGTTCCTAAGGTCCGAAACTGACCTTTGTTCATGTCCCGATTTTTCTGGAAAAATCAGTTTATTTTTAAGAGTTGAGTTCTAGACGTAAGTTGTAGCGAACATCCTAAGGAAGATTTTGACTCAAACCTCATGCATTTTAGTGACCTAGAACTCGAGATATGGCTTAAAGTGTGAGACGAAAAATCCGTCCAGCAAACTGTTTATATCCATATGTTTACTACTTAGTTTTTATCTCAAAATCGGTGTATTTCTAGGAGATGTTTCCTAAATGAAAGTTGTAGCTAACATTCATACGAAGCTTTTGATATAAATTTCATGCATTTATTTTATGCCTACGATTTTATACAAATTATTTCGTGGGACTGATTTTCTGGGACATAAACGAGTATATATACGTATGTTTGAAAAACGTATTTTTAGCATATTATTTGGCATTTCTTAACTAGATGAACAAGTAGACATGTAAATAAACTTAATACAAGTATTTTTGAAAAGTGACGAGATCTTACGAGTGTCGTATGGAGATTCCGAAAATATAGAAACGTAGCTCTCGTTGTGGTGATCGTTTTTGCTTCAATATCTTTGGTGATCCAAGGTGGTTTAAGGTGATGATTGGGTGTGTTCTTGGACTGATTTTAGAGAGGGAATATAACACCCCTCATTATTATTATATAAAATACGGAAGCGAAGATAAATAAAATACATTACTTCATTACATATTTTCCAAAATACCAAACAGTTTAGATGGTTAAGTTACTACCACTTAAAAACCTGTTCAAAAGATTAGCATGTCGGGGTATTATATAAACTAAACTGAGTTACAACAAAATAATCAGAGTAGCTTGAATATCAAACATTCCATTCTTCCAAGGTTTGACCTTCCTGCTACCCACCCGCATGCTCAAAACAAAAGTCTGCAGGAAGCAACAACGAGGGATTAGCACATAGCTAAGTGAGTAAATCCAACACTCAACATTTAACTTAGCTAAACCAATTAACAACAACAAGTATTCGCAACTACAACAATCAACAACAACTTAATGAGGATCGGTGGATCTGGGGATAACCTTAGCACCCGGGCGGCTCCCCAAGATCACTTATCCAAACATATCCGTATGGCCATAACGGACGAGACCGATAGCTAGTGTTTATCATACTTAGGTACAGTTCAGCACACACAACAAATGAAGTACGTCCCTGTACCGTTCACACAACAACCCACTAGCCCAACCAACAGTTCATCAACTTGTTGACCTCATTAACAACAATGCCCGAAGGCCACACAAAGCACATATAGGCATATGATCAACAATAACAACTAATCAAGTCTACGTTTACCCGTCGTAATCAAATGATTACAACTAAGCCAAACGGTGAGTTTTGAATCCACTCACCAATACCTTCGTCTTCCAAAATCTCTGATTCCAGAGATCACTTATCTTTCGGAGGATCTGAGAATCAATAATCAACATAAGTTAGTACTTTGCTTCATAATTTGTAAATATCAAAATGAGCATTTTTATAAAATGCCTCTATAGTATTCAATAAGTGCCACTATAAACACCACCTTCTAAACACATGCATTTAGGTGAAATTTGCAAATTCCATCAAAATTAACTATGCAAACGCGATCCTGACTAGGCAGGCTGGATCGCGTTCGTCCTTTATTAAAAATTCTGTGACCGAATAACACTAGCAAACGCGATCCGGATACTTGGCCTGGATCGCGTTTCTAAGGCCAAAAACTCGACTAAGGCGTTTACAACAAGGGAACGCGATCCGGAAGTGTAGCCGGGATCGCGTTCATCTGTTCTTCAGCTCAAGAACAGACCTGAACGACCTTAACACCATTTTCATAATTCAAGCTCATCAAATTCGATTCTAATACTACAAACATCTCCAATAATACCCCACATCATCATATAACAACATTACAAACATCAATTGGCTACCAAGATCAATTTCTAATCAAATTTCAATACAATCAAATTTATGAATACATAATCACATACTTACATGCTTGAGGAACAAGATGATGATATCAAGAAGAAGATAAAGATGGTGATGATGTTTGCTAACAGATTATCAATTCAATCCACACCTCAAGTTTGATAATTTTTACTTTGATTTACTATCTAGGGTTTAAGTGTTTTATTTGAAATGGAAGTGGGGAAAGAAATGAGTAAAGTGATCCCCAATAAAGGTCGGTCCATCATTTAACCGACCTACAACCTTAAGTATTTAATACCCGTCCTAAATCTATTGTCTGGAACCTAAAATCAATTGCGAGAAATTTATTTTATTATACTGTCAACTTCAATATTTTAATATAAGCAATATTTCATTATCCACAATAAGTCCTAAGATCTATTTCACTAAGTTTCACAATTAAACAATTATATCGCAAAATTATTTAAAACAGTTAAATACGAAGTTATAAATAGAAAATACCAGTCTATCGGAGAGGATGTTACAAATCTCCCCTCCTTAAGGAGATTTCGTCCCCGAAATCTCAGCCCCATCAAACAATCCAGGATATCTGGACTTCATCGACTCCTCGGTCTCCCAAGTTAGGTCGGAACCTAAACTATGTCTCCATTTAACTAATACCATAGGAATTTGTTTCTTCCTAAGTTTGGTAATCTTACGGTCTACAATTTCAACTGGTTCCTCTACTAACTTCTGGTTTAGATCAACCTTTAAATCTTTCAACGGAAGAATTTGCGACTGATCCTCCACGTTGCACTTTCTCAAATAACATACGTTAAACGTATCATGAATACCAGAGAGCTCTGGAGGAAGATCCAATGCCATTGACTGATCATTTACAACTTGTCGAATCTTAAATGGACCAATGTACCTAGGCGCCAACTTTCCACGTTTTCCGAATCTAATCACACCTTTCCACGGAGAAACTTTAAGATACACTAATTCACCTTCAGAAAATACAACCGGTCATCTTTTAGGATCCGCATACATTTTCTGCCTATCTCTCGCGGCTTTCAACTTCTCACGTGCAATCGTTACCTTATCGGCGGTTATTTGTACAATGTCGGGTCCAGCAAACTGTTTCTCACCTGCCTCTAACCAACAAGTAGGTGTGCGACAACGACGACCATACAACATTTCATACGGAGGCATCCCAATACTTGAATGGTACGAATTGTTGTAAGTAAATTCAACTAATGGAAGATGTGAATCCCATGAACCCCCATATTCCAAAATACAAGCACGAAGCATATCCTCTAAAGTTTGAATTGTACGTTCTGACTGACCGTCTGTCTGGGGATGATAAGCTGTGCTAAGGTTTACACGTGTACCCAACTCTTGTTGTAGACCTTGCCAAAAACGAGAAGCAAAACGAGTATCTCTATCTGACACAATCGATAAAGGAATACCATGTCTAGAAACAATTTCGTTAACATACAATTGAGCAAGTCTAGTCAACGATGCTGTCTCACTTGTAGCAAGAAAATGCGCGCTCTTTGTCAAACGATCCACTATAACCCAAATCATATCATTGCCTCGAGCGGTACGCGGTAGCTTAGTCACAAAATCCATAGTTATGTGATCCCACTTCCACTCAGGTATTTCCAACTGTTTTAACGACCCATACGGCTTTTGATGTTCCGCTTTGACCTGAGCACAAATATGACACGATCCTACAAACTTTGCAATGTCGGTTTTCATTGTTGGCCACCAATACAACGATTTCAAATCGTTATACATGCGAGTACTACCCGGATGACAGGACATTCGCGACTTATGAGCTTCATTCAAAATCAAATCTCGAATACCACCAATGGAAGGAATCCAAACACGAGACTGATAAGTCTTTAATCCCCTTGAATCTTCAACTAATTCATCCTTGCGTTTTAACATAATTTCCGATTTCAGATTCAGATCTTTCAAAGCTTCAAGTTGTACCACTTTAATTTGATCAATCAAATCTGAGGAAACATACACTTTCAAATAGAAAACTCGATCGGGAGTATTCTTTCGACTCAAAGCATCGGCTACCACATTCGCTTTGCCCGGATGGTATCTAATCTCACAGTCATAATCTTTTATCAATTCCAACCATCGTCTCTGTCTCATATTCAATTCTTTCTGAGAGAACACATACTGCAAACTCTTGTGATCGGTACAAACAACACATCGAGTTCCATATAAGTAATGTCTCCAAAGTTTTAGGGCAAATACCACTGCTGCGAGTTCTAAATCATGCGTAGGATAGTTCTTCTCATGTGGTTTCAACTGTCGAGAAGCATAAGCGATAACTCTATCCCTTTGCATTAAGACACAACCCAAGCCCGAATATGAAGCATCACAATAAACCACAAAATCGTCAGTACCTTCTGGTAATGCTAAAATCGGTGTCTGACATAACAATTGCTTCAATGTCTGAAAAGCTTGCTCCTGCTGATCAGTCCACACATACTTCTCTTCTTTACGAGTTAACTTAGTTAACGGCCCGGCTATCTTAGAAAAATCTTTAATAAATTTCCGATAATATCCCGCTAATCCAAGGAAACTTCTTATCTCAGAAACAGATTTCGGCGCATTCCAATTCATCACAGCTGAAATCTTTGATGGATCTACTTTCACACCATCTCGACAAATTATATGACCCAAAAACTGAACTTCTCGAATCCAGAATTCACATTTGGAAAACTTTGCATACAATTGTTCCCGTCTCAATGTTTCAAGAACCAATCTCAAATGTGTAGCATGTTCAGTTTCAGATTTCGAATAAATAAGTATATCATCAATGAAAACAATCACAAATTGATCCAAGAATGGTCGACACACACGGTTCATCAAATCCATAAATACCGCTGGAGCATTCGTCAAACCAAAAGGCATAACCAAAAATTCATAATGACCGTACCTAGTACGAAAAGCAGTTTTCGGTATATCCTCATCACGAACACGAACCTGATGATAACCCGACCTCAAATCAATTTTAGAATACACTGATGATCCCTGTAACTGATCAAACAAATCATCTATTCTCGGCAAAGGATACTTGTTCTTCACAGTCCTCTTATTTAATTCCCTGTAATCAATACACATTCGCAATGACCCATCTTTCTTTTTCACGAACAACACTGGTGCACCCCAAGGCGAGGAACTAGGTTTGATAAAACCTTTATCCAACAACTCTTGAATCTGATTCATCATTTCACGAATTTCCGAAGGAGCTAACCTATAGGGAGCTTTAGCAATCGGTGATGAACCCGGAACAAGATCAATTCTGTATTCTACTTGCCTAACTGGTGGTAACCCAGGCAATTCATCGGGAAACACATCGGGGTACTCACAAACAACAGGAACATCCGAAACAGTTTTCCTTTCTAATTTGGCATCAACTACATAGGCTAGGTATGACTCACAACCTTTTGACAATGACTTCCTAGCTTTCATCAACGAAATCAAAGGAATAGCTACACCATCCCGTTCTCCTCGAGCCACAACATATGACCCTTCGGAGATTGGGATCCTAACCAACTTCTGGTGACAATCAATACTAGCCTTATTCTGGCTCAACCAATCCATACCAATTATTACATCGAAACTAGGGATTGGCATCAACAAGAAGGAAATAGGAAAAACATGATCATCAATAGTAATATTAGCTCCAGTCACCGAGGTGGTAACAGGAACTAACTTACCACTAACTATTTCTACTTCTATAGGCTTTGTTATCACAGTAGGGGCTAATTTCAACTTATCACAAAATTGCACAGAAATGAAAGTACAATTAGCGCCCGAATCAAACAATATACGTGCAGGTACAGAGTTTATAAGAAATGTACCCGTGATAACATCTTCAGTACGCACGGCCTCATCAACCGTCATCTGAAAAGCCCTACTAGTTGCTGGAGGAGGGTTCTTTCTTTTCTGACCGGAAGATCCCGAACTCCCGACCGAACCCGACCCCGTCGACCTTGCCTCCGGACATTGACCAACCCTATGTCCTTCCTTCTTACAAGTCCAACAAACGAAATTTGGATAACGACAACTCTTTATCTCATGACCCAATTCACCACACTTCATACATTTGTTTGTCTTATCCGTACACAGACCATCATGCCGAGATCTACACGAACTACACCAGTTTGAACTATTATAACTTCCCGAAGAACTACTTCTTCCAACATACTTCTTACCACCTTGTCGATTCCCTTGCCACTTGGATTTATTCCGACCCGACGATTCAGTTCTTGCCTTAGAGAAACTTGTATCTTTTCCTTGCCATAATCTCAAACCTCTCAAATCACTATCGGCAGACCTCGCAAGATTGAAAGCATGCGATAAATCCTTAGCTAATCTCACAACCGTTCGGTAGTTATCCGGTAAAGCATCCACAAATTGTTCAATTTGAGTTTTCTCATCCGGAACCCATTGTTGCACAAATCTAAGCTTATCCGTAAACTGTGTAATCAATTCATCAATAGTCATGTCCTCCTTTAATCGAAGATTCACAAATTCTCTTCGAATCCTAGCAATGTCAAAATCCGAACAATATTGATTACGAACCGCCTGATGAAATTGAGTCCAATTAATAGATTCCTTTTGTTGTTGTGTGAAATGACCGGTAATTGAATCCCACCAAACCATGGCATCATCCTTCATACATTGAACCGCATACTTGACTTTCAATTCCTCATCACAACAAGTCACATCAAACTTGCGTTCCATGTCCCTAAGCCAATTCAACGTTACTGTAGGATTTTTACTTCCCTGAAATTCCGGTGGTCGACTAGCCATAAACGTCTTGTATGAACACTTCTTTTCAGTTTGAGAGGACGAACCAGAACCAACAGCTGGGGCTTGCTGAAATAACTGTCTAGTCGCAGCTTCCTCAGCTTTCCTCTTAAATTCCCTAAGAAATACCAACTCGTCTTCCATTTCATGAATATACTCCTCTCGATTAGATTGTTGTCCGGTTGGTTGAGAAGTACCATTATGATCCTGTTGCTGAGTAGGAGTCTCAAATTGAGGTGCGACAATCCTGGAGGCATTGTTGGGGTTGGTGGTCGGTGGTTCGTTATCTGCCATTTCTGAAATTCAACACAACACTTGAACTTTGTTAATCGTTAGCATCTAAATACTAACTACCGTCAACCAATACTAATCCCATACCCAAGAATGTTTGATATATCACGCTCCGGTTTTGGAATTGATCATTCAACAATGAACAATTATCCCAAAACTATGCTCTGATACCAATTTATAACACCCCTCATTATTATTATATAAAATACGGAAGCGAAGATAAATAAAATACATTACTTCATTACATATTTTCCAAAATACCAAACAGTTTAGATGGTTAAGTTACTACCACTTAAAAACCTGTTCAAAAGATTAGCATGTCGGGGTATTATATAAACTAAACTGAGTTACAACAAAATAATCAGAGTAGCTTGAATATCAAACATTCCATTCTTCCAAGGTTTGACCTTCCTGCTACCCACCCGCATGCTCAAAACAAAAGTCTGCAGGAAGCAACAACGAGGGATTAGCACATAGCTAAGTGAGTAAATCCAACACTCAACATTTAACTTAGCTAAACCAATTAACAACAACAAGTATTCGCAACTACAACAATCAACAACAACTTAATGAGGATCGGTGGATCTGGGGATAACCTTAGCACCCGGGCGGCTCCCCAAGATCACTTATCCAAACATATCCGTATGGCCATAACGGACGAGACCGATAGCTAGTGTTTATCATACTTAGGTACAGTTCAGCACACACAACAAATGAAGTACGTCCCTGTACCGTTCACACAACAACCCACTAGCCCAACCAACAGTTCATCAACTTGTTGACCTCATTAACAACAATGCCCGAAGGCCACACAAAGCACATATAGGCATATGATCAACAATAACAACTAATCAAGTCTACGTTTACCCGTCGTAATCAAATGATTACAACTAAGCCAAACGGTGAGTTTTGAATCCACTCACCAATACCTTCGTCTTCCAAAATCTCTGATTCCAGAGATCACTTATCTTTCGGAGGATCTGAGAATCAATAATCAACATAAGTTAGTACTTTGCTTCATAATTTGTAAATATCAAAATGAGCATTTTTATAAAATGCCTCTATAGTATTCAATAAGTGCCACTATAAACACCACCTTCTAAACACATGCATTTAGGTGAAATTTGCAAATTCCATCAAAATTAACTATGCAAACGCGATCCTGACTAGGCAGGCTGGATCGCGTTCGTCCTTTATTAAAAATTCTGTGACCGAATAACACTAGCAAACGCGATCCGGATACTTGGCCTGGATCGCGTTTCTAAGGCCAAAAACTCGACTAAGGCGTTTACAACAAGGGAACGCGATCCGGAAGTGTAGCCGGGATCGCGTTCATCTGTTCTTCAGCTCAAGAACAGACCTGAACGACCTTAACACCATTTTCATAATTCAAGCTCATCAAATTCGATTCTAATACTACAAACATCTCCAATAATACCCCACATCATCATATAACAACATTACAAACATCAATTGGCTACCAAGATCAATTTCTAATCAAATTTCAATACAATCAAATTTATGAATACATAATCACATACTTACATGCTTGAGGAACAAGATGATGATATCAAGAAGAAGATAAAGATGGTGATGATGTTTGCTAACAGATTATCAATTCAATCCACACCTCAAGTTTGATAATTTTTACTTTGATTTACTATCTAGGGTTTAAGTGTTTTATTTGAAATGGAAGTGGGGAAAGAAATGAGTAAAGTGATCCCCAATAAAGGTCGGTCCATCATTTAACCGACCTACAACCTTAAGTATTTAATACCCGTCCTAAATCTATTGTCTGGAACCTAAAATCAATTGCGAGAAATTTATTTTATTATACTGTCAACTTCAATATTTTAATATAAGCAATATTTCATTATCCACAATAAGTCCTAAGATCTATTTCACTAAGTTTCACAATTAAACAATTATATCGCAAAATTATTTAAAACAGTTAAATACGAAGTTATAAATAGAAAATACCAGTCTATCGGAGAGGATGTTACAGGGAAAGATGGAGAGAATTGAGAGTTAGAGAGAGGATGGAGGTGGTGGAACAAAATGAGGGTTATGGGGTGTTTTGGTGGCTTAAGGTCAAGAACAAGATCCACCTTTTGGGGATCTTGTTTGACCGGTTTTCTCAATCAAAAAGGAGGCAAGATTTGTTAAAATCTTGTCTTCAAACTTTGGTGTTATACCCGTGTTCATTTACCCGATTGTTTAAACGTATATTTATACGTTATATGTCATTCGTACGTGTTTTAAATAATAATCAAAATTCGATAATTTAGTTGCTAGTATTACTCAATAACACTTGGTAAACATTTATAAAAATGTTTAGTTACAGTGTCGGGTTTGGTTTACGCGCTCGTGTTATGATCGTTTAATCGCGTGACGTTTAATTCGTACAATTTTGTTATCGATTTAAAATACAATATACGTGTTAAATATTATTAACATAATATTTAATAAAAATGCGGTTATTAAATAATTTCGTATTATTTAATAGTATGGTTCACCAACGTCCATATTATGAATGTGTCGGAATCCATCCGATATGAAAATGCACTATTAAATCAAACCGCGTACGTGTGTATATATAACAATATACATAATGATACATACAATTAGCCTAACATCGCACTAACTACATGTATTAACGAAGTGATTAGGAACTAATTACTAGCCCTAATTTGTCGGGTGTCACACTACGGGTCCATTCGCTACATATAGTGTAAATTTCTTTAAAAAAAATTGCACTATTTGCTACATTCTTTATTTGTGCTACGGGTTCACAAAAAGTAAGATACCGATATTATGGGTCACTGTAAATCCTGGATCCGCCGCTAGATGTATCCATATTATGTTAGAATTACAACAACGTTTTAGTATTGATTATTAGACGGTTTTAAAGTTTTTTCTGATTACTTAAGTATTATATTTAATTTGATAGCTATATTCTTTTACACATCTTCTTCTTTATAACATACGCGCGTATATTATTTGGTTCGCGGTTTTGAACCAAAACCGCAAGAACCGCACCAGAACCATACCGGACCAGAACCGAATTACATGGTGCGGTTCATGGTTCTTGATTTTTCATTTAATGGTTCGCGGTCCGGTGCGGTTCTGGTCCGGTTCGGTACGATTGTTGGACCACGTACACCCCTACAAATGGTGGTGATTTGTACACCACCAAAAATTAGCCATACACCACTAAAGCTGCTTTACAGTGTTGTACAGTACAATACGACAATGCATAAAAATAATGTATGACTAATTTTTGGTGGTGTACAAATCACCGCCCATCATCAAAACCACCCCTCTGTAACCCAAAATTTATTAAACAAAAACCAAGGCATCATCCTCCTCATAATTAAATCCATCATCAACAATAGCAAAACTTTGTCAATTTGGTCATCGTACAAAAACGTTTACCAATGTATTAAATCGATGCCTCAATCAATGAATACAAACTTAAACAAATACTTCTAATGGGGATATAGCAGGATCGGAGTCGGAGGAGGGCTTCACCGGAAACTACATCTAGGGCTCAAAACAATATTGTTAGATCTATAATGCAAGACCCAAATCACCGATTGAAACTCAAAACCCATTTCTCCCGAGCCTCGTCGGAACCTGCAGATCGCCGGCACCTGTAAATCACTGCCGCCACCACAAGCACAACTTGAAATCGCACCACCACTTGAAATCTTCAGATGGGTGGTGTCCGAGTGGTGGTGGCGGCTAATGGTGATGGTTGAGGACAATCGTGATGGTTGCGGTCGGTGGTGGTGGACCGGTGATGGTTGCGTCCGGTGGTGGTGGCCAGAACGGCGTGGGTGACGGCTTGTGGCATTGGAAAACGCAATTAAAGTTGGAGGTATTCGGAAACATGTTTCGAGCCCTCCACTGTCGATACTTTCAAAATCACCTGCAGATTCCGGCAATGCCGATTACAAACAGGAAATCACTTACCGATTCCTATGCACAACGAAATGAAAATCGCCCCATGTATTATGTATGTGTGTGAATGTTTTTATAGTCAATTAACATATTTAGAAGGTGTCTTAATTAGTAGTGGCCGTGGGTTTCGAATTCTGCAAGGACGAAGGTGGCCGTAGGTTTTGATTTTTGCAGGGAAGAAGTAGGGTTGTGGGTTTTGACTCTGTTATCAAATCATTGACTTTTAAGTCCAATTCAATAATTTAATAAAATCAAACAAATTTCCACATAACCATTAAATCACCACGTCACATTTATAAAAAAAAAAATAATAAATAAAATAAAATTTAAATTTCAAGTTGACCGATCAAACCGGTAACAGGTTACCATATTACTCATATAGGTACAAGTTTATTTGGTTGGTTGCATAAATGAGCAATTTAATGGGTATGTTGCATACTTGGAGTAACTGGTGGCAGTACGTAGCCGATTTTTATCATTTATTTTTAATGTTTGATCTAATAGGTAGAGTAAAGTAATATAATAGAACGTGCTACAAATATTTATTTGTTTAGTGCAACTCCGTACTATATAATCTATATCCATGAATAATCCTTCCGAATTAAATTTTCATACCACCAATGAAGCGCATGGCTCACAACGTTAAGGCTTAGTCGGTGCGAGTTTCGGCTCGGATGTTGTGATATATGTGATGGAGGTGTTTTACCTGGCGATGTTGGACCTTGTGGGGGGTTCGGTCGTGCTCCATTGAAATATGGAGCGGCTCCAATGGGTGACCCAAATACCCATTCACAAAACCAACAAAAATTCATGTTTACCATTAGAAAACATTTTGATTGTTTAAAAGTTTAAAATGAACACTTATTTTAAGACAAACCACGATAGAAAAGCGAACGTTAATGTCGGCATATATAACTCTATGTACTATTTTGTTATTGGTTGATTGAAAATATGATAGCCAATATTGATGTTGCCAAGTGATATCAAAGTTACGATTGTAGTTCAGAAGTGGATGGTGCAGATGTAACACCCACTTTTTGGGTCTAGCTGTATTTAATTATTTTGTGACTTTGAGATATTATTTAATGTGTCGGGAGATAGGTTTGAAAAGTTAATTGGAAAATAAATGGGAAAAGAGTCAAATAACTTATTGTGACTACTAAATTATTAACTGTTTTAATTTAGTTTAGTTGACGGTAAAATAAAATAGTATTTCCCCGTAAATGGTTTTTAAGTTCCAGACAACGAAAAGTACGGGGAACGAAATTTAACACTTATATGATAAGCCTCATATGTGGAGTCGGTTTCTTTTTCTTAGTCATACATACATACGTACGATACATACATATATGAGGAACCTTAAATCAATTCACAAATCATAGAGAAATCATGAAATTGAAGATTCTAAACATGAATTCAAGCTTCTATCATCTTTATAATCAAGGTATGATTATGTGTTCTTCATTTATTTAACCTAGAATTTGGGGGTTTTGAGGTTTTAACTAATTGATGGGTTAAAATCCGAAATTGAAGCTTGGTTTTGTTAAATTGATGTTACTTAAGCTTCTTTATGGTGATTAGTAACATTAATTAGGCTAGGGTTTATGAAATTGATTAGGTGTTATTGGGAAATTGATGATTATGATGAATTGATGGGTTATATGATGAAATAGAAGCTTGTAATGCTTATGTAGTTGTTAGTTAGTATTGATTCATGATTTTAATTGAAACCTTAAGTAGAAATAATGAATTTGATATATATAATCATGAAGAAAATCATGGGTTTAAATGATTATCCATGAACTATGATTATGAAGCTTAAATTAATGATGATACTTAATATCATTCAAGATAAATGTGTAAGTTGATTAGGAGTTTAAGAGATGTTCTCGAGAATAGATTGATAATGGAGAGTTTAATGAATTTTGATGGTAGAGGTTAATGATCTTGGAAATGATTTAACCATGTTGATTAAAGATAATGAAAGTGGATTAATGTGATAGGATGGTCATGATAACCATAAAAGTGATAAATAAATGATTGTGAGTAGTAGAATATGATGTTGTAATTATTAGTTATGTAGTGGTGAAAACATGATATGAATTCAGTAAATCTATTGGAATGAATATATATATATATATATATATATATATATATATATATTTGAGACAAGTGACTGATTTGTGTTGTTTTGTTGTATTCTCAGATATGGAGAAAGACTCGGTGATATTAGACTACTGAGTGGAGGACTGAGGTATTCGGTGAGTGGACTGGTTCTCACAGGATAAATTGGTGATGACATTGTGGTTACACCAATCATTAGTAGTTTTATGTTTATCGATTTATTGATTGATTAATTGCTAGTGGTTTATTTCATGATAGGTTGAAATAATATCGTTAGTTGATTGATTGATTGTTGGTGAAATATTCCATGATAGGTTGGAATAATAGAGGTCAGTTGCGATTGGGCTTAGTTGCTATAGGTTAGTCAACATGTGATTGGTGAACATTCGTTGTGAATTAGATTTCGTGTTGACTAAAGATAGCAATGGGCTATCGGTAATACCACTGTATTGGCCTGCAGTTGGTTATAAGTGTTCTTGGTGCGTCACCCGGGTCTGTGGATGTCACAAGGACCACCGATCCTCTATTTGATTGATTGTGCGTTTATAGTTGATTGTTGTAAATCGATTATTATGCTAAGTTAGACTGTTAGAATTAGTCTATTCACTTAGCTTCGTGCTAATCCCTCACATTACTCTTGCAGGTTTAGTCTTTGATGGTGGGTTTGCAAGAAATCAGGGTTTGATGGAATGTTTGACGACTAGCACTTTGATTTTATATAATTATGTTATTGGTTTAACATTTTGTTGTAAGTCAAATTGCACCTAATTTAGTGTTGTAATTATTAGGGCCATTTGAATTTAAAGATCATGTATTTGGATTGCATATTTTAGTTGTTTTATATGCCATCTAAAATGTATGTGTTCAACTAGGCATTTCCGGTTTTAAAAAAAAAAAATCAAAAATTTGGTCTTGAAATGTAGGGTGTTATAAGTTGGTATCAGAGCATGAATTTGGGTGAATTGTACATTGTAAGGTGTTCAATCCCAAACTCTGATGTGCGTCAAGTTAAACATTCCATGGTGTGGGATTAGTAGTTGTATGAGAAAATGGTTATTGATTGTGTACTAACCTATAACAAGTTGCAAGATTGTTGTTTTGATTGCAGAGACGGAGGAACATGAGGAACCGAATGGTATTCTCAATGATTCCTCAATACTCGTGGGCCTATAAATATCAGGTGCTTTTCGATAAGCTTGGTGAATTTTAATAAGCTTGAAATGTTTACTTTACTATGATATGATTAGTAGTAAAGTAAGTTGAGTCAGATTGACATGATTCCCCGGTTACAAAGTCTTGATGATCATTATATGTTGATGTGATGCTACGAATATTAATTGAGATGTTTAGTATCATGAGTGGTTCTAAATGAACTAGAAATAAATTATATTGACACATGATTGAACAAAGTGTTACAGTTGTAATCATTGGAATATTTGCAATTAACTTGCTAAAAGTCAAAGATGAAAGTGGTTGTGTCAAAATTGGTAATAGTTATGCCATAATGTGATAAATGTGTTTATGTGTTAAGCCTTGATCATGATGTTGGTTAAATTGTGATCTATGTGTTGATAGTGGTAAAATAGGAAAGTCAAGTGGTTATCGGACCTAGTTGTGCCTTGATAGTTTGTGAAAAAGCTAAGGATGCAAATTTGTGGTATTTGGTATGAAAATGGTAAATTTATTGTGAAAATTGGTGTTTTAAGGTTGTAATAGAACGCCAATAGTGAAAATGATTGTGTTTGACTTGGAATAGTCAATGATGTGTGGATTGGGTGTTGGAATAGTAAATAGATAGGTTGAAATCTAAATGGGTTGTTAAAGTGCCCAAATGGGTCACTTGTTGGTTATTTGGTTTAAATAAGTATTGATTGGAGTATTATGATTGATAGAGTGACTATAAGTCCTAAATATAGTAGAAATGTGAATTGAAAATGTTATGGTAATCAAAATGGTTGGATTTGATAAAAGTGTCCATTTGGACCCATAAACGGGTCGGAGAGTTAAAACTTGATAGAATGGGTATGTGTGGGTGATGAATATGCTCACACGTCATAAATGTATGTAGAAACATGTTGGCAAAAGGGTGGAAGCCTAAAGTAAGTCATTTGGAATATAGTGTGTCAACCAAAATGGCCCAAAATGGCCTAAAATTGGTTATATGTCCGTTTTTTCGTAAAATATGTAATTTGAAAAAGTTTAAAAAGAGAAAGTTTTATTTTGGCATGGTGAAGGTGCCTGCAAAATTTCAGAGTCTAACTCTTTACGGTTTAGGAGATATGCGCGTTTGAATTTCGTATTTTTGCATTAAAAAATTAGAATTGTTGCAGCAGGATGAATCCGGGCGGATTCCCTTGAATCCGTACGGATTCCAACGAATACGGGCGGATTCATTGGGCGGATTCCTTAAAAATGGTTCTGTCACGAAAATTGACCTTGAATCGGCGGATTCCCCCGGAATCCGGGCGTATTCCCTTCAATCCGGGCAGATTCCGCAGAATCCGGCGGATTCCCCTTTATTTGAGACATTTCTTGTGCTATGTGTTATATTAAGTGAGTTTAATATGAAAGTTCATAAAATTTCGACGTTCGACGTAATGTTGGACGTAGAATTTCCGCTAGAAAATTTCGGTGTCCGATTAAGATGAAATTTACATGTCCACTCAAAAACTGGCCAACGGTCAAAGCTCATGCTTTGTCATGAGCCCTGTCAGTTTTCGGCACTTCGGGGTCGTTTGGGGCCCGAAAATCACGTTTTATTGTTTTTCGGACATTATTTCGGACTTTTTGCTTACGTTTTGTATTGGGCTTTTGTTTCTTTGAGCCCAGAGATCATTCTTATGATTAAATATAATATTAAAAGTTGTTTTAAGAGGTATATATGGTTCATAGTGTATGAGTTGTTTGTAGACGGTTTAATGAACTGCAGAGTATATTAAGAATGAGTATTGTTGATAGTTGCTAATAGGGGTTAGTAAACACTAATTCTAGAGTTATGTGGATCAAACTATGTGAATCAATGGAAACATGAGAAAGTAAAAGTTAATCATTTAGAGATTAATGGTATGAAGTGGTCTGAGAAGAAAGTGTGACTGACATAATATGACGACGTCTGGCCAACGTATTTATATTGTGCCATTTCACATGGAGTTTTGAGACTACTAAGTACCCGAGAAATTGATGAGACTTTAAAAAAAAAAATTTGTAGGTTTTCAATGTTGATATATGAGAGAGAGAGAGAGTCAATGATTGACTAAAATGAAATGGTTGTAAAACATTAAGTTATTGTATTAATGGACTACCTATTAATAAAAGATATATATATATATATATATATATATATATATATATATATATATATATATATATATATATATATATATATGGAAAGAGCCTTTTGATTGGTAATAGCTTGGATATTTATTGATATAAGTTATGATGGTAATAACTTTGTTAATGGCTTTAATAGATGAATAGCCTATTATGAGAAAAAAAAATGTGTTAGGAGAATAGTGATTGAAACCGAGAAAATTGATAGTTATATTAATATTAATTGAGAATTATGTGAAATTATGATTGTTATTTTATACATACATATCAATGTGAAATGATAAGTTGCTTATAGAAATGATTGAAGCGTGAGATAATCTAATGAGAGGTCATCGAAAAAAAAAAAATTTTTTTTTTTTTGATTGATGTGATATTGTTGAAAATTGTGCGTTAAGTTAGCACATTTTGAAGTTTGGTACTTGCGCTTGAATGGCAATGTACTTGTTGATGGGAGACTTAATAATTATCCAATTTGAATTGGTGCTAAGTAATTTTGTGATTATGTGGTGATCATTTTAACCATGAGAATTGAAATTTAAATTTCCTTGTTGATAGGTGCATTGTGATTTTATAATCACTGTTTTGTTGTTAAAAGATATATAAATCATATATTGATTTTAAAGATTCTAGCATGTTGCTAGTTTCTAGTGGTAGGAATATGTTATTGTGCATAGTCATATTATTCACTTGTGTTAAGTGATTACATACTTTAAAGTGATTAATTATGACTAATTCACTTAAGTGATCATAATGTGCCTGTAGAGAGAATTGAAAGTATACACATATAATTATGAAATGCTCAAGGGAGTAATTATTATGAGTAATATATTACACTTGTGGTTTAGTATTAACAAATTAAATGGAGTATAAGACACAATTTATGTGTTTGCGTGAATTAAATTGAGATATACACTGGTAGTGTGTAAGTTGATAAAATAAAATATATCTATATAAGTATATGTTGCCATATAGGTACATTTGAGTGTTTTGTGATTAAGATGATATGTATAAGTGATTTAAATTGTGCACACATCTAGTGTGCCTATTGTTGTATGAAAAGTAGAGTTGTAGTAAAATTGAAATGAAAGTGAGTAGGTGATTCTGTTACACTAGACTGATTAGGTGTGTGTGCAGATTTCGAGGACGAAATCTCTTTAAGGAGGAGATATTTGTAACACCCACTTTTTAGGTCTAGCTGTATTTAATTATTTTGTGACTTTGAGATATTATTTAATGTGTCGGGAGATAGGTTTGAAAAGTTAATTGGAAAATAAATGGGAAAAGAGTCAAATAACTTATTGTGACTACTAAATTATTAACTGTTTTAATTTAGTTTAGTTGACGGTAAAATAAAATAGTATTTCCCCGTAAATGGTTTTTAAGTTCCAGACAACGAAAAGTACGGGGAACGAAATTTAACACTTATATGATAAGCCTCATATGTGGAGTCGGTTTCTTTTTCTTAGTCATACATACATACGTACGATACATACATATATGAGGAACCTTAAATCAATTCACAAATCATAGAGAAATCATGAAATTGAAGATTCTAAACATGAATTCAAGCTTCTATCATCTTTATAATCAAGGTATGATTATGTGTTCTTCATTTATTTAACCTAGAATTTGGGGGTTTTGAGGTTTTAACTAATTGATGGGTTAAAATCCGAAATTGAAGCTTGGTTTTGTTAAATTGATGTTACTTAAGCTTCTTTATGGTGATTAGTAACATTAATTAGGCTAGGGTTTATGAAATTGATTAGGTGTTATTGGGAAATTGATGATTATGATGAATTGATGGGTTATATGATGAAATAGAAGCTTGTAATGCTTATGTAGTTGTTAGTTAGTATTGATTCATGATTTTAATTGAAACCTTAAGTAGAAATAATGAATTTGATATATATAATCATGAAGAAAATCATGGGTTTAAATGATTATCCATGAACTATGATTATGAAGCTTAAATTAATGATGATACTTAATATCATTCAAGATAAATGTGTAAGTTGATTAGGAGTTTAAGAGATGTTCTCGAGAATAGATTGATAATGGAGAGTTTAATGAATTTTGATGGTAGAGGTTAATGATCTTGGAAATGATTTAACCATGTTGATTAAAGATAATGAAAGTGGATTAATGTGATAGGATGGTCATGATAACCATAAAAGTGATAAATAAATGATTGTGAGTAGTAGAATATGATGTTGTAATTATTAGTTATGTAGTGGTGAAAACATGATATGAATTCAGTAAATCTATTGGAATGAATATATATATATATATATATATATATATATATATATATATATATATATATATATATATATTTGAGACAAGTGACTGATTTGTGTTGTTTTGTTGTATTCTCAGATATGGAGAAAGACTCGGTGATATTAGACTACTGAGTGGAGGACTGAGGTATTCGGTGAGTGGACTGGTTCTCACAGGATAAATTGGTGATGACATTGTGGTTACACCAATCATTAGTAGTTTTATGTTTATCGATTTATTGATTGATTAATTGCTAGTGGTTTATTTCATGATAGGTTGAAATAATATCGTTAGTTGATTGATTGATTGTTGGTGAAATATTCCATGATAGGTTGGAATAATAGAGGTCAGTTGCGATTGGGCTTAGTTGCTATAGGTTAGTCAACATGTGATTGGTGAACATTCGTTGTGAATTAGATTTCGTGTTGACTAAAGATAGCAATGGGCTATCGGTAATACCACTGTATTGGCCTGCAGTTGGTTATAAGTGTTCTTGGTGCGTCACCCGGGTCTGTGGATGTCACAAGGACCACCGATCCTCTATTTGATTGATTGTGCGTTTATAGTTGATTGTTGTAAATCGATTGTTATGCTAAGTTAGACTGTTAGAATTAGTCTATTCACTTAGCTTCGTGCTAATCCCTCACATTACTCTTGCAGGTTTAGTCTTTGATGGTGGGTTTGCAAGAAATCAGGGTTTGATGGAATGTTTGACGACTAGCACTTTGATTTTATATAATTATGTTATTGGTTTAACATTTTGTTGTAAGTCAAATTGCACCTAATTTAGTGTTGTAATTATTAGGGCCATTTGAATTTAAAGATCATGTATTTGGATTGCATATTTTAGTTGTTTTATATGCCATCTAAAATGTATGTGTTCAACTAGGCATTTCCGGTTTTAAAAAAAAAAAAATCAAAAATTTGGTCTTGAAATGTAGGGTGTTATAGCAGATAACGCAACCACCCCTGGATTTGACGAACGACTAGTCTAACGGTCTAACCCATTTAGCCGATATGCATGCATCACTCACCAAAAGTACGGCTGGAGCCCAACGCATGCAGGAGCGAAGCTAGAAAATTGAAATAGAGGGGTAAAAAAAAAATTATTTCTATAGTTTTGCGGCGATGAAAATTTTAAAATGTCATTATAACCTTAAAAATAAACTATTTACGTGATTTGAAATTTCTTGTAAGAGCAAGTGAGTACGTTGTCCCGTCACAATGACTCTAATTGCGTACCACATAGAGCAAATGGCCGGGTTATCATTCCGGGAAGGCCCAATGGACTTTTATTTAAGGGGAGAGTTGCTAGGTGTAAAGTTGTAAACTCATACTTCAGGAGTTCAGCAGGTCAACAATGTAAGTAAGAAATCAATGTCAGCATGTAAATTAACTTTATGAACTATTTTCAGTATTAATGTCTTATCACTTTCAGTAGAATTAATTAAGATCATCTTATGTTATTTGCTAAAATTATTGTTCAATCATGTTATTTTGCCGTGAAAGTGAACAAAAATAATGAAAAAAATTAAAATAAAATAAGTTCATGTTAATATTTAGTATTTTGGGGGTTCATAAACATAGATTATATATGATTATTATTGTGTATATATGTCATCATCTATCTAACGATCTTCTAATATTGTAAGTACGGCTATACCTATCATCATTGTTAGTAGTTAATTTATTTATATTTTACAATAAGGCCGTCCACTCTTTGTATGATAACATCAACATTTTTTATCTTACTTTCTGGAGTATATATCTTTGGTTCCTTCTCTATCTTGCTCTGAATTTTCCTATTTATATATACTTGTTGGAGACACATGTTTTAGTATCATAGAGGCCTTCAAGCTGACCACTGGTGCCTTCAATACCTTCAATCTCGATTTGAATTGTGACAAGGTTTCTGTTGGAGAATGGTTGTGCATCAATGGTTTCACGGTTTGAACGTGAATTAAAGTAGATTGAAGATGGTTTTTACCTATAGAATTAACGGGATAACTCATCATGTTAACTATTGGTTTTACTACAATAAGACTTGTATTTAACCTTGTTTTAATTAATATTCTATTCTATTCTATCCAAGTTAAACTTTGCCCTTTAATATAATTACGGACTTGTTACGGACTCTTCTTTGTGTTACTAAAAGACATCATATTCTTCCATGGATTCTCATGCTAATGGACAACATAATAGTTCTATGCATAATGCAAATTAAAACATACGCATTAGCGTATGATCAACTCGATAACATTTCTACCTAACAGGTTAATGATCCTACCAATCGTCGTTCTTGACATACAGCGACGACCTCTTTGGATGCATTTTCAACCGGCCAGAATGATACTCATTAAGAAAATAAATTGTATGTAGCGACTAGCATAATCAATATCCTAAATATACATAACAAATATGAAATTTGTAATACTAATCAATTATAAATTAAATTCCACCAACTTAACTCTCATGTTTTGATTCATATAGAATCAAGTGGTCAACCGTATAAGTATATTACTACTGCCAATTAACATCTAAGTAGAATTGATGCGTAAGCGTAAGTCGTTAACAGTAAACTGCCAGTTAAGCACTACCATTACTACGATTTGAACGACACTTTTTAGTCTATATATATGTGTCACGTTGAAGACGTTATTGTACATCGTACATTCGCTGTAGTCATTGGCATGATCATAATCATTTTAACCCACGCATAAATGGCACAATACAAGCTGCCGACATACGAAGACATCATTGTTTTATGTTGTATACAAAGAGGCCGTCCTCGTACATGCATTTCCTATTATAACAAAGCTTTTTATCTTTTTATATATGGTCCCATTTACAAATTGGATGCCCTGTTACTCTATTTATACTTCTCTACTCCTGAAATCAAAACCATCCCAATTTCACCATCGATATAGTTTTTATTTATTTATAATTCTAGCTAAAGCTAGATTGAAAATGGCAAACCGCAACGGCCTCATGTTTTTCATTCTCTTCCTTTCCTTTGCTCTCGTTATCTCCATGGGAGAAAGTAAAATGACACTTAGCAAGAGTAAGTATTAAGTAATACATTGCATCATCTCTTTTCTAGCAATAGTGAATTTTAATTGTCTCTACTTTTAATTTGATCATATTCATTTTAATTATCATGCATATTGTTTTGGTTAACGTTTAATAGGGTCTGGAACGCAAGCAGCATTGGTGTGTAACGAGATCTATGGGACAGAAGTTGGGGACACATGTTTCAGCATCATAAAGGCGTTCGGCCTCACGCCTGCTGCGTTCAGTACTTTCAACCCAAACCTAAACTGTGACGATGTCTTTGTTGGGGAGTGGTTGTGTATCAATGCTAATTAAAAATGATTTAATTTGATCATGTTGACCATCTGTTTTAGTTACTGTCGCTTGTATTTCATCTGTTGTATTACTTCACTCTTGTTAAGAGTATTGTCTTTGCATGTTGCTTTTCATCGATCGGCTCTCTCCTAGTTATTGCCTAAATAAAAGGTTTTGTTGGATTTTAAATATGTTTACTTGTGTTTCTTAGATGAGTACTATCTTAAATGGTATATAATCGTATTTGACATTTGGATTGTTTTTTTTTCTTGTAGATCTTTTCCTTTGTAAAATTGTGCTCGTAATGATTGTATAGAATACAAGCACTAAAAGAACACAAACACTACGGACTAATATAATAGTTTTTATGTATCTATACTTAAAATTAATATCTATTGGTAGTTTATTTTCAAAAATTCTTAAAATTTAAGACTCAGACATTTTTATATTTAGATATATAATTCATATTTTACCATACATATATAATCCTATCATTTTCACATATTTTATCATTTTTTACCGACTGTATCCCGAATCTCGAATTCTATATATGAGCAAACTACTGAATTCAACTAATAAACATAAGTAATCCACCGATGAATAACAAAAATTAAATAAGATTATCGTTGAATCAATTTTTACAATAAACCCGATGCATAGCGCATGTACGTATAATGCTAGTTAACATCAATATTGGCACTTGTTTTGTGAGTTATTAATTAATTCACAAGAGTAATGCTATATCAACCTAATTACATAGACCTAAATACAGACCTAATTATTTTATTGGTTTATTTTTTTCTCTCTCTTAATCTCATCCAATCAATTTTTCAAAGCAACCAATCACATCCTTAGGTCTTTTTTTAGGCCTACATAATTAGTTATCGCAATCATTTTTGTAACAATTATTTTATGATGAAGATATTACTTTACTAATCTACTTAAAACTAAAAAATAAAAGATATAAAGAGAAAGATAATAATAAAAATATAAACAATCGTGTTTAACATTAATGAGTCTAAATAGTAAATATTCTTGAAAAAAGTTACTGTATAAGTTAATTGGATACTAGAAGAACACCTGCGCATTGCGGCGGTGAAGATATTAACAATGCTCAAAAAGTATTTTATTTATTTTTGAATATTGTTTTTATATGTATATACACCTTATAAATTTACTTACTAAAGTCTTTTAAGTTTTGCTAATAATTATACGAGCATGTATTTTAGGAGTAATTGTTACGTAAAAATAAAGAAGTGGTAATTTTTAATCATTATTTATTATGAATGAATATATTGTTGGTAGTTTCTATGGTTAGGAAATGTTAGTTTAGTCAATATTATCAAGTATAGGGGTATTTATGTCATTAGAGTTTTTTAAAATTGTAATGTAATAAAGAAAATGCTTAAACAAATTAGAAGGGTGAATAATGAATGATGAATGATGAATGATAATTTCAATTTTCTGATACAAATGTTAGAAAAGCGTGTGTAACTTTTGAAATAATCTGAATTTTTCCCCACAAATTCATTGACACGTCCAAACACGCCTAATTCTTCAAATTCAAAGGCACTGTTCTTCATAAACCCTAGCTAAACCCTCAACTTCGAAAAACCCTACAATCGAATTAGATGCACTCTGATTCCAATCTGCTGAAACAATTATTAGCTCGTCGATGGAAAACCCCCAAATATTTTTGCATTTTTTCCTTGTTATTCAATAATTACTGCAGCCATCCCAGTTTTGCTCATGAAAGATTAGATGTATCAATTTCTCATTTCCATAACAACACTGTAAGTTATTATTATTTAATTCAATTTGTAAAGTATCTTTGTATCCAGTTCTCATTGTTCATGTGTATTAGGGCTCTCATTATGTCTGCATTTTTTCTTCTTCTTAGATACAGAATGATATACAAATAGATATAGATATAGATATAGATATGATCTTATACTTACAGGAAATATTTATAATTGCAGAAGCATATCATATCAACCTCGTATAAACTTCCATGGATACGTCCTACGTATTTCACTTCAAGTTCACGCAAATTTAAAAGTCGATCGCTAGTAACACAAGCATCTACCGAGGAAGAAGAAATGGTGTATCGAATTTTGGATGAAATTACTTCTGAGCTAAAACAAAATCCAAGTTCGGTTAAGAAATTGTGTACTAATCACATAAGTGAATTTTGTAAAGAGAGAAAGCTGAGAGCAGCTGCAAAGTTGCTACAGTTATTGCGTGATAAGCATGCCATAAATAGCATGCCGGCTTATAATCTTCTTCTGGCTGCAGCGTGTGAAAACAATGATACACAGATTGCATCTCGTGTCTTTAAAGACATGTTAGTTAATCATCTTTTGATCAATTCAACGACGTATTTTAATGTTGCTAAGGCTATTTCGAAGACTAATGATTTGACATTTGTGCAATCTTTTGTCAAGGAAATCTCGGAACTGATTACTACAGAAAGTGTGATCGTTATTAACAGGATTATCTATGCATTTGCAGAATGTGGACATGTTCATAATGCCATGCTCGTATTTGATCATATGAAAAGTTTGAAATTTAAACCAGATTTGGTTACTTATAATACTGTCTTGGGGATATTAGGTAAAGCTGGACGAGTGGATGAGATGCTTAACGTGTTTGCATCTATGAGAAATGCCGATATTGCACCTGATATATATTCGTATAATACCTTGTTACATAGCTTGAGGAGGGTTGGAAGATTTGATATGTGTGTGGTGCTTACAAAAGAAATGAGGAAAGTGGGACTGCAACCTGATTTGGTTACTTACACAGCATTGATCGAGTGTTTTTTCAAATCAGGTAATATTGAAGAATCGTTGAGACTCTTTAACGACATGAAGCGTGGGGGTGTCCGGCCTTCAATTTACATTTATCGATCACTTATTAATAATTTGAAGAAATTGGGTAAGCCAGAGTTGGCACTAAAGTTCTTGGAGGAAATGAATGAATGTTTGGAGGATCTTGTTGGTCCAAAGGATTTTAAAAAGAAAAGTAAATAGATAATTATTTCCCTTCATTTGGGGACAATTTTGGGTGTAGGTTCTTCAATCAATGTGCCGTATACCTCCTGGTATATGAATTATCAAGGGTGGGAGTAGACCTCTCTTAATTTGCACAAGATGCAGCGTGCGAGCTTCACAGTATTCTAGGTGCACCTTCTATCCTTCCCCAGTCTGATATTATATCTACTTATCTATACACCATAACTTTATTGCATATGCACACACACATACCACTGGTTCTTACAATGGTGAATGCTCCATCTGGGAGTTTCTTGATCTTGAGCAGTTCATTATGATCTATTCAAAGTAGAGATGGCAATTACAAGCCATTTACTTATAAATCGATCAGTCCAGGTTGCATTTTCCTTATAACCGGTCTAACGGTGAAGAAAAGTAATAGAAATTTTAGAAGGGAACTGTTCGTATGTTGAACAAGTCGAAAGTCGCCCATAGTGTACTTGTAAGGCATAAAACCTTCTAAATAATTTTACTAGCAAAAATAAAAACATTGAAATAATATAACTTCTTCATTCAAATTAACAAACTAATTATTATTCTTAGAATATGAGAAAAGATGCCTTTAGCGTGTAGATTAGTTGGTACCGGAGATGGGGGCATTTGGAAAGAACCCAACTTCAATCCCCACCAAGAGCAAGGAGGAACCTAATTTATTCAAAATTGTTTGATGTTGTTGGATAAGTTGGTTGGGCCACCATCTGAGCGGGCTGCTAGGTGAGCTTGATTTACCTTTCATGTGATGGGCCTAAGGTGGTCTGTGGGCCGGTTGGGGTTGCCGGAATTTCAACCTTTTGGAATATGATAAAAGATTTCGACATAAAGCATTTTGGGTCATGCGAGCCGATGTGTTCTGACCTATACAAAACTGATTCATATTAACACTCTGTTTTGCCCCCTCTAGTTCAAAGCCTTTATTGCCCCTGTATACTTGTTAACCATTGGAAGGAGATGAAGTTAAATCAGATATAGAAAAATAAAAATGGTAATGGATTTTGATTGTGTGCTCACACTGTTTGGGTGCCCTGAAAAATAGAACTTGAAAAAGAAAGGAGAAAAACAAGCAAATAGCACTATGCTAAATGCCTGAGAAATTGTTGAGGGGCATCTTTCGTAAGTAGAAATTAGAACATGGTGAACTGGTATCCATTGTTTTACAGAGGCGTAAAAATGAAAACACTGAGAAATGGTTTCCTGATAAATGCAATTCTATGTATTTTGATTTTTCTAAACTTGGCGTTGAAACCACATTTCTCTGGTTGTGCATCCCAAAAATATGGAAACAGGAAAAAATTGTTCCTCTTGCTTTGGTGGAAAAACCTTTTCTCTCATCTACATCATCCTACTAATAATGCCCCCAAGTTATCATATCTTTTGCTCTTTTTTACACTTCCATACTAGCTGAATTTTTTTTTAATTTTATGCAACTGGGATTTCACTGGTTATACAATTTGCCAAAAAACATATGATTTTTGCTCAATGTTAGTTGAAGATATGATATCGTCTGCTCTTTTCCATCCTTACATTACATAGATGATGATAGTATGCAATTCATAAGATAGATGAGGGTGATTTAGGTTGCTAAAGACTAACTAAACTTTCATCCACAAGGTTTCTCAATTTTACTCTGTCTGAGCACTTTAAATAATTTGTCATATTAGTCAAAGAGTTGCATGCCACCTCAGAAATAGTTTATTTTATTAAGGGCGTATCTTATTTACATTTGTCAGGTTTTGCCCATTCTATGTTCTCACCTGTTTCTTCTGTGGGAGACGATTAATAGGTTGAAGAGACACCGTTGAGCTGTGCAATGGTTCTGCTGCTACTCCAGCTTCTTATTGGTGGATATTGTCAGAATCATACTGCATAATGGACTAATTGATAACTTGAGCTTCTTGGTAACTTTCTCGACTGATGATTCACACAGAAAAACTGTGAACTTCATCCTGGAGCGTGTTAAAGTTGCTGTTGTATGTAGATCCTAACTCCGTCCTTTGTTTCACAATCTTCGGCTGTCAGATTTCATGATATACATCATCAAATATTGTTAGACAATGTAGAGTACAATTATGTGATAGTTCAAGGTTAAAAAGTTAAATTCTTTTGAGTGACACTATGGTGTAATTATGTACACGTTACTAGTTTCGCTATCAATAGTCGCCCTTTGTTTGATGGTTATAATTCATTCCATGACTTGAACAGGTTGCAGAATTCATAAGAATCAATCAGATTACAATTACTAGCAAAAGAAGTTACTATGAAGATGTAATTGTACACATTTTGTTCAACCTTTAATCAACATTTAAGAGATGGGGATGCAAAAAAGATGGTTAGGAATCAAGCAAGAGTTTATAATTTCCAAGGCTGTCCGAATCTTTGATATTGTCAATCCTAGTTTATAATAATTCTTTTTGTTGTAAAACAACCTTAACAAAATTATAAACGTGACATGCTCCAGATTTTGTTGAATGTGCCTATGTCATTACCAAACAGTTAATCCCTTTTCGCAAACAATCATCATCTTTAATTCTTATACACATCCGGGAACATGATTTGACTTGTAAAACAATTGAGTTCTAGCAAGACCAAAACAGGAACAAATATGAAAAAGGTCCACCTTAAAAATAAACTCATTGATTGTATAAGAAGTCAAATAATAATGACTTTGGTTTCATGATTTCAACAAGTTTCTCAAACTAATTGATTGCATAAGAGTAATGCCAACATTTTACAGCAAATTAATGATAATGAGTTTAATTAAATTATAACTTATGATGGGTGAAACTCGGAATAAATTTATGGATATGTTCAGAACACTGCAAAACACAAATCTTGATGCATCAAAACAGAAGCTCCATAAAAACATTAATAAAGATACTGGTACTAGAGAATCAAAGGGTCCAAACACACTAAAACAGATATAAATCAGGATCCTTGACAGTAAAATCTTCAAAACTGAAATCCAAAATTTTACAAAAGGTAAGCTTCTAATTTCCAATTTGTTGAGATTTGTTGAGGATGACACCCTCATATTTCACTTGAAACCATTTCATTGCATCCTCCTTGGTTACTCTGTGTTGGATCCCAACTCGAGACTTGCACCTTCTGCGACGGCCAACACGGTAACCAGGACGTTCTAGAACAACAAAAAAATCCATACCATAGATACCTGTAGAGGGATCGTATCTGCAATAGAACATAGAACAAACGGGTTATTAGTAATAACTAATAAGAAATGTGGCAGAAAGTTCAAATACCCTACAACTTCTGCTGAAACTAAAAGTCTCAACATTTAATCCTTTTTTCATATTTTAAATCCATCATCATGGTGAACCTCATAAATAAATAAAAAAACAGAACATCGCATACAATCATACATACACAAGTGAAGCCTTAAATTTACATTCAAATATTCAATCAGACTCGCTTCATCCATATTTAAATCCACGTGTCTAAAATTGAGCCATAACTAACAAAACGAAAAGTAAAAAATGTAACCAAGAACGAAATATGTCAAACCGGTAAAAAATCTCAAGTAGCATTATCAGATACATTTACAACCTTACAATAACTTGTCCATTTAAAAGATGATTATTACTATAATCAAATTGAATCCATTACACCCCAATTATACATCACCAAACTGTAACAACCTATAACCTATAGTATTGACTATGTCCAAGACATTAACTTTAATAACATAAGTGATCAACAAGAAGTGCAGACAGTTCACGTTTCACCGTAGATGCTCATCAATTACACAAAAGATATTAACAATAACAAAGTTTATAGCAGCAGTAACTTACTTGATACCAAGATCAATGTGCTCCTGGATACCAAAGCCAAAGCATCCAGTGTCACTAAAGTTACGCCTCAACAACTCGTATTCCTTCACCTTCAAACCACTTTCCAAAAGCTGCATAGCTTTGTCTCCTCTAACAGTTACATAACAAGCAATTTTCTCATTACGCCTGATACCGAATGACCTCACCGTGTACCTTGCTGTCATTCACCAACATAAATATTTATTAATATCATATGATACTAGCCTACATAAACACAAAAAACTAGTAAATTAAGATATAATACGTTGAATAAAAATTAGTACTTTCTTACCCTTAGAGAAAACAGGAGATTGGCCACTGAGTTGTTCTAAGACCTAAACATTATTTATCATCAAACATTAAAAACTCAACTTGAATGAATAATCATAAAAATGTAGTATAAATTAGGGTTTTGAAAAGAGAAAATCAAAAAAGATAAAACCTTGGCTGCACGAGTGAGACGATCACCACTTTCACCAACAGAGATGTTGAGAACGAGCTTCTGGACTTTGATTTCTCTCATGGGATTCGCTTGTTTCCTTTCTGATGCCTACATTTTTTTGTTTTTTTTACAAAATACAAATACGATTAACAATAATCAGATCAGATGAAATTATTCGTGAATCTATTCACGTGTGAGAGTAAAAGAAAGATTACCATTGTTGATTTTGGGATGAGCAGAAGGATTGCAGACGCGGTGGGAGTGAAATGTGCTGCTGCTGCTAGGGTTTAATTTCATTCAGATGTAGAGAAAAACATATACCTATCCGTACAGGCCCATTATGATACTCAGCCCATCTTTTGGCCCATTATGATACTCAGCCCATCTTTTGGCCCATTCTTGACGACCCCAAAACAAAATTAATACTCTATTAGTCTACTTAATTAACTTAATTGAATAATTAATTTATTATTATTATTTTAATTTATATTTATATACGTAAATCTGCTAGTCTCTTGTTTTAACTGATCGAAAACTTTCAATTTAATTTGCGTTTGTCCCAAATACTAAAGTGAGTTGATTAATGCCGATTCATTATCTTTTAACATTATTTAACCAAGGGGTGGGATCAATGGGGAAGTGTTGATCTAGGGGGAAGTGAATCTTGACCCTTGGATCACTTCATTTAAAGAAAATCGCGGATGGACATTTTGGTCATTTTACACTCACATATTACAATAAGATAAATTAAACCTGGCAAAATAAATACGCTCATTTTTCCAAAATTAGGGCAAATATACAGCAGCTAACAAAATACAGACAAATCAATTGATTGAAATCAACTAAACGAAATGGATTCGGTATAAAAAACATAAGATTTGATTGAAATTTTGAAGAATCGTCATCATCAGAATATTGAAGAAATGGGACGAACACATCGGAATTGAAGAACTTGGTGAGATTGATGTCTAGGATATGAAGAAAACAAAATCAGTATAAATACTGAATATTGGAGTATATGATGATGCTACAACACACTTATGTTATTCAACAACATTCAGGTAAATATTGTTTGCAATTTTGGGTTTTTTTATATTAAAACGTGATATATTAATATTGATCAATTGTGTTATCTTTGGTGTAAAATTGAAGTTTGGTATCAATATGAGAATCTAATTAACTACTAAATTTAGTATTAATTTTACAACAAAAATATTATTAGTTTGTTAAAAAATTTGTTTGCTGAGCACTAGGATTAAAATTGTACGTGATGAATACTAACAATTCATGGTGAATTGTAAATGCTTCACTGTTTTAAAACTGGATATCACATGTGTTATAGTCTATTTATTACATGTGTACAAAAATGGATAAGTTTGATACGTATTTTAGTACATTTGGTCACTTAGAGATCATGGACAAAATCACTTCATATGTGCCGGTTATAAGTAAAAAAGGGTGCTTATTTGGGTCATATTAGCTATGGGCTGGTTCTTCATATGTGCAGGTTATACATAAAAAGAGTGGTTATTTGGGTTATATTAGCTACGGCTGGTTCATCATGATAATAGGTACAAATTGGTGAAATTTGGAGATCATATATGTGAAGGATTGAAGATTATAAGTGTACAAAAATGGTGCAGTTTGACTAAATATGATCAAATTGGCTATTTGAGTACAAATAGTTTTTGGAGATTCTGGGCAATATTATACCATGTATTTTGTAGCTTTAACAAGTTGGATTGTGTATCGAAGAGTTATGAGAACAAGGATCAAACCACATGAAGTCAGAAACTAAAACTGATCAGATTGAATATTTTGCTTAGTTTGACTTCTTTTAGTGAGACTAAACAATTTTGCACATTAAAGAGTTGGTGCATAAAGATAGAGATTGTGGTTGCCTTAATGATGATCAAAAGAGCTTTATTGATGTTTTTGAGAGTTTGAAAATGAGCAACATAAGCAGTGATGGTTCTCAAAGTCGAATTAAATCAGCTTTCAGAGAAACTTTGACTTTTCAAAGAAAAAGGTCATTGTTGGATAAAGATTTGTACATTAACAGCCTTATACTAGATTTTATTGGCCTTGGATAGATTTGGGAAGCCTTGCTGTATATTTTAAAGGTTTGAAGGTGGACATTAAGAAACATGAGAATTCAAGAAGTCAGAGTTCATATTGCTCAATTTAGGAAGAATGTTTGACTGGCCAAAGTCAGACTTTATTCTTGCAAATTCCCTATTCGATCAAAGGATCAAATGATCGTGTTTTCGAATTCTTCCCATGTTCATTGTCATTTCTAATTCTTTCTAAAATCTTACCATAGATATAATTCATTTTTTTCCCATTTAAATCTCAGAAAGTTTGATATCATGTAAAGTGTATTATTCATTTGGTTTGTTAATATAATTGATGACCGGCATGGTTATATTCTTTGAAGACATGTGGTTGATTTAAACACACATATACCAGGTATGTTACAATTACTTCCGTTCTCTATTTTATGTCGTTGATTTAAACATAAGCGTATTTTGAAATGATGGTAATTGGGTTGGGCAATAAGGATTTTAGTGATGGGATATGTGAGAAGAAAGTATAATATCAAGCGCATTGAGGCCGAAAATTTCAATATTTTGAAATGCAGAATTCAAAAGTGATATTCAGGTTCTGTTAAAAAGGTGGTCACTGATATTGATCATGATGATTTAATGTTTATTGATGTTTTCAAAGTGCCAAACATAATGCTTGAACTGCTTGAAAGTTTATTAAAGTTGGTGTGGGTCAAAGTGATATATTGGATATGTTTTTTTTAGCATTGTTATGTTCCAATGTTGGAGTTTGACCATTATGTTTCTTGTTGACTTTTGAAAGTCAAAGGGTGAAAATGAACTAGTTTAGTTTGAGTAATTTGAAAATGCAGGTTCTTAATCTTGTTGCCCGAGGATGTAATGATAGGCCTAGTATGAACGGTTAAAGTTTTAAATAATTGATTAGAGAGAAAAGCGTTACTATTTATCAAGAAGAATATTACACTTATCAATTAAAATGTAAACAAAAATTATTTTTACATGTAAATAGTAATCAAAATCGAGGCTGTAAAGTATATATTTAGAAATCAATTTCATTTATAAGACATAAAACTGGTTGATAAATATTCATTTAATAAATTTTTAATATATTCATCGTAATGAATGTTACCTAACATTCATTATGATGAATGTTATAACATAACATTGTTTGATGAATAATTTTAATTTTAACATTCATCATAATGAATGTTAACTAACATTCACCGTGATGAATATTAACGATTTTGGATAGAATATTTATAAATTAAATTAATGTTATAACCTTCAGAAAAAATTTATCAAGGAAACTTAACATTCATTGCATCGATTATTATTAATATTTATTAAGTTTAACTTCTTTTTATGTGAGATTTTAATGGATGAATCATGAATGTAATATGCTTCATGATGAATAGTAACGTTTCCTCCCTAAAAAAAAAATGCTTTCTTCCAAATCATTACAATCACTTAATATTCATAAAAATGATCGTTAACTAATAACAGCTGAATTCAAACTAATAATCATTATAGTTAATTGTTATAAATGGACAATCTTTTTGGTATAAACAAAAATAGTAAGGTGAACATTTAATTAGGACGGAGAGAGTAACATTTGTAAATGAATGTTATCACTTAATATTCATCTGAATGAATCTTATCAGTTAATATTCATCTGAATGAATATAAAAAATGAATGTTTTTAAGTATTGTGTACTTTATTATAGTATAGTTTCTCTATTTATTATTCGTTATCAATGAATGTCGTCACTTAATATAATGTAATGAATGTTATCACTTGAGATTTCTCAAAATGAACCTTATAACAACTGAAATTAGGTTCTAACATTTATCAATGCAATTTATGACTCAATATTCATCTGGATGAATGTTATCACTTAATGCTCATTATCAATGATTATTATTATTTAATATTTAATATGCGCTACCAATGAATGTTCTCACTTAATAAATATGTAAATGAATGTCATCACTTAATATTTATTAAAATAAACTTTATAACAACTGAAATTAAATTTTAACATTTATTATTGTATTATATCACTTAATATTCATCTAGATGAATGTTACCACTTAATATTTATCTGTGAGTGTTATTACATAATATTCGGTATTAATGAATGTTATCACTTAATATACATGTAAATGAATGTTATCACTTAATATTCACAAAAATGAATGTTATAAAAATTAATAACAAATTCTAGCATCTATCGATGCATGTTATCACTTAATATTCATCTATATGAATGTTATCACTTAATGTTCATTATCAACGAATGATGTTACTTAATATTCAATATCAGTGAATGTTATCACTTAATATACATATAAATGAATGTTATCACTTAATATTCGTCAAAATGAACATTATAACAACTAAAAACTCTAACATCTATCGATGCAAGTTATAACTTAATATTCATCTAGATGAACATTATCACTTAGTATTCGTTATCAATTAATGTTGTCACTTAATGTTCGTTATCAATTAATGTTATCTCTTAATATACATGTAAACGAATGTGATCTATTAATCAAAATGAACGTTCTAAAAAATAAAATAAAATTATACTCCCTACGTCCCAATTTTATTGTTCCTTTTGACTTTTGGAGTATTTCTTTGACAACTTTGGCCTTGAATATTTTTATTTATGTTATTTAATACTTGATGCAAATTATAACAATGAAAATTAATCCAAAACGCAATCCATTGATATATTTTGTATCAAATATTATATAACACAACAAAAATATTGAATGTCAAAGTAGTCAAATAAAGACTCCAAAAGTTAAAAGGGAACAATAAAACTGGGACGGAGAGAGTATCATTTTTACATGAACGGAATTTCTTTATATTCTACATAATTAATTTTAAACTGAACGTTTGAAATTAATTTATAACAGTTTAATGAATGTTATCATTAATATTCATTATAATGAATGTTTAGCTATAGGAATATGGCTCAAATGGCGAATTTTGCTAAGTTAGAGACTTTTCATTGATTGCAACTGTTGAGTAAGTCATATTGTTAAGTGGGACAAAATATGTCCAAAGTGCTTGTGTCTGACCAACCGACTCATCATCTATTCTAAGTTCTCTCCAGTTAAAGGCTTAAAAAACTCATCTCTTCTTTTTCCGGGGCATTCGGTTTGTCAATATTCTCTCTTTAATTTTTTTATTTAAAAAACTCCTTCGGAATTGATCATATATTATTGGAGTTTGTAAAGAACGGCGTAACATTCATCAACTAAAGTTAATAACATTCATCAACTGAAGTTAAAGTATACATTTATCATTGAATATTATTATCACTTAGTATTCATCATAATGAATAATATCACTTAATATTCATTTAAATGAATGTTAACCTATAAAGTTTATCAATGGATATTAAGTTGTTAATATTCATTTGATAAATGCTCATATTTAAAAAAATGTATCAAACCCAAAGTTAATCAATATTAAATAATTAATATTAGATATTTAGATTTAGATGTATGCAATAGTTCCACTATCGAGTTATATTCACGTCCATACAGACACCAAAAACAGCACCTTAATTCCTTTCAGTTTGCCTTCAATCTATGATCATGGGACCTAATTACAACAACCTGATGATCAAAGGGCAGAATATAACTACCACTTCTTTTAACCTATAAATGAGATTTTCACAGCCATCTCGAAAGATGTATTTCCTCACATATATCAGGTATTCTGACCAAATTATGGATCTATATAATTAACATTGATTTATTTCGCCCGAGTCACAACTTTTATTAATCAATGTACTGCACAAGATTACAGATGGTACTCGTGTGTTAAGGGACACTATGACTGGACTAAAATAAGCCTCGAGCATTCGGTAATACAAAATTATTAGCAGTCATGCAATTTTCAACTCTTCATCTCAAAATATATAAATGTAATATGCACACACACAGACTACTTTACCTAAGTAACTGTAACAATTAGCCACCTGATGCCAGGTCAAAGCTAAATGAATGACGATTATTGAATAGTAATTAATATGCATGCAAATGGCTCCACAAGGGCTTTTTCTTCATGAATCGAATGTCTCATATGCGTCTAATGAGGAATTCAGATCTACTTCCAACTTCATTTAGTTCTTATAGCACTTCCAACTCTTTCAATATTGATGCAAAAGTGTGAGGTAATTTTGCAAACATGCTGCCATTCTAAAAAGAAAGATTAAAATCTTCAAAACTGCATAGCAAGTAAGAAGTTTCCAATTAGTCAATAGTCCTAAGTCATAATATGTACGGGTGCCAAAATGGGCACACTGAACGAATCAAAACAGTTTCACCAAAAGCTTATTTTAAAATACATTTCTTTAATAAGAAAAAAATACCTTAAATAAGTTATTACTCATTAGATGAATAGCAAACTAATACACTAGGAAAGAAAAACAAAACACCTAGAACATACCACAACAACGCTTAACATATGCAAGTTGAACACTAAGAAAGCTTATATATGCAAGTTGAATAATAGGAACAAAAGCTACCAAAAGTTCTTAAAAAATATGAAGAAATCAATTGAAAAAGAACTAATTAAATTGATAACACTCATCATAGGTAATATTATTAGTAGAAACAGAACATGAGCATTTAAATTGCTTTCTAAACCAATATCGGAACTAGAAGACATCATAGAAGCTACAAACTAATCAGTAGAAATAACCAAACAACAATGAAATTTACACAAATACTAAAAACTGATAACATTCACAGTAGGTAATGTTATCATAATTGTATAAAAGCATTATCAACAAATAACTTGAAACGTTAAGATTTAATTTGAAAATAACTAACCAGTAGAAGAAGCAACATATAAGTTCAATTGAAAAGGAATACTTGAACTATAATACATTACAAAAGCTACAAAAAGTTCTTAAAAAATATGAAGAAATCAATTAAAAAAGAACTAATCAAATTGATAACACTCGTCATAGGTAATATTATTAGTAGAAACGGAACATGAGCATTTGAATTGCTTTCTAAACGAGTATTGGACCTAGAAGAGTATTGGACCTAGAAGACATCATAGAAGCTACAAACAAATCAGTAGAAATAACCAAACATCAATGAAATATACACATATACTAAAAACTGATAACATTCACAGCAGGTAATGTTATCATAATAATTGTATAAAAGCATTTTGAACAAATAACTTGGAACGATAAGTTTTAATTTGAAAATAACGAACCAGTAGAAGAAGCAACATATAAGTTCAATTGAAAATGAATAGTTGAACTAGAATACATTACAAAAGCAACAAAAAGTTCTTAAAAAATATGAAGAAATCAATTGAAAAAGAACCAATTAAATTGATAACACTCGTCATAGGTAATATTATTGAGATAATCATCATCAACATGAACTAATAAGTTGCAATATTAAGAATTTCATTTGAGAATAGCTTACATGTAGAATGAGGAACATAAGAACTAGATTCCGAAGAAAAAATGGAACTAGAATTCATCACAACAGCTGCAAAAAATAAATAAATAAATAAATAAAATTATAACCTGAAAAGAAGAAGAATGAACATATAAACTTAATCAAATCTATAAGATATTAGATTCGAATCAATTAAAACAATAGAAAAACGTATAAAACAAAAATCGAAATAATATAAATAGATATGAACAAGTGAATCGATAGAAACAACGAAAAACTGAAATCATAATTGAAGTTATAAAAACAAAATAAGCAAAATTACATACCTAAATCTGTTAACTAAACTAAGATTCGTTGAATGAATGATTTAATCGAGAAAAAGAGGAACGATGATTGACATTAGTTGAGTGAATTGATAGATCTCGTGAAAACAGGATAGAGTATTAGAAAAGTTGTGTACGTCATCTTTTATCAATTAACTAATAAATAATATTAAATAGTAAATAAAAATAGAAGGTAAAATGACATTCATACCCTTGTCCCTGTAAAAATAACTCAGCGGAATAAGAAAAAAATAGGCGCCGAATTTTGCAATTGAAGTGATCTGACGGATACAAAGCGACTTCCCTCCTTCCCTCAAGATCTTTGCTTCCCCTGAATCTTCTCACATTTAACTAATACAGAACGTGACAATATATTATTATTATATATACCGTATAAAACAAATGTTTTTAAATTACTAATTTATGATAGTGTTATGTCTTTAGTTTGTGTTATATATTTCGTTTTTTCTTTTGTTGAATTAGCAATGATAATTAATTGGCAGTGTTATAGCATCTACCCATCCATAAATAATGTTTATTTATGTATGGATAAAGTAGTTAAGTGATAGATATAATGAAATAGTTGAAATTGTGTAACTTTTTATAAAAAGGGTAAACTGCAATTTTTGTCCCTATGGTCTTATCTTTTTGTTGATTTTGTCCTTTTATTTTTTTTACGCATTTTTTGTCCCTGTTGTTTCGATTTTTGCTAAATTTATCCTTTTGTCATTAAAGTTAACAGATACACTGTTAAGTCACATAAAATGACCAAAATACCCTAACCTCCTTCCTCAAAATACATAACTAATTATTCCAAAAACAAAATCTTTAACACTCGTAAAACAAAAGGTCACAGGCTCACAGCCCTCCCGTTCATGTTTTCTTCTTCCCTCATATCTTCATCGGGAACCCACAACCACCACCAAATCCGGCCCTTCTATTTTGCTCACAGCCGTCCCTATTTCCGAGAGATCTGTTAGTCACCGCACTACTTCGCCAGATTGTCTCGCGTCACCAATTCCGGCTAGCTTGCTCTAGTTGGATCTAGTCTAGACGATTTTCTTTGCAACTACTCGTCTGTTTCGTCACCGGCAATTCGCATACGGACTTGATCTTCGCCGGAAAACGAATAGATGATTTTGTTGTCATCGTTTTTTTCCGTTTGCGGCTGGAGATCTCGCAATCCATCTCGCCGGCGTACTACTGATGCAAGTTCCATCTTGTTAACCACTACCGCCACCCTCGATTTATTATAGTCATTGTCTTCTTGGCTTCTTGCTAACCCCAGTCTCCGTTTCTATTGCGTGGCCGGAAAATGACGCAAACAAACCCTAGATTTGTTTGTGTAATCGCAAAACAAGGGGTTGAACGAAGTTTTTATTTTTGTGTATGGAGGTGTTGAGTTATTAGGTATAAAGGAATAGTGGTGATGGGTAATCAAAAAGTGATGTAGTTGGTGGGTTTTAATCAGATCTGATTTTTTGAAAGAAAAAATTGATTTTAATTTGAAGAATTTGGTGGGTTTTATTTTATTGTTCATCTTGTGGATGTTGATGTTTGTGATGATTTTACTGTGATGTTGATAATGTTAATATGAATGTTTGTATTGATAAATTGTCGTACATTAAGTGCTAAATTGATGGAATTTTGTTAATAAAGTTGTAATGATTTGGAAAGAGATACAAAAATAGAAGTTTTTCTTCTACGAGTTGCAGGGGTTAGGGTTTGGTAACAGATTGTAAGAAAAGGGAAAAAAAATGGAGAAGATAAAGGTATATTGGTCATTTTCTGAGATTTAACGAAGTAATATAACTGAAGATGGACGGAAGGATATATTTAGCAAAAATCGAAACCACAGGGACAAAAAATACGTAAAAAAGAATAAAAGGACAAAATCAGCAAAATGACAAGACCACAGGGACAAAAATTGCAATTTACCCTTATAAAAATGTTAAGTCTTAAAAGTTAGTCTTAACAAATCTATATAAAAAAAACAAGTGTGAAATGTTTTATACAAAAAGTAGAGTAAGGATCAAATGAGACCATGATTTTTGAGTGAGACTAAGGGAACCAATGATATCATGCCACATGTACAAAGAGAATGTTCCATACTTCAAAACCCATTTACCACAAACATCAATTATCTCACAAAAGACAAATCGAAAAATCATGAAACTTGCACCATAATTTTTAGCGTTTTATCCTCTTCAATTTGCCGTCCCTCAAGGCATACTTTCGATAAAAAAAATTCAGTTTTTTGGTGGGTTTTATAAATTAGTAACACATGTGTTAGTGATTGATTGTACATTTTATTTACGGTTATGGTTAGGGTTTAGGGTTAGAGTTTAGGGTTAGGATTTAGTAGGGTTCATGGTTTAGGGTTTAGGATTAGGGTTTATTAGGGTTTAGGTTTTAGTATGATTTAGGGTTTAGAGTTTTATAAAGCATTTAGGGTTTAGGGTTTGGGGTTAGGGTTTAGGGTTTGGGGTTTTGGGGAGAAACCCCAAAACCCAAACCTTAAACCCTAACCCCTAAACCCCAAACCCTAAACGCAACACTCTAACACATGTGTTAGTAACATATGAAACCCACCAAAAAAATGAAAAAAAAAAATCGTTGGAAGTATGCCTTGAGGGACGGCAAATCGAAGATGATAAAACGCTGAAAATTATGGTGCAAGTTTCATGATTTTTCGATTTGTCGTTTGTGAGATAATTGATGTTTGGGGTAAATGAGTTTTGTAGTATGGAACATTCTCTTTGTACATGTGGCATGATATCATTGGTTCCCTTAGTCTCACACAAATTTTTAGTCTTATTTGAACCTTACCCACAAAAAGTATATACTAAAAATATGACACATTGAATGACCTCATCAATTACAATTACAAAAAGTACTAAAAATATAAGGTTTGAGATCAGAGGGGAACACAAGTTAATGAGGGCAAGGAGGGCAAGGTGATCTAGACCATCCATTCTCTTTATTTATGGTCCAGATCAAGACAAGTCACACGAGGGCCATTTTGCAAATATTTTGGGCGGAGGGACCATTATTGTAATTTCTGAAATATGAGACGAGGGGGTCAAATTTAGGACACAATTTTGGGCAGCCACATTTTCATCTCTTTCTCTCACAAAAACACACACAACTCTCTAATTCTCTCTCTCTTTCTACAAAACACACAAACACTAACTAACCACCACCACCACCGTTCACCAACGCTGCTGCTGCCACCACCACCGTTCATCGACGCCGCCGCCACCACCTTTCAGCATCGTCGCTGCCGCCGCCACCATTCGTCGTCGTCACCGCTCATCCACCATAACCGTTTTCGTCTTTTTGATCGGAGAAACGATGGCGTTTTTTATGGCCGGAGAGTTTGAGGTGCGAACCACCACCGTTGGTGAACCGGCCTCCACCGGACGTAACCAACCGTGATGTTTCGCCATCTTCTTCCGCCGCTCCACGCCACCACCGCCTCTCCACCGCCACCACCGCTTTCGTCATCATCTTGACAAAACCATTACTTTATGAAAACACTTAGATCAAAGAGGATCTAGATCTGAAAGTTCGTAGATCTAGATGTAAAAAGTAGATCTACTTTTCTACTTTTTAGATCTAGATCTACTTTTTAGATCTAAAAAAAATTCGACTGCATCCTGCATTTTTTTACTGCATCTTGCATTACTAAGATAAGATATATTTTTAGATCTGAAAAATCGACCGCATCTTGCATTTTATAACTGCATCTTGCGTTACTAAGACAAGATCTACCTTTTAGATGTGAAAAAAATCGACCGCATCTTGCATTTTTCTACTGAATCTTACGTTCAAATAATGTATATTTGTATTAGTACTTATTTACTGCATCTTATATTTGTTTAGAATTTTTATGTGTTTGTAAATTTTGATTTTATTTTTAAAATTTTAAAGTTAGTATTACTTTGTTTACTGCATGTTGTATATTAGTTACTGCATCTTACAATTTTTTGCAATTTTAAGTTTATTTTTATATTGATAAATTGTTAATATTTTTTCTTACTACATCTTGTATTTGTTACTGCATCTTATGTTGTTTTTAGCTTTTAATGTGTTGAAATCAAAGAACTACTTATATTTATTTACTGCATCTTATGTAAACCTTGATTTTATACTTAAATCTAAAAAATTAATATTATATATTTACTGCATCTTTGTAGATTGTTGCTGCATCTTATGTTGTTTTGGTATTTTATGTGTTCAAATAAAAAAACTACTTATACTTATTTTACTGCATCTTATCTATATATTGGTTTTATTCTTGAATTTAAAAAATTAATATTACAGTTTTACTACATCTTGTATATTTTTTGTCGCATCTTATATTTTTTAACATTTTTGACAGAATCTTTAATATTAGAATTTTTTTGATTGAAATTTTTTTTTTTTTGATAATTTTTGAATGATCGGGTAGTTTTTCGATCAGGTTTAAAACTTTGTTATATTTTTTCAAAATAGTCGCTGCCCTTTTTGTTCTCCTCTGAACCATTCCCAAAATATAAACGATTTTAACGACTTTAATTTTCCTTTTTTTTCATCTAACTTTGGTCCTTGTTAAAATGACTTGCAAGTCATCGAATTCCACTTGTTAACAAAAACACCAAAACTTTTGAGTTTTGACGAGCAAAATCACGATCTTCCCTGAATTCCGTAATCCGTACCTCTCAGCATCCCCGCCCAATTCACACTCCAAAATCCAACCACTTGATTAGGGCTTCGCTTAGGGCTAATCATAATCACTCGATCAAACCTTTTATAATCTGCTGATGAACAAGTTTCAATCACAAGATTTTCTTAATTTGTTTGTATCCCTAAAGTCATCTACACCTACATGGCCATATTTAGTTGCCGGTGTTTTTGTTTTCATCAGTTTGACCTTATCAATTTACTTGTTGTTCGAGCATCTCTCTGCTTACAAGAATCCAGAGGTATATGAATACGTGTAATTAGGGTTATAAACATGTTTCGATCAGATATTTCTTATTGTGTAATTGTACAGAAACTGAGATGTTTGATTGTTGTTGTTGTTATTTGGTTAACAGGAACAGAAGTTTTTGTTTGGAATTATTCTCATGGCACCTTGTTATGCTGTTGAATCAGTAAGCATTGACTCAATTTTTATTATAATGGAAGTTGTGCTTATACTGTATTGCAGTCTTTCGATATTTATTTATAAGTTTTACATACCAGTTTCTGTCTAACTCTTTAAGTTATGTGTAAAAACTAGGATGTTGATCAGGTAGTAATGTTTTGTTGAAGTAATGCGTAAGCTAGATAGCCCTAGCTAGAACAATTCTTATATGATCGGTTGCAAAATTTTTCGAAATTGTTAGCCACCCAACACATAAACTAGCTAAAACCTTGATGAATTTAGGAAAGTATCATTCTCTAACCATATGTTTGAGTTTTCTTGCAACCTTTCCATCCGTTTTTTATTCAGAGCAAGCATAAGTTGAAGATATACTGTAGAGTCATGCTATTCCAATTAGATTTGCTCCAATCATCTTCAACCATAGGTGGGTTTAACCTTTAAAGTATAGGATATATTTTACTTATTTGTCAGTAAATTGAAAAATAGAAAAGATTAGTTTGTTAAAGTTTACTCTCATTGTTGGATTTCATCACAAAGATAGTTAGGTTATATGGATTACGGCCTGATTATAGCTTAATTACAGCCTAAATGCAGTTCTGCATTCAATATGGAAAAAATAATCAAAACTGGTTCCCCATTTTAATATAAATATATGTTATTTTATGTTAAAACTGGAGTCATGTGAGGTACATACTGTAAGTAACCACTACCTATATTTGCAGTTTGCGTCGCTGTTGAATCCATCAATTAGTGTTGATATTGGAATTTTGCGAGATTGTTATGAAGCTTTTGCAATGTATTGCTTTGGGAGATATCTTGTCGCATGCTTGGGTATGTTCTCTCTAACTTCCGTAAAGAAACTAGTAACCTTGAGTCTTGACAATGACTTTTCTTAATATGTTATATCTTCTATTGTTCTGAGGAGCTGGGTCTCACATTTGGTTAGCAATTCATCTGTTGATTTATAAGAAAGTTCGTAGCACCATAAGAATTTCAATTTGACATTGACATTGACATTGGTCATTATTTAAGTGACAGTAATCTCTATCAATCATTTGCTTAGACACGTGTTTGGGGTTTATGTTGTGCACGAGTTGCTGCTTTTCAACATGTGAAGTGTGAAACACAGATACTTAATGCTGGTGAATTGGTCAACTGGGAGTAAAACATGCTTTCAGTTGTTCCTTTATTCTCAGCTGAACCTTCATGTCTCCCAAGCTGTCCTTTTCTACCTTGTAAAATGTATTTTGTATAGTAAAAAGATACAGAATTAATATTTATCATTTTACTTGTGTGTGTGTGTGTGTGTGTGTGTGTGTGTGTGTGTGTGTCTCTCTCTCTCTCTCTCTCTCTATATATATATATACATGCATACACATACACTGATACACACACAGCCCGCGCTATACGGCGGTGACTATTGACTTATCTGTATTTGTTGCATGTAATAGTAAGTTCGTGAATAGCAGGTCATCATTGAATAATAATTTAATATTTTTTTTATATATTCATATATCATATTTCACTGTGCTAAAATAACATGATAAATGCATTACAAATAAGATTATATATATTACAATTGATTATGCTTAAGTTAATAATCGAATATCAACCAGTTTGGAAAGTATAAAGCAAATGACTATATATACTTAATAAAAATATCAATATCCTTTTAGGTACAAAGGAAAAATAAGTAATTTTAAATTATGTTCAAGAATATAAGACTCGACATGTCCACATGCTTTATTAATAGTATTATATATATATATATATATATATATATAGTGGTGGAAGGTTCAAGTGAGAACCACCAAGAAATTGAGAACTTGTGAGAACCACTCAAATATGTGATTGTTCACATATGATAATGTTAAAATATATATAAAAGTGTTAATAATAATCAATAAGTCCTTGAAATTCGAAAAATTAAGTGTAAAAACTTATTTTAACTGATTTGTTCACATGTGAACATATGTGTTTTTACATGTTTTTATACGTAATTTCACGTTTTTTGACGTCTTTTTGTTTCTCATTTGAACAAATATTAATGTTCACATGTGTATAAAGTGAATTACACGTGAACAATCACATATTTCTTGTGGTTCTCAAAGTTCTCAACTTTATAGTGGTTCTCATTTGAACCTTTCCCTAAAGATGGACAATCAAACCTATTTCTCGATTCAATAGAAGCCCAAAGAGGTGAATAGGGTCCAAATAACGAGAGATATGTAAAAAGCAGGTCCGATTACGCCTATTCCTAATCCTAATCCTAAATGGAATGTAACGACGTAGGGATCCATATGTAAACATAGTATCTATTTAGATACGCTCAAATGACCCCTTCTCACAATGAGATTGTGTATAAGCCTATTCCGGTCTGGTCCGGTATGAAATGAACTTATAATCATAGAATCGACTCGATCATCAGATTATGAATTATAAGTTCATAACCCAGGCCCATTACCATTTTGGGCGGAACAGATCTACTAATTCTTTGATTCCAGTTAGCCAGTATATATACTATGTTTCTCATTGCCGGTGATATGTTTTTTTTTTCCTTTCTAAGGGGGTGAAGACAGGACAATCGAGTTTCTAGAGAGGGAAGGGCGTGCAGGACCAAAAACCCCCCTACTAGAGCAAAGTCATGAAAGTGGAATCGTAAAGCATCTATTTCCATTTAATCTCTTTCTAAAACCGTGGCGATTGGGTCAGAGGGTTTATTTAATCATCAAAATGGGAATTGTACAGTATGTAAGTTTCCTCTTGAAGATGTTCACTAGAGATATAAACCATTTTTTTTGTTGTTCTTAAGTAGAGATGTTGACCAACTTTTTGATTCTGTTGTTGATGAAAAATACATTGATCTTTTACAGATGATTATAAAGGCTGTTACAGCTGCTCTAGCAGTGATTCTTGAAGCCTTTGATGTATATTGTGAAGGAGACTTTAAATTGGGGTGTGGGTAAGATATCATATTTTACTTATTTATTTATTATTGTTGTTTTTTGTTGTCGTCGTTTTCAACTCTTGCCAAATGGATTTTAAAAAGTAAGGAGTTCACTAACTTTTTTTTTTTTTATTCTTTTGAACTTGTTTGAATGTGTAGGTACCCTTACATGGCTGTTGTTTTAAATTTCAGTCAGTCATGGGCTCTCTATTGCTTAGTTATGTTTTATGAGATTACGGCAGATGAGCTAGCTCATATTCACCCACTGGCCAAGTTCCTAACTTTTAAGTCAATTGTATTTCTGACCTGGTGGCAAGGTGTGGCTATCGCACTTCTCTATTCTCTTGGGTTAGTCAGAAGTCCAATAGCTCAGACGTTGCAGTTCAAATCAAGTATCCAGGATTTCATTATTTGCATTGAGGTGATTTTCGTCAATCGGATCTGTTTTCTGCTCTATTTGATTTGGAATTGACTTCCATAGGAGTACTGTTGGTCATTGGATATGATCCAATACACATCTAGTTCACATAGGTTCTCTGCATTGCTTGCATTTTATATGCTAACTGCTAAGAAAAACTAAAAGAGAGAGATACAATAAATGAATCTTATTAAGAGCAGATGATGCTTTCAACCTTATTGTACGTGCACTTAGACTCTCGCTCTCTCTCTCTCTCTCTCTCTCTCTCTCTCTCTCTCTCTCTTTCTCTCTCTCTCTCTTTAATTCATTAAGTTGAAAGTGCCAGTTAAAGAGAGTAAAGTGTAAGCGAAAAATGAGAGTTAACTATAGTAAATCTAGAGACTAGGAGGGTTGTCAGTATGAAAAAGAATAAAATGCTTGTGAATTTGATAAGAAAAATACTCTTAATAGATGTTTAAATGCAATATTGTGATATGAGATGAGGAAATAGTAAATTATGTTGGTGTCTACTTCCCAAATTATTGAAATAAATAATCATTTTTATTTTTAGATAACTATTCGCTGTTATTATACGATTAAATTATTGGTTTTAGATAAACCTAATTTGGTTTTGATTTTTATAGTTACAAGTTTTAATTATCAATCAATAGAACATAATCTCTTGTTTAATAGTTTTTATAAAGGATGTTACATTGTTACATATTATATAGGTCTACGTTAATGAATATAGATAGTAATTTTATATCATATAGCTTCAAGTTTAACAGGTTTCCATATTTATCCAGAACAGATGGGCATTGCTTCTATTGTTCACCTATATGTGTTTCCCTCAAAGCCATACGAGCTAATGGGAGACCTTTTTCGGGGAAATGTTTCAGTTCTTGGAGACTATGCATCTACCGACTGTCCTGTAGACCCTGACGAGGTTAGGGAAAGTGAGCGCCCTACAAAGTTACGTCTTCCCCAACCTGACGATGATGTTAGGGTTAAAACCGCCATTAGAGAAAGTGTTCGTGATGTTTTTGTTGGTGGTGGTGAATACGTAAGTATTCTTTATCTTTTAATGATATTATATAAATTGTTCATGGCCTGTGAAAGTTGTTACTAAGTATAATCTTTTACATAATTAAACTAAACTGAGATTTGGTTTTCCTAAAGTTCTAGAACTAAGAACCAAACATCACACATCCTGTTCCACTTCAGCCACTGGTTTCAATGGTTTGAATCATCATTTATGAACACCCCTAAAATGGGATACCATGTGAATGGAGGAGGATTACCTTGGTTGTAAATAAATAATCGACAAGAAATGAAATGCATAAATTGCACAAACTATTGAGGGTTAAAGATTAGAGTTTATGGCGAAGTAACTGTGTGAGCCTGGGAGATTTAGACTGAGACAGTTGACAGTTTGAAATGTGTTTTGTTTATTCCTGGGAGATCAGGAATGAATTATACTTCTTTTCTTAGGCGAATAATGGAAAGGCATTGTAGAATAAATATTATTTCATGCACTATTAGTGGGTTATTCAAAAGAAAAACACCATTGTACTGTATACAACAAAGGATTTCACATGATAAGATAACATGTTTGATGTCTTTGTAAAAATAGCACCAAATTGTCATTCTAGTCCTTGTCCTTTATCGCCACAACAAATCTAGGAAGATCTATGGTTCTCATTGACAATATTCTATTGGTTATAAAAATCTGGGCTTGCTGTTGCCGTAATGGTTAGAAGTGTAGGCTTGTATGAATACGACTTCATTAGAAGCAGATAAGGGAAGTTGTGATAAATGTTAAGGTACATAGACTATACTACAGGAGCTGGTTTTGTTAGGGCATGAAAAGATGCTATACTTTACCTAAAGCCATTGGGGAATCCATCTTAATATAGTTTTCAATCAGGATTGGTTACTGGAGGTGGCATATATAATAGGCAGGTCAGATGGGTTAGGTAATGGGTCAAAACGGGTTTGGCTCCAAGCAAGTGACTTTGGTGCGTGTCAAAATTGGATCGTTTCGGGTTGACCCATAATTACTTCTGTCTACTTATGAAGAAGTTAATAAATTATTAATGCGTTAAATATGATAACAAAACTATATTGTTACAAATAATAATCTAAAATAAAACAATTTAGTGTTGTATGCATTACGAGTTTACTTTAGGCGACTTTTTAGCCTGTTTGTATGACTCACCCGGCCCATTTGATCTGCTTCATTTTTAGCTAGAAAGCTTTATTTGATCTTTAAAACCCGTTTCCAATTCAAAGGGCTTGTTATGTCAATGATAGAAAAACTACTATGGTCAGGTAGTTTTTCCCTTCACTGATAATGTCCAAAACTGTAACCGTAAGCCAATATACACAAAAGTATGTAACAAGTATTTTAACATATAAATTTTTCTAAGTATTTTCATTTTTTAATTCAGTGCTTACATATGCTGTTCTATTTTTTTACTACTCTCTACAGATTGTTAACGATTTGAGGTTCACCATGAACCAAGCAGTAGAACCTGTAGAGAAAGGGTTCACAAGATTTAATCAAAAGCTGCACAAGATCTCGGAAAACATAAATAGGAGAACCAAAGATGATAGTTGCATCAACACTACACCAACAAAGAGAGAAATACGTGGAATCGATGATCCCCTTCTAAATGGAAGCTTTAGTGACAGTGCAACCACCAAGAAAAAGAGACACCGTAAGAAATCAGGATCTACAAGTGCAGAAAGTGGCGGTGAAAGCAGCAGTGAGCAAATGTATGGTGGTTATCATGTTCGTGGACGTAGGTGGGTTACAAAGGATTAGTTGATTAAAGAAATCGGGTTTATATCTAACTCAGAACAGTGGAGAGCTGTATACAGAAGCACCTCGTGTTCTCATATATCTGAAGGTGCAAGAGAGCTTGTGGGACTTGATGTTGGTAAGAATGAAGTAGTTCTTCGTGTATTTGATGGTAAGTAGCCCTTGATGATAATGTTTATAGGAAGGCTTGTCAGTTCATAATTAGCTGTTGTGTGGTGTTATGGGCAAGCATGGCTGCTTAGTAACCTTGCTTATTGTATAAAGACATTTGGTTGGTTGTCCGGCCTATATGTCGATATCTAAGTACATTGCGCTTTATAGAGACGCTTCTCTTAAATACAAATTAATTTGTAGAGTTACCCTTTTCCTGCTGCATTTTACATGAAAATAAAGTGGAGGTCCAAAATCAGTTGGATTTGTAACAACTAAAAGTGAAGATGAGATGTGTAAATTGTGGAGTTGGGGTTTTAACTACAACTATCAAACTTAAGACAACGGGTATGCTCCAAACCAAACCCAACTGCATATTGATTCCCATTCACATCTCCATTCATAGTGATTCCTACAGGCAAACCAAAACCTTTTACAATAAAAGGATTCAATTGGCTTTTACGCATTTGGATTTAGATTTAACAAGTTTTTTATAAACCCAACAAAAGAAAAATACATGCTTAATTAAAGGGACACCTTGGTTATAAAACCAAAGACGACCATACAAGCGAAATGGCAAACAACCCAAATTATTATTACTCCCTAATACTTAAAGATTCAATTGGATCTCGAGGGATTATTAAGGATTATACAAATTTAATGGCTTATAATTTACATAAACTAAAATGAATTAAATTGTTCAATTTAGAATCAAAAACCAGAAAACTCCACACCTGACCATAAAAAATCATCAACCATGATAACATCATCACGATCGTAATAAGAAAAACAATTTATGTTCCGTAAACTGATTGATGCCTTCGAATATTCATCTGAGGCACTGCTGTAAGTGTCTGGCAAGAATGGCTGCGTCCAGAAGTCGTCAAATGAATCATTGTTAGACGACAACAGTGATGAATCACTATTCGCAGCTCCATCATAAGAGTCAGTACTAGATCTTGTAGTTGACGTTTGTTTAATGTTTTCATCAGATGATTGTGTTGTTGAAGATAACATTGCTAGTAAGATTTCAGCTTCATCTTTTTCTTGCAAGTTAGAAAGTTTTATAACATGACTTTTTTCTTCATCACTTTCGATATTTTGGGAGCTTTCATTTTGCGGATATGAGTAGATATGTTGAGCACGTTTTCGCAAGTGTGTGTGCCAATGATTCTTTATCTCGTTGTCGCTTCTTCCCGGTAATTTTGCAGCAATCATTGCCCATCTGCAGTTGATAACAACACTTCATAAGTTGTTGCACTCGTTACCTTCTTTGTTTCCTAAAATTTATTTTCTAATTAATTGTTTACACTCATATAACAAGTAACTTCTAATTTATTGATAGTATAAAGATCAAATATTTTCGTTTTCATGATTAGAAAAATCTACATAATTAATGTGTACTTACTTGCTGCCAAGATCTTTATGTAGGTTGATTATGAGTTCTTCTTCTTCCCTCGTGTAGTTTCCACGTTTCACATTTGGACGAAGATAATTCACCCATCTAAGTCTACAACTCTTACCACATCTTGATAACCCTAAACGTTGAAATCCACACCGGCCAAACAGTTAGAAATAGCACATTTATAGTTTGTAGCATAAAAGGAGATAAATTATCACTCATTAACGAATAAAGGGAAGAAGATACTAATCTTACCGGCTAACTTTGGAAGTTCACGCCAGTTTCTATGGCCATATGTCTCAATATAAGCTTTCAATTTACAATCTTCATCTTCACTCCACGCCCCTTTCTTAGTTCCGTTTTTGTCAAAATACGGTGCCCTCACCATTTTTGTTGATGTTCAATCTCTCGTTATTTCTACGTGTTACGTTCAATTCCTAGCTAATTGCTAGAGGTACTTGATATAATCATATAAAGTTAACACCTTTGTATTTATACCAGACTTTTTAGATCAAAAAAACAAAACGTGTCTTTTAGATGATAGTATGATACTCACTTAACATGCAGTTTTAAAAGTCAAGTTGGTAGTATTAAAAGACTAAAACTGATGAATCTTAACATATTCATTAGTATTTCAGCATAATCTTGTTGGTTATTTGTTAATAAGACTTATATGCAACTTGGTTTAGATAATATATAATTCTGACCATGAGAACACAAATAATAACAAGTAAGATATAAAAACAAGACAATCAATGAAGAATCGACGAACGTGACGATATTTGCGTCCGTCGTCAGTATATGACAAAACCATAACGTAGTTTTGTAAAGTCATGGTAAAATATTTAAAAAAAAAAAAAAAAAGATTGATTGGCCGCCGTTAACGTTTTGCTTCAGGACAAACACTTCTTCGATCTTACTATTTTATTTTCGTTCGAAGTTATTTTATATTTTTTTGTGTGTGTGCGCGATTGTATTATGTATTGTTTGCTTTCATTAATCTAGGGTGATGGTTGTAGAGTTAAATAAACTAACTAAAAAACAGTTTTGTTAATGATAAATTTTAGGGTGTCATTAATATGTTCAGATATACATAATTTGTTGTAGTTCGGTCAATATTCAAGTGACGTAAAACTTGTTACGAGTACAAGTAGGATGTCTCTAGTTCTCTACCATTTTCTTTAGAAAAGTAAGGGGAAGAATAAAAACAGGGGATGAGTCGAGTTTTTAACCAATCATATTTCATCATTCTACACATAGGACCGATAGTAGGGGTGGAGCTAAGAATCTATATTTGAGGGGTAATTTTTTCTTCGTCTCAATGTTAATGTCACCGGATAAAAAATACATATTAAGAAAAAGACATTTATTACGGTTGATCACGAATAAAGTTTTATTTTTACCATTTTAAAGCATTTTTATTTTGTTTAAAATTTTGAAGCGAAGAGTTATCCCAGACATACCAAAATATAAAGAGAACAATAATATTAGAATAGACAAGGTACTAATAACCTAAATTTTTATTAATGAATTTCTTTGCTTTTTCTAAAAAAACTAATTACCTAAATTTTTACTTATTATTATTATTATTGATTTTTTTTTACTTAATTTTATATTTATTAGGTGGCAGCTGCCCTGCACCTTTTAAATCCGAAATCAAGTGAGGACACATAAATTAGAGGGGCACTTTAGTTTTAATTTTAATGCAAGGAGATTTTACAGCGTATAAATATTATTTAATTTTTTTTTTTGTAAGAATATAAAAGAAATTCAGCTTAGACCATTGCCGATAATTTCATCGGTTAGGAACCGATGAAGCCTTGACAAACTGACACCATTGGCACCGATTAATTGGTTGCTCTTCTGTTTTGTTTCTTCGGTTTTTCGACGAAAGGAATGAAGGTTTGGGGTGGGGCCAACTTATTTAATGTATTGTTATTTTTTGTTTAGTGTTTATAAATATATGTATATTAGTAAATGTGGGGCTCAAAAATTGAAGCGATGAAAGGATTGTTGGGAGTGTTTGATCAGTCTTTCATCAGTTTTGGATGTGCTGACGTAGCGCTGAGCTGAAAAAACTAAAGAAACAAGTGAAGAAACAATGGTTGGGAGTGGTTTTAGGGGTGTGTTTGGCATACGTCTTTTTGGGACTTGAGTTTTAATTTAAATAAGCTCCAGCTCATAAGCCTTGTTTGACAACACAATAAAAATGGGTCTTCTTGAAAAAATAAGCCATCAGAAGCCCTTAAACAAGAAGCTTTTTGAAGTGTTTTTTGAATAAAAGCTCAAGCTTCAGATCCAGCCACAAAGCTCCAGCTCCAACACCAGCCTGTTGTTGCCAAACACACCCTTGGCGTCAAGGTTTAGAGTTTTAATTTTGTAGAAATATAAAAAAAATTCAGCTTACTTTTAGTAGTAGGATCGGAAGGTCAAGTGCATTTTATGGGCAATGAGGGGCATACAATCTCAGCTTTTATTTTATGTGATCAACGGCCAATATTCGCAATACTTAATTTTACTAAAAGTGAAGTGTTTTTTAAAATGTGGTGAATCTGAGCCGTTAAACATAAAAATCCGCAGCTGAGATTGTCTGCCTCTCTTTCCCCTCACAATACAGCCAACCCCTAAAACGTAAGTGTCAGTTTTAACATATTATAGATTATAGACGTGATAATCCACGACTATAAATATGATAAAAAGGGTAAATTTGTAATTAAAATATATGAATAAGGTACTAGTCATCTTTATTGAAGACTCTTACATTTAGCAGGAGCTAAATGGAAGACTATTATTAAATGAATAGTGGAATTTTTGTCTTTTTATTTTTTCATTTTCTTTTACAAAGTCATATAATAATATAATACTACTTCCGTTCTAAAATTATTGTCCAGTTTTGACTTTCTAAAGTTTTTCTTTTTCAACTTTGACTTTAAATATTTTTATTTGTATTAAATAAGAATTGATGCAAAATATATGAATGGATTTGGTTTTAAATGTATTTTCATTAGTATGATTTTCATCAATTATTATATAACACAAACAAAAATATTTAAGGTCAAAGTTGAAAAGGAAAGACTTCAAAAAGTCAAAACTGGACAATTATTTTGGGACGGAGGGAGTATATAATTAGATAGATGAGATACCAATATATTACTAGGAGTAAATGTAAGTTTTTAATGAATAATGATTTTTCTTTCATTCAAATTAGAGTTTTTATAATGTAGTCTTTAAATGGTTAAAATAATTCATAAGTTCAATAAGATTACTCTATAATTTGACACTATCCTTTTAGTAAGGTTTATTTTTAGTATCAGTCGAGACTAACACCCGAATTTAATTTGAATCGTTCGATCTATATAAATAACAAATTTTAATCTGAGTTTTAGAGAGTGATTTTCTTACGTTTGTCAAATATTTGATGATATGGTATCAATTACAAATTTGTTCATTTTTAAGGTGATAAATTGTACGATGTCAAATGAAAAAATGGTTGAAGTCTTAGTATATTGTATTTAAAAAATGATTTTAAAGTTAATAAGTTAGTCCATGAAGCTAGAAAAATAATGTATTTTGACGGTAAGCTCCAAGTATTATGTTTAAAGTGTACAAAAATGTATATAACAAATTTTGACAAATAAGATTGTAGCTTTATATCAACAATATAACATAAAGTTTATTTATATATAAATATTCATATCACAAATTCAGAAGGAGTTTTCGACATTATAGAAGAGGTGGCATACTACATAAAAAGAGATGCATTACGGTCATTCGGATAATTTTAGTTAAATTTCTTTTACTTGGAACTTGAAAATAAACTATCCTTCCTAATACATAGCGTATATTTTATTTAGTTTTGCATACGGTTGTTAATATAATGCACCAATGACAGGTATTTGTTATCCTAAATAAAAAGTGATTTATTTTAATATACGATTGACGTTAACGTTATCATAATCAAGTGTAAGATCCACGTATGATAATTGGTATATAAGTATATATATTTCGATACATTACTTTTTATATTCAATAGGTATGTGAAATATATTCACCTAAAATTATACGTAACTTTTTCCAGCTCCATCACAACGCGCGGGTAAAAAATGACTTGTTTATATTATAAAAGGTATATATGTGATAGTATGATACCATGATGTCGAGGAGCAAATAATAAGAAAAAGGAAATATAATTGAGATGGCCCACTACAATTTGTTGTTCATTTTTCATCAATTTTTTTCAAATTTTTTAAAAATGTGAACTTTTTTATTATGTTCTTCACTCTTATATATGTGTAGAAAATATCTATATTATTAAGTGTGAAGAAATTGAATAAATTATAATATTGTTCACACTTATAATAGTGGAAAAAATATATTCAAACTTGTACGTGTGAATAAAGGTAAAAAAAATTCACACTATAAATAGTAGAAATTATAGTGTGACACGCAATTTCTTCACGTCTCCTCTTGTGTAAAGAAATTAGGTGTAACAAATGATTTTCATATTTATAAGTATGAACAAGTTTGAATTTGTTCACACTTGTAAGTGTGAACATTTTTTTCCCACAATTATAAATGTCTTGTATTTATTTACGCTTATTATTGTGAATACTTTATACACATTAATAAATGTGAAAAACTTATTATATATTTCACATGTTTTAAAAATGTGAAAAAACTTGATATGAACAATCAACATATTTGTTGTAGTGGAGAAGGTATCACCTGGAACAAACGCATGCAATAGGTGTAACAAATCACAAGTGTGTAAAACATTTTTTTCCCACAATTATAAATTTCAAGATTGTATATTTATTTACGCTTATTATTGTGAATACTTTATACACATTAATAAATATGAAAAACTTATTATACATTTCACATTTTTTAAAAATGTGAAAAAAATGATGTGAACAATGAACATATTTGTTGTAGTGGAGATTGAAGAAGGTATTACCTAGAACAAACGCATGCAATAGGAAGACTTATTGCCACTCACCTGCTATATTATTATTATTATTACTATTATATTATATCTCCGGGTTAATAATGGTTTAAACCTCAAAGTTTCACTTTTTGTTCGTTTTAACCACTCAAGTTTTTTTATCATGATTTAACCCTTCAAGTTTGTATTGACTTATTGATTTAACCCTTCAAAGGGTTAAACCATTAATTTTTTGAAAGTTAGAGGGTTAAAATAGAAAAACTTAAAAGTCCCAAATCATTATAAACCCCAAATTTTGAAACTTCGAGGGTTAAATCATTAAAAAAAAACTTGAGTGGTTAAAACGATAAAATGTGAAACTTTGATGATTAAACCATTATTAACCCTTATATCTTCTGGAACAAATTAATTAATCATAATGTTACCTTTTAATTGGACTTCGACAATTTTTACATGCGTATCAATGTTATGAGACCCGGGTTGACCTGGTCGGTTGAACCGGTTGAATCAGGACCCGAGCATCTAACCGGGTTAAGTAGGAGCGGGTTTTCAATGGTTTTTGACTTGGGTTAGCCCGGCGGGTTTTTCGACCGAACCGGTGATCCGGAACCCGGCAGGTTAACATTTTTTTTCCTTTTTATTTATTTCTTTTATATTTTTCGTTGACCAATTGACTAAGAAATAAGGGATAATTTTGTTTTTTTTTTTGAACGGCAAAATATTATTAACAGCTAGCAAGAAGCTAGACAAAACAAAAACAAAAGTTACATCTTAGAAATAGCGTTTAACGGGTCTTTCAACCACTCCGCCCAATTGACTCTAACCTTCCTACATCGATGATTCAACCAAAAAAAAGTTTGAATTACAATGTTATCAAACATCACGCATTTCTTAGGCTTCACCACCGCAAACACAACAACATTTCTAAAACTCCAAACATGCCACCATAGAGAGAAAAAGGTAGCTTCCAACACCATCTTTTGCAAAGCAGTAAGACGGAGGTCATTGAACCAATTCACCCAAGAATCTAAATCGCTAAACAAAGGAATACGCAAGCTCCACCATTTTCCAATAAGCCGAAACAAATCCACCACCAAAGAGCACTCCAAAAACAGGTGTTTGCGAGATTCCATTTCCAAATCACAAACCGGGCATAACATACAAGGAATATCCACCCCTCCATCAACAAGATTACACCGAGTTGGAAGTTTATTTAAAAACAAACGCCAAATAAACACATTTACCTTACAAGGCAGAAACTTAGACCATCTCGTAGGAGAAGCAGGAAAAGCAAGCAAATGCTTATCAATTTCTTTCCTAGCAGAACTCACAGAGAAGTACCCACTACCATTCAAAGACCACCTCCATTGATCATCCAGAGATGACATAACCACGGAATCTAGAACCTGAACCATCTCATTCCATTGAAACTCTTCCACACCTCCTCTCGGTCTTCTTCTACACGAGGAAAAAAAGTCACCAAGCTGAAGTTTAAGATCAACTGAGATATCCTTCTGCATCTCCAAGTTAAATAATCTAGGAAATCTAACTTTAAAGCACTCCTCACCATGCCATCGATCATGCAAAAATCTAGTAGATGACCCATTTCCAATAACCTTATTACAAAATTGCATGAGGTCTATCCCTTTATTCTTAAGAGATTCAATAGATTTACGAATCATCATCCAAACCGACCCATCTGAACGCCTAACAGTAGGAACATCAAGAGAACCATTAGGGCCATAAATGGCTTTAATAATAGATTCAATGGGGTTAATAATGGTTTAATCACCAAAGTTTCACTTTTTTTTCGTTTTAACACTTCAACTTTTTTTTCCACGTTTTAACACTTTAACTTAATGGTGACCGTTTAATTTGACCATTTGCGTGGTTATGACCTGATATAGCCAGTATATCTCCATCTTTTAATAATGGTTTAATCACCAAAGTTTCACTCTTTTTTCGTTTTAACCTTCAACTTTTTTTTCACGTTTTAACACTTCAAGTTAATGATTGACTAGATTTTTATCCCCTAAGTTTAGCTGATCATTAAAAATAACACTTTGAGCAATTTATTGAGTTCTCACTTTAAGCAATTGGTGACCGAGCCATTTGTACCAAATTAAAATGGAATCACACCATCAGGCGATAACTCATTGTCATCTCTACATTTAGTTGACAATTTCACCTCCATAGCATAGAATCTACTCCCTACGTTTCAAATTATTTGTCACCAAATTGAAAACAAATATCTTTAAAAACACATTAAATGCAGCTTTGAATTTAGTATAACGACACTTTTAACCTTCAACCACCAATTAAATGTTTTCTTTGAGGTTTGTATAGTTTAAAATTAAGGGTAATATTGTAAATCTAATCATTAATTATATTTATTTTTAGAAATGAATAATTATTTTGAGACAAATATAAATAATAAGATGGATAAATAATTTAAGACGGAAGAAAGATTCTATACGTACCTTAGCATTAATTTAGCGATCCTCGTTTCTTACATCGATCTCGTACATCACCCATTGTAAATGGATAAAATAAGACCATAAATAAGTAAGAACACAAAAGCGCGTTCGTACGTTAAGTGAGATTATTAAAAAAAGACTATTGTGTTTTTCAAATATATTTAACAAAAGTCAGTACAATTGCTCAAAGTGTTATTTTTAATGATCAGCTAAACTTAAGGGATAAAAATTTAGTCAATCATTAACTTGAAGTGTTGAAACGTGAAAAAAAAAATGTTAGAGTGTTAAAACGAAAAAAAAGTGAAACTTTGGTGATTAAACCATTATTAACTTTTTTTTTTCTTTTTATTAAATGTGGTCAATTTGTCACGTCATTAGTGAGAACTTGGTCAACCGGTCACCAATTGCTCAAAGTGTTATTTTTAATGATCAACTAAACTTAAGGGATAAAAAGTTAGTCAATCATTAAGTTAAAGTGTTAAAATGTGAAAAAAAAAAAGTTGAAGTGTTAAAACGAAAAAAGGTGAAACTTTGGTGATTAAACCATTATTAACCCTTGTTAATATCCTTGTAAAGTTTCAATATTACGCTAATATTCTTGTAAATGTCAAAATTATCGATGCACATATCGTTTATTGAAAGTATTAGACTACTAAACTTACATATAGACTTCTTAGTTATGATGTGTAACATAAATTAAATATAAACTATTATAAATAAATAAAAAGTCCAAACCGGTTGAACCGGACCCGACCCTTAAACCGGGTCAACTCGAAAATCGGGTTTTAAAACATTGATGCGTATAGTATGTGAAACAAGACTTCTTATATCTCATTACATTTTCCTTTTAACTATTACTCCTATCCTATCATGATATAAAAATACAATGGTACGTGTAAACGAATCAGTGTTTCCTACTAAGATGTGAACCATTGGTTTGTCTTTTCTTAAAAAGATTCAAGCTTATTATGCATGATTTTATATATGATGTAGTCCAATGGGCAATGGAAATGGACTCCTTTATACGGAGTAAACCTTTTTTATATATCTACAACATTATTTGATAAGCTGCAAAGAGATTGAAAATGTGCTATATATGAGACATAACATTATGAAGTGGTCACGCCAACCTCTTAAAGAGGGGACAACTTTACCTAGTCTAAGTCTGTGTAGCGGTAAGCTCAGATCCCATGAATTAGTCGGTCAAAGGTTGAAACCAAAAAACTCAATATCATGTCGAACCTCTATTATTGCTGACATATATGAACAACGAAACTAGATTCGTCAAATTGTTTTAGCTTAATTTCTGTTATCATTTAAACATTTTTAACATGAATAAGTGAAGATTTATGATAAATGAATATATTAGAACTTTAGAAGCCACCATCCTCGCTCTTCTCTCGTAGTTTCATATCCTATATTTTCATATACTTGTATATGATATAATGCATACATATATTTTATACATCATATATATTTCATATAATTCCATTCACTTATTCATATATTTTGTTCACACTTTATTGCTGTAGGTATTTCTGAAAACATTAGGTAAAAGTAAAAGTGTTTACATCTCACCTCCTTTATATTACGCCAATAACGAAATTTGATATTGTTGTTGTTATTGTTCCCTCACACTAGATTTGAAAATTAATAGACATGATTTTATCTTAAAATCAGGAGTACAGTAGTACATTTCATATGTGATATCTATCAGTAGATGACCTCTTTAAATTTCCGTAGCGTCTACCGATTTCGCCAATTCCCTTCTAGATGAATATAAAGAATCTCGATTCTCAAATTGTTGCATCTACATTAATAGAAGAATGAGATAAAACTGAACAAAACATAGAAATTATGGCTTTATAAATTTAATGAAGGTCAAAAAATAAAATTAAAGAAAGAAAACATTCGTTAAACTTCAAAGCCTACCATAGGTGATGACAAAATGAGGCAAGTCAAGGAGATATCAAAAAATGTATATGAATGTAAGTCAATGTCAAGTGTTCAGATAAGAAAAGTCAAAGTAAAACAAAGCATATTGATCAAGGTCATATAATCAAACAACTATAAACTTATAGTATAAGAATATATCATAATCCGAGCTTGAACTACATCCTTTATATTACTTGTTACCCGAATAATAATTTACGGGCTCTTAATTAGGTGACATTTTGTAGACGGAAATCGTGAAGATGAAAATGGAAATGAGAATCAACGTGCGGATACCGACAATTTCATTATGTCGTCCGTTGTTATCGTGTAATCTATCTAATGGAAACGAATTAATTCTCTAATTTATTCTTAATTAACATCCGTCGATCATTATGATAGTAATACAGTTTGTTCCAGATGAAGATGATCACGATAAATAATATCTGTTGGTGATGGATTCGGCCTTTTGGGTTTGACAAAGAATTAGCTTATGGGCTTATTTCAGCCCCGTTCTGTTTGAATCAAAATATAAATAGGCCTCAATTTAAGTAATACGAGCCCACTAAGACGAAATCGAAGGTATCCCTTTGATCAATTCTATCAAAGAATTAGAAAGGGCTTTTAATTAATTTAGTTGTAAGAGATATTTTTATTTTTATTTTTATTTCTTGATTTTGAAATAGGCTCTTTTAAAATAAAGGAAAAAAAAGTCGATATGTCTAATGTAAATGCATAAAACTGTGATCAATCAGGAGATCAAGATAAATGACAAATCCAAAAGTGAACTTATGGAAAGTGAAGATGTGGAATAATTATACGTCATGCTATTATAAATTATGCATGTTATTAACTCTATACTAGTCTTTAAACCCATGTATATGCACGGGTCATCTGATATTAACATGATACATGATATTAGTCTTATATATTATACTTATAATTAATCTTTTCTTGTTTATTATGATTACTCAAATTACGTAGTTTATAAAATTTCCTTTTTGGATACAAATTTACTTTTCTAACGGCTAAGAGATTTCATTTAACACAAAGAAATTAGGCTTGACCGTAAAATGAAAACATGTTAAGAGTTTGAAACAACTAAAATTGAGCCATACCCAAAATTTTATATATTAATACCCATTGAGGTTGCAAATCCGTAGATAATTAAGTGTAAAAGTATGTTACAATCATTTGATATAAATTTATAATTTATTTAAGTTGTAAGTAAATAAATCTATCTTAAAAGTAACCACTAATAGACTCGAAGAGTAATTTAATTCAAACACAATCAAAATGAATAATAATTTAATCTTAATCTTAATATGACGACTTGTTCATAACAATTATTGAAGTATTAGGATTAGGATTCCTAGCAAGTCGTCCTTAGAAATAGTACGTGGTTACGGTTTTTAAATTATTATATCACCTGAATTTACGACTACTTTTGATTATATTTATAGATATTATATTTATAGGAAAAAAAAAATTTGATATTCCAATGCAAAATTTTAGACATTGTAAGCTAACGATGGATTTTTTTATTTTTATTTTTTTATATAGTAAAATAGCAATTTGATGACTTCAAGGAATACTGTGCAATACAAAAATTTAGAGGCCTACATGCATCCGGATGATTTTAGAACTAATTTATTTTATTAATAGTTAATGTATTCATATATCGTATCTATCTATATAACATTTTTATCCTAATCTAATCTAATAAAGGTAATTAAAAATTCTAAGAAATTGCCACGTGTCAAGATGTGAAGTTTCAGTTCATACTAATTTGCTTACGTGGCAAATTCTAGATCAATTTTTAATACTCGTTTATATATAGATATAGATACTAGCTATGAGACTCGTGTATATACACGGGGCGTTTACTTTTAGTATGATATTATTATAGATTTTCAGGATTTTGATAAATGAGTGAAAAGTTGATTAATGGGTTTGTTTTTGTTATATCTATAAAGGTTCCATTGAAAATAGAGTAATATCAATATTTGTATAATTAACCATTCAATAATGACCATGTACAAAAACGTTTCGAATGCTCTTATGTTGAATCCAACATGAGTAGTCATGTTCACTTGCAAATAAGAAGTTTTTAAAATATGCCGAAATCTAAGAATGCCAATATTAGATAAGAAGTTGTAATGGTAAATGTAATTTTTGCCTTTGCATTAAAGGTAAGTTTGACTCTCTCTTTTTAAGAAAACAAAAAATAGTTATTGAGATCCATAGAAGAGGATAAATTGAGGAGTTTGATAAATTTTAAACATATGTTTACAAATGTATAATCTTTTCGAGACATATGAAATAGTTACGTTAATTTTTTTTTAAACATATGAGTGATAACAAACTATAAATTGAATAAGAGCAAAGTAGCTCAACGTATGACATATATGATTAATTTTGTTTTAAAAAGTTTAACTTTTTTTTTTTGGAAACGGCAAATAACACCTGCGGACCAGTAATGGAGTATCATCGTGCCACCACTACCAGCCCATATATTGCCTCACCTAGGAAAAACCACCACAGGACTCGAACCCGAGACCTATGGGTAAAACCCCGTGCAATTAATATTAATAGTTAATTATGAAGCTAAGAATCCCACCTTGGCATTTATATAAGTAACCTAATTCATATACAATTAGAACATGAGTACGTTAATTTTATGGAGTATTTATCTGTATTTTATTAAATTATTAATTATCATTTATGATGTCATGATTTTCTAAATTTTAGCAAATTTAATAAAATTAAACAATTTGATTGACTAATTAAATTTTTGATGACATCATGAGGTGTTTCCTACATTATATTTAAGATGTGATGTGATGAAATCTTATTCATGATACGGATGCCATTATAGTATCATACATATTGTTTTAAGACTTAATATGAATTTTATATGTATTGTATGAAACAACTTGTGCATCACACAAGCATCCATTTTGAATTCATAGTGTTCTAATTTATGTCGTTAAGGTATGTATTTCTATCAAAATTTGATTTGTTAACTAAATATTAAACTATTAATAAAAGGGAAATTTAAATTCCAAACAAAACATTTTTTTTCTTTCTAAACACGTGATAGCTATGTCAGGTCTTCAAAATGAAAAACTCTTCAAGTTGATATAAAAAAAGAACTTGGATATAATATATATAATAAAATGGTTATTATGCTGTATAAGTATTCTTTGGATCAGCTATGCAACGCATTCCTTTTTGATATGTCTAATTTACTATCCGTGATAATATGCTTCATTCATATATCAATATGTTAATTGAATTCCCGAGCTAACCTTGGACAATTATTTACTTTGAAGGAATTATGCATTTAGTGCAATGAAAAATAGTGTTTAGTGCAGCACTACTTTGGTGTTCCACTAAACACTGCACTAAAGATTGCACTAAACACTATTCACATTAAATATACTACATAATATATTTAACAATTAAAATATATTAATATGATGTATTAATTATAATTTGCGATTGATGTTTTAAAAATTACTAAATATAATGTTTGCTATTATATTATATAAAAAAACATTATAATTCTTATAAAATTTTCATTTATATTTTTGAAATTTCTAAATATACCAATTGTTATTGTATCTCTAATGATAATTTAAGAGTAATATAAAAATTTTAGTATTGTATTTGCAAATTGTGTACTTTTAGTTAATTTAAAGGGATTTATTGTAAATATTTAGTGCAACACATTAGAGCAACTTTTTTTTAGTGTAAGCATATTCTCAAAAGATTTTTCTTTTTGAAAAATTGATTGGATGAGATTTAGGGAGACAAAAAAATTCAATCAATCAAAAAAATAGGTTTATGTAAGTATGTCTATTTAGCAATACTCATAATATAATGTAATAATAGTTTAGAAGATAATTAAAGAAAACTTTTGCTACTAAATATTTTGAAACTTAGAGATTTTTTTTAATTTATTTGTTTCCTTTGCGCTCCATATTTTATATGTTTAAAAGCCATGGTAGTCAATAATGAATAAAAAACTAATTAAGATTGACGAAACTAATTTGTTAAGCCTAAAATGCATTTGGTAAATAGTGTATGATGTAAAAGTATGACACGACTCACCTCTTTTATATAGGTGTATATATATGTAGCGGTTATTAGCTATAACAATAACATTAATTTAATGAAATATAAATTACAAACTCATTTTATTTAATTATTTAATTTCAATATAATAACATCCAGGTTTTAAGAATCACCAAATAATAAAACTAAGTGGGAGACAAAAAATATAACTTTTAAGTAAATAATACTCCATAGTTCCATTTGACATTCATGTGTATTTACGGGTGGTTTAACATTCAAATAATTGAGGAAAGTTTAATTTGTCGAAGAAAGGCTTATTCTACATCCATGTGTATATACGAATTTAACATTCAAATGTTTAAAAGGTCATTTTTTATACCCGTGTTTACGCACGAGTCTAAAATCTAGTAATGATAATAAAGTAAAAAATACTTGATTCTGATTGGTCAATAGGACTTCAATTTTAAAATTGAATATCTTAACCCCGCTTCCTAAAATATCTAAGTGTGCACATATAAAATTACTAGCTCTTCAAAAGAATGATATGAAACGAGGAATTAATTGTGTGCACGATGCGCCGGGATATGTGTTCCAAATATATTAGTTACCGAAGTTTCTGGGTGTTTACATATTTGATATTTGTACTTATTCTACGACACTTTTTAAGACGACCAAAAGAAGTGGTGCTTTTGAGGAGACTATCCTTCACTATCCCTACAAATAAAATAAAATAATTATATAGAGTAAGGTTCAAATGAGTACACCAATTTTGAGTGAGAATGAGGGAACCAATAGGTTTATGTCATGCGTTACTTTATTCTCTCTCCTCCACATTTTTTAAAATTAAATATCTCACAAACGGTAAGTCGAAAAATCATGAAAATTGCACCATAAAATTCAGCGTTTTCTCCTCTTTGATTTGCCGTCCCTCAAGGCATACTTTCGACACCTTTTTTTTCTTCCATTTTTTGGTGGGTTTTACAAATTAGTAACACATTTGATAGTGATTGGTTATACATTTAATTTGTGGTTAAGGTTAGAGTTTAGGGTTAGGGTTAGGGTTTAGTAGGGTTTAGGGTTTATTAGGGTTTAGTAGGGTTTAAGATTTAGGGTTTAGTATGATTTAGGGTTTAGAGTTTTGTAAAACGTTTAGGGTTTAGGGTTTGGGGTTTAAGGGTTAGGGTTTGAGGTTTGGGGTTTCTCCCCGAAACCCCAAACCTCAAACCCTAAACACTAAACCTTAACCCTAAACCCTAAACGCAACACTATAACACATGTGTTTGTAAATGTGAAACCCACCAAAAAAATGGAAAAAAAAACTCGTCGAAAGTATTCCTTGAGGGACGACAAATCGAAGAGGAGAAAACGCTGAATTTAATGGTGCAATTTTCATAATTTTTGGATTTGTCGTTTGTGAGATAATTGATGTTGGGGGTAAATGAGTTTTGTACATGTGAAACATTCTCTTTGTACACATGGCTTGATATCATTGATTCCCTTATTCTCACACAAATTTCTATTTTCATTTGAACCATACCCTAGTTATATACTCCGTATTCAACAAGTATAGATAGGTATTGACAAAAAATAAGCAAAATGTGTGTTTTTGGGTGGTAGTTTTTCCTAAGCAAACGTCAAAAAAGATAGTTCTCCTTGGGTTAACAAAGGCTAACGTGGGTGGTAAAGGAATTGTATGTGCTTTATATAAATAAGTTATGTGTATTAGTAATTTTTAACTGAAGATGGGAATGATGATTGCTTTTAGGTGGGAATAGGGCCGGCGGTAGAAAATTTGTACCGAAGGGACGAAAACAAAAATTATTATGCTATTTTTTATATTTTTGAGAGGGCAAAATATTTATAATTGTCGTTAATACCTAAATTGTTTTTATTTTTTACGTAATTTCAAAATTTTTGAGGTTGCAGCTGCCCCCGCTCTAGCTCCATCTCTAGGTGGGAAAGATTAAATTGGCTAGAAGTTTGGAAATTAGAAGCCCATGTTATACGGAGTATGTGGACAAAGTTGACTGGTACGGCAAAAAAGAAAGGTTAGAGGAAAAAAGATACACAAGTCCAAGATACTCTTATATTTCATGATATGTTTGAATATATCATATATGAGTTTTTTCAATATAGGACAGCTCATGATAATGTAATTTGAATAGCATCATAACTTACATTTTTTTTTTTTTGGCAAAAAAACGAAAATATATTAAAACAACCTTTCAACAAACGTTGAAGAAGTTAACGAAATACAAGAGATCTTGACTACACAATCGACAAAAGAAACCAAACTATAAACTAGCAACTAAGAGGAACAACAAAGATCACAAACCAACTACCTAAAATGACTTGAGCAAACAGATACATAAACTACAAACTTATACCCTTACAAAGACATAAACTTACATGTTTAGTTGGTAATATATAAGGGATAATACACATTTATACTCTTACTAGTCATAAATGTAACGTTCAAGAACTTTTGTAATTTAATGATAAAGTATTTGAACTATTATTATTAGTAATAACTTACTTAATCTTTAAAAATTTAAGCAAATTTCATAAGATTTTTAGATTTTGTAAACTTATATCTATTAACTTTGAGAATTATGACCTATAAGATACAGTTAATTAAAGCCCCGCGACAATGCGGACGATTAAATTGAGATTGTCATAGATTTAAAGTTTTATTTAAATAAATTAGTATATATGTTAGTGTGTTAAATGTAAAGTGTTATAAATATATATGTATGGTTTTAAAACTCGCGACAACGCGATCGACTAAATTGAAATTGTTTTAGATATTCAATTTAATAATGAATACATCGTACCTTCCAATTTTTTTGGACTTTTGAGATCTTGAACAACCAGTTGTTTTCATTGGAGAGATCTTTAACTACACTTGATTTTTGGGATGAACAACTTTTTGAATGACGCTGAGATCTCTGTGGATCCATTGATATAAACATGAGGGAAAATGTAAAGAATGATGGATCCATTGCTTAAAGTTATGAAAAAAAATCGTTAATATTGAGAATATGTCGTGAAAGTTGTATGGATTTTCAATTTTTGTGTTATTTTATCTAATAGTATTATTAGTCGAATTTTTTTTTTTGTGTAGATGTATTTAATGATTTTTAATATTTAATGGAGGTAAAGTGCAATATTATTATTTTTATTCTAATTTAATTGTATATCGTTGAATTAAATTGGAAAACCCCATCGAAGGACCCAGATTATTCCGCCGGGTTTTGTTTTAATTATTTAAAATATATAATCTTGGTGCCTAATTTTTATATGCGTACGTGTGATGATTCTTACAAAATGAGTCACCGGTTAAATTAATGATGCAATCACGAGTCGACTCGTGAATTGACAAATATGTCAAATCACGATCATATTAAGTAGTGCCGACTTTGAAGAGGGGGCTAATGTAACTTTTTCAATGGTTTAAGGTGTGGTCTGAATGTTCGGTCATGTTACTACGTACTATCTAGGGGATGATTTGGAGAATCTAGAGGTTGTTAATGTCGTTGGTGTATGTATGGATGCCATTTGCATTCACTTTGTCGCCTTTTTAGATTTTTTGCTTCTTGCTACTCTTTCAAAAATAAATGTACGGGAAAACTATTTATTACCCAAACAAAGCTGTCTCTGTCTCTGTCTATTTTTTCCTTTTGATCTTTTTATATTACTGCTATATGTTTGAAAAGGAGAAGCAATTTCATGAAATATATACTCCGTATTTGGAAAAAGATGTACTTATTTCCGATTTGCCCATGTAATTAATCGATAAAAAATTTCTTCTTCTACTTTTGTTAGATTCCCACGTTTTGTGTTTGGGCGACGATAATTCATCGATCCATCGATCGTAGGCATCAACTTATTCCACATTTCTTCGACACCTAAATAAGATATATATACAGAGAAAAAAAATCGATATATAAGCAACTTGATCCTTGACTATTTTGCTAAATGTTAAGTTGCTACGTATTTTAATATTTTATACGAACTTAAACGCCAAATGTTTCAAGTCACTTGTTTTTATATGGATATAATTAAAAAAGTTGCGCAAAATTATTAATGCGGGTCCGGGTCAAAAGCCATCACGTACCATATCCAAGCAAGGCAAGGTCGTCTCGTTAATTTTAGGTACCCTGTGCCACACAAAAATAATACTCCCTCCGTCCCATCAGAAATGTCCACTATTGACTTTTCAGAGTCTTTCTTTTTCAACTTTGACCTTAAATATTTTTGTTTGTGTTATATATTACATGATGAAAATTATATCAATGAAAATACATTAAAGACCCAATTCATTCATATAGTTTGCATCAAATATTATATAACACAAATAAAAATATTCAAGGTCAAAGTTGTAAAAGAATGACTTTCAAAAGTCAATAGTGGACATTTCTGATGGGACGGAGGTAGTAGAACCTTTACAAGTTATAGAAGAATTTGAAAATTGGTCTTCTTCCCCAAACAAACATGTGACCAAACATCCTCAATTGAAACACATACATAAAACTTGATTTTTTGTTTTACATTCAATAATTATCGAATTTAGCATCATAAAAGTTTGTTTAATGAGATTGAAAAGTACAAAAATCATCCTACTTACAGCCTAAAACTTAATAATTTGAGCCTTTAGAAAAATTGAGGCCCTGTGCAATAGCTCAACTTGCACACCCTCAAATATGCCTCTGAACCATGGGTATCCAAGAAACTATTGAGTGCAGTCGTCATCATATCGCAGACAATAATCACATGTTTCACCAACTCCTCAATTTACGAATAAATTAATCGTTTATATATGTTGAAGAGTACTACTCATAACTAAAACGTACTCAAATAATACTTTAAATCTGTTCGTCAAATATATATTATCTTGAAACGTTTATGACACGCACCATGTACGTAATCTGTATGTACGTGCAGGGGCGGAAATAGGGCGGGGGCAGCGTAGGCAGTCGCCCCCACAAGATGTTTTAAATTACGTAAAAAGGAAATTTTTTTAATGTATTAATGACATTTTAAAATTTCCGCCCCCACAAAACTACATAAGAAATCAAAATAAATTTTTTTCGCACCCTCCATTAGATTTTCCTGGCTCCGCCCCTGTGTACGTGTAGATCATCGATCTTAAGCTGTATTCGTTGAACTAATTGATAGAACAAATGATTGCACAAGGAACGTTGTTTTGACGCACAAGGAACTTTTGTTGTGGTCCTTTCTTTCTTTAGGTTGATAATCAAAGTACGTATACTCGTATGGTAAGTTTGAGATATTTAATCTTGGTCTTATTGTGGCCGGGAGATATTTTTGAAGAGTTGATTGCAGTGGGAGATATTTTCTAAGAAGAGTTGACTGTTAAGTAATTACGCATTTTATTTAAATTTTATTTATGAGGGTTAAGTTTATATTTTTTTTGAAAGTTTAAGTTACTTCGGTATACAAAAATGTTTAGAAATTATATGAAAAAATAAACTCTAGATCGAAAAATCGGTACTTGAGCATATTCTAAAGCTTATGATCGAAGATTTAAATTACATAAATATCCTGTATTTAAATATCGGTGTTTTTTTGTTGTTGTATAGACCAGCTGAGTAATTAATTATCTTAAATGTAATTATCATTCGTTTAAATTTCAAAGATTTCGCTCAAGTTGCTATAAAACTCTTACTTTTCGTTGCTTTATGGGTAATTAATGGAATATTATTATTATTGAGATATTAAGATTAAGATGATGACAAGTGTCTATTGTGACAATTTGGGAAAAGATCGTATATCGATCTAATCGATTGAAATTTAGAATATGAATGATATATCTTCAATCAAATCAAACGTATATATATATATATGAAATCTGGTCCACAAAAGTCACAATAGACTATTATTGACTTTATGAAGTAAGTAGACCAGCGAGTGACATCCGCCAAGATGGAATTTTAGTAGCTATAAAACAAAGTAATAATTTAAAAGAAAGAAAAAAAGTGAATTTTATTTTTATTTTATTTTTTAAGATAGGCAATACGTCTCTTCCACCAATTATATATATATATATATATATATATATATATATATATATATATATATATATTATAATTCTAGCACCAGAACCCGATACTATTAGACTGATGACTAGGGACGGAGACAGAACGGGTGCAGTGTAGGCAGCCGTCCCAACAAGAAATTTTAATTTATGAAAAAAAGAAATTTTTTTTAAAGGTATTAATGACATTTTACAAATTTCGTCCTCACAAAGCCATAAAAATAAATTTTCTTCTCCACCTCAAAAAGGATTTCCAGACTCCGATGACCCTTTCGTTTGATTTGTTAATTTGATCGAAGTATAACAAACTAACAATATTGAATTTGGTTGTTGCTCACAATAAAGATGGTTAATTAAGCAATCTAAAAACAGCTTTAGTTCATTATATCACGATTATAATGCATTTTCAAAGAAAGGAAAAAAGCACACTTAAGACGTCATCTTGAATCTTAAATTATATATAGGAAACATGGTTATGACATCATCAATTTAAATCAAACTTAATTAATCAATTAAGTCCCTCTATTTTAGTTAAATTATAATTAAGACCTTTATTTTAATTAAACAATTAACACTCGTGTAGATACACGGGTTTGAGATCTAGTATATATATAAACAATCAAGAACGTTCGCTTAACGTTAAACTTTAGCTAGTCGTTCTTTCCTATATATATGCTTATATTTAATTAATATCAACAGAGAAAATGAATCATCTCAGTTTAATTAATTAATTAATTTATACTCCGTAATAAGTTAAAAGTTGAAATTGATACATTGTTTTAATTTGGTTTGTGCATGTGGATATATGTACTGTTTTTAGTCGCATTTGGTATGCGTAATAATAATAACTTTGTTGTCCTTTAGCTTTTACTTATTTTAATCCACTTTTAAGTCCATCTTTTTATCGTATGTTATTACTCGATTGGTTGTTTGGTTCCATATTCCCGATTCAATTGATCATGAATGTGGACAAAAGTTATGATACACGGAAGCAGTTGAATTTATTTTACAGCAAATCATATTATAATGGTTAGAACTAGATGGACTAAAGAGTTGGTTAAAGTCGATGAATAAGAACTTGATAGCTACACATAAACATGAACTTCATAGCTAATATACATGCATGCTATTATCCCCGTGATAATATATTTTAGTGGTGGGGACATATAACATATGAAATCGTGAGTTCAATAACATCCTCATGTTCTTTTAATCACGTGTTACACAAATTACCTTTTAGACCACTCCCAACAATCCTTTCTTTCTTTGTTTCTTCCTTTGTGACAGCTCAGCGCCACATCAGCACATCCAAAACTGATGAAAGACTGACAAAGCACTGCCAACAATCTTTTCTTCCTTTTCATATATGTCACCCACTAACTATTAATTTAATTAATTAAACACTAACTAAATAAAAGCTATTTCATTAAAAATTAAAAACATTACATTAATAAGTAAAAACATTACAATACTAAAATAAAACATTACAATAACAAATATAAAACATTACGATGATACATAAAACACTACAATAATAATAAATATGAATCCAGTCACTATCGAAGAACCCGTGTTGTCGCGCATCCTTCCCGAACATCGTTTGAAATCTTCTTGATGCTTCTTGATCACATTTTGCCTAGTTTCTTTAAACATTGCAACTTTTTGTTATCCCCAATGCGACGGTATTTCTTTTTGGATAAATTTTCATTGCTTGAGCACCATTTTTTGCCTATTAAACTCCATTTTTTGCCGCGCCACCTCGTGAATAGTTTTCAAATTTGTTGTGCGGCTCTTGTGGATTCCAAAATGGCCTCACGGGTTGCGTCACTCGAATTTCTTGAAGATGTTGCGTCCGATGACCCCGAACTTATTTGACTTTTCTAACTTGTGTCGTGACCGGGTGGACGCCGAATTTGGTCGCTTTGTAATAACCGTTGCATATTGTTTGTAAGGTCGGTGGGGTTCGGGTTATCGTCCTCGGATAAATTAATTGGTACGTGCTCTTCTTGAAATGGACGTTTGTTGTACGTTAAACCGTGGTCGGCATAGAATTTCGGGACATCTTTGAGTACGTGAAACGCAACTTCGTAAATAAAGTTCATTTCCACTTGTTGTTTGAAGTGTTCCTTTGCCACTTTAATAACGTCCTCGTCTTTGAGCCTGCTTGCCCGAGGCTCGTTGTACTTTTTGTAGATGCCGATAAATTTCTTGACGTCGGTTCGAATTCAATTCCATTTACCGGTTAGTTGTTTTTTTTTTTGTGCGTTTCACATCAACTAACCGATTGTAGTCTTGGACAATTTTGTTCCAAAATTGTGAATCGGATTGCGAATTTCCGTTGACATGATTTTGGGAATTGTCGACCCACTGCTCGGTCAATGTTTTGACTTCAAAACCCGTCCACCTCACTTGTGATCTTTTTTGTTTAGCCTTTCCCTTGACTACATCTCCCTCGCTTTCGGATGGTACTTCATCTTGACCTTCGGGTTGTGTTTGGAAAGGAGTTTCAGGTTGTGTTTGTGAGTGTTGGCCGGATTGTGGTTGAGAGTATGCTTGAAAGCCGTATGATGGTGATGGTTGAAAGCCGTATTGTGGTGATGGTTGGCAACCGTATAGTGGTTGTTGGTATGGTTGGTAGTCGTATTGTTGTTGTTGGGGATACCATGGTTGGGGTTGGGATTGATATGGTTGGTGAATTGTTAGAGGTAGACGCATAAGATGAGTTAGCCGGTGAATTAGGGTAGATGAGAGTGTTAAGTAAATTTTGTAAGAAATCGTTATTGTTGTTGTTAGACATTTTTGGTGTTTGAAAGTAAAAAGAAGTTGATTTGTTTAGGTGTTTGGAAGTAAATAATAGTGTGAATTTGATTAAGTGTTTGAAAGTAAGAAATATGGTTGTTTTGTAGTGTGTTTAAAGGTTTGGTGAAGTGTGTATCTATATAGGATAAATAGGTAAAAAAAAAAATTTACAAACGGTAATATAGCCGTTTAATTTTTTTTTTTTAAACGGTCAAATTTCAAAAAAATAAAATGGCCCCACCTTGGACCCCTCCCTTTCGTCGCCCAACCGAAGAAACACAACCGACGAAACCTTGCCAACGGCGTCGGTTCGTCGGGGCTTGTCGATTCCCAACCGACGAAATCCGTTGGCATAGGTCTTACATGTTAGCCGTTGAGCCGGTCGGAGAAAGACTGTTAGAGGGTCGGTTTTATTTTTTTAGTATACATGCTATTGGATCAATACTAATATTTATAAAAGAAAAAAGAGAGAAAATTGATAAATAAGACGATTATCCTTTTTGTAAATGGTAGGAAAAAGAAAAAGACCAATCAAAGAGCCATTGATCTAGCGGTTGAGATTAACTCATCAACTTAAAATATTGTTAATTAGTTCGAATTTCACTTGAGGAAATGAATATCTATACTAATCTATAAAGTATGTTGCTCTTTTATATATAACAATTCTTAAAACTAAGACTCAACATTTCTGAAATAAACTTATGTAACTTTTCATTTAATATTAATATTATCATTTTCACTACTTTACTCGGACGAATAAAACTCTTATCAAGCAATTCTTGCAACTGTTTTATTAGTTCTTGCATTTCAGATGGAGCGAGCCTATAAGGTGTCTTAGCAATACGAAACTCGACTTGCCTATCGGGCGATATGCCCGGTAGCTCGTCGGGAAATACATCAGGAAACTCTTTTACTACTGTAATTTCATCAATTTTAAGGATGGGTTTCTGAATATATATCACATGTGCCAAAAAGGCTTGACAACCATGTGACAGACGTCGTTTGGCTCGCGTGAATGTACAAATGGAAAATGAGGACTTTTTCTTTTCCCCATAAATATCTAACATTCCTCCGCTTGGTGAACTAACCCGTATAATCTTTTTCTCACACTGAATCACAGCATCATGTTTTGCTAACCAATCCATTCCTATCACAACATCAAACTCCCCCATTTGCATAGGGATTAGATTTATTGAAAAGAGTTCATTACTAATTTCTAACCGACACCCACGAAATACTTTAGTCACATAAACACTTCTATCATCGGCAACTTCAACATCTAATGGGGTGTCTAACTCAGAAAGAGGAATTGTGAAACTTTGACAAAACTTTTCAGAAACGAAGGATCGCGAGGCACCCGAGTCAAATAAAATGTATGTAGGTATTAGATTAATAAGAAAGGTACCTGTCAACACATCGTGGGCCTTTTGAGTTTCTTCAGCTGTGATTTGGAAGGAACGTGGCCTGGGTCTAGAAGATTCGGTCGTCTTCTTATCAACATTTTGGCGAGGCGCCGAAGAAGTAGACTGAGCCTTCAACTTAGGGCATTTAGATTTCACATGCCCAGGCTTGTAACAACCATAGAAAATCCTTATTGGATTTTGACAATCCTTACTAAAATGACCTTCTTGACCACACTGGTAACATGCATTAGAACCGAATCGACAATCTCTAAAATGCTTTTTATGACATTTCTTACATTCTGGAGGTTCTGGTCTATCTCCTCTCGTTTCCTCTCGTCTGAAACTTCCATCGGTTCTGAATTTCTTAGAAGAAGTGGAAGATTGCTCAACTTTTCTCTTTGAAGAACTACGTTCATCTCTTTTCAATTCTAGCTCTTGAAATCGGGCTTCATTCACCAACTCTTCATAAGTCTTACAATGACTTGGTTTAACAAACTGCCTTATCTCTTTCTTCAAGACCTCATGGAAATGATCCATAAGTCTTTTAGGGTTCTCCATATATTCTGGACAAAACTATGCCCGATCCAGAAAGTTTCCCACCAATTCATTTATTGTTTCAGTCATTTGTTCCATAGTGATGAACTCACGACGTATTCTTTTAAGCTCAGCTTCTTGGGAATACGCATTTTCAAACATTTTCTTAAAATCATTCCAGCTTAATTGATTAATATAGTCTTCACCCATTGTACGGCGTTGGACTTCCCACCACCCTTTTGCACGTGATTTTAAAAGATTAGCTGCAAATATAACTTTCATTTTCTTTGGACATTGAGTGGTGGCAAATGCCCCTTCTACCTCAGAGATCCACCTGATAACATTTAATAGGATCTAAATCCCCTTGAAATTTTGGTGGATTACATGCTGAAAAGTCTTTATAACTGAATCTTTATCTTTCTTCATGAACTGGTATCAATGGTTGTTGCACTTGTACTTCTGGTCTTGCCACATTCACTTCTTCATCTTTCCTATCAAAATCATCCATAACCACTTCTCTGATAGTTTCTGAAATTCTTCCCAAGAAAACAGGAAGAGCCGCCTCTTGTGCACGACCCACCTCTTCGGATATTAGTGATCTCAACTCATTTAAAGATAATATAGCATCCTCTGTAGGAGACTTGAGTCTTTCACTACCGCCTCCTGTTTCTACAACTGGGGCCTTGTCTTGTGAATTTGGCCCTTGTTCTTGTCTAACCTCTTTTTCACTCATCTTAACTGAAAGTAGACATAACACATTTAGCATAAACAACTTAACAATTTATATGTCTACCTTATCCTCAATCATACTACATTACAGTTAATAATCACTATAACTTCATTCTCTTAATGTCTCGTGGTTTCTAAAGCTCCGTACAATGTCATATGATAATTATTGTGTTGGCCAGGCACACTAATTATCATATCACATTAATATGTCTCCAAAGTTTTCATGTGACATCTAGAGTAAGAAATCTTAGCAATTTGTTAACTGGATCAACAATTACCCATAACAGTTCTATATCATGCTCAAACATAATTTAAAATGGCTTAAGATCAAGTACCCACTAATGGTGGATACTCGAATCCCTTAAACTATAGCTTGATACCAACTTGAAACACCCCGAAAATGTGACCATTTTTTTATAACATTTAATATTGTCCCAAAAGTGTATTATAACTTATTAACTTCATTTATATAACTTTTTATATTATATTTAAACTTAACACATAACAAGAATGAAGATTACATGAAACAGCTGGGAACCCGCCGGCTAACCATAGTACCCGCCGGGTACTAGGTGTACGCACCGGGTACTCTGTTTTGGGTCACTTTCTGTCAACAAAATTGCATTAGTACCCGCCGGGTACCTGACTACCCGCCGGGTAGTCCGCCTACACTGCAGACCCTGAACCTGTTCTTGCACTTAGCCTTAAAATATCCAAATTCAAATCTTCATATAACACATCTGATTACCAAATTTTGCAGGTACGTATAAAACAATAAAATGAACATTTCCTAATTTACATTTTTTCCAAATTCACGTTTTATCGAAATATGGACCCTTGACCAATTTATGGTCGTTTTGACCATTTTCATGACATATCATATTCTAAACCAATCTAATTCCGACTTCAAACTTTTGACCACTTTTTCAACATTACATATTGAGTCTATTACCTCGAAAACAATTGACATTTCATCATTCTAACTCATATTGACACTTTAAACCATTGGTGATCCATTTGGGCACCAAAATGACCCGTTTGGGTTGTTAACCATATTGACACCATTTCTTTACCACTTATCATACAATTGACTCAATAAAGTCAAACTAAGTCATTAACATCAACAATTCTCCACAACATCATCAATTGATACTTTATCACATAATTACTAACTTCATAACATAACCTTTCCATTTACCATAATCTTTCAAATAAGTCAATATCATCAACATCTAACTTACTTATAACCATTTCCTTGACTTACTTTACTAACTCATTACATAAAACATACTTGCAACTACACATTATCTTCAAGTGTCAAAACACGTTTTCTTAATGAAAGGGGTGTATTCGTATCATGAGCATGATTTAAAAGATTAAGTTTGTTAACGAACCGAGCAACAAACTCCACCATTAGCTTCAAACGGGCTTCTTGCCCAAATCTCCCCAGTTTCCACTTGGCTCACCTATAATATTTAAACATAACAACGTAAGCACTTTGCTTAGTAAGTAATGGAAACACATAAAGATAACATCATTCACATATTAAGGATCCTTAACCATCCACATGTTAATTACTAAGAATTAATATTTATACTAAGTTAATGATCATGATTCATTACTTGGAAACCGTCAAGCTAATGATAACATCATTACTTGACTCCACAAAACATATCCATCTACTTACCTTTAACTTGAATAGTGAACTTATCAATAATACTTCCAAGCTCTTTATCACCTATTCACATAATCACATACACATAGGTCACTAACAAGATATTACAAGAATTTCTTACTTTCAAATTATATGTTTCATACACTTGTTCTTTACCAATTCTCACATACAACTTTCACATATCATAACTCATCATACACATGAAATCATTAAACACCCATATGTGCATAACCTTTTACTTAACAATTAACAATATAAACTTAGATTATAACTCATTAACATGTATGAAACACTAATTCATTCAATTAACCCACTTACCTCAACATCTTAGAATTTAGGGTTTATACAATTAAACCCTAACATCAAATTAAGCTACTAGAAAGGTTAATCATACCTTAGTGATGGTTAATTGAAGATTACAAGCTCTAACTCCTTAAATCGCTAGCTTAATTTTCGATTTTCTTCTTCTTCTTGGCTTGTTCTTCACGACATACACACATATACATACGTACTGAATTTGTGTCTGGAACATAATAAAAATAGGGGGTTTAATTGATAACTTCCACATCACTCCCCTCAAGTTTAATTATTAACACATAACCCCCTTCTAGCAACTTTTCTTTTGCTTAGTTAGTCCTACTAACTATCTTCTAACATACAATTTCATTAAAATATAGTGCACATTTAATATATTCTATACATATAAAACTTAGACATAGCATATATTATATTATATATTATATAACTTAAACAATAAAACATATTATATAATTTAAACTTACGAATTTTAGGGGCGTTACAAGTGGAGCTTGAAACTAAGTTATTTATAATTATATTTATATGTTAAGCAACCTAATCGGTAATCATATACCGCTTCATGTTGCAATCCTAGCGGTCGGTCGGGTTTTATCCTGGTCGTTGGTCCGGCAACTAGGATACGCGGCAGTGGGTTTTAAATTTATAAAGCAGGGGAATCCTAAGCTGTATACTACTTAACAGACCTAAAAAGGCAGCAAGCGGTACGTATGACTCAGGTGTCGTTCTTTAAACTACAACGGGCATGAGATCTTAGGAGGTTTAACTATCTTTTGTAATCTAGCTAGGGTTTTGAAGCTTTGGAAGGTTTTGTTTTGTTTTATAACTAAATACGAAAATTAAAAGCAAATAAAAAGGAAATGGGGTTTTGTACGGAGACTCGGACGACAATGAATAACGCGAGTGTTTACTATGATATCGGTGTATGTTATTAGTGAGTAGTTAAAGGTGGTAAGGCTGCTAGGTATGATGACTAATCCAGTGGGATCGAGTTCTCAGAAACTTTAAATAATACAAAGTATTGTACCTACGACCTTTCTGCGGCTTCCAGACGTTTGTACTCCACCATTTGGTGTTTCCAGTACTATACCGAGTACTTGGGCGTTTTACGGTTTTTTCGTTGTATCAATTAGGGTTCCATATTACTCTACTGGATTTCCAATATCCTAATAAGTTATAACTACGAGACTATTATATATCTAACGTAGAGTTGTCTGCAATCAGATAAATAATATGTCACATGGATAGCAGTTATAGAATGTCAGGTACACCGGAAGTTCTCCCAAATGTACAGACCAATTCAACCGACAACTATCCTCGATTCCTGGTACCCAGTCTCAGTCATCAGAGATGTCTGTATCGTGGCATGAATTGTTGATTGAACAATAACATGAACATGAATAATCCCGCGGAACAAGTTGAGATAGTCAGACTAACGGTCAGTTGAATTGTTCAGCATTAAATATATAAATCATCATAACTATTCCATGCATGCTAATAACTATATAAAGTTATCCTGTATATGAAAACCCTAATCGTACAATCAATGATATAAATCAGGAGGATAGTTCTAGCATGCATCATTCCTAAGGCAACAATCAAACAAGAACATGCAATAGGGTAATACACAATAGAATACCTTAACCCTAATCATTTAAGATGATTTAATAATCAGATCATAGATATCCCGAGAGTTCTCTCAAAGATATCTAACGAATAAACATAAACCTAATCTATCTCTAGTCCTACGCTCCGTGTCTCTGGTGGATTTATTTCAATCAAGAGAACACAGCCATGTCGAGTTCATTGATCATCAGGCATAGAATAGGTAGAGAACGTACCACTAGTAATTGGCCAGTATCTAGCAGGAAGTTTCTAACCACAGCGTAAGTTGGATAGATAAACATTGGAGGCTCAGTTTATAAGTTCATATACTGTTTAAAATCATACAGGCAGAGTAACAGCATGGCATAAAGATATTAACTACTCTAACATAGCTTCAATTATAGCAAACACAGATATGTCTAGCCTAACTGATAAGGGGGTATCCAGTTCCTTTTATATACAATATCCATCTTTAGCAAAACAAGTCTATCTCAAGAACTATAACTATTTTGGGGCTGAATTTGAGTCTCCTCCTACGTTTGGGTTTAAGCCTCCTTAGAAAATGAAGATACATTTTTGAATCACATGATAAAGTCTCAATGGAAACCCATGACGACATTGAAGCTTGCATCATTTCAGTCTCTAAGACATTTAAGTTTACACCCATGAAGACATTTAAGCTTCCATCATTGGAGTCTTTATGACATTAAGTCTACAATTAACTCACTTAATTGAGCTTTAAGCCACATGAATGTTCTTTATTATAGTTTTAATTTGTGTTTTTAATCCTAGCCTTTTCATATCCCATGACTTATATGTTACTTTAGTTTTAGCCTCTATATAAAGGCTTGCAATATGTAATAGAAAAGGATTATGAGAGTTAAATAGAAAGTAAGCTATTGAAGCTTGTTTGAGTGTTTTAATACACGAAAGGAGTCGATTGTTGATTGTTCTTGGTGTGGTGCTTAGGCTTTACCACTAATAATATCTTCTTTCGCCAATTTGAATATTCTTGGTGGTGTTTCATTACTTTATCCTTGAAATATTCAGATTGATAGACTTGGTGGTGGTAACTTTATCTAAGTCATATTCGTTGTTTTGAACTCATACAACAGATTCTGTTTATAAACAAAATTTCATCTTCGTTGGGTTTCTCAAGCTCCTCATAAACGTCATAAATTGCCATTTCTATTTTGGACAACCTGGATGATTCACTCTGATACCAATTTGATATGTGGTGGATGGGAATAGTTATTGATAGGTTAAAACAGGCTGTATGATGTAACATCCACTCCTCGGGTCTAGTTGTATTTTAATATTTCTGACTTTTAATATTTAATTTGTGTGTCAGAAAATAGTTCTGTGTTATTATTTGAAAATAATTGGTTAAAGAGTCACATAATTTATCGTGACTAGTAAATTGTTAACTGTTTTAATTTAATTCAGTTGACGGTAAAATAACATAATATTTCCCCGCAAGTGATTTTTAAGTTCCAGACAATAGATTTAGAAGGGGACAAAACTAGTACACATATTATCTATTATATGTATGTAATACGTATTAAATTTCAGAAACATACCAGACATTCGATTGAGTACGTGAGAAATATTGAAACCCTAGAACTAAACCCCAAATCATCATTAAACCCCAATTTCTTGTGAAATTAACTTATGTTCTTCCCTGTTCCTTCTTTGGCCGAACCAAAAACACCACAGGGACGAATTGTAAATATTGAAACAAGCTTTGAGGTGAAATTGAAGCTATAGAACATTGATTCAAGCTTCCAAAACATGAATTAATCACTCCTTGATCCTCCTAATCATCTTGTAAGTGTTAAATCTTGATGTTCATATAAACCTAGAAGTGGGTTTTTGGGTATTTGATGAAATTACAGTGATTGATGTTAAATTGAAGCTTGTAATGCTTGTAGAATTGTTAATTGATGTTTACTTTATGATTATAAGTTAAGCCCTAAGCTATAATTGAAGATTTGAATGTATGTTCATGATAAAAGTGGTGGGTTTAGTTGATTTTCATGAAATTAAGCTTGTGGTTATGATATAGTGATTAGTTGATGCTTAAATGATGATTAGCATCTAAGCCCTAACCTTGAAATGAAGAAAATGATATATGATCATTAAGAAAGTTATGGGTTTATGTAAGTATTTATGAATTATGATTTGAAAGCTTAAGTTAGTGATGTGTAATTGACAAAAATTGTGAAAGAAAGCTTTTAAGCTTATGTTATTAGTGTTTGATTGATAATCGTTGTTGATTAATGATAATAATTAAAGTTGATTAAGATGATGTTGTGATCCTAACGATCATAACTTGTTAAGTGATTGTAAATTATTGATGTTAATGTGATTATTCGTAATCTTGAAATGAGAATTATAAGTGAATAATGATTGAGTAATAATCATTGAAATTGGGATTATGAATCATGTTGTAGTTACTTACCTAAGTTTTTTAATGTAACTACATTAATATGATGTTATATAGATTTGAGACAAGTGACTGACTTGTGTTATGTTGATGTAATTCCAGATAAACAGAAGACTCAGTGACATTAGACTACTGAGTGGACAACTGAGGTATTCGGTGAGTGGATCTATAACCTCAGTGTGATTTAGTTGTAACAGGTTTGGTTACAACAAGTAACGTATTATTACTGTTTTTGTTTTCCATTATGATTATGGCTAGTAGTAATAATACTGTTGATAGACTGTTTAGTCTGATATGTTGACCTGATTGAATATGTGATCACTTGTTATTTGGCCTTCGGGCATTATAGTATTGAGGTCAACGCGATAGTTGGGTTTGGTTACTATTGTAAGACGACAGGAATTTCCTTGTTCTTCTCGTTAATAGGAAATTAGGTCGTATGAGATTAGTACCAAACTATCGGTCTATTCTGTATTGGCCTTACAGATTGACGGTAAGTGTTCTTGGAGAATCCCAAGGTATTATGATATCTCCAGAGCCACCAATCCTCATTGACATGTTATTGTATTGAGATGTTATCTCATTGAAATAGAACTGTATGTTCTTAGCTGAAGGTTTCCCTAAGAACTCTAGATACTCTGTGATACTGCATATTTACGATGCTTTGATGTAAACAGAGTTGTTATGCTAAGTTGGGCTGTTGTTTATAGTTTCACTCACTTAGCGTTATGCTAACCCCACCACAGTCCTTCCTGCAGGTTAAAATTGATGGGACATATTGGGCTAGGCAGGAAGTTCTTGGAAATGAAGGAATGTTTGACAGCCGGAGTATACTCTGATATATTTTGATTTGATAAGAAAATTGTGAATTTATATAACACCTCATTATGATATTATTATGGTTGTAATAGATTGATAAATGTGGTCTGTTAAGTTTTGAAAACAACTTATGTACTTTTATATGTTTTAAATTTACGCTTCCGAGTCAAGAATCATTATTATAATGGTTTACTGAATGAGGGGTGTTATATATGAGTTCAAAACAACGAATATGACTTGGATAAAGTTGCCACCACCAAGTCTATCAATTTGAATATTTCAAGGATAAAGTAATGAAACACCACCAAGAATATTTAAATTGGCGAAAGAAGATGTTATTAGTGGTAAAGCCTAAGCACCACACCAAGAACAATCAACAATCGACTCCTTTCGTGTATTAAAACACTCAAACAAGTTTCAATAGCTTACTTTCTATTTAAATCTCATAATCCTTTTCTATTACATATTGCAAGCCTTTATATAGAGGCTAAAACTAAAGCAACATATAACTCATGGGATATGAAAATGCTAGGATTAAAAACACAAATTAAAACTATAATAAAGAACATTCATGTGGCTTAAAGCTCAATTAAGTGAGTTAATTGTAGACTTAATGTCATAAAGACTCCAATGATGGAAGCTTAAATGTCTTCATGGGTGTAAACTTAAATGTCTTAGAGACTGAAATGATGCAAGCTTCAATGTCGTCATGGGTTTCCATTGAGACTTTATCATGTGATTCAAAAATGTATCTTCATTTTCTAAGGAGGCTTAAACCCAAACGCAGGAGGAGACTCAAATTCAGCCCCAAAATAGTTATAGTTCTTGAGATAGACTTGTTTTGCTAAAGATGGATATTGTATATAAAAGGAACTGGATGCCCCCGTATCACTAACATTATATATCTAGCATGCAATCCTAAACTAGCATAACATAAACACAACATGTTTAAAATGGAAAGCAAGGGATATATAAATAGAACCTGGTAACGAAGTTATTACAGACAAATCTTTGCGAAAACAAAGTCTTGGAGTTACTCCGTACAAAAGCTAAAACTACCGCTACCTAACTAAGTCTCTAACTAGCTCAATTCTAGAGTGAGAGAGGAAATTCTCTAGAGAGAAACAAGAGAGAGAGACAAGTGTGTGAGAGAGAAAGTGAAAGGAAGAAAATGAAATGAAGAAATGAGGTGTGTGAAAGTTGAAGGAGGGATGTCCTATTTATAGGCAAGCCTTGAATCAGCCGTACAAGCGAGACAGCACAACGTACAAGCGCACAAAGCACTAAGGAGCATCAGATGGCCCCTAAGGGGCCGTATATGGTTTTAATGGGGCCGTATACGGTCTCTTAAAGGCCGTATACGGTCTCCAAGGTCGTATACGGGGTCTTTCAGCTTTTCTTTGTTGCTTAAAACGGCAGTAACTTCTTCGTTTCTTGTCCGTTTAACCCGATTCTTTCGCCTACGATCTCATAATTCCGTTACGCTTCTAATGGTACCAATTTCATGGAAATTGGATATGTGTAGCTCAGGCATAGCTGGAATGACTTTAAACGCTCTGTAGGAGCCGACAGCCGTGTCTTCTCCGTTCTTTAGCCGTTTTGCCCGATTCTTGAATCTTTGGTCTCGTTTTTACCTATATAACAGATAATGGAAGTTAGGAGGTGTGTCTTGATAGGTAAACAAGAGTGGGTTAATCGGTTTGATTCTACATGCTATGTTTTGTGCGTTATTTGGACGTTTTTAGTGATTTTTGTCGCAACGCCTACTTTTGAACCACTTTAGTGAATTTTAATAAATAATCATTGTTTTGAGATGTTTTTACTAAAGTTTAGCCCAAAAAGTGAGAAATAATGTACGTAGAAACATGACTTTTTACGTTACATCAATTCCAAAAAATAGACCTGGTTGTTTAGTTGACAAAAAGAATAAAAAATATATCAAATCAAAGTTAAGTATATAAATAAAATCATCATTTTTATTATTTCTATAGAGTAAGGTTTAAATGAGTACAGCAATCTTGGGTGAGAATGAGGGAACCAACAGGAATCTGCCACGTGTCACTTTACTCTCTCTCCTCCACATTTTTAAAAATTAAATATCTCTCAAACGGTAAGTCGAAAAATTATAAAAATTGCACCATAAAAATCAACGTTTTATTCTCTTCGATTAAAGATGTGACAAGGTATATTTTCGACGAATTTTTTTTTTTTAATTTTTTGGTGGGTTTTGAAAACGAGTAACACATGTGTTAGAAGTTGGTAACACATGTGTTACCATCGAGTAACACATATTTTACCATCGAGTAACTATAACACCCCTCATTCTATACATCAATATTATATGATTTTACTCGGAAGCGTATATTAAAAACATACTTTACTATTATACATAATGGAAATGTACATAACTTTTTCAAAATATGATACACCATAGTTTAAAGTTATTAAAACACTGTACACATATTACACAAACGGGGTATTATATAATTCCAAACTTAGTTTATAACAAAACTATATCAGAGTTCACAGAGCAGTCAAACATTCCCTGCCAAAGGCATCAACTTCCTGTCCACCCACATATCTATTCATAACCTGCAGGAAGTAAATGAGGGATTAGCACGAAGCTAAGTGAATGAACTTGTCACACACAATTCAACTTAGCATAACTATGAGTTTACATCAAATAACCGCAAACACACAATATTTCAATGAGGATCGGTGGCTCTTGGGATATCATAATACCCGGGGATTCCCCAAGAACACTTATCGTACATATCCGTATGGCCATAACAGACGAGACCGATAACTATTGGTTATTAAACTCATACACAGGTTACAAACACAACAAATGAATCAAAACCTGTGTAAATCACATAATAACCAAAAAGTCCAACTACACGTTGACCTCAATAATCTGATACACAGAGGTCCACATATCACGTAGATCAATAATCAATAACACAGACTAAACAATCTAATAAACATATATACGTTCACTTGTTGTAACCAAACAGTTACAACTAAATCAAAAGGTGAGTTCCAAATCCACTCACCGATACCTCTGTAGATTCCACACTCAGCAGTCTTATATCACTGAGTCTTTGGAGTATCTGAAACACCACATAACACACAAGTTAGTAACTTGTTCCATAATTATCATTCTAACATATTTATCAAATCAGGTAAGTCCCTGAAGTCTAAACAAATAAAAGTCCAATCTGAAATAAATTCAGAAAGTCTCAAAATGACGTTTAAAAACTGAAAAATGTCATTTTGGACCCCTAGATGACCCCGAATGGCCAAAAACTGACTAGGCTCATAGATTAGAGTCTTGATCATTGAGCCGTTTCCGAGTGGACATGCGAATTTCAGCTCAATCCGAATTAAAAAGAAAATTTGTAAATTTTTTGGTCACTAAAGATGCAAGGACTTTTACACTTATGCACTTTTGAAATTTGCAAAACGAAAACTTTAAAAATTCTCGGTTCGCAGTGATCTCAACTCGCAGGTCAACTCGGTTCGCAGAAACTCGACTCGCAACGAAGTAACTCGGTTCGCAGAGCCATCTCGACTCGCAGAGTCATCTCGACTCGCAGAGTCATCTCGACTCGCAGAGTCATCTCGACTCGCTTCGGAACTCAGCTCGCCTCGTTGGACGAACTGGGTTTCGAGTTTCGCTACTGAAATTCTGATTTTTGAACCTAAACTCACCAAAACTCCAAAAAATTAGTTTCTAAGGTTTCTAATACTTGACGTAATCGTTATAACACCTAATAACAACATATCAAGCTTCAATTTCGTGTAAATCAATCAAAACCTATAAAACCCTTTTTCATATAACTCACTTTTGTGATGGAGATGATGATGATATAATGAAGATGATGATTGTGCTATTTCGAAATCGATATCACAGAAACTATTCTAAATTTTGATTTGGTTATGGTTTCTTTGAGTTTGCAAGTTTTTCAAAAATAGGGAATGAAAGAAAGTTTGAGAACTTATGGGTTTTCAAAGTCGGTTCACCAACCGACTCACATATTTAAGTGATATAATTTTATACCCGTCCTAAATCTATTGTTTGGAACCTGATAACCATTTGTGAGAATATTATTTTATTTTACCGTCATCTATAATAATTTAAAACAAATAGTATTTCACTATTCACAATAAGTCCTGGGACCTATTTATTTAAGTTTCACAGTAAAACAAATAATATCAGGTAATTCCTAAAACATTTAAATAATCAATTTAAATAAAGAATTATCAGGCCACTGGAGAGGATGTTACAGTAACACATGTGTTACCAGCTTCTAACACATGTGTTACCAGCATCTAATACATGTGTTACCAGCAACTAACACATGTGTTACTAATTTTGTAAAACCCAAAAAATAAAATTAGTCGAAATTATACCTTGTGAGATGACAAATCGAAGAGAAAAAAATGCTGATTTTTATGGTGTAATTTTTATGATTTTTCGACTTATCATTTGGGAGATATTTAAATTTAAAAATGTGGGAGAAAGTGAGTTTTGTGACACATATCATGTTCTGGTTGGTACTTCTATTCTCATCAAAAATCACATTCTCATTTGAACCTCATCCTATTTCTATATGTCATAAATATAATTTGTTTACACCCAAAATTCATTACTATATACTTTACAATGGAGTGAAATAAAGAAATATAATTGCTTAACATTAAAGTTAATCATGCTTATTTATTTGAGTTAACTACCCCTACCAAACCAAAGAATACGTACATATAACTTTTAAATGCTCCGCATATTTTTTTTAGATCGGTTATAAATCTAGAATAATCTATATAACTATAATTAAATATTAATTTTAGATATAGATACGATAATTTAATAATCTGAAATTAATTTTGAATATGGTAATCTTTGTAGAGTTAAAATTCCTAATTAAATATATTTTTAGATAAAGATACGATCATTTTTTAATCTCAAATTGATTTTAAATATGGTAATTTTTATAGAGTTAAAATTCCTAATTATGATGTCATAATATCATATATTTTAGTCAACTTAAAAAATTAAGCAAATCTGTTCGTTAATTAGATTTTTGACGACATCATCAAGTGATTCATATATTATATTTAAGATAAGATTTACTAGATCTTAAATTCGTGTATACACACGGACCATTGAACTTGTAATTGATTTTTTAAAGTACACACATAGTTAATATGATAAAATTATAATGTTTATATAAAAAATAAGGGTGATGATTCGTACACCACCAGTTTTTCTTCGTACACCACTAAACATGCTTTAGACTGTTGTACAGTACAACAATTTAATGTATGTTTAGTGGTGTACGGAGAAAAACTGATGGTGTATGAATCACTACCCAAAAAATAAACATTGTGAATTTAAAACTATGGTATTTACACTCATGCTAAGTCTAAATCTAAAATAAGAACAGAAAATGAAATATGTGACACCCGTCAAATTAGGACTATTAATTAGGGCCTAATCAATTGTAAATGCATGTAATTAGTTCTGTGTTAGGCTAATTAATGTATCAAAATATATATTGATGAATATATATACGATTATGCGATTTGATTAAATCGTACAAGTTTCAAATCGAATGTAATCCGACTCAACTAAATACGGACGTTGGTGAACGATTTTATTATTCAATAACATTATTATATCCAAAATATTATTTTGAAAATATTTCATATTCACTTCGTATAATACAATTAACAATTTACGCGATTTAAAGATTTAACGCGCAAACAAAACGTAACAAACTAAAGTTATAATCTTATAACCCAAATATAAAGTACTTAATAAAATATTTCAACAAAAATATTGAATAATTATTCGTATTTTAAAAACGTATATTTTAACGTATAAAATAGTTATTTAACGATCAAATGATCGGGAAAACGAACACCGCACAGAGCGCGAACGCAGGGATTAAAAATTTGGGACACACCCACCTTGGGTGGGCCCCACCAGCCGGCCAAGGGACAAAGGGGTGAAACCCCTTCCCTTTTCCCCATTTTCATCATCTTTCCATCATCTTTCTCTCTCTTTTTCTCTCTACAATCACCAAACCACACCACCACTTAATCCACCAATTGCTACCATCAAACACCATCGAATCGTCACCCTCGTTTGGGAGAAAAGATCCACCACATCTCGATCTACATTTCTACCTTTTCGGATTTTCACGGCGTTAAGTTTGTAAGTTTCTGACAAAACCCGAAACTCTTCGATTTCACTCATTTTTACATGTTTGCGGTTTGTTTAAGTTTGTAATGTCCAAATATGGGTTGGGTAAAAGAATCGGACCAAGTGGTCGCCGGAAAACTCGTTTTTGGCTCAAAATCTGTCAAACAGTCAGAAGTGTCGCAAAGACGACCAGTATAGCGTCACTTCTTGCGTCACTTAAGTGACGCATTGAGTGTCGCTAAAAGCCCTAATTTTGCGTCACTTGCCTAAGTGCCGCATAAAACCCCTTTTTCCCGACACTTGCTTAAGTGCCGCAAATTCAATACCCGTCACTTTGAACCGACACTTATAGCGTCACTTGTCTAAGTGACGCCTACAATCGAGAACTGATTTCACCCGTCACTAACCTTAGTGACTCATGACACTTGTACTGACACTTACAACCGATAATTCATTAAGTGTCGCACTCTATGCGTCACTTGCACAAGTGACGCCATTAATCAGAATCCGTCATTTCATGCGACACTTCTTGAGTGTCGCCTAAGCCCTAAGTGTCGCTATAAGTGACGCATAAAACAGAAGGTTTCAAATCAATTTTTACTAAGCATCTCGACCCCAACCAGGGGCCAGCCCCTTGGACCCCGCCAGGGGTTGCCACCCCTGGAACCCCGCTTACCAGGGGCGCTGCCCCCGGACCCCCGTCACTGAAGCTTATAAATACTTTTAAGTATAACTATTTGAAATCAAAAAAATAATGTTAAGATTATTACTACAACTTATCACCAACGGGCCGTACACGTTTTCAAAACACAAGTTAATCAAACAATCAAATCGTAGTAATTTGGACATTATAGTTGAACAAACAACTACAAAGATAGTCTTTGTAACTACCTACTCATATTAATAACCATCACGTGTCGTGGACACCCTCAGGTTATCTGTCTGCGGACACCTCACTGCTTGATTAAGCATCGTACATTTATTGACTAAACGCTCAAGACTCAGGTGAGTCTCATAGCCACTCTTTTTACCGCTTTTCACTCAGGGGTGTGATTCAATGCTTATTTTTAACATGTGAACGCAAGTACAAACTTTACAATATACTACATGAGTTGTTTTCCACTAATCATTTCAAAGTCCTCCGTCAGCATAGTTTGGTAATACGTTGTAGCGTGATTATTAGTATATGGTACCATATAGGATTGACCCTCCTCGTCCGGGTTAGCATGCACTAACTGGTTAAACGGATGTACTAATAATTGTTCAGACGAGTGTGGATAAGGCACTCGTGGAGGCACCTCGCTCAGAATTCTCTATATGAGACCCGACCCTCGAGTTAAGCTCAGACTATGTGCTCATGGCTGTATACATTACTATTTATTTGCTGGATGCAAATCATTACTTAAATCTTACGGTTCATACGATATTAACTGATTTCAAACCTGTGAGCTCACCAGCTTTAGCTGACCCATTTTAGCATGTATCACAGGTACCCAGCAGTAGATTGGACTGCCTCAGGATTTCTATAGCTCGAGTCAGCATGCAGACATTAGAGATTTCATTGCATTAGTATATTTTGTACACGTACTTATGTACTGAAATCTCCCATTTAATCGAACACGAGCTATATACAGCTTCAAATGTTGTAAACATTTCTTTTATTAATATATTTTGTTAAAACGACGCATATAGAGTCGTTTGCTATATCTTGTGTGCTTTGATTATTGATTAGTAACACCCAATGTATGCTTCCGCTAAACAGTAAAATTGAGGGTGTTACAAAATAAGTGATGCTTGTTGGGGTTAATCCAAAGTGTTTGTTAATAAGTGAACTTACTAAAAATCGAATCAAATTTTGAGGAAAACCTGAACTAAGTGAAGCTTAACTGACCCAAATATATGAATGGGTATAACTCTCTTTTTCTACCGCTATTTGTGGATGAAAATATTAATCGATGGTACAATGTTCATATTTGATCAGGTTACACAATATTCATATTAACTTATCAATGATTTAGCTACCGATATCAAAAGATATAATAGTAAGAAGATAATTTTGGATTTAGAGTAATCGATTAATTAAAGTAAATAAAAGAAATAAATAAAAAAAGAAAATTGAAAGCAATTGTGAGATCAAACGAACCAAAGGGATTTGAATTGATCGAGGACACTTATTTGTATTTTATTTTATTAGATTATTATTACTTATTTTATATTTATGATATCATTATATCATAAATTTTAACCAATTTGATAAAATCAACCGATTTGATTGGCTAATCAAGTTTTTGATGACATCATGTGTTTCTATACGAGTATAATTTATAAGATATTTATGATTAAGATTGTGCTACATAGCATGAATAATATATTTTAGTATATATATATATATATTGTGGTCGTAAATAGTTTCCGAGTTACGTCCAAATAACATAACAAATAGAAATCATTTCCAAATGGGACCTATTACATTAACATAGTTTCTTTCTTATTCTTCTTCTTTTTTTTCTTTTTTTTCGCTCCTTTTTTTTGTGTGTAGTCAACACCTTTTAGATTTCCCCAACACTACTTAGACCCCTTAATTACGAGATACGATAACCTTTCCACAACAAAGAGTCAAAGATTTTTTCTTACGACATTAATCAATGTAAATAGTTAATGTACATCGATACTAGAAACAAAATACTGCATTCCACATTCCACATTCCACATATATATGTTATATATGTAAATAAATAAAAAAAAGATATCATTAATTCCATTATCACTTTCAAACAACTCAACATTATTTACATGCATTGAGTTGCACATATAACATGCAGTAATATTATTATAGTTGTACACCCGGCCTGTTGCTCGATCTAAAGAAATTAAATAATTTAATTACCACATCCATGACACATGATAGTACGTTTGTCTAATTAGATATCTAGATCATATTCGAGAATTGACTCTGATATTTTGTATATAAATCCAAACTTGACCATTGAAACTCGTCACTCATCGTAATATCATGACAAGAACTCGGAGCCATTGAACTGTTGATCATAACATCCGAACCCGAACAAGAGTATTGATGATCAGTTGATCTTATGGCATCAAAATCTGCAAAAAATGGATCCGTCCAAAAGTTTCCGAGATGGTCATCATTGTATGTTTGCATTGAATCGCCACTCGAAACCAAACAATCAGAACCATTAAACATTGTGGACGTTAATTCTGCACTTGAAGAATACGATGATGTAGATATCGATTCTGAGTAATTTGTCACATAATTAGGATACCGATGATCATTAGTATTAGACAATGACGACATTTCTGAAGATATTGATGCCCATATAGCTTCAATATCATCGTCCCCTACGTTTGAATTTTCACCCATATTCGATAAAGGGCTGGACTGATTTACGGATTCTGAGGTCTCATCGTTTACAATAGTGTTCTCATTTTGATCATCAACCTTTTTAACAACTCGTTTTCTCAAATGCGTATGCCAATAGTTTTTTATTTCATTGTCGCTTCGTCCTGGTAATTTGGCTGCTATTGTTGCCCATCTGAATACACCAAAGTAATTATAGTTAGAAACGTGTACGACATCAAAATTATATTAAGAAAACTAAATAAGCAAAACATGAAGATGAAACCGTACTTGTTGCCAAGCTTGTTATGTAATTCCAAAATTAAATCTTCTTCTTGTTTCGTAAAATTGCCATGTTTCATATTTGGACGAAGATAATTCATCCATCGCAATCTACAACTCTTTCCACATCTTGACACACCTAATTAAACAAGACAAACCAAATAACAACTAATTAGCAAGTAATTAAGCGAAATTAACAAAAACGGTGAACTTAACATGATGGAAAATTACGAAATGCTTACCCGCAAACCTTGGAATCTCACGCCAATTCCAATGGCCATATCTTTGGATGTAAGCTTTCAGTTTATCATCTTCTTCTTTGCTCCATGGTCCCTTTTTCATCCCATTTTTGTCGACATTTGGTGTTTTCGACATCTTGCTCGATGGCTCTCTTACTCTAACTTTAGATTGCTATTATTTTAAGGTAGGTTGTTAGATATATAATTTTGTGGACTATTAGAGTGATGATCGTAGTGTTGCAAGCGCTCTTTTATAGTAGTGATAACGTACATGATCTTTAGTTGGTTTTGGTCAAAAAACATCGAAGCAAGTGGCTGACCAAGAAACTAAGGGCTTGTCGTAGAGAAGATAGCATGAAAGTTCCATTTTTTGTGTATAAATTAATTTCTTTTAATTTGAACTATTTTTATTTATTTGTATACTTAGAATTAGCTTGCTAGTAAATCATTATATATTTTATATATACCACGTACTGACACAGTCCTTATCCGTTATCATGAAGAAATACGTGTGGTTGAACGTCTACGATGGAATCTTATATCGTATTTATTAAACTATATTGTCTTTATCGATCGGATATATATATATATATATATATATATATACACCAATACACCATGGACTTTGAATGCTAGCTTTATGAAACATAAATTTATTGTAAGTAAATGCTACATCCACAAAAACATTCTAAAAGAATTTATACAAAATAAAGTGGCATATATAATTAATATCTTTTTTACTTATATATAATTAACATTCTAAAAGAATTTATACTAAAAGAATCAGGCGTGTTTATCAGATTATTCATTATCTATCTTTTTTACTTATATAGTTTCATACAATATATATATTGGTGATCGTCATTTTGGTCTATCCATTATAATATTACGAAAGACATTTCAAACAAAATTATAAAACGTGAGTTACAAACGAAGGTTCACGGTACGTAAGTTAATTGTTAAAGAAAGTTTAATTTGTAAAGTTGTAAGGTAAATATAACTAATGTACTCCGTAGTATATTTGAGACTTTTTTTAATAGATTGTTAAAGTAAATAAAGTCACTATTGATAGATAAAATTGGGTAAGTAACTTAATTAATACATGTGCACAAATCTAAAATATAATAACTACATACATATTGAATTGAATTACTCAATTACTATATATTTGAACTCTAATAACCACCCCATTTACCTTAATGTACCACTGTTTATGCATAAAATGTTTTCTTAAATATAACCCTTAGGGCTATTATTACAAAATAACTATTCGATATTGGATCAAACTAATCCCAAAACCAATTATCCAAATCAAATTGTACAATTGGATAATTCGGTTAATTGATAAACACGCCTGATTCTATCAATTTCATCTATATTTTTAAGTAACGCAATTTTTGAGTGTACATTGTGACACATGACCGCATATATGCTAAACGGTTATGTACCTACGTACTTTTTCTTTCGGCCTCTTACCTTACGCATACTATATTTAACTATTTATCTTTATCTTTACTAATATATAATGCATTTTAATATATTTTTTTAAGATAGATTTTATTATTTTGCCCCTAACATTATTATTGATATTTTAAAAATCTACTTGAAATTACTAATATATCCCTACATATAATAAAATCTAATTAATACTATCATTATCATTATTAAACATGTAAGTAACAAGCATACGACATTAAACACATATTGATTAATTCTTTTATATATCTATTACTAATATATAAAACATGACATAACTTTTTAAACCGTAAGGAGTTATGCGATGTGTTAATCATGTACGGAAAGCTAAAAACGAGACGAACATGTTAGCATATTAACTTCATATGATTTTCAAGCTATTCGATCCATTTTCGTTTTACTCCACCCGTCACATGTATACCGTTAACCAATAAAAATATACGCTGTTTTAATTATGTTTACTTGATTCGAATTTTAGTTGATTAACATAGCGTTAACATGAAATCATTTTAATTTTGATTAAATAAATAATAAAAATCAGCATAAACAATAAAAATAAAATTACTAATCTTATTTGTTTAAAGGTGAAAAATACTAATCTATATATTTACTAATATATAATTGTAACATCCTGTTTCTGAGCCTGGAAATAAATTGTATTTAAATGGTTTATTTGGAAAATAAACAAGTAAAGAGCCTCAGTTTTTATTGTGATTAATAAAATATTGTTTGTTTTAAATAAACAAAGTTCACGGTAAAATAAAAGTATTTTGACTTACGGGTATTTTCGGGTTCCAGACAATAGGCTAGGATCGGGTATAATTATACACTAAATAAAGGAGGGAGTCGGTGGATACACCTACTCATTTTTTCACCTAAAGTGTTTGTTCTTCACTTTCACCTACATGCTCTCAAACCCTCACCTCTCATCTTTTGTAAATAAAAATCAAGAACAAATCATTGTGACTAAATCTTGCTAAAGAAATCTGAGTTTCATCATCATCCATATCATCTTCTTCATTGGATTGTAAGTTGTTTGTCCCTTACTTAGGATCTAGTACGAACCGAGTCACTCAATCGTTTGCGGAATCAACGATTAAGTTATACACTAAACACACGAACAATCAATACGCAATGAATATCAAACGAAACGTATTATATTGTATTATAATCGGTCAGATTACAGAGATTTCGACTAATTGCGTTTAGGGTTTCGTCAACCCTAAAACAGAAAACATAAAACGAATTTATACAAAATCTGGCACCTGCGACGTCGCACGCTACGTCGCAGGCCCAAGCCCATGCGACGTTGGCTACGTCGCAGGCCCAAAACCTGACGTCGCACCTGCGACGTTGCACGCTAGTTCGCAGGAGTCAGGAATACTAATTCTAATTACAAACTACGAGCTAGACCAACTGACAGACACTAAACGTGTACTAACAAACTCCCCCGTGTCTTCAGCTTGGTCTTCAAAAATCTTCTTTAAACCCAGCCCGCAGGAAACTGACCATCGGCATGAATTCCATTAGCTACGCAAACAGTAACAACATTGTAAAACTGCTGTGCTAAACGTCTGTTGAATTCATTCTTTTGACCAACACGAATCCGATTATCATAGAGTTTCCTTAAATCTTTTTCATGAAAATTAATCAAACTCATCGGATCATACAGTCTAAACGTTGCTTGCTTCAAATTCCATATACCTCCAACTTCTGGCCACGGTTCAGAATCTGGAACGAAAGTAATAACCGCTTCACCAGTCTGTGGATCAAGTTCCCATTTTACAAGTCTTCTCAGAAAATAATAAGGAACTGATTCCAGAGGTATCTCAGTCAAACAGTTAGCAGGCGAATAGTGAACTTTAACCAAAGGCTTCCTGGTGACTGGATCAATCTTCTTTTTCCACGTATACCGAGTTCCCAACGTCGGTTTCAATTTCGAATATGTCTTCGATAATACTTCCCGACGTAGATTTCTCTGAATGAACTCAGCATAATCATTCTCGAAAGGATTAATCAATTTAAGCTGAGCTAATCGATTAATCTCTCCTTTTGGCAACGTGCTCAATCTATCAAAACGCATTCTGAAGTACTGAACTCCATCTTCTCTCTTAATCATAAACAGATTCCTCTGACACTTCCAGCTTTTAATAACACCGGTATAATTTCGACTAACCAGGTACACTTGACATTTAACTGGAATAGGAACTGGATTTCGTCCCTTAGGCCACCATTTCTTGTTTCTCTCTCTCTTTTCTTCAGCAGTTAATTTCTTCGCTGCTGAGTCCGGTGCCTGTGTCTCTGAAGCTGGAGTTGCAGCAGAACTTGATTCTCCATGTTGAGCTTTATCAGGACTCTCGTCTTCACTTGAATCAGATTCTATAATTGGTGCACCATCATAAGCTTCCCCAGATTGTGCATCATCATACGTTTCATCTGCATTCAACTGCTCTTCTTCAATCGAAACATCCTCATTCATCTCAAAAACATTCTCTGTTTCTTCCTCAGAGCCAACTCCACTGGCCATCCTCTGAATAAATGATAAGTCAGCGAATGAGTAGTCAACTGCCAGCGGTCTCGGTTGCCCTGGAATATCATCAACACAAAAATAATCCAAACGAGAAATATTTTCATTAACATTTTCAATTACAGGGTTGGGATTTACAGACGCAGGTTCACTTGACTCTAAAGTGGGTATCCCAGACCCATACTCCCCCGAGGCAAGTAACCTGCCTTCCAAAACATTAACCCTAAGCTTCGTATCCTCAAGCTCCTTAGATTGAACCTCGATCAACGCAGCTTGTTCAGCAATCTTCTCATCCTGAGCCTCCAGCTTTTGTTTCATCTGCTGCATATCTTCCATAATCTTTTGCATGAAAGCTGGAGTCGGTTGAATCTCAAAATCAGGTTGCAGCTGTGGATTGACTGGAGCTCGTGTTGACGAAGAGCGACGAACACGACGACGAGGACGATAAGTTTCATCAGCAGAATCATCACCGTCTCGTGTACGTTTCCCAGTATCCCTTGGAGGTACATACTTGCGTCCTGCCCGGATCCGACGCTGAATTCTTAGATATCTGAATGAATCGGAAAGCCTGATACGTTCCATCTCAGAGGGATGCGGAACAGTACCATCCGAATGCTCAGGCGTCGGACCCCCATCCTGAGGACCTACATTGGCCGGTTCTTCGGAATCAGAACTCTCAACCGTGTCGTGAGATGCTGGATTGTCCGAATCCACATGCCCGAACTGCTCGATGTTCTCCAATAGAGCATTTACATTCTCCCCCGCAGGTTGAACTGGAATGTTCACAAGCGGTTGCTGCTGCTGCTGAGGTACTGGAATATCCATATACTGAGGATCTGGAGGCGGTACATAATTTTCATCCACAATAGCACCGAATAAGGGAACATCCCTTGGTGCCTCGACCCCTTTCTCATACCCTGCACAAATAGTGAAAATCCGACTCATCATCGGGGAAATCTTGAGCGGCTGATCGATATCACCCTGTGCCTGAAGATCCGGATGATGATGATTGATGTGCAACTGTACAAATCTCGGATATAAAGTCCATTTCTGATCCCCGGCATTCGCATTATCAACCATAGCCTTGAAGATAAATCCCGAGAAGTTGAACGGCTTGTTGTATACCAACGCTAACATAGCAGAAGCCAGACTTCGGCTCATCCCATCCGTTCCACCTTTCCTATTCCCCAAGCAAACAATAATCACATGCATCAAATATCTCCAGACGCGTGTGAGATTTGCTTTTCGATACTGATCAGAGGGAATCCCGGGATATCCTATCCGTTGCATAGCTCCAGTAACAAAAATATGATCAAAACCGATAGGCATATCCGGTTGATCATTCAGCTGTAAAAGTTCCCGAATACTCTGTTCTGTAATAGTGATCTCCGTACCCAGAACGGTAGAGACCAATCTTCTAACGTCGTTATCAGTAACAACAGTCGCATTTCTCCAAAAAGGGTTGATCAGATTTCCAAACGCCATAGTGTTATCGGAAATGGCGTGGAATACCCTTGAACGTCTCAAAAACGCGATCATCTGACGATACGGTGCAGCTTTATCAGAAGTGTCAGTAAGGTACGCAGCCGTATTGTGACGAGCTTCGAAAATCAAAGCCATATCTGCAAGAACAGAAACAGATTGCAACTCGAAAAAGGTTAGCAAAAATGTTACATTTTTAAGAAAAACCTTTGTAAACTTCCTGGAACTAGCGACGTAGCCACTTACGTCGCATAAACACAGAGCGACGTAGAACTGTACGTCGCCTAAAATCAGAATAAATTGAAAAGCGACGTAAGGCTTGACGTCGCAGAAAATTCGAGCGACGTCAAGAGGGACGTCGCATTTTGCAATTTATTGTGAATTTAATCACTTTATTTAAAATAGCGACGTAGAGGAGTACGTCGCATCGGACGTCGCAGTGAAAGCGACGTAGGGAAGGGCGACGTAGGAAATTAATAATAATTAATTAAAGCGACGTAGGCCACGACGTCGCAGCGTACGTCGCACTGACGAACAGGCGTCCCCAACCCAGAAACCCTAACTTTCGATTTTAGGGGTTTTCAAAATCAAACGCACTACAAGGTGCGGCTAACGATGGTGATCACGAAAACATAAGTTATAATAGTTACAACATCCAATTAACCATCGAATTTAACCCAAAACCGAAACCCTTTAAACCCGTATCACATATATAGCAATTAAACGTAATATACACGGTGAAAAAAGGTGAATATGGTACCTAAGTGTGCGGAATAACGAGTAGATCAAAAGTACGTAAGTGAATCGGAATGAAAACGGCTACAAATCACGAAAAATGCTCGAAAATTGCTACGTCGCAAATCGCCAATGCTACGTCGCAGGGTACGTCGCACGTGAATAGTGAATAGTGTGACATGTTACGTCGCAGTTGAGACTATATATAGTCTAACCCTACATGCGACGTAGACTGGGACGTCGCAGGCGACGTAGAGTGTGACGTCGCATATAACATTTTTGATCCAATTTTGAATTTTTCAAACCGTTTACTCGTTATTTTAGCAAATAATTTCAAAATAACTCGTGACTTTGGAAAAATAACTCAGAATAAAAATAAAAATAAAGCATAAAACTAAAAAAAATATTTTTGGTATTTTCTTTAATTTTACAAAAAGTAAAAAATGAACACAATAAAAATACTAACACTCTATTTTTGGTGACGGAGTTGAGTTGTCTGATTAGGGATCATATCGGAATAACATGCATTTATTAGGAATAGTAAGTGTTATTTCGATCATCAGTATATTTGTCCACTTTAAATTTACGTGGCACATTTAAAACACCTGTTATAAAAATTATTTCAAAACAATTATTGGTATTGTTTGTCCACCTAAACACGTTACTTCCGTGTCTGTGAGTTAACCTTTTATTGTTAACATGAGTATTTCTCCGTGGTCCCCACCATAGATATACCCCTATAACTTAGACATGAACATAGTTTCTTAATTTAGAAAGAATATAAGAGAATCAATTTTAAGAATCAAGCCAGCGGTGACAGGTCTGTACTTGCGTACAACAAAGCAACATAACTTGATTCAAGTATAAGCAAAACCAAACGCAGTCAAACCAAAATTGAGTGGCGACCTTGTTTAGTACCTTAAATTTAAGACGTTGCAAGTACTTTGACTCACGTTTGCTTAGTTTTAAGAGTAAGCTGAATTGAGACCAGGTCTGCACTTACGTACAACAGAGGAAACAATCAGCATACTCCCCCAAAAGATCTCATATATACGATCCAAAAATAGAAGTATGTCAAGCTATGCTAAGGAATTAAGACTTAGCGTCGTACATCACAAGGTGTTTACCACATGATCATAGACATGTATTTAAATGACTTCTTAATATCTCAGAGACCGGTGTGTACCATGCCTACCAATACATCGTATGATGAAGATAATTTAGATAAAAACTGTTTTAAGTGTGTCAGATAAACCTACTGACACATCCAAGATAAAGCTTAAAATTTCATTTTGTGCATGTCACCCGATGTACTATCATATCCCAAGTTGTTTACAGACACAACTTCAACGTCTATTTTAAAAATGTAGCAACCTTGCGTTTTCTTTAATACTAAATAGTATAAAGAGTGGCTGTTGCGATCTTGCGTTTATTCTAGTGTTCTTGAGTTTATTTCATAGAAATTGGGCATATGAAGTATATAGGTGATTGGTATGAATTGAAGCTAGAAAATCATGTCTAGTTAATTACTTGTTGATTATTCATTGATAGTTGACTGATTACATGATGATTTAGGGTTAGAATTAGTTTGTGTTCTTCATGTTAGTTCATAAGCTAGGTTTTGGTGATTTTGTAATTAGATGATGAAACATGCGTTAGATGATGTTTATTGTTGTTATATTATGTTAGTGGTTGATGTTGTGGTCATTTTTATGGTAAAAATTCGTGTTTGCAACTGATTTTGGTAAAATGGAGTTTTGGTCTCGGAGTTGTGTTCTTGCTAAAAGTCCAGGTCATTTTTGAACTATCAAACGCGATCCCGGCCATGTCTCCGGATCGCGTTCCTTAGTTATAATTTGGTATAGTCGATTTTTGGTCATACGAACGCGATCCAGCCCTTTGTTCCGGATCGCGTTGCCATGTGTATTTCGGTGACAGAACTTTTTCTAAAGGTGAACGCGATCCAGCCACCCTGATCCGGATCGCGTTCGCATGAATAATTTTGACGGGTTTTGTAAATTTTGAAAATGCGTAAGTCTTTTCAGGGTCACGGTTATGTAACAATTTCATTAACTCGGTTTGGGATGAGATTCACATGTTCACTCGGAAATGGCCCAATGGTCAAAACTATATTCTAATAGCCTAGGTGGTTTTTGGCCATTCGGGGTCATTTAAGGGTCGAAATTGACATTTTTCAGTTTTTAAACATTAGTTCGGGATTTTTAATTTCAATTCTGATTGAACTTTTGTTTACTTAGACTTTAGAGATTACTTGATTTGATAAATATGTTATGATGATGATTATGAGACGAGTTATTGACTTGTTATCTTGTGTTCTCAGATAAGCGGGCGGCCACTCAGTAAGATTAGACCACTGAGTTGGTAATCAGACGATAATATTCGGTGAGTGGAATTGTATTCCTCGGTTCAATTCCGTTGTAACGAGTTTGGTTGCAACGGATGAACTTTCGGTTATTGGTTTGACTTGTTATCGGTTATTGGTTAATACATTGACATGATTGTTGATATTGTGATTTGGTTTACTTGGTTATTATTGGTATTAATTGTTGGCATGATGATTATGCGGTTTGAATAGGTTAGCTACATATTGTCATGACTATTATGAAATATGTGATGCTTGGGCCGTTTGGCATATGTGATTTCAGAGGTCAACGCTGGTTGGGTTTGTGGCTATTGTTGGGCTGCCTGGGTTTCCCGATACATGTATTTGAGGGATGAATCCTTGTCAGTGAAGATAGCTTCAAACTATCGGTAAGCCACTGTTGGGGCCGGCAGTGGTTGTAGGCTTTCGCTGGTTGGCTAACCAGGGGCCGCCGGTCCTCTTTGACGATACGTGTTTATGATTGCGAAGCTTTAGGCGGTAATCATAATTTGTGTGATTGTTGTTTACGATGCTTTAGGCTGTAAGCATTATTTGTTGGTTTGGTTTGTGCGTTGTAGGCTTGTTATTTCTGAATTGAACCGTCGGTTACGGTTCCATTCACTTAGCATTGGCTAATCCCTCGTTGTTAATCTTTTTGCAGGCTTTTAATAGGTGTGGACCGGGTTGTAGATGCTTAATGGGATGGTTGACTGTCATAGCGCTTACTCTGACAATTTTGGGGAATCTAACTTTTGGTTTTGAATAGTTTTCTTAATGCCCGGTTGTTTAAGTAAATGTTTGTAACTAAACTTATATATGTGTGTAAATGTTTTGAAAACTTGGTACTTTTGAACTTATGTAAATCGGTAATTATGTTTTGGGACCACGCTTTTAATGTATAATATAAAGTAATATGATATGTTTCGGTTTGTAAAAGGCGGGGCCTTACAAGTTGGTATCAGAGCATAGGTTTGGGTGAATTGGACATTGGCTAATGTCAATCCCAAATCTTTTGGTGACAGTCAAACATTTCAGTAAGTGGGATTAGCTATGAATGGGGGGTTGATTGGTTAGTATAGGTGATACTAACGATTAACAAATTGTGAGTTATTGTGTATGAGTACAGGAATGGCAGATACTGAGAACCCGGCTCCCAATGATGTTTTGAGAACTGAGCTTCCACCTCCAGAAAATAATGAGGGTAATCAGGGTGGTACATCTAATGTAAATCAAGAGGGAGTTAGTGATGAGGAATATAAATTGCAGTTAGAGGATGAGGTGCTAAGATTAAGAAAGTTTGAGCAATTGTACAAGGAGCAACAAGCAAGGTTAGCACAACAAAGAGATGTGGGATACCAGTTTCCATCACCTCAGCAGCAAAAGAGGGTATGTTCTTTTAAGACATTTAAGTCTTGTGGACCGAAAGAATTCGAAGGGGGTAATGATCCAGCGGTAACTTTAAATTGGTTAAGGGACATTGAGCGAAAGTTCGAGGTATGTCAATGTGAGGAGGAGTTAAGGGTTGGATATGCAGTGCAGTTACTGAAAGGTCAGGCAATGAATTGGTGGGATTCAATGACCTCTCATTTGACACCTGTGCAACGATCTTCTATCACTTGGATGGAATTCCATAATGAAGTTTGCAGGCAGTTTTGCTCGGAGTTTGATATGGTTAGAATTAAGCAGGAGTTCATGGATTTGAAATTGACTGAGACTATGACCATGGATGATCTTATAACTCAATTCACAAAAAAGCTACGCTTTGTTCAGCAATGGGTCCCGAATGAAAGAGATAGAATAAACCATTTTGTGGGAGCTTTGCCACCACATTACAGGACGTCGGTGAGATTAGCCGGTAATCTAAAAAATGCTTTTGATTTGGCTAAGTCGGTGGATAGTGACACTCGAGCTTCGGAAAAGTTAGTTAAGGAAAAGACGGTGCACCATTCCAAGAATAGTTCCACGAGTGGCAAATCAAGTCAAGCGAGTAGGAAGGTGTCTTTTTCTGAGGAGGCAAGAGATAGGATTGCTTGGTGTGTGGATTGTAAAGCGATGCATCCGGGGCCGTGTACTTCGGATACAGTTAGGTGTGTTAGGTGTGGAGGGTTTGGACACAATATTAAGGATTGTATCTTTCCAAGGAATGTTTGCTGGAATTGTCAGAAGGAGGGCCACAGAGCGGGTCAGTGTTTGGAGAAGGCAAGACAAGGTACAGGTTTGGCTGGGAGTTCAGGCTCGGGTTCCTCGGCATCTGTCGGGCAAAAGAGAAAGACTGCACCTCCTCGGGCATTTCAGATGACCGTAGGAGATTGGCTTGAAGATAACAATCCAGGTAGATTCGATATTGATTTTGATGTGATATGTAAATTGTAATTAGTATTGCATGATTAAGTGTAATCAGTAGCGTTTGGATTAATAGTGTGCGAGATTGGATTTCGGGGACGAAATCCTTTAAGGGGGGAAGATTTGTAACATCCTGTTTCTGGGCCTGGAAATAAATTGTATTTAAATGGTTTATTTGGAAAATAAACAAGTAAAAGAGCCTCAGTTTTTATTGTGATTAATAAAATATTGTTTGTTTTAAATAAACAAAGTTCACGGTAAAATAAAAGTATTTTGACTTACGGGTATTTTCGGGTTCCAGACAATAGGCTAGGATCGGGTATAATTATACACTAAATAAAGGAGGGAGTCGGTGGATACACCTACTCATTTTTTCACCTAAAGTGTTTGTTCTTCACTTTCACCTACATGCTCTCAAACCCTCACCTCTCATCTTTTGTAAATAAAAATCAAGAACAAATCATTGTGACTAAATCTTGCTAAAGAAATCTGAGTTTCATCATCATCCATATCATCTTCTTCATTGGATTGTAAGTAATTCTAGTGTTCTTGAGTTTATTTCATAGAAATTAGGCATATGAAGTATATAGGTGATTGGTATGAATTGAAGCTAGAAAATCATGTCTAGTTAATTACTTGTTGATTATTCATTGATAGTTGACTGATTACATGATGATTTAGGGTTAGAATTAGTTTGTGTTCTTCATGTTAGTTCATAAGCTAGGTTTTGGTGATTTTGTAATTAGATGATGAAACATGAGTTAGATGATGTTTATTGTTGTTATATTATGTTAGTGGTTGATGTTGTGGTCATTTTTATGGTAAAAATTCGTGTTTGCAACTGATTTTGGTAAAATGGAGTTTTGGTCTCGGAGTTGTGTTCTTGCTAAAAGTCCAGGTCATTTTTGAACTATCAAACGCGATCCCGGCCATGTCTCCGGATCGCGTTCCTTAGTTATAATTTGGTATAGTCGATTTTTGGTCATACGAACGCGATCCAGCCCTTTGTTCCGGATCGCGTTGCCATGTGTATTTCGGTGACAGAACTTTTTCTAAAGGTGAACGCGATCCAGCCACCCTGATCCGGATCGCGTTCGCATGAATAATTTTGACGGGTTTTGTAAATTTTGAAAATGCGTAAGTCTTTTCAGGGTCACGGTTATGTAACAATTTCATTAACTCGGTTTGGGATGAGATTCACATGTTCACTCGGAAATGGCCCAATGGTCAAAACTATATTCTAATAGCCTAGGTGGTTTTTGGCCATTCGGGGTCATTTAAGGGTCGAAATTGACATTTTTCAGTTTTTAAACATTAGTTCGGGATTTTTAATTTCAATTCTGATTGAACTTTTGTTTACTTAGACTTTAGAGATTACTTGATTTGATAAATATGTTATGATGATGATTATGAGACGAGTTATTGACTTGTTATCTTGTGTTCTCAGATAAGCGGGCGGCCACTCAGTAAGATTAGACCACTGAGTTGGTAATCAGACGATAATATTCGGTGAGTGGAATTGTATTCCTCGGTTCAATTCCGTTGTAACGAGTTTGGTTGCAACGGATGAACTTTCGGTTATTGGTTTGACTTGTTATCGGTTATTGGTTAATACATTGACATGATTGTTGATATTGTGATTTGGTTTACTTGGTTATTATTGGTATTAATTGTTGGCATGATGATTATGCGGTTTGAATAGGTTAGCTACATATTGTCATGACTATTATGAAATATGTGATGCTTGGGCCGTTTGGCATATGTGATTTCAGAGGTCAACGCTGGTTGGGTTTGTGGCTATTGTTGGGCTGCCTGGGTTTCCCGATACATGTAGTTGAGGGATGAATCCTTGTCAGTGAAGATAGCTTCAAACTATCGGTAAGTCACTGTTGGGGCCGGCAGTGGTTGTAGGCTTTCGCTGGTTGGCTAACCAGGGGCCGCCGGTCCTCTTTGACGATACGTGTTTATGATTGCGAAGCTTTAGGCGGTAATCATAATTTGTGTGATTGTTGTTTACGATGCTTTAGGCTGTAAGCATTATTTGTTGGTTTGGTTTGTGCGTTGTAGGCTTGTTATTTCTGAATTGAACCGTCGGTTACGGTTCCATTCACTTAGCATTGGCTAATCCCTCGTTGTTAATCTTTTTGCAGGCTTTTAATAGGTGTGGACCGGGTTGTAGATGCTTAATGGGATGGTTGACTGTCATAGCGCTTACTCTGACAATTTTGGGGAATCTAACTTTTGGTTTTGAATAGTTTTCTTAATGCCCGGTTGTTTAAGTAAATGTTTGTAACTAAACTTATATATGTGTGTAAATGTTTTGAAAACTTGGTACTTTTGAACTTATGTAAATCGGTAATTATGTTTTGGGACCACGCTTTTAATGTATAATATAAAGTAATATGATATATTTCGGTTTGTAAAAGGCGGGGCCTTACAATAATGCATTTCAATGTATTTTTAGATGTATTTTACTATTTTGCCCCTAACATTACTATTGATATATTAATTTTTTTTTTAAGATTACTAATATATCCCTACATATATTAAAATCAAATTAATATTATCATTATTAAACATTAAAGTAACAAGCATATGACATTAAACACATATTAATTAATTCTTTTATATATCCACTACTAATATATTAAACATGACATAACTTTTAAATCGTAAGGAGTTACGCGATGTATCAATTATGTACGGAAAGTTAAAAACGAGACGAACATGTTAGCAAACCGCCAAAGGCGGTTTGTCCATTGTTTGGAGTCAAATTCTGCCATTAAAGCCTTCAAAATTAACTTTCTCTAAATTTGATACATTTTTAAGTGTTTTCAAGAATTAGACACGAATTATTTGATGTCTTTTTGTATGAGATTATAAATTTACAGGTTTACTTATATTCCTCATTTTGTTTTGATATCATCAATTTCTATATTCTTGAGTTTCAAAATTTTATTCAAATTTTGGGATTACAATTTCAAGAACATAATGTTTAGTATTAACAGACTAAAGAAAAAATAAAAAACAAATTAAAAGGTATTGATAGTTAAACTCTCGACCTAGCCAACGACTCCGCACCTCCCAACTTGCCACCTAGCTATTAGAGACTCACAACCTGACTATCGAGTTCACAACGACATTTTACACACACACACATATGTATATTTACGTATTTTTTAACAATTTTTAAAAAGGGAAAAAAGGTTATTATTTACTCTTTAAAAACACCATATCTTAGTGTAACGTCATATAAATTTTAATCTTGATTTAATACTCTAATATCAAATAAACGTGAAGCTAATAGTTATTTTCCCGCTGTATTGTGCGGACATTCTGCTAGTATTCCCTAATGAATAAATGTAAGATTCAATTTTTGTTAAGAAATCAAGATTCTATTTGTATGGAATTGGTAAAGATTATAATAGAGTTGGGGTGGGTGAGGTGGTCGTTTAGGGATTTAAAAGTGTGTGTTTGTGTGTGTATATATATATATATATATACAGTTATACACATATATAATTTTTGACTGTTCATTTCAAGAAAAAGAATATTCGTAGTTGTTTTAAATTAAGTCGATTGATCCAAACCTAAGGAATAAAAAAATATCATATAACTATATAGAGAAAATTACATAAATTACACTTATGGTTTGGTTCAAATTTCACTCGCAGTCCTTTAATTAATTTAGTTGCACCGACCATCATTTCTTTTAAAACTTGTTACGTCAATAGTCCTTTAGACTAACGATTGTTAACTCTCCGTTAAAAAGGACTTTGTGTGTAGTTTTTTTTTGTTATTTAAATTTTTAGATTTAATATAAATTATAAAATCTAAAATATGTATCGATACATTATTAGGTGCACAAACATCATTTTCATCTTTCACATCTTATCTCGTCATAAATTTGGTGGCCAATATCTCTTCTCTTTTGCATCTATTCCGATAACCCTAACTTCAAACTAAAACGGCATTGATATATAATGGGACCTAGTTAAGCCAAAATGTATATATAGGTGGAGAAAGATGGAGGTGAATTTGAATGGTGGAATATAAAATTTGATGTTTTAGAGGTGAATAGGACCAAATTTGATGATGAATAAAATGAGGGAAATATAAAAAAAATTATGTGCACCTAATAATGTATCAATACATATCTTCAATTTTATATTTTATATTTTACTCAAAAAAATTTACACACACGGTCTTTTTTCACGAAGAGTTAATAATCATTAGTGTAAAGGACTATATATTGACGTAACTAGTTTCAAAAGAAAGGATGGTCAGTGTAATGAATTTAATTAAAGGATTGTGTAATTTTCTCAACTATATATATGACCTCATTTTGATAATTAATCAGTTTTTGTTTTGGGTCTCTTAAAATTTAGAGACAACTCTAGCTAAAACTTCATGTTATTCTGTCTCTAGCTAAACTGCCTAAACACCTTAATTTTGTTTATAAATTACAAATTTTGTACGGGTTACAACAAGATCACGTACGTACGTAACTTGGTATGAATGATATTATACTCTTCTTGATCTTTTTTTTTTTCTTTTGAAAATGGATATGTATACTTGGTATGAATGATACTATAATCTTCTTGATCTTTTTTTTCGAAACTGGATATGTATATATATAAAAGTCAATTCTCAACAAAGTTGAAGATCGATAGCAATGCATGAAGGATACAAAATGAGAGAACCTAGACACTGACATTAAATTGAGAGCTACATAATATGGAAGATAGTGAAAGAGCTTGAGGGGCTGAATTCGATGGCCCGAAAGACGTAGCTAGGCAAACTTGAGAAAATCTTGAAATATCGATAACCATGGAAAGCTACCCGAAATTAAACCTTAGTCGGTGTGTTGCCGTAAAGAGTCATATCTTACATAAACTCCTCGAATGTCATATTATTTTTAGCTTTTTTCGCATTTGTTCCGATTGATAAACCGATCGATTTTCCAAGTTTCCTAAGATTACGAAGACTCACATCTATAGTGTCCTCATCATCTATCTGTTCTTCGCATGAAACATCGTCAAGACCTAACTCTTTATCAAAATCAGAAACATTTTGCTTACTCTTCTTCCCCTTTGTCTGTTTAATTTTTGAAAAGGTAGACATGTTCACTCTATTGTTAATTTGTTATCATCAGGCCTGTAAGCGAACCGAACGTTCGACGAACAATTCGCGAACGGTTCGGTGGGAAGTTCATTTATGTTCGTTCGTTTCGTTATATGAACGAAAATGAACAAAGTTTTACGTTCGTTTAATTATATGAACGAACATGAACATATGTCTTGTTCGTTTATTAGCGTTCGTGAACGTTCGATAACATGTTCATGAATGTTCGATAACATGTTCGATTGTTAACTAATACTCCCTCCGTCCCATATTAATAGTCCAGTATTCCATTTTGGGCTGTCCCAAATTAATTGTCCACTTCCATAAATGGATAAAAATGATGAGATAAAATCCTTTTACACCCTTACTTTATATATGTAGGACAAAAAAGTAGGTAAAAAGTAAATGGTAAAACTGTAATCTTATCAAAAAGTAAGAGAGAAGTTAATGTTTTCTTAAACTGCGTGTTTTTTGTCTGGGGACAATTAAATTGGGACGGAGGGAGTAGTATAATTAAATTAGTACATATTTGTACATTTTATTTTAATCTCATCTAAATTCTAAATATAATAGTGTTAAACAGTAAACCACATTCCCTTTCACATTTTCCCTACACTCTCACACCTCCATTTATATATATATATATATATATATATATATATATATATATATATATATACGTGTGTGTGTGTGTTAGTTGGAGCTTGTTTAAGGTATTAACGAAAAAATGCATTAAATTATATATATCTGTTCGTGAACAAACAAATTTTCTTAGTGAACGAACATGAACAATAAAATCTGTTCGCTTATCCGTTCGTGTTCGTTCGATTAAACCTCAATGAACGAACACAAACATGCTTCGTTCGTGTTCGTTCGGTTCGTTTACAGGCCTAGTTATCATTATTAGACCACTCCCATCCGTGACTAAAATTGACTGAAACCGTCAGCGCCATGTCAGTTTTTTCAAAAACTGACTGAAACTGACAGACCACTGCAATCAGTTATACCGTCACTTTAATTTTTGGGTCCCACATTTGTCCATTTACCTTTAGTTTTATACACTATACAAAAAAAACAGAAAAAAAACCCGACAAACGTCGGATTTCCTACGAAAAAAGCGATGAGACGAAGTGACGAGCCACTCCTATCGGCGTCACTTCGTCGGTTAGAAAGCGACTTGAGCCAAAGCTCACCACTAGGACCAGTCTTAGAGCCATCAACCTTTTTGATTAAGCACAAGTGTGCAACATGCATAATTTGTACAACATGCATGTGTAGGACATGCAAAAATGAAACACGTAAATGCAATCATGGACAACTTGTGTAATTGTTTTTTATTTAATTATTTAAATTACAACAAATTAAACCTACACACGTTTTGCGCTACAAATTAAATAATCTTTGGTTTGGAATAGAAATAATACATCGGTTAAGTTGAAATGTATATACACCCGCTCTAAATACTGACAGATCATTGGCAGTCAGTTTCATGGAACCATCTTGATCCTATATGTTCCAATTATAATAGCTAGTGATATGATGTGAGATTTATTTATTTATTCCACTCTCGTGTCGATCGCATTATAATGCTACATAATCAAACAAGTTTATAATACGTTTTATACAATTTTAGAAAGTTAGGTCACTAACGTATTTAATTAATTACAATTAATTAATTAATTAATATTAATATGATATTTGGAGTTTGATCGGAAGTCGTCTAAGCTTCTCCTACTACTATAAATTCTCATTTTATATGTAATTAATGCCACATCAATAAATGAGTTGGTAACAAAAGTTGTATACATTGCGATTGCAACTATATATACATAGATAGATATATATTTGGAGCATTAGCGTCATTAGAATCTTGTGTCGTAATATATGGGTTTTTTTTTATTATAGCAGTCAATTTCCAACATCACATTAAGTACACAACAACCATACGTCATGAGCAATAACTTTATTTGATACAAGAGTATTTAATTAAGACATAATTAAAAAGGATTAGGAGGGAGATAAACTTAAGAAAACCGGTGAGCACGTCCATATAATAATAAAGGCGGCTTAGCGTTTTGAAGCATATGCTCCCAAATTGTTTGTCACATAGTTGAAAACACACATATTAAGAAAATCACATTAAATGCAGGTTTGACATTGGTATAATGACAACTTTAACCCTCAATCATTAATTAAATTGTTTTCTTTGAAGTATGTGTAGTTTTAAAGTTAAGGGTAATATGATAAATCTAATCATTAATGCATATTTATTTTTAGAAGTGGACAATAATTTTGGGACAAACATAAATAGTATAGTGGACAAACAATTTGGGACGGAGGGAGTACATTTTAATTGGTTTATCAATATGCTTTAATAAATACACTTTTAAATTGATATCAAGTAATGAATATTCTGGTGTAATTTAGGAGATTCATCCGTCCTTTAAAACGCTAAGCCGCCTCCTAATCCAATTTCGATACATATAAAATGAATTTATCGCATAACTTTGAAAACCGGTGAGCGCGTCCATATAATAATAAAGGCGGCTTAGCGTTTTGAAGCATATGCTCCCAAATTGTTTGTCACATAGTTGAAAACACACATATTAAGAAAATCACATTAAATGCAGGTTTGACATTGGTATAATGACAACTTTAACCCTCAATCATTAATTAAATTGTTTTCTTTGAAGTATGTGTAGTTTTAAAGTTAAGGGTAATATGGGAAATCTAATCATTAATGCATATTTATTTTTAGAAGTGGACAATAATTTTAGGACAAACATAAATAGTATAGTGGACAAACAATTTGGGACGGAGGGAGTACATTTTAATTGGTTTATCAATATGCTTTAATAAATACACTTTTAAATTGATATCAAGTAATGAATATTCTGGTGTAATTTAGGAGATTCATCCGTCCTTTAAAACGCTAAGCCGCCTCCTAATCCAATTTCGATACATATAAAATGAATTTATCGCATAACTTTGATAACCACCAACCAGCCTAGCTATGCGCCCACCCGAAGACAGTACGTGGAAAGTAATAGTGAGCATATGCTTCAAATTGACCCGGCAGCTGATTACATATATAATATTATAATGAATTTAATTCTTTGAAGACAAAAAATGAGCACGTGTTGACGAGCAATAATTTCATTTGAAAAATATGTGTAGATATAATAATTTATCTTCAAACATTATGAAAACATTATGTATTTATGTGTAGATATAATAATTTATCTTCAAATATGTGTAGATATAATAAAGTCAGACTCCGAATCATATCGATGTTAAGTACGTAGTAAAATATGAGATGGGATCAATGAAGTATAAGGATTTTAAGGAAGTATAAGGATTTTATGGCGTATGGAAGAACCAATGAAAATGATCTATATGTACAAAGAGAATGCTCGTACAAAACTCATTTACCTCCAACATCAATTATCTCACAAACGCCAAATCGAAAAATTATGAAAATTGCACCATAAAATTCAGCGTTTTCTCCTCTTCGATTTGTCGTCCCTCAAGGCATACATTGAGTTTTTTTTTTCTTTTTTTTTGGTGGCTTTCACATTTTACTAATACATGTATTAAAGTGTTGCGTTTAGGGTTTGGGTTTTAGGGTTTTGGCAAAAACCCTAAACCCCAAACCCCAAACGCTTTACAAAACTTTAAACCCTAAATCTTACTAAACTCTAAACCCTTCTAAACCTAAACACTACTAAACCATAAACCCTAACCCTAAATTAAATGTATAAGTAAGTACTAACACATGTGTTAATAATTTATAAAACTCACCCAATAAACGAAAAATAAAAAAAATCGTCGAAAATATGCCTTGAGGGACGGCAAATCGAAGAGGAGAAAACACTGATTTTTATGGTGCAATTTTCATAATTTTTCGATTTGACGTTTGTGAGATAATTGATGTTGAGGGTAAATGAGTTTTGTACATGTAGAGCATTATCATTGGTTCTTTCGTCTTTCAAAAAAATTTTACTTCCTTGAACTTTTCTCAATAAAATATATAGTTTGATCAAACTTGGCATCTAATTTTTAATGCGCATTAAGATTTCTTGTTTGAAACTTGCGTAACTTTTGTATATTTTATTTACAATTAATTAATCTTTTAATTATTAATTGTTACAAAGTCTTATTTACCTTTGACCAATTTACCAAGGGTTAATTGTTTCGTTATGTATTTAACTTTACCTCTTTTACTATTGTATGCAACCAACTTTCAAACGTTCTATTGTATGTATCGAACTTTTCAAAAATGTCTATTGTATGTATTGGGTGACCTGCTCAGCAGGTTGCCGGTTTTTCTGTGTTTACAATCAGTGCCACGTAGGATGACAAATCAGCATCACGTCAGCATGACCGGTGCCACGTCAGCAAAAAGGTCACCCAATACATACAATAGACATTTTTGAAAAGTTCGATACATACAATAGAACGTTTGAAAGTTGGTTGCATACAATAGTAAAAGAGGTAAAGTTAAATAGATAATGAAACAATTTACCAATACGCTAGATTTTTAAAGTAGCTTCAAAATCACTCTAGAGTTCGGTTAAGTTGGCCCAACAAATTTAATTACTTAGTTAATTGCTGTCACTTTCTTAATTACCTAGCTGATGATAATTAATTTCCTTCCAATTTATTACCACATCAATCAATAATGTAGTACATGTTAATCACTATATAAACCCACATAATTGAGCTTGCTTTATACAAAAAGCACGAACGTACATTTAATTATTTATACATTTCCTTAATAAATTGATGCAAAAATCAGCTATGGCTTCTTGCTGCTTTCTCAAAGCTTTGCTCTTTGTCTTGTGTTTTTTCATACTTCTTCCTAAGTTTTCTTTAGCAAAGCATGCACAAACCACTAGGGAATACAACTTTGATGTACATAAATATATATATATATATATATATATATATATATATATATATATATATATATATATATATATATATATGTTTCTCTGTTCATTATTTTAATTTTACTATAAATGTTATATTATTATATACTGAAATTAAGTTAATTATGTTCATTGATAGATAAGACTTCAAAACGTCAGGAGATTGTGCCAACCAAAAAGTATAGTCACAGTGAATGGCCAATTCCCAGGACCTCAAATCATTGCCAATGAAGGCGATTTTGTTTCTGTTAAAGTGACTAACTACGTCGAACACAATATTACGATCCATTGGTATGCACGCGGTTAAAAAGCTGTCTCCATGTTCTACGCATGTTCAGTGATTGGATACCATGTAGTCATTCAATTCATTATAGTTCAGTATTACGTGCATGCATGCAAAGACTTCGTTTACGCAAGCAGTATTGTAACTACTTTTAATTGTGGGTACATTTGTAGGCATGGAATTCGGCAACTAAGGACAGGATGGGCAGATGGACCTGCATACATAACACAATGTCCCATCCAAAAAGGGCAAACATATACGTACAAATTCACTATTTCGGGCCAAAGAGGGACGTTGTTCTGGCATGCTCATATTAGTTGGCTCCGAGCCACAGTTTATGGGCCAATAGTCATACTTCCCAAACATGGTGTTCCTTTCCCTTTCCCTAAACCTCATAAGGAAGTCCCCATCATGTTTGGTAAGTTAAATCTTTTATTATTCTAAGAAGCTAGTACTTAATCAGATTTAGCATTGGTGGTTTATACGAAAATATTGGGAGGATGTTTTCAATATGACACATATTGCTTTGCAGGTGAATGGTGGAAAGCTGATACAGAAACAATTATAAATCAGGCGATGCAAATTGGTACTATTCCAAATACTTCTGATGCTTATACCATTAACGGTCTACCTGGAATTTCATATGATTGCTCCGGTAAATATTTCCAAACTTTTTCTTCAGATTCGTCATTATAATTTATAAATATCGTTACTTCATTAGCCTTATTAATGCATTATTACCTTTCATAAATGTGTGAATTTAATATTGACTGGTTGTTGCAGATACATATGAGCTTGAGGTTCAACCGGGGAGAACATACCTTCTTCGATTGATCAATGCAGCTCTGAACGATGAGCTGTTTTTCAGCATTGCAAATCATACACTCACAGTGGTTGAAGTCGATGCAGTCTACACAAAACCATTCAAGACGGACGTTGTTCTACTAACACCTGGACAAACCACTAATGTTCTTCTATATACAAGTCACAAATCTCCAAATGTCGCGTTCCTCATGGCTGCTAGACCTTATAAAACAGGTAGTGCACCATTTGACAGTTCAACTACCATTGGAATACTTGAATATCACCCGATAGGTTCAGTTGCTAACAAAAGTACCACGAAAAATCCTTTCTTCGAACCATCACTTCCTAACTTTACCGATACAAATTTTGCAACAACATTCAGTAAAAAGCTAAGGAGCTTGGAAAACGACAACGTTCCTCAAAAGGTTGACAGGCAGTATTTCTTCACAGTTGGCCTAGGATTGACTCCCTGTGATCAAAATCAAATATGCCTAGGACCGAATAATACTAAACCCGTAGGTTCAATCAATAACATTACGTTTGTGGAGCCCAGAACTGCTCTACTTCAATCACATTACTTTAATAGATCAAAAGGTGTTTACACTACTGATTTTCCAACCAACCCATTAGTCCAGTTTGATTATACAGGTGTTCCACCGAACAATATCTTGACAACAAACGGCACAAAAGTTGTGGTTCTTCCATTCAACACAAAGGTGGAGTTAGTGATGCAAGATACAAGCATCATTACTGCTGAGAGCCACCCTCTTCATCTACATGGATTTAACTTTTTTGTGGTTGGACAAGGGTTTGGGAACTATAATGCTACAACAGAACCAAATAATTTTAATCTTTTTGATCCTGTTGCAAGAAATACTGTTGGTGTTCCTCCAGGCGGTTGGGTTGCTATTCGGTTTCTTGCAGATAATCCAGGTGAATATATAAAATTGAAATAACAAGATTCGTTCTATATATAGCGAACTATTGCTAACACTAAGTTAATTTATATGTAAATAGGTGTTTGGTTCATGCATTGTCATCTAGAAGTGCATACAAGTTGGGGACTTACAATGGCATGGATTGTTTTGGACGGAAAGCAACCTAACGAAAAGTTACCACCTCCACCCTCTGATCTTCCAAAATGTTAATGAATCCGTTTTTTATTTGTTTATTTTTCTTAACTTTCTAGCTAATTGCTTAGGTTGGCCGTATTTATGTCACAGAATTTCCTGCATTAAATTAAAAGTAATGAATTAAAGATTGTTTCTATCGGCATATATGTATATCAAGCCTACTATAAATAATAAAACGGCTATTGTTACTTCTTGCATATTTGACTTCTATGTTTGTATCATTGATGAAACCCAAGAAAGTTGATGATGTTCGTGTTGACCCCAGGTTAGGTCGAAGTTAGCAATGCACGAAATCAATAGATTATTACATTAGATGAGTATATTAAGGCATAAAGCACGCATGTCAAAAACTACTTAATTAACTCCAAACTTCTTGAAATGAAAACCAACAGATCGACACATTAGAAAACAAAGAAATGTCTTCATCCGATCCACATATCTTAGTGCTCATTTCACATCTCTCTGATGATTTAAAAAAGACGCTAACTTTGTCACTTTCTTCTCGACTCTATCTCTATGAAGGGTTAACGAAGCTACCTTGATCTGTACATTTCACCATCAGCTAGCTAGCCCTCAGGTTCCATTATTGATTCTTAAATTTAATTAATATGGTGTTCTAATGCTGAGTTTTTTGGTATCTCCATGATCCAGTAATTTGTCTTCAAACCCATATGGGAACCAAGCAGTGGCGTAAATTGAGTTATGACCCTTCCATGTGAGCACAATCATGTCTTCTTCGGTCTTCATTCCCCAACCGCTTGCATGTTCATCCAGCAAAAACTTCACTTCACTAATTGTATCTTCACCAAATGGTACACTAAAAAAGCCTAAATTTCTCATCCTTTGTGAGAATTTGGCTCCTGATTCTAGTCTTTCTATCCTTTGTCTCCCTTCAAATCCTATAATATTTTCGATTTTGTGACCGATATCAGCTTCATACTCCATTCTTTGACAACTATCTTTTGGCAAGAAAGTTTCTAACGCATCAAAGGGTATCCACAAGAAATTAAAGCATGTAGTAATTCTTGATGCTAAACTTGATGATTCCAAATCAGAATCTTCATCAACGACTGTTACTATACGAGGGTTCAAGCTTTTGATTATTTCTAGGAATGAGTCTTTATCAGGCATGTAACGTATCCAATTTTGGCAATTTATCACCAATGCCTCATCTTCTTGGACAAGATTTTGTTGTGTTAAAAGAAATTCATAGTTGAAGTTGATAGAAGACTCTTCTAAGGAGGGTGAAACTTCGATGACATTGAATTCAAATGGAACGTTTCTAAAGTTGGCAAAATTTGTTAAACGTAAACCTACCTCTTCTGTTAATACATTAAGAAATGGAGGTACAAACGGCCTCCAAGAAGGGACCGAGATGCGTAAGCTTGGAGGCCCTTCAGGACTCTTAGCGAGCGCATCTATTAAAGTTGGCCATTGCATACAATGAGTAATACTAAAGTCCAAAATATGAACTTTAGGGCACCCTTGAATAGCCTTAAAAATGACACTATTTGAAGCACAAAATCCAAACCTATGCCAAGGAATAAGATCAACATACCCAGCTAACTCTGTCACACTCATTAATCTCCTCCGAAAATCACTCCTTCCGCCATTAAAACTCATCGGTGTTGGGCAAACCCTAGAAGCCCTAGAGATGAGTGCTCTTAAAAACCAAGACGCAAGCCTTTGGTTAGGGTCGCCAGTGGAAGAAGCTACGTTATTAAGGACCCACATGACTTGTTGGGCCGAATTGACATCACTGTTTTCGAGTGCGTTTGCGCAGTGCAAGAGAAGCTTTTCGATACAAGCTCCATCAAGGTTTCCTAAACAGCCTTTGAGTGCACCAGAGAGTGGGTTTTGGTGCAAATTCAGCAGGGTGGTTGAATTTGATAAGGAAATTGAGTTCGGGTTTGATCGAAGTTCGGCTTTCATACTGATTTTATAAGATGGATTAAGATTTATACATGTAGAATCCAGATCAGGGTGATGTTATGGCTACTCATGGAATTTGAGAAAAATGGAGAGAAATGATAAGATCGAGCTGGAGAAAGTGATCTGTTCTCTTTTATGTGGTAACATACAATGAAAGAGTAAAACCATATATATACACACACCACTAAGGTAATTTTGGATAATACCAACATACTTTGCACGAACTAAATTAAGAGCATCTTCCATTAAAAAAATGCGATTTATGTTTTATTTTAATAGAAGAAAGAATTTGACCTTTTTAAAATCATACTCCAACATTCATATTGAATACCATATGAATATTGAAGTGATTTTAAATTTTAATGAATTTATTTAATAATAATAATTACTCCCTCGTTTCCAAAATAATTGTTCAGTTTTGACTTTTTAAAATCTTTGTTTTTCAACTTTAACCTTTAATATTTTTGTTTATGTTATATAATACTTAGGCCTGTAAATGAATCGAACGAACACTAACGAAATATGTTTGTGTTCGTTCATTAAGGTTTTATCGAAAAGACGAACGAACATGGACGGATATGTGACTCCCGTCAAAATTAGGACTAGTAATTAGTGCCTAATCAACCGTTAATACATGTAATTAGTTCTGTGTTAGGCTAATTAATGTATCGATATATATATATTGTTGAATATATACAATTATGCGATTTGATTAAATCGTACACCTCTCAAATCGAATGTAATTCGGTTCAAACAATACGGACGTTGGTGAACAATTTTATTAAATAATATAACATTATTTAATAACACTATTATATCCAAAATATTATTTTGATAATATTTCGTATTTATTTCGTATCGTACAATTAACATCCACGTGATTAAAATTTAAACGCGCAAACAATCAGAACAAAGCTAAGTTATACTTTATAACTCAATTACAAGATATTTAATGAAATACTTCCACAAAAATATCGAATAAATATTCGTATTCTAAAACTTACATTTAAACGCGTATTAAATTAATTAAACATTTAAAAGATCGGGAAAACGAACACCGCACGGAGCGCAAACACAGAGAGTTAAAAAATTGGAGCCAACCACACTTGGGTGGGGCCCAAGTGAGCCGGCCCCCATTACCCCCACCTCTACCATCATCTTTTTCATTTTAACATCATCATCATCATCTAACTTTTCTCTCTTTTCTTCTCTCCATTCCACCACCACACTATTACCACCACCTTCAACCACCAAAAAGCACCACCAAACCACCATAAATCTCAAGGCTCATTTGGTGAAAAACGATCACGGAGTCACTGTAACACCCCCAAATTTACTGTTTAGCGGAATCACGAATTTGGGTGTTACTAATCAATATACAAAGCACATAAGATATAATGAACGACCACTATATGCGTCGTTTTACATTTGTATTGATAAAACCAATAGTTTACATCAAAAATATTGTTTACATTAGCTCGGTTGAAATTGAAAGATTTAAGTACATAATTAATCTATACAAAATATTATAATGCAGCTAAATCTCTGATTGTTTGCATGCTGACTCGAGCTGATTCACCTTGATTGAGCAGTCCAACCTACTGCTGGTTACCTGTGATACATGCTAAAATGAGTCAGCGAAACGCTGGTGAGCTCACAGGTTTGTATGTCAACACATATTTGTATGAACCGCAAGATTTATAATTGAATTTATAAAGCAATTAAGCAAAATAAAAGTTATACAGCCATGAGCACATAGTGTAAGCTTAACTTGAGTGTCAGGTCCAATTAAGGATACCCAACTTGAATGCCTCCTACGAGTGCCTAATCCACACTCGTCTTCCCAAATGCTAATACATCCGTTTGACCAGTTAGTGCGTGCTAACCCGGACGAGAATTGTCAATCCTATATGATATCATATACTAAAATTCACGCTACTACGTATTACCAGACTATGCTATGGAGGGCTTTAAATTGATTAGCTTGAAACTCATGTAGTATTTGATTTGATTTGTACTTGCGTTCAACTTGTAAAACAAAACGAGCAATAATATCACACCCCTGATTGAAAAGCAGTAAAATATGGGCCATGAGACTCACCCGAGCCTTGAGTGTTTATCGAAATAAACTTGAATTGATTAGCTTGAGAATTGATGTCCGAAGACTTATAACCTGAGTGTGTCCACGTGTGACACCCCCAAAATTAAGCTTTGCGGAAGCGAGTTTTGGGTGTCACTAATCAAATATCAAACACCAAGATTAAAAGCAAACGACTCTAAATGAGACGTTGTAGAAAATATATTACATTACATAAGTTTTCAAAAGTAGTACAAGGTTTAAGTCATAAGTTTGAAACATAGTAGTGAGTTCGCAAAATGATTTCAGAAGATTTTAATACATAACCATTATACAAAATATAATGCAAGAAAATCTTCATGTCTAAATGGATGCATGCGACTCGTGATAGCTAGCTTATCCTGTAGGCCATTCATACTGTTGATGAGCACCTGAGAATACAACACTAAAAGGTCAGCTATAAAGCTGGTGAATCTCACAGGTTTTAATATAAACATTGATGTGATCAACATGATTATCCGACGATAATTAAACAATGTAAACCGAACAATTATAAACAATGTAACCGAACAATGATAAACCTATTAAGGTTTCCGACCCATGATATAACCGACATTTGTATTGCACTGAGCTATGATTCAAAGCCTAACCCGATCTTTGCCTCCCGATTTGGTGACACACCCATGACAATTACTAAAGTGCCCGTTTTTAACTTGGTTGTAGCTAGCAACCCGGACGGGGACGTCACTCCCATGATAGTACTATCCTTTAGTAACCGCGCCTTATTAAGTTAATGAATCATACACTGTTGAGGACTTTTACCGAATTAAAACACTCGTGCATATACCGAACAATGAAAATCAAGACAACAATGATAACCGAGCAATGTAACCAATGTGATTAACCGAATTAAATAACAATGCAGATAACTTGAGTTAATACTAAATTAACTAACCGAATACCGGTGATCACGAAAACAATTTGTGTTGCATCTCCCCCAATTATTAAAACATGTAAACATTGAAAATGGGGCCGTGAGACTCACCTGAGTAAACTCGAGCAGTGAATATATCCGACGTGGAATAGACAATCCCTGAAGTCTCCTAGTGTCCTAAACACGCGAGATTCTAATGAGTATATTTGATTGTCTATTATTTATCCGTTACACTTTATTTCATAAGTTACAAAATTTGGCACAAGTCCGAAAACCGAAATATGCCATTTTCGACCCCTAGACGACCCCGGATGACCTAAAACTGGCTAGGCTAAGATACTTAGCCTTGACCATTGGGTTGTTTTCTAATGACCGTGCGAATTTGAGCCCAATCCGTTACAATAAATTTTTCATCGAGAAGCTACCCTGATATAAGTTGTGAAATTGTCGACGTTTTCGAAAAAATATTTGTTCTGTTTTAGCTAATATCCGCCGGATCCATTTGGTGATCCGCCGGATCATGAAATATAACGGGGGATCCGCCGGATCATGTGTTGATCCGCCGGATTGAGTATAATTTTGTTGGATCCGCCGGATCGGGCATGATTTTGATGGATCCGCCGGATCACTAGGTGGATCCGCCGGATTTGGCACATTTGAAGAGGATCCGCCGGATCCAAGACTTGATCCGCCGGATCAAAGTCTGGTTCCAGCGTCTGTTCGTGCAGGTTTTGACATATACGAGTTCTAACTAAATTTTTACCAATTTCCGCAACTATAGAACATTACTACATGATATATTACGTATTTTAAACACGAAATCAAAGGAAAAGGTTAGTGATTCTTACAAAATTAAAATGGAACCGTGAGGATGATGATGATGATCCGATGATGATGATGATGATGATAGTGAAGAAGATGATTATGATGATGATGTTGATGCTGATTCTTGATCTTGTTGTTGTTAATGTTATTGTTGTTGTTTGAATTGGAACCGAGAGGGAGAGGAGAACGAGAGAGATCAAAGAGTGTGCGTGTGAGTGATAAATAATTGAGGTCGGTTGATATAACCGGCCTCAATTATTGAGGTAGTTGGGTATTTCCCGACCCGTGTTCGCGTACCCGATCGTTATGTAGTATAATCTTTTAAAATGATAATTTTCTAAAAATGGGTTAGTATAAGTTTTTAATTGAAATATTTTATAAAACTGTTTTTACGGATGTATAATATTGTAACTTTGTTTTACTTAAAATATACGGATAGTTTTCTGTATCTTAAATGTATTTAAATTTCAAACGGAGTATGTAATTATTATTCTCAATAATAATACTTGATTTAAAAATGTTTTTCGCTCGCTTTCATTTTGAGTTTCTACGTTTTGTTAAATTCGTGTATTCGCGATTATTTAAATAATCGTTTCGGTTTATATATATATATATATATATATATATATATATATATATATATATATATATATATATATATATATATATAATACTTGAATGCTTAAGTGTTAACACGTATATAATACGTGATTTAAAAGTTTAAATTGGGACCTAATTTTGGGTTATTTTGACCGGGTGTCACACCACGACACGTGATGGTTATTAATTGTACAGGTATCTCGAAAGACTACCTCTGTAATTGTTTGTTTATCTATGATATCCAAATTACCCCGATTTGGTTGATTGACTTGTCCAAATTACTAAGATTTGGTTGATTGATTTGAGTATTTGAAAACGTGTACGGCCCGTTGGTGATTGTTTGCGTTAATAATTTCAATACTATTATTTGGATAAAATCAAGTGATAAATTTCAGTCCTCGACACTTAGTAAAATCTGAGTTTTCTAGTTTCTGGTTTGTGCGACGTTGGGTACGACGTCGCAGGTCCTGACTGCGACGTTGAGCATGGCGTCGCTATGTGCGACTTTCGCAATTTAATGCGACGTTGTGGGTGGCGTCGCTATATGAGACATTGTTGATTCTTGCGACGTAGGGGCTTGTGTCGCTATGTGCGACGTCGGCCAATTAAGGCGACGTTGAGACTGATGTCGCACCGTGCGACATCGTGATGAGTTTTGCGACGTCGCAGCTGACGTCGCATAAAGTCTGGGCCAAATGCGACGTCGGCAACTGATAAGGTTCCGGTGGCCGGAAAAACAGCCGGACGACTTCCGTTTGGTCTGAAACTTTTACCTAACCTCTTTTTGGACATTTTAAGCATAGACAAACCATAAATAAGTAAAAATGAGTAAAAACGGAGAGTTTCGGGTTTTGTCGGAAACTTACGAATCGACGCGAGGAGAATCCGAAAAGATGGAAATGTAGATCGCGAAGCGATGATGCTTTTCTTCCAAAGGAGTGGTATGATCCGAAGGCTTTTAGTGGTAGTTTTTGTGTGAAAATGGAGGTAGTGGTGTTGGTGGTGATTAGAGAGAAAAAGAGAAGAAAGAGAGTTAGATAGTGAGAAATGAGAGGGGAAGGAGAAGGGAGGGGGGGTGATGTCCCCTCCTTTGGCAGGCGTTGGGGCCCACCCACGTGGGTGTGTCCCAAGTTTCCTTTCCTGTGCATTCGCGCTCCGTGCGGTGTTCGTTTTCCCGATTGTTTAAACGTTAAATAATTATTTTAAACGTTAAATTATAAGTTTTAAAAATGTGAATAATGACTTGATATTTCCATTGAAGTATTTCATAAAATACTTATTAATTGAGTTGTACGATTTAACTTAAACTTGTTTCGTTTTGTTTGCGCGTTTAATATTTTATTCGCGTGGACCTTGTTTGTACTGTACGAAACTGAATTGAAATATTATCAAAATAATATTTTGGATATAATAGCGTTATTAAATAATGTTACATTATTTAATTAAATTGTTCACCAACGTCCATATTTAATTGAACCGAATTACATTCGATTTGGAACTTGTACGATTTAATCAAATTGCATAATACTTGTATATATTCAACAATATATATATTGATTGATACATTAATTAGCCTAACACAAAACTAATTACATGTATTGACAGTTGATTAGGCACTAATCATTAGTCCTAATTTGACGGGTGTCACAGTCACGATCTACCTTTCCATCTTTTCGAAATCTCCTCGCGTTAACTTGTAAGATTCCCGACAATTTCGAAAACTTTTAGATTTCCGATTTGTTTGACTTGTATGTTGTTCCTCTAGCTTTGTAGTGTCCAAATATGTGTTTGAAACTCGTTTCGGAACATTGTCGGAAAATGTCAGTTTTGACCATTTTAAAGAAAACGACTCTAGAAACGCAACCAACTCAAAGTAATGGTTTTTATAAGCTCAATGAACCAAAATAAGGGTTGGGTAAAAGAATCAGACCATATGGTGGTCGTTATACACGTTTTCGACAAATCTAGAAATCAACCAGATGTAAGTGTCGCACGGCTAGATCCAGCATAGCGTCACTTCCTTAAGTGACGCATTAAGTGTCGCCAAAAGCCCTAATCTTACGTCACTTGCATAAGTGTCGCTAAAAACCCTCTTTTGTCGTCACTTCCTAAGTGTCGCAAATTCCATACCGTCACTCGAACCCGACACTTGCTTAAGTGTCGCCCCGAAATTGATTTGCAATCTACCGACACTTACACCGACACTCATACCCGACACTTGCCTAAGTGCCGCCCCTTATGCGTCACTTCTCCAAGTGACGCTACTAATACAGAATTTACCATTTTATGCGACACTTCTTGAGTGCCGCCTAAACCCCTGGTGTCGCTATAAGTGACGCTAAAAACAGAAAGTTTACAATCTATTTTTTTATACTAAGTGTTGAACTTGTATAACCTCAAACCCTTATACGATACGACTTCTAAAACACATTGGGACATACTTTTGAGTATAACACTACGAAATCATAATGATAATGTTGAGATTATTATTACAAACAATCACCAACGGGCCGTACACATTTTCAAAACTCAAGTTAATCAACCAAATCGTAGTCATTTGGACATTCTAGTTGGACGAACAACTACAAAGGTAGTCTTTATAGATGTCTGCTCACATTTATAACCATCGCGTGTCGTGGACACCATCAGGTTACAGTCTTCGGACATCTCTGCTTGGTTAAGCAACTCACGTTTATAGAGATAAACGCACTCAGACTCAGGTGAGTCTCATGGCCTCTATTTTACTGTTTTCATCAGGGGTGTGATACATTGCTCGATTTATTTACATGTGAACGCAAGTACAAACAAATCAAATACTACGTGAGTTGTTTTCAACTAATCAATTTAAAGCCCTCCACAACATAGTTTGGTAATACACCTGTAGCGTGAATGTTAGTATATGATATCATATATGATTGACAATCCTCGTTCGTGTTAGCAAGCACTAACTGGTCAAACCGACGTATTAGCATTTGGGTAGGCGAGTGTAGATTAGACACTCGTAGGAGGCACCTCGATCGGAATTCCTTAAATGTGGACCCGACCCTCAAGTTAAGCTCAGACTTTGTGCACATGGCTGTATAACTTTTATTTTGCTTTTTTGCAACTTAAATTCAATTAAATCTTGCGGTTCATACAATATGTTTTGACATACAAACCTGTGAGCTCACCAGCGTTTCGCTGACCCATTTTAGCATGTATCACATGTACTCAGCAGTAAGTTAGACTGCCCTCAGGATTACTGTAGCTCGAGTCAGCATGCAGGTATTAGAGATTTCCTTGCATTAATAAATTTTGTAAAAGTATATATGTATTGAAATCTCTCATTCTCATTACACGAGCTATGTATAGCTTCAAATTGTTGTAAATATTTCTTATATCAATATATTTTGTTAAAACGACGCATATAGAGTCGTTTACTATATATCTTTGTGCTGTGATTACCGGATTAGTCGCGCCCCGACCCGAATCGCTTCCGCATCATAATTTGGGGGTACGACATGATAAGCGAACGAATTTTTTTGTTCATGTTCGTTCAATAAGAAAATTTATTTGTTCACGAACATAAACGAACGTTCACGAATGAATACATAATTTAATGCATCTATACATCAATACCTTTAATAAACACAAAAAAGACAAACAAACATATATATATATATATGAATGAGGGAGGTTCATATGAGAACCAACTAAAAATAGGATACTTTGAGAACTACTAGATTGCGTATTTGTTCACATGTGATTAATTCAATCATATGTAAACATTGATGTACATTTAATTGATAAAGAAAAAAGTCAAAAAAATCCTAAATTATATCGAAAAACAAAAAAAACAAAAAATATGTTCACATGTGAACGATAATGTGAACAAATCAGTTAAAACGTGTTTTAAGACGTAATTTTAAGATTTTTTTACTTTCTCAATCTAACCTAAATCAATGTTCATATATGATTGAAGTTAATCACATGTGAACAAACACGTAATCGAGTTCTCAAAATCAACTAAAAGTAGAGAACTTTAAGAACCACTAGATTACGTGCTTTGTTCACATGTGATTAAATTCAATCATATGTGAATATTGATTTAGGTTAGATTGAGAAAGGAAAAAAAAAGTAAAAAAAAATCCTAAAATTACGTTTTAAAACACGTTTTAACTGATTTGTTCACATTATCGTTCACATGTGAACATATTTTTGTTTTTTGTGTTTTTCGATATAATTTTAGGATTTTTTTGACTTTTTTCTTTATCAACTAAATGTACATCAATGTTCACATATGATTGTAGTTAATCACATGTAAATAAACACGTAATCTAGTAGTTCTCAAAGTTCTCTACTTTTAGTTGGTTGTCATATAAACCTCCCTATATATATATGGAGGTGTGTGGGAGTGGAGGGAAGATGTGGGAGGAAAATGTAAAAGGTAAAAATATCTAAATGTTTAATGCTATTATTTAGAATTTAGATGGCATTAAAATAAGATATACAAATATGTATTAATTCAATTAAACTATTAGTTAACAAACGAAACATGTGGTCGAACGTTCACGAACATGTTATCGAACGTTCACGAATGTAAATAAACGAACGAGACATATGTTCATGTTCGTTCATATAATAAAACGAACGTAAAATTTTGTTCATGTTCGTTCATATAACGAAATGAATGAACATAAACGAACTTCCCGCCGAACGGTTCATGAATTATTCGTTGAACGTTCAGTTCGCTTACAGGCCTAATAATACATGATAAAAATTATACCAATTTAAAAAAATATTTATAACTCAATCCATTCATATATTTTGCATCAAATATTATATAACAAAAAACAAAAATATTTAAGGTTAAAGTTGACTAGGAAATACTTCAAAAAGTCAAAACTGGACAATTATTTTGAAACAGATGTAATAATATATAGTGAGAGAAGAGATAAAAGCTATTCGTGCATACTAATTTAGTGACAATAGTTTGGCTTTATTATACGAGAATGTTGTAATTTCATAATAGATTTCATTCTATTCGGATTTGATCCATGTATCGTGAATGTATTGGTTTGGTCAACTGTTTATATGCTTGGTAAGTAAAATAGCTAGGTTTAAAGAATTAAAAGGTAAGCCAAAAAAGTGTCCTAGCCGGCCATGTAATTTGTCCGTTTTTGAAGTCATTCGTCTTTCTTTCTAATTAAGACAAATGATATCACTTAATTAACTTGAGTAGTTTTGTACTACTCTTTGAATGATTGCTATATTTCATTCCATCATTCCAAATTTAACATTAATATAAGATACTTGAAAGATATTATATTTGTTTGCTAGTGTTGGGTAATTCCACAATAAAAAACAAATGGGTACCCCTCTTGCACAACCACAAATTAATATTATTAATATTAATTAATAATAAATTATTATAAGGGTATTTTTTCATATATAGACCTTTTTCACTAAAAATTTTATCATGTGTTTCTTCCCATAGAATATTTGTGCAATATTGTCATTCATATTTTCTTATCGAGAGAACCGGTCACTGGTGCATTAGAGAATGAAATAAGGATATAGTTCAACAAAATTAGGGCAAACATATAAAAACAGTGACGGATCTAAAATTTGAGGTGATTTGTAAGAATGTTATCTCAGTTTTTGTGACGTCGTATTACAAACAAAGAATACAACAAACAATACAAGTTTTATAAGTAATTTATATGTTGGATTTTAATATATATTTTCCTTTTAAAAAATAAAATAATTCATATAGTTAATGGACCCGTAGCTACAATTACTCATACTTCTGACGTGGCTTTCGCCTCTGGTTTGAAACAGCTTTTTTCTTCTTTTTTTCTAACCCTGCTGATACATGGATTAATGTAGATCATTCAATTATGTGATTAGTATACATAATGATACATAATGAAGTATAATACAAAAAATAAGGACAAGTAATTGAGACACTAGTTTTGTGGAAAATACAAATATTAAACTGAGTTTTGCAAAACTTAAAGTCATTACCGGCCAACAGGGCTTTAGAGGTTAGCGGATTCTGGGCCTAATAGGGCCTTGCTTAGATCCGTAACCCATCTCAGATTTAACCGGGCTTTGTAATCGGAAGTTAAGTAGGACCCTTGGACTCAACCAGACCATTCACAACTGGGCTTTGTTCTCGTTAATTGGATTGGGGCCGACGTCACGGGAAAAGGTGCAACTCTAATTAAGACAGTTGGTTAGCATATTTTAGAGTATTGGGCTATATTTTAGTATTGGGCAGTATTGAAAGACAGTTGGTTAGCATATTTTAGCATTTGATTTGATATGATAATTACTTAAAGTGTTGCATGTGTAGCTTAAAAAGTAAAACATTTACTTAATGAACAAGGGTTATATGGGTTGTTTTTCTACTGATGAAAGAAGGTATTAGATTCTTTTAGACAACTCCCTCCCATTCCTCCTTAGCTGTTTATACCCTACTTTTCTTGTTACCCTTCCAAAGTATCAAAAGTTAAAAAGAAAGGTTTCACAGAAAGTGGTAAAAAGCATGCAAAAACCCTCGCTAATTAAAAATTATTCCAAAAAACAAGCTTTTCCTTTTCCACATGAACCCCATATATATTATTAACCAAACACCCTCTAATATTTGATCCCAATACTTTCGAAACACACAACATTCATACTATTCCATTTTCTTGTTTAAACTTTTGTCACAATGGTTAACAAAGGTGTCGGTGCGTTTGTCTGTCTCACCGTTATCGCGTTGGATATAACCGCAGGTATTCTTGGAATTAGAGCCGAAGCGGCCCAGAATCAGGTTCAATCACTTAGTCTTTTTAAGTATACAATGAAAAAGTTGGATTTGTGTTTATGATAAAGAATGTAGATTGAATGTTTATATTTGGTTGTCATGAATATATAGGAAAAGCATTTGAGGTTGTGGTTGTTTGAGTGCAAAGAACCGAGCCAGGATGCATATAGGCTCGGGTTTGCTGCAATTGTGCTCTTGATTATAGCCCATGTGTTGGCTAATTTGCTAAGTGGTTGCACCGCTTGTAGTCATGAGGAGATCCATAAAGCTTCTCTTGGTAGACAATTGTCATTGCTATCCCTTTTCTTTACATGGTACATTTTCATTATCCTTTCCATAATTCTTATACTAACAAAAATCATCTATCTACTAATTAAATATATATACGGGTCAAAACAACACATCAAAATGTAAAGAAACTTCAAGAAATTACTGTACTAGCTAGTTATGAATGAGTCACTAGATCGCTTAAAATGTCATAAACATTTATGATAATTAATTACACCATAATAGTACTAATTAAAGTATCCACAGTGTCCTGATGTGGCAACGTATAAAGTTTGGTTGAACTATTAGCTGTCATTGTAAATTGCACTGCTTCAACTTGAGTTAGAAGCAACGAATTGAAAAACCACATTCAGTTGTTTAAAAACTTGGTCATTACAATGACATTGCCTTTCAAAAAAAAAAAAACTTGGTCATTAAAGTTTCGGTCGTGATAGTGATAAAATGTGTTGGAAACAAAAATACGTGTTACATGTATGTTCAGATGTTGTGAACTGTTCTTAGACGATTCGAGAAATATATCAATGCCGCTTCACTAGATGAAAACTGATCTTACATGTTGTACCAGACAATAAAACACAACAAAGATTTATTTCCTACCATTACGGAAACTGTTTTTTTAGCTAGCTTAAAATTTGAAATAAGGATTTAAATTTTGATGATTGATCAGGATAATCTTGGCCGTTGGATTGGGGATGCTGGTGATCGGGACGAAAGCAAACCACAAATCGAATGCATCGTGTGGACTATCGCATCATCATTTTCTTTCGATCGGAGGGATTTTGTGTTTCGTTCATAGCCTCTTTTCTATCGCTTATTACGTAACTGCCACTGCTTCGATTCATTGATTGATCGTAAAGTCAAAAAAGTCAAATGCTTTTTTGACTTTTTCAAAAACATGTTTTGCTTTTACCCATCCCGATGATATCCCATTCACCTGGTTTCATGGAACTTTTGGTCGTTGTACGAATTCACTAATTTAGCCCTATCTAATGTACTCGTATTACTAGAATTTTCGTATTTTATTTTAATAGACAGCTTCAGTAGCTTGTTAAATTGTCACTTTATTTTGTATTTTGAAATGTCTTTAAATATTAAAAGTGATTGGCTCACATGCCCGCCTCAAAGACAATATAAATAATACTCCCTCCGTCCCAAAATAGTTATCCTATTTTGACTTTTCAAAGTCTTTCTTTTTCAACTTTGACCTTCAATTTTTTTGTTTGTGTTACATTTATACTTGATAAAATTTATACCAATGAAAATACATTTAAAATTTAATCCATTTATATATTTTGCATCAAGTATTATATAATACAAACAAAAATATACAAGGTCAAAGTTGAAAATTAAAAACTTCGAAAAGTCTAAACGGGACAATTATTTTGGGACGGAGGTAGTACTATACATTCGAGATTGCTTCAACGTCCCACTAAACATACTAAAATAATGTTCACCAATCATACTGCGGTGAATCCGTTCCCGGACCTTGTATATACCGCCCGTCACACTATGGGAGCTGGCCATGCCCGTAACAAAGCATTGACCATTTTCTTATGGAGCCCTCCCTCTATAGCCCAATGGGCTATGCTTCTAAGGGCTAAGCAATACAACCAACGGAAATATATCTGAAATTCGTTGAAAAGTAGTATGTTGGAAAGAAGTCTTTATTAACCCTATATATTTTATGTATTTATAGAGTAAGGTTCAAATGAGTACAGCAACTTTTGGTGAGAATAAGGGAACCAATAGGAATGAGTCATGTGTCACTTTACTCTCTCTCATCCAAATATTTAAAAATTAAATATCTCTCAAATGGTAAGTCGAAAAATTATAAAAATTGCACCATAAAAATCAGTGTTTTATTCTCTTCGATTAGAGATGTGACAAGGTATACTTTGACGAACATTTTTTTTCGGTTTTTTGGTGGGTTTTGAAATCGAGTAACACGTGTATTAGAAGCTAGTAACACATGTGTTACTAACTTTGTAAAACCAAAAAAAAAAAGTTCATTGAAAGTATACCATGTGAGATGTCAAATCGGAGAGAAAAAAATGCTAATTTTTATGGTGCAATTTTTATGATTTTTTGACTTACCGTTTCGGAGATATTTAAGTTTAAAAAATATGGGGGAAAGTGAACTTTGTGACACATGGCACGTTATAGTTGGTTCCCCCATTCTCACCAAAAATTCCATTCTCATTTGAACCTCACCCTTAATTTATATATATTTGGGTAATATTTTATACAAAATTGCACATAAGGAATAATAGTTGCGTTGTTGAAAGATTCTGAATTTACAAAATATAGTGAGGTTCAAATGAGAATGATAATTTGTGTAAGAATATGGGAATCAATCTCAACCACTCATTTTCATCAAATACTCATTTCCCCACGTTTTTTAAACTTAAAAATCTCATAAACAGTAAGTCGGAAAATTATAAGAATTGCACCATAAAATTAAGCGTTTTATCTCTTCGATTTAAGATCCCACAAGCTATACTGTCGACAACTTTTTTTCATCTTTTGTTGGGTTTAAAAATTACTATCACATGTGTTATTGTTGCGTTTAAGGTTTCAGGACCGAAACCCTAAACCCTAACCCCTAAACCCTAACCCCTAAACGCTTTATGAAACTCTAAACCTTAAATCATACTTAACCCTAACCCCTCTAAACCCTAAACCCTGCTAAACCCTAAATCCTAACCCTAACTATAAATCAAATATACAACAAATCACTAACACATGTGTTACTAGTTTGTAAAACCCACCAAAAAACGAAAAAAAAAAAAAAAAAAAAAAAAAAAAAAAAAACTTGTCAAAAGTATGCCTTGAGGGACGGCAAATCGAAGAGAAGAAAATGCTGAATTTTATGGTGCAATTTTCATTATTTTTCGACTTGTCGTTTATGAGATATTTTTGTTTCAAAAATGTGGGAAATGGATATTTGATGAAAATGAGTGGTTGAGATTGGTTCTCCTATTATCACTCAAAATTGTTATACACATTAGAACCCTACTCTTACAAAATACATTGCATTCAATGGATTCAAATTATGCAAAAATGATTGCAGAGTATTCAAAGTATCCAAAATTTAAAAGTGCTCATAACATTCGAGCATTATATGGTATTCAAAATATCGAATGTCTAACGAAAACAAAAGATATCTAATACAAAAACAACGGAAACAAATTTGGATAAAAGCACCCCAGGCAGAGTTTATTGATCCTTGATTACATTAGGGACTTGGTGATACGAGAGTCTGAGCGTAGATAATTCGTGTTCGTTGAGATAGACCCGACCTCGACCTCCACACTGTAGAAAACATGTCAGATAATGATAGCTTTGTGGTATCAATTATGTACAAAGAATTTTTATCCTCATGTAAAATCAAAATCGTAATTCCATTCGCATATGAAAAGATCTTAGTTCAATGGAATGACCTGTAGCGAGAGATATTTTCCAGAACTTTAGTCCACCCATCACCATTCCAATTCATCCTCCAAAGGTCATAACCCGTACAGTTCAAACGAGCGATACTCAAGTGAATGCCGCTTTCGTTAACCACTAGACTCACATCATCAAATCTTTTAACAGGTGGAAATCGTATATTTCTAAACTTTTCTGACTTCACATTAAAACAGATAATCCTACCACATGCCAGGAAATAAAGATTTTCAGTGAAGAAAATAGGCCGAGACCAATGTAGGTATTTGTACTCGGAGATAATGCGGTCGTTTTCTGAAGTTTGAATCTTTCTCCATGAATCCAATCTCCAAGAATAGATATAAGCCCCAACCACATCCTCGGAATCCACATGTAGAACCTTGTAACCGTTAGAAGAATCGATGTACAATCCAATAGCATTTATACATTCCATGTACTTGTAATAAATAATAACGAGGAGAATTGGAGTAATTGGACAACTTCTTATAGGCAGCCAGGGGCGATTCTAGTGTATACAAAGGGGGTCCATGGACCTCACTAACTTTTCAATTTTAACTACAAATTTCTTAGTAAATTACATGGAAAATTCTTGTAATTGATTTGGACCCCATTAAACTTTGATTTTAAGTTATGTAAAAATTAAAAAAAGTTCAAGTAACACTTTTTATAGACAACCGTATCAATTATAATGCAACTTTGAACTGTTTATATTTGGTATATTGATGATACGTTATCTTACATGTAGTTTGTAGCGACTCAGTTCTATTAGAATACCTTTTTTTGATTTGCTATCCAAACCCCGACTTAAGGTTTAATAGGTTGGACCCCATTAAATTTGAATCCTAGATTTGCCAGGCAGCCGTCAATGGATTTCCAAAGTATATACTCGCTGGTTCTCACTAAGACTACACATACTAATCCATCCAAGCTTGCTAAAATTCTCACACCATTTTCATCATGACCCTCATTAAACGGTATAGAACGGTGAACGGTTGTCGAGGTATTCACAACGGTTGTCGAGGTCTTCACAATCACGAGTACCAAACATACCAATCGGCATGTGATCAATTAGAAGAAGTTTACGGCGAGTTAGAGATTGGACACCAGTTATATGATGAAGGTTCATCCTACGAAACTCAGCCGTCGAAAGGATTGTCTTCCGTAGTTTGCAAACACACATACAAACACCTACGGATTTTGCATGAAATCTTGGTAATATATATCTCGAATCGTATTATTTCAAGGGGGAGCTTCTCCATTAGGGTTTTAAATTGGAGACAAATCACGAGATAACCCGGTTAGACCACGTACATCTAAGTAAACAATGTTCACCCCTACCAGAATAAGGAAAACCTTCTCCGTTTCCAACCGACTATCCCGAGTTAATGCACGTACGTGTATGTACAAGGCAAGGAATAATTATTCCTTTATGGACGCATCCTGATATATATTGGTTTTATTTATTTGATTGATGATTTGATTTTTATGTTAATTTGGATTTGGAGATCCTTCAATTCAGCTAGCGTATCCTATATTTTTATACTAGATCTCAAACCCATGTATATACACTGGATTTTAATTGTTTAATTATAATACTGTAGATGTTTTAATTATAACTTTACTAAAGTAGGGGGCTTAATTGATTAATTCAATTTGATTTTATTTGATGATGTTACAAATGTATTTCTTATATTATATTTCTATTTTAAGATTCTATTTATTTATTTTTTATTATATTATCCTTTAAGAATAGGGTTCAAATGAGTACACCCATTTGAAATGGGAATGGGGGAATCAATCTGAGCCATCAGATTTATCAAATCAATGGTCCATATTAATACCTCATTTTTTTAATTAAAAAAATCAAATTAAATTAGATCTTGGGCGGAGGGGTAAAATTGTCATTTAACCATCCCATTAATTATTATTTTTTTCACTTTATTTCAAAAAAACAAAAAACAAAAAAAAAATCTCACTTTTCATCCTCTCCCGCTAACTTCTCTCAGGCGATTCTATTACCCAAAACCCTAGAAATCCAAATCCTTTCAAAATAATCAACAAATGATCCATGTTTTTGCTAAAATCATCGTTTTACTCATCTAGATCCTTTGATTAAACTTTCTATCGGTGCCATTTTTACCGAAAAGTCATTTTTGAGAAACCCTAGTTATCAAAATAGTTCAAAATCGAAATAGCACGTATTTCTGTAACCGGAGTAACTTGTAAATGGATATTCGTGATGAGATTGCGATTGAAGCTCGACCTATCAGAGCCGTACCATTGCATTAGTTTTTTCGATTTTTTTTATGCTTTTTGCGTTTAATATGTTAATATTTGCGTTTTGATGTTGTGTTTGCATGCTATATGTGTAAATGTGCTTGGTTTGAAATTAGGGTTTTGGTAACACAAGTGTTACTTCTGTTTACACTGATTTTAGTGTCTGCAAATGGGTAAGAATGTTGTCGTTTGTATTTACACAAGTGATACTTCTGTTTAGTATGTATTATTTATGATTTTGTTGCTGTATTGAATGTGTATTTGTGTTTGGTTTGAATTTAGGTTTGTTGGTAACACAAGTGTAAGTTCTGACTCAGGAGTTCGAGGGTGATGATGGTGGTGCTGGTGTTGGTGGGGAGGTTTCTATTAAGCCAAGTTTGTTTGCATTCTCACCGTACATGAATATTAAGACTGATGTGGGGACGAAAGTTAAGCTGCATGAACTGAAGCTTTCCAATTGGCTATTTACCATGTTAGGGGAGAAGCTGTAAGTGTTCTTTTTTCTTTTTAGATCTATATAACATGTGTGTTCCTTGATTAAAATATTCATCTTTTACCTCCTATATTTTTTTATGCTGGTAGTGAATATTTTTTCGAGAGTAAATTGGGACATTGGGCTACACGTGAGGATCTTGAAACACTGGCGCCAGGGTTATGGGTCAGTATGAATACCGTAGACTGCTGGTCAGCCATCATGAACTATGAAGAGAATCATAGACCTTCAGGATCACCCAACAGAGTCTTTTTTCCAACATCTTTGATTGTAAGTTTTTCTAAGCTGTTTGTTTCAACGTCTATGGTCTGCAATTATGAACTAAATTTTCTTAGTTTTTATTTATTTTTCTGTTCTTTTTATTTAGCTTGCTGATATGCACAAACAGACCGATGAGCAAAAGTTTAAAGCTTTCAAATCGTCTGTTAGTAATTGGTTGCAGGAAGATACAGAGCTTATGTCAATGCGAAATGTTGAATAAGTAAGTTTTGTACAGAATACGTGCATAGTATGTGTTTGTGATCGGATATATAGTATACCACATGTGATACTAACTAGTAGCACATGTGTTACTGAGAGGTTACACATGTGATAATGACAAGTAACACATGTGTTAGCCTATCTGTTTGTTTTATGCAGTTTTAATAAACCTACTTTATGAACAGGTCTTCTTCCCTATCATTGTGTCAAATCACTTTTTTTGTGATGGTTTTTAATATGAACAAGAGAACATTTCACATAATTGACAACAGCACGGAGAAAGTTGACTACGATATCAAATATAAGAAAATTTGCGATTTGGTTGTAAGTATCATAAATTTGAGTACTCTGGATATATTTTATTTTGTTTATGAAATAATATATTTATTTACTTTTACTTGCAGCAATCTTTCTTTGTGAAGCATTTGGAGGCGTTTAATCATCCAGCGTATCAGAAAATTAGTAAGATACAGAGGCCAACCGTGATGGGAATTAAGTGGAAGACGCGCGAAAATGCACAGGATTGAGGTGTGTTTGCCATGCTTCACATGGAGCAGTACACTGGTCAGCTCGTGAGTAAGTGGGATTGCGAGCTCGATGTAGAGGGACCTGTTAAGAGAATGCAGCTTATCCGGTTGCGGATTAAGTTTGTTGCAAAGATGATTCTGCATGAGTACAACATCCTTGCAGAAAGGGTCCATGTTATGGTTGATCAGTTTTCTTACGCACATAGTGATGTTGATATTAAGAACATGATAAAGACGGCCATTAAGAACCACAAAAGGAGACTTCAGAACCCTGACCAAATCCAATTTGTTTCATTAAGTGTTTACTGGTGGAGATGTTTTTTGAAAATAGCTTGTTTTGTTTTCTGAAAAACTTAGTATGCTGAACAGTAGCAGTACATTATCTTTTGTACATCCCTAAGTTGATGTTTTTTATTAAAGTGTTTATGCTTTTTGATTTCAAGTTAAAGCCGTTGTATAGTTTCAGGCTATTATTTAATTATATTAGTTTGGTAACACATGTGGTACTAAACCAGTAACACATGTGGTACTAAACCAGTAACACATGTGTTACAAATCTAGTAAATCGGGTAACATGTCATAATTTTGTACAAACATAATGGTTGATCTGAGTTTTTAATCTGCTGTCGATTTTATCTTATTTGATCAGGACAAAGATTATAACAGAACTTTTGTTACCTTACAACCGTTACTAAATAAAATAACTGGTGATTAGTAAGTACATCATACACCAATGACTTACTTTTCGTACATCTCATTAGGAGGCCTTCAATTCGCCTTCCATTTATACGACACAGGAAAGTCAGTAACACGTGTATTATAAAACAAGTAACACATGTGCTTTGACAAACAACACATGTGTTATCAAACAAGTAACAAATGTGTAACAAGCTAGCAACACATGTGTTATTAAAGAAATAACACATGTGGTAATAAAATAGGTACACATGTCCTATCAACCATAATCATGTGTTAGAAACCAGCAACATTGTACATTTTTTCCTAAAAATAAGAAATGAATTTTATTATATCAATTGAAAGATAGTATTCAACAAGCAGTATCAAAAATGTAATTGAAATGTAAACCAACATTAAATGTTATCAAATTTATATCTAGTAACATATGTGATACTAAACATGTATCACATGTGTTAGTTAATATGAAAACCGTCACTCTGCATTTTCCTTTGCCTGCTCTTCTGCTATCTTCCTCGCCTCTGCTTACGCTTTCTCCCTCTCTTTCGCTTCTGCTTTTGCCTTAGCCTCTGCATTCTTTCTGTCACACGACCTTCTGTTATGGCCTCTTTTTCCTTTTCCACACTTTTCACATTGATTTATCCTCTTTTCTGCAGCTTTTACTGCGTTTTCCTTTGAGCTCATCAAACGCTTGTCTCTCCCACAGCCTTTGTACCTTAACACATCAGGATACTGAATTTCACATACATCCGGTTTCTTAATCCCGTGCAGTTGTTCAATTACCTCATTCTTGCTTTGAGGTTGAGTCTCGGATGTGGAAGCTTCGAGATCCATCTTCATCTTCTTTAACTTCGTCATAAAATCATCCATCTTTTCTTGATTATTTCCTATCAGCTGCAAACAATCCTCATAGCTGGAAGCCGCCTTGCTTGAGAGTTGGTCACACTAGGTTTGAATTCGTTTTCTTTTACTAACTTCAATGGGAATCCGATTCTTGGTCCATCTTCTTAAAATGTACCGGCTTGGTATCTCCTCAATGTTACGGTTTTTGAACACACAAAAAATGTGCCTACATAAGAATCCACGCCTAGTGAACTTCTTGCAGTTACACTCCATGAATCCATCCTTTAACACGTAAAGCACCTTAATTCAAATAAATCAAAAGAGAGGTAGTAGTTAGTATCACATGTGTTATTCGGCAGTATCACATGTGTTATTAGGCATTATTACATGTGTTACTGATATGTAAGACATGTGATAACATCTTTAATACATGTGTTAGACATCACTATCACATGTGTTAGTAATAGCAAAATTACATAATCACATTTTTTTAACTTCTATTAAGATTAACACATGTGTTACTGATATATAACACATGTGTTAGCAATACATAAACAAACTTTTACATATTTATAATCGTTTAGATCCCGTACCTTATAGTCATATGTTTGTGTCTTTTTATCTTCAGGCCACAATTCCACTTCCCAGTCTTCATTTGATTCTCTTTCTTCTTATGTATACTTCCTCTTTTCCTTGATTATGTATTCTTGGAAAGCATCTTCACTTTTTAAAGCGTCTATCGAGCATTCCCACAGAGATTTCACTATCTTTATCTGCACGAGATTAAAAATTGTTCTCGTGTACACCTTCGCTGCATGTTTTTCATCCTGAGCTGAGTTTTGAACTTTGGAGTCGTTTGCATCGTTTGGTGGTCAAGGACATCCTGATTATACCTCTGCTTTTCCATAGCATTCTCAAAGCACAACATAAAATTGACAAGTGTTGATCTTTTGTTATTGAAGGTCCCGAAGAAAGAGCTTTCACTCTCTCATCTTGAGGTTGTCCTCATGAGTCCACACATTTCAACGTCTGCAAAGTAAGCCGGTATCCACGTAGACCTAATGTCATAGATTTTTGTGAGCCATTTGTGGTTTGTGTGTTGTATTCTCCCATCAACTTCGCCCACTCTTCCTCGAACTGTGAAGGTGTAATCCACATGTTTCATATAATCTTGTTGAACTTTTTCTTGAACTCGGTGTTATCAGGTACATCATGAAGAATCTGCAATTACAAATACAATCAGTTACACATGTGTTAGCAAATTGTAACACATGTGTTAGCATAAAGTAACACATGTGTTAGCATAGAGTAACACATGTGTTAGCATACAGCAACACATGGTTTATGAAATAAGATACATTCTAACACGTGTGACATACTCTTGCATACGAGTGTTATCATATTACAACAAAACATACATTTCCTGGTAGCTTCTGTGTGATGTGCCACATGCAAAGTCTGTGCTTCGACTCGGTTAGGACCTCATCCATGGCTATTTTCATTGATTTGCCCTGATCTGTCACGATAATTCTTGGCTGCACTCCAAACGTCTTAAGGAATGCGTTGAGCAGCCAAATGTAACTATCAGAAGTTTCATTGTTTAGCAAGCCCACACCAAGCGTCACACTCTTTCGGTGGTTGTCGATTCCAGTGAAGGGTACGAACATCATGCTGTACCTGTTGGATAAAGTATGTTTTATGTCTAAATTCTATATATGAGAAAAATGTAACGATGCACACGATATGAAACTGCCGTACACATGTGTTAGTAACCGGTAACACATGTGTTATTATATAGTAACACATGTGGTAATCAATTAGTAACACATGTGGTAATCAATAATTAGCAACACATGTGTTATTAACGGATGTTATGTGTCCCTATCAGTTTTTTGACAGATGGTATTTTTTTTTATCAAATCACAGGACACTTCGAGAAACAAATTTTTTCATTAGATAGCATGTTTTATTAAATAGTAACACGTGTGTGAAACGCCCTGAATTCAACAGTTTTTTTTTTATAGTAAAGTCATTCATAATTCTGGTCCCATTTAATTTCTACATTTTATTCCATTTGAAATCCACGTTTGATTTATACATATTCAAATGAATACAACGATGACACATTATATTAAAATCATAATAATTTGGGCGATTTATACAATGGTAATTCAAAACGACAATTCAATAGAATGAGAAACTTGTCTAATAACATCACAAGTTTCTATCCACGCTACCTTCTTGAATCCTTTCATCCAATTGGTTCAACAAAACCAAACACCTACAACATAAAACCACTGATACGAGTAAGCATATAGCTTAGTGAGTATACAAGCAATCAAATAAATAATTCACCAAAACAACCCACAAGATACAATTATCAAATAAACACTTATTTCCTTTAAATAAATCGTATTGAGTCACAATAGAGATTTCACCATATTTCGTACGGATTCATGATCCAATAGATACAAATAAGCATGGCCCCAATCATATATGGATACCAAGCTTTATAGATACCAAGTAGTGCTAAGCACTTATTTCGTGATATTCATTTATTTCGTAATAAGCAATCTCTACAATACTAAATCCATATACTCCACATAATTCACATAATCCTCCTAATTCACATAATTCTCCTAATTCACATAATCTTCCTTAATTCACATAATGCTACAATTTCACATAATTCACATACTTCAATAATCCACATAATACTATACTATTTCCAAATAACCCAACTACTAACAACAATCAACAACTATGGTCAACAACAAATATCAACTTAAGATTCAAGATACAATACAACATAAGAACCACCATAAGAAACAACTATAAAAGATAAACAATATTCCAAACGATTGTATGAACCTCTTGCTCATAAGCAATTCGGAGCATACAATCATTATTCTAGTAATTCTCGTATCACTCACCTTTGCCTTTTTAAGCAAACAAATGATATCACTCTAGAATAGCCCATCCATCATTCTTGACCACCTAGCATATAATACATAGATACAATAACACATTTAACAACTAGAAATCATTATAACCAATACTTCAACAATATCAATCCATCACTCTTAATGGATTGATCATATTACACTTAACCCTTTATTTCATAACTTACATCATCATATACATAACTTGATTACTTGTATTCCATTTTGATCATCATTAGTGATAACCATAATCATTTCAATTCACTTGATCATAATCATTCTTATAATCATAGTTAATCATATTGTTTAATTCTCTTGATTCAATACTTCAATATCTATTAATCATATTCCAATAACCTTTTTAAACACCAATTAAGGTGTATTAACACCAATTCATCATCATTTACATAAAACCCACTTCAATCACTATATACCAAATTCAACTTATCAAATTCTAGAGTGGGTTAAAGTTAACAACCATAATTATTTCACTCCTATATCATAATTCAATCATTATCATCCTCTAATTCGAATTAAAATCAATAATCCATCAAAACCCACCAAACCCTCAAGAACAACATCCATGATTCTTCAATTTCAATCCATTTTAATGATACTACACTCACTAGTGAGCTTATCTATTATCAATTCAACATATTTCATACTTAATTTCGTATTAGAATCATTAGTTTTATAATTCCCCATGAAAACCCATAAAATCAAGATTCTAAGTTAAAAGAATTGAGAAACAATACTTACATGATGATAAAAGTGATGATTCTTGCTTGAATTCGAATTGGAGAGCTTCAATTTTGTAGTTTTGATTCGATTTCAGGTTAGAGTTTAAAGTTCGTGAGTTTTCTTGATGTCGTGAAGTTTCTGGGATTTCATAAAAATGATAAATACATATCCATATTAATAATAAGAATAAGTCTTATTTCGTGCCCCGTACTTATCATTGTCTGGAACTTAAAACCGACTCACAGTTATTGATTTCACATAAATCCCTCAACTTATCATACTTAACATGTTCAGTCCCTCCAAGACTTAATTCTTCGTAACTCAAGTCCTATAGACACAAAATACCTTTCAAAGTTAGTCCTTCTAACTTAACAATTAAATCGTATAATTTAAAACTTTAAGGATACGAAATTTGGGATGTTACAGTGTGGTAATCAACTAGTAACATAGACAAGCGATATCGAAGCTATTATTACCTGTAGCCTTTGCATTTGTTTGTTGATCAATGTCATTAGCTTTGAATTCTTGTATCACAGCCATCACATTCGTACTGCACCATAATACGTTTCAAATTTATCAGCTACCACATGTGTTAATGAATTTTGAAAATCAACCGATGAAATTTTTTTTCCAATTCTTTTTGAGGAGTTTTGACAACTAAAAATGAAACATATGACTTACGTTGAAGACTGATATTCATTAGCTACTAGTATCACATATGTTAGCACAATTATTGTGTAAATATTCAATTGAAACAGAGTTTTACAGTTGTCGTACGATTTCGCGCGATTCGATTTTGCGTTTTCAGTTAAAATTGATCGTTCAATTAGCAGAAATCATAATGCTATTGCATTTTCATTAATCAAATCGTAGATAGCAGTAGATAAATAGCCTTAAAATCGCGCAAAATTCGATCATAAAAACTCGTATTAACACAAAACCTAATCTAATAACAGGTATAGCAGAAATCGATTGGTCATTGTTTGAATTGAAGAATTGCGAGTCGATTTAACGTTATTCGTACCTTGGATTCGATCTTCGTTGTGTCTGATTCGAGAGAAAACCCTTGCGCGACCGTGTTTGGCAACGTACGTACGTGTACGTGTATCTATAACTTATGTATATATCTATTATATCTATACTTTTTCTATTTTTGTTTTTTGTATTTATTTAATTAGAATTAAAGATGATGTATAATGACCAGAATACCCTTCCACCCCTAATGAAAATGGAGCATTTTCATTGGTTCCTCTATTCTCACACAAAAAGCTTATTCTCATTTGAACCTAACCCATCTATTATATCTATACTTTTTCTATTTTTGTTTTTTGTATTTATTTAATTAGAATTAAAGATGATGTATAATGACCAGAATACCCTTCCACCCCTGATGAAAATGGTTCATTGTTCCTCTATTCTCACACAAAAAGCTCATTCTCATTTCAACCTAACCCTATGTTTTAATTATAACTTTTTTTTGTAAAAATTAGGTGGATGTATCATTTCTATATTAGCTAAACTTAAATTGTATAAGTGGAACAACCAGTTTTTAACTTTTTATCCATAAGTTACCATTTGTATTTTACGTATCGAGGCAACTGCCATGATCAAAATCTCATACGATGAATTCGGCAGTCCGCATGTTATCTCAAGCTAATAAAACAACGTACACTTACAACACCATGATTAAATCCCATCTCACAAACTCAAATCCACTTCCAAAAACCGCTTCACAAATTTATGTTAAAATGAAAAGAGATGGGATTGATTGTGATAGCTATACTTACACATTCGTGCTCAAGGCATGTAAGATGATATGTGGACTGTGGGAAGGCAAACAAGTTCATGGGGAAGTTGTGAAAGTTGGATTTTTTGATTCGGATGTTTTTGTTAGAAATGGGTTGATCGGGTTGTATTGCAAGTGCAGGCAGATGAGGTGCTCCAGGGTTTTGTTTGATGGGTTCTATTGGAAGGATTTGGTGTCATGGAACTTGATGTTGAGTGGGTATGTGGAATGTGGTGATATGGTGGCGGCACGCAAGATGTTCGATGAAATGCCTGAGCGAGATGTCGTCTCTTGGTCCATTATGATTGATGGGTACGGCAAGGTTTGCAAACATCATTTTCGGATATGTGTTATTATTATTTAATATCTGGTAATCACTTACAAAACGCTTGTATTAGTCAACACTAACACACGTGTGTGCTATTGTGTTCTTTTCAGAAAATGGGCGACGTTGCTCAAGCTCGTTCTCTCTTTGACAGAATGCATCAACGAGACTTAGTTTCATGGAATACCATGATAGATTCGTACACAAAGGCAGGCGATATGGTGGCAGCTCGAGAACTATTTAATGTTATGGAACATAAGAATATAATTTCTTGGAGCATTATTATAAGCGGATATTCACAGAACCAAGATCCCAAGGAAGCATTAAATGTCTTCAATCTAATGCTTTCTCATGACGTAAAACAAGATAATTTCTGCATTGTGAGTGCGATATCATCTTGTGCCCAATTGGGTGCTCTTAATCAAGGAAGATGGATTCATATTTACATCAATAAGAAGAAAATCAAACTCGATATTGTGGTCAACACAGCCCTGATGGACATGTACATGAAATGTGGTAGCATTAAAGAGGCTCGTGCAGTTTTCAATAGCATGTCAGAAAGAAATGTTGTATCATGGAATGTAATGATTTCCGGGCTTGGTATGAATGGTTTCAGGGATGAAGCTTTGACTTATTTTGATCATATGGAACAAGAACGAATGCAAATGGATGACTTGATATATGTGAGTGCTCTTTCGGCCTGTAGTCATGGAGGGTTTGTAATAAAAGGTCTTGAAATCTTTAGGAGAATACAAGAACCAAAGGTTGAACACTATGGATGCTTGATTGATCTTCTAGTTCGAGCAGGCCAATTGGAGAAAGCTATTAACTTTATAGCATCAATGCCAATGAAACCAAATTTAGATTTGTGGGGTTCAGTCCTTTTGGGATGTCGGGCACAGAAAAACGTTGTTTTGGGTGAGCTTGTGTTGAGTAGGATTAAGGAACTTGGTGGTGATGATTGTGGGGTATATGTGCTTATGTCGAATCTTTATGCTGATAATTGTATGTGGGAAGATGTAATGAAGATGAGGAAAATTGTATTGGAAAAAGGGATGGTGAAGGAGAGTGGGAAGAGTGTGATTGAGGTGGCTAATGGTGGCATTGTGGAGTTTGTTTGTGGTCAAAAGGCTCGGTTTAGAGAGGACGATATCGAATGGGCTCTTTGGAGCTTAGAAAATCAGGATTTATAGTTGGGTAGTTGAAATTTTAGTTTCTCCCTTGGTGACAGGAGCCCGTGAGACTCTAGTGGGTATGCTCATGGGTCATGATCCGTCTATATAGAAGAATGGGGGTCATGAATCACATAAAGATCTATTAGTTAACACATTCATATCAGGATGCATGTATATAGGTTTAGTTGTATCATGAGTCGGATCGATATCAGTTAGCTTATAAATTAGGTCATGATGTATTTGATTGGGTCATTGTATAGAGTAGATCATTAGCTTATCCGACCGATTGATAGTCTATGGCCAGCGTCATGTTTGTACTTATCGTCTACATTGATGTATCATTTTATCTCAGTAACAAGCTGAAAATTTATTCATCCAAGTAATACAGTTTCCCAACAAAACATACCCTTTTTTAAGCTATTCTCTACATGCATATGAAAAAAAACTCGAAAAGAGAGCTTGTAAAAACGGTTTTGTAACGTATACATTGTAATGTCAATGTGTAATTTATACATTTAAAAATTGTTAAACGCATCTAAATTTAAATCTAAACCTAAACTTTTAAATATAACATTTACTCTATACACCTTCTACCTTCTATAATTTAAGACCTTCGATTTTCCCTTATTCCTCGGTTTCAGAAGTATCAATACCATCACATGAACCGCAAATACATGGATGTGATGAACCAAATAAAATCGTTACATTCTTGTCTCCTCTCTTGTTTTTCTTGACAAAAAAACCAAGACCATCATATATACCCTTTCGACTATTAACATCTTAAGTCCCCCAACTTTGTCTGATTTCATATTCGTTCCCCACATTCTTTAATCACATAAGGACAATCACTCTCTTCACTGTCATCATCTGAACTGGAATAACCCGAGTGACCATCTTTGTTAAACGGAAATAGCTTTTCACGACTACTTTCCGCTGATGAGTTTGAATGATTTTTCTTCGACTGCATCACATTTGTTCTTCTTATATCATTACATACATTATCCAGAAGTACCAAAAAGTCACGAACAACGACAAACAAGTGTAAACCCTCGTCTTTTCGTGATTGGCCATGGAAATAATCACCTGTACTCTTGACCAGAGCCATTACCCTCTTCTCCTCTTCCAACAACCACAAGATCTCGGCTTCAGCACGATCCACAAACTCCATGAGGAACGTCCTGAACTCAGTATCTTTATCTCCCTCCCCAGTTTTCATCTCGTTGTTTACAAAATCTTTGGTTTTTCTGAACATATTTCCTAGTTTCAAAACCGTTGATGTTAGTGTATCACCATCAACAAGTGCGGCTTTTTTAACATCATCAAGTTCCTCACTTAACTTGGAAACAACCTCAAGGCCCTGTTTTTGTCGGTACCTTTCAAGTTCATCTCTACTTAGTTGTGGTCGAACATCTTCGGATGAACTCTGTTCAACCCTTGCTCGCCGGGCAGCTTTATTTCCTTCAGACCGAATGATTTCTTGAACCACAAAAGATAGGAGAGTGGTCTTGCCATCTGCGCCTTTGACGTCAGAGAGTTTTAAGAGCGTATCGAGTTTGAATGCCTGGGCACCACCGCGATATGTACCAACATTCATTCGGTTTCCAGTTTTAAGAACTGCTTCTAAAAGTTTCAGGAATAGTCTGCTGTTTCTTAGGGTTGTGCATGCTACCTGTGAATTTGGAACAGTTACAAAAAAAAAACAATTGCTAAAAGATTATATATATATATATATATATATATATATATATATATATATATATATATATATATATATTTCACGTTTCAAATGTACTTGAAAGCGGTTTAATAGGCAGCATAAAATGAAAGACTTATCCTCCACGGGCGAGTCCCAAATGTTTGCAAAGATAAAACCAAGTGGGCAACAGTCACTTTAAACATAGAGCTTCTCAAAAGTAAATGCACTAGGATGTTGCACCTCAAGCTTCAAAAGAGTCCAATGAATTGGTGACAATGAATTTCATCCACTTATAATAGTATGGACCAAGTTAGATGTCAACTTACATCATCAATTAGGATTTAGGACTGATGTTATTGTAAGTTCAAGTGCTTTCTCGATGATTTTAAAATTTAGAAGACCAACTATCAAAATTGGAACAAAGTTCTTGCCTGTTTCCGTGATTAAATTCTAAGGATACTAGTCATTCAAAAGTGAATGCAAAGCAATGTTCCACCTCTAAAAAAAAAAGGACTCTTTAGGCAAACTGGTCAGTCCAAAATGCTAGCAAGGATAAAGCAAAAAATGGTAAAGTAGTCATTTTAAGTTAAAAACTCCTTGATAGTAAATGTACATAGACGTAACTCCAAAGTCCAAAAGCACCTTCAACCAAACAGTTTAGGTAATGCAAATTGTATATTATACTAAAGTGGTGAAATAATCAAATTTGAGCTAAAACTACCCAGAAACAAATGCAAGGAGGTGTACCATCTCTAAAGTCAAAGACTCACAAATGCTTGTAAAGATTGCTAATGGGTAAAATTGTTATTATGAGCCAAAAGCTCTGCGTAAACTTCAAGAAATGGATGTTATATACCTCCAAAGCCGAAAAGGACTCTTTAACTGAAGAAGATTCCTCATGAAGCGAGCCCATAAATAACAAAGCTTCAAGACGTTTGAATGCAAATGGGATATCAACCAAGACTTTGAGGAATCGTTCTGCAGGTCCAAGAAGAGCAGGATTTCCACTATATGACCGCAGTTTTAGTTCTTCTTCCGGGGTCGGTGCCATCTTCAACAAAGTCGCGATAAATTCTACAGGAAGCTCATTACCTGTTATCATATTCACATCAAGAATGAGCTAAATAGTTGATTAAAATAATTAGCAAGAAACATGTGTACGCAGTAGCAGAACCAAACAATCAATGAAAGGAATGATATAATTACCAAAAAAACTGTAATAAATAAAAATATTTAAATAGAGGTAAAACCTACAATTTATAAATGTGAAATAGGTGATTGGGTAGCAAGTGAAAATGACTTTTGTACAAGTAAAACCTTTAATCAGTAGATGTGGTAAAAAGGTAGATTGGGTAACTAATGAAAAAAGATAATATTTTGTACAAGTCAGGTCATTGTTGGCTTGACCCAAACACTTGTTGTCTGATTTTTTTTTTTATGTTTTTCACAAGTAATTAATGCGTCAAACAAGAATATCTATATTTATCATAAAAAATAAAAAATAATGTTTCGAATAAGATGTTTTAGGAGATTTTAGGCATTAAATTAGACTTAGTTGATCTGCGCGGTCCAAGCTCCAACACATACAACCATGCGATTTAGTCTAACTTACATTTTACCCGTATGACCCGCTAGAGTGAAACATGACCCCGATCAACCCAATTAAATGAATGCACAAGGGTTAGAATTGCCACTTCCAGTTTCATGTTAAAATATAACAACTACTGAACTACATGCACTCACACAAGAGAGAGAGAGAGAGAGAGAGAGAGAGAGAGAGAGAGAGAGAGAGAGAGAGATCACCTTCCATGAGGGCATCAGCCACTTCAGATGTGGTTACATTCAATGCTTTTAAAAGGATCGCCAAATTCTGTGCTTTCTTGGGCTCGATAATCTGAATTAGCTTTGGTTGAGATTGTAGGTTTACAGGGTTCTTTCCATTGTCATTCTTGTTTTGAGCGGTTGAGCCATAACCAAACAAATTTTCCATCATCTCCTCATTGAACCTGTCAATTCAAACAGTTGGTTGGTAAGTAAACAATACAGTGCTCGACTTTCCAAATAGATGTATTTCATTTCTTCTTGCAAATTGGTTATCATTCTTACAATATATGCCATCATTCACATGGACTTTTTTGTCCAACATCATATGACAGATGACTAAACAACATTTCTTTACACGAAAATAAAATTTATGTTAACAATCTTTACGCTGTGGTTAAATAATTTTCTATTAACAATTGAGAGGCTTACTGGAATGATCCGGCTTTGATGTCGTGCCACACCATTGATCGGTTAGGGCTTGTATTCACCTTGTCCCAGAAAAAGGGCTTTAACTTGGCTTTATTGGCATCCGAATCTCCATTTTCGTTATTGTCATCTCCAGCACGATTTAAACCACCAGGGGGAGGTGGCTTTGCCTTTGGGGGATTAGGAACGTTGGGTGGTGGGGGTGGTGGAGGTGGAGGTGCTTCAGGGGGAGGTGGAGCTTGCGGGGGTGGTGATGAAATTGGTGGTGGTGATGGTGGAGGAGCAGTTCTTTCTGGTGGAATTGATGATGATCCAAATCCTGATTCTTCATCTCCATGCATTGAAGCTCCTTTGGTTGATCTATTACGCATCCCATCTCTTCTACTTCCAACTATCTTGGATCTCAGTAGAGAAGCTGATAACAGCGTTTTTAATATTGATATAAATTAAATCTGATTGCAAGGGTGTGTTTCAAGAGCGATTATTGTGACTTTAAGAACCAAAATCAAATGATTGGTTGGATGTTAAGGACTCAATAATCAGCTTTCTTAAAACTTCTTACTTGTTCCTCTAAATTTGATTTTTTACTTTTGCTATATTAAAAGAGGAAACTACAGCTAGACCTTCTAAGGTCAGACGAACCAATTTCTGATTTCAAAATCCACATGAGTTTGATCTGAACATATATTTGTCAACCGACATAGAACTTGTAAAAGATAGTACTACAAGTAAGTGTAAACAAATTCATATACCACTTTTCATTTCAGAAAGTAATAGGTTCAATACAAAAGTTAAAATTCATTTAAAGAAATAAGAGAATAGTAAGCAGTTAAGTAGTTACCAGTAGCAAAAAGCTTTCCCTTCCTTTGGCCATCATTAGATTCACTTCTCTTCTTCTTCTTAAGTCTATAAAAACAAAGCAGAAACAACAAGAGAATGGCTAAAGCTGCCACTATACTTGAAGTTATAGCAATTATCAGTAACTTACGTTCCTTATTATTTTTGGGTGGCAAATTTGAGGGCTCATTAGTCTTTTCTTGTGGATAAAGGTCAACATCAGGTATGGATTCAGGTGAAGGATTAGGAAAACGTTCGGGCAACGGTTCTGGTTTAACAGATGGGTTAGGAGTCGGTGTTGGAATCGGGCCCCTATAAGGAGCTGGTGTTGATGACGGAGGGACATAAGGATTTGGTGTCGGAAATGGAGGCGTATTAAGAGTCGGTGTAGGGGCCCCACCAAGATCGGGTGCTGGAGGCGTGTCCATGTCAAAGATGGGAGATGGAGACGGGGCCTCATCAGGAGTGAATGTCGAAGATGGGGCCCCACCAGGAGTCCAAAATGGAGTTGGAGCACTTGCAAATGGCTGAGATGGAGCTGGTGATGGTACTGTCCATGGTTGACGAGGGCGACGGCGCCTCCGACGTCGCCGCCTCCGACGTCGACGGTGCTTTGGTTTTAGGATTCTAGCATTAGGTCTACCACGAAATTCTTGAGATCTTTCTTTGATGGGATTATCAGACAAGGATCTTTTGGGATTTAAGTAACGTAAAAGAGAGTGTTTCAAATCTGTAGTCTCACCCGTGATGGCTTTACTTACAAGTGCTCTTCTTAACACTGCTGAATCCGAGTTTGTTGTGTCTGGTAAATTAAGTAAAAAATACTTGATGGCTTTCGTAATTTGTTTTAGTTGTTTCCTACAGAATATTGAAACTTGATCTCCCTGTACACACGAGAAATGACTGTGTCATCAGATTTAAGCAAAAAGCTGAACAACAACAGTAATATTAAGAATAAATCAATTAGGCAAGGTTAAACCGATTGGCTAATAAGTGTTAAGTTACACTGCTACTATTGGTACAAAAACGTTCATCCAATATGTTGCAATACTCACGTGAAAGTTTACAGGAATCCTAAATGTAATCAACAAACGGAAGCAGAAGACAAAAAGATGTCTTACTGTGCAAGTTATATCAAGATGTCTCTTTTCATACACTAGTAACATGAGTACTAAGTCCCTGTTAGTTGTTTTACTATAAAAACAATCCAATAACAATGATAACATAAGTTCAAGGTTGACTCCTAAAGAAGATATACAACAAATTATAGTGTATTGTCTTATAAACAAAACACAGATTTGCATGACACCAATCTATAACCACAAAACTTGTAAGGGTGTTTGGGATTGCTTATTACTAAGTGTTTATCTACTTAAAACTAAGCAGGTGTCCACATGCGTATTTTAAAGTGTTTATTCCTTAAGAAATAAGCAGATAAGCAGTTTCTGTAAGGATGTATATTTACTTATCTCTGTTAGCAGATAAGCAGATACACAAACATATACATATATTCTTAAATGACACAACACAAACAAGCAATATGAATAAAAGGGACAACGAAGAATCATACTATATTTGCGTCTATATCATGATCCCTTAAATGGAACAACCGTGCATTCGAAGCTTTATCCAGGATATATCTATTTCCTTCACAAAAACATGCCACCGATAAAACAGAAAACGCTACGAAAACACCTAAATAACTCAACTTTTTTGCTTCCATTGGCTTCTTAATCTACTTTTCAGATCCATAATTCTACCCTTCTCATTTCCATCAAAATATTTTCTGCTCAAAATCACCCCATATTCAACTAACAATTCCCATTTGCCTTCACACGAATCAAAACTTCACGAATCCCCAACCGAAAATGACATTTGTTTAACCTTAATCCCCAATCAAAACCCTCAATTTCCAAATAAAAATTGGGTTTTTTTCGTAATGTCGTCTTCATAATGAAAATAAAAACACTTTGTCTCAGAAACTTGAATCTGAAACTAGTATTTACAATTAGAATGAAGTATCGATACAGATATCCAAAATAACACTCGAATTACACCAAATGGACAGAATTATAATCAATCTACGTAACCCTAATTATCATGCGAAATGGAATTTATTTTACAAATTCTCGAGAAATGGGAGCTGGTTTCGAATAGTTGAACGCTGAAGCAGAGAGTATATACAAATACAAATTCAATATCAAAATGATAGTAGATTTCTGATAGAATTATTGCAGAATTGCTTGATTTTTGTTTGATTGTTGTTAGAACCATTCTGAAAGAACTTTTGCTGTTGGGAAACTATTTTTTGGGGGTGAAAAGGACACGTGGCGGATGGCAAAAGAGTGTTGGTGATAATTGAAATTTCATATTTTTAGCGCCTATAAACTTGCACACCACTGATAATGATAATTGTACATTTCATCATTTTAATCAAACATTTTGTTATATTAAATGTTTTATACTTAACTTTTAATTTAACGATCATTTAAATACCGATTCATATTGCATTTTACAGAATTTTAATATGAATTTCATATAGTAATATTTTTCGTTATACGTACCGATTTGGCGGCACTTAGGGTGCTCAATACAACTTCGTTTGGCCTGTGTATTGTTTCTCGTTAAAATTGCAAGTGCTACTTGCCTCCAACTTTTGGGACTAAGATCTATTCCAAACTTTCTAGCAGATATAGACGGGTGTCAAGGAGGTTGCATGTTCAAGTTGCCTGCGATTAAAGATGTAGTGCTAGGACTCAAGAAAGTTGTAGGTGAGATTTTTCCAAGATACATGATTTCTTCGTTTTGCTCTCGTTTATGCTCCAATCTCCTGATATTTGCTACTTAAATTGGCTTGGATGAGAGGGCTATATCCTATAAAACAATGTAGACTTTAGGCGATATTGAACATCATATCGCACGTCCATGCACTTTGCCTTCGCTTTGACAACTCTTTTACTTGGAAACTTTTTATTTCTCCCAGTTGGCTACAAAATGGGAAGAAATAGAATTCCACCGGGACTATAATTTCGATATGTATGAAGGCTTTGAAAAATTGAGATTCTAACAATTGATCTACCATTTATAGTATAAGAGCAATACTACAGCTGCAAGTATCATATGTACAGTACATTTGTGTTGGTCATGTCAGACATTTTAGGCAAAAATAAGTTTCATCAATGATTCCAAACCACGTTCTATATCTACTAAACTCGCAATTTCTAGTGTCAATTAGGTCCAAATATTAACCTAACATACCACTATGGATCGAGAAAACCTTCTCTTAACTCAAAGAACTTACAATTCTCCAAGAGTATAAAAGGGGACATTGTTCAAATTTGAAGTTAGTAAAATGATGAAATTTGATTAATATATTTCAAATCCCAAAGATGTTAAATATTGTAGCAACTAGCAACTCTTTGATGACAAATTAGTTTTCCTTTTGACAATTGCTTCTAAACAACCTTTTTAACCAAAACTATTGACAATTGGCTTCGTTAATCGAGCAAGTTCTATTGTAGCCGAAACTAAACCTTGATCGCTTAACCTAAAGTAAAATTACTACAAAAGTGTATGACAAACTTTTCTCAAATTTGTTCCAAAATTTTTGAGTATATATAGCTTGTCTTGTTGAGTCTCCAATGCTTGTTGCTTGGCAAACACAACTCGAAGTTCGCTATGCTTCCATGTACACACGACTAATCTGTGTTTAATCCGATACTATGGTCGCCTATGTACTAATTCATCTTCATGACATGTCCTAATATTGATCTCCATTAAGTCGTACGACGATGATGCTAAGATATCACAACATTGTCGTCTAGGAGCCTGCAACTGCTTCACAAATAACCCAAAATGTACACTTTAATCATATTTTTTTCAAAATAGGAAAAGTATCTATATTACTTCGTAATTCTTAATTACCTGTTTTGTGTCAAGAGTTAGTCTCTGAGAATAAACTCTAATCTCTTGAATTCTTCTTGGAGATGACATACCATATTTGCAATTCTGTTGTTCCATGATTCTATAAACACTCTTAATTCGATCATTTATTGATTGTACTTTATCCAAATGAAACACGACCGGTCTTCTACAAGGTTCTTGGTGGTGTTGTCTCATATCAAAGTTAAAAAATGTATTAAAGGCACGACTTTTGAACCATGGTTGGAATGTAACTGGAATACGAAGTACATCAGGTAAGTTCACATGGATCCCAAAAACTTCAATGGCATAGCCCCATGAAATTGAAACTGTCCACGAATACCAACGGTCATAACATACTGTTTGTTGCAAGATCCTATGAGGATCTACTTTTGCTGCTTCGTATAAGTGGTGTAAAGCTTTTATTTGTGTCATGTTTGGAAAAATCGGATCAATGCGCTCCGGGTGGTGGAGCGATACCAAAGGTCTCATTGGATGGGTCATCAATAATCCGAATGCATTTCCGGTAAGATCCATCTATTGATCCAAGTAAACAAAACAAGTTAGATTATGAAGATGAAAATTACACATTTGTAAAACTGTGTGGTGGCTTGTCTCTTAATTGTGTTGAGTACTACTCAATATTTCTAAATACACATCATTATAGCACAGGTATTATTACCCATTTTGACATGTTATCCAACATATTCAATCTTTTTAAAATCAATTCTGAAAAATCTAGCCCAAAAAGACGGAATACACATGAGGTGATTGCCAAAATGTACCTGATGAAAACCGGGTTCATTAGTCACCGCGACACCAAGTTCAGCCAAACAGGATGAAATTCGACCATCACTACCATACAAATGTGCATATCTCTCTAAACACGAGTCAAGAACCCTTGCCAAGACCTTCGCCAATGGATAACTGATTGCGAATCCAGCTCCACCGTACGCCATGGAAAATGAAAATTTTCGGTTTTGCACATAACTCTCTGAATTCGACCCAATGTAATACCATAGATTATGATCGTATTTTGACAATGTCTTGGCAAGGTTCTCGGGAAAGAACAATGTATCATCATCTCCAAACACAAACCACCTATTATTATATCGTAACATGAAAGGTCAAAACAATAGATAGTAGTAATATTTTATCAGGAAATCAATCAAGTAAATTACCTAACATTTGAATGGTTTAATGCAACGGTCTCTGATACAACACGAGCAACACGAATTGCTGATCGGAGACCACCACCAAATGTGTAATGAAAACGTGAGGTGTCGTTAGAGATGCAAATCGGAGGTATGACAGAATCATAATCGAGGAAAGTGTCATTATCTAATGGAGCATCAAGAAAAATGCAACCGCGCATTCTATCATGATTCCACCACATGTTAACGTAATCTTTTCGTCTAGACCATGATTTGGTGGTTGAAGCGATCCCAAAAACGATATGATCAATGGAAGTTGGTACGGATGATGATAAACCATTGTTTATGGAGATTCTATTGTATGAAAGAATGGAAAACAAAAATGAAGAAATATAAAGGATCAAACATATGACAGATACGATAAGAATCATGGTTTTTAATCGAGAATTTAATAGAATCTTAATGATTCTTGAACTTCGCATTTTCCACGGGTTTGAAGGTGGTAAAAAAAAATAAAAATTCAAAGTATATTGAAATTATTACTGGAAAATATATCAGTTTGCCAACCCAACTCAGCTTTAAACTAATAAAGCCACTGGATGATGTAAATATCATTGCACAAGGTAATACTTAATGAGATATGAAAGGAATAATATATATAAAAGAACAATTGTCAAAATTGGTATCAAACACCATTAATGTTGTTGTCAACTATGCCTCTTCTTCAACACATCTGGAGCATTTGCATCTAAAACCATAATCTGCAAGCATTGCTTGTCTCTCTTCCAATTCAAGGTCTTCATCTATGTATGATATGGTAACCTGAAATTTTTAATATGACAAAAAATCAAATACAATTCGATGAATTAATTCTATCCAATCAAATTGTTTAATTTCTCGTAGTTCTGCATGATTTTAAGGGTGTCTTAGACATTTGACTACTAATCATTCATATTTACTTTAATCATTTAAATAAGCTAACAATTTCCTTTTCTTTTGAGACACTACAACATAACTGTGTTTTTTTTTTTCGTTAGAGTTTCAATCCAGATTAACATCCTTACTGTTACTAGTCATTGTAAGATATCAATGACATTGGTTCTGATACACAAGATTTTCCAGTTATAGGTTTTCCAATATTTGACTAATAAACAGACATATGCATTTAGCTCTATACTCCATAAAACAACTTTAGAAACTGATTGTTGAATTTTCTAGGGGTAAACGTCAAAAATACAAAATGAGGAATAAAAACATCACCTCTTCTCCCTTTTTGATGGGTCTGCATGCGATAATGGTTGCTTGCCCATCTTTGTCCTGCAATTTAATAGACAAGGGGATATATATTACCTGCAAGCATTATAAATAGGTACAGAGAGCATTTTACTGATGACTTTTACACAAAAATGTGCCAATTCGGGATATATTTTATTGATAACCTTTTAAACCATTAATATAGATAAAATTAGCTAGATAAAAATAGGTAAGACGTGTCTCACAGTACAAAAGTCACCCAAAGACCAATGGGCCATTGGCCAGGTGGTATCAAAGTAGCAATGGGGTTGTGGGCTCAATGCCCACTTGGGAGTTGGGACAAACGTATATATTCGTGGTGAGGTTGTGTGAATATTTGCCTATCTAAGAAATAAAAGACTAAAATGTTCACAACCTAGTAAACTGTTTTTTTTTTAAAACATTGGATCATTGCTTTAATAAACAGTTGAGCAGTTTATTATTCGAAAATATAGACACGATTAAATTGGCAGATCAGGTCAACTTGTGGACCTATCCTAAACATTAACAATTTTGACCGATTACCCAACGAACTTGACCCGTTCATATTGGAATAGTGAGAATGAGATTAAAGATAAAAATAAAGATCATTTACTGTCCATTACTCCATTTTATTAAGCCTAAGTGAAGTTCAATTCCTTATAGACTTATACTACAGCCAGAGGCGGATGTAGAAGGGGGCAGCTTCCCTCTCAATAAATTTTATTCTATGTAAAGAAGAAATCTTTGTGATGGTATTAATGATATTTTATAACTTTTGCCCCCTCAGTGAATATATCCTAGCTCTGCAATTGAGTACATCACTTCATTAATATCCTATGCCAAGTAGTTTGGTATAGAAGTCTAGCTTTAGTCCCATCAGAACAGAATTTATGAATCACAATATAAGATTTTAAAAAGTTAAGTTCACACTGATTTCTGCAATTCTTATGTTATCAAAAAGATTGTTTCCAAGAGTATAAATTGAAACAATGGTATATTCTGTGTTTAATCATTTCACATTTTTGTACAGGTGTATAGAATAAGCAACTTGTGAGAAACATACCTCATCTCGTTTAAAAGCCTTTGCACTCGGACAACACGAATGATTCATACAACTCTGCAGAGGGTAAAATGCTGTGCCTAACCATTTAAATTGCAAACAGTTTATTTTCAGCTATCATAAGTAGAGGTAGGTTTCAACCCATTTATTGGTAAAAGGGTTGATTCAAATGATAAGTCAAACAGTCAAAACAAATAGTTTCTCTAAGGACATGAAGTCAAACGGGCCACAGTTGCTCAAAGTGTAATGGACATGCATAACACCTCTTTGATCTCTTTCTAGAAACCTAGATTATTTAGTGTAAAAATATAGTTGTCATGATCATATTTATCATTTAATTGTGTGCGGTTCAGCCCGACCGAATCCATAATAATAGCCCGCCCACTATACAAGCTCTAATTGGAAGAATGGAGAAGTTAAACCTAAAGAAGTGCATGCGGTAGGGTCAAAATTAAAATGAACTAAAAGACTGTCCACTGTTCAACGACCTTTGATAAACAATCATTTTGTGATTTCTAGAGCTCCCCTTCATAAAGAATTGATATAGACCAATAACCTCTGTGAGCAGATTGAGAGGAAGTGATCTGTTTTCTGTGATTATATTGAACAATGGGACTAGGTAAATATACATGAACGACAAAGCTAAACTAGGAAAGTAATTGAATGCTAATTCCGATGATCAAGCCTCTAGTAACAGTACACATCTGTTTATGGCAGTACAATTCGCTAACAACCACAAGCCTGTTAATGAAGGACTTGTACCGCAGGTGTCAAAATTGAACCATTTACTTTCTAATGGGTCAGTTTGGGTAAAGTTTTATCTATAACGGTCTAGAAGTTAAAATAAAAACAGATAAAAATTGTTAAAAAAGAAACGATACATGGTTGATAGTCGCCCAAGTGTAATTTGAATATATACATCCTTGTAAAATGCTTTATTCAAAAATTATATTAATAGTGTATAAAATAGTGTAATCATTACTATCTACAAAAGCTGTTTTGGTCAATGTAGTTATTTATTAAAAAAAGAAAAAGAAAAAGAAAAGAAAAGGTAGTATATTGTAATCATATTTTCCATTTCTAGACAGTACACGTTATATATTGAATTGCCACTCAGATTACCTTGGCAACAAACTGAATAGTCTTCCCCTAGAGCGTCAAGAAGAGGCTGTGTTATTTCATCAACTTCTGTCTGGCAGTAACATATGAAAAGCAAGATATGAAATCATGCAAACGAACTTAATATTAATAGTTGTAAAGCATTAGGACATCTCATTCAAACCTTTCCAGCTTTTGGTAGATCATCTATATACAGAAAGTAATCCTCCACCGGAGACGCTACCACCAAATCACTATAACAAACAAAAGATAAGATTCATGAAGGCATAAATAAATAAGAAAATAATGTGATACACAAGTCCACACATAATTAGTTCTCTGTTTTGGAGCTGGTCTACCAATGCAAGCAGTGACGAGCCAGACGAGCTAGCAGGTGCTCCCCACCCACAACCCTGCTTCAACTATTGATACACAAGTCCACACATAAAGTTGTGTATAAATAAAATTACACTATTAAACAGTTTTAGGCTCCCTGCCTCCCCAAACTTCTTTTTTATAAATTTTGCCCAAAGGTAAAGGAGCGGGTTGGGTAATGGGCTAAAACAGTAATTTTTGAATGCATCAAAGCGGGTAGGGTTGGGTAGAACTGAAACTCTTTGTTCAACCATTATAAATAATTACTGTGACAGTTATGATAAATTTCAATTAAAGCTTTCTGGCTCTGCACTGCATGCAAGTATAATTTTCTTCCACTTGCTTAGTTCCACACACCAAAAACTAAATTGCAAAAGCAAATACGAGGAATAGCATACTCACAGGTTATTTAGCTCAAACATGCCTATAATATGCCCGTAAATTTCTAGGGAGAACACTTGGAAAAGTTAAGGAGTAGAGTGTATATGTATATGTCAAAAGTAAAAATTTGGCAACCACTGAAGTTACCATCACACTCACCATCTTACTTTTATGGTAAAGTGTGTCATCATGAAAAGAGAAAGTGCACTAACCAACATGTTTATTGTTTAGAAACAATTGTAATGATTTAATAGTTACATAGATTTCCCCTGTCCCAGAACATCATAAATATATATTCGATTAAGCATGTGTCAGCATTGTCAGGATACATGGATAACATTCCTCGTCGAATATCGCTGCCTTCAAGAGTTCCAGTGACTAGAAAAATCAAAGTAATGGTTACTTTAAAGGAAACAAAACTAAATAGAAGCAGCATTAAAGCAACAGAAACACCAAATAAACATGCAAGTATGCAACATAGAGGTGGCAAACTGGGGGGGTCGGGTAAATGGTCAAACGGCTTCGGGTGACCCAAAATCCCTTTTGCTCAGACTCTTTGATAATATGTCCAAAATAGTTACAACTTATCAAAAATTTATTATATTAAAGAGAGTCTTTGGGCTACTTTTGACTGGTCTGTAGCTAACTTCTTGACTTTACTTGTTAAACTCATAAGAGATCATACATAACTCTAAACTCCAACCGACCCATGTAGATGAAAAATATTACCAACTCTGCTGCAAAACATATTGCTGATCAACTACTCTGGCAATGCAATACCAGGCTTACAAACGTCTGCCTATATTTGTTAACTAAATAAATGGAAAAGGTTTTCCTTATTCAGGTTACCCGGGGAGGGCGAGTATTCTTTTGACTCAGATGTACACGGCCTGCCGGCCTAACTGGGTGATCCCCGTGACCGTTTCCGACCCTTTCTCTGGCCACCCCGAAGATGTTCAACTAGTGAGGTTCGAACATGAGACCTCTATTGATGGTATCGAGACGCCTTACCACTAAGCCATTTTGTTATATTTGGTAACTGAATAGTCATACAATAGTTTCTATCAGGGGATAAATGATCATATGTTGGAACTTGGAAGCAGTTAAAAAATTCAAATTTTTAAAGTTATATGAGTATGAGACATCCACTTTGACAAGCATATAACCTAGATGACCTGCTAATTGGAAAAAAAGGAGGGAGGATTATAGGTTAAAATGTCATTCCATTTACAAAAAAATATTCTTCAATTCTAGCTGATTTATTTGGTTTTACTATCTAACTAATTAGAAATAATACATAACCCAAATCGACCACTTTTCAAATAAATGAGTCAAAATTGTGTCCTCTACTTATATATGTACCAAAAAGGCCCTAACAAATTGGATTTGTGGTTTGCCTGCTAAAGTAAAGTAAAGTAAAGAACGGAAGTTCACCATATGATCACCTATCTTAACGTATATATGCTATATTATGCCAAGGACTAACCTCAAATGCTAGTTGTCTTATCTGCATTCTAAATGCAGCTTCTTCTGAAGGGTCAACATCATCTGGCAAAGAAACGCAATCCCACCACCTATAAACAAGAATATTTCAAATTACCATTCATCTCAAAACCACATTAATTCTAGGAAGGATGATACCTGTTGCAGGTAAAGTTTACATTAGAACTTTTTCTTAAGATTGCAATAATACTAATGCGTTAAATATGATTAGATAACTTATATCACTGCAATGATAAGCTTACTCATATAGCGATTTAGGAGGTTCTATGCATATGAATACACTTCCAGTGACTTTCGACTGATTTGATCCGTTCCCTTTATAGTTGAATCTTTTGTCTTACCCATTAGAGATTAAAGATAACCCAAATTGGCCCATTTGTAGATAAATGGGTCGAAATTGCAACCCTAGAAGAAAGCAAGTCACATGGCATGGGACTGTGTTTGAATTAATATAGTGATACAATGATTATTGTATACAAGTTTGATAATATTTATGTGGTAAAAAGGCTTGCAGCAGTGAATTCAATAGTTTAAAGATGCGTATATTTACGCTGGATAAGACAGTTGCACACACATGTGTAACGCAGTGATACATATATTTTATCATGATGAACAGTTAATATGATATTGATAGGCAATCAGGGGAGCAGTAACCAATCATTTCCGTATACCTCCTCTTGTATCCCATTGATAAAGGCTTCCAAGCCTTCAAAAGAAGACCAAAATTATGGTTGCCTGAAACATCAGAAATCTGATTCTTCTCTTTCTCTTTATTGCATGTTGCCTTCAACTTTTTGTACTTTAGGATGGTAGAAGAAATAGCCTGGAAATGGAAGCCAAGAAATCTACTTCGTGAACCATTAATACTAATCTCATTTAAGTATACTTATGTTCACTTCATTGAAGTGAGGTTGACCTTTAGAAGGAACTTACCTTGGCAGCAAGAAGGAAAATATCATTTGTCTCTGACAAGAAAAGATGACAAGAGGAAAATGAACTTACAAATCAAGGGAAAAAAAAGGAAAACATATGACAGCATGTCTGAAAAATGTTTCAGCCTTACCATTGGCATGTTCTATGAATTTTGAAAGTGCCTTCCTGCTTGATGACATTGTCCCCTCTCCGGTACAAAGTAAAGAATGGCATGTATCCCAATCAGCTTGTGCACAAGATTTGCTACAAATAATTGACTTGTGTCATAAGTTGTCTTTATCACAACTGATGACTTGAAACAAACTAAAGGTTGATCTTGGACTTAGGGGCAATGGGTTGTCAAACAATGTAGCAGCAATTTTATGCATGAAAACAGAGTTAACATACTTTTGTAGTTCCTTTTTACATAGGAGGACAATTTTACTTTTTTTTTTGGTGCAAACACCCAAAATCAGCTAATTCGGGTTACATACATAATTATATATCACGTTACCAACTCTCATATATGTCATCTTAAGTGGTTTCCAGTTTAACCACCGTTTTTTTCACATTTACACTTTTGATCAGTTATCAACAAAATATAATCCAGATTCCAGATTGACCTAGTATCACAAAAATTATAGATAGATTGAAATTTCCCTCTCTACGAAGGAAAATATTTCACATCAAGTACAACATTATGACAATACATCATTACAAACTTAGAGGTGATTGAATCGTGCGCAATAATTATTTGTACCTTCAGCCCTTGGTTTAAAAAAGCGCGCCTAGCAGCTCTAGCACTAGGCATAGCGCCTTGGGGTGACTCTAGGCGAGACCTTGACATAAGGCGCTGCCTTGGTGCCTTGTATAATTGGTGGGTTTTTTTACAGATAATTGTGTGCTTCTTTTTACTAAAGCTCTAATGAGCTATTTATACCCCAAGTGTAAGTTCCTTACATAACTAAACGGCTCTAACACAGCTAACGGCTCAAGTCTCCAAAGTCTAAAACACCAAACTGAAGCAATGCTACTTTAATTTTGACTACTTTTAGTATGTAAGTGAAGTATTTGTGATGTGTAAACATTCATACAAGGTAGAAAATTTTATGACAAAGCAATTTATAAATTATGAATTATAGGTGTTTCATCTACGTGAGGTCCTCTCCTTAGCGCCTATCATCCTTTTAATCCAAGGTTTAGCCTGATTACTAGGTCAATCATGTTTCATAAAGTTTTGGTATGCCCTTGTATGATGTATCACATAGTGAGCTACCTTATTGGTCCATATGTAAGTCATCTACCTTTTCCCAATAACCTACCCTTACATTTGCCTTTTCCATATTTCACCCACTGTGACTTTGTCTTTGTAGGTAGATAAAACACAAGATGACATCAAAACACTAAAAAAATGATGATGGATAACTACTCGCGAATATAAATAAATGCAAGATTATTCCAAAAGAGCTATTAGGATACTCACCTACAATAGTAAACTTCTTTACATTCACCAGGACAATTGATAACTGAAGGCAATGGAAAATTTTTCGAGTACGACAACGCTAATTTCTCATGCATTAATGATTCCACAGTCTCAATAGGAAGCTGCATTTTAATTCTAGAACTGGTAGAAGAACACTTTTGAACCTCCAGCTGATCTTCCATGTCAGAACCATTTGAGGATGCCGAATCATGACACTCTTTTGAGGTGCCTAAGCCCTGCAGATAGAGTTTCCTCCCGATCTGCAGTTCTATTGAGCCGATAAAACAGAAGCAGCAATCACATACAAGACAATCAAACTGCAACAAAGTAATGTGTAAACCAAGAAAAGTAAATGAAGTGTTCAAAAACCATATATGTTTCAAGTAAAGAAAATGATGATGATGAATATTCGAACAAAACCACCTTATTTGATGAATGTTGCATACCAACAAGTATTTGGTCCTTCAAAACAAGGTCCCCTTCTTCAAAATCCTTGTCAACGTAAACACCTACAATTTGCAAAATTCAAGTGTCATATTGATTACATTGCACGCCTCAAGGAGTAGCTTGAAAGGCCTCACGGGTTAAAATAGTAAGAGCTACCTATAATTTGAGACAAATGAAAATATGTTGGTAGATTGTACTCTCTCAAATTTTACGTGAACTTTGGCTACTACAAAATTTACATCTTTTTATAAAAGGGTAGCTACTGCAACAAATTGATTAATTTTACTCATTTATTATCATGATTTTCTCTTAGTATTTTGTACACTTATTAGCATAAATTACTTAATTATTTATTAAGTCAATACACATTTACAAGGGTAAACTTCCTGACGCACTTAACTTATTACTTCACATGTTTGCATGAAATGCAGAGAAATACATGATGAGTAGATGACCCATCATACATTTCTTTAAGCAAGTATAATTAATAACAACAAACTGAAATTTGATTCTCTCAAGCATTTTATCAAACAAGTGGTGTGCGAAAGATTAAAAAAACCACCTTTTCCATGTTCGTTAGATGGTTTGACTTGAACTCCATGACACTGTTTACTTGTAATATACTCACTGAAATACTCCTGAAAGTTATTAAGTTGGTTATTAACATTCTTAAATGGAAATTCAACAGATTACAGAGAGTGAAAGAAAGAGAGAGAGATAGAAAGATTGCCTGAACTTGAAGCGGTGAAGGTGGTTCAAGAAGAAGAGAAATTTGGTCAGCGAACTGAACTTCAATAGGGCAAATGATCTCCATTACTTTTACTAAATGTGAGCAGTTTCTTTGGATTCTGCAAAAACCTTGATTGTAGACTGTAACGGCTGCCCCGTTTCTACCTGAGCTTCAAACGTGAACAACACACATACACAAAATGGAATTTATATTGCATAAGTTTGGGGCTTTGGGCTATCTTATGCATACGAAGATACGATACATTAGTCCATTTAAGGAATAAGGACTTTATATTATGGCCCTATTGGCTATTGCATCAGTTATGTGAACCTATTTTATTTATTTACATCTTAATAATTCGTATGGAGGAGTATTTACTTATTTAGTTACCAAACCTTACTAGCTTACCAATTACTAAATACTAGTAATATACTTGCACATAACAGGGGTGAGTACTATCCAAAGTTTGATTAGTGATATGAAAAAAAAATAGGGTTCATGGTACGGATCCCCATCGTACTTTACTTTTTGTTCCAATGTCACAAATGAACCGGTTTTATTACCAATGTCGGCAACAAACTTTTACTTTTTGTCCCAATGACACCAACGAACTTATTTTATTACCAATGTCTACAATGAACTTGTTAAAAATGTTTCGAGGTCACCAATGTGGTGTTGCCATGTCATTTCATTTATGTGACAATGCTTCTACGTAAGCTAAACATGTACACGTACAGTTAACTACATCTTTTTCGTTCGACCAACATGTAATTCTACGTAAGCTAAACATGTACACGCACAGTTAACTACATCTTCTTCGTTCGACTAACATGTAATTCTACGTAAGCTGAAAATGTACACGTACAGTTAACTACATCTTCTTCGTTCGACTAACATGTAATTTTAGGTTACTTCTACGGTAACCACGATTTTTTTCGGCAAATCTAAACGCAATTGCTACATTTTATCGAAAATGTAACCGAAAATCACGTGTTAGTCGAACGGAGAAGATGAAGTTAACCGTACATGTACATGTTTAGCTTACGTGGAAGACTCTTCACATAAATGAAATGACATTGCAACACCACATCAGCAAATTCAAAACGTAGCTTGTTAAGAAAAAGTATTTTGGTGACCTCGAAGCATTTTAACAAGTACGTCGTCAACATTGATAATAAAATAAGTTCGTTGATGTCATTGGGACAAAGAGTAAATGTTTGTTGCCGACATTGATAATAAAACCGGTTCATTGGTGATGTTTGGACAAGAAGTAAAGTACGTTGGCGATTCATACCATAAACCCAAAAAAATAATGTTAAAAATTCGTTTTTAAAAACTTTAGTGATAATATCTAATGAATTGATCATGTTCTATATATAACTAGCAGCTTACCTGCACGTTGTGATGGTCGATGGAATGATATTTAAAACTGATAAAAAAAAGGTGATCAATTGTTGTTAAACTGAATCTCAGATTCAACATATTATAACTATTGCGACGTCGGTAATATTATTGAGTAACATATGAAATATATATAATCATGGACAATTATGAATACATAGCATGTCTATACATATAAATGCATTATAGATACTGTGACACCCGGTCAAAAATGACCCAAAATTCGCTCCGAATTTAAACTTTTAATTCATGTATTTTATACACGCAATACCCAAAGTCTACAAGTATTATATATATAAATATATATATATAACATGGAACGGTTATTGGGAAATCGCATATAAACAAATCCGACAAAATGCGTAAACTAAAATACAAAAGTTGGTGACACAGGAATAATTAATAATGAAATTATTAATTATGAGTATTATTAAATTTATAATATTCAGATAAAACAAGTTAAATATACGTTTTATATAAAACATATTTTGCACGAACAGAAACAATTGTAAAACGTACCTAAAAGGTAAAAATTATAAAAATTCTATTTTTATCATTAATCTGAAAGTATTTGAAACATTACCTTAAAATATGAATTCGTAATTCAACTGAAATTTGGCACTCAATTGGATACGCGCAGAACTAAGATACAAAATATATAACAGTCAACGATGATTCAAATATTATTTTTCTGACTTTACAAAACTTATCTGGGGAACACCTACAAAATAAAAATATAAAATGTTATATTTTATATTGCTATAATTATACCCGTACACGGAACTAACGGGTTAAAAACCCAAATTAATACACCAATTAAAATGGTCAGCCGACCACCCCCTGTTGAGACCATCTCTTCCTTTGAAAATCTTGCGTGTCCTATATTTTTATATGTACACTACTTTCCTTCCATTATAATATACACCAACCCAAAACCAACTCAATTATTTGAGTTGTCTGTTGATGAACGAAACCACCAGCAGTAGAAGTGCAAGAGAAGAAGCAACAAACAATTTGACATCATAATCTTCAACACCAAATTACATCTACATCTAGTCATCATCATCAATCATCGTAACATCAAAGTCATCCTTTTTGTAAGGATTCTAACTTTAACTTTTATATATATATTTTATATATCTTTGACTTGATTTTGACTATAACTTATATATTATGTATATAAACTAGTATATCATGTGTAGAACTTATTATAATGTGTTAAAACATGGTTATTTTGAATGATTTGATGATATATTCTTGAAACAAAACTTAGAACCCAAATTTATAAACATAAAAATTTGATGATGATGAGGATTATAAAACTTCAAAACTTATGAAACTTATCTACACCAAAACTTTTGGGTAACTATCTAATATATAAATGTGTATGTAGATTGTGGTGTAAAAATGCAAATGGAAACTTTAAACTTTATCCAAGATAAACTTACCCAAACTAATACCATACGAAACTATAATCGAAAACACTACGTTAGGGCTGTAATATACAAAAACAGAGCATGAAACGAGGGATAAAAACTAACCGATCACTTAGCTAGAAGCTAGCCGATCGGCTACCACTTGGAAGCCGAACGGCTACCACCATATAGCCGAACGGCTATGGTGGTAAGCCAAGGTTAGGTTGGTTTGTTTACTCGCATACCCGTACACGTGTTACGATTTAAGTTCGAACGATATAAGCTCAAAAGAAACAGCCGAAAGGCTGAGCTTGGCCGTCACACATTCTTGTTAATTTAAAGTGTAACACCCCCAAATTTAGTGATTTGCGGAAGCATACTTTGGGTGTTACTAATCAATATACAAAGCACAAGATATACAGCAAACGACCTCTAAATGAGACGTTTTGTAAAATAATTACATTTCATAATTTAATCGTTTGAAAACATATAGTTTTCTTTACAAAAATATGTAAGCCTAGAGTCCGCGTATGTGGCGGGAGATTCTATTACATAACCATAGTTACAAAAGATAATGCCAAAGAATCTCCGTTAAATGCAGTTTGGAAATCATGCGACTCTAGCTAGTAATCCTGGAGTGATCCTACTCCGTAAGTGTACCTGAGAATACATGCTAAAAAGGGTCAACCAAAAGGTTGGTGAATCTCACATGTTTATCAGTAAATAAATAATCAGTTTGAACACAAGATTTCATCTGTAATGCCCGTAGGCGTATATCAAGTATTTGCAAATCCAGCAAAAGTAAAGTAATTCAGTTATACCGTTGCCATGAGGCTCATAATCGAAGCTTAACCCGTAAATAATCAGTTGCTCCCGTGACATGCTCGTAATTGAGCAAGCATAAGTAACGAAATAATAGTCGCCCGTTTATACATAACGGTTCGTGGTAGCGCTACTACCCCGGGCGGGGAGGGTCATTTCCCTAATGGATCCATTAACTACTGTTCGCGCTTAAGTCCATAACTAACGATATATGATGGAGAGACTTCAGTAAATAGTAAGTAACTCATGCAATTCCGTTTGGTATAGTAAACAGTTTAGTACTTGTGTTCAAGAAAAATCAGTAGCATGTATCTCCCCCAATAAGTTAAAACAGTAAAAGTGGGGCCGTAAGACTCACCTGAGTCTTTGCAAGTGCGTTTATATCAATAAACGAGTAAGAAATATCAACAGTTGGTTCTCCGAACCCGTAACCTCCGAATGCCTAAACACATAATGTCAAGTAAGTAGATGTCTCGCAAGATCATCTAGGCTAGTTGTCTACACAACTCGTTATGTCCAAGTGTTTGTTTAGTAATCCGTTTGTAGTTTGAAAACAAGTATGGCCCGTTGGTGACGGTTTGTAATAATGATTCAAAGTGTTAACATTATGTGTATCGTTGAATCAGATTTCGTTATTTGTAAGTGTTCGACACTTAGTGTGAAAAGTATTTACAACATCTAATGACGGGGGTCGGGGGGCAGCGCCCCTGGTAGCGGGGTCCAAGGGGCGGCAGCCCCTGGCGGGGTCCAAGGGGCAGAGCCCCTGGCTGGGGTCGAGCTGCCAGGTCAGCTTGAAAAATTTTTATTTCTACTATATTGCTTTGACGAAAAACGCATCTGGATCCGAATTTGGGTAAAATCAGGTGTTAAAATCTTGATTCCGACACTTAGTAAAAATCTGAGTTTTCAAAGTTCTGTTTTGTGCGACGTCGGGTGCGACGTCGCAGATCCTGACTGCGACGTTGAGCATGGCGTCGCTATACGCGACGTCGCAACTTAATGCGACGTTGTGACTGACGTCGCTCAATGCGACGTTACGAGGGGTTGTGCGACGTTGAGGCTGACGTCGCATGGATCTGGGTCCAAATGCGACGTCGCGGTCTGTTGGCCGGAAAATGTGCCGAAAACGAGTTTTCCGGTTTCCGTTCGGTCCAAATCTTTTACCCAACCCATTTTTGGACATATCAAGACATTATAAACCATAAACAAGTAAAAATGATCAAAAACGAGAGATGTCGGGATTTTGTCGGAAACTTACAAAGTGCCGAAATGAAATTCCGGAAAGATAGGAATGTAGATCGTGATGCCGTGGTTCTTTTATTCCAAAGTGGTGGTGTGATTCGAGCTCGTTTTGATGTAGTATTTGAGGATTTAATTGGGGTGGTGGTGGATGATTAAATGAGAGAGAGAAAAGAGAGAAAGAGAATAAGAGAGAGAGAGTGAGTTAGTGATAAATGGAAAAGAAAAGGAGGTGGGAGGTTTTAACCTCCTACTTTCTGCCTCCGTCCTCTCGCTCCGTGCGGTGTTCGTTTTCTCCGTCATTTAAGTGGTAATTATTTATTTTTCGCGTTTAATTATATCTTTTAAAATTACAGACTTTTGTTAATAATTTACTTGTATTATTTCTTTAAATCCTTAATAGTTTGGGATATGATGCAGTTTAAATAAATTTAAGTACTTTTGTTTTTAAATCATGTAAACTTTAATCAAGTGATACGAGATCATTACTAATTATTGAAAAATAGTATTTTGGGCACAATTGCGTTATTTAGTTTATAAACATTTGTTCACCAACGTCCATATTAATCGAATAGAATTTCATTCTATTTGAATTGTGTACGATTTAAGTCAAATCGCCAAGTTGTATATATTTATCAATATATAATCCGATACATAAATTAGCCTAACACAGAACTAATTACATGTATTAACAAAGAATTAGGCACTAATTCTAGTCCTAATTTGCCGGTTGTTACATTCTCCCCCTGTTAAAAGAATTTCGTCCCGAAATTCAAGTTGAAGTCGCGTTCGGGGTAGAATCGGTGAATAAGTGGGGATACTTGAGTCGCATTTGGTCTTCCTGTTCCCAAGTGAATTCAGGACCACGTCTAGAATTCCACCTGACTTTGACGATGGGAATACGACTTTGTTTCAGTTGTTTGACCTCACGGTCCATAATTTCGACTGGTTCCTCAACGAAATGTAGTTTGTCATCGATGCGAATCTCGTCAAGGGGTATAATGAGTGTCTCGTCAGACAGACATTTCTTTAAGTTAGAAATGTGAAAAGTAGGGTACACACTGCTGAGTTCAGAGGGCAGCCGCAGTCGATATGCCACTGGACCTATCCTCTCGAGGATCTCTAAAGGTCCAATGTACCTGGGATTTAATTTCCCGCGTTTGCCGAATCGGATTACGCCTTTCCATGGCGATACTTTCAAGAGTACTCGATCCCCAACCTGGAACTCGAGTGGTTTGCGTCTCACGTCAGCATAGCTTTTCTGACGATCACGCGCGGCTTTGAGTCGGTTTTGGATTTCAACGATTTTCTCTGTGGTTTCATGTATGAGTTCAGGACCAGTGAGTTGACTATCTCCCACTTCAGTCCAACAGATCGGTGATCGGCACTTACGACCGTACAGTGCCTCAAAGGGTGCAGCTTTTATGCTGGCGTGATAGCTGTTGTTGTACGAAAACTCGCACAACGGTAGATGTCTTTCCCAATTGGTACCGGAATCAACTACGCAGGCTCGTAGCATGTCTTCCAGTGTCTGAATAGTTCGTTCGCTCTGGCCATCGGTCTGAGGATGGTACGCGGTACTCATATCGAGACGGGTACCCAGTGATTTTTGGAGTGACTGCCAGAAGCGAGATGTGAATCGAGCATCCCTGTCAGAGATAATCGAGATAGGGACACCATGTTGGCAAACGATTTCCTTGATGTAAATTTGTGTAAGGCGTTCCATTTTATCGGTTTCTCTGATTGCCAAGAAATGAGCTGATTTGGTGAGACGATCGACGATCACCCAAATGATATCGCAACCGCTCGCCGATTTAGGTAGTTTGGTTATGAAATCCATGGTAATTTGCTCCCATTTCCATTGAGGAATTTCAGGTTGTTGGAGCAGTCCGGAAGGTCTTTGGTGCTCGGCCTTGACCTTGGAACAAGTTAAGCATTTGCTGACGTACAAAGCAATGTCAGCTTTCATATTCGGCCACCAGTAAAACTCCTTGATGCCGTGATACATTTTGTCGGATCCCGGGTGGATAGAATATTTGGACTTGTGAGCTTCATCCATCACCAAGTCCCGCAGGTTTCCGAAATTAGGCAACCAGATTCGGTTAGAGAAATACCTAACTCCGTTGGGTCTGATCTCGAATTGTTTATCCATGCCTCGCAAGGCCTCGTTCTTGAAGTTATCGGGTTTCAGGGCTTCGAGTTGGGCAAGATGTATTTGGGTGGTGAGATCGTTATGAATGGTAATACTAAGTGCCCGGACTCGGAGTGGTTTTGTTCGTTCCTTACGACTGAGAGCATCAGCAACCACGTTTGCTTTGCCCGGATGATATTTGATTTCACAGTCGTAATCAGTAAGTAATTCAACCCATCTACGTTGCCTCATGTTAAGATCTTTCTGGTTGAAAATGTGTTGGAGACTTTTGTGGTCGGTGAATACAGTGCTGCGGGTACCATAAAGATAATGTCTCCAGATTTTTAGGGCGAATACCACGGCCCCTAGCTCGAGGTCGTGAGTTGTGTAGTTTTTCTCGTGGACTTTAAGTTGTCGGGAGGCGTAAGCAATGACCTTGTCTCGTTGCATCAGCACGCAACCGAGACCTTGGTGAGAAGCATCGCAGTACACCACGAAGTCATCGGTGCCTTCGGGTAGAGATAGAATGGGTGCACTGCAAAGCTTTAGTTTCAACAGCTGAAATGCTGACTCTTGTTTATCAGTCCAAACGAACTTTTTGTCTTTTTGAGTCAGTGTTGTGAGTGGTATGGCTATTTTCGAGAAGTTTTCAATGAAACGGCGGTAGTAACCGGCCAATCCCAAGAATTGGCGTACCTCGGTTGGAGTGGTTGGAGCTTGCCAATTCTTGATTGCCTCGATTTTTGACGGGTCTACATGAATTCCCTGACTGTCGATAACGTGTCCAAGGAATTGAACGGTGTTTATCCAGAACTCACACTTAGAGAATTTGGCGTAAAGCTCCTCGTGTCTAAGTAGTTCTAGGATGGTTCTGAGGTGTTGTGCGTGTTCCTGTTCGTTTCGCGAATAGATAAGAATGTCATCGATAAAAACAATGACAAACTTGTCGAGGTATGGTTTGCACACCCGATTCATAAGGTCCATGAATACAGCCGGTGCGTTGGTTAGGCCAAAGGGCATTACTTGGAATTCGTAGTGCCCGTAACGGGTTCTGAATGCGGTTTTTGGGATGTCAGCGTCGCGAACACGCAACTGATGATAACCGGATCGAAGATCAATCTTTGAATAACAGCTTGATCCTTGGAGTTGATCGAACAGATCATCGATTCGAGGGAGTGGATATCGGTTCTTGACGGTTAGTTTGTTCAACTCTCGGTAGTCAATGCACATTCTGAATGAACCGTCTTTCTTTTTGACAAATAAAATTGGAGCTCCCCAAGGTGAAGAACTCGGTCTGATGAATCCTCTATCCAGGAGTTCCTGTAACTGCGTGGACAACTCCTGAAGTTCAGATGGAGCTAGGCGGTACGGTGCTCGGGCCACCGGTGCGGCACCCGGCACGAGATCAATCGAGAACTCAACCTGTCTAGGTGGAGGAAAACCAGGTAGTTCTTCTGGAAAGACTTCGGGAAAGTCTCTAACGATTGGCACATCTTCAAGTCGCTTCTCCTCCGACTTTTTCTCCGTGATGTGCGCGAGTATTGCTGGGTAACCCTTTCTCAGAAATTTTCGGGTTTTTAAACAGGAGATTAAGTTTATTCTCGACCCACCAGTCTCCCCCTGTATGATCAAGGTACTACCGGCGGCGAGAGGAATTCGGACAATTTTATCATGGCAAACAATTTCGGCCCGGTGCTTGGACAACCAGTTCATACCCACGATGACATCAAAACTTCCTAGTTCAACAGGCATTAGATCGATTGAGAAGGTTTCGTTTGCGAGGTTTAAGGTGCAATTAGGTATGACACTACTGGTTTCTATGAGTTTACCATTTGCGAGCTCTACAGTGTACTTAACATCTAAGGCCGAAGGGGTGATATTAAGTAGTGGGCAAAACTCATCAGATATGAAACTTTTATCAGCACCGGTATCAAATAATACTGAAGCAGTAAGATCGTTGAGAAGAAACGTACCCGTTACAACATTCGGGTCTTCCCTAGCTTCCCCAGCTTTGATGACAAATGCTCTGCTACGAGCAGGGTTGTTGTTCCGTTTGTTGCTGTTGTTGTTGTTGTTGTTGTTGTTTCTCTGTTTAGGGCAATTATTCTGAAAATGCCCAGGACTTCCGCACCCATAACAAGTCTTCGGGGCACTGGTGTTTCGACAATCCTTGGCCAGATGCCCAAAGCGTTTGCAGTTTGTGCAAGGGCAGGAACCGTCGTGGTGACGATTGCATTTGGGACAGTAGGGCCTGCTTCCAACGTACCCTTTCCTTTCAGAAGTGCCAGATGAATAAGCCATAAGGGGCTCAGGCTTTCGGTTGGTGATTTGGTTGGATGAGTTGGGGTTTCCTTCCCACTTTCGTTTGTTGTTTGCAGGTGGGCCTGAAGTTGTGTTACGGCGGACAGCATTTGCCGTGAGTTCATGGGCCATACGGATGGCGTTTTGGATAGTACCTGATTTGGATGATGTCACCAGGTCCTGGAGTTTCTCGGGCAGTCCATCAATGTATTTCTCGATCCTCTTGTACTCAGGATCGACCATGGTTGGGCACAGAAGTGCCAGCTGGTGGAAACGGTTGGTGTAACCGGTGATATCATCACCTTTCATCTTATGGTTCCAGAATTCCAGCTCCAGCTGTTTCAGTTCATCCCTGGGGCAATACTCACCCCTTAACATCTCCTTCAACTCCTCCCACGGGAGTTTGTAAGCATTGGCAACGCCCACAGTTTGGGCATAGGTGTTCCACCACGTGAGTGCGGTGTCAGTAAAAGTACTAACAGAGAACTTAACCTTGTCCCCCTCCGCACAGTTGCAGATAAGAAATACCGATTCAACTTTCTCGATCCAACGTATTAGACCGATTGCTCCCTCAGTACCTGCAAAGTTCAGAGGTTTGCAGTTTTGGAAGTCCTTATATGAGCAGGGCTTGGGTTGTGGTCCATTGTTAGCGGTATCTTCGCTACCAGGAGCTGAAGTCCGGGTAGCTAGAGCTTGGGCCACGCTACGGGCAATCAGACCCGCAACTTCGGCTTCAGTGAGGGTGATTTGTCGACGAGGAGGCATACTGCTGATCAAGGAAAGAACAAGGAAAGTGGAATAAGTTATTTGCATGAAACTATGATATATCACAAGTGTATATAATGAGATACACGATAACAGTACGAGGTGATAATCATATTCCATTTAGGTAAACAAGTTGGATACAAAGTTCGGTTTTTCCAAAAGATTACAGAGTAGTAGTAGTAGTACAAAAGTACCGGGAATGGTTACATCCGGTCGAATTACATAGGTCCTAATTAAGTAGTTAACTGGTTACAAGTTACAGACTGTTCTAATCTTGATGCAGATTAATCTGCTCCATCAGCGCGACAAGGCGGTCCACGGTTTCTGCTAGTCTGTTGGCTTGTCTGGCGTTGTCTTCAACCAAGTCCAATCGTTGTACTAGTGTTCGAGAGTGCTCCTCAGTCTCCTGTGAACGCTGTTCACATTCCTCTAGTCGGTTCCTTACGAGTTCATCCGCACCTAATTCAGCGGTCATTGTATCACATAGTGAGCTACCTTATTGGTCCATATGTAAGTCATCTACCTTTTCCCAATAACCTACCCTTACATTTGCCTTTTCCATATTTCACCCACTATGACTTTGTCTTTGTAGGTAGATAAAACACAAGATGACATCAAAACACTAAAAAAATGATGATGGATAACTACTCGCGAATATAAATAAATGCAAGATTATTCCAAAAGAGCTATTAGGATACTCACCTACAATAGTAAACTTCTTTACATTCACCAGGACAATTGATAACTGAAGGCAATGGAAAATTTTTCGAGTACGGCAACGCTAATTTCTCATGCATTAATGATTCCACAGTCTCAATAGGAAGCTGCATTTTAATTCTAGAACTGGTAGAAGAACACTTTTGAACCTCCAGCTGATCTTCCATGTCAGAACCATTTGAGGATGCCGAATCATGACACTCTTTTGAGGTGCCTAAGCCCTGCAGATAGAGTTTCCTCCCGATCTGCAGTTCTATTGAGCCGATAAAACAGAAGCAGCAATCACATACAAGACAATCAAACTGCAACAAAGTAATGTGTAAACCAAGAAAAGTAAATGAAGTGTTCAAAAACCATATATGTTTCAAGTAAAGAAAATGATGATGATGAATATTCGAACAAAACCACCTTATTTGAGGAATGTTGCATACCAACAAGCATTTGGTCCTTCAAAACAAGGTCCCCTTCTTCAAAATCCTTGTCAACGTAAACACCTACAATTTGCAAAATTCAAGTGTCATATTGATTACATTGCACGCCTCAAGGAGTAGCTTGAAAGGCCTCACGGGTTAAAATAGTAAGAGCTACCTATAATTTGAGACAAATGAAAATATGTTGGTAGATTGTACTCTCTCAAATTTTACGTAAACTTTGGCTACTACAAAATTTACGTCTTTTTATAAAAGGGTAGCTACTGCAACAAATTGATTAATTTTACTCATTTATTATCATGATTTTCTCTTAGTATTTTGTACACTTATTAGCATAAATTACTTAATTATTTATTAAGTCAATACACATTTACAAGGGTAAACTTCCTGACGCACTTAACTTATTACTTCACATGTTTGCATGAAATGCAGAGAAATACATGATGAGTAGATGACCCATCATACATTTCTTTAAGCAAGTATAATTAATAACAACAAACTGAAATTTGATTCTCTCAAGCATTTTATCAAACAAGTGGTGTGCGAAAGATTAAAAAAACCACCTTTTCCATGTTCGTTAGATGGTTTGACTTGAACTCCATGACACTGTTTACTTGTAATATACTCACTGAAATACTCCTGAAAGTTATTAAGTTGGTTATTAACATTCTTAAATGGAAATTCAACAGATTACAGAGAGTGAAAGAAAGAGAGAGAGATAGAAAGATTGCCTGAACTTGAAGCGGTGAAGGTGGTTCAAGAAGAAGAGAAATTTGGTCAGCGAACTGAACTTCAATAGGGCAAATGATCTCCATTACTTTTACTAAATGTGAGCAGTTTCTTTGGATTCTGCAAAAACCTTGATTGTAGACTGTAACGGCTGCCCCGTTTCTACCTGAGCTTCAAACGTGAACAACACACATACACAAAATGGAATTTATATTGCATAAGTTTGGGGCTTTGGGCTATCTTATGCATACGAAGATACGATACATTAGTCCATTTAAGGAATAAGGACTCTATATTATGGCCCTATTGGCTATTGCATCAGTTATGTGAACCTATTTTATTTATTTACATCTTAATAATTCGTATGGAGGAGTATTTACTTATTTAGTTACCAAACCTTACTAGCTTACCAATTACTAAATACTAGTAATATACTTGCACATAACAGGGGTGAGTACTATCCAAAGTTTGATTAGTGATATGAAAAAAAATAGGGTTTATGGTACGGATCCCCATCGTACTTTACTTTTTGTTCCAATGTCACAAATGAACCGGTTTTATTACCAATGTCGGCAACAAACTTTTACTTTTTGTCCCAATGACACCAACGAACTTATTTTATTACCAATGTCTACAATGAACTTGTTAAAAATGTTTCGAGGTCACCAATGTGGTGTTGCCATGTCATTTCATTTATGTGACAATGCTTCTACGTAAGCTAAACATGTACACGTACAGTTAACTACATCTTTTTCGTTCGACCAACATGTAATTCTACGTAAGCTAAACATGTACACGCACAGTTAACTACATCTTCTTCGTTCGACTAACATGTAATTCTACGTAAGCTGAAAATGTACACGTACAGTTAACTACATCTTCTTCGTTCGACTAACATGTAATTTTAGGTTACTTCTACGGTAACCACGATTTTTTTCGGCAAATCTAAACGCAATTGCTACATTTTATCGAAAATGTAACCGAAAATCACGTGTTAGTCGAACGGAGAAGATGAAGTTAACCGTACATGTACATGTTTAGCTTACGTGGAAGACTCTTCACATAAATGAAATGACATTGCAACACCACATCAGCAAATTCAAAACGTAGCTTGTTAAGAAAAAGTATTTTGGTGACCTCGAAGCATTTTAACAAGTACGTCGTCAACATTGATAATAAAATAAGTTCGTTGATGTCATTGGGATAAAGAGTAAAAGTTTGTTGCCGACATTGATAATAAAACCGGTTCATTGGTGATGTTTGGACAAGAAGTAAAGTACGTTGGCGATTCATACCATAAACCCAAAAAAATAATGTTAAAAATTCGTTTTTAAAAACTTTAGTGATAATATCTAATGAATTGATCATGTTCTATATATAACTAGCAGCTTACCTGCACGTTGTGATGGTCGATGGAATGATATTTAAAACTGATAAAAAAAAGGTGATCAATTGTTGTTAAACTGAATCTCAGATTCAACATATTATAACTATTGCGACGTCGGTAATATTATTGAGTAACATATGAAATATATATAATCATGGACAATTATGAATACATAGCATGTCTATACATATAAATGCATTATAGATACTGTGACACCCGGTCAAAAATGACCCAAAATTCGCTCCGAATTTAAACTTTTAATTCATGTATTTTATACACGTAATACCCAAAGTCTACAAGTATTATATATATAAATATATATATATAACATGGAACGGTTATTGGGAAATCGCATATAAACAAATCCGACAAAATGCGTAAACTAAAATACAAAAGTTGGTGACACAGGAATAATTAATAATGAAATTATTAATTATGAGTATTATTAAATTTATAATATTCAGATAAAACAAGTTAAATATACGTTTTATATAAAACATATTTTGCACGAACAGAAACAATTGTAAAACGTACCTAAAAGGTAAAAATTATAAAAATTCTATTTTTATCATTAATCTGAAAGTATTTGAAACATTACCTTAAAATATGAATTCGTAATTCAACTGAAATTTGGCACTCAATTGGATACGCGCAGAACTAAGATACAAAATATATAACAGTCAACGATGATTCAAATATTATTTTTCTGACTTTACAAAACTTATCTGGGGAACACCTACAAAATAAAAATATAAAATGTTATATTTTATATTGCTATAATTATACCCGTACACGGAACTAACGGGTTAAAAACCCAAATTAATACACCAATTAAAATGGTCAGCCGACCACCCCCTGTTGAGACCATCTCTTCCTTTGAAAATCTTGCGTGTCCTATATTTTTATATGTACACTACTTTCCTTCCATTATAATATACACCAACCCAAAACCAACTCAATTATTTGAGTTGTCTGTTGATGAACGAAACCACCAGCAGTAGAAGTGCAAGAGAAGAAGCAACAAACAATTTGACATCATAATCTTCAACACCAAATTACATCTACATCTAGTCATCATCATCAATCATCGTAACATCAAAGTCATCCTTTTTGTAAGGATTCTAACTTTAACTTTTATATATATATTTTATATATCTTTGACTTGATTTTGACTATAACTTATATATTATGTATATAAACTAGTATATCATGTGTAGAACTTATTATAATGTGTTAAAACATGGTTATTTTGAATGATTTGATGATATATTCTTGAAACAAAACTTAGAACCCAAATTTATAAACATAAAAATTTGATGATGATGAGGATTATAAAACTTCAAAACTTATGAAACTTATCTACACCAAAACTTTTGGGTAACTATCTAATATATAAATGTGTATGTAGATTGTGGTGTAAAAATGCAAATGGAAACTTTAAACTTTATCCAAGATAAACTTACCCAAACTAATACCATACGAAACTATAATCGAAAACACTACGTTAGGGCTGTAATATACAAAAACAGAGCATGAAACGAGGGATAAAAACTAACCGATCACTTAGCTAGAAGCTAGCCGATCGGCTACCACTTGGAAGCCGAACGGCTACCACCATATAGCCGAACGGCTATGGTGGTAAGCCAAGGTTAGGTTGGTTTGTTTACTCGCATACCCGTACACGTGTTACGATTTAAGTTCGAACGATATAAGCTCAAAAGAAACAGCCGAAAGGCTGAGCTTGGCCGTCACACATTCTTGTTAATTTAAAGTGTAACACCCCCAAATTTAGTGATTTGCGGAAGCATACTTTGGGTGTTACTAATCAATATACAAAGCACAAGATATACAGCAAACGACCTCTAAATGAGACGTTTTGTAAAATAATTACATTTCATAATTTAATCGTTTGAAAACATATAGTTTTCTTTACAAAAATATGTAAGCCTAGAGTCCGCGTATGTGGCGGGAGATTCTATTACATAACCATAGTTACAAAAGATAATGCCAAAGAATCTCCGTTAAATGCAGTTTGGAAATCATGCGACTCTAGCTAGTAATCCTGGAGTGATCCTACTCCGTAAGTGTACCTGAGAATACATGCTAAAAAGGGTCAACCAAAAGGTTGGTGAATCTCACATGTTTATCAGTAAATAAATAATCAGTTTGAACACAAGATTTCATCTGTAATGCCCGTAGGCGTATATCAAGTATTTGCAAATCCAGCAAAAGTAAAGTAATTCAGTTATACCGTTGCCATGAGGCTCATAATCGAAGCTTAACCCATAAATAATCAGTTGCTCCCGTGACATGCTCGTAATTGAGCAAGCATAAGTAACGAAATAATAGTCGCCCGTTTATACATAACGGTTCGTGGTAGCGCTACTACCCCGGGCGGGGAGGGTCATTTCCCTAATGGATCCATTAACTACTGTTCGCGCTTAAGTCCATAACTAACGATATATGATGGAGAGACTTCAGTAAATAGTAAGTAACTCATGCAATTCCGTTTGGTATAGTAAACAGTTTAGTACTTGTGTTCAAGAAAAATCAGTAGCATGTATCTCCCCCAATAAGTTAAAACAGTAAAAGTGGGGCCGTAAGACTCACCTGAGTCTTTGCAAGTGCGTTTATATCAATAAACGAGTAAGAAATATCAACAGTTGGTTCTCCGAACCCGTAACCTCCGAATGCCTAAACACATAATGTCAAGTAAGTAGATGTCTCGCAAGATCATCTAGGCTAGTTGTCTACACAACTCGTTATGTCCAAGTGTTTGTTTAGTAATCCGTTTGTAGTTTGAAAACAAGTATGGCCCGTTGGTGACGGTTTGTAATAATGATTCAAAGTGTTAACATTATGTGTATCGTTGAATCAGATTTCGTTATTTGTAAGTGTTCGACACTTAGTGTGAAAAGTATTTACAACATCTAATGACGGGGGTCGGGGGGCAGCGCCCCTGGTAGCGGGGTCCAAGGGGCGGCAGCCCCTGGCGGGGTCCAAGGGGCAGAGCCCCTGGCTGGGGTCGAGCTGCCAGGTCAGCTTGGAAAATTTTTATTTCTACTATATTGCTTTGACGAAAAACGCATCTGGATCCGAATTTGGGTAAAATCAGGTGTTAAAATCTTGATTCCGACACTTAGTAAAAATCTGAGTTTTCAAAGTTCTGTTTTGTGCGACGTCGGGTGCGACGTCGCAGATCCTGACTGCGACGTTGAGCATGGCGTCGCTATACGCGACGTCGCAACTTAATGCGACGTTGTGACTGACGTCGCTCAATGCGACGTTACGAGGGGTTGTGCGACGTTGAGGCTGACGTCGCATGGATCTGGGTCCAAATGCGACGTCGCGGTCTGTTGGCCGGAAAATGTGCCGAAAACGAGTTTTCCGGTTTCCGTTCGGTCCAAATCTTTTACCCAACCCATTTTTGGACATATCAAGACATTATAAACCATAAACAAGTAAAAATGATCAAAAACGAGAGATGTCGGGATTTTGTCGGAAACTTACAAAGTGCCGAAATGAAATTCCGGAAAGATAGGAATGTAGATCGTGATGCCGTGGTTCTTTTATTCCAAAGTGGTGGTGTGATTCGAGCTCGTTTTGATGTAGTATTTGAGGATTTAATTGGGGTGGTGGTGGATGATTAAATGAGAGAGAGAAAAGAGAGAAAGAGAATAAGAGAGAGAGAGTGAGTTAGTGATAAATGGAAAAGAAAAGGAGGTGGGAGGTTTTAACCTCCTACTTTCTGCCTCCGTCCTCTCGCTCCGTGCGGTGTTCGTTTTCTCCGTCATTTAAGTGGTAATTATTTATTTTTCGCGTTTAATTATATCTTTTAAAATTACAGACTTTTGTTAATAATTTACTTGTATTATTTCTTTAAATCCTTAATAGTTTGGGATATGATGCAGTTTAAATAAATTTAAGTACTTTTGTTTTTAAATCATGTAAACTTTAATCAAGTGATACGAGATCATTACTAATTATTGAAAAATAGTATTTTGGGCACAATTGCGTTATTTAGTTTATAAACATTTGTTCACCAACGTCCATATTAATCGAATAGAATTTCATTCTATTTGAATTGTGTACGATTTAAGTCAAATCGCCAAGTTGTATATATTTATCAATATATAATCCGATACATAAATTAGCCTAACACAGAACTAATTACATGTATTAACAAAGAATTAGGCACTAATTCTAGTCCTAATTTGCCGGTTGTTACATAAAGGAACATATACATGAGATAAATATAATGGTTACCATTTAAAAACCAATAAGTAACAATAGATTAGTGGTTAAGTATTGTGTAGAGAAAAGAGAGGTCACAGGTTTGAGCCTATGACCAATCTTTTTGATTTTCCATTTATATATATATATATATATATATATATATATATATATATATATATATATATATATATATATATATATATATATATATATTCTCTAATATTTTATATATTTAACTAATAATAATATTATTATTCACCATTAATTATATATATATACATTGACAAATAATACGGGTATAAATAAATAAATATATATACCTTCGGATAAATAAAACTTATACAATTGTACCTACACCCGACTTAAATGAAAATATACTAATACGACAATTTTTGAGATAAGTATTTACTCCAAATCAAACGAACGGAATTGGACGCGACAAACTTTGGGATAATAACAATTATCTATTTTGACAAATAGAGTATATTAGAACGAGTAAAATGATTTGGTACAAAAGATATTTTATATATGTTCATAAATATATAAACATCAACCATTTTTTTTATATATATAAACACAACAACGACAATTTATATATAAATATATGAATATATATATAAATACTTACACGCAACAAATGATACGACTTGAGATATACTAAGTAACTAAACAATGAACTTATAACAAATTATTAAATCACTTACTTATACGTTTAACCTCACGTGTTTAGGACACTAGGAGGTTACAATTGGATTTCACGTGTACTTAGGGAAGCTAGCACCCAAAGGTGAGTCTCACGGCCCCTTTTTACTGTTTTACTATTTTGGGGGAGATGCATTACTTGTTTTACTCGAACACATGTACTTACTTACTTGATTTCTTACTGATTTACTAGTATATCGATTGCATGGGTTTTACTTTTATCCACTGAAAGCCTCCTTATCATAAGTTGTTAGTTATGGACTTAAGCGCGATTACTAGTAAATGGATTCATTTGGGACTGACAATCCCTGCCTGGGGTAGTAGCGCTACCACGGATTTCACCGTAGAAACAGGCATATTAGTATTTGTTACATATGAGTGTTCGGATAGCACTCACGGGTATTCGTGATACTGTACTTGATTGTACCATTCACACTACACTGTTAAGCTTCAACTATGGTGCTCATGGCAATGTATACCGAACTATTGCAACTGTGCAATACTTACTTACTTATAATACTTGATGTGTTCAAAATTGTTCTTACTATAAACCTGTGAGATTCACCAACCTTTTTGGTTGACCTTTTTAGTGATGCATTCTCAGGTACGCAGCAAGATTAGGATGGCCCTGCAGGATCTACTTACATGCTAAGCTAGTACGAGTCGCATGCATATACACTAACGAAGATTTTACCGGCATTATCTTTTGTACTAGGATTATGTATTTAAAATCTTTGAAATCAATTTGCGAACTCGTTAATGATGTACTTTTATGACTTAACACTTTTGAAAACTTATGTATTGTACTGTATTTCAATGTACTTTCTAAAACGTCTTATTTAGAGTCGTTTGCTATATATCTTATGCTTTGGTTATTGATTAGTCATGCTCCGACCCGATTCGCTTCCGCAACCCGAATTAGGGGGTGTGACAGATACCGTGTTTATATCTTGGAGCGAAACAAATGGTAACATTAACATATAAAAAAAAGTATTTTGATAACATGTTTGTTCAAGGTGTGATTGATGATATTTAATTATTTATTATGGGTTTTGACTGATAAATATAATAGAATACTAGTCCTAAAATCCGTGTCTCTACACACGGCACAATTATTTTGTAATTTGTTTTCATAAATATTATTAGAATCAATCCTTATATGGTACGGAGTTTATAACGTTTTTATGAGTTAAAAGTTATACAATATAGTTTAGAATTGAAATTTTTAGGTAGTCTGTATAGAAACTGGAGGTGTAGATAGTAACGTTTTTATGAGTTAAGAGATATACAATATAGTTTAGAATTGAAATTTTTAGGTAGTCTGTATTAGAAACTGGAGGTGTAGAGAGTAAATAATTCAACAATAAGCATTTTAGATAAATCAAAATACATTGAATTGTAATAGTATCTAATAATAATTAATCAAATTAATAGTTTGACGAAATAATAGAAGGTTGCAATTATAAATGGTGAATTTGAAATATAGAGAATAATAATCCGTTGTGAGACCTTTTTGTACACCAAATTTGATTATTTATCTAGTGGTCATCCCTATCACAAAGTAGAACCTTCGGCCCTTTTTTGGTTTTAACATGTGAGACAGCAACATAGAGTTGTCCATGAGAGAATATCCATCGTCGTAAATACAATCCAACTGCTTGCACAAGTGTCTCTGGCTTTTGTTTATCGTCATTGCAAATGATATATTCAAAATTAGAATCCATCTCTCGACAATCGAAAGAGATAATGGAAGAACAAAAGAGAATAAAACCATATGGAATTTTAGTTCTCCGGCTAAATAACTATAATTATAATCGGTATATAAGAGTAGGAATTAGATCTTATGTATGATACATATTTTAATTATATCTTAAGGATTTATTTATTTTAGTGATTACATTTTAAATAGTTTAAGGGTTGAAGTAAGGTTTATCATTGGGCTAATTTTGGAGATGACGATGATAAAAGGAGTAGAGAAATTTTTGTTGTTTAATTAAATTAAAGGGGATTGATAATGACAGCCCTTAGGGCTTTCAATAAAAGAAAAATTATGCATTTATTGAAGTTAAAGTTTTCTTATTTAATAAAAATTATAATTAATACATTGAAGGTTGTCTTTAATTCACTAAAAAATTTCTTTTATTTGTGATGTATTAATTATGATTTTTGATTATAAAGGAAACTTTGAGTTTAATAATTATCTTCAAGGGGTTCTTATTGAGAGCCCTTAAGGCTGTAAATATCATTTCCCTAAATGAAATTAAAATCGGGAGAGTCCTAACAAATGTTGTTGCTGCCGAAATTCAATAAGTAGCCCTTATATAATTTATTGTATTGCAAGTTTGATTGTTTGTATATAATACTTGATGCAAAATATATGAATGAATAGGGTTTTAAATGTATTTTCATTGGGTATAATTTTCACCAAATATTATATAACACAAACAAAAATATTTAAGGTCAAAGTTGAAAGAAAAAAAAACTTCAAAAGTCAAAACAGGATAATAAAAATGGGACGGCGGGAGTAGAATCTTTTAATTGTATCTTCAATAAATTGAAACTAAGCAACCCATTTAATCCGATTCTACTCGTACGACAATCGCAGTAAAACATACATGTTATCTTTTCATTATGTTCTAAAAATTTCCTTGTAGTTAAGGTTTGGTTTTGAAGATGTGATGTGTGTTTAAAAGTATATTGACTTGTTGGATGAAAATGATTTGTAAGCTTGATAGCGTGGCTTTTAATTTGATAACCGGGTTGGTTTTAGTTTTGGAATAAATCTTTAATTGTTCCTGAAAAAAATGGAAGGCAGTCGGATTTAGAGCCGTATTTTTGGATTGTATATATATCTTTGAATTATTTTTATATTCTTTAAATTACTTATAAAGAGAATTAAGGGCTTCTTTTATCAATTCTCATAAAATTATATTGTGAATTAAAATAATTGAACGTTTGTATCTAATTGCATGTAATTATTCCCTTGTTTTCATTTACATATATACGTATAATATTTAGGGAAAATAATCCGTAATATTGAATCGTACGATTAAAAAGGTAATATTAGTGTTAATGTAGGGGTCATTTATATGATTATAAAAAAGTTGAAAAAGAAAAAATGTAAAATATTTGTTTTGTGATTGGTCAACATTACAATTCAATTATAGTGTCAACATTACAAATGATTTTTGTACACTATATTCTTAAGATAGATACATATGATTTTTATTTTTTAATACTTTAATGTATACAAATATCTTTTATGCTAGTATTATCTATATTTTATGAGTGGCTTTATAACTTGAATTACTTTGACTTAGAATCTTTTTGTTTAGCTTTTTCCTATCATAAAAATTACGATTTTAGAGAAGAGAAAAAAAGTCATCCATCATACTATATCTATCAAAGAAAATTGGTAATGAATATGCATAAATAGTCACTTTAAAATTTCAAATCATAAAACTTGTTGGGGACTACCATTGATTTCGACAGAATATAAACCATGGTAATTCATTTATTAGATTAGAGATAGAGATTAGATTATATATAAGGTATTAATTAACTAATTTATTGAGAATTCATATCCGAATATAGTTTTTTTTTAATAAAATTAAATAATAATAAAATAATACATACTGAATTCTGATTGGTTAATTAGACTTCAATTTAGAAATTGAATGCGTTAAGTCCGCTTCCTATATTATATTATAATAAATACTGAATTCTGATTGGTTAATCAGACTTCAATTTTGAAATTGAACTAGTTTTAAGACCCGTGATAACACGAGAATTATTACAGAAACCTTATATAATATTAATTAGTTAAGTAATCTTGCAAGTAAAAAATGTACATATATAATTGTTTATTACGGAGTATATCTTATATCCCTGTAATTGCCTACTTACTTACCTATGTAATGCACACCTAAAGTACATATTATTCATATGATTAAAGTTTACAATTTACATTTACACTTTAATTTAAGTGAAGACAGATATTTTTATAATTGATAACACTTGTTTGAAGTTTTTATTGTCAACTCTTATATGTATCGTTGATTAAAGTCATAAGAAAAAATAATAGCCACAAATATTTTAAATATTTGAATCTATTGATAGAACAATATATTTACTTACTGTAACATCCTCGTTACCGGCCTAGGAGAAATTTGGTAATGTACTTAATTCATTTGATTATTTAATTGAGTTTAGAAATAATTAGTATTATTTGGCTAATTGAAATAAATATGTCCAGTGGTCAAATGACTTATTGGGATACATGAATTATTACTTGTGTTAAATTATTATAGTTGACGGTATAATAATATATATTTTCACGTAAACGGTTCTTAGGTTCCAGACAATAGATTTAGAGCGGGTATTATTGGTAACCAACTTATACCCAACTTTGGGGATGGATCGGCTCATTGTTTCCCTCCCCAATTTTTATAACTCCCCAAAATAAACACATACATTGAGTTTGAGATAGAAATCAAAAGAAGAAAACTTTGGTCAATCGATTAGAGCTTGGATTCGTGGTTCCATTGAACAACATCATCATCTACCTTACTCTTATCTCGATTGTAAGTTAAATTGCTTTGATTATGTGTGTTTATGTGTTAGGGTTTGATATAATAGATAAATGAATGATTATGCTTAGGTTGATGATTTAGGAAGTTAGTTGTGGTTGGAACTTGTTGTATGATGATACTTGAAGTCACTCATTTGCTATAATCGTGTATTGTAGCTGGAACTTGGTGATTTGTGGTTTTTGGTTCGAGTTTGGTTTTGCAGAAACTGGGCGTGCTTGATGTTCTTGGGAATCCGACGGATTCACGGGAATCCGGTCGGATTCCCCCTTTTTATGTCAGTCTAGATCATATGGGAATCCGGTCGTATTCCTTGGAATCCGGCGGATTCAGATACCGGATTCATGGGAATCCGGCGTATTCCGAGGGCGTATTCCTTAGTTATGGTTCTGTCCCAAATTGGAGCTGAAAGGAGGTGGGAATACGGCGGATTCATGGGAATCCGACCGTATTCATTTGAATCCGGCGGATTCCCATGGAATCCGGCGGATTCCCACTGTTTGCAGCTTTTGTCATTTTAGTTGCTAGAACCTGTGTCAATCAACTTGTATGCTACCTTTATGATACTTAATGCTTGTTGAACTGATATTGAGTGTTTAATGAAAGTTATATATCATATGAAATGAGTATTAACTTGTAATCTTCTTGTATTCTCAGATAAATCGAAGACTCAATAATATTAGATCTTTGAGTGAAGACGGTGACTGTGAAGGGTGAGTGGATCATTGACTCTCATTCTGAATTAGTTGTAACAATCCGGTTACAACGGGTAAACATGGTTTTACAGTTATATGTTGAATAAGTACATTTTGCCATGATGATTATGGAATGTGCTATCTTGTCAGGGGTCAATATGATATTGGGTTTGGATACTGTTACTTTGGACGACATGATGACTTTGTACATGTGTTGTTTATTGAAATCATGTCGTATGTAGTAATGGTACTAAACTATCGGTAAGACCACTGTTTGGCCTTCAGTGGTTATAAGTGTTACTTGGGGAACCACCGCGGCATGAGGGTACCTCAAGGACCACCGATCCTCTTTGATGTATTTGTTATGATGCTTTGTGGTGATCAATTGCTATGATAGTTTAGATTGATAGTTGTGATCTATTCACTTAGCTTCGTGCTAATCCCTCTCCTCACTTCTTGCAGATTACTTTTGATGTGGGTGGGCAAGAAGTTAGTTTGAAGAATGTTTGACTGCCTGCTCTGACTATATGACATGTCGTCATTTATAAACTATGTTTTGGAATTTAAATAACACCTAACTTAATGTTGTAGTTGATGTGGTTATTGTATCAACCTATCATGCAGGCATAGATTGTGTTTTGGGAACTATGTTATACGCAATCTATAATGCATGATTTGTATTTAATCGCTTCCGATATATGTTTAAAAAAAATGTCTCTTGAAATATTGTGGTGTTATAAATTGGTATCAGAGCCTAGGTTTGGGTGAATTGAGCATGGGTTAAGTGTTCAATCCCAAATCTATGTGTGTCAGTCAAACATTCCTATGAGTGGGATTTTGTTAGCATGTGAAGTTGGTTAGTATATAGGTACTAACAACTAACGTGTTATGAGATATTGTTTTGGTACAGATATGGCAGAGAATGAACCTCCAGCTGACACACCCAATGATGCCCCCCGAACTAATGTATCCCCTACTGGAACCCAAAATGTTAGCCAGGGTCAAACTGGTACTACCTTTTCTGCAGGGGATTTTGATCATGATGATTATATGATTCATCTAGAGGCAGAAAATCTGAGACTTAAGGCAATAGAACAACAGTTTTTGCAACAACAACAACAAAACCGGTCTTCTCAACAAATCTTGCAATCTTTGCCACCTACTGTTAGCACTGTACCACCACTTTTGGTGACTTCGCAGATTCCAGTATCTCAGTCTTATTATCATCATCCACACTATGGTACCTATCCGATTTCGGCTCCGTTCTCTTCCGGACCTTCGGGTTATCAGACTCCGATATTTCAAGCTCAGAGTCAACCTAAGCTATGCTCTTTTAAGACTTTCAAGTCTTGTGGACCATCGGATTATTCGGGTAGTACAAATCCCTCCGTTACCTTGGATTGGCTGAGGGATGTGGAAAGAAAGTTTGAAGTTTGTCGATGTGAAGAAGAAGTCAAAGTTCCTTTTGCGGTGCAACTACTTAAGGGTCCAGCAATGGTTTGGTGGGATTCCATTACATCACATTTTACCCCACAGCAGAGAGCATTGATTTGTTGGTCTGATTTCCACAATGAGGTTTGTAAGAAATATTGTTCGGGATTTGACATGACTCGGATTCGACGCGAGTTTTTGGATTTGCAATTAACGGATAAGATGACGATGGATGATCTCATTTCCCAATTCACTGACAAGTTGAGATTCGTGCAACAATGGGTACCGGAGGAACGTATGAAGATTGACCATTTTGTGGGAATGTTACCGCATACTTATCGGACGACCGTGAGATTGGCGGGTACTCTTTCCCAAGCTTTTGATCTTGCCCGTTCTGTGGATGGGGATGTTAGGGCACAGGGCTTGGAGGTTAAGGAAAAATCTCCATTTAAACCCAAAGGTGAATCTTCGGGTAGTCCTGGAAAGAAGAAATGGCAGGGATCTCATCAACCTAAGAAGTCCAGTTCGGATAGTAAATCATTGGACAGAACCAATTGGTGCCACAATTGTAAATCGTGACACACGGGTCCTTGCACTCCACAAACTGCTAGGTGTATCAAATGTGGACAACTTGGTCATGACATCAAGGATTGTGCGTTTCCTAGACATGTGTGTTGGAATTGTAAAAAGGAAGGTCATCGTTCGGGTTTGTGTCCGGAGGCTGGGAAACAAAAGATGGGTGTGGTCGGAGGGTCTTCGTCTTCTGGCCAGAAAAGAAAGAATCCACCAACGGCAACTGGTAGGGCATTCCAAATGACAGCTGATGATGCTGTCAGGACTGAAGATGTTATCACTGGTACATTTCTAATCAACTCTGTACCAGCTACTGTTCTGTTTGATTAGGGAGCCAATTGCTCATTTATATCTATGCTTTTCTGCGATAAACTGAAATTGACTCCCACTTGTATTACAAATCCTATTGAGGCTGAGATAGCAAATGGCAAGATAGTTCCAGTTACCACATCGGTGACTGGAGCTAGCATTTTGATTGAGGATCATAGTTTCCCAATTTCTTTTCTATTGATGCCTATCCCCAGTTTTGATGCGGTTTTAGGCATGGATTGGTTAAGTAAGAATAAGGCAAGTATAGAGTGCCATAAGAAACTAATTAGGATTCCAATCTCTAATGAGTCATTTGTTGTGGCTCGAGGGGAACGGGAAGGAGGTAGTATCCCTATGATTTCTATGATGAAAGCTAGTAAATCTCTAGCTAAGGGGTGTGTATCCTACCTGACTTATATAGTTGATGCAAAAAAAGAAAAGAAAACCATTTCCAATGTTCGGGTGGTTTCTGATTACCCTGACGTTTTTCCTGATGAATTGCCTGGGTTGCCTCCCATTAGAGAGGTGGAATATAAAATTGACCTAATTCCGGGTTCTACTCCCGTAGCTAAGGCTCCTTATAGACTAGCTCCCTCCGAAATTCGTGAAATGATGACCCAAATCCAGGAGCTATTAGATAAGGGTTTCGTCAGGCCTAGTTCGTCTCCTTGGGGTGCACCTGTGTTGTTTGTTAAAAAGAAGGATGGCACCCTTCGGATGTGTATTGATTATAGAGAGTTGAATAAGCGAACCATAAAGAATAAGTACCCTTTGCCTCGAATAGATGAATTATTTGATCAATTACAAGGGTCTTCCTATTTTTCTAAGATTGACTTGAGGTCGGGTTATCATCAAGTGCGGGTTTGTGAGGAGGATATTCCTAAGACGGCTTTTCGCACTAGATATGGTCATTATGAATTTCTTGTTATGCCTTTTGGGTTGACTAATGCTCCGGCGGTCTTTATGGATTTGATGAATAGAGTTTGTCGACCCTATCTTGATAAGTTCGTTATTGTATTTATTGATGACATATTGATTTATTCTAAGACTGAGGCTGATCATGAAGTACACTTGCGTTTAGTACTCGACACTTTGAAACAGGAGAAGTTGTATGCTAAGTTCTCCAAATGTGAGTTTTGGTTGCGTGAGGTCCAGTTTTTGGGGCATATTATTTGTGAGGATGGAGTTAAGGTTGATCCATCTAAAGTTGAGGCAGTTATGAATTGGCAAGCGCCTAAGTCTGCTTCGGAGATTAAGAGTTTTCTTGGTCTAGCGGGTTACTATCGAAAGTTCATCAAGGATTTCTCTAAGCTCGCGGGTCCTTTGACGAAATTGACTCGAAAGGATGTTAAGTTTCAGTGGAATGATCAACAAGAGTCGGCTTTCCAGACCTTGAAACAGTTGTTGTGTCAGGCTCCAATTTTAGCCTTGCCTGAAGGGTCCGAGGATTTCATTGTGTATTGTGATGCTTCGCATGCGGGTTTGGGTGGTGTCTTGATGCAACGTGGTCGGGTCATTGCGTATGTTTCTCGTCAGCTTAAGCCTCATGAAAAGAATTATCCTACCCATGACTTAGAACTTGCAGCTGTAGTCTTTGCCTTGAAAATCTGGAGACACTATTTGTATGGTACTAAATGCGTTATTTGTACGGATCATAAGAGTCTTCAATACATGTTTTCTCAGAAGGAACTGAATATGCGTCAGAGGAGATGGTTAGAGTTGATAAAAGACTATGATTGTGAGATTCGTTACCATCCGGGTAAGGCGAATGTGGTCGCGGATGCGTTGAGTAGAAAAAGGAAATTTGAGAAAGTTTGCTTTATGCGATTGAAAGTTTCCTCTGATTTGATTGAAAAATTGCGAACGACACAAATGGAAGCATCGTTGGATCAAAATTTGAAGGCCGAGATTCTATTGAAAAGAAAAGAATTTTTATGTGACGATTCTCGTGGATTAAAGACATTCCAATCGCGTGTTTGGGTTCCTTTGCTTGGTGGGCTTCGTGATGTAATATTGATGGAAGCTCATAAGTCCAGATTGTCGGTTCATCCCGGTAGCACTAAAATGTATAATGATTTGAAACCTTTGTATTGGTGGCCTACTTTGAAAATGGATGTTGCTCGATTTGTGGAATCGTGCCATATATGCTCTCAAGTGAAAGCTGAACATCAGAAACCGTATGGGTCGATGAAACAACTTGAGATCCCCGAGTGGAAATGGGAAAACATTACGATGGATTTTGTAACAAAATTTCCACGAACCATTAGAGGAAACGACATGATTTGGGTGATTGTGGACCGATTGACTAAGAGTGCTCACTTTCTTGCTACTAGTGAGACGGCTTCTTTGAGTAAATTATCCCAATTGTACGTCAATGAGATCGTTTCGCGACATGGAATTCCTTTATCTATTGTGTCGGATAGAGATCCACGATTCGTGTCCGGGTTTTGGCAGGGTTTGCAGAAGGAACTGGGTACCCGAATTAATTTGAGTACGGCTTATCACCCTCAGACGGACGGTCAATCAGAGCGCACCATTCAAACTTTGGAGGACATGTTGCGTGCTTGTGTGTTAGAATATGGTGGGTCTTGGGATTCACACCTGCCATTGATTGAGTTTGCGTATAATAATTCTTATCACTCGAGTATAGGTATGCCTCCGTATGAAATGCTTTATGGGCGTCGTTGTAGAACACCCACTTGTTGGCTGGAAGCGGGTGAGAAACAATTTGCGGGTCCAGATATTGTTCAGATTACTGCTGATAAGGTAGCAATTGCTCGTGAGAAGTTAAAAGCGGCACGGGATAGACAGAAACAGTATGCCGATCCGCGGCGCCGTCCGGTTTCGTTTGTGGTGGGTGAATTGGTTTAATTAAAGGTTTCCCCTTGGAAAGGTGTGATTCGGTTTGGTAAGCGTGGTAAACTTGCTCCTAGGTTTATTGGGCCATTTAGAATTCGCCAAGTAGTTAATGATCAAACGGTATCGTTAGATCTTCCTCCTGAATTAGCAGGTATTCATGACACCTTCAATGTATGTTACTTAAGAAAATGTAAGGTGGAGGACCAATCCCAAGTCCTTCCGTTACAAGACTTGCGTGTCGACTTAAGTCAGAAACTTGTAGAGGAACCCATAGAGCTTGTAGATAGAAAAGTGACTAAACTTCGAAAGAAGGAGATACCCATGGTTTTGGTTAAGTGGCGACATAGTCTGGGTGCTAATCTTACGTGGGAAACGGAGGAAAGCATGAGATTGCGGTATCCTAATCTTTTTTAGCGTGGCGAGATTTCGAGGACGAAATCTTCTTAAGGAGGGAAGATTTGTAACATCCTCGTTACCGGCCTAGGAGAAATTTGGTAATGTACTTAATTCATTTGATTATTTAATTGAGTTTAGAAATAATTAGTATTATTTGGCTAATTGAAATAAATATGTCCAGTGGTCAAATGACTTATTGGGATACATGAATTATTACTTGTGTTAAATTATTATAGTTGACGGTATAATAATATATATTTTCACGTAAACGGTTCTTAGGTTCCAGACAATAGATTTAGAGCGGGTATTATTGGTAACCAACTTATACCTAACTTTGGGGATGGATCGGCTCATTGTTTCCCTCCCCAATTTTTATCACTCCCCAAAATAAACACATACATTGAGTTTGAGATAGAAATCAAAAGAAGAAAACTTTGGTCAATCGATTAGAGCTTGGATTCGTGGTTCCATTGAACAACATCATCATCTACCTTACTCTTATCTCGATTGTAAGTTAAATTGCTTTGATTATGTGTGTTTATGTGTTAGGGTTTGATATAATAGATAAATGAATGATTATGCTTAGGTTGATGATTTAGGAAGTTAGTTGTGGTTGGAACTTGTTGTATGATGATACTTGAAGTCACTCATTTGCTATAATCGTGTATTGTAGCTGGAACTTGGTGATTTGTGGTTTTTGGTTCGAGTTTGGTTTTGCAGAAACTGGGCGTGCTTGATGTTCATGGGAATCCGGCGGATTCACGGGAATCCGGTCGGATTCCCCCTTTTTATGTCAGTCTAGATCATATGGGAATCCGGTCGTATTCCTTGGAATCCGGCGGATTCAGATACCGGATTCATGGGAATCCGGCGTATTCCGAGGGCGTATTCCTTAGTTATGGTTCTGTCCCAAATTGGAGCTGAAAGGAGGTGGGAATACGGTGGATTCATGGGAATCCGACCGTATTCATTTGAATCCGGCGGATTCCCATGGAATCCGGCGGATTCCCATTGTTTGCAGCTTTTGTCATTTTAGTTGCTAGAACCTGTGTCAATCAACTTGTATGCTACCTTTATGATACTTAATGCTTGTTGAACTGATATTGAGTGTTTAATGAAAGTTATATATCATATGAAATGAGTATTAACTTGTAATCTTCTTGTATTCTCAGATAAACCGAAGACTCAATAATATTAGATCTTTGAGTGAAGACGGTGACTGTGAAGGGTGAGTGGATCATTGACTCTCATTCTGAATTAGTTGTAACAATCCGGTTACAACGGGTAAACATGGTTTTACAGTTATATGTTGAATAAGTACATTTTGCCATGATGATTATGGAATGTGCTATCTTGTCAGGGGTCAATATGATATTGGGTTTGGATACTGTTACTTTGGACGACATGATGACTTTGTACATGTGTTGTTTATTGAAATCATGTCGTATGTAGTAATGGTACTAAACTATCGGTAAGACCACTGTTTGGCCTTCAGTGGTTATAAGTGTTACTTGGGGAACCACCGCGGTATGAGGGTACCTCAAGGACCACCGATCCTCTTTGATGTATTTGTTATGATGCTTTGTGGTGATCAATTGCTATGATAGTTTAGATTAATAGTTGTGATCTATTCACTTAGCTTCGTGCTAATCCCTCTCCTCACTTCTTGCATATTACTTTTGATGTGGGTGGGCAAGAAGTTAGTTTGAAGAATGTTTGACTGCCTGCTCTGACTATATGACATGCCGTCATTTATAAACTATGTTTTGGAATTTAAATAACACCTAACTTAATGTTGTAGTTGATGTGGTTATTGTATCAACCTATCATGCAGGCATAGATTGTGTTTTGGGAACTATGTTATACGCAATCTATAATGCATGATTTGTATTTAATCGCTTCCGATATATGTTTAAAAAAAAAATGTCTCTTGAAATATTGTGGTGTTATACTTACTCCTTATTAAAATGCATGTGACTGTGTTCATTTTCATACCATGGGATATAGGTTTACTGTAACTGTTACAACCTCATTACTCCATTCATAGTACAACTCTAATTTGTATTTACATTTCACACTATGCAAATGACACAAGACAATATCCCTTCATGACTCATTCTACACATCTTCTTTACTGCTTGTCCTCGTATATCCTAATCACCACCCATCGATACCTCACCAACCCATAGATTAACCATTTGAAGCACATTTGTTAGAGCTCACTGATTTCGGGTTAGTAACCCATTGATCCCACTGTAACTCATTTGTTTTCATCATTGCTTTCATCCATTCATAGCTTCAAATTTGCACCTCTTGAAATAGGTCAATCCCTTTTAATGTCTTGCCTTTGAAAACTGATGCATTCCTATTCTTCCACAACACATATAAAGTGACCCATATTACCCATTCCCATAATTCTTTCACTATATTATCACAAAGACATTACCTTCTTTAGAACAAATATCACTACTGTTACGCATTATTTGTTGACCCGTGTGACCAATAGCCAATATCACTCCATCAATCGCTTTTGAAACCTTCCTGACCGCATAAACTTGCTCACCAGCCACTATCCATTGCCACTTGTCTATAACTTCCGGAGCAATAAAAACTGAATCAGGTATGCTAGTTAATGATCCAGTTCACCACACGCTCTACCACAAAATGTATCTATGTATGTTGGTATACTATCAAGACATGGCTCATTCAAATGATTAAACCAAAATAACCTCATACAATAATTTTAATAACCGATTTATCTCATACCTCGTGATGTAATTGGTGGCTATAGTTTCCTTAGTGAAGTACCTTTCTTATATCATCTATCATAGAATGTAAACTTGATGCCAGTCTGAATATCAAAACCAAATCAGTGCCAAGAAACTGATATACAAACATTAAGCTTACACAAATCTATAAAACTGAAAAGTAAGAAATAAACAGGAAGACTAAACTAACTAATTAACAAAAACAAAAAGTCTAGATTTAAGTACTTTATTTGTACCAATGACTTTCATATAAAGATATCTCAACCCATTTCTACCCATTAATTGATGCTACTGAATAATCAACTTTGTACCAAAAGAGTAATTGACTAAAGTTATTCTAGATAAGGACAGAAGGCCACGTTGGTTTTCTACTTTCCACACAGTTTCTAGGAAATGAGTTCGACAATCTTAATTCTTGAAGCACCCAAATATGTTACTTGAATTTAATCTGCAATTCTAGATTCGGGAACTTGATAGTGAAATTATACAAACTTATTATAAACCAAACATCAATAATCTCGGTATCGAAGCAGGTGTAAAAGAAATCATACATGTTACTCTATTTCTCTCAGGCATTTCATCAAACACTATTCATGCACTTCACAATCGCCATTTTACCTTTAACTTCTACACCTGCATATGACCCAAATAAAAAGTATATGGAATGTAATCCATATTATGATTTAGTCAATATTGGTGCATAAGGAATTAATAGCAAAATCAATAGATAATTACTAATACAAATAATAGATAATTACTTAATGACAGCCTTGATCTGCTCATAAGTGACCTTCTTCTCAAGTCTGACGGTCAAGTCTACAACTGAGACATCCACCGTTGGTACACGGAAGGCCATTCCGGTCAAGTTGCCGTTGAGGGCTAGCAGAACCTTGCCAACAGCCTACAAAAACAGAAATATATTACATTGATAAAATGAATCCAATAAAGTAGATATTTCTGGAGGAGACATTTCAAATTCCAACTTCATATTCAAAACCAGCAAAGTTTTAGTTAATAGAAACTTAGAAAGTATTGAGTCAACTTCAACCCACTAATAGGTCTACTTGAGTCAACTTCAAATATTTTCATCTCTGTGATGAATATAGGTCAAGCAATTAGAAGATCAGTAAATATAAATTGACTTATCAAAACTCATCACGCGTACCTGTAAGAATCTTGAATACAACCTTTAGACAATGGTCATCTAATCTTGATCTTCTTACTTGCAGCAAAAATCGAACTTGAAGAAAGGTTTGATAATCAAAATTATGATGATCACTAAGGTGTGGGAGAAGACAGGGGAAAAAGATTAAGGGAAAGAAATAGAATAAAGAATTCAAAATAAAATACAAAGTAAATAAATCGGGGATAATTTTTTTTGCAGTGACATTGGTTAAAGATAAGCCAATGGAGAGAAGCATGATATTGGTAAGGGTGTATCCAGTTAAAAAATAGAAAATATGCATGCTTGCTTTGGAACTCACATTTATTAAAAGATGGGTGTATCCACTTAAAGTAATTTTATGTTCCAAGAAAAAAAGCTGTATTTTTGAAAAACAAATTTTAGATATTTATTTAATTTAATGCAAAATGATTTTTAGCCCATTTTAAAAGCTTTTTATTACATATTGATGACATCAGCGGTTTAACCACATTGCGACACATCATCATCAAAACCTACCTCATGACTTGACAAATCAGCTTCATGACATCAGCGAAACCCCCTTTTATTAGTATAGATAGATAGATAGATGCGTTAAGTCCGCTTCCTATATTATATTTAAGATAAGATATTGTTTTGTATATGAATTCACTATGAGATGTGTGAGTATCTTAACCCCTTATAAAGGGTTTTGGTTTTTGGCTGAATGTTTAAAGATGTCATATCAGAAATTACGTATATGCCCTTGTATATCTCTCTTTAATATTATTAGAGGCTTTGATTAGTCAAATCAAATTGGACTTAGCCTTTATGTTTTTCCTTAACCCTCTTTTTGGATTAGCAAATAAATCATTAGCTATATTTTTAAATTACCATCTTATCCCTCTTTTATACCAATAAATTCACCTACCTCATATTGCCGCTCCAACTTTTCTGTATCTTTTGAATTCGAGTTTCAAAATTTCAGACTTTTTTAGGAAATTATTGATGGTGTATATTAAATAGAGATTAATACTTTCCTTTTAATCGCCACTTCCCTTTTCTTGGATCTTATTACTGTATCAATCAATATACATATTGCAGCCATGAGATCGGCAGTTCCTTTCACCAGGAAATACGATTCTACAGAAGATCAAACAATCGCCAATGGCTGCTGAAATCTTTTTCACACCGCTAAACGAAATCACCAATGAAAAAAGTGACTGGAAGATTAGGGTTAAAGTTCTTATGTTGTAGAAACAGAGCTATAAAAACACAACAAATCAAATCGCCTCCATGGATATGATCCTACTGGATACGCTTGTAAGACTTTTCTATTTCGTTAACAATAATCATGTTTTTTTAATTGTTATTTGCTTAACTTCTACTGATGCATGGTTACTTAATCGGGCGACGCCACATGATTTTAGTTTATGTGATCACGATAATCATGTTGTTTTGAATTAATGCTTGATAATGCTATTTGGTGAATCGTGTTTACTAATCCGATTTGGTTAACTGAGTCTGCTGCATCTCTCTTTACTATTAATAGACGCTTTGTGTTCATCATTACTTGATTTTCTGTGATCACGATCAGCGTGTTGTTTTGAATTAGTGTTTGCTAATGCTATTTGGTGAATCGTGTGTACTAATCGTATTTGGTTAACTGCTACTGCTGCGTCTCTGTTCACCCTTTACCATTTAACCCATTTGTAATAATTTCAACCCAATTCGATTCTTTCATAATTAGGTTATGTGATCACGATAATCGTGTTGTTTTGAATTAATGCTTGATAATGCTATTTAGTGAATCGTGTTTACTAATCCGATTTGGTTAACTGCTATTGCTGCATCTCTCTTTACTATTAATAGAGGCTTTGTTTTCATCATTTTATGATTTTCTGTGATCACGATCAGCGTGTTGTTTTGAATTAGTGCTTGCTAAAGCTATTTGGTGAATCATGTGTACTAATCGTATTTGGTACAAAAATACGGTTTTCTTCTTGGTCATATCTTTTATGCAGCTATGAACCAAATTGAAGCAGTAGAGGATGATTATCGTAAGATGATTGGCTTATCTGCAGATTACTGTATTTTTAGAGCTATAATTAGCAATCATGCAACTATTGTATAGACACTGTATATATGTATAAACCTGTGCCGTATGACCTTAAACATTGACGAGCTCTTCTTTTTTAATTATGGTTTGACACTTCCTCATAGTTAGCAAGCATGCTATAATGACTATTACTTGACAAATGAAAGATTGTGTAGATAAACCAAGCCTTAAGACTTGGTGTTTAAGCTCAGAAGAAGTGTCCTAGCCTTATTAAAGATTTTGAGGAGATTATTAATTAAGTTTTCTTTCTTTTATTTGAATTTTACAGGAGAGATCTCTCAAATGTGTGGACTTGGTGAGTGAATTAAGTAGTGGTTGTACGAAGAGCATAAAGAGTGGTACAGTGCCACTAAGTCCCATTGGTGTGCTTGAAGCAGCATGCTTGAGTTGCAATAAAAGTGATGATGCAAGAGTTGAGTCAACTACCTGTAATGGATAAGGCGCAACGGTAGAACACCTTCTCATTTGGAGATTTAGTATAAGATGACGTATATCTCTTAAGCTACAGGCATAATACTATAATGCTTTTTGGCTATGACCGCTATTAGTCCATACAAAATGTTCGGTTCGCATGATTATGCTTCGGATGGAAACATGCATTCTCTGCAAGTTGCTGAATTTACCCCTCAAACTATTGTTTTTGTCCTCGATTTTGGTAGTGAATTTTATGAGGTTTGTTGCCATTTTCATTGATTTTCTTCTAATGATTCACATGATTAGATTTGGAGTTCATTTTTTTGCTACATTGCCAGTCAACGATACTCACTATAAACTGCATCTGTAAGTTCTCATGACTGTATTTAGTAGAGCTGTGACTATGATATACATTATTCGTTTGAGTGCCTCTTAATATAGACTTTGAAATGATTATCTGACGTATAAATAGTGTGCAATTCCAGTTCAAGCTGCTTTATATATGAGAGTTTTGATGCATTACTATGCCTGTCTATTCCTTCATTTCAGTTCATAGTTCTTTTACTTAAAGATCACTTCAATTCGATGCTCCTTACAATTCTTGATTTTCACCACAGAAAGACGATGAGTTTTTTATCTTGCGATGATGGCCTATGGACATTTGAGAAGTTTGTGGAGAGGATCACACTAATTTGTACAGTTGTAGCATTCCCGAAGAAGCTTGGTATACCGTGGGTTTAACCTCTCTTTTTTTTTTCATTTTACATGTTTAAGTCTAGAAAAAGTTATATTTGGTACAATTGGCAAAATTGGTGGGTCAGGCTGAGTTAGATAGAATGGATACGCTTTGAATATCTATCAAGAGCTAAATTTTTGGTACAACTTCTATTTTCCTGTGCAAAGCTAATAAGGGTGTTAAGTAGCTCTGCAAGAACTATTGGTTAGCACCTCAAGACTTTGGTGGTGGGTTAAAAAAGGGTGCACCATATCTCGGGTGATTTGGGTTTGCTTTGGACTGAGCAGAAAGAGATGACTGACATGGTTGTTTACTTTGACGAGAGTTTTGGAAGATGTTGATTTTTTTTGAAGATTTAACGAAAATGGAACTCATGAATTTGCGTTTGGATTATCAGGTATACTCATCTTAGGTACCAACACTTTTTTCTTTTGTTTTCTTTCAATATGGTTCTCTAAATAATAATCTTAACGTGGCAGTTACTACCCATTTATGTAAATGGTCGATTCATGTTATGTTTGATCTATAATTAGGTACCAACACTTTTCCTTTTGTTTTCTTTCTATACAGTCATCTAAATAATAGTCTTAATGTGGCAACTTTTACCCATTTATGTGAATGGTCTATTCAAATGGTAATTTATATTGACTTTGCGTTTATATAAAGAACTTTTTTGGCTTTGAAGTAATAGGAATATTGTGATTTTAAACCTAATGATCTAATTTTTTTTACTAAAATATTAATAGACTGTGCATTGGAAATGCATTGTCGAATACTTGATAAGCTACCCTACCCCTACTGCTATTTTTTATTATCATCTTTTTACTCTTGTCATGTGTTTGAGATATTACATGACTCGATTCTGACCCTTTTATAATTGCCACACATACACATTACTATTAAGTTTAGACATTTGTTTCGTTATGATATTGTAGTTTTGAAGATTGGGGGGGTCAATTAGCTGATTTTAGAAAACTATTGCAAGAGACAAATCAATGGTGACTAACATCACCTTGTCCTGCTCATTATCGTTCAAAAATGGCCTGATATTAGATATGGCACTCATTACATCTCTAAGGAACGGAATGAATTGTGCTATGAATTTTTGGGCGTGCCAAGCTTCCAAGAAAGGTGCTTTAATTTAATCTACTGCTCTGTTATATTAAGAGGCTACTTTCATCTATGAAAAGAAAGAAGATTGTGCTTCTAGCTACACAGGAGGGAAATATGGATCATCAAGTTTTGTCTTGAAACGATAGCTCCAACAGAGGTAATTAAAACCCATTTATACATGAATGAGTCTACTCGGGCTATATTAAAAGATTTAGTCTAAATGAAAATGGGTCAATCGGCCTGAGAATAGATACATATGCATTCAAGTATTGTGCATATAATTTACATCGTTTTCGGGCTGAGAATATATACATATGCATTCAAGTATTGTGCATATAATTTACATCGTTTTTGGTCGTGTAGGTTTCAACTACTGGGAATCATCCTTAGGTAGTTAGGTCTGTTTAGCCGTAACCATCATATAATGCTATTGGCGTGTCATTGTCATTCAATGATTTACTTTTTGTTGTTGTTTTTAACAATATGCATTTACGTTGATAAATTAGGATCTCTATTCGTTGCTGATTGTGTCGAATTAGAATTAATCACGTTGATTATGTGAAATAACGAACATGATTTGATTGATTTTATGCTATGTTGTTATTATTTTCTTGAGCAATCTGCAGGTATCACCTTATCCGATTTGGTATTTATAGCCAATTTGGTTGTTAACCTTCCAATTGATGGCATTTGATACTTCTTTCCCTCACGATACAAAGGTGCAATTTTTAGCTCATTTTTTTTTAATTACAGCTATCTTGGGACCTGTCATCCGAGAATTTGCGCTTTGTACTTGAACTGCTTTGTTTAGTTTCTGTTTACTTGATGATGAATTTGGTGTTTCTTGCTCTAATATTCGCGTGTTAAATACAATCTCTAGCAGCATCCCTGCATTATTTAACGAGATACAAGTAAGGTGGTTTGTATGTGTGACAAAACGCATGAAGAAAGGCAGCTTCTTATGTCAACTATGGCTTACTGATCCACATACTTGCTGCAGGAACTGTATTGTTGTGTGAAGGTTGACAGTTCAGAAAGAAAAAGAAAAAAAAAAGAGCAGAAGGCATATTGGTCAGCAGAAACAAGCAGAAGGCATGAAGAGTTTGTATTCAAAATTTTATGGGGACCCAGGATACAAAATAAAAAGTTAAAATTGGTCAACAATTGTGAGCTTAAATGCAATTATATGTGTGTATTTAAATTAGTCTTAGGTAATATCGTGTAAGGTTGGTAAGTTTGTATCAATGCGTGTGTGCAGATCTTATGAGTATATAATATACGGAGTATTATGATTTTCTACAAAAAAATAACGGTGAGTTACCTTCCTACAAGTTATTATAAAGAATTGTCAATTTGAATTCTGTTTTATCTCACAAGAGAACAAATGAACAATCGTGTCAATTAACCAAATATCTAAAAATTAACGAGCTATAACGTAATTTTTATATGAAAATCTTGTTTATGATCTAGTTAAATATAATATTACTCATCAAATCCATTATCAATCAATATATATTTACGGCAATTATATACTCCGTATATATATATATATATATATATTTTTGAACGGCCAAATTTAATTCCTCCCATACACCACTGCCTGAGCTCGAACCCCAGACCACCAGCGAGGCAAGCCTCCCACCTCACTTTTACGACTATGTAAAGTTCATCCCCTATTAAAAGTAGGTAACTCAAAAATTTATTACATTAAATCATAGTAGTTGACTTCAATTAATATTAATATTATATATATAAAATACATCTAATTAATTAATTAAAAAAATTCTCTAACATAATCAGTTTTTTAAAATTCAAATATTATATAAAACTGCAAGATAAATACTGTAATGGAATGAGAACATAAACAGAAAGACATAAGCCCTTTCGAGGGTCCCTTACCGAACGATTCACTATGTTTTACAACCTATGTGATCCTTCCAACAATGCAAACATAAATCCGATCCGAATAAAAATAAAATAAAAGATAAAGATATATCATTTTATCCGCTGCATTGCGCGGGTGATGTACTAGTCATTTCATAAAAGCTTGCATATAATTTATATACAAAAAAAATTTAAAATTTTGTTTCGTAGTTTGATCGGGTATTTACTTAAGATGATATAAACACAAGTTCCCAACTATTTAAAACTAAAACTTTTTAAAAAAAGAAAATTAGAAATCCACGAAGTTTAACGTCACTGATTTGATTCATCCGCAAAATCTGATGGTTCTGTGTATGACCGAGGTTTGAAGTAGCCAAAATGGAAGGTCTGTGCAACCTCTTCTTGTTACCAACCATTCATCTCCATCCTCAAACCAACCAAATTCAGAATCACCCCATTTTCAGAATCAAATCTTCTACATTTTCCCCTCAATCTCATTCTCAAAGAGCAATAAAAAAGCACCGCAATTTCGATGAAAAAGATGCATTCCCATCATCAATACCACTCCACACCAAGAATCCTAATGCTATTTATAAAGATATACAAAGATTTGCAAAGCAAAACAAGCTCAATGAGTGTTTAACTATACTTGATTACTTGGACAAACGTGGGATTCCTGTTAACCCAACTACATTCTCAGAAATAATAGCTTCGGTTGTTCGATTGAAATCGTTAACCATTGGGAAAGTAGTTCACACTCATATTCGAATCAATGGACTTGAAAACAATGAGTTTTTACGAACCAAGCTTGTTAATATGTATACGTCCTGTGGGTCGGTTGATGATGCACACCACCTGTTCGATGAAATGCCAACCTCAAGTGTTTATCCTTGGAATGCGTTGCTTAGGGGAAATGTGATTAGGGGTGGAATGAAGTATCATGAAACTCTCAAGACGTTTTCTTTGATGCGTGAATTGGGGGTTGAATTGAATGTTTATACGTTTTCTTGCTTGATTAAAAGTTTAGGTGGTGCATCGGCTCTTTTTCAAGGTTTGAAGACCCATGGGTTGTTGATAAAGAACGGATTTATTGATGATTCGATTGTAAGTACGTCTTTGATTGATATGTACTTCAAATGTGGGAAAACTAAGCTTGCTCGTCGAGTATTTGATGAGATTGATGAATATCAAAGAGATGTGGTAATGTGGGGGGCTATGATTGCTGGTTTTGCTCACAATCGACTTCAAATTGAAGCACTCGAGTACCTTAGATGGATGCTAAAAGAAAAGATATCCCCGAATTCAGTTATATTAACCACAATCCTTCCTGTGATTAGCCAAGTTTCGTCTAGAAAACTTGGCCAAGAGGTTCATGCATACGTGATTAAGACAAAGGAGTACTCAAAGCAATTGTTTATTCAATCGGGCTTGATTGATATTTATTGTAAATGTGGAGACATGGGTTCAGGAAGAAAGGTTTTTTATGGATCAGCGGAGAGAAATACAATATCTTGGACTGCACTTATGTCCGGTTATGCTGCAAATGGCCGGCTGGAACAGGCTTTGAGATCAATTGTTTGGATGCAACAAGAAAGATTTAAACCTGATGTTGTCACCATTAATACCATTATTCCTGTTTGTGAAAAGCTTAAAGCTTTAAAACAAGGTAAGGAAGTCCATTGTTTTGCTGTTAAGAATGGCTTTGTTCAACAAGTATCAATAATTACATCATTGATGATGATGTATGCGAGATGTGGTTCTTATGGTTATTCTCTCAAACTATTTGATAATCTTGAACGAAAAAACGTCATCTCTTGGACGGCTATGATTGAATCGTATGTAGAACATGGGTGTCTGAGCGAAGCAATTGGTGTTTTCCGGTCAATGGTGGTGTCAAAACACCGCCCAGATTCAGTAACTACTTCAAGAATGTTGAATGTTTGTGGTAAACTCAAGGATTTGAAGCTCGGTAAGGAGATTCATGGGCAGGTTTTGAAGAAAGATTTAGGGTCGGTTCCTTCTGTTTCTTCAGAAATTGTGAGGTTTTATGGGGTTTGTGGTGAAATCAACAAAGCGATGATGGCTTTTAAAGTGATTCCAGTTAAGGGGTCGATGACCTGGACAGCCATTATTGAGGCGTATGGATACAATTCTTGTTATCGAGAGGCAATTGATCTTTTTGATCAGATGACTAATGGTGGCTTCTTGCCTAACCAGTTCACTTTTAAAGCTATTTTGTGTATTTGCGAGCAGGGTGGATGTGTAGATGAAGCTTGTAAGGTGTTTCAGTTGATGACTAAAAGATATAAAGTTGAAGCAACTGAAGAACATTACTCTAGTATAATCAGAATTTTGACTAGTTCGGGTCAAATCAATGAGGCCGCTAGGTATAGTCGATTGAGGTCAGCTTTATAACTCATAACCTGCTTAATGCTCATGGAATTCTTTAAACTTATAGGAAGTGTACTACAGGTTTTGCTTCTTTTTTTTTCATTTTTCTTTGGAATATTGTAAATGAAAATTACAAAAATACTTTGTTTGAAAGCCCTTTAAAGTCAAACTGAATTATACTGATTATTATTTTTATTTTCTTTAGAGACGCAATCCTACACTAATTAACCGATATAATGTACATGTACATGTCTCCCACGAGGTTTGAACCCACAACCTATTGGTTGATCCGTTGATGAGCTTCTTACATACTACTAGGCCATAGGTCAATTGGTTATATTGAAGTTACACTACATTATCGCATTTAGAGTTCACAATTCTAACAATAATGATAATAACTAGAAAATGAGGTTAGATATACTTTAGGAGACATTTAGAGGTTTTGACCTGTCTCATTTTAGCTCAAATTTATATAATTATCCATTTAGCACGTCTCAAGGTAACCAATATTTAAAGTTGTTAATGTTGCTAGCATCATGTCATTTTACTAGAGAATACTACGTGAACCACTTTAGACAGAATCTGAGAATAAGAATTAAGTAAACCTACTGCACATACATCATCATCCCTCATGTCCTCTCGTTTTACATTGGGGCATAAAGAGAAAAATAAAAAATAAAAACAGCTGAAAAAGAGACATACATATTTGCATCTTTGACTTATTCCCAAAAGTCAAACACCGAAGAACTGTTCCAACGATGAAGAATTGAAAACATTAGAAGCAATTCGCTCGGTTTGGATTGGTGAAATGTGAAGCTGACATCTAATGAACCTCTGTCATCAGCAGAAACACCAAAAAGAACAGAAGACGCGTTAATGCAGATATCAACATGTTGACTTATGAATCTCAAAGCATATGAACAAATTTCACGAAATTTCAACATCAAACAATTTCTGTACTTAGTACCATGTATACTTGATTTATATGAGCTTTTTCATGAATACTAACTTGATTTATATCAAATGAAGGCTGAAATTAACAGGTAGTTGGTTGACCATCAAAAGTCAAAACTCAGTAGTACAGACTTTAGAGGCTTTTATGAAGAAGAAAAAGTTTTACAGACTTAAAGAGTAAAAGGCCTGTCAAAATGTTTCGCATTTTCATTAGAATCGGAAAAAAGATGTAGCCCACAATGTGAAAAACATACCGCCAATTGCGAATTAATTTCACGATTTGAGTCTATATGCCAATCTGGCTCCAGTTGTCGAACAAAAGACGTTCGCCCAATCTCTGTGCTACAGAAGAGTACCTGTAATTGCATATACATATATAAAGATATATCAAATAACATAAATAGAGATATGCATAAATTTCATATTGTAGCTTTTTACCAAGAGGGAGGAGAATGACAGTGCAATTTAAATCAGCCCGTTTACCCAAATAGGTATAAATCTATCAGCTTTCTATAGAAGAACATGTTGAATATTAAGAGGATTAAAGATGGAAGTTGTTGCAGCGTTCATGGCAGAGAGGTTTAAATCCATATCAAATTTGAATAATATTCGAAATGGCAGTTCATGTACAACAGACCCTCCCCATAACTACTGGATTATCCATATACGGAGTAATTACTTTCTGAACAAGGATAGGTTGGACTTGTACAATCGTAAAAAGGGATTACCTTATCTTTGACCAAGCCACCGGATACGAAAATCCCAGCATTATCCAATGCTGTTAGAACCCTTTTCTGCAAGTACAATTAGTTGTTGATAAAATAGAAAAATAATAATTCTCGGTGAATTGGTATGTATAAAAGTAAATGCTGCAATAGGAACTACTTTATATTTGCATACTCAACATGTACACACTTAAATGTGTGCAACATCACATCTATAGGCTACAGCTGTCCAATTTGATCAACTCGTTAAGATAACACATGGTATACAACACATTGGCAAAATAAACAAAAGAAGAGATTTTAAGAAACCCTGTTCCAAGTATTATGGTAGAAAATAATTGTCAAAATGTTTTTTACTTCTGTTCCCCCCTAATAGAACATTTATAACTATGATCGTGTAATATTATAGTAGTCAACAGAAGAGAATGCTGTTTATTTAAAAGAAGCAACTATACTAATTGGTGTAAGATAGAGGTTGCAATATTCACCCATTTACTACAAATGGGTTGATTTGGGTCATGTTTATCAACAACAGGTCAAAGGGTTCAGGTGAAAGTTGTAATGAATAAGGAAACAAGTTAAACAGGAAGTTATCTTTAAAATAGTAATAGAACAGATGCAAGGAATAAAAAGCGAATAGACCCATTTTTGGCACGCATTGAGAAGTTCCCTTTTTGACACCCTTTAGTGTACGAAAGAAATAGGGTAAAAACTTGAATGTAGACAACATACTTCACTTTCATCATCCAGAACAGTTTCCATCAGATAAAGATCACAAAATTTGGTCATCTCTAGCACAACTTCCAGAACAGAGGATCTCACAGTTGCTTGATTCTGCCAGACACAAAGAAATCACATTTAATAGAATAATCTTCAGAATGTAGGGAAAACGACAGTTGTCGAAATTTACTCACAACCTGAAGCTCTTCTGGAGTACTTTCCTCAAGTATAATGCCAAGTAACCTGCAAGTTACCTTCACCAAATTCAACAAAATATGAAACTAGTTGGTATATAATTGAGATGACTATATATCTTTTTGGCCAGCAACGAATATCTTATTAAAACAGCCCAAATAGCAAGCTGCTGAAAGGGCAAAGAGGAGAGATGACTATAAATCAGCACTAGCAAAAGGTAAATGTGATTTGGTAATCTTCTTATAAGGTATCAATAGATAACTATAGAGGTTAATTACGCCATGCATTAGATATTGAATTTACCTAGATACACCGAGAAGCCTTTCATTTGCTATGACCAATTGGCTATAAACAACGATATGATAGCACAAGAGGGTACCACGATTTACATTTATACCATCTTATCTTAAAACAGTACATTCGGAAAGAACTTTTCATGAATATTTTTCTAAATGTTGACACCAATTAGTCGTTAATTGTCAATGATGAGATACCAACACGAGATTAGAAGTTTTCAATGATATTTCCTACAATTCAGCAGTATTGTTAACAAAAATCGACAAGAGTTGTATTATACTAAAATTATAATTTTAGTCAGAATACTGCCACATGTATTACAACAATTATGTTTATAGTAACAATGCTTTTGTTTATTTCTCTTAAAGAGATAGAGGCAATGTAATAATGGTCAACATAAAGGGGTCATCATAACTCAATATTTCATAATAATTACAGTAATTAAATTTATATTAGGGAATTTGTGGAATATAGGGCCCCTGTAAACAGTGGCAGATCCAAAATATGATCATGTTTTACCTGAGATGCATTAGAATAACAATTATTATCTATTTCTTATTCCTATCATTGTTTCACACTTCAAAACACTAGAAATAAGATAAGCAGGAAACTTATTCAATATGCATAAACATGATACCTTCCTTCCATCACTTAATCTTTGTCTGACTATTTGTCCCACAGTAAGCTGCAAACACGTGTAGAACAATATATAAGTAAATAAAAACTGAACCAAATTAATTTAAAAAGTGCTAAAAACCATGTACCTTTACAGGCTGAAAATTTTCATTAGCAGTTTGTGTTGAATCTTCTACAGATGAACTAATGCCAGAAGGTAATTGATTTGAATCTGATTGACTATTGCCTCGAGAACTACTTGGTGTGGGAGCTTGACGTTTAGGTACTCTTCTTTGAGGTTCACTAGGTGCCAACAATAGTCTCCACGTAAATATTACAGCAACAACAATAGCCACTGAACCCCAAATGGCTTGTAAATCCTGTAACAATTTCATAGATACATTTTATTGCTTTTAAGTGGCAGTTCCAAGTATGTGATCAAAACACGATATGGCACCAAAAAAGGCAACAACTATGCATAGAGATGGCAAATAGTGGGCTGGGCCAAATTGGCTAACGGGTCAAACAAGTGACATTTTAACATGGGTGTTCTTTTTCTTTGGGCACGTCAGATGGGTTGAGTCGCAGTTCAAAATGCGTAATTAGTATGGGTTTAAATGGCCTTTTTGTCCAAACTTTTCAAAATTGTTACAAATAATGTGTGTCAAACATGAATACATGATTATAATATTACTGGTATATTATATAAAGAATACGATAAAATACTTTACAGAATAAAATGATGGAAAAGTGTCACTCAATTATAACCAAGTTTCACTCTTGTTCCGCCTAAGTTTCAAACCTTTTCTAAGAAGCTTACGGTTAACCACTCAAGTCTCAATTTTGTTTCAATGTCACTAAACCATTAAAAGAAACTGACGTGCAATCTACAAGTTACATATGCCAATGTGAGTATGTGACGAGCCAATTGTGTAATATAATGTTGCACGCCAGCACGTATTACTTTGGCGAATTAAGTCACATCATGAGTTTCACACATTAGCATGATATAATAGTTAAGAATTTAACAAAAGTTGCAGCAAAAGGCATTAATATCCTAAAACACTCATCTACATGGCACTGCACAGAAGTTGAGTAATTCAATCCCATATCATAACTTATGTTAGTATCAAATATAACCCTAATCAAAGTGCATACACTAAATCAAATATCATTTCACCACCAATTATAATTAAAGAAAAGCTAGAAATCAAATAAACAGCAAGATCAATCACCAAAAACAAGCCTTTATAAGAATTGAAATATTAAACAAAAAATAAGCACCTGGGTATTTATAAATTCGGAAACTTTGGTGGATAGAAACGCTCTAATTCTTTTGATCAGCTGTTGAATATCGTCCTTCAAGTAATCATCCATGGCTCTATGTATTTGACAATAATTAGGTTATCTTGTTGGAAGGTTCGCCCTAATTAATAGAAAATGAAGCAACCTTTTTTTTATATAGTTAATCAGTTTGTTTGTTTATCATTGGAGAGACAGAGAAGGCAGATCTTGACGTAGAGGTAAGGGGACTAAATTGATCAAAAATCAAGCTCTTAAATTCGTATGTTTGTTTTTTCCATTTTTTCAGCAAACAGGGTTTCAATCATTAATGCACATTTATAATTTTGGCTAATACGTCAATTTGTTACTTAAATAACGATTAACGAGTGATGTCGAAATGAAAATGAAAAATTTAGTGATAATGGGATAACCAATCGAAAAACGTCACGTGTCTTAAAATTAACTTTTTTCACGTTTTTAGAAAAAAAATCTCATAAATAATAAGTTGAAAAACTATAAAAATTGCACCATAAAAATCAGCATTTTTTCTCTCTTTAATTTGCCATCTCACAAGGTATACTTTCGACGACATTTTTTTTTGTTTTACAATTTATACAAAACTAGTAACACATGTGTTACTCGCTGGTAACACATGTATTACGCGCACATGTGTTACACGCTTTCAAAACCCACCGAAAAACGAAAAAAAAAATTCGTTGAAAGTATACATTGTCACATATCTAATCGAAGAAAATAAAACGCTGATTTTTATGGTGCAATTTTTGTGATAATTCGACTTACCGTCTGAGAGATATTTAATTTTTAAAAACGTGGGGAAAGAGAATTTAATTCCTATTAGTTCCCTTATTCTCACTTAATGTTGTCGTACTCATTTAAATATTTTAAAACTTTTTTTTACGTAAGCTACAAATAAAATTAAATTAAATTGATAGATCAATCTATCTATCTTATCTATCTTATAACTTAAAAGAAAAACATTGAATTAAAGATGGCCCTTGGATTAATTAGAAGATTGATAATTTCACCATTGAAACGATTAATGACATCATAAGTCATTATTTGGCAACTATTAAATTAATTACATACATTAAATACTAATTAACTAACTAATAACTAATTACCTATTTAATTTATTTATCAACAGAAAAGTCCAAAAAACGCTGCAGACATTCAAAACATTGGGCTTAGGACATGAGCTAAGTGACACTCAAACAAATAAAGCCCAAAATTGATTATGTTAATCGGGTGATATTAGGGCATGAAACAATAAGAAATTGAACAATTAAACGTTATGTTAATCAATGTATGTTATTAATTCTTTTAGCTTTAACGGTCTAATAATAAATTGATTAGGATGTTTCAATCTCACTCCCATATGATACCGCTCAGCCAAATACTGGTAATGCAATTTTTTTTTTCATGTACATGGTTTTAAAGTTATTTTACTTCTTTTTTTTTTTTTTTTGAGGGGGGGGGGGGGGGGGGGGGGGGGGGGGTTTACCGTCTAAGAATGCATGTAATTTGTCATTGATATATATTATGAGCATTAAAGCACAAATTGACATCAAACTCAAGTTTATTTCAATTTTTTTTTTCATATACTCTTACTTAAAATGCATTAAGTATTCTGAAAAAAATTCCATACAATGAAAAACTTTGGTATCTTAACTTTCTTTACTGTATTTGTAATAAACCAAATTTACAACTTAATAGCTTACTAAAAACTCTTTTGCATTACATTTTTTAGGTTATTTGGAATTTGTAGCAAAATATTCACGCTGGTTAGATGATCAGGCAAAACATATTACCACAATAGAAGATGCACTTCAATCAAATACTAGAGGCGCTGATATACGTAATATTGTGCAAAACGCTGCATTACATTTCAATGACATTCGCAGGATAAAGATAACTGCATCCGACATTGCCATTTCAAATACTACAGGCGCCGAACAAACTTTGTTTGAAACTTTGAAGAAGGACGAAACAGTCGTACAAACTAGCTCATCTGATATTGGCAATTACATGGGTCAAATGTCTATGGCCAAAGGAAATTTGGGTTCACTTGATCATTTTTTACGCCAGGTAAACCACAGCACAACTACTAATGTACAATGTCTAATTAAACATAAAAAATTCACCAACATTTCTTCCCGCTTAATATAACTCACCTAAAATTATTTTTAAATGCCTATAGATTTTGATTATAACCACTTATGTGCCAATTAAATTTAATAATTTCTTAGTCATCTTTTTTTGTCATTATAGCTACAACTCACCTACTTTGTCATATCTCATGCTGATGAATTGCGGGAAAAAATAATGCAACAAATCCATGCAACACTTACGAGTACACAATCTGCACATGCCATCATTGCAATACATAACTACTTCTCTCGGCTACGTGCGCTTAGCACACTTTCGGTTGCTCGTCACCATAATTAGTTCTTCTAGACGTTCTGGCATATATATTTTATATACCTATTCAAGTCTAAATAGCACTTTCCAATCCCGATATATAATTTTTCAGTACAAATCACAATATTATTTTTTTCTATCTATGTTCATTTCAACTTCAATTAAATATATATTTTTTTTTAAAGTCCGCGAATCCGCGGGTCTTAATCTAGTTTTCTATCAAAAGAAGAACGATAAATATGTCATATTTTTTTTTTATTTTAAATAAAATGATTGGTAGACTTAAATTGGTAGAACAAACATATAGACATAAAGATGTGATTGGTTAGTTTGAAAAATTGGTTGGATGAGATTAAGAAAGAATAAAAATTCAACCAATAAGAAAATTATGCTTATTTTTAGGTTTATGTAAAAGACCTATTTAGCATTACTAAAAGGATAAGTATAGAAAAAGGTATTGTACTTTTCAGATTTTTCTATTTAAGGTACTCAAGTTTATATTTTTTAATTTAAGGTATTGAACTTTCAATTTGTTAGCAAGTTAGGGATGCGAATTTCACAAATGACGAGTTGTCACCGAATTTCTTCTTTATAAGTAACATATCTACTAAATTGATTAATATTCCTCGATCAATTTTAAAAAATATTAAGTAAAGAGAGAGATATTAAAGTTTAAAGTGATGATGAGTTTATATTAAATTGTCTCTTCTCACTCAATATTTTTCAAAATTGATCAAGGAATATTAATCGATTAAGTAGATATGTTACTTATAAAGAAGAAATTCGGTAATAACTCGACATTTGTGAAATTCACGTTCCTAACTTGATTACAAATTAAAAGTTTTATACCTTAAATTAACAATATTAAAGTTGAGTACCTTAAATAAAAATAGGTGAAAAATATAGTACATTTTGCTGTACTTTTCCCTTGCTAAAAAAACCTTTATTTTTCATCCAACCTAATAATATACGTTTTGCTGATTTATTACCAAAAGTTAACAAGACTATATTTGATGTTGCTAATTTTATTACAAGCAAAATATGCACATTTAAAATATTTAATAATTAATATTTTATCGATTTAAATGCATGTGTTACTAGGTGTAACGATCAAAGTTTGGATGATAACGTGTAATGATAATCGTTACATTTAATTTTAGGTTAACATTTTAGTTGAAAAGTAGTTCAGTTGAAAATATTGGTATTCTTTGATTAACCAAAAACAAAGAATATAAAAAGAAATCTCCGATCAAAACATTTCGATCGTTCATTCTTTAGCATGTTCGATAATGGCCGGCCATTTAAAAATAATTCGTATCAAGAGTATCCTCTTGATATGTTTCCTATACCAAGAACAACAACACAACGATTTTATTTTTATTTTTTTGGTATTAAAAACGATTTTTATCAAACTATAATTTTCCTAATGGCATAACAGAAACACGCTTCGCTGCCCATATATCGGATTAATTACGTGACTAATGGCCTCTATTTCTTAATTTAAATGCCCTTAATCGAACATTTATTTACGTCCAATGACACTATAATAATGAACTAGTAGTGGTGTGGGCTGTCAAGAACGAGTAAAGAGGCAGATCATTTCAACTGCCACGTCAGCAATTCTCATTGTGCCATGTCACTACACGGCCCCACATTGTCCATGTGCCAATTTCCCGTTACTCGTTGGTTTTGTCTTTTGTGAGTATATATATGAACAAACTGATCCTTCTATCATTTTCATTTTGTTTATCAATCAAAATTCTAATGTTACATTTTTACTTCTTCAACTAAAAAACCAATGATGTACAATCACAACAAAAAGAATAAAAAATCAATTTATATATTGTTACAATTCAATCCTCCTGATTATATTTCCAACTGACTTTTGATCAAGAAAAAAAAAGTTTTTTTTTTTTTTTTTAGTTTAGTATGGAGGCTTTGTGTGATCTTTGTAGGGTAGTGAGGGCAGTAGTGTACTGTAATTCTGATGTTGCAAAATTATGTTTCCATTGTGACAATCGAGTGCACTCAGCAAATACGTTGTCGCGCAGGCACCCTCGTTCGCTTTTATGTGATAAGTGTAACGCCCAGCCAGCGATTGTCCATCGCGTGTTGGATAAAATGTTTTTGTGTAAAAGTTGTGATTTGAATGAGAATGCATGTTCATCAGGAACTGGGCATAGTATTGAGGAACTAAATTATTTTACAGGTTGTCCTTCATGTGAGGAGTTTTTAAGGATTATCTCAACGATTCGTGGTGAAGATCTAAGTATCAACCCTCATTTTCGTCCAATGAGTGGTTTAAATGTCGAATTAGGTGATGAGGGGGGAATGGGATTAGTGGCTTCTAGACTTAACGAATTAGCATCAACGGTAAAGTTTGAGTCCTGGATGACTAATCGATCATCAGCGATCCCACCACAATTGGTTCTAGATCCAAACCCTTTCTTTACTGATGGATCAAATCTGATGAAGGTATTATTATATTTTTAGTACTTTGGTAGATTATTTTTATGTAAAGTTGTTTAGGTGTTTGACTGTTTGCTTTAAAGTTGTTTCTAATATTGTAGGATGGCCTCAATTTGAACAATCTTGGACTTGGTGAAGGTCTATGTGACAATGGTGATGTAGGCAATGTTGGGTTGAATTTTAATGGTGGTTATGAGATTTTCAATTGTATTCCTCAAGCTCAAACTAGATACCCGTCTGAGGATGGAGGTCTCGACTGCTTTGTGATGGAGAAGAATTTATCTGTTACTGAATCAAACAGTCATATAGAAAGCACTGTCGAGGTTTTATTCTACTTTGCCTTTTTTTTATGTTCAACGGATACTTAGGCATGGATTTGCATGCAGTAATCAGTTTTTAAAGTTTGGGTTATTACATAACCAGACTTTTTTTATCTGATCTAAATATTCAGGTTTAAGTAATGAGTTTCATACTAGCTTCAACAATTATTATTATATGAAATAAGTAATTCTACACTCTTTTTTGGCCAAACTTGAGACACTTCATTACAGTACCATTTTAAAAACCATCTCCACGTCTTAAACCTGCAGACATTCAAATTTTTAATGATCTGATTATTCCAACTTCGAACAGTGGAAGCACATCAAACACTACTTTTACCAACCGTTCTAGGATAGGTGATTATCTTATTCCAGTTATTAAAAGAACTGTAATCAGTTGCTTGATACTTTGTTAGGCAACATCGTCTGGACCACAAGATTGCACCACTTTTCCATCCTCACAAATGGCTGCATCAGCTAATGTAATGCAGGCTATGAATGGTGGAATGCTATTGAATCCTGGCTGCAATTTAAGTGCTATGAGCCTTGGGTTCCCTAATGGAAATTCCCATCCGAATGTGTCTCTTTCACTGTCCAACACTGGTGAGAGTAATGCTGCTGATTATCAAGACTGTGGATTGTCACCTATGTTTCTCACAGGAGAATCACTATGGGAGTCGAATTTTGAATCCAGCCCACAAGCAAGGGACAAAGCCAAGATGAGATACAATGAGAAAAAGAAAACACGAACGTATGTGCATCCGAATCTCCATTAGAGGTAGCCAAAATGGGTGGGTTGGTTAACAAGAATTATAGAGTTTGGGTGGGTCAAAACGGGTACTTTTTGGTAAGTTTCAAAATGACATGGTTTGACCCGAATAACTTTGTGTCCAAATTCTTTAACTTTTTTCGTTAATAAATATTTAGTGCACCGGATATGACTACAAAATAGTCTAATATTTTAACTAATAAGTAGGTTTTGTGCATCAAAATATCTCCAAGGTCTATTTTCTGACTCATTTCTTCTTAAGCCATCATTAACATATTTATCAATTTGAACTGTTAGAGATTCAGCATAACCCGCAGCAACCCATTCATATGTAAATGTGTTGAAATAGTAATCTCTCATCATCATGAAAAGAGAGCGTTCTAGTTTAAGAATGACATTTTTATCTAACTGTCAATTCTTGTGATGTACGTGTAGATTTGGAAAGCAAATAAGATATGCTTCTCGTAAAGCTAGAGCTGATACTAGAAAGCGCGTTAAAGGTAGATTTGTGAAGGCTGGTGAAGAGTATGACTATGACCCACTTCACACAACAGATTTTTAAGTACTTCATTATAAAAGGTACAAGCTTGTGACTCCTAACTCTGTTATTTTTACAGTTATAAGGGGTGTTTGGATTTGGGTAAAGAAACTGATTATCTGCATATCCCGGTAATTTTAACAGCTAGATGCTTTAGAATATTGAAATTCTGCTTAATAAGTTGCACAATAGCTGCAACGAAAACTGATAATCTATGAGTAAATAAACATACATATTCACCCCTTCTTTTTACATCATCCAGAGAACTTTCATTTATATTTTACAAAATGTCTCTCATTTTATGGTTTTATCACAAAAAAGTTAACTCTGCTCATATTATTGATTAATTATTCAAATTACCAGAATCTGTTAAACACTCAAGCATCTTGTTATCTTGTTACTCCGTATTACTTAAGAATTAAGATGGTAGAAGAACATCCAAACACCTTCTTCTGCGCCCCATATCATAGCAGCTGATGGTCTTATTTTAGTTATTCAATATCACATATATGCTTCTGAAACGCATTTCCAAACAGACCTTAAATCAGAATCCATGGATATCGTGTAAATTCTCATCCTTGTGCAAACAAAATAGTTCTCTTTTCCATCTAAAAACTGGTCATTCACATATGTTTCATGCCAAAAAAAATATCTTTCTCAAACTACTCCGGCGCGTAAATTTTATACATTAATTTCGACTAACTTAAAACAGTTTTAGGTCCTGAAGATCAAATTAGTTTGCTGATACTGGACCAAATAACAAGATTTATGATTGGTGATAACAAAGGCAACTTTGTGTTCTTCCTGGTGAAGGTATGTCTACATATACTTGTGATCTGCATTCATCAACTGATTTTTTTTTTTTTTTTTTTTGTCGATCAAGAACTTAGTATTCGATTTTGAATTTTGAAGGGTGTGCAAGAGAAGAGGTAACGATCTTCTGAAGCCAAACACCTCCATTTCTAAAATCTACTGGACTCTGGTGATGAAGGCGATTGCTTTGAGTTGCATTCTTTGATTAGTATAAAATGATTCTTTATTTAGGATAAACTATATTCATTCATTCCAGGCAAATAAGTTTCATAGTGCTTGAGTTATACTTGATGTTAAAGATCAAAGATACATAGTTCCCATTCTTTGCAACAATTAATAATAGTAATAAAACACCACATACTTCTGAATATTATGCTTGTGTTATCTCCTATGTGTTCTATTTTTATCAAGTACAAAATCCAAGCATCTCATTAATTCAATCTATTCGATCATACTCTATAACAAATAAATATATGCAATCATAATCATAACATGATATTAGAAAAACAAGAAAGGTCTTGTTATGTGATTCTTGGTGCATCTATGATTAGCTCTAGTATCAGACTCATCAGAATTATTGCTTCTCCCCATCAAAACAATAGAAGGAAGTCGAACCTCGAGAGATGTTCCAACAAGATACCAATTCGTATACCTAGAGCAAGTGGTGCACAACAAACATCTTATATGCCTATGAGCTAAAAAATTAGCACCATGAACATACTTATCGCACTTTCGACACAAGAACGCATCGTCCGCTTGACAATATAGGGAAGCATTAGAGTTACAAAGCTCACAAGAAATGAAATTTGTGGGTGTGGGATGAGATGAAACCACCATCTCTTCTTCTTTTATGCCTTTGCACATTTTGTGGTGGTTTCTTGAATTATTAAGAATATATGAAGGGAGAAGGTGAGCTCAAATGTATATATATAAAATCTTAGGTAGCTAGTGGTTAGATATCATGTTTAAGGAAGGACCCACAATGATTAGACCGTTTTTGAATGTAAATTTTATTATAATGTTATGTAAATTTGTAAAAATGTAGAGTTATCACTTATATGAACATATAATATAATTAATTGTATTTGTATAATGCATAGTTGATTGGAAAGAGCAAGTTGGTTTGAGTTTTTGAATATTAAACAACCAAGTGAACCAACTTGAAGGTGGACACACAAAAATAATAAAATAAAACATACTAATTTATTTCTGCTAAAGGACTAATAATCTACAATAGTTCCTAGAGGTGACAATTTAAGACCCATAGGTCTAGTTGGATTTTTCTAATCTTTATAGATGGGTCTAATTGGGTAATTGGGTAATTAAAAAAAAAGCTTAAGTATATCATCATTACTCATTATAACCCAATAAGTAATAATGATATACTTAAGTCTTATTTTAATTACCCAACTAGACCCATCTATAAAAATTAGAAAAACCCAACTAGACCCATGGGTCTCTAATTGCCACCTCATTAGTCCCGATGGACGCATTTTAAATGAATGGAACTATGAATGGCTAATTTGATAGGCTCTATCAAGTGCTTCTTTTTAGTTTAATATACTTGGTATCAGTCAAAGTATTCACTTAAAATCTTTGAATTTGCACACAATTTTAGAAAAATTTAACCTATTATATTTTTATTAATCAAATATCATCTTTACCAGCTACAAATATCTTTGAAATATAAAATAGACATTAATTTTGAGAAAAAAAATATAGAAATGTTGTTGTTTGCTCAATATTCAATACTTTTATATTTGATGGTATTGATCTTCTTGTGTAACTTTTCACTACTTTAATTTTGTGTTGGATCGTTGGATGAATTGGTATGAAGACAAATCATTAGTTAAACATGTGTGAATAAAATTGTTGAGTCATTTTTCTAAACAAAAAGGAAAAAATAAAGAATATTATGAAGCTCTTAAATTTATTGGTTGAAGTCAAGGGAAGCTTTGAGGCCATAATTTCTCCAAATATTCTTATGGAGTGATTTATATAATAAGTCAATTATAGTAATAGTAGAACAAGTTGATTTGTATGGTCTTAAATTAAAGCAAGCTTTTGGTGATGTCCCACTCAATTATACTTATTAGTTTACTATTTTCTTGTACTAGTTGATCATGTTCACACAAATTGTCTTCAAGTTTAGGACAAATATAATTTATTTTCTGGTAAGTAATTCATTGTTGGTTTTTGATTGATTACACTTGTCAAACTTCCATTTATTTCATAAACATTTTACTGTCCATAATTTAAATATTAAAGATTGTTAGTTAACCATAGAGATTCATAGTATCTAGCTAGCTAAATCGTCTTTGAGATGTCATGTTTAACAAGACACCGTATGACTACATGTAGAGGTGAGCATGTGGCAGTTATGTGCGAATAGGGATGAAAACCTCCTCCATAACCAAATCTTTGGTTAATCAACTAATTTAACCGTTCGGTTTGGTTAATAAACGGATTAGTTAGTTCGGTTAACGTCTAGATATAAAGCGGTTAATTTGGTTAACTGTTTAAGGCCAAAAAATAGTTTTTTCAATGGGTTTGTGCCTAATACATTGCACATAAACATTTAAATATAAGAGAGTTTTTTTCTCGAATTTTTAGTTCAAAATAGAAGTAGATCAACTTAGTTTTACAACCTTAAAAGTAGCAAATTTTTAGTGCAATTTTGAAACCTTAAACATAACATATTCAATGAAGTTCGAATAGCAAAAAACGATAGCAGATGTCATAAAACCATAAGAAAACTAGAAAAATAAGCAGAATCTCATGTAGAGTTTTTAAAGTACTATTCGTCAAACTTGAATCTTTATCCATCCAAGAGTCATCAATTTAAGTGTCTTTTCCTGTAGAATTAGTAATTGACGTTTCATTTCCTTAACAAAATCTGTTTCGAAAGATAATGTTATTATTTACAAATCTGTTTATAATATATTTATTAATATATTCAAATATAAATATAATATTTTTAATGTGTAAAAGTGTGCGGTGCGGTTAAAACCGCGGTGGATATCCTTTACTTTCATAACCGAACCGCAAACTTTGGTTAATCCGAAAAAGTTAACCAAATCAGCGTTTACGTGTTCGGTTTGGTTAATTCGGTTCGGTTTTGATGGTTAATACGGTTATGATTTGGTTAATTCGATTTTTTGCTCGGCCCTAACTACATGATTCGTGTTGTTAAAACAACTAGTACCACATACGATAACATATATTTCTCGTAAACTTTTTGGTTAGATGATTATGTACCGTTGAATCATCTTTAATCGAAAGGCAATCGAAAGAACCCTACAAGTAAACATAAAAAGGTTTGAAATTGAGTTAGTTAAGTTTGACAATGAGTTGTGATGCCTAACTCTCTTTTTTACTTTTGGGGGTTTAATAGATGAATCACACATGAAAGAAAAGAAATAAAAAATGAGAGGTGGGATGAATGAGGGTCTCTTTCAAAATGTACAATGTTTTATGGTTGTTCAAAGTTGTTGAAAGATAGTCCACATGTATGGTTGTGGCCTTCCTTCATAGTGTTAAATCTATGTGCCACCTCCTTTGTTGGGTTCTCAAATGACCAAATGCGGTGTTCATTGGCCTAACGCTTGTTAATTTAGTTTTCCTTTCTTCTTATTTGGTGATGTGTAGCTCAAATGGTCACACTCCATCACATCAATTGATTAACTCATTAAAGTTACAAGACTCTTTCAAAAAAAAAAAAAAAAAAAGGGTCAAGAACATAAATGTTTATAACAATTGATATAAATAATGGAAAAATACTATACGCGTTAACAACACCTAACTTGAGTGATTTTAGACAAAACAAAGTGACTAAACATATATATTTATAAAAGTTGATGGACAAACATCATAAATTTGATGGTTGTTAATTGGTTAACACGGTACATATGGTTTGCCCAAAAATAAATTTGTACCGAGCTCTATGAAAAATAACTCATCTATTGCGACTTTAAACCTCATTTGAGATAAGGTTTACATAATAATTGTGGTTACATGTATTGAGCTTAAGTCTTATTTGAGATATGTAATATTTGAGGTTATTATATACCAAACATATCATTTTAGTTATATACTGTATAAGTTTGTCGTTATAAAATTTAAAATAAGAGAAAATTACATAAATCATCCTTATGGTTTACTTCAAATTTTACTCTGTAACGCCCCAAAAACATGTAAGTTTAAATGATTTAAAATACGTTTACGTTTCAGTTTTATATGTATTTAATATGTTAAATGTTTAAAGTAACGAAAAGTTTAGAATTTGGTTAGAGGATTAACCAAATAAAGAAAAGAAAGTTAGAGGGACCAAAGCGGTACAGAACTAAAGTTTAGGGGGTTAGTGTGAAAAATGTAAAAACATATCTTCCTACAACTTCAGAAAAGTTCCAGATAAAATGATATACGTATGTGTGCGTGAGATTTGGAGGGAAAATATAACGCCCCAAAATTTACAACTGTTTTTTTTTTTTTTTTTAACAATGCGGAAGCTCAAGTCCTAAAACATATATATACATAAAATGACATATCGTCATCTTCCATTACCTAAGTTCTAAGTATTGATTATTACCGTTTACAAAACAATCCTTTATATCCTGGGCATTATATAATCACACATTTTAAACTGTATTAATAATAATCAGAGTAATCCCAGTCAAACATTCTTCAGTTACTCCTTGACCCGCCCATAACAATAGATATTACCTGCAAGGAGTAAACAACGAGGGATTAGCACGAAGCTAAGTGAGTTAACTCATCACTAACAATACAACTTAGTTTAACACTATGAGTTCACCACATTTAACACTTTGACTCAACATCACCAGAGGATCGGTGGCCCTTGTGGCGCCCTCAGCCGCGGTGGCCCACCAAGCGACACTTACACCAACTGCAGGCCAATACAGCGGTTAACCGATAACCGTTTGTTACCTTTAGTCAACACAAGCCTTACTTACAACGAATGTTCACAACCCTTGTGTTGACTAACCTGTAACAACACAGTCCAACATAGTTGACCTCTATTAACACAGTTACCAATAGGTCACTTAACACTTAACACTTTAACACTTTAACACAATTCAACTTAACACATGAATAACACTTAACACTTGAAGTAACCACAATAGTGATCACTAAATTATAGTGAGAGATCAAAGTCCACTCACCGACTACCATAGTCGCCCACTCAGTAGTCTAATATCACTGAGTCTTCTCCATATCTGGAAATACAACAAAATACACAAGTCAGTTACTTGTATCAAATCTACATAACATTACTCCAATATATTTATATCAACAATCTCAATTCATGTGTATTATCACAATCATCACAAACATCAAGTTTCATACTTCTTGAATTGTTGCTTAATCATGATTAGATATCATGTTAACCACTTTTCAACTATATATCAATTTAGTTGTCACTTGTAGTAACTTCACATAATTCATTCCACTAATATGAATTATCACTATTAACTTCATTAGTTCATCATCACTATCAAATTTATGATCATAGAATCACATTATCACGTTAATCCACCTCAACTATAGTTAATCAATATAATTAAGCTATTAACCTCATATATTAAGAATTCACTATTTATCTCTTTCATTATTCCATTACTAACTCATGATCATCATCATAATCATCTTAGCTTCAATGAATAAAACTTCATATACTAGTTCATCTTTCACTAATACACTATAACAACCTCTTGTTATTATAAATCAAGGTAATTAGCACCTAATCATCACACTTTCACAAATTCCACTTGAATTATAATCACACAACTTGATTAATTCATTATTAGGTTAGATTAAAGCTACTAACCTTCATACTAACACATATTAACACCATTACAACTAATATCAATCATTAATTTATAATAATCACCATTAACCCATCAAAATCATCAAATTTCCTATAAAACTCATGAACCCTAATTCAAACCTATAACTTAAGCATGAATCATGTTAGATATCAACAACAATAAGCTTAACTAACATCAATTTCACATAATCAAAGCTTAATTTCGAATTATCACCAAGAACATCAAAAACCCCCAATTTCTAGGGTTTAAAATTGAAGATTTAGAGACTTACTAGTAGCATAGAAGGATTAGGAGATGATTATCTATCCACTTGAAGCTTAAATCCGAATTTGTGATCTTCACTTTTGATTATTTCTTCATGTTTTTGTAGATTTAGGGTTATATGTGTGTGTATATGTTAATACGTACGTATGTATGTATATGTGGGAATAAAACCCGATCCATCATATATAATATATCATATAGTGTTAGTTTTCATTCCCCGTATTTATTATTGTCTGGAACTTAAAATCATTTGCGAGGAAAACTATTTTATTTTACCGTCAACTAAATAAATTTAAAACAATCAATATTTCACTAGCCACAATATTTCCTGAGGCTTATCGACCTATTAATTTTACAATCAAACACAATAACAATTTTAAATCGCATTTGAAATTTACAGAAAATACCTATTACTTCTAGGCCCAATTTGAGGATGTTACAAATCTCTCCCCCTTAAAGAGATTTCGTCCTCGAAATCTAATCAACCTTGCTTATTCTAAAGTACTTAATTACTTGATAAATCTCATTCCTTAAATGAGATTCTACTAACACCATAATTTATTAATATTGCACTCTTCATACTACTCTAACAACGTAATTACTCATCACTATATTCACCTAAAGTGTGTACACAACTTAAATCATCTATGCATGACATGCTTATGCATACATTTCACTATACACTCCATGTACCTACATATATATATTATTTCATCAACTTACACATCACCAATGTGTATATCACAATTAACTTTACACAAACACATACATTGTGCCTTATACTCAAATTAACTTGCATATAGTATAACACTACTCACATTATTCAACAACAAGCGTGATATTATCACTTACAATAATTACTCCTTTGAGTAACTCTTAATTATATGCACACAATTTAAATTCTATCTACATACACATATCCGCATGTACATGTTTCTATTTCTTATCTCAACATATGAAATGTATCTAGATCACATTTTTCATGCATACCATGATCACTTAAAGAAATTATTCCCAATTAATCACTTTAAACAGGTAATCACTTGACGTAAGTGAATAACATCATTATGCACATAGCATACTCTTAACACTAGAAACCAGCGATGTGCTAGAATCTTTAAAATAGATATATGATTTATACCCCTTTTAACAGCAAAACAATGATTATGAAAATCACAATACACCCAACAACAACGAAATTTAAATTTCAATTCATAACTAGCATTTATGCTAGTACCACATATCACTAATGTATATGATAATCTTTTATTTAAAAGTATCTCAAACTCATATAACACTATTCACATATTAACAAGCAAAATACAAGTCAATTCTTCATGGTTAACACTATTATCACTTAATCACCAAGTCACTTAGTACCAATTTAATTGGATAATTACCAAGTTTTTCCATCAACAAGTACATTGCCATTCAAGCGCAAGTACCACTCCATCAAAATGTGCTAACCACACACACATTTTTCAACAATATTCCATCAATCAACCGTATCTCTTTAATCTCCACAGAAGATTATTTCACATTTCCATCATTTCTATACGCAACCTATCATTTCACTTTGATATTATGCATATAATAACAATCAAATTTCATAAAATTCTCAATTAAAGATAATATAACTATCAATTTTTCATAGTTTCAATAAAAAGGCTCTCTCTCTATATATATTTATATATTTCTTTTATTAATAGGTAGTCCATTAGTACAATAACTTAATCTTTTACTACCATTTCGATTTAGTCAATCATTGACTCTCTCTCTCACTCATACGTCATCATCGAAAACTTACCAATTTTAAAGTCACATTAATTTCTTTGGTACTTAGTAGCCTCAATACTCCATGTGAGATGGCATAATATTAATACGTTGGCCAGACGTCGTCATATTATGTCAGTCACACTTTATTCTCAGGCCACTTCATACCATTGATCTCTAAAGTAATTAACTTTTACTTTCACATAATTCATAATGTTGAAATTAACAATTATCACACATATAATAACACTTAAATATTTTTATGACCAAGTGTTAATCGGTTACTATTTTTCCTTTATCACTTTAATGTGAAACTACTATCATGTAATTAGGTAGGCATAACAATTCAATCATCTAACACATTTCTCATTGTCTCCTTAACACAGATTAAAATTTAATACAACTAAATCAATTTAACACCCTCTCTACACGATTCAATATCAATCACTTAACACTTTAATTATCAAGTATAATACTCTATATAATATTTAACATTAAGTACCTTGTTAAAATACCAGGTCATATTCCACATATATTCATCAATATATAATTTCTAAGTTGATTATTAAATAACCTTCATTTTCTAGTTATCAAGCAAGAGTAAGCTCCTACAATACTCTTCAACTCTTACAAATACTTATTCAATCATATTAAGTATTCCACGTAATGTAATTAACATTATTACATAATCAATATTTATTTACCCTAACAAGCAACAATCAACAATACCCTTACTAGTATACTTTGCAGTCAAATAAACTGCCTACAAACAACTCCTACACAAAGAACCATATAAACTTCTTAAAACAACTTTTAATATTGCATATAGTCACAGGAATGATCTCTGGGCTCAAAGAAACAAAAGCCCAATACAATTCATAAGCTAAAAGTCCGAAATAATGTCCGAAAAACAATAAAACGCGATTTTCGGGCCCCAAACGACCCCGAAGTGCCGAAAACTGACAGGGCTCATGGCAACGCATGAGCTTTGACCGTTGGCCCGTTTTTGAGTTGACATGTAAATTTCGTCTTAATCGGACACCGAAATTTTCTAGCGGAAATTCTACGTTGAACGTTACGACGAACGTCGAAATTTACGAATTTTCATATTAAATTCACTTAATATAACACATAATGCAAGAAATGTCTCAATAAAAGGGGAATCCGCCGGATTCAAGGGAATCCGCCCGGATTGAAGGGAATACGCCCGGATTCCGGGGAATCCGCCGTATTCAAGGCCAAGTTTTGGGACAGAACCATTTTTAAGGAATCCGGTCAAGGAATCCGTCCGGATTCATGGGAATCCGTACGGATTCAAGGGAATCCGTCCGGATTCAACCTGCTGTAACAAGTCTGCAATTTTAGTGCAAAAATACGAAACTCAAACGCGCATATCTCCTAAACCGTAAAGAGTTAGACTCTGAAATTTTGCAGGCACCCTCATATAATCAAAATGCAACTTTCTATTTTTCCACTTTTTCAATTTACACGTTTAACGAGAAAACGACCATATAACCAATTTTAGGCCATTTTGGACCATTTTGGTTGACACGTTATATTCCAAACGGCATACATTCAGGGTTCCACCCTTTGCCAACATGTTTCTACATATATTTATGACGTGTAGGCACATTCATCATATACAAACACTCATTCTACATTATTTTAACACGTTGACCCTTTTAGGGGTCAAAATGGACAATTTCACCAATTTCATTCAAAATGACAACATTAACATTTTCAATCCACTTTTTTTCTATACTTATGACTTTAAGTCACTTTAAAAGTTATCATACACATACCACATCCAATTCTATACATTTTAACACTAAGTGGCCCATTTGGACACTTAAATGACCCGTTTGGGTTTCAACCCTTGCATCCACCATTTCATTACCCCTTTCACACTTCTCTGACTATTCCAAGTCAAACTAACCCACTTCATTATTAGTTTCATATTAACACCCTAAAACACCAAGTTCACAAAATTTCATCATATATAAACCACTTTCAACATATAATTTCCAATTTGACTTTTCAAAAACTCGTCACCGCACATTTAGACTCATTGACCGCTTTAACTTTCTTACTACACTATTAGTAATACAAAGATCATAATTCACCCTAATCATGATCAATGCTAAACATTTAGACTTTTAGTTACATTCCTCACTTCATAGCATGGCATAGCATGTCAATTATCAAGTTTGACACAATTACATTCAACATTGACCTTTCCAAGTCAATAGCATATATTTCAACAACTAGACACATTCTAAGTCACACAACAATACAACTCCAAACTTATAAATGGATACACCCGCAACCCATTGATTTCATCATAGTGTGTCACATAAAATTAAATTATCATTTATCAATTATTTCCCTAGCAAGGATATATAATCACACCTTGCATATACACTTAATTCCACATAACACAACTGTTACACTTTAGTCACCAATGTATCTACACACAATTTCAACTTCTTAATTACATACTAATAGCTCTATCACCTTATTAGCAAGTAATAATCACCAACAATTCAATTTACTTTACTAATAATCATAACATAGTAAAGTAAAACAATTAAAATTTATTGAAATTCACCAATTTTATCAGAAATTACCTGGCACATCTAGGCCCACGAGTGTTGAGGATTGAGAATACCAATCGGTTCCTCACTATCCTCCGTCTCTGCACTCAAAACAACAATCTAACACATTGTTATAGATTAGTTCACATTTAACAACAACTTGCTCATACCAACACTAATCCCACACCTCGGAATGTTTGACCACTATCACTAGGCTTGGGATTGAACAATTTAACCATTATTCAATTCGCCCAAACCTATGCTCTGATACCAACTTATAACGCCCCAAAATTTACAACTGTTTTTTTTTTTTTTTAACAATGCGGAAGCTCAAGTCCTAAAACATATATATACATAAAATGACATATCGTCATCTTCCATTACCTAAGTTCTAAGTATTGATTATTACCGTTTACAAAACAATCCTTTATATCCTGGGCATTATATAATCACACATTTTAAACTGTATTAATAATAATCAGAGTAATCCCAGTCAAACATTCTTCAGTTACTCCTTGACCCGCCCATAACAATAGATATTACCTGCAAGGAGTAAACAACGAGGGATTAGCACGAAGCTAAGTGAGTTAACTCATCACTAACAATACAACTTAGTTTAACACTATGAGTTCACCACATTTAACACTTTGACTCAACATCACCAGAGGATCGGTGGCCCTTGTGGCGCCCTCAGCCGCGGTGGCCCACCAAGCGACACTTACACCAACTGCAGGCCAATACAGCGGTTAACCGATAACCGTTTGTTACCTTTAGTCAACACAAGCCTTACTTACAACGAATGTTCACAACCCTTGTGTTGACTAACCTGTAACAACACAGTCCAACATAGTTGACCTCTATTAACACAGTTACTATAACACCCCTCATTTATACTAATTTAATATAGTCAATCGGAAGCGTAAGTCCAAATAGATAGTGTTAAATTACATAGTTTTATCAACTAATAAAATTCAACCTTTTCAAAACACAATTTCTTCAACCGAGGTGTTATATAAAACATTATATTATACAAATCCCTTATCAGAGTAATGCCTCGTGGTCAAACATTCCTTCTAATCCAGCTTCTTGCTCACCCAATTTATATGAAAAACCTGCAAGAAGGGATAATGTGGGGGATTAGCATAACGCTAAGTGAGCAGATAACTAATCAACAGCCTAACTTAGCTCAACAACTTTGTGTACAACACTTAACACTAAACAAGCAAGTACACCATACAACAAATCAACAATACATCAGTTCAACTAATCAACAACACCATAATGAGGATCGGCGGCTCTGGGGATAACCATAAACCCGGGTGGCTCCCCAAGAACACTTATCCAACCTAACCGTATGGCCATACGGACGAGACCGATAGCTAGTGATTATCTTCAACTAACACAGGAGGTGTGTTAAACTTTAGATAACCAACTAGCCCAACCAACAGTTCAACAACTCGTTGCCTCATTAACAACTGATGCCCGAAGGCCAACAACTGATGCCCGAAGGCCAATTAATTCAAGTGATCACGTAATCAACAAGTCACATATTCAACTAGGCAACATATCAACAGTATTATTACTATCAACATAATCATCAATGCAACTAATAAAGTAATAATACATTACTTGTTGTAACCAAACTTGTTACAACCAAGTTAAGCTGAGGATTAGAGATCCACTCACCGACCACCTCAGGCATCCACTCAGTAGTCTAATATCACTGAGTCTTCTGCACATCTGAGAATACAGTAGAATAATACAAGTTAGTCACTTATCTCAAGATTTATACAACATTATTCCAATATTAACAACATAACTCAAACTCACTTAACAAGTTATAATCATAACATCACTCTTAATCTACTTCAATTATTACTAATCAACATGGTTAAACCATCACCAAGGTTATTAACCTCAAATATCACTAATTCATCAAAACTACAATTCTAATGAATACTTAACAATTAAATTCACACAATCATCTTTAATCATCAATTATGTGTTCTTAGCTATAACCAATGCTAATTTGATCATATAATCCATGATCATCATCAAATTCATCATTAACCTCAAGAACACATAATCATTTTCTTCAATCAAATGTTAGGCTTAGATTATAATCATGTATTAAACATAAATCAACAAGCCTCACATAACCACAAACTTTACTTCATGAATAATTAACTAAACCCAAACTTTCTTCATGATCATCATTTAATTTTTCCATTTCTAGCTTAGGGTTTAGATACTAATCATCATTTAAGCATCAACTAATCATTATAACATGATTACAATCTTTAATTCATAAATTATCAACTAACCCATATCTTAACTCATGATCATCATTCATTTATATCGTATCTAACATAGGGTTTAACTTATAATCATGAAATAATCATCAAATAACAACTCTATCATGATTACAAGTCTTGATTTCACCTTAATCAAACAACTTTTACCCTAATCATCATTAGCATCAAGAACCCTCAATCAATTCCTAAACTCTAGCTCAAATCATGTTACTCACCATCATTAATAAACTTAGGTAACATTAATTTCACCATTTCAAAGTTTAATTTCGTATTAAAATCAATAATACTAAAAACCCCAAATTCTAGGGTTCATATAATTCAAGAATTGATAACTTACAAGATGATTAGGAGGGTTGGGAAATGATAATCCATGTTCTTGAACCTTGAATTCGAATTTGATGGCTTCCATTTGATGATTCCTCAAGGATTTAGGGTTTAGTTTTCATGTATGTATGTATATATGATCGTATGTATGTATATGTGTATATAGATATGTGTAAAAATAAACACCGACTCAAATATGGAGTGTACCATATAATTGGTAAATTTTCATTCCCCGTACTTATCATAGTCTGGAACTTAAAAACCATTTGCGGGGAAACATTATTTTATTTTACCGTCAACTGAATTAAATTAAAACAGTTAACAATTTACTAGTCACAATAAATTATTCGACTATTATCACTATTTATTTCAAATAATACAACACACCTATTTTCTGACACACTTAATAATAATTCACAGTCAGAAAATATTTAATACTACTAGACCCAAATACTGGGTGTTACAAATCTCCCCTCCTTAAAGAGATTTCGTCCTCGAAATCTGATCACACTTATATGATATAAGAACGCAACCACTTATTATTCACATTCCTCATGTGAGATTTAACTCACATTTTATTTCTAGTTTGCTAATATTTATCCTTTCATATTACACTAATTGTATACTACTCATTAATATATGCATCCAATTTAATTCACTAATGCATATAACCATCATGCATATCAGTAATCACACAACCCCCGAATCAACTTGCATATATTTAACCACTAAACACAAAATGTGTATACATATTATCAACTTACACACCACCAGTAATTTGTGTTTTACCTCTATTTAATTTATTGACACAAAATGTTATTTTCAGCACCCAACGTAGCATCATCAACTGTTTAATTACAACATATACATAATCAACTAGCAACTTGGCTAACAACTATATATTTCATTAGCTATGAACTTGTTGTGAATTTTCACTTTGACCTTTCCAAATCAAATGCATACCTTTCAATCAATAGACACTTTCTACTTCACACAACCAAACGACTCCAACCCTATTAATGGAGAATACCAACATCCCAATTAATTTCATTATAGCGAGTCACACCAATTCAATTAATGGACACCTTCTAATTTGAACATCAACACTACTCCATATTACTTCAATTGAGATATTCCAACATCTCATTTCACTACATGGAGTCATATCAACTTTGCTAATCATATTACTTCCAAAAATTATTATTTCACATAACAATTCATACAACCGATTTCATATTTCAATTTCATATTGTAGACACAATTAATTCCACATAATACAACTATTACACCTAATTCAACAATGTATCTACACAATTCATTTCTAGTTCATTATGAACTACTCATGATGCTAAACATCTCAACTAATATTCCTAGCATCACATTAACAAGTAATAATCACCAAGGACTCGCAACTGGGGATTCATATTAGTCTGACTCAATTTACTTCACTATTAATCACATTATAGCAAAGTAAACAATTCAAGCTTAATTAAATTCAACAAGCTTATCGAAAAGTACCTGATACACTTTTGCCAACGAATATTGAGGAATCGTTGAGAATACCATTCGGTTCCTCATATTCCTCCTTCTCTGTAACCAAAACAACAATCTTGCAACTGATTATAGGTTAGTACACATTCAATAACAACTTTCTCATACAACCTCTAATCCCCACCACTGGAATGTTTGAATTGACACTACCATAGATTTGGGATTGAACACATTGCAATGTCCAATTCGCCCAAACCTATGCTCTGATACCAATTTATAACACCCCTCATTTATACTAATTTAATATAGTCAATCGGAAGCGTAAGTCCAAATAGATAGTGTTAAATTACATAGTTTTATCAACTAATAAAATTCAACCTTTTCAAAACACAATTTCTTCAACCGAGGTGTTATATAAAACATTATATTATACAAATCCCTTATCAGAGTAATGCCTCGTGGTCAAACATTCCTTCTAATCCAGCTTCTTGCCCACCCAATTTATATGAAAAACCTGCAAGAAGGGATAATGTGGGGGATTAGCATAACGCTAAGTGAGCAGATAACTAATCAACAGCCTAACTTAGCTCAACAACTTTGTGTACAACACTTAACACTAAACAAGCAAGTACACCATACAACAAATCAACAATACATCAGTTCAACTAATCAACAACACCATAATGAGGATCGGCGGCTCTGGGGATAACCATAAACCCGGGTGGCTCCCCAAGAACACTTATCCAACCTAACCGTATGGCCATACGGACGAGACCGATAGCTAGTGATTATCTTCAACTAACACAGGAGGTGTGTTAAACTTTAGATAACCAACTAGCCCAACCAACAGTTCAACAACTCGTTGCCTCATTAACAACTGATGCCCGAAGGCCAACAACAAGTCAAGTGATCACATAATCAACAAGTCACATATTCAACTAGTCAACATATCAACAGTATTATTACTATCAACATAATCATCAATGCAACTAATAAAGTAATAATACGTTACTTGTTGTAACCAAACTTGTTACAACCAAGTTACGCTGAGGATTAGAGATCCACTCACCGACCACCTCAGGCATCCTCTCAGTAGTCTAATATCACTGAGCCTTCTGCACATCTGAGAATACAGTAGAATAATACAAGTTAGTCACTTATCTCAAGATTTATACAACATTATTCCAATATTAACAACATAACTCAAACTCACTTAACAAGTTATAATCATAACATCACTCTTAATCTACTTCAATTATTACTAATCAACATGGTTAAACCATCACCAAGGTTATTAACCTCAAATATCACTAATTCATCAAAACTACAATTCTAATGAATACTTAACAATTAAATTCACACAATCATCTTTAATCATCAATTATGTGTTCTTAGCTATAACCAATGCTAATTTGATCATATAATCCATGATCATCATCAAATTCATCATTAACCTCAAGAACACATAATCATTTTCTTCAATCAAATGTTAGGCTTAGATTATAATCATGTATTAAACATAAATCAACAAGCCTCACATAACCACAAACTTTACTTCATGAATAATTAACTAAACCCAAACTTTCTTCATGATCATCATTTAATTTTTCCATTTCTAGCTTAGGGTTTAGATACTAATCATCATTTAAGCATCAACTAATCATTATAACATGATTACAATCTTTAATTCATAAATTATCAACTAACCCATATCTTAACTCATGATCATCATTCATTTATATCGTATCTAACATAGGGTTTAACTTATAATCATGAAATAATCATCAAATAACAACTCTATCATGATTACAAGTCTTGATTTCACCTTAATCAAACAACTTTTACCCTAATCATCATTAGCATCAAGAACCCTCAATCAATTCCTAAACTCTAGCTCAAATCATGTTACTCACCATCATTAATAAACTTAGGTAACATTAATTTCACCATTTCAAAGTTTAATTTCGTATTAAAATCAATAATACTAAAAACCCCAAATTCTAGGGTTCATATAATTCAAGAATTGATAACTTACAAGATGATTAGGAGGGTTGGGAAATGATAATCCATGTTCTTGAACCTTGAATTCGAATTTGATGGCTTCCATTTGATGATTCCTCAAGGATTTAGGGTTTAGTTTTCATGTATGTATGTATATATGATCGTATGTATGTATATGTGTATATAGATATGTGTAAAAATAAACACCGACTCAAATATGGAGTGTACCATATAATTGGTAAATTTTCATTCCCCGTACTTATCATAGTCTGGAACTTAAAAACCATTTGCGGGGAAACATTATTTTATTTTACCGTCAACTGAATTAAATTAAAACAGTTAACAATTTACTAGTCACAATAAATTATTCGACTATTATCACTATTTATTTCAAATAATACAACACACCTATTTTCTGACACACTTAATAATAATTCACAGTCAGAAAATATTTAATACTACTAGACCCAAATACTGGGTGTTACAGTTACCAATAGGTCACTTAACACTTAACACTTTAACACTTTAACACAATTCAACTTAACACAGGAATAACACTTAACACTTGAAGTAACCACAATAGTGATCACTAAATTATAGTGAGAGATCAAAGTCCACTCACCGACTACCATAGTCGCCCACTCAGTAGTCTAATATCACTGAGTCTTCTCCATATCTGGAAATACAACAAAATACACAAGTCAGTTACTTGTATCAAATCTACATAACATTACTCCAATATATTTATATCAACAATCTCAATTCATGTGTATTATCACAATCATCACAAACATCAAGTTTCATACTTCTTGAATTGTTGCTTAATCATGATTAGATATCATGTTAACCACTTTTCAACTATATATCAATTTAGTTGTCACTTGTAGTAACTTCACATAATTCATTCCACTAATATGAATTATCACTATTAACTTCACTAGTTCATCATCACTATCAAATTTATGATCATAGAATCACATTATCACGTTAATCTACCTCAACTATAGTTAATCAATATAATTAAGCTATTAACCTCATATATTAAGAATTCACTATTTATCTCTTTCATTATTCCATTACTAACTCATGATCATCATCATAATCATCTTAGCTTCAATGAATAAAACTTCATATACTAGTTCATCTTTCACTAATACACTATAACAACCTCTTGTTATTATAAATCAAGGTAATTAACACCTAATCATCACACTTTCACAAATTCCACTTGAATTATAATCACACAACTTGATTAATTCATTATTAGGTTAGATTAAAGCTACTAACCTTCATACTAACACATATTAACACCATTACAACTAATATCAATCATTAATTTATAATAATCACCATTAACCCATCAAAATCATCAAATTTCCTATAAAACTCATGAACCCTAATTCAAACCTATAACTTAAGCATGAATCATGTTAGATATCAACAACAATAAGCTTAACTAACATCAATTTCACATAATCAAAGCTTAATTTCGAATTATCACCAAGAACATCAAAAACCCCCAATTTCTAGGGTTTAAAATTGAAGATTTAGAGACTTACTAGTAGCATAGAAGGATTAGGAGATGATTATCTATCCACTTGAAGCTTAAATCCGAATTTGTGATCTTCACTTTTGATTATTTCTTCATGTTTTTGTAGATTTAGGGTTATATGTGTGTGTATATGTTAATACGTACGTATGTATGTATATGTGGGAATAAAACCCGATCCATCATATATAATATACCATATAGTGTTAGTTTTCATTCCCCGTATTTATTATTGTCTGGAACTTAAAATCATTTGCGAGGAAAACTATTTTATTTTACCGTCAACTAAATAAATTTAAAACAATCAATATTTCACTAGCCACAATATTTCCTGAGGCTTATCGACCTATTAATTTTACAATCAAACACAATAACAATTTTAAATCGCATTTGAAATTTACAGAAAATACCTATTACTTCTAGGCCCAATTTGAGGATGTTACAGAAAACAAGAACAAAAGCAAGAAATCAGAAATTGAAGAAGGAAGTGAGTGAATTAGGATCTCTAAGTTCTATAAGGTATGTTTGATCTTTCTTTGAGCTTAATTTATGTTAGGGTTTAAGTTTCTATAAACCCTAGATGTGAGAAAGATCATGTATGTTAATTGTGTTGTTAAATTAGTGTTCCATGGGTGTTAGTAAGTTAGTTTCTATACTTAGTTTATGTTGAATCGGTTTAATAAATTATATTCATATGTAATTGGGTTTTTATAGTTTATGTGTATTGGAGAATTGAAGAATTAAGATGAATTGGTGATGATTATGATTATGAAAGTGATGTTTACCCAATTACATGTGATTATAAAGCCTAATTATGGAACACTAGTGGTGTATGATAGGTGTTAGTGAGTAACACCTAGTTATGAGATTAAAGTTAAGTGTTATGTTGATTGATCATGCTATGTGTTTATATGTATAGGTGATCAAGCAAGAGAAGTTAGTTCAAGTTGTTTAAAGTTTCAAAATCAATGTAAGTAGATGGATATGAATGTGGAGTCAAGTAATGGGTGAGCCATTAGCTTGACGGTTTTCCAAGTAATGGATCATGACCATTAGCTTGGTATAAATGTTAACTCTTAGTAGTTAGCATGATGATGTTTAAGGATCCTTAATGTGATGATGTTTATGTTTATGTTAAAGTTTCCATTACTTACTAAGCAATTGCTTACGTGTTATGTTTAAACATTTCAGGTGAGCCAAGTGTTAATAGAGGGGACTTGGGTAAAGGGCACGTGTGAAGCTTTTGGTGGAGCTTGTTACTTAGTTCGGTAACAAGTCTTATCTCTTTTAATCATGCTCATGATACATGTACACCCTTTTGTAAAAGTTATGACACTAGCTTATGTTTTGAAAGAATGTTAAGTCCCACTTGTGATGTTTTGTTGAAAGTTAAACTTAAAGTTAAAGTCAGACTTAGTGGTCTGATTTTATGTAAAAAGTTTGAAAGTATGTGTAATGAGAAAGTATGCTTTTGAAAGTGGAATTAGTCAAATGTTGATGTTATGGTTAAATGGTTGATGTTAGCAAGTTAGTTTGACTTAAACAAGTCCATTAAATGAAGTTTGACTAAAAGAATGGGTCAATTTGGTCAGAGGCTCAATCGGGTCGTTTTGGTGTCAAAATGGGTCACCAATGGGTTTACGAGTTAAACTGAGTTAGACTTGATGAAAGTCAAATGTATTTATGTCCATAAGTCTTAAATGTGATGTTGAATAAGTGGTCGAAAGCCTAAACTCAGAAGTGGAGTTGTTTGAATTATAGTATGTCAAGATTTTTGGTTAAAATTAGCCGAAATCCAGTTAACGGGTCAAAACAAGATTTATTGTGAAATTTGAAAAAGTGGAATTGAGGAAATGTTTATATGGTTATAGTGAATGTGTGTGCAAAATTTCAGGTCCTAACTCATAACGAGTAAAAAGTTATGCATGTTTGAAGTTGGTTAAAAAAAGTTGAATTTTGGCTGATTTCTGAAATACACTAAGGAACGCGATCCTGAGAATTGAGCCGGATCGCGTTCGTAAGGCACAAAACTAAGGAACGCGATCCTGAGAATTGAGCCGGATCGCGTTCGCAAGGCAAAAATGGTGACAGAAAGTTTATAACTAAGGAACGCGATCCCGCCCACTTTCCCGGATCGCGTTTGATGGTAAAAACTGAAATTTTAGGTTCTAAAAGACTCGTTTCAACTAGGGAAAGTTACTAAAATTAAATTATACAAATGGAGTAGTTATGGGACATTATTAAGAGTAAAAAAAAAAAAAAAAAATGGTCACGTTTTCGGGGTGTTTCATACTCGCACTCCTTTAATTAATTTAATTACACCGATCATCATTTCTTTTAAAACTTGTTACGTCAATAGTCCTTTATGCTAACGATTGTTAACTTTCCGTTAAAAAGGACCATGTGTGAAAAACTTTATTCTTTTAAATTTTTTTGAGTAAAATATATTATAAGATCTAACATATATATATACACACACACATATTATTAAGTACACGTAACATTATTTTCATTTCTCACAAATTTAGTCCTATTCTCCTCTAAAGCATTAAATTTTATATTCCACCATACAGATTCACCAATAGCTTTCTCCACCTAAATATAAATTTGTGGCTTAGTTAGTTCCCACTTTTCAATCGTCGTTTTACTTTGAAGCTAGGGTCGTCGGAATAGTTGCAAAAGAGAAGGCCACAAACACATGACGAGATAAGATTAATGGGTGACGAAGGGTTCTTTGAGTGGTGAAAGACGGTTCTGGACTATAATAAAAATTCATGTTTCAATGCAAAAGAGGAACAATCTAATGATGAATTTGCTAAATGAATTATGAAAGATAAAAGTGATGTTTATACACCTAATAATGTATCTATACATTTTTTAGATTTTATTATTTATATTTACTCAAAAAAATTAAAAGAATAAAAAAACTACACATTTGGTCCTTTTTTAACAGAGAGTTAACAATCGTTATTGTAAAAGACTATTGACGTAACAAGTTTTAAAAGAAAGTATAATATGTGTAATTAAATTAATTAAAGGACTACGAGTGAAATTTGGACCAAACTATAGGGACGGTTGATGTAATTTTCCCTTAAAATAATACGAGTAATAATAAGATCTTACCTTTTTAATTTTTTTTTTTTTTTAATTTAATGGATTTGAGGGTTATGATTGGGGTGATGATTCGTACACCACCAGTTTTTCTCCGTACACCACTAAACATGCTTTAAGTTGTTGTACTGTACAACAGTATAAAACATGTTTAGTGGTGTACGGAGAAAAATTGTTGGTGTACGAATCACTACCAGTACAACAACTTAAAGCATGTTTAGTGGTGTATGGAAAAAATTGATGGTGTACGAATCACTACCCTTATGGATTGTTGTGGATGCCAATTGGCAATTGTTGTCAAACTTTGTGCATGTCAAATATACGATTGCAAACTTTAACTTGCAAATACCTTCTTTAATGATCAATATCCCAGAATTCGTAAAAGATGCACAGAATACAGATATTGCATACACATTAACAGTTACAACAACTATGCATTACATAGATTCAAACTTGCATAAATATAAATGTACATGATTTAAAGATAATTGCATATGATAATCCTAAATGCAATACAATACCAACCCTATAGGTTATGTTTTGCTCTAATCTTCTTACAATAATTTTGATACATCTCTAATTGCTCATCGGTCATATGACGAGTATCCTTAAACAAATTTTGGATCTCTTCCATTTTTAACCGTTCCTCTTTTACTTTAAGCAGATTTTCATCAACTTTATTCCGAGTATCAATAGATTCCATATATTTTCTCATAAGCTTCATATTCTCTCTTTGAAACTTCTCATTAATTTCATCGAATCCGCCAGCCTTTTGCTCCGTGACCTTTGCTTTTTCTTTTCTTTTTCCTCCGTTTTGACATATAGGATGAACTTCGGCAACATTATAATCAAGGCCATTGCTAATTTCGGCAGCTCCGTTGCTCATTTGCACATCTGGCGGTGCTGCGTATACTGCAGATGCAATTACCTTTGTTTTTTTCTTGGTAGAATCAGCTGAGATTGTAGCTCTCCATTTAGGTTCATTTTTCAACAAATTCCACACATGCTCGTATCTAAAATTCTTCTTACGTGTGGAGTAATATACTTCAAGAGAGGCTTCTTTGACTTGATGATCACAAAATCCATTGTCATATTGACTTCTTAACTGAAGGAAAATATCGTTGAAGTCATGCACTTGTGCGTTAATAAAATGCCACTGTGCCTTTAAATTTGTGAACTTTCTTTTGACCCCCATCTTCTTGTTTTTGTTGTAGTACTCGCATATCCGCTTCCAAATTTTCACATTTAGCTGCGGATATTTTGTAGCTGACGAGTCTTGTGAAATAAAAAGCCAAGATTTTGTGAGCATTTCTTCTTCTTCACGACTCCATGGGGTTTTGCGTTTACTTTCTGCAGCCACTTGATTAATATATTCTTCCATTGGAACAATAACTTCCGATCCGATTCTATAAGAAATTTCTGGAGCTTCAAGTTGCTCAACTATTGCAGAAACAGGTGTAATCTCTAGAGCTTCAGGCGCCTCAACTCTTGTAGAAATTGGTGCAATTTCCAGAGCTTCACGTACCTCAACTCTTGTAGAAATAGGTGTAATTTCTAGAGCTTCAGGTTCCTCAACTCCTGTAGAACTTGGTAACTCCGACATCCCACCACATGCAACTCAAGGATAATATCCCTACGCATACGAGTGTGCCATCAACATATTATGAGACGGAACATGCACATTTCAATCAGCTTAAAAAACTTACAATCATAACAGATGTTAAAAGCTTTCCAGAACAAGATTTATGGAAAACAAAGAGTATTTGGATTAACTTGAGAAACCAATGTAGCCAGGTATAACCTTTTATAACACGAAACCAATCTTTAAGGAGTGTTTAGATTAGCTTACGTATAAGTGTTTATGGTTTATTTAGAGAGCACCTCTTCCAAAGCTTATTCTGAACACGATAAACACTTCTTTCCAAATACTTCATATAGCTTATTATGTTTGTCTAAACCTTCAAATAAGCTTTCCCAAACACCCTCTTAGACAAGTTCTGCATTTCCACATTTCTAATTTAAGATTTGTATCTTAGAATGTTATTTGCCTTGTTAGGTTTTTATCTCGTGTCCACATTTCGTGTACATTGTACAAATCACCTCCAATTTCGAAAAGAAGTGATTATGTTGTTTCTATCAGCCACAGAAAGATTTAAAGCAAAGTATACAACTGATGCATAGCTAAATAAACATCAGCAAATGAAAAATTGCCAATTTTTTAAGGACAATTCCAACACCTAAAAATTGAACTCTAGCTTATAATTTAAAGGTATCATCGTTCAAGTTACTTAATGTTAAAAATTAAAATCTTATGGGCATTACCATTATCATGAGATCTGGCACTAATTAATTAATCAACCCTAAACCCTAATTAATCTAACCAGGTCCACTGCCCTAATTACATAAGGTGTGTAGACTGTAGTCTCATCATTGATCAATATATCATTACAGCTGACTGAAATCTAAGATTATGATCATAAGCCCTAAAATCATGATACATAATAGTACAGATCCAAATGAAAACTGTAGTCTATTATTTGCTACATAAAGGCAAAATAGAAAAGAAAACAACATTTTAATGAACTGAATTAATTAAATAATAAATTAAGGAATGAACCTGGAATCTAAATACAGGTGGTGAGTGAGTAATAAGAAGAAATGTTTAGGGAACGCAGAAGGGGTTGGTTAAGGGAACCGCCTGGATGTGAGAACTGAGCACTGAAAATTGATGATGATAAAGATGAAGTAAATGTTAAACTTAACGTCATTATTTGTGTATTCAGTGCTTTTTTCATTCATTTGGAATTTTGGAGTGGCATTAATATGGGCTGGGCTTGTCTGGGCTTTAGATATGATATGGATTTCACATATATGAAAAAACCCACCCATTTACTTGCAAAAAAAAAATTAATTAGCCGGTAAAACTTTTCGATTTTATCCATTTAACTAAAATCTAAAACACGATGATGCCATAGATAATAATTAATAATTTAATAAGATTAATTTTATTTGAAGGGAACTAAATTTAAAATTTTTGTTCAATAAGGGATTTAAAAGCTAGTTTTGTAAAAATTAAGCTTAATGATATTGAGTGTCATATTCTGAACTTGGTTAGCATTCTTTCCTGACTAAAATAGGAGGTGGGTTTGTTTGAACATATAACTTTGTTGATTTTAGCTATTGTTAGATTTAAAATTACCTAAAATTTACACCTTTTTGTTGTATACATTGATTTTGGATTGTCAAGTCGGAATGTATTAAGAGTGAGTTTAGTTATTGAAAATGCAACTTTTAATTCACCAACTTTTATAGAAAGTGAGATGTCATTTTTATCTCGAAAACCTAGTAAAATTTAAAAGAAAATGGTAACAATATCCCTTAGAGTTATCGGTAAGAATTTAGGATATGATAATGACTTCAATAGATATCAATTGAAATACAATCAATCAATGTATGCATGATATTAACAACCCTTGTATTGTTATTAACAAAACCCAAATTTTATAAATAAAATATTCAAATGTTTTTACTTTTCACTTTAATTTTTTAAAAACATAAACGACTTTTCATTAACACAAGAAAAATAATAGAAATTATAAAATGGACTTTTCTAATTCGTATATACAAACTAAAATTTAACTAAAAAAAAAAAAGTTTATTTCCAATTTTCAATGACATTTTTTTATTTTTTATAGAAGGCCATATTAATCAGATTTTCCAATTTTTCTAAAACAAACTTTATTTCTCAACAACGAAAAACATCTTTATAAGATGCATTCTATATGTCTCTGTAAATTTAAGTGAATATTTTGAGCTAGGCTCAATGAAGCATACAATAAACCTGGAATTAGTCCAAGTATGCGGAAAGAGAATATGCAACAACTTTTACATTTAAATCACGTTTTTCCCCCATCATTCAAACTCGAAATTATTTTTACATAAACGTTAGAAGAAGAAAAAAAGTAATTTAAAAAGGGCTTCTGTGTGTGTAACAATCAGATCATTGATTAAAATATACTCCCTCCGTCTCAATTTTATTGTCACCAGACAAAAAACACGCAGTTTAAGAAAACATCAACATCTCTCTTATTTTTTGGTAAGAAGACAGTTTTACCCTTTACTTTTTACCTGTCTTTTTGTCTTACATATATAAATTAGGGGCAAAAATGAACTTTATCTTATTATTCGTATCTATTTATGGAAGTGGACAATTAAATTGGGACATCCAAAAAGGAATAATGGACAATAGAATCGGGACGGAGGGAGTAATAAATTTCAATCTCACTGAAATCCGCTAAGATAATTTATATTTATCATCATAAGCCACAAATCAGTAAGAAAACATAAATTTAAATAAAAAATGATGGGATGGAAATAAATCAATAATCAATAATGGTGGTCGGTCAGACAGCCAAGGGTTTTGTCGTCAAAATGGAAATGGGAAGAAGAGCCCAATATCAGAAACTCTAGTCCACAATAAGCTTCATCACATTCACCGCACCCAACCAAATAGTACTAGTAATAAAGATTAAAATTATAAAACCCAGACATCGTACAAGTAGAAAACAGAACAGGAAATAACAACATAACATTAAAACAGCAACAGGAATACGTTATTAGTTCATGCCATTTCTGAGATGCCATGGAAGTACAATATAAGTAAGCGAGAGATATATAGAGTTGTATACGGATGTGTAAAACCAGAACCGGATAGTGCAGGAATAGGGTTTTTCTTTACCTCAAATGGGCCACATGAATTGTTTGGGTTACACAATGGAGCATATTATTTTACTGTATTTTTTGCAAAATAATTAATAAAATGTTTTTGCTCGTGGAAAAGTTGTAATCATCATGGGAAAATAATCCATAATTTAGAACTATACGATTTGAAAGGTAATATTAGTGTTAATGTAGGGATCATTTATGTAAATATAAAAAAAAAGTAGAAGGGTTAAAAATATAAAATATTTGTTTTGTGATTAGTCAACATTACAATTGAATTGTAACGTCAATTACAAATGACTAGCACGTTGTCTGCGCAATGCAGCGGTGATAGTTAATTTAGCTATTTTCGCTACATGCGATAGTGTGTTTGTCAAATTAACACGACATCTGTAACATCCTCCCCCTGAGCCCACTGGGCTCACGCGGTCCACAGCTGGGCCTGAGGAGCAATGTCAGGTCTGCAGCCCAATACACCCCAACCACATCACCTGAGGAATTCACCTCCCAGGTAGGTTGTTGGATTCGAACTTGAATCCCTTTAATACTAAGTCTTACCACTTAGTATCACCAATTGAGCTGCAGCATCCTTGAATATTAATATAACATTTTCTAATATTATTTAATAGATAATAGTTTGATTGGTGCAATAGTATGTTTGTCAAATTAACACGACATCTCTGAATAGTAATATAACATTTTCTAATATTATTTAATAGATAATAGTTTTATTGGTTAAAATAATATGTCAAATGCTTTACAAACAAAACATTTTATGTGGAATTTAATTTTACCCTGTAAATTCAACTTCAAAGTTTCAGGATGAAACACTAAATTTAAAAAATTATATAGAATTAGAAAATAAGTATCCAGTTGGTGGCAAAAAAATTAAATTTTGAAAGAAATTAAAAAGCATGATAATCCAAAGTCAAAGGTATCAATCAGGTATTAGTTTTGGAATAAAGCTTTTCTATGTAAGGTAGTTGTTAGTTAAAAATGTAATAAGGGTAAATTGAGAATTTTAATTATTTTTAAGAGTTTAAGATTCAGTATAGTAAGATGATTTATAAGTAGTATTAGATATTAGATATCCCCAACCCCATACACACTTTCTTGAATTAGAATTGAATCCATTTTTAATTGGCTCATGCTATTAGGTTAAAAGAATGGAGTTGTTTACTTTTTTTTACTATTAAGTGTTGTTTACATGTGATGTCTGTTTGGATAAACATATCTGTTTATAACAAATGCCGTTTAAGTAAATGTAGTTTTTTTTTACTTAAAAGATGAAGTTAAATGATATAAAGTTTGAACAAGAAAGGACGTGTTCGATTTTATTGGAGAAAAAATGGTGAAAAAATTGTGAAAAAATGTATATTTATCATTATGTGCTTCTTTTTGGTAAGAGCTTCATTTTTCTTTCTATTTCAGATTCGAACATTCCTTAAAGAAACAACAATTTATCTACCTGGATTATGAAGTATATGAAAACAGACTATTAAGTAGAAAGTAAACAGGCCGTTTGTTTGTCTAAAAGGAGCCTAAATGCTCTTTCTACTTAGTGGTGAACAAAACCGAGTTTTTAGCCTACCCGACCCGACCCGAAACCCTACCCGGTTTTAAGTCAAAGAAGTCAAAAACCGGGTTGGGCCCAACCGACCCGGGTTTTTTCGGGTTTTCAACCGGGTTTTGACCGGTTTCCGGGTTTTTGACCGGTTTCCAACCCGACCCGATTTCGAATTCTAAAAACCCTACTTGGATACGTACCCCCCGGGTACTCCCAAAACCCGAACCGGGTAGGGTCATACCCGGATACAACCAGGTAGGGTTTTCGGGGTTTTTTCGAGTAGGGTATAAAACCCGGTTTTTTTGTTCACCTTTAATTCTACTTATGTAAACCTCTTCTATGGCGTTAGTTAGTAACGGAACTAAGATATGCTAATCTTTTTTTTTTCTTTTCTTTTCTACATTCTTAAGGTGATAATCATTATAAAAATGTTACTAATAATTTTAAAAACAGTTATATAGTTTAAATTTTTTAAAAAGGCTATAGCAGACCATATGTATTATGATGGAATGATACAGTCTCCTTAAGTCGAACTAGTCGGGTATCCGTACGATGTAACGGAAACATTTATTAAATCGGTAGATGATGACATGTTTAATCGTTGTGAAGTTGATGCGAATAGTACTTTTGACATGTACACGATAGCATAAGACTATAAGTAGGTAACTAAGGGTTTACTTTTAGTTTACGATCATAGAAAACACAAACCTACATGAAAAGATGTTAATATATCATCGATAAATGTTACTCCGTAGTAAATAGTATATAAGATGTCATTTAGACATTTAGTTGACCTATGATCTACTACATAGTACATAGACTATCACTACCCTTTATTAAATGGTGATGATATTTCCACCACTCTTTTTGATAAATCCACCAATATTCTGCATTCATCATGTGTACAGTACAAGCTGTTAATGCACAAATATAGTGGATTTATCAAAAACAGTGGTCGAAATATCACCACCCTTTATTAAAATTGTGAGTTTATAAATGTAAAAAGAAAAAGTAAATAAAGTTATTTGAGTTAATGTATATATTGGATACTATATTGTTTAAATCAACCATAAGGGTATAAATGTAATCTTGCGTTTTTTAAATTTAAGGAATAAGTAAGAGCTATAAACCCTTTATAATGGTTACCAGTTGAGCAGCGATCCGTACACCACTAATTTTTATCCATAAATCACTTTTATGCTTTACAGTAGTACAAGACTATAAAACATGTTATAACACCCCACCATTTGAACCATTTTTTTTATACAACATATCGGAAGCGTAGGTCAAAACATATATTAATAATTTACATTACCCATAAAACATAAAGGTTATAATGTTCACAACCAAAGTATATCAACCCGGGTGTTATATAATACAAAACACAACATTAAGTAATCAAAACATGATCAGAGTATCCAGGTCGTCAAACATTCCATCAACACCCAAACTTCTTGCCCCCAACCTGTTATATCAAAACATAACCTGCAAGAAGTATTAAGGTGGTGGGATTAGCTCAAGGCTAAGTGAGTAGACATGTAACCAACATTCTAATTTAGCATAACAAACTTGTCTACAGCAAATAATCGTAAACAATCAGCTTCAAAGAGGATCGGTGGTTCTTGAGGTGCCCTCATGCCGCGGTGGCCCTCCAAGAACACTTAAAACCCAACTGCAGGCCAATACAGCGGTTAACCGATAGCTTGTTGCTATTCCCCCACACGACATAGGTTCCCATTAACGATATGTACAAGGAACCTCATCCCAATCGGCCAAACAATAGCAATCAAGCTCAACCCACGTTGACCTCTGAATAAATCACATAATCCATAATCATCGTAGCATCATGTCAGACTAAACAGTTTATAAACAATAAAACTACGTTTACCCGTTGTAACCAAACCTGTTACAACTAAATCACACTGAGAGTTACAGATCCACTCACCTGATAGTCTCAGTCGTTAACTCATAAATCTTATATTACTGAGTCTTCTCTGTGTTTTAGAACAAAACGGAATTATAAATTAGTAATCCAGTTCATAACTGGTATAACATAAACAAAACCCAAGTGTTTAAACTAAGAGCAAAAGTCACATAAATCAAGTGTTACCCGCTGGGTATGGTTAGTACCCGCCGGCTAAACATAGTACCCGCCGGGTAGCAGGGTACGCACTGGGTACTCGGTTTTGGGTCACTTTATGTCCCAAATCATGCATTAGTATCCGCCGGGTAGTGGTTCACCAGCCGGGTACCCACTTTAACTGAGCTTACCCGCTGGGTACTACACCCCTACCAGCGACTTGCAGCCATAACACCCAGAACCCGAAATTTGATAACCAAATCACCAAACAACCACAACTCAGGTTCTATAATCACTTTAACATAGTAACTAACTTCATATATCATCTTATAGCATCAATTAAAAAGTTATCAACTTTGATTTCATTACCTAATCAATATCTCATACTATCTCTATCTTAGTAAGTTAATAGATTAAAACCAACAAGAACTTCACTTACAAGTAGTTAAGGAAGAATTAAGATGATGATGATGAACTTGAATCAACCAAAATCACAGCTCCAAATTTGGTTTCAAGCTTTAGGTTTTTAGGTTTTGAAGTTTTTGAGTTCAAGGAAAATGAACTTTCCTAATTGGGAAAGGTAAATAAATAGGTCGGCCTATTTCCCAACCGACCCCGTATCCACTTAAAATTAGTCCCCTTCTAAATCTATTATCTGGAACCTAAAAACTATTTACAATTCCAACAATTTGTTTTACCTACAACTATATAAAGTTAAAACAATTAACAATTTACTAGTCACAATAAGCTATTTGAGCTTTTGACTACTCATTCACAATAAACATAATAAAATAAACAAATTAATTCCTAACACATTAAACAAATAATTTAAAGTCGAAAATTACCAGAATACCACTAGGCTCCTAGAGTGGGTGTTACAAATCTTCCCCCTTAAGGCGATTTCGTCCCCGAAATCTCGCCACACTCAAACAAACTAGGGTATCGCGACCGCATACTAGACTCAGTCTCCCACGTAAGGTTGGGACCCAAACTATGTTTCCATTTAATCAAAACCATTGGTATTTCTTTCTTACGAAGCTTAGTCACTTTATGATCTAATAACCCAACAGGTTCCTCCACCGGTTTCTGACTCTGATCAACACGCAAATCCTGAAGTGGAAGCACTTGCGACTGATCTTGTACATTACACTTCCTCAAATAACATACATTAAAAGTATCATGAATTCCCGCGAGTTCAGATGGAAGATCCAATGCAACTGTTTGATCATCACAATCTGAAAAATTCTAAATGGACCAATGTATCTGGGAGCAAGCTTTCCTCGTTTACCAAACCGAATCACACCCTTCTAAGGGGAAACTTTCAAATAAACCAACTCACCCTCAACAATAAAAATAGGTCATCTACATGGATTTTCATACTGTTTCTGTCTATCCGTGGCGGCTTTTAGCTTATCGCGAGCAACAGCCACTTTATCAGCGGTAATCTGCACAATATCGGGACCTGCAAACTGTTTCTCTCCAGCCTCTAACCAACAAGTAGGCGTTCTACAACGTCGTCCATATAACATCTCATACGGAGGCATGCCAATACTAGAATGATTCAAATTATTATAAGCAAATTCGATCAATGGCATGTGAGAATCCCAAGAACCTCCATACTCTAATACACAGGCACGTAACATGTCCTCAAGAGTCTGAATGGTTCTCTCAGTCCGACCATATGTCTAGGGATGATATGCTCTGTAATTAAGTTTACTCTAGTACCCAACTCGTGCTGTAAACTTTGCTAAAATCGAGATACAAATCAAGAATCTCTGTCTGAGACAATCGATAACGGAATCCCATGCCTCGAAACAATCTCATTAACATACAACTGGGCTAGTCTACTCAAAGATGTAGTCTCACTAGTAGCAAGAAAATGAGCACTCTTAGTCAATCTATCAACAATGACCCAAATCATGTCATTACCCCGAGACATTCGTGGAAGTTTAGTAACAAAGTCCATCGTCAGATGTTTCCATTTCCACTCTGGAATCTCTAACTGTTTCAACGAACCATAGGGTTTCTGGTGCTCTGCTTTGACCTGAGAACAAATATGACAAGATTCCACAAACCATGCCACATCAGTCTTCATAGTAGGCCACCAATACAAGGGTTTCAAATCATTATACATCTTAGCACTTCCCGGATGAACAGATAAACGAGACTTATGAGCCTCAGTCAAAATCACATCACGAAGACCTCCGATCAATGGAACCTAAACACGAGACTGAAAAGTCTTCAAACCTCTCGAATCATCCAATAATAGATCTTTCCTTTTCAACATAATCTCTGATTTCAAATTCTGATCCAACAAAGCCTCAAGCTGAGCAGCTTTCAACTGGTCTACCAAATCAGAAGAAACTTCCAAACGCATAAAATAAACCCTGTCTGAAGTTCCCTTACGGCTCAAAGCGTCTTCAACAACATTAGCCTTTCCCGGATGGTATCGAATCTCACAATCATAATCTTTTATAAGCTCTAACCATCGGCGTTGATGCATATTAAGCTCTTTTTCTGTGAACATATACTAAAGACTTTTATGATCTGTACAAACTACACATTTAGTACCATATAAATAGTGTCTCCATATTTTTAATGCAAAAACAATAGCTGCAAGCTCTAAATCATGGGTTGGATAATTCTTCTCGTGAGGCTTAAGCTGACGCGAAGCATAAGCAATAACCCGATCCCTCTGCATCAAAACACAACCCAAACTAACAAAAGATGCATCACAGTAAACTATAAAATCATCAGAACCATCAGGTAATGCTAACACAGGAGCCTGACACAAAAGCTGTTTCAAAGTCTGAAAATCTGTTTTCTGCTGTTCATCCCACTAAAATTTCACATCTTTGCGAGTCAATTTAGTCAAAGGACCAACAATTTTAGAGAAATCTTTAATAATCTTGCGATAATAGCCCGCTAGAAGGTGTCTTAGGAGCATTCCAATTCATCACAGCCTCAACTTTAGATGGATCTACTTTAACCCCATCTTTACCGATAACATGACCCAAAAACTGAACCTCCCACAACTAAAATTTGCATTTCGAGAATTTAGCATAAAGATGTTCACTTTTCAAAGTTTCAAGAACTAACCGTAAATGCATTTCATGCTCAGATTCAGATTTAGAATAAACCAATATATCATCGACAAAGACAATAACAAACTTGTCAAGAAAAGGTCAACATACCCGATTCATCAAATCCATGAAAACCGCAGGAGCATTAGTTAACCCAAATGGCATAACCAGAAACTCATAATGACCATACCTGGTATGAAAAGCAGTTTTCGGTATATCTTTCTCGCGAACACGTACCTGATGATAACCCGACCTCAAATCAATTTTAGAAAAATAAGAGGATCCCTGCAACTGATCAAATAAATCATTTATTCTGGGCAGAGGATACTTATTCTTTATAGTTATCTTATTCAATTCCATGTAATCCATACACATTCGAAGAGTGCCATGTTTCTTTTTAACAAACAAAACAGGTGCACCCCAAGGCGAATAACTAGGTCTAATAAACCCCTTATCTAACAACTCCTGAATCTGATTCATCATTTCACGAATCTCTGATGGAGCCAATCTATATGGAGCCCTAGCTACTGGAGTAGTGCCTGGAATAAGATCAATCTGATACTCTACCTCTCTAACAGGGGGTAAACCAAGTAATTTATCAGGAAATACCTCAAAGTATTCAGAAACCAATCGGACATCAGAAACAGACTTCTTTTCTATCTTAGCTTCAATGACATAAGCCAAGTAAGATTCACAACCCTTAGCTAGAGTTTTTCTAGCTTTCATCAACGAAATCAAAGGAAAATGACCACTCCCTCGCTCTCCTCGAGCCACGACATATGACTCATCAGATATAGGAATTTTTATCAATTTATGATGACATACTATATTGTCACACCCCGCCAAACGGTAATTACAGTTAACAAGAGTAAATCGCGGAAGCTTAGTGACGTGGCGGGGCTGCGAGCAGTAAAACACAACCAACAGATACATACATACTCAGAGCATTTGGTTATCGCAGAACGAAATAGATTAAGATGCCATTAGTTAAAGTTTTACAAAAGATTACCACTTGACAAGTAGTAACAGTAATAGTAGTGGTTGAAATCAGTATTTCATAAAATACATAATATCAAAAGTAGATTTCATAGGTATGACTGCAGTAGTTGCAGTTATACAGAGGAAATCCAAGTGTCCCAAAAGTAGTGGCATCCTAACAAGTCCAGGGTAGTCCGTCCTGATATGCATGCAGATCTTACTTACGCTGCTAATTCCCTGAAAAACATAGATAAATCGTCAACATTGAATGTTGAGTGAATTCACAGGTTTGTTTGTTGTGTAGGAAACGCAGGTTAATCATTTAAGAATAACATTTCCATATAATAGTTGTTCACGTAGTAGGAATCACAAGTTATTAAATATAAATAACATTTCCAAATAAGTTGTCAGTAGGAAACACAAGTTAACCTAAATAACGATTAACATTTCCAAATCAATGTACGTAGGAAATCCTTTCCTAATCAATAGTTTAGTGGGAATATTTAGACGGTGATCCCTCGAAAGGTGAGCTAAACCTGTCGAGTAAGGTAACCCGATCTAACCCCATAACCAAACCACAAACCTAATCTGTTGTTGTTTGCCATGCTGGACAATTAAGTATACGCTCCCAAATCCGTAGGAGGGTCGTCACGGCGATAGTACTATCCGTATACTCAGTGGCTAGAGTCACCTAGCTAATGGTTATAGTCTGTAGCCATAAGGTCTTTTATGCACTACATCGTTCAGCCTAGATCTGTACCAAGATTCGTTGTCTAAATTCCCAAAATAGTATGAAAACATTTCATAAATCATAGTTCAAGTAGTTGTGTGAAATACCCTTTCACAAACAGTCACGTATGAAATACCCTTTCATAAACAATCAAGTAAATACATACAGTATTTAAAGCAGTTGTCGCAAGCAGTTATACATAAGATTTCTATGTTTTCCACCCCGAGTTCTAAAAGCATTAAAACAGTGAAAAGGGGTTTGTGAACTCACGGTGAGTAGTGAAGTGAGCGATAGTAGCTAGAAGCAGAGTATCGTCCACACGGCGTCCCTCAAAATCCTAAACGCAAGGAATGTATTAACATAAGTATTTGACGGTTTGTCAAATTATGCTTAATGAATTAGATTGTTTTGAAAAGTTGTTGATTTTAAATGTTTGCACGATGTGTTGGTGATAAGGTGTTGAAACATAATTATTATTTTCTCCAATTATATTTATCGTCGAATCATTCGTTGCGAAAAAAAAAATATCTTTTCGTATGTATATATATATATACCCGTATAATTATCGTTGTGTGTATACATATATATATATATATATATACATCCATAGTTAATTGTTTCCTACAATTTTATTTCGCTTAACCCATCTATTCCATTTCTTTTGTTTACAAAAGTTAACGTTTTATATAATAGTCGTGTACACATATTTGTATTTTTGTGACAAAATTTAACTAAAATATGTGGACTCGAACAATTTTGCGCGATCGCTTAATAGTTAAAAATACTAAGCGATTGTGAAATCTGTAATACTAATTCTACAAATTTAACCAAACAGCTTGTAGACATCAAGTATATGTAAGTATTAATTTCATATCAATTATTTAATCTAGACATGTACATATGTATACTTAACAAAAGCCACGTGATCACACAACATGTTATCTACGGTAATGACTAAAATCCACGCGATTATAACAAAATGATATGTGCAGTCATGGTTTTAAATTTCTACGTGATTCTAGCAACATTTTATACGCGATCCTCTCAAATATAACTTACGCGATCTTGAGCTAAAAACCACGCGATCATATGAAGTTAAAAGTATGCGATTGTGAACCAAAAGTACGCGTCTTTTTCTTAATGAGACCGTGATCAAACGAGCTCGGTTCGACTCGAAACTTTTACATGTCACTTAAATATGTTATTTGAGCTCGGAAAAATTGTCGTTGTGTTTTATATTTAACCCGAAAGTGTCGTTATTTAAAGCATCACCAAAACAGTCCACAATCAGTTTTTCCAGTTTTTCGGTTCATTTTCGAGCCCGTGTTTCGGTGGTCAAAACTTATCGATAGAATCCGAAATTTTTACACAACAATCATACATATGTTGGTTACTTTCAGTATTTTTTTCATGACTTTTAGGTGTCCACAACTCGCTAGAAAAATTCATGAGTTAGGCTGTCCAGAAAACTCGTTTTTGGTAACTACGGTTAACAAATCAATTTCTAGATCAGAATCTGTGCATTTTCAAGCGAAATGTTCTACACGAAAGTTGTTCTTAACATAAATACGAAGATTTTCCAAGTGGTCTCATGTAACACCCTCAAATTTCGGTTTGCGGAAGCGATCGGGTCGGGTGTTACCAAATTAAATATCACAGCATAAGATACATAATGAACGACTCTAAATGAGACGTTTGAAAATAATTATACATTTATGAAATTTAAGTATTTACAAGTTGCGAGTTCGCATAAAAGTAATATTACATTCTACTAGTACTGAGTAAATGCAACAAATATCCTGAGTATTGAAAACATGCGACTCGAGCTAGAATCCTGTAGTCCAATCCTACTACAGCAGTGTACCTGAGAATGCACACTAAAAGGGTCAGCTGAAAAGCTGGTGAGTTCACAAGTAATTTGTAGAAACAAGTAGTTCGAGTAATAAATGTTTCATTCAGAAATATCAATCAAGTTTAGCAGTTTAAATAACAACAGTTGCCCCTCGAGGCAGTTATAAGTAATTTATGGTAAGCTGGTGAACCTAATCCATAGGTTTCTAGTCAAATAAAGGGGACCAATCCCCATCCTGTGTGTTATCCGGTAAGATATTGCTACCTGGCAATATGTATAGGAGAGTAGCGTAAGGTGACTATCTGTCGTGCTACTGGCCGAAAGCAATCAAGCAAGAAGGTCTTAGGCAGTCGGTATTGCTCCCCGGCAATACGGTACGGATAGTTTGTACGGTTTCAAGTATTAGTACTACGGTTACTAATAGGTCACGATGCCACCTGGCATGAAAGGTTGCACCCCGGCAACGTTATCAAGTTATCTGTTTTGTAGTAGTGTCATATCGTACGGTTTACAAGCACGGTCAAGTGAGCAAAAGCTCGTAATTTCCTGAGTCTCCGACTCGTAAGCATCTAGTAATCACCTACAGTGATGGTAATGGGTTCACAATTACGGTCAAATGAGCAAAAGCTCATAATTTCCTGAGTCTCCGACTCGTAAGCATCTAGTAATCACCTACAGTGATGTAATGATTATCCCCCAAGGGAAGTGTCAAGTTATGTCCCGCAGGACCACGTTTCAGTAAATTAACCAGTTATAGAGCCAACGACCCCGACCGTAATAATTCGTAGGTCCGTTGCTGGAAGTAAGTAAAGCATAAGTCCATATGCTGGAATGAGTAACCGTGCAGTCCCGCAGGACTACGATAGAGCATGAATCCACATGCTGAGCCAACGACCCCGACCGTAGTAATTCGTAGGTCCGTTGCTGAATGTAAGTAAAGCATAAATCCATATGCTGAGTATGAGCATCCAGCTCGTAAGTAGGTTGTACCACCCACCGTGGTATCGTGAGCAATCCAGCTCGCAAATTAGTTGTACCACCCACCGTGGTATCGTGAGCTCGTTTGTAAATCCGTAATACCAATCACATTGGTATCGTGTTTGTACCACCCACCGTGGCATCGTTTTGCTTCACATATAGTGACAGCGTCCGTTATTCTCCCGCAGGAGATGCAAGTAATCGTTTTGGCAGTACACGACATGCCGAAAGTAAGTTTAGCCCCAAAGCTAGTAAAATGTTACAGGCACTCAACAGTACCTCAAGTTGTTACGTAATCCACAGTAGTATATCATACTAAGAAATGTAGGAGCGTCACCTAGATGTAAGGGATAATCGTAATCAATAGGTAGGTACGTATCTACGTCACCTAGTTTGCCTGAAGTAATGTGTAACGTCTAAGTCACTTAACTGTAGGGAAGTACTTTCAGTACTTAGTTAAAGTCATCTGTTAGTTCATAAAGATAGTCATCACTGAACTAGCAAGTCGGTGCCTCTAGTTGGTATTCACAAGTCCACTAGTCATTACTAGTAATTAGCAAGTCACTGATGTAGTGAGGCATTTATTTCCTAGATATTATATGTAATATAATTCTAGGTGTTACTAACACAGTCATACTTAATATCCCCAAGTATGGTCAAATGGTTCGTAGCTGTCGCGGTCTAGCACCGTTACCATAAACTATAGTAAAACGTTTGTAACGGTTTGAACAGTTGAAAGTAGTAAAACAGGAGTATGCATTCCCACCCCGAAATCAGTTGGAAAAACAGTGAAAGAGTGGGGTGATGAACTCACCTGAGGAGCTAGCGTCCTAGCGTAACGAGTCTTGCCAAGTGAAATCTCCTAATGTCCTAAACACGAGAGATTTCGTACGTTTGTAAGTGCGGTTCGTTATGGATGGTTCGTAATAATAATTCATATTATTATTAGGTTTGAGTTTTCGTATACTTCATAAAGTATATTTGTTTTGGAGTACAAGTCGTATCGTATTTAAATTGTCTTTTGAAAACGTTTTCCGACACTTAGAAAGATTTGGCTAATTTCTGTTTTCTGCGACATAACATGCGACACAAAAATAGTTCATGCGACACAAGGGTTGTGTCGCATGGTGCGACACAGAAGTTCTGCGACACAGTGGTTGTGTCGCATAATGCGTGTGATGCTAAATCAATAGCGACATAAGGGTTGTGTCGCATGGAGTCTGCGACACAAGGATACGACATAAGGGTTGTGTCGCATGAGTAATTCATGCGACACAGTATGCGACACAAGGATTGTGTCGCACTGAAGAACAGCAGCCCAGAAACCTTCGGGTTTCGCGTTTTTCCGGCCAAAATCGCAAATCTAACGCATTTTGAAGCTGTAAAATCATGTTTTCTTTGTTGTTTAGGTTATAACTAAGTTGTGTAAACATTATTACACCCAAACATTACACCAAAATGATTAAATCTAAATATTTAGGAATTTCTTACAATTGCGAATCGAGGCCAAACGAGGAAGAAAACGAGGGTGTCGTCTTTGTTAATGTTGTTCCTCTCTTGATGGTGATTCCGAAAATGTATGGTGATGGTGGTGGTGGTGATCGGCCGGCGGTGGTGGTGTTTGGTGGTGATTATTTTTAGAGAGAAAAATGAGGTGGAGAAGATGATGAAAATGAGATGAAATGGGAAGAGGGTTGGGTTTTGTCCAACACAGATCCCCAGTGCGCGGACTGTGGTCTCCAACCACAGTACAAAATACCCGTGTTTTATTTGTCCAGTCATAATATAAAATAAAATCTTATTTATATTATTTAAAAATGTTTTCTAATGAAAGTATTTTATAAAAATACTAATTGGGAATAAAAGTTAAATCGTTTATTTGAAGTTTAAATTCAGCGCGAAAATTGACTTTTTGACGAGGTGTTACATTCTCCCCCTGTTAAGAAAATTTCGTCCCGAAATTTAAAAGTGATGTCGTGGTCATGTGAGGTCTGGGGAGCAATGTACGTACATGTTGTTTGTCGAGTAGGTTTTAGACATATCATGTCTTATAACGGGGTTAAAGGGCAGTCAATCCATGACTGTGTCGCGGTTTATCGTTGTAGTCACATCCTGACTATATGGTTTTGTTCAAGTTATCGTTGAGTCGTAGTCACTAAGGGACCGTTTGCATTATAGTCCCTACGGGACTAGATAGTTGTCACCATTTGACTGTTCGAGGAGTAGTCCTATCAGGACTGAGTGTTTTGTATACTTTCAGTCGGTTAGTCTGCTGAAAGCAACTCTAGCTTTTAAGTTTGGCTTAATTCGTGTAGTCGGTATTAATTTATGTAATCGGTATCATTTTGGAATCGGCTTTCCCGCCGATCGGAACGTTGTGTTTGATTTGAAATTTTTGTATTGGATAGGGACATACCCGTGATATTGTCGCGGTTTCGTCCGGTCCTCCCGGAGTTGATCATGAGGATTTTTCGTTTCTGATTTGGGCAATCTTTCTTGAAATGTCCAGGAGTGTTACATTTGAAACACGTTTGTTGTTTGTCGGGGTTGGCAGGAACTCTACAGTCCCAGATTTGGTGTCCGAATCGTTGACATCTCTCGCAAGGTGAGCCACAAGGGCCAGAGTGATGACGTTTACAGCTGTGACAGAAGGGTTTATCCCCCGCATAGCCCCGCTTTCCTTTGTATTCAGAAGGGTAAGATTTCAAGGGTTCGGGTTGATTTGTTGGATTATGACTAGTGCTGGAATCGCCATTCCACCTTTGTGTATGGTTTTCAGTTGGGAGGGTTCCGCGTTGAATCACCCGCGCCATGAGGTTATGGGCCATGCGAACGGCGTCGCGAATAGTGTTGGGTTTAGAGGAGGTAACCATGCCCGCTATTTGTGTTGGAAGTCCTTCGATGTATTTTTCGATTCGTTTGCTTTCTGGGTTTACTAGTGATGGGCAAAAGAGTGCTAGTCGGTGAAAACGATTGGTATAGGTCATGATGTCGTTGTTTTTCACGGTAAGATACCAGAGTTCATTCTCGAGTCGGTGTAGTTCCTCGCTAGGACAATATTCGTCCCTCATCAGTTGTTTCAGTTCCTCCCACGAAAGTTCATAGGCGGTGTCGACCCCTACGGTGTGGGCGTGAGTATTCCACCAGGTTAGAGCATTATCTCGAAGAGTGTAGGTGGAGTATTTAACTTTGTATCCATCGGGGCAGTTGCAAATGCGGAAAACAGCTTCCATCCTTTCGATCCATTGGATCAGTCCGACAGCCCCTTCGGTACCAACAAAGATTGGCGGGTTACAGTTTATAAATTCTTTATAGGTGCAGAGGCGCGTTAGGTTTTGTGCAGCCAGAGCTTCAGCTACTCTTTGCTCCGCGTATTGGTCGCGTTCTGTTTGAGTGTACGTTTGTCGTCCACGTGGCATGATTCTTAAACAAGAATGAAACAACAGTCGTGAGATTCCTTATTCAGGAATTGTGATTATTACAGTTGTATACGTAAATCGATATTACACCGTTGCCCACGGATATAAAGTGATAATGATCCAGAAACCACTTAAGGTGTCTGTATGAAAGTCCTCGGACTTTGAAATTTTAAATGTGTAGTCGTACTAACGACCTAGTTGTGTATTATATGTAGTTCGACCAGAACTAGGGTATCGTCGTAGTCTATCAGACTATAATGTAGTACTAAAGTACTATAAATGTAATCCCAATAAATTAGAGTGTATTCACCGAATGAGGCATCACATGCATGAGTAGTCGTGGTTTGGCACTTAGTGCCCACTAAGGAAATTGCGTATGCGTATAAGTGTACAAGTGCCTATAGCGAGGGTTCCTACGCAAAGAAATCGAGTGGGACGCCTCGTGTCCAGTAGAGTAGTCGTATATACATATGTGATGTACACGTAACTATACAAGTATAAGTGCGCAGTAGTAAAGAATCAGGTGTGGCATCTCATGCCCAGTTAAGTAATTGTATATGTATATATAAGTCGTACATGTAACTATAACAAGTCCACATGCATATTGGATAGTAGCTCATCGAGCCTGGGTGTAGCACAACGTGCCAAAATGTAGTGCCCGAAGCACCGTAATATATTATGATTGTAGTACAAAGTACTATGAAACGCAGCACCACGTGCCGTAATGTAGTGCCCGCGGCACCGTAGTTGCAGTACCCCTGTACTGTGAGTGTAGCACCATCGTGCCGAATGCAGTATAAACATACTGTGCAGTTGCAGCACCACGTGCTGGAGTAGTATTGTGCCCAAAGCACGATGCAGCACCACGTGCCACATGTTATCCAAGTATGGCCCTCAGGCCGATAGTAAGTTTGAAAGTAATTCGTGGACTTAGTCATTACGAGCATCTCTCGTAATACCAGTCAGTCGTGACCAACCTGGTCAAACTTTTGAGATCAAGTCGTAAAGGTTGGGAAGCTGGCGATATGCCACTTCGAAAGTGTGTATCAGTTTGTACAGCGGAATCATGTCAGGTATAATCATACCTACCGGTATATAGATATGCAGGAATAGTATACACGTAAGGCCTATTCATATATACCTACAGTACATATAATAGCCTAAGGTGTCTAGCAAGTAGCAAATAACAATCAGAGTCAACTACTGCATTCCCTTTCAATATAACTCCTTTCAGATCTTACATCATCTTTGCTTAATTGTACATAGTTAGCTACGCTATGTTAAATTAAGTTCGTATAATGTAATCCCTGAACTAGTCATACCTAATGAGGAATACTGCCTAATGGTCATAGTCTAGGCTCACTAAATGCAACCTAGTTCACTACAACCTTAGGCTTTGATACCAATCTGTAACACCCTCAAATTTCGGTTTGCGGAAGCGATCGGGTCGGGTGTTACCAAATTAAATATCACAGCATAAGATACATAATGAACGACTCTAAATGAGACGTTTGAAAATAATTATACATTTATGAAATTTAAGTATTTACAAGTTGCGAGTTCGCATAAAAGTAATATTACATTCTACTAGTACTGAGTAAATGCAATAAATATCCTGAGTATTGAAAACATGCGACTCGAGCTAGAATCCTGTAGTCCAATCCTACTACAGCAGTGTACCTGAGAATGCACACTAAAAGGGTCAGCTGAAAAGCTGGTGAGTTCACAAGTAATTTGTAGAAACAAGTAGTTCGAGTAATAAATGTTTCATTCAGAAATATCAATCAAGTTTAGCAGTTTAAATAACAATAGTTGCCCCTCGAGGCAATTATAAGTAATTTATGGTAAGCTGGTGAACCTAATCCATAGGTTTCTAGTCAAATAAAGGGGACCAATCCCCATCCTGTGTGTTATCCGGTAAGATATTGCTACCTGGCAATATGTATACGAGAGTAGCGTAAGGTGACTATCTGTCGTGCTACTGGCCGAAAGCAATCAAGCAAGAAGGTCTTAGGCAGTCGGTATTGCTCCCCGGCAATACGGTACGGATAGTTTGTACGGTTTCAAGTATTAGTACTACGGTTACTAATAGGTCACGATGCCACCTGGCATGAAAGGTTGCACCCCGGCAACGTTATCAAGTTATCTGTTTTGTAGTAGTGTCATATCGTACGGTTTACAAGCACGGTCAAGTGAGCAAAAGCTCGTAATTTCCTGAGTCTCCGACTCGTAAGCATCTAGTAATCACCTACAGTGATGGTAATGGGTTCACAATTACGGTCAAATGAGCAAAAGCTCATAATTTCCTGAGTCTCCGACTCGTAAGCATCTAGTAATCACCTACAGTGATGTAATGATTATCCCCCAAGGGAAGTGTCAAGTTATGTCCCGCAGGACCACGTTTCAGTAAATTAACCAGTTATAGAGCCAACGACCCCGACCGTAATAATTCGTAGGTCCGTTGCTGGAAGTAAGTAAAGCATAAGTCCATATGCTGGAATGAGTAACCGTGCAGTCCCGCAGGACTACGATAGAGCATGAATCCACATGCTGAGCCAACGACCCCGACCGTAGTAATTCGTAGGTCCGTTGCTGAATGTAAGTAAAGCATAAATCCATATGCTGAGTATGAGCATCTAGCTCGTAAGTAGGTTGTACCACCCACCGTGGTATCGTGAGCAATCCAGCTCACAAATCAGTTGTACCACCCACCGTGGTATCGTGAGCTTGTTTGTAAATCCGTAATACCAATCACATTGGTATCGTGTTTGTACCACCCACCGTGGCATCGTTTTGCTTCACATATAGTGACAGCGTCCGTTATTCTCCCGCAGGAGATGCAAGTAATCGTTTTGGCAGTACACGACATGCCGAAAGTAAGTTTAGCCCCAAAGCTAGTAAAATGTTACAGGCACTCAACAGTACCTCAAGTTGTTACGTAATCCACAGTAGTATATCATACTAAGAAATGTAGGAGCGTCACCTAGATGTAAGGGATAATCGTAATCAATAGGTAGGTACGTATCTACGTCACCTAGTTTGCCTGAAGTAATGTGTAACGTCTAAGTCACTTAACTGTAGGGAAGTACTTTCAGTACTTAGTTAAAGTCATCTGTTAGTTCATAAAGATAGTCATCACTGAACTAGCAAGTCGGTGCCTCTAGTTGGTATTCACAAGTCCACTAGTCATTACTAGTAATTAGCAACTCACTGATGTAGTGAGGCATTTATTTCCTAGATATTATATGTAATATAATTCTAGGTGTTACTAACACAGTCATACTTAATATCCCCAAGTATGGTCAAATGGTTCGTAGCTGTCGCGGTCTAGCACCGTTACCATAAACTATAGTAAAACGTTTGTAACGGTTTGAACAGTTGAAAGTAGTAAAACAGGAGTATGCATTCCCACCCCGAAATCAGTTGGAAAAACAGTGAAAGAGTGGGGTGATGAACTCACCTGAGGAGCTAGCGTCCTAGCGTAACGAGTCTTGCCAAGTGAAATCTCCTAATGTCCTAAACACGAGAGATTTCGTACGTTTGTAAGTGCGGTTCGTTATGGATGGTTCGTAATAATAATTCATATTATTATTAGGTTTGAGTTTTCGTATACTTCATAAAGTATATTTGTTTTGGAGTACAAGTCGTATCGTATTTAAATTGTCTTTTGAAAACGTTTTCCGACACTTAGAAAGATTTGGCTAATTTCTGTTTTCTGCGACATAACATGCGACACAAAAATAGTTCATGCGACACAAGGGTTGTGTCGCATGGTGCGACACAGAAGTTCTGCGACACAGTGGTTGTGTCGCATAATGCGTGTGATGCTAAATCAATAGCGACATAAGGGTTGTGTCGCATGGAGTCTGCGACACAAGGATACGACATAAGGGTTGTGTCGCATGAGTAATTCATGCGACACAGTATGCGACACAAGGATTGTGTCGCACTGAAGAACAGCAGCCCAGAAACCTTCGGGTTTCGCGTTTTTCCGGCCAAAATCGCAAATCTAACGCATTTTGAAGCTGTAAAATCATGTTTTCTTTGTTGTTTAGGTTATAACTAAGTTGTGTAAACATTATTACACCCAAACATTACACCAAAATGATTAAATCTAAATATTTAGGAATTTCTTACAATTGCGAATCGAGGCCAAACGAGGAAGAAAACGAGGGTGTCGTCTTTGTTAATGTTGTTCCTCTCTTGATGGTGATTCCGAAAATGTATGGTGATGGTGGTGGTGGTGATCGGCCGGCGGTGGTGGTGTTTGGTGGTGATTATTTTTAGAGAGAAAAATGAGGTGGAGAAGATGATGAAAATGAGATGAAATGGGAAGAGGGTTGGGTTTTGTCCAACACAGATCCCCAGTGCGCGGACTGTGGTCTCCAACCACAGTACAAAATACCCGTGTTTTATTTGTCCAGTCATAATATAAAATAAAATCTTATTTATATTATTTAAAAATGTTTTCTAATGAAAGTATTTTATAAAAATACTAATTGGGAATAAAAGTTAAATCGTTTATTTGAAGTTTAAATTCAGCGCGAAAATTGACTTTTTGACGAGGTGTTACATCTCATGTGTTTTTGTTACTCGTACGATTTTATACAATTTTTCTACGGTGACAGAATTTTCAGACAGATTAGTGTTCAATAACAAAGTCACATTTTCTTTGGTTTTCATTAAGTTTTAATGTATGATCTTTAATGATATCAACTTATAATATGTTAATAAGTAATAAACACCAAAGTTTAGTGAAGAATCAAGAATCCTTACAAAGCTTTTAAGAAGAAGAAGGAAGGTGATGATGTGGATGCTTGTTCTCTTCCTTTGCAAGATGATCAAAGTGATTATGATGATGTTGTCTTAGTGGATTTTGGTGGATGATGATTATGATTTGCTGCTGATACCAAGCCGAGAGAGAGATGGGGAAAGGTGAGGGAGAGAGTGAGGAAATTGGTTGAGTGTTTGTGTGTTTGTGGACTTGTGTGTGTAAAGAATTCAAAGGGTGAAGGTACAAATCAAAGAGCATGGACGGCTCTCCAATTTCAACAAAAGGGGGTATGGGTTATTTTAAATCTTGTCCCCCAATTATTGTTAGTTGTTTAGGTATTTAATCCGTGTTCGTTTACCCGATCGTTATACGTAAGAATGTATTTTAATGGTTTAGTTTGTTAACGTTATTTCGCGTTAATATTTTTCGAAGTATTATCTCAAATACTTTATTTAGAGTTTACAAATTATAAAATTTGACTCATTTAGTTGTCGGACTCGATTCGTGTATGTTACGTTTTATTTAAACATATAAACGTTTAATTCTACTCGTTATGTTTTATAGTTTAGCATAATATTTTCGAGTAGATAACTTACTATAAAGAAAATGTTAAGTTATTAATAAAATTGTATCACCAACTTACGTACTTGTTTTTGTCGGATTTAAATCCAATAGTTTTGTGCGTAATTATAAATAATTACTAAATTCGTAATATGTTTTGTATTAAAATTTGTGGGCATGCTAGGCTTACGTCACATCAAGAGTTTAGTTTAAACTTAAACAGGAAATTAGCGTAAGAATGCACATGCTTAATGTTTAATTAATACCTAATTTGAAGAGTTGTCACATTCTCCCCCTGTTAGGGAAATCTCGTCCCGAGATTTAAGTTGTGTCGTGAGTCGCGGTCACACTCTCGAATAAGTTAGGATATTTCTTTCGCATTTCATCCTCACGTTCCCATGTAGACTCTGTACCGCGTTTTGAGTTCCATCGAATCTTGACTAGTTCGATCCGACTGCGTCGGAGTTTATGTGTTTTTCGATCAATTATTTCGATGGGTTCCTCCACAAAATTGAGTTTTGCATCAATGAAAACTTCGTCATGAGGGATAATTAGTGTCTCGTCCGATAGACACTTTTTCAAGTTAGACACGTGAAAAGTGTCGTGAATATTGTTAAGTTCTTGTGGCAGTTTAAGCTTATAAGCTACAGGACCAATCCTTGCTAGGATTTCAAAAGGTCCAATGTAACGAGGGTTCAGTTTTCCGCGTTTTCCAAATCGTACAACTCCTTTCCAAGGAGACACTTTGAGTAGGACTTTGTCACCTACTTGAAATTCCAAAGGTTTCCGTCTATTGTCTGCATAACTCTTTTGTCGGTCTCGTGCCGATTTCAGTCGATTAAGCACTTGAGATATCTTGTCCGTTGTTTCTTGGACTATCTCTGGACCTGATAATTGTCTGTCGTCTAACTCTGCCCAACAGAGTGGTGACCGGCACTTGCGTCCATATAACGCCTCAAAAGGTGCCATCTGTATACTCGTGTGATAACTATTGTTATAAGAAAATTCAGCTAGAGGTAGGTGGGTATCCCAGTTACCTCCAAAGTCTATCACACATGCTCGCAACAAGTCTTCGAGCGTCTGTATAGTTCGCTCACTTTGGCCGTCGGTCTGCGGGTGGTAGGCAGTACTCATATCAAGCCGAGTACCCAGTGCATGTTATAGTGTTTGCCAAAAGCGAGAAGTGAATCGTGCATCTCTATCAGAGATGATGGATAGTGGCACTCCATGCCGAGAAACGATCTCTTTCACATAGATTCTAGCTAGTTTCTCCATTCCATCCGTTTCCTTAATAGCCAGAAAGTGGGCTGATTTCATCAATCGATCGACAATCACCCATATGGCATTTGCTCCAGATGCCGTTCTAGGTAACTTCGTAATGAAGTCCATTGTTATTTGCTCCCATTTCCACTTGGGCAACTCAGGTTGTTGCAAAAGCCCAGACGGCTTTTGGTATTCGATTTTGACCTTTGAGCAAGTCAAACATTTGCTCACGTAGGTGGCAATGTCACGTTTCATTCCAGGCCACCAGTAAAAACCTTTCAAGTCATGGTACATATTGTCTGCACCAGGATGTATCGAGTAATTGGACTTGTGTGCCTCGTCCAAAATCAGCTTGCATAGCTTATCTACGCATGGTACCCAAATTCGGTTCATGAAGTACAACACTCCATTATCCTTTTTCTCGAGTTGTTTTTCCATCCCTTTTAAGGATTCATCCTTAAAGCGTTCGGGAGTGAAAACAAGTTCTTGAACTTCACGAATTTGAATAATAAGATTCGAGTGGATTGTCAATCCCAAGGCTCGAACTCTACGTGGTTTAGTTCTTTCTTTACGACTTAGGGCATCCGCTACAACGTTAGCCTTGCCCGGGTGATATTTTATCTCACAGTCGTAATCGTTAAGTAATTCGACCCAACGTTGTTGTCTCATGTTGAGTTCTTTTTGGTCAAATATATGTTGCAGGCTTTTATGATCAGTGAATATCGTACACTTCGTACCATACAGGCAGTGTCTCCATATCTTGAGTGCAAAGACAACTGCTCCCAACTCCAAGTCGTGGGTGGTATAGTTTTTCTCATGCACTTTCAGTTGTCGTGATGCATATGCAATGACCTTGTCATTTTGCATCAATACGCAACCCAATCCCTGATGCGAAGCATCACAGTATACAACAAAGTTATCTACTCCTTCAGGTAGGGATAGTATGGGTGCGCTGCTTAGTTTCTGTTTCAACAGTTGGAATGCATTTTCTTGTTTCTCATTCCACTCAAATTTCTTGTCTTTTTGAGTTAATGCGGTGAGTGGCTGGGCTATTTTTGAAAAATTTGCGATGAATCGCTTGTAATAGCCAGCTAGACCAAGAAATTGTCGTACCTCAGTTGGGGTTTTCGGTGCTTCCCAGTTGTTGATTGCCTCAATTTTGGATGGGTCTACGTGAATTCCCTTGTCATTTATCACATGACCAAGGAATTGAACCTCTCGTATCCAAAATTCGCACTTAGAGAACTTTGCATAAAGCTTCTCTTTTTGTAGTAGCTCGAGGATCAGCTTCAAATGTTGCTCGTGATCCTCTTTCGATCGTGAGTATACCAAGATGTCGTCAATAAACACAATGACGAATTTATCCAGGTAGGGTTTGCATACTCTATTCACCAAGTCCATGAATACTGCTGGTGCGTTGGTCAGTCCAAAAGGCATGACTAGGAACTCGTAATGACCGTATCGAGTCCTAAACGCAGTTTTCGGTACATCTTCTTCTCGTACCTTAAGTTGATGGTAACCAGATCGTAGGTCAATTTTTGAATAGTAACTTGACCCTTGCAGTTGATCAAACAGATCGTCAATGCGTGGTAACGGGTATCGGTTCTTGATAGTTACCTTGTTCAGTTCCCGATAATCGATGCACATCCGCATAGATCCATCCTTTTTCTTAACAAACAAAACCGGAGCTCCCCAAGGTGAAAAGCTCGGACGGATGAATCCCAAGTCTAGAAGTTCTTGCAATTGTGTAGATAGCTCTTGCATTTCTGAGGGAGCTAGACGATAAGGTGCACGTGCGATAGGTGCGGCTCCTGGCACCAGGTCAATGTGAAACTCAACTTGTCGTGGGGGTGGCAACCCCGGCAACTCATCAGGGAACACTCCTGGATAGTCGCGTACAATGGGTACATTGTCTATACGTCGCTCCTCGGGTTTCTTTTCTACAATGTGTGCCAAAAATGCTTGGTACCCCTTTCGGAGATACTTACTGGCCTTCAAGCACGAAATCATTTTTGTGGCACTCTTTCATTTCTCGCCTTTAATCACTAGAGTTTCTCCTGTCGGTAACGGTAAGCGAACCATCTTATCATGACATATGATCTCGGCGCGGTTCTTAGATAACCAATCCATACCGACTACAATGTCAAAACTTCCCAACTTAACCGGTAGTAAGTCTATTTCGAAGAGATGACCTTCTAACTCCAAGGTACATCCCGGTACTATTTCTCCTGATTCGATCAACTCACCATCGGCTAACTCTATGGTATACTTGTTGTCTAATTTACGGGATTCAAGTTCTAATAGTGGTTTAAACTCAGTAGACACAAAACTTAAATCAGCACCCGAATCAGTTAACACAGAGGCATAATGGTTGTTTACGAGGAACGTACCAGTCACGGTGTTTGGGTCCTGGCGTGCCTCTTGTGCCCCGATCACGAATGCCCTTCCTTGAGCCGGTTGATTGTTGATGTTGTTGGCTCGGTTGTTGTTGTTACCGTGGTTGTTGTTGTTGTTGTTGTTGCGGTTTTGGTTGTTGTTGTTGAGCTTAGGGCATCGGTTTCGGTAATGTCCTAGCTCACCACATTCAAAACATCCCAGGTTTTGATGCTCAGTGTTTGTCCGTGGGGGAGGGTTTGTTCTACAGTCTCGGGTTTTATGTCCCCACGCCTTGCAGTTTTCACAATATCCACACCCACCTTCGTGGTGTCGGTTGCACTTGTCACATTTGGGTTTGTTACCCAGATATGGTTTCGATTCAGTAGTGGTGGCAACATATGCTTTCGCATTTCCAGAATGTTTCTTGTTTTGCTGACCCTGACGGTCAGTACCACTACCGTTCCACTTTCGCTTTGCACCACCAGAACTACTAGCATTAGCATTATTCGGTTCACCTTTTCCCGACACAGCCTTCTTAGTCATTGTTCCCATCCTGACCGCCTCATCGGTCAGACTCTGTGCTAGAGTAACAGCACTCCTGAAAGTGTCCGGTTTGGACGATGTCACCAGACTGCGGATTTGTGGTGCCAAACCGTATATGTAGCGTTCGATACGCTTATACTCTGGTGTCACCATGTGTGGCACTAGACGTGCAAGCTCCTGAAACTTGGTGGTGTACCCAGTAATATCAGCACCAGTCATGGTGATGTTCCACAACTCTGTTTCTATCTTCTGCATCTCACTGCGAGGACAGAATTCCTCCAACATCAAATTTTTAAATGTTCCCCATGACATTGAATAAGCAGCTGGTCGACCAAGTGATTGGATCTGACTGTTCCACCAAGTGAGCGCTTTGTCAGCCAAAGTGCAAGTAGCATACTTCACCATACAGTCAGGTGAACAGTCACTAATGTCCAATACCGATTCAGTTTTCTCTATCCAATGAATCATACCAATTGCACCCTCGGTGCCACGGAAAGAAATCGGCTTACAAGCCTGAAATGTTTTGTATGAACACCCTCGGCTAGCATTCACGGGTGTCTCAGTATTAGCAGGAGTAGATCCACTGTTGTTAACTCCATGTTCGCGACTACGGCTTGCCTCATATTCAGCAATACCTTCAGCTATTCTTCGTGCAATCATCTGTTCGGTGGTTTCAGAGGGTGGAGGTGGAGGCGTAGTCGTTCTTTGACTTTTTCTAGTGACTCGTCGTCGGGGAGGCATGATTTAGCTCTGCGATGAATAAAATGCAGAGTGTTAATGTTGAGATAGTGAATGTGAATAGATCAAAGATTCACATTTGATAGAAATGAATGACATGAAAAGATGATTGAACAGGGTTTTACAACATGTGCCTTACAACTTTGAAACACCCACATGTACCTAGCATAATATAATCACGTTGGCCAGGCGTCATTATATAATGTCCAATACATATTTCTTTTCATTGTCGTTTAGCACCGTTATTTTCAGAGGTTCTCAAGAATAATCAATCACCAAGATGCAATATGTTTCAGGGTTTACAAGAATTGATTTCAAAGTTATCGATAAAGTATAATTTTTAATCACAAGTCGACAGTTGTAAGAGGAAATAATATGGTTGATAATAGGTATAACGAACACGCGATGTAAACCAAACATACAATATATATTAAAAAGTCATAACGCTGTTACATTAGTTTAGTACAAAATGAGATGGGATTTCTAATATACCCATCGATGGTTAGCGTTATACAAAAGGTAATGGGTTTTCTATACATGAACCCATTCTACTAACAAAGTTCCATCCAACATACAGCTAGTACACACCTAGTACATACATACGTGTACATCAAAAGTAGTAGTATAATCTAGTGTAGGCACAAACCGCCATACACAGGCCTAACGGAACCATGGTAAATACATCCTAACCGCAACCATCACTGCTGCAGTCATCACACACACACACTAGCTACAATCTCTGACACCCTAGCACGCCTCTCTAAAGCTGCAACGCGTGCACGGGTGGATGCTAGACTCTGCCAGTCTGTCTGACGGTGAGTCTCCACAAAATCCATCCTCTGATGGAGCATAGCCATATCCATGTCAGTGCGGGAGGCATCGCTCAGTAGCTCCATCACATCTCTGCTCCTGCTAGAGGATATCCTAAACATGGTGTGGACCACAGCCACAAGGGTAGGCACAGTGAGCTCCAGAGGCTCACCAGTGAGAGATGCAGATGGTGGTGAGTGGGAGGACTCTCCAATCTCAAAGGTCGAGGGAATACCCTCTAGTGATCTCCACTCTCTCAATACTCGAGGCATCCAGTCCAGATGAGAAGGTCGGAGCCTCTTCTGTGGCGGCTCGACAACTGGAACCTCAGGCTCAGTCACTGGCGCCTTATCGCGCGGCGCGAGTGGTCCCCTGGGAAAATCCCGAACACAGATCCTAGCTGTCATCCTAGGTACAGGCACACGAGAGGTACTCGCAACAGGTGGTGTAGGGGTAGGAGTGACCACAGTAGCGGTCGGAGGTGGCACTAAGTAAGCATCACTAGTGTCAACAGACATGGCTCTCAAATGAACAGATGACTCATCCTCTACAGTGATCGCGGGACCCTCAAAAGTAGCCTCGGTCGGCTCTTCATCCGAAGCATAAACATGGTAAAGTGATTGACCAGACATACTGTGACAAAAGAAATTGGGTGTGGCGTGTCAGTCGTATGTTAGATGTATGCAAACGTAAGTATGTATGAATGCATGAATGTTCTAGCCAAGGCTATAGTCTAGGTCTCTAAGGTTTTCAGTCACCTAAAGACTTCTAGTTCGCTATAACCAATGGCTCTGATACCAAGTCTGTCACACCCCGCCAAACGGTAATTACAGTTAACAAGAGTAAATCGCGGAAGCTTAGTGACGTGGCGGGGCTGCGAGCAGTAAAACACAACCAACAGATACATACATACTCAGAGCATATGGTTATCGCAGAACGAAATAGATTAAGATGCCATTAGTTAAAGTTTTACAAAAGATTACCACTTGACAAGTAGTAACAGTAATAGTAGTGGTTGAAATCAGTATTTCATAAAATACATAATATCAAAAGTAGATTTCATAGGTATGACTGCAGTAGTTGCAGTTATACAGAGGAAATCCAAGTGTCCCAAAAGTAGTGGCATCCTAACAAGTCCATGGTAGTCCGTCCTGATATGCATGCAGATCTTACTTACGCTGCTAATTCCCTGAAAAACATAGATAAATCGTCAACATTGAATGTTGAGTGAATTCACAGGTTTGTTTGTTGTGTAGGAAACGCAGGTTAATCATTTAAGAATAACATTTCCATATAATAGTTGTTCACGTAGTAGGAATCACAAGTTATTAAATATAAATAACATTTCCAAATAAGTTGTCAGTAGGAAACACAAGTTAACCTAAATAACGATTAACATTTCCAAATCAATGTACGTAGGAAATCCTTTCCTAATCAATAGTTTAGTGGGAATATTTAGACGGTGATCCCTCGAAAGGTGAGCTAAACCTGTCGAGTAAGGTAACCCGATCTAACCCTATAACCAAACCACAACCCTAATCTGTTGTTGTTTGCCATGCTGGACAATTAAGTATACGCTCCCAAATCCGTAGGAGGGTCGTCACGGCGATAGTACTATCCGTATACTCAGTGGCTAGAGTCACCTAGCTAATGGTTATAGTCTGTAGCCATAAGGTCTTTTATGCACTACATCGTTCAGCCTAGATCTGTACCAAGATTCGTTGTCTAAATTCCCAAAATAGTATGAAAACATTTCATAAATCATAGTTCAAGTAGTTGTGTGAAATACCCTTTCACAAACAGTCACGTATGAAATACCCTTTCATAAACAATCAAGTAAATACATACAGTATTTAAAGCAGTTGTCGCATGCAGTTATACATAAGATTTCTATGTTTTCCACCCCGAGTTCTAAAAGCATTAAAACAGTGAAAAGGGGTTTGTGAACTCACGGTGAGCAGTGAAGTGAGCGATAGTAGCTAGAAGCAGAGTATCGTCCACACGGCGTCCCTCAAAATCCTAAACGCAAGGAATGTATTAACATAAGTATTTGACGGTTTGTCAAATTATGCTTAATGAATTCGATTGTTTTGAAAAGTTGTTGATTTTAAATGTTTGCACGATGTGTTGGTGATAAGGTGTTGAAACATAATTATTATTTTCTCCAATTATATTTATCGTCGAATCATTCGTTGCGAAAAAAAAAAAATCTTTTCGTATGTATATATATATATATACCCGTATAATTATCGTTGTGTGTATACATATATATATATATACATCCATAGTTAATTGTTTCCTACAATTTTTATTTCGCTTAACCCATCTATTCCATTTCTTTTGTTTACAAAAGTTAACGTTTTATATAATAGTCGTGTACACATATTTGTATTTTTGTGACAAAATTTAACTAAAATATGTGGACTCGAACAATTTTGCGCGATCGCTTAATAGTTAAAAATACTAAGCGATTGTGAAATCTGTAATACTAATTCTACAAATTTAACCAAACAGCTTGTAGACATCAAGTATATGTAAGTATTAATTTCATATCAATTATTTAATCTAGACATGTACATATGTATACTTAACAAAAGCCACGTGATCACACAACATGTTATCTACGGTAATGACTAAAATCCACGCGATTATAACAAAATGATATGTGCAGTCATGGTTTTAAATTTCTACGTGATTCTAGCAACATTTTATACGCGATCCTCTCAAATATAACTTACGCGATCTTGAGCTAAAAACCACGCGATCATATGAAGTTAAAAGTATGCGATTGTGAACCAAAAGTACGCGTCTTTTTCTTAATGAGACCGTGATCAAACGAGCTCGGTTCGACTCGAAACTTTTACATGTCACTTAAATATGTTATTTGAGCTCGGAAAAATTGTCGTTGTGTTTTATATTTAACCCGAAAGTGTCGTTATTTAAAGCATCACCAAAACAGTCCACAATCAGTTTTTCCAGTTTTTCGGTTCATTTTCGAGCCCGTGTTTCGGTGGTCAAAACTTATCGATAGAATCCGAAATTTTTACACAACAATCATACATATGTTGGTTACTTTCAGTATTTTTTTCATGACTTTTAGGTGTCCACAACTCGCTAGAAAAATTCATGAGTTAGGCTGTCCAGAAAACTCGTTTTTGGTAACTACGGTTAACAAATCAGTTTCTAGATCAGAATCTGTGCATTTTCAAGCGAAATGTTCTACACGAAAGTTGTTCTTAACATAAATACGAAGATTTTTCAAGTGGTCTCATGTGTTTTTGTTACTCGTACGATTTTATACAATTTTTCTACGGTGACAGAATTTTCGGACAGATTAGTGTTCAACAACAAAGTCACATTTTCTTTGGTTTTCATTAAGTTTTAATGTATGATCTTTAATGATATCAACTTATAATATGTTAATAAGTAATAAACACCAAAGTTTAGTGAAGAATCAAGAATCCTTACAAAGCTTTTAAGAAGAAGAAGGAAGGTGATGATGTGGATGCTTGTTCTCTTCCTTTGCAAGATGATCAAAGTGATTATGATGATGTTGTCTTAGTGGATTTTGGTGGATGATGATTATGATTTGCTGCTGATACCAAGCCGAGAGAGAGATGGGGAAAGGTGAGAGAGAGAGTGAGGAAATTGGTTGAGTGTTTGTGTGTTTGTGGACTTGTGTGTGTAAAGAATTCAAAGGGTGAAGGTACAAATCAAAGAGCATGGACGGCTCTCCAATTTCAACAAAAGGGGGAATGGGTTATTTTAAATCTTGTCCCCCAATTATTGTTAGTTGTTTAGGTATTTAATCCGTGTTCGTTTACCCGATCGTTATACGTAAGAATGTATTTTAATGGTTTAGTTTGTTAACGTTATTTCGCGTTAGTATTTTTCGAAGTATTATCTCAAATACTTTATTTAGAGTTTACAAATTATAAAATTTGACTCATTTAGTTGTCGGACTCGATTCGTGTATGTTACGTTTTATTTAAACGTATAAATGTTTAATTCTACTCGTTATGTTTTATAGTTTAGCATAATATTTTCGAGTAGATAACTTACTATAAAGAAAATGTTAAGTTATTAATAAAATTGTATCACCAACTTACGTACTTGTTTTTGTCGGATTTAAATCCAATAGTTTTGTGCGTAATTATTTATAATTACGCACTAAATTCGTAATATGTTTTGTATTAAAATTTATGGGCATGCTAGGCTTACGTCACATCAAGAGTTTAGTTTAAACTTAAACAGGAAATTAGCGTAAGAATGCACATGCTTAATGTTTAATTAATACCTAATTTGAAGAGTTGTCACATATATCAACTTTATTCTGACTTAACCAGTCTATGCCAAGAACCGCATCAAAACTAGGGATTGACATTAACATAAAAGAAACTTGGAAAACATGACCCTCTATCAATATACTAGCTCCAGTCACCAATGTGGTAACAGGAACCATTTTACCATCAGCTATCTCTACCTTAAGAGGATTAGATACCACAGTGGGAGTCAATTTCAGTTTGTCACAAAAGCAAACAGATATAAAGGAACAATTTGCTCCAGAATCAAATAGCACACGCGCTGGTACAGAATTAATAAGAAAATTACCAGTAATGACGTCATCTATTCTGACACCCTCATCAACTGTCATCTGAAAAGCTCTACCAGCTGCTGGTGGCGGATTCTTCCGCTTTTGGCCAGAAGATGAAGATCCCCCAACCACTCCGGACTCTTGTCCCCTAGCCTCTGGACACTGGCCCACTCGATGACCCTCTTTGTGACAATTCTAACAAACATAATTCGGATAAGTACAATCCTTAGCCTCATGCCCAAACACTCCACATTTGATGCATCTAGCAATCTAAGGAGTACACGGTCCTGTATGTTTGGATTTACATTTATAACACCAATTAGATGTTGGAAATAGTGTCCAAGGTCATAACTAATTGGTAAGACTATTGCTAAAAGTAGAGTCCTTTTTGGGTTACGCTCGATGAACAGTAAGAGAAACTAATTGAGACATAATATTAATTAGAATTAATATTGAAGTTAATTCTTTAGTTTGTTAAATTATCAAAGTTGATAAATTAATTAGAAGCTAAAAGAAATTAATAGAAACAATTATGAAAGTTTAAGATAGTATAAGGCTGGTAACGAGAATGGAATATTCTGGAACCAGAGTCCAACCGGCGGTTGGAGGCTAGGGTTTGTAAGTCGGTGACACGTATTGTTACTTGGGCAGGAATCAAGTCCAACCGGCGGTTGGAAGCTCCAACCGGCGGTTGGAGGCCGAATTCAGTTGTCCCACATCGGTTGGATGACAAACCCCAGGGCATCCTCTTCCCCTATAAATAGAAGCCATCCCTAAGCTTTCAAGGTATCTCAGATCCGAATTTAATTCGGTTCTTTCTCTCTTTCTCATTCCTAATCCTTGTGAGAGTTTACACGACTTAGAGTCGGGATCCTAGGATTTGGAGTTTCTCTTGGTTCATGGGTGTGAAGCATTAGAGGTATTCTATTTTGGGTACTTGCCATCTAAAGTTTGGAAGGTTGAGCAAGGAGTCTGCATGAAGGTTCTGCAAGGTGGTCTGCGCGTGAGAAATTGGTTTTCTCAAAGGTTAGTATTTTCTCATTTATCTATTTATTTTGTATTATCATTTTCATTTATTAAGTCAAGGTCCTTAGGGTTTAGTTTCCTAGTTGCTCTAGATTAATTGTTATTTTTTCCTCTGCATATGTTAATCTAGTTAGGGAATAGAAAACCCAACATTAGATTTGTCAGCTGAACCACCACGGTTATCCTGTCTTCTGTTTTGCTGACTACCCTACTCATTCTGTTTACCTCTACCAGAAGAATCTTCTTTAGAACGCTGTGAAGCCCTTTCTTTATTTTGTTTAGTCCTAGCCCGTATATCACTATCAACTGAACGAGTTAAAGTAAAAGCTTGAGAAAATGAACCTGCAAGTCTCACTGTAGTACGATAATGCGGTGGTAAAGTCCCAACGAAATGCTCCACTTTGGTTTTATCATCTGGGACCCACTGTTGTACAAAACGCAGTTTCTCTGAAAACTGAGTAATAAGCTGATCAATAGACATCTGATCAGTCATCTGAAGCTCCATAAACTCTTGCCTGATCCGAGACATGTCAAAATCAGAACAAAATTGCTTACACATCTCATTATAGAAATCCAACCATCTGATGGATTCTTTCGGTTGGGGAGTTAAAACTGCAGTAATGGAATCCCACCATACCATAGCTTGACCCTTAAGAAGCTGAACTGCATAGGGGACTTTAACCTCTTCCTCACACTGACAAACCTCAAATTTCCTTTCAACATCCCGTAACCAATCTAATGTAACCGAAGGATTTGAACTACCATGAAATTCAGAAGGTTTACTAGCCATGAAAGTCTTAAAAGAACAAACCTTCTTCTGCTGTGATGGAATCACTGGTATCGGATAACCATAAAGCCCTGAAGACGAATATGGAACTGACGTCTGATAAGAAGTATCATAAGACTGTGGTGGTTGGAAATAAAATGGCAATGATGTAGATATCTGAGTGGATGACACCAAAGGAGGTGGAATAGTACCCATAACAGGAAACTGTGACTGAGAAACTTGCTGAGAAGATCCCGTCTGCAAAGTTCTCTGTCTAAAACCTCTAAGCTCCTGTAACTCATCCTCTAACTATAGGATATACTCATCTCTGTCAATATCCTCACCAGCTGTGAATGAAGTACTAGACTGACCATGTCGCTCTGTCTGTGTCTCTGGAGGAGGAACATCAGTTCTAGAGGCGTTATTAAGAGTATTGGTCGGGTGCTCACGTTCTGCCATATATGTATTCAAAACAACATCTCACAACTCGTTAATCGTTAGTATCTAACATACTAACCAATTCCCAACAGTAACTAATTCCCACAACCTGGAATGTTTGATTTGACACAAATCTAGGTTTGGGATTAAACACCTTACCAGTGTCCAATTCGCCCAAACCATGCTCTGATACCAACTTATAACACCCCACCGTTTGAACCATTTTTTATACAACATATCGGAAGCGTAGGTCAAAACATATATTAATAATTTACATTACCCATAAAACATAAAGGTTGTCGCACTGTCAGCAGTCACGGTCGTTTTCGCAGCGGGCAGCAGCACGACGGGGATGAGGTAAGTTTTAAAAATTTATATTTAGCTGGGGACCTAAGTTCTACTAGAGCTGTATAGCTGAAGTATGACCTAGGGTCGTTCTAAAGAGTTAATCGTATTGGGAAATGACTTGTTGGGACGAACAGTTCAAATTAGCGATGGTTTGAAAATAGTTTTTGAGTGGGGGTTTTATACTTAGGTCCGTAATTAAAATTTAAACTAATTAAAACAGTAAATAAAAGCGGTAGGTTGAATTAGTATAAGGGGACTTGTGTTTGTTATGACTTCGTTAGCTTTTACGTGGGGTGATGCTGTATTTGGGGTTTTTTATTTGAAAACGTATTTTAAGATTTGTGTCTTGCGTTCACGTAGATACCTTGTGGTGTAAACACTAGTACTCTACTGATCAGGTAAACCGATCAGTATGTCACTGAGTACTAGGCTATCAATATTCTGATCAGATCGGACTGCCTTGAAACCCTCCTCACCGTCTCTTGTGACGAGACGAAGTGACCCTCCAGATGGGGTGTAGGAATAAGGCGACAGTCCGCAATTTATCTACTGATCTTTCTTAACACAGACAGAGATATCTAAGCTAGGCAAGGCATTTAAGATTTAAGACAGGTGGTGACTGATTAACATATACATTAATGGTTGTGATTGAGTTCAGAGATACTCGGCTGTGATACAATCTTCGACCCACAGGGTTTTCCACAGTTTGTATGTAATTGTACTTCACAAAAGGGGTTTTCAATGTTATACTGTGTATTCACCCGTATTACGGTCTTTCCTGGATCACAGACTATGCTAGGATGTAATACAGTATACAGCCTTCGACCTTTCCAAGGTTTCCACGTGTTTGTACTTCACCAGAGGTATTTCCAACGTTATACCGGATACTCAGTCGTTTTAGGGCTTTAACTGGATTACATACTTTACAGCCATCTGAACTCAATATATCTAAGCTTGTATTACAGTAAAACCATCTATGATAGCTAAACATCCCGTTCACTTTAATGATTCAATCCCAATAAATCCCTGATTAATTCACGGTGTACTATACGATAGTTTAAACAGTATTTCCACTAGTTACAAAATCAGACCATGTTTATTTTGGAAAACATAGATAGGTAGTGACCGTCTGAACAAGGTTAGCTACTCCTTGTCATAAAGGTTTTAACCACGTTTATTGGAGGAAAGACGATAGTTAAGTTTAAAATCATAAATATATAGTTAAACAGTACACCGAGTTTTCAATATGTAACAATTGGGAACATTATTCCACAACGGATTGTGCCCACGACTTTCATAGCTTCCACGTTCCGTACTCCACACATTCGTGATGTTTCCGGTGCTATACAAATGAAAGCCGTATAATGTTACCTCCGTTGTTCCATAACGATATTATCCCAATTGTATATTTAAAGTAGCATCACCCCAAATATTAACAAGCTAACTACATCATAACAAACACAATAACTAATCTACTCACTAATCATGGCAATGTATCCTAAATCAGACATAATAACAGCATGCAACATTATGAAAGATAAGGATAGAAATAACCGAAAGTAATGCGTAGATTGAATAGTAGCTGAAAGATTACACGGATAGACCTCCGAAATATCTCGAGCAATATTACAAAGGAGATCCTCCAAGAATTCCAACTCTATTACAAAAGCTACCCTTCGTTAGTCTTGGTTAAATATTAACCAAGATCTAACCTTAAACTAACCTAACTAACTAACTAGAACTTTAGAGAGAGAAAGTAGAGAGAGAGAGATTTTTTGAATGAGAGGTGTCTTGAAATGGTGGAATGAGGTGAGTATTTATAGAAGAAGGGAGTTGGTCATGGTACATGTGACACCCGGTCAAAAATGACCCAAAATTTGGTCCAAATTTTAAACTTTTTTTTCAAGTATTATATACTTAAAATACCAAAGCGTACAAGTATTATATATATGATTATATGTATATATAACACAAAACAATTATTTAAAAATCGCGTATAAACAAATCACGCATGAATTCAAATACGAACATTGGTGAACCCAATTTATTAAATAATAATGAATTATTTGATAAACATATTTATTTCTAGATATTATTTCGATAATATTTTCCTAAGTACTTTGTATCGTACTAATAACTCTTACGCGACCAAAAATATGTGAAACACGTTCGACAATCAAAATAAACTTAAGTTATATTCTTATAACTCATTAATAAGTATTTTGATGGAATACTTCAACTAAAAATATTGAGTTTTAAATCGTTACTGAAACGTGTTATGTATAACGTATAACGTACGAATTAACGTTTAAACGATCGGGTAAACAAACACGGATATAATACCAAGTTTAAAGACAAAATTTAACAAGTCTACCCCCTCCTTTGACCAAGAAAAATCAGCCAAACAAGATCCTTAAATTGTGGATCTTGTTGCCTTGACCATAAGCAAACCAAACACCCTTAATTCACTCATTTGTGTTTTCTCCTCCTTCTCTCTATCCTCTCTCTCTCTCTAAAAACAAATTGGGGCTGTGATCAGCCACCAACCCACCTCCAAGACATCACCACAACACCACCATAATCCACCATAGAGCCACCATCGACTGCCAAGTCGGAAATTTAAGAAAACGCATCAAAACGAGCACAACGTCTTCTTCTCCTTCTCCACGGTTATAAAATCATTGTAAGAACTTTGTTACTTTTGTATTTTACTCATAACACATATATTACCATGTTTTAGTAGTCTCTCAACCAAGAAATGTCCAAAACATAAACCGAAATGCGAATTTAAACTTGAAATCTTGAGATAAGTTTCCTGTCCAGATTTTTCTCCCACTTCAACGATTTTTGAAAAAATCATTTCTCCATGAAATAACGTTTTTCTTGAGCCTAAAATGAAGTATAAGGAATAAGCTTTCTATCAAAAATTATTTCGTAACATTTTGACTTCGTTTGCTATTTTAAAATAATTATTCCGTTAGAGGGTGCGACACTGTTCCGGCGGCCAGGAAACATCCGCCTCCTTCTCGAGGCCATAACTTGAGTTGTAGGATGAATCAACGCATGAAATTTATACCAAAATCTTCGTGTGAATGTCTTGTACAAAAAGTTCTTCTATGGCAATCTCTGAAAATACACGGTTTTTAGTGTAGAAGCTAATCTTTGAGTCGATGTCTGTTTTGAGCCGAAACCGACCACTCTTCATATTTATTTTTGTTAAAAATAGTAAACGGACATGTAAAAATACCATAAAATGCAGAAATGACCAAGACATATATGAGAACATGTGTGATTTTTGGTTAGGTATGAATCGGACTAGAAGTAGTCCAAACCGAGAGGTTTATCGGGTTTAAAATCTGGAAAATGAACACAAAGGGACTGTTTTGGTAATTTCATAAAACCGACACTTCGGGTTAACCCCGAGACGAACCAATAATTTTTATAAACTTATTTTGACGTATTAGGACTTATGTAAAAGTTTCGAGTCAAACCGAACATGTTTGACCAAGTCGACATAAACGAACCATAAAACGATAAGCTTGAACTCGAAACAAACTTAATTACATTTTTGGAATATGATTTCAAATTGTCACCAATGAGTCGTACTCGATTTACAAAACTTCAAACATAATACGAGACGAGTACTTTGGACATAACCAACCAAATGAACAACTAAACAAACGAATTACTACGCGTACACTTACAAATACAAAATCTTGCGTGTTTAGGGCATTAGGAGATTACTGTTGGCATACGCACGCACTTTAGGAATTGCTTGCTCTACAGGTGAGTCTCACTGCCCCTTTTACTGTTTTTACTTTGGGGGAGGTGCATCACTTGTTTACTAAATGTATTTGTTTACTGAATATACTGTTTACTGAATATACTTGCTTACTGAATATACTTGTTTACTGTATGTACTTATTTATTGAAAGTACTTGTTTACTAAAATTATTTAAATTATTAAATACATATACAAATGTAATATTTTACCGACTTTAATACAATTACAAATGTATTATTTCACCGACTTTAATACAATTACAAATGTATTATTTTACCGACTTTAATACAATTACAAACGTATTATTTTACCGACTTATTTACTTACCGACTTTAATACAAATACAAATGTATTATTTTACCAACTTATTTACTTACTGATTTGAATACATATACAAATGTATTGTTTTACAGACTTATTTACTTACCGACTTTAATACAAATACAAATGTATTATTTTACCGACTTATTTACTTACTGATTTGAATACATATACAAATGTATTGTTTTACAGACTTATTTACTACCGACTTTAATACATATACAAATGTATTAATTTACCGACTTATTTACTACCGACTTTAATACATATACAAAATGTATTGTTTTACCGACTTATTTACTTACCGACTTTAATACATATACAAAATGTATTGTTTTACCGACTTATTTACTTACCGACTTTAATACATATACAAAATGTAGTGTTTTACCGACTTATTTACTTACCGACTTTAATACATATACAAAATGTATTGTTTTACCGACTTATTTACTACTGACTTAAATACATTTACAAATGTATTGTCTTACTGAATTACTTACTTACCGACGTATTGCCTTACTGAACTGCATGAGTTTCCTTTTAATCCAATGAAGTCCTCTGAATCATAGTTGTTAGTTATACGATAAGCGCGAGTTTTAGTATATGGATCCATATGGGACTGACAATCCCCGCCTGGGGTGGTAGCGCCACCACGAACCGCACTAGTATAAACAGGCGTTTCTTACTCGTTTCATATGAATGATTTTGGATTAGCATTCACGGGGGCAAATTACTGACGTGTTAAGCTTCGACTATGATGGCTCATGACATGATAAGATAGACCGACCTTACTACAATTGTACAATTATACTTTACTGTTTTACTTACTGTGAAAGATTTATTTATTGATTTATTTAAATCTGTTTATTACTGTTTGAAAACTATTGATTACTGTTTATTACTGTATATTACAAACCTGTGAGATTCACCAACCTTTTGGTTGACGCTTTTAGTGATGCATTCTCAGGTACTCATCATCAGTAAGGATGGCCGCAGGATATTAAGCTAGTATGAGTCGCATGCATATATATTTATGAAGATTTTACTTGCATTATCTTTTGGTACCTTGATTATGTATCTAAAATCTTTAGAATCATTTTGCGAACTCGCTAATGATGTATTACTTATGACTTAAAACTTTGTACTACTTTTGGTAATGTACTGTATTATAATGTATTTTATAAAACGTCTCATTTAGAGTCGTTTGCTTGTACTTTGGTGTTTTGATATTTGATTAGTCACGCCCAAAAACAATCGCTTCCGCAAAGCATGAAATTGGGGGTGTGACAGTACAAGCCTTTAAGCTCAAAGAACAAGCATTAAAGCGTTACATGGGGCGAGCAAGCAATAGGGGGGTCAAATTTCACCCAAGGTACCATTTACAAGGCGTAATGGGGGATAATCGGCACCTTAAGTGCAGTATACGGCACCTTAAGTGCAGTATACGGTACCTAGGTGGGGAGGGGGGTTGGTGCTCCATATGCCTTCATCTGACTTCTCGGTTGCTTGGTTCGTCCGTATCTTCTTCGTTTTAAGTCCGTTTTTTTGCTTGATTCTTGTGCCGTTGGATTCGTTTTTCTGTTACGCTTCTAATGACACTAAGTTTGCCAAAATTAGAGGTGTTTGAATTTTGCGTGTCCCGGATGACGATCGGCGAGCTTCCAGACTACATATCTTCTCTGTCTTTCATCCGTTTCTTCTGATTCTTTCACCTCCGGTCTTGGATTTTCCTATGGAATCATAAAATATGGATTAAGATTTGTTTCTATAAGATAATCAAGAGGGGAATATTTAATGTGACAGAATTTGCCTCGTTTTGCGTGCAAATCAGATGTTTTTGGTGACTTTTGTAGCAACACCTATAATTGGACTGCTTTGGTGAATTTTAGTAAATAATGATTGTTTTAAGATGTTTTTACCAAATATAAGTCCAATAAGTGCGGAATAATGTACGTAAAAACATGACTTTTTGCGTTACATCAAAGGTTAAACTGTTCACAACCAAAGTATATCAACCCGGGTGTTATATAATACAAAACACAACATTAAGTTATCAAAACATGATCAGAGTATCCAGGTCGTCAAACATTCCATCAACACCCAAACTTCTTGCCCCCAACCTGTTATATCAAAACATAACCTGCAAGAAGTATTAAAGTGGTGGGATTAACTCAAGGCTAAGTGAGTAGACATGTAACCAACAGTCTAAATTAGGATAACAAACTTGTCTACAGCAAATAATCGTAAACAATCAGCTTCAAAGAGGATCGGTGGTTCTTGAGGTGCCCTCATGCCGCGGTGGCCCTCCAAGAACACTTAAAACCCAACTGCAGGCCAATACAGTGGTTAACCGATAGCTTGTTGCTATTCCCCCACACGACATAGGTTCCCATTAACGATATGTACAAGGAACCTCATCCCAGTCGACCAAACAATAGCAATCAAGCTCAACCCACGTTGACCTCTGAATAAATCACATAATCCATAATCATCATAGCATCATGTCAGACTAAACAGTTTATAAACAGTAAAACTACGTTTACCCGTTGTAGCCAAACCTGTTACAACTAAATCACACTGAGAGTTACAGATCCACTCACCTGATAGTCTAAGTCGTTAACTCAGAAATCTTATATTACCGAGTCTTCTCCGTGTCTGAGAACAAAACGGAATTATAAATTAGTAATCCAGTTCATAACCGATATAACATAAACAAAACCCAAGTGTTTAAACTAAGAGCAAAAGTCACACAAATCAAGTGTTACCCGCCGGCTAAACATAGTACCCGCCAGGTACCAAGGTACGCACCGGGTACTCGGTTTTGGGTCACTTTCTGTCCCAAATCATGCATTAGTACCCGACGGGTAGTGGTTCACCAACCGGGTACCCACTTTAACTGAGCTTACCCACCGGGTACTACACCCCTACCAACGACTTGCAACCATAACACCTAGAACCCGAAATTTGATAACCAAATCACCAAACAACCACAACTCAGGTTCTATAATCACTTTAACATAGTAACTAACATCATATATCATCTTATAGCATCAATTAAAAACTTATCAACTTTGATTTCATTACCAAATCAATATCTCATACTATTTCTATCTTAGTATGTTAATAGATTAAAACCAACAAGAACTTCACTTACAAGTAGTTAAGGAAGAATTAAGATGATGATGATGAACTTGAATCAACCAAAATCACAGCTCCAAATTTGGTTTAAAGCTTTAGGTTTTTAGGTTTTGAAGTTTTTGAGTTCAAGGAAAATGAACTTTCCTAATTGGGAAAGGTAAATAAATAGGTCGGCCTATTTTTCAACCGACCCCGTATTCACTTAAAATTAGTCCCCTTCTAAATCTATTGTCTGGAACCTAAAAACCATTTACAATTCCAACAATTTTATTTTACCTACAACTATATAAAGTTATAACAAGTAACAATTTACTAGTCACAATAAGCTATTTGAGCTTTTGACTACTCATTCACAATAAATATAATAAAATAAACAAATTAATTCCTAACACATTAAACAAATAATTTAAAGTCGAAAATTACCAGAATACCACTAGGCTCTTAGAGTGGGTGTTACACATGTTTGGTGGTGTATGGATAAAATGTAGTGTTGTAAAGATCACTCCACCTACATATTACATATTTATTGGATTATTTATCTAAAACATCCCATCTATGTAAATCAAAATTGTGAAAATCTAATGTCTTAAGTCTCAACCCATTTGAGATAGATAATAGTTTGGCTCATAAATCATAAATGTATGCATAAATTTGAGTCGGTATCTAATATCTATCTATACTTAATACTTTTTTGTCTATAGGAATAAAAGTAATAGACGAATAAAAAAGCATCGATTACTCTTAGGTAAGCTTGCTACCCTATTTTGACCCTTACGGTACACAACATTTCATTAATTGGCTACAACCCACAAAATTTGGAGTCGTTGTCTCCATCACAAACTTCTAACCCAGGAAACGTCTTTTTTATCGGTCCGTAATATGTTTTTTATTATTGAGGAAATCGAAATATGTAAGACAAAGATCACATATAAGTCATAATAATCATAGAAATACACACTTTCATTTTTTTCGATATGCAGAATTAGTTATATTTATTTCGCGATTTGTGATATTTGTGAGCCTTTTGCCTCGCGGTATCAATTATCAATTATGATTAAAAACGCCGAAGATAACATCTTCATAAAAGCATTTAAATCAAAATTCAATTTTATAACAAACTGAATTATAAAGTTTAGTATAGTTTTACTAAATTATCATAAAATTATCAAAATGTAACTATTCGAGCTGACGACCTCAAGATAAAATAAAACAGAGTACTTGTAACGCCCAAGCCTTGACAAAATCAAGGACAAAGTCCACTTTTAACTTCTGGCAAGTGGGAATCATTCGACTTATTGTCTCATAACCATGACTACATATAAATAACCACTCGACATCTCTTTCAACTTGTCATCGGCAACAACCTCTATTCTTACTCAATCAACCGTGCCGGCCACCACCATCGAAAAATGATTTCCGCCGCCATGGCCGACGACCACTTTCTAAAATCGAATAACAGAAAAAAGGTGGATGCCTCAAAGGCAGCTTCTAATCATATATTCCTTTTTTTTAACACCGTCTTCTTCACTTTTTTCTTCTCCGTTATTTGGTACCTCTTCATTACCTTTCGTGAGAAGATTCAAACTTCCACCCCTTTCCACCTCACCTTCTGCGAGATGGCTGCCGTGGTGTACTTTGGTGCGTCCTTCGTCTACTTTCTTAGTTTCTTTGGCATGAACTTCCTACAATACATGCCTTTTCCCGAAGAAGAGGAAGAAGAAGAAGAACTACTTGAAGAAACAAACTTCAAGGAGAATCTTCAATCCACCACCTACGTTGCGGCTAGTACTGAGATCAAGGATGGACTTGAAGGTGTGGTCGTTTTTTAATTTTTTTTATTTAACACAAGTGTGTGTATAATTTAGTATAAAATATATAAAAGTTAATTAAGTACTTCCTCCATCTCAATTTTATTGTCCATGTTTTCATCTTAATCGGTCTTAAAATAATTGTCCACTTTCAATTTAACAGATAACATGTTTTCATCTTAAGAAGTAACAACTTTATCATTGCATTTTACTAAAACTTTGTTAATCGGTCAAGTGGACAATTCAATTGAGATGAAGTGAGTATGTCTATTTCGTTATTCGACAGCGTTTTGTGCTTTTGACACACCATTTGAATTTTTTCTAGCATCAAAATGAGTTTTTATTCCCGTAGCTAAAATTCTTGTCAATTGTTTTCTCTTCTGAAAGGCCAAAAGTTCTAGTTAGTTCTGATACTATGTACATAAACAAAGATTTTTCAGCTCCATTACCAGCTGCTGCTGCCATTGATGGCAACATGATAACAAAAGACGACGAGGTGGTGATACAATCAGTAGTCACCGGAGAAACACCTTCATACTCATTAGAATCAAAACTTGGTGACTGTAAACGTGCGGCATTCATTAGAAGAAAAGCTTTAGAAAGAATAACAGGCAAGTCTCTTGAAGGTTTGCCATTAGAGGGTTTTGATTATGAATCGATATTAGGACAGTGTTGTGAGATGCCAGTGGGTTATGTTCAAATTCCAGTGGGTATTGCTGGACCATTGATGCTTGATGGTATGGAGTTTTCACTGCCCATGGCTACCACTGAAGGGTGTCTTGTGGCTAGTACTAATAGGGGTTGTAAAGCTATCAATGCATCTGGTGGTGCCACCAGTGTAATCCTGAAAGACGGCATGACTAGAGCTCCGGTTGTGCGGTTTGCAACCGTGAAGAGGGCGGCCGAGTTGAAGTTCTTCTTGGAGGAACCACTTAATTTTCAGACATTGGCCTCTGCTTTCAACAGGTAACTCTAACACATCCTAACTAACCCGCATATTATAAACAAGTCACACATATTTACATAGCTGTGTGAAATAAGACTTAAACCCACAACCTATTGATTGATTGGCAGATCAAGTCGATTTGGGAGGCTCCAAAGCATTAGATGTGCAATAGCGGGAAAGAATCTTTACATAAGATTCACTTGTAGCACCGGAGACGCAATGGGGATGAACATGGTTTCAAAAGGCGTTCAAAACGTTTTAGATTACCTTCAACTCGACTTCCCAGACATGGACATCATTGGCATATCGGGCAACTATTGTAGCGACAAAAAACCAGCCGCTATTAACTGGATTGAAGGTAGAGGCAAATCCATTGTATGCGAAGCAATTATAAAACAAGAGGTAGTAAAAAAAGTGCTAAAAACCGATGTCGCTTCATTGGTTGAACTAAACATGCTAAAAAACCTCACTGGATCGGCTATAGCTGGTGCTTTAGGTGGGTTCAACGCACACGCAAGTAATATTGTATCTGCGGTGTTTTTAGCTACTGGACAAGATCCAGCCCAAAATGTTGAAAGCTCACATTGTATTACAATGATGGAGGCTGTGAATGGTGGAAAAGATCTTCATGTTTCGGTTACCATGCCGTCGATTGAAGTGGGGACGGTGGGAGGTGGGACCCATTTGGCATCACAATCTGCTTGTTTGAATTTGCTTGGTGTTAAAGGTGCTAATAAAGAATCGGCGGGATCGAATGCAAGGCAGTTGGCGAAAGTGGTTGCTGGATCGGTTTTAGCTGGAGAGTTGTCTCTTATGTCTGCGATTGCTGCTGGCCAACTCGTTAAGAGTCATATGATGTATAATAGATCCAACTAAGTTTCTTCAAAAGCATAGTGATTAGTTTCTGTTATAAAAAAGACATAATATTGTAATGGCTATGTAAATATTATGCTATAAATTCAATAAATTTAGTAAACGGTTAATTTTTTTTTTATATATAATCATCTAATTCTAACATAATAACTCCATAGGAGGAGTCTGGTAGTTAATATTGTTTTAACTTTTAAGATCAAGTCAATACTCACCCAAATCATGCCATTAATTTGACAACTAATTTGTAAGTTCTGTTACAAGCTTCTTCATTTTTAAGTATCTTGCTCTCTTGCTTTTGCAAACCAGCCCCGGGGGCCTAAAAGATGACCATTTCGATCTTGTACATGAGATGTAAATTACCACAAGTACGTCATCGACAATACAGGTTGTTGATAAAGTGACACGTATTCGATCGTGTCGATTCTAGACTATAAGGCTCTCAACTAAATGCTAACAAGTTTTTGGACTTGTAAATTCATTTTATTTAGTACATCATGACATAAGAAATCATAGGCATTATCTTGTTGACTGATTATTGATGATTAAATCAAGACTGTTACCCTTTTAAATAATAAGCTAAGCCTAATAATGTGTAAATCATTTGTGATTCAAGATATACATAATCTAAGTTTGACCAACTAAAAAAGCCTCCATCTATGTCATCAGCCCACCTACCATTCTTACTTCATTTGCTTTTCCTTCTTCACCATACATTCTGCTTTCATACTTAAAACCTTCCAAAAAACCATGAAGAACATTTGATAAATATTGAATTTTTCACTTCTATTAATACAAAACGATTACTCATTTCCTTTAAAATTCACAGTTACAGAACTCGATCTTCTTCCATTTTCTTCCACTTCTCAATGGCTAACATGGACAAATACTCCACTTGTAATGATGCTTCCACTCAAACTAAAGGTGACATTTCAAATCTTTTCTCCTTTGACTTGTTGCCTTAGACCTTAGTTACTATGTCTACCTTTTTTAATCTGAAACAGAGTTAAACAAGTTATGTTGTTTTTAGTTATGATATGATACACTTTCCTAACCTCTGTTTTCGCCTCACACAAATTATTGATATTGTGTACTCCCACTTTTTTTTTTTACTCTATACGTGATTCGTGTGATACCACATAAAGCCAATTACTTGGATGTTAGTTTATGTACTACTTTTGTATATAGACTTGTAATAGAGCTTCTTGAAACAGAGTCATCGAATCGGGAGTCTAGGGTTCATTTCTCAGAAGATGAGAAAACTCTGATCACAAGGATGCATAATCTTGTAGGAGAAAGGTAATTTGGGCTACCCTTAAAGCATATGTAATACATATTCATTTTAGTCTTACTATGTATTCTCGAGTTTTTTAGTGGAAAAGAAAGTGATGTAAAAAAAAAAAAAAGAGGAAAAAGGAATGGAATAGAATGTAATATAAGATATTTATATGCATTATCGAGTTAGAAGGAAAATAAAAGAAACACATATACAATTTAAAACATCACTTTGCATTTACATACATGCACACCTCAATACCTCATCATGCTACCGAAAATATAATACGTATTTTGCAATTTACAATTAATACTTTGATACATTATAAATAAAACAGAGCAAAAATTCGAGAATGCAGTGTTAAAGAAGGAACTCATGTGAAATGTAGCGTTCTTTATTTGTTAGTTTACAACCAATGGTCGTTTATCAATCAAATCAAAAGAAAATAAGTGTGATGAATCTGAAATTTCAATTTCTGTGTGATATTGGTAGATGGCCTTTGATTGCTGGAAGGATTCCTGGAAGATCTGCAGAGGAAATTCAGAAGTACTGGACTTCCAAATATTCAACAAATAACTGATCCATCAGATATATGTATGTGGTGTTTACAAGTGTAAAATTGTTGTGATTTACTTGAAGAATTCGTAGTCTAAGTACGTTATTGCGAACAATAAAAGAACATATGCTAACAGTATCAATATTGTTTGTAAATAATTTTCTAAGGTCATCATAAATCCTTAATGAGGGATAATCTTTGGACTATATTCATTCACAAGCTAGTTTAATTTTGCCAATAACAAAAAGGAATTGCTTAAAAATAAGAAATTCATCCCTATGACTAGTATTCAAGAAAAAAGAATTAAAGTTTACTTCTTGATGAAATTCATTTAGAACACTATTTTTAAGTTAAATTCAACATAAAAGACCGATTGTGAAAAAATTAGGGTAACAAATTAATTTCATCAAGAAATAAAGTTTAAGTTACTAAATATATCTAACGTGTCATGTTAAGTCATTAAAAATATACACGTTAGCGACATGTGAGTAAGGTTGATAATTAAACGGTGATTAAAGTACTATGTTATTAACATTGGAACAAAACTTAAGAGTTTTTTACTCATATTAAAAAATAAAATGGGTACGTTACTCACCTTGATACAAAAGGTAAGTACATTGCTAATTTATAGCTTTAACCCAAACATATTTGATAGGACTACATCTAGCTTAAATTTTATGTAATTTATATGGCTTTTAGGGGAAAATATGTAATTCCTCTCAAAATCCACATAAATATATTCTTAACAGTTAACACATACATTGAATTGAATTATTGTACATCATGAATTGAAATTTGCATTTTTTGGAATATATGTAATTTAGATAGTTTTTGAGGGGGAATTATGTGATTCTCTCAGAAAAATAAAAAATAATAAAATGTTTTTATCTTTCGTAACTTTGATTTAATTCAAAGGGGTAAATATCATATCGGAGTGTAAATGATAGTTAATTATCATGTGTATTAGGATTTTAGATTAATTTGGTACAAACCATCTTTTTATCTTTTGAACTTTAGAAATTACGAATAGAGCTAATTACACGGATCCAAACATTGATCTAATAACAAGAGCAAGACACATTTAAACTAATAATAACTAATATAATAATAATAATTAATAATAAAATAAAGAGAAAATGACTTCATTAGTGTGATTTGACTTTGACTATCTAGATATGAATAAAATCTACAAATTATTCATTTTGATCAAGAATTTCGCTCCATTAGATCAGGTTCGAGCGAAATGTAGCATAAAATATTTGGTAGTTTGATCCAATTTGAAAGATAGAATACACTCAAATTTTACACTTTAAATAGACACAATTAGCTCAAATGCCCAACAATTCGCTTCGATTATACAAAAAATGAACATGAATTCGCTCAAATGCCCAACAATTCGCTTAAAATGTCCAACAATTCGTTCGGATTATTACAATAATGGTATTTGCACCAACTAATAATTAAACGAATGAAGTATAAAAAATTCGCTCCACGTGAGTCCATTTGAGAGAATTCATGTGTTTATAACAATCGAAGCGAATTATTACGCATTTGAGCAAGTTCACTGTTTAATAATCGGAATGAATGGTTAGGCATTTGAGCAAATTCATCTGTATTTTTTAATAATGAGCGAATTATTGAGCATTTGAGCGAATTGTTGGGCATTTGAGCGAATTCATGTGCTTTGTTAAATATTTTAAGGGGCAATTTTAGGTGTCAAATTTGAGCCAACTCTTATTTTTTAATTGGAGCGAATTACCAAATACTCATTATGCTATATTTAGCTACAAGTTGATAACGACAAAGTGAGATTATTGATCAAAATGGAATTTTGTGAATTTTGTCGATATGTAGATAGTTAAGGTCAGTTAAATCAGACAAATGATGTAATTTTCTCTAAATAAAATAAGAATAGGCAAAATATTCAAGCAATAAGTGAATTATGTCTAACTTTAAGATTTAAGTTAATTGTTTTGAATGACATAGCTTATAGCTAGATATATTTATCATCTTGATTTTTTTATCCTACTTATCAATCTAACCAATCAAACAATTATTAGAATATCCAATCATGGGAGGAGAGACATGTCACATGTCACAATTTTAAAAGATTCGGAGGATGAGTATAAAGATTAGGTAGAAGGAAAAATGATTTTCAATTATCAGTAGTCAAGGTCATTAAGTATATGCACCGTTAGAGTAGAGTTCAAATGAGTACATCAATTTTGAGTGAGAATGAGGGAACCAATGATATCAAGCCATGTGTACAAAGAGAGTGTTGCGCATGAACAAAACCCATTTACCCCCAACATCAATTATCTCACAAACGACAAACGACAAATCGAAAAATCATTAAAATTGCAACATTAAATTCGTCGTTTTCTCCTCTTCGATTTGCCGTCCCTCAAGGCATACTTTTGACAACTTTTTTTGTTTTTTTTTTTTTTTCATTTTTTGGTGGGTTTTACAAATTAGTAACACATGTGTTAGTGATTGGTTGTACATTTGATTTGTGGTTAGGGTTAGGGTTTAGGGTTAGGATTTAGGGTTAGGGTTTAGCAGAGTTTAGGGTTAGGGTTTAGGGTTAGGGTTTAGCAGGGTTTAGGGTTTAGTATGATTTAGGGTTTAGAGTTTTGTAAAGCGTTTAGGGCGAAACCCCCAACCCTAACCCCTAAACCCTAAATCCTAAACCCTAAACGCAACACTTTAACACATGTGTTAGTAAATGTGAAACCCACCGAAAAATATGAATTTTTTTTTTTTTGTCGAATGTATGCCTTGAGGGACGGCAAATCGAAGAGGAGAAAACGACGAATTTAATGGTGCAATTTTCATGATTTTTCGATTTGTCATTTGTGAGATAATTGATGTTGGGAGTAAATGAGTTTTGTACATGTGCAACACTCTCTTTGTACACATGGCTTGATATCATTGGTTCCCTCATTCTCACACAAATTCCTATTCTCATTTGAACCCTACCGTGCACCATTAATTTTTATACTTATCTAATCGAATTTCATACATATAAGAATTATACATAAACAAAAATTGCTTCAGCCCGATGCAACTGGAGTATCAATTAAATTTAGGGACGAATGAATTAATTTTCACTTTATAAAATTCAGCAATCAAGATGACAAATAATTATTATGTATATCTTAAAACAATAAAACAAAAAAATCTTTTAATTTAAGATTACATATATGAGAAATTGATAACCTTAAGTTTGCAATCTAATTACACAAACAGTTTACATATAATTTATGAAGATTCATCAACTAAGATTATGTGTTTTATGAGATTCTATATTTGTAATGGGAAATTGATATTTCCACCATTGAATTTGATAAATCTATCACAACTATGCATCACCTATGTGTACAGTACAAGTTAATAAATGTTTTCTTATTTTCTTTTTATTTTGTTTGACCGTCCTAACTAATTGTTATTAATGAATTTTATAAATAAAAATAAAGATTTGCTTAATTAATTATATATATCTATCCTAAAATAATACGGAGTAAAACGTTTTTTATTTAATAGTATATACATATCCAGTTTCCTTATTTTCAGTCAGATCTCTCGTTAAATAGCACATAAGCGCAAAAAATGGAAAATCTAAAACAAAAGAGTCGATGATGGACACCTTCATCAACCCGACATGAACATGACGAGCTCGAAGCTTCCACTAGAAATAATAAATTGGAAGATACTCCCAAAACTTCCGGTCAAGTCTCTACTCCGTTTCAGGTGTATTTGCAAACAATGGCAATCGTTGCAATCGACGCAAGACTTTGTCACGAGTCACCTCCTGTAACACCCGTCAAATTAGGACTAATAATTAGTGCCTAATCCTATGTTAATACATGTAATTAGTTCTGTGTTAGGCTAATTAATGTATCGAAATATATATTGATGAATATATACAAATATGCGATTTGATTTAATCGTACAAGTTTAAATCGAATGTAATTCGGCTCAATTATTTCGGACGTTGGTGAACAATTTTATTAAATAATATAATATTATTTAACAACGCTATTACATTCAAAAATATTATTTTGATGATATTTCGCATTCATATTATATCGTACAAATAAACTTCTACACGATTAAAACGTTAAACGCACGAACAAACAAAACAAGTTAAAATTTACATTTTATAAAGCAATTATTACGTATATGCTGAGATACTTCAACAAAAATATTGGGTAATTAATTGTATTTTAAAATGTATATTCAAACACATAAAATAATTATTGAACGTTCAAACGACCGGGGAAACGAACACCGCACGGAGCGCAAACACGGAACTAAAAAGTGGAGACCCACACTCCGATGGGCCCCCACCGATCAGCCAAGGAAAAGGGGGAAAAACCCCTCACCTTTCCCATTTCATCACCATCACCACCTCCTTTTTATCTCTCTCTTTCTCATTTTTCTTACAAACACCAAAATCACCATCCACTTAAATTCCTTAAAAACTACCATCAAACGCACTCGGATCATATCACCCCTTTGGAAGAAAACGTTCACCGCTTCACGATCTATCTCCCCATCTTTTCCGAATTTCCATTCGACACTTTGTAAGTTTCCGACAAAATCCCGAAACCTCTCGATTCTTAGTATTTTTACTTGTTTGTTGTTTATAATAACTTGTAATGCCCAAAAATGGGTTGGGTAAAACATTTGGACAAAACGGAAGTCGTCCGGCTGATTTTCCGGCCACCGGAACCAGATCAGTCGCCAACGTCGCATTTGGCTTGGCCCGATTGCGACGTCAGCTACAATGTCTCAAAAACCCATCACAACGTCGCATATAGCGACGTCCCCCCTAACGTCGCATTAAGTTGTTAACGTCGCACATAGCGACATCGACACTACGTCGCAAGAATCAACAAAGTCGCACATAGCGACGCCATGCTCAACGTCGCAGTCAGGACCTGCGACGTCGCACCCAACGTCGCACAAAACAGAAACTAGGAAACACAGATTTTTACTAAGTGTCGAGACCCAAAATTTTATCACTTGATTTTACCCAAATTCAACTCTCAGATGCGTTTTTCACCATAACAATATGATAGAAATAAAAATTTTCGAGCTGACCTGGCATCTCGACCCCAGCAAGGGGCCAGCCCCTTGGACCCCGCCAGGGGTTGCCACCCCTGGAACCCCGCTACCCAGGGGAGCTGCCCCCGGACCCCCGTCACCTAAGGTTGTAAATACTTTATAAGTATAACACTTCAACGTCACATTAATAATACTTTAGAATTATTATTACAAACCGTCTCCAACGGGCCGTATACGTTTTCAAAAACTTAAACAATTCAACCAAATGAAATTTGGACATTCTAGTTGGACAGACAACTACAAGGTAGTCTTGATAGATACCTACTCACGTTTATAACCATCGCGTGTCGTGGACACCCTCAGGTTACCAGTCTTCGGATGTCAATTCTCGGCTAATCAATCAAAGTTTATTAAGTTAAACTCTCAAGACTCAGGTGAGTCTCATAGCCCCTCTTTTTACTGTTTTACTCAGGGGTGTGATACAATGCTCGTTTTTAACATGTGAACGCAAGTACAACTTTTTCATATACTACATGAGTTACTGTAACACCCCCAAATTCACTGTTTAGCAGAAGCAGGTTTTGGGGTGCTACTAATCAAATATCACAGCACAAAAATAAAGCAAACGACATCTATATGCAACGTTTGTAAATTAGTTACATTCCATAGATATAATGTTTGAAAACTTAGTGTTTTCGTATACAAAAATGTAGTTTCCTAGAGTCCACGCGTATAGCGGGAGATTCTATTACATAATCGAAATATACAAAAGACAATGCTAAGAATCTCCGTTAATGCAGTTGTGTTGAAATCATGCGACTCTAGCTAAAGTCCTGGAGTAATCCTACTCCGTCCGGGTACCTGAGAAAACATGCTAAAAAGGTCAACACGAATGTTGGTGAATCTCACAGGTTTGTAAGCAATATCAGTTTTAAACACAAGATTTCATTAGTAATGCCCGTAGGCGTAATATCTGTATTTGCAATCCAGCAAATGTAAAACCAGTATTTGCAATTCAGCAAATGTAAGTAAGTAAGTTATACCGTTGCCATGAGGCTCATAATCGAAGCTTAACCCGTAAGTAATAATTTGCTCCCGTGACATGCTCGTAACTGAGCAAGCATATGTAACGAATAATAGTCGCCCATTTTTACAGAACGGTTCGTGGTAGCGCTACTACCCCGGGCGGGGAGGGTCATTTCCCTAATGGATCCATTAACTAGTGTTCGCGCTTAAGTCCATAACTAACGATATATGATGGAGAGACTTCTGTAAATAGTAAACAACTCATGCAATTCCGTTTGGTATAGTAAACAGTTTAGTACTTGTGTTCAAGAAAAATCCGTAGCATGTATCTCCCCCAATAAGATAAAACAGTAAAAGTGGGTCCGTAAGACTCACCCGAGTCTTGTAGTAATCAGTAGCAAATAGCAAGTAGTAAGTAAGGCAAGTAGGTTCTCCGAACCCGTAACCTTCAAATGCCTAAACATATGAGGTTATGTAAGTATGTGTCTCGCGAGACGTTTCGTTTAGTTGTACACAACTAGTATATCCAATGTTTGTCCGTATGTTTGTAATTGTTTGTTTTGAGAAGACAGGTTTGGCCCGTTGGTGACGGTTTGTAATAAAAATTTTAAAATGTTGACTTTGCTACAGTGAATTGCTACAGTGAAATTTGACTTTGCTACAGTAACTTTGACTTTTCTATAGTGAAAATCCTTCAAAATTTTCAAGTTTTTCTGTTTTCTGCGACATAATTTGCGACACAAGGATTTGGTATGCGACACAAGCATTGTGTCGCATAGGGATGCGACACAAGAGCTCTGCGACACAGTGGTTGTGTCGCAAAAGCTTGCGATGCTGATTCAACAGCGACATAAGGATTGTGTCGTATAAGGTTTACGACACAAGGGTACGACACAAGGTACGACATAAGCTACGACACAAAATACGACACAAACGGATTTATGCGACACAACTTGCGACACAAGCGTTGTGTCGCAAAGATGAACACCAGCCCAGAAACCCAGCGACTGACGCGTTTTTCCGATTCAAATCACAAATCTAACATATTTTTAGGCTGTAAAATCGTGTTTTCTTCATACATATGGACAATACTAAGTTGTGTAAACATTTTAACATCAAAACAATACATCAAAATGAGTAAATCTAAGGATTTAGGTATTTTCTTACAAATGCAAATCGAGACCAAACGGGGAAGAAAACGAGTATGGTGCCTTTGTTAATCTTGTTCCTCTCGTGATGGTGATTCCGAAAATGTAATTCTTGTGAGTTGATTTGCGATTCCGAAAATTGATGGGGATTTTTAGAGAGTGTTTGAGTTTGTGTGTATTTTGTTAAAATGAAAATGAAACGAAGAAAGTGAGGTGTAGGTGGTGGGTGTTGTTGGCTGATCCAAAAGAGGAGGGAGGGAAAACGCTCCCTAAAATACAGTGTTTACTCCGTGTCCTAATCGTTTAATCCTTCGTTTTTAATATTTGACCAAGCAGTTATGTTTTAAAATGCTATCCGAATATTTTAATGAAAAAGACTTGTAAATATTTATCAAAATACTTGTCGGGACATTTAAATTATTTGGTTCACGTTTGATACGTTTTTGTTAAAATATTCGTAATGTTGTCGCGCTCATATGATAGTGTCCGTATATTAATGTATTTATACAGTAAAATATGTTCCCATTATTCAAATAAGTTTTGTCACCAACGTCCAAGTAAAATGTCTCGGACTCTGTCCGGTTGATTCGTACGATTTATCCAAATCGCGTAAGTACACACATATATATAATCACCTTATATATACAAATAGAGTCTGTAATTAGTCCTATTACATATTAATTACAACTAGTTACAAATAATTAGGCATAATTAATTATCCTAATTAGGCAGGTGTTACAGTTACTCACGACTAATCATTTAAAGTCCTCCGTCAGCATAGTTGTTAATACGTTGTAGCGTGAATATTAGTATATGGTACCATATAGGATTGACCCACCTCGTCCGGGTTAGCAAGCACTAACTGGGTAAACGGATGTACTAATATTTGGGAAGACGAGTGTTGATTAGGCACTCGTGGAGGCAAAAACGCTCAGGTGGATCCTTTCGATCAAGTTAAGCTCAGACTATGCGCTCATGGCTGTATACACATACACATTTTTAATTGCTGGATGCAAATCAGTACTTAAATCTTGCGGTTCATACCATATTATTTGATACTCAAACCTGTGAGCTCACCAGCTTTTAGCTGACCTATTTTAGCATGTATCGCAGGTACCCAGCAGTAGATTTGCTCTGCCATCAGGATTATATAGCTCGAGTCAGCATGCAGACATTAGAGATTTTCTTGCATGAGTATATTTTGTACAAGAACTTATGTACTGAAATCTCTCATTTATTCGAACACGAGCTATGTAGAGCTTCAAATGTTGTAAACATTTTAATATCAATATGTTTTGTTAAAACGACGCATATAGAGTCGTTTGCTATATCTCTTTGTGCTTTGTATATTGATTAGTAACACCCAAAGTATGCTTCCGCTAAACAGTAAATTTGGGGGTGTTACACCTCCAAAATTCTCGAGCCCACCCGAAACTTCTCCTTCTTGAATCGCCTTCTTATACTTTCCGTACTCTTGATTGTGAGCAGCCTAATGACCACCTCTCAACCACCATCCGTTGTATCCCATTTGAACCTGAATTTAATGACGTGTTGTTTCTAGGAAGTTTAAATGGATTGGTATGTGTAGCCATTAGGAATCCTCGCACGTTAATGTTTTGGAATCCCATCACGGGTGCCTGCAAGAAGTTGGCTAGTTACAAATACCATGGTTTTTGTAAACTTCCGGATGCAGTTGGTTTTTATATCGACTCCTCAAATGATTACAAACTATTGCATGTGAATCGTAAGCGCTGTGGCACCTCCATTAGGGCTTACATTTATTCCTTGAAACAGGATAAGTGGAGAAGAATTGATTTCTTAGAGAACGCACAGCGTATCATCAACTACGAGTGGTCTCCAGTTACTTTCTCTGATAAAAGTCTTTACTTTATTGCGAGAAGGCGTGGTATTATTGGAGGAGAAATTTTGGTTATTGGCTTTGATGTGAATACACAAAAGTTTAGGGAAATACACATCCCACCTGTTCCAATACGATGCCGTGCGAGTTTAGTAGATGTCAATGATTGCATTCATTTATCTATTATTGATCGGGATGGAAATGCAAATGCTACTGATGTGATTACTGATCTATGGAGGATGAAAGGGGAAGGGTGGATGAATGTGGCAAATTCTGCCGACCAGTGGGGTGTTTGGAACCCGATATATGTAATGAGACATGGGAATTGGCTTGTGATCAGGGAGTGTATCACCGCAGTTTACGAAAAGAATTTGAAGACCATGCGCAGTTATCTTTTGTATCAGATTCCATGGTTTGATAATATTCAATTGAGAAATCTGGGAAAGTTAAAACATGTTAAGTACATTGAGACTCTTGTATCGCCTTATAATTCATAAATCTATCGATATGTCTTTGCTTATTCTATAAATACTATTAGTCCAGTTTTTATTCTACTTTTTAGCCATTTTATTCGTAACGCCAATTGTGATGTTGCTTCATTGATTGAGTAATTTGAGAATTTAAGAACTATGGTGGCTTGACAATTACTGAGCGTTTCCTGTATACGATACCCATAGCGAAATACAATGTTTGACATATAAACCGAAAATGAAACACCCCACATTTATTTATTTTAAAATGACATTGTAAATAAAAGTTATAGAATTCTGACGTATAAAATCGCATCGCAATAATGGGACAATCGCGTCGCGTTTTTATCTAAATCGCGTAGCGATTATATATGAATCGCGTCGCGATCCTACGAAAACCCAGAACAGATCAGACTATTTATACAATCTGCCAAAACCTGTGCAATTTATAAAATCCGCAAACCAGTTTAACTAACAACCTGTACCAAGTTTTGTTCCGCAATTTCATCAAACCAATTTAACAATAACATTCCAAATCAATATGATCAAATACTTCATGTCATTACTTTCCAATCAAAACTTAAGCAAAACGCTTAGTAAGTAATGAAATACAGTCACATGTCATTATCAATACATTTAGCTAAGGATCCTTAACCACCCATGCTAGTCGTATACTCCTAGCAATCACACGAGCCTATGGCCGCAACCATTACTCGCACCATACCGTTAGCAAATGGCCGAAGCCATTCCTAACCCATGATCAGGTAATTCACGACTTACCTTGCGATTTTTTACAATTTGATCACTTGTAATCTTTCCAAACTCTTTAACACCTAATCACATAATCACATAACACACAATTACACTTTGCACATATACTAATACACTTTATCAATTGATCCAATATTCTTACTTTAATACCATTGTTAATAATTTCAATGATTCTAATCACCATCTCTTCATATGCACATGTATAATGACTCTATTTATCATCCTCTTCACCACTTTAATCAATATCATAACACTTTTCTTTAGAATCACATTTCATGTGCATAGGTACAATTCTACCATTTTATCGTTTTCTTTCTTTCAATACCCATTACATAATCAGAATCAGAACCATACTATGATTATTACTATGTTCAATTTACTAGTTTATCACTTATACATAAGCATAATCACCTTCATAAATCTAAGGTCTAACAAATCCAAACCCTAACTAAATTCATCATAACAACATCATAATATGGCTATTTAACAAGTGTACATCATCTCTACACTAACAACCTACTTAATTAGCAAATATCATAAACTTAGGGTTTATATATCCAAACCCTAATACGAAAATTAATCAGCAAAGAGGTGAATTTATACCTTATACTCACTATAGAAGAGATTAGAAGTTGATTATGATGCTAGTAAGCTCTAATATAAAAGATATCACTTCCAAACTCAAAGAATCGCCATTTTCGCCAGAACTTCGTTTCTGTTTTTATTTTTTGGTTTTAACTCGTTTCTGGAAGTTGTTGGAATTAAAACCCGTATCTGTAAAACATTACATCGCGTCACGATTTACCACAAATCGCGTATTGATCATCTGGATAAATCGCTTCGCGATTTTACGTAAATCGCTTAGCGATTTCTTGTTTTTCATGTCCAGCTCAAATGATAACTATACTTCATATATATTTACACACAACACATATATATATATATATATATATATATATATATATATATATATATATATATATATATATATATATACACACATAATCATTTAATATAACACATTTATATATTTTTGTATAATATAAATTAGAACTTACGAAAAGCGGATGTTACAACTATCCTCCACCAATTTAGGATTGTGTCCTCACAATCCAATCCTGATAAAAGCGAGGGATAGAAATGAATAATTTCTTCTTCTGGTTCCCACGTGATTTCAGAACCTTTACGATGCTTCCATTGGACTTTGAACATTCTAAGATCTTTATTCCTTAACTTAGTAAATTTTTCATCGAGAATAGAGACAGGTTGCTCAACATAATTCAACTCATCGTTCACTTCAATTTCTTCCAATGGAATATAAGCAGATTCATCTACCAAACATTTTCGTAGAAAAGACACGTGGAAAGTATTATGAATTCCTGCTAATTTGTCGGGTAACTCAAGACGATAAGCTACATTTCCGACTCTAGCAAGGATTTTGAAAGGACCAATAAATCTCGGACCCAATTTGCCTCGTTTTCTGAATCGAATTATTCCTTTCCAGGGAGATACTTTCAACATAACTTTATCACCAACCTGAAATTCTATCGGACGCCTTATGTTATCAGCATATGACTTTTGTCTGTCTTGGGTAGCTTTTAATCGTTCCCTGAGTTGATTAATCTTTTCAGTGGTCAACTGAACGATGTCAGTGCTTCCCAATTCCTTCTGTCCGATTTCTCCCCAACAAAGAGGAGTTCTACATTTTTCTTCCGTAGAGCATCTCGTATGATGGCATTTTAATACTCGAGTGATAGCTGTTATTATAAGAAAATTCTACCAATGGTAAATGTGAATCCCAGCTACCACCAAAATCAATAGCACACGCCCTTAACATGTCTTCCAGAGTCTGAATGGTTCTTTCACTCTGACCGTCAGTTTGAGGGTGATAGGCGGTGCTAAAATTGACACGAGTACCTATGTCTTCCTGAAATTTCGTCCAAAAACGTGAAGTGAATCTAATATCTCTATCTGAGACAATAGATACAGGAGTACCATGACGGGCTACTACTTCACGTATGAATAATTCTGCAAGTGTTTCAGAAGAGAAAGTTTCTTTGATCGGTAAGAATAAAGCACTTTTGGTTAAACGATCCACAATCACCCAAATTGCATCATGCTGGCGTTGCGTTTTAGGCAATTTGGTGATGAAATCCATTGTGATATGCTCCCACTTCCAAACAGGTATTTCTAATGGTTGTAATTTACCATATGGTTTCTGATATTCTGCTTTTACATGTAGGCAAGTTAAGCATTTCTCGACATATTTTACAATTTCTCTTTTCATACCTGGCCACCAGAAGTTTGATTTTAGATTGTGGTACATCTTCGTAGCGCCAGGGTGAATAGAATATCGGGACTTATGAGATTCATCCAGTAACAACTTCTTTAACTCGATTGAGTTAGGAATCCAGATTCTACCATATCTTGTCTTTAACCCACGAGAGTCATCAACAAAATTTTGAACTTGACCTTTAATGCGTTCAGCATTAAAATCGCCTTTTTGCCAAGCTTCCAATTGTGCACATTTGATTTGATCAAGTAAATCTGGAACAACGGTGATTCTGAAAGATTTGACCACTAAAGGTGGCTGAATGGCTTTTCGGCTAAGTGCATCAGCAACCACGTTAGCTTTTCCAGGATGATAAAGAATTTCACAGTCGTAGTCTTTTACCAAATCAAGCCAACGCCGCTGCCTCATATTTAAATCCCGCTGATCAAAAAGTATTTAAGACTTTTATGATCAGTGTAAATAGTACACTTCACGCCATAAAGATAATGCCTCTAAAGCTTTAAGGCAAAAACAACTGCCGCCAACTCAAGATCATGAGTTGGATAATTCTTTTCATGATCCTTAAGCTGTCTAGATACATAGGCAATTACTTTGCCATGTTGCATCAGATCACATCCTAAGTCATTATAAGAAGCATCACAGAATACAACCATATCTTCAGTACCATCAGGAAGTACTAAGATAGGCGCTTGACTAAGCTGTTGCTTAAGAATATGGAACGCTTAATCGGCTTGCTCATTCCACTCAAACTTAACATTCTTTCTGGTGAGTTTAGTGAGAGGGGTAGCAATCTTTGAAAAATCCTGGATAAAACGTCTGTAATACCCATCTAATCCCAAGAAACTTCTAACTTCAGTAGGAGTAGTTGGAGGTTCCCATTTCATGACTGCTTCAATCTTAGCAGGATCAACTTTAATTCCCTGATCATTAATCACATGACCCAGAAACTGAACCTCTCGCAACCAGAATTCACACTTTGAGAATTTTGCATAAAGCTTTTCAGTTCTCAAGATTTGCAACATTTGTCTCAAATGAAGATCATGATCACCAGCTGACTTAGAATAGATAAGAATATCGTCAATAAATACAATTACAGACTTATCGAGTAAAGGTCGGCATACGCGATTCATAAGGTCCATAAAAGCAGCTGGAGCATTAGTTAAACCAAAAGGCATCACCACGAATTCATAGTGCCCATATCGAGTTCTGAAAGCAGTTTTAGACACATCTTCATCACGAACTTTCAATTGGTGATAGCCTGAACGTAGATCAATTTTGGAGAAATAACTAGCACCCTGCAACTGATCGAACAAGTCATCAATCCTAGGTAAAGGATACCTATTCTTGATGGTTACCTTGTTCACTTCTCTATAATCGATACACATTCTCATGGTTCCATCTTTCTTTTTAACGAATAGTACTGGAGCTCCCCATGGTGAACTACTAGGGCGAATGAAACCCTTATCAAGTAATTCCTGCAATTGTTTCATCAATTCTTGCATTTCTGATGGGGCAAGTCTATATGGAGTTTTAGCAATAGGAGTGGCTCCAGGTACCAAATCAATACGGAACTCGACTTGCCTATCGGGTGGAATACCCGGTAGCTCGTCGGGAAATACATCGGGAAACTCGTTTACTACAGGAATATCTTCCATTTTAGGAACTATTTTCTGAGTATCTACCACATGTGCCAAAAAGGCATGACATCCATGTAGCAGATGACGTTTAGCACGAGCATATGTACAGATAGATAAGGAAGATTTCCGCTTTTCACCATATACTAGGTGAAGTACCCGCGACAACGCGGGCTTTGATATTGTGGTTGGTAAAAAAATTTAAGTTAAATAATGGTTTGATTTGTTTTGTTATATTTAGGATATAATAATATAATAATAAGTAAGTTAATTTTTGGCTTAATTTTTCATAATGAACGATATTAATTTAATATTGTATTGTAACATGTATTTTTGTTAAAGTTAAGAAGTTAAGTGATCAACCTGCAAATTTTTTAATAATCATGTGTTTTTGAAACATAACAGCTACACAAACATAAGAAAAATGAAACCACACAAATTCACGTTGGCCTCTATTGCAACTATGATCATGGATACCTAGTGTAACAGATTATCACATGCATTGAGAAAAACTAAAATTTATAAGTTATGGTTATCATATCACTTATCACTTATCACTATTATAAGTAAATGAAAAAAGTAGTGTGGAACTTGCTTTTACCTGAGGTGAGCTTAATGCCTGATTGTTTCGAGCAACCAAGGAGGCACACTTATAGATTGTCGATTTTCAGAATGATACCTAAAAGATAATATAATATATTAGTAACACATCACCACATCATATAGCTGATACATATACGTTAACAAACGTGTTTTTCTAATAAATTAAAGTATGTCAAAATTCATGTTATTATCTCTAGGTTGGAACAATTTCATCTTTTCACTAATTTTTCGGGAGTTGATAGATACAAAACAAAAAATGATTAGTACAACACACTGTACAGCAGTCACAGCTCGCTTTACAACTCATTATAGCATATTTTTGGTGTTGGAATCAAAATTATGTGGTGTAGGTTAGAGATTATTTATTAATAAAAAAGATGTAAATTAATAGCAAGCTAACACTAAAAAAACACAAACAACCACGATCATTGTTCCAACATCTTAAGCAATAATTCACTGTGACATTTTATCAAACATGTAGCGTACATCAAGTTGATGTTCATTAAAAATGATTATCAACAATCAACCAACAGTTTACAAAATAAACAAAATAAAAATCAAAACTTAGATTTATGAGACAACCAAAATAAAAATCAAAACTTAGATGTATGAGACAACCAATCTACCTTGCAATCTGTTGGTTTGTCAAACTTTTGAATCTGCAAAATTGACAATGAAATCAACCTTAAATTAACAAATAAATATAAAATAAAAATGAATTCACTAAATAAATTATTATTACTCTATAATCTCTTATCCTACACCATATATACATTATTAAAAGATAAGAAACTTAACAATTAAAAATTTACAAACAACAACAAATCTCAAACCTCAATCCTAAATGGAGAAATAGTTCAAGGTCGCATGACCTAATTTATGCCAATTTTCCGATCTGGCCTCGCGTATTATATTCAACGTATTGATCGATGTGAAAATAATCATCAGTAAAGTATTGAGAGCAAACCGTTTTTGAAAAATATTAGACTTTTTGGGATGACGATTTTGAACCCTGATTAGCACATGAAGATGAGTTTGACCCTAATTATGAGCACAGCTGGTTATTGAAGAATTTTGTAAATTTTTGGCATGAATTTTGAATGAGAACTCTAGAATAGTTGTTTTGATTAGAAACAAATTAAAAAGGTAATATAGTTGGCGTACAATTTTTTTTTCCCTTATATGTTCCATCCTCACGATTATAATGGAGCACGATTTAATCTTTGATATTTTAAAATTTTAATTAATTTTATTGTTTTAATCTTTTCTCCCCCCTCATCCGTTTAGCTAGTATTTTTATATTATTTTTTATATTAATAATTATTATAATTAATAATTAATTAATTAATTAATTTAGCTAGAATGGGTTGTTTTTTTTGGTGTGGATATGGAAGGATTCTTCCTTTTTCTTCTGGGACGTTTTTATTTTTTCCATCTTCATCCTTTTACTTAATACTTATTTAATTAACAATTATAATTTATAATTAATTATTAATTAATGAAAATTTATATCTAGAATAGGATTCTTTTGTGATAGTGTACGATTGTTTTCTCTTTTTTTGGACGATTTTATCCTTTTTTAAGCCTTTTTTTTTGGAGTTATCAATATTTTTATATTTAATTAATAATTGTAATTAATTATTAATTAAGGAAATTTTTTACCTAGAATGGTTATTTATTATTATTATTAATAATAATTTTTAAAAATTGTTATTAGGGGTGTTAAGTGTACATATTTTAAACTTATTTAAGCCATTGATCTCTAATTGTAGAGGTTAATCAAGGGTCAAAATTCCTTAATGGTATCCTCTTTTAATTATATATAAAAGATATCAACTATTTTACAACTAGGCGAGCTGACTCGAATAATCTTTTTCTCACATTGGATAATGGCTCGGTGTTGTCCTAACCAATCCATGCCTACAACAACGTCAAACTCGCCCATATGCATAGGAATCAAATTTATAACAAACATTTCATTACTAATTTCAAGCTGACACCCCCGATAAACATTTATAACACATACAATTCTATTATCAGCAACTTCAACATCTAAGGGAGTATCTAACTTTGTAAGAGGAATCGAGAAGTTTTGACAGAATCTTTCAGATATAAATGATCTCGAAGCACCAGAATCAAATAATATATAAGCCGGTTTCTGATTCACAAGGAAAATACCTGTCAATACATCTTAAGCTTTTTGAGCTTCATCAGCAGTAATCTGAAAAGAACGAGGTCTGGATCTTTGAGGTTCATTTGGTTTTCTTTCCACATTAGATCGAGGAACAAAAGGAGCAGATTGAGTCTTCAGATCAGGACACTCAGCTCTTATATGACCAGGTTTATAACAATTATAACAAACTCGAAGTAGATTAGGACAATTTGTGCTAAGATGACCTTCCTTTTTGCATTTATAACACGTAGGCGGTTGAAAGCGACAAACTCCAAAATGCCTTTTGTGACAGGTTTTACATTCAGCAGGCGGTGGTCCTCGTTTTTCATCAGTTTGAGAACTATCACCAGTTCTCGGTTTCTTGGAAGGAGTAGAAGTGGTTTCAGCAGCTTTTCTTTTAGAAATATCGCGAAGCAATTCCAATTCATGAAATCTAGCCTCGTCTACCATCTCCTCAAAGCTAGCACATCTTTTGGGAATGATGAATTGACGGATCTCCTTTTTCAGAACATTGTGAAAATGACCCATAAGCATTTTTGGATTAGACATATACTCAGGGCAGAAACGAGCTCGATCCAGAAAAACACCAACCAACTCATTAACAGATTCAGTAGTTTGTTCCATAGAAAGGAACTCCCTACGAATCCTGTTCAGTTCAGATTCTTGAGAATAAGCAGTTTGGAACATTCGTCTAAAATCACTCCAAGACAATTGTTTAATAGCGTCGTCTCCTAGAGTACTACACTGTACATCCCACCAACCTTTTGCACCAGATCGTAAGAGATTAGCAGCAAAACGAACCTTTAATCTTTCAGGACATTCGGTGGTGGCGAAAGCTCCTTCTACTTCAGAAATCCAACGGTAACACTTTATCGGATCCATCTCGCCATGATATTCAGGGGGATTACAAACAGAGAAGTCTTTGTAACTGAATCGACGGTTTTCATCAAGAGGAAGAACAGCAGGTGGAATAACACGAGGAGGTTCTTCTTCTTCTCTGGCTAAGTCTCTTCATTGGAATTCAGACATTACAACCTCCTGGACAGTATCAGAAATTTGATTCAACATAGAAGAAAGGGTCGCTTCTTGAACACGGCCCACTTCTTCAGAAACGATAGATCTTAGATCAGCTAGAGATATTTTAGCTTCCCGAGCAGGAGAATCAACTCTTTCATGTCGTTCTCCCGTTTGGTCAGTTTCGCGCTCCTCAGTCATTATTATACTGAAATAGATATCAACATTTAATATAACAATTTATATCTTTACTTTGATTACAATTTGCAACAAGTAACGACTAATAATCACTATGATCTTGTCATCTTAACGCCACGTGGTTTCAAAAATTCCATAAAATGTCATATGATAATTACTGCGTTGGCCAGGCACATTAATTACCACACCATATTCCTATGTTGCCTAAGTCCCCACATAACATCTAGATTCAGAAACCATAACAATATATTAACCGGATCACAATATCAAATAATAGTACAACACCTATCATGCTCAATCATAACTACATTGGTCTAAGTTCAAGTATCCTCCTAATAGTGGATACTCAAATCCCTTAAACCGATGCTCTGATACCAACTTGAAACACCCCACATTTATTTGTTTTAAATTGACATTGTAAATAAAAGTTATAGAATTCTGACGTATAAAATCGCGTCGCAATAACAGGACAATCGCGTCGCGTTTTTATCTGAATCGCGTAGCGATTATATATGAATCACGTCGCGATCCTACGAAAACCCAGAACAGATCAGATTGTTAATACAATCTGCCAAAACCTGTGCAATTTATAAAATCCGCAAACCAGTTTAACTAACAACCTGTACCAAGTTTTGTTCCGGAATTTCATCAAACCAATTTAACAATAACATTCCAAATCAATATGATCAAATACTTCATGTCATTACTTTTTAATCAAAACTTAAACTTGGTACTACAACTACTAATACATTACATATTTTGCAACATTTACATACTTTGAAAACCAACAACACATTTAGTACAAAACAACCTATGTCATTATTTACATACTATCAAAGTATTAACAAAAGACTAGCATTGACTTTAAATATCAAACCACAAGTTATAGTTTCAAAAGAGTTGGGGTTTCGGTATTATAGAGCATGATTTAACGGAAACGAGTCAATACCAAATAAGCACAATTATCCACCTCTAGCTTCCAACGTGTTTCTTGCCCAAATCCGCCCTTTGTCCACTTGCTTCACCTAAAACATTTAAATTATACAACGGTAAGTAAAACGCTTAGTAAGTAATGAAATACAGTCACATGTCATTATCAATACATTTAGCTAAGGATCCTTAACCACCCATGCTAGTCGTATACTACTAGCAATCACACGAGCCTATGGCCGCAACCATTACTCGCACCATACCGTTAGCAAATGGCCGAAGCCATTCCTAACCCATGATCATGTAATTCACGACTTACCTTGCGATTGCACAATTTGATCACTTGTAATCTTTCCAAACTCTTTAACACCTAATCACATAATCACATAACACACAATTACACTTTGCACATATACTAATACACTTTATCAATTGATCCAATATTCTTACTTTAATACCATTGTTAATAATTTCAATGATTCTAATCACCATCTCCTCATATGCACATGTATAATGACTCTATTTATCATCCTCTTCACCACTTTAATCAATATCATAACACTTTTCTTTAGAATCACATTTCATGTGCATAGGTACAATTCTATCATTTTATCATTTTCTTTCTTTCAATACCCATTACATAATCAGAATCAGAACCATACTATGATTATTACTATGTTCAATTTACTAGTTTATCACTTATACATAAGCATAATCACCTTCATAAATCTAAGGTCTAACAAATTCAAACCCTAACTAAATTCATCATAACAACATCATAATATGGCTATTTAACAAGTGTACATCATCTCTACACTAACAACCTACTTAATTAGCAAATATCATAAACTTAGGGTTTATATATCCAAACCCTAATACGAAAATTAATCAGCAAAGAGGTGAATTTATACCTTATACTCACTATAGAAGAGATTAGAAGTTGATTATGATGCTAGTAAGCTCTAATATAAAAGATATCACTTCCAAACTCAAAGAATCGCCATTTTCGCCAGAACTTCGTTTCTGTTTTTATTTTTAGGTTTTAACTCGTTTCTGGAAGTTGTTGGAATTAAAACCCGTATCTGTAAAACATTACATCGCGTCACGATTTACCACAAATCGCGTATTGATCATCTGGATAAATCGCTTCGCGATTTTACGTAAATCGCTTAGCGATTTCTTGTTTTTCATGTCCAGCTCAAATGATAACTATACTTCATATATATTTACACACAACACATATATATATACACATAATCATTTAATATAACACATTTATATATTTTTGTATAATATAAATTAGAACTTACGAAAAGCGGATGTTATAGAAAAATATGACATACATGAATAAATATTACATACAATTCAGGGGTCATCATATCCTTCATGAAATACTTGACCCATCCTGATGCAAAACGATAATAAAAAGCCACACAACACAAGAACTAAACTGAAATTCTCAAAGCGAGAAAATATCTTATTCAATGATAATTCGTATGTCTCAAAAACTTAATGAAACAAAACCCTAAAATTCATCCAAATAGGTTGCAGGAAGTCTAAAACGAAAATAAACACAAAGCCCAATCAAACAATAATAAACAAAGCCCAAAACGTAGCCCGAAAATAGAAAAATGTCCTTTTCGGGTCCTAAATGACCCTGAAAGGCCCAAAATTGACAGGGCTCATGGCGAAACGATGAGTCTTGATCGTTGGGCCGTTTTCAGGCTGACATGAATCCACCATAGAAATTTGTTGCCGCAAAATAAGCTCTAAGTGTGTTTGCCGCGTTGACTTGTTTGTTGACTGCCGCTTTGACCGCATCATTGACCACGTCTGTATCACATCCGCAATTCATATAGGACGGTAACTCTAACTATTTGAGTGAGTAGGCATGGTGAAACAGGGTTTTTATTCGTTTCTCGTGCATTACGTCGATCTTTTCCCAACTCACTTTGAAACAAAGCTGAGTCTGATTTGGATTCTGTACGTATGATGGAGTCACTTGGATTGTAACATGGGATAATTTTAGTGTTAATACTAGATCTCAAACCCGTGTATACACACAGTTGTTGATTGTTTAATTAAAAAAAAGGTCATAATTTTAATTTAACTAAAATAGAGGGACTTAATTGATTAATTAATTTTGATTAAAATTGATGATGTCATAACCATGTTTAATATATATAATTTAAGACTAGTCCTAAAACCCATGTATATACACGGTATTATGAATTTGTAATTATTTTTCATATATATTAATATAATAACTCTTACTCCGTATATGATAGATCGGAAAGTTTATTAACGGATATGCAAACGAATAAAAAACTACTTTAAAAGGTATTTACAAATCCGAATGAAGGTCAAAGACCCAAATTCGTTGACCGATTATGAATTTTATTAAATTATTAAAATTATTTGTCATGTCATAGTTTTCTAAATTTTAATCAATTTAATCAAATTAAATAATTTAATTGGTTAATTGAAATTTTGATGACATCATCAAGTGATTAATTTTTATTATTATTTCATAAATATTCTTATATTATATGTGATAAGTTAGAACATATTTATGAGTTAAAGATGTATATTTGGGGTTTGAATATTTTAGGTACTCATTAAAATAAAGGGTGTATGTAGTAAATTTTCAACGGTAAGCATTTTGGGAAAGATGAAGTTAAAAAGAGTAAAGAAAGGGTTTTTTGTTGTTTTATTAGGGGAGGGGATATATATTTCTCCATTACGGATTCAAATTAAGTTATAAATTAAATTAACAATAAAAATGGGTAAGATTGCTAAAGTTAAGTATTTGTTGACGACGGCTTGAAACCCGAGTCGTTGCTTTCTTAAATTAATTAAATTTAAAATAAATTAAAATATATTAAATATAAATAAAATAATAAATATTGAATTCTGATTGGTTGATTTTATTTTAATTTAATTATGTTGGATGCTCTAAGTCAGCTTCATGTATATATCCATTACCTTATCTTAGTTCCAAACCCATGAATCCCATGATTATCATCGTACGTTCAGTTGATATATATTGAAAAAAGAAGATCAATTTAAAAAGTATTTGATTAGTTTTATCAAAGGGTGAGTCCTATGTACCATGCTAATCATATACAGATTCTTTAATTACAAATAATTTTTCCTTTTATGATTTTTTTTAGTTGGTGTAATTAAAGAAAATGAGATGTAACGTATGAATTTAGATAGAATCTGGGAATATTTTTTGTTTAGTTTATCATTAATTAATAAAATTATTAGTTTTAATATACAAATTAGGTAGTTATTTAAGATAGGAACGTATGGATGAAGATAAACTATTAGAAAGTCATTGTTTTATTAATATTAATTAATTAAAAATATATATAATTTAATAATAATAAACTAATAAATAAAGAGCTAAAAGTAAATTAAATTAACAATAAATAATTTTGTAAGCGTACTAAAGTCATAAAACCTCATGTAAGTCGTCCGTTGCTTTATTAAATTAATTTAAAAATAAATATAAACAATAAATTTTAAACTTTCAGTAATAAAGTTAGTAGACTAATGGTTTGAAAGTTCAACTTTAACCTATAATAATGTATACAATAAAGTAAGAAATTGATATATCGCTATGGATACTGATCCGTACACCACTGTTTTTAGCCATACACCACCAAACATGTTATAAGGTGTTGTATTGTACAATACTGTAAAGCATATTTAGTGGTGTATGACTAAAAACTAGTGGTGTACGAATCACTCCCCTATCGCTATATTTTCTTTTCGGTTTTTACTAAATGACGACATAATTGAACAAAAGCTATCGCAAGTTTTTTTTATACCGCTGCATAGCGCGGGTAAAATGCTAGTCTTTTATGAAAGTGACCACCATATCAATCAATGCAAATTGTTCAAAAACAAAAATATATTCAACCAAACGGAGTCGTTGATACCCAACAGCTAAGCCTTAAATTCGATACTTATTTGACAATTACATTCCATTAAATTGTACGTACTAAACAAACAAAACAACATTCCACCCCTAGTTTCACTTCCTCAAGTATATAACCACAACGTTAACAAATGTATGTAACACGTAAATTAACCATTTAATCAAATTCATCAATACCTCAAAAATCTCAAATATGGATACAGCAAAAGGAAGATCACGAAATTGTCTCAAGATATGTTGTGGCGTGACAGTAGCAGTCATTGTAATCTTCATCGTTGTTTCTATAGTCTTATATTTCACGGTCTTTAAACCAAAAGATCCACGTATCATCGCACACCCAACAAACCTTGAAAACTTGCAAGTACAACTTTTACCCAATGTAAGCATAAATGCGACCCTAGTTCTAACCATGACAATTGATAACCGAAACTATGGAGGCTTTAAGTTCAAGGACTCAATTGCATACGTCTATTATAGAGGAATGTTAATAGCTGAGGTCCCCGTTGGACATTCAGAGGTTCCCGCTCGTGCTAGCGTTACCATGACAACACGTGCAAATATTACGGGAGGCCAAATGGCTACTGATCCGAATTTCTATAACGATATTGGAACGGGTCATCTTAACTTTACGTCGACTTCAGTGATGCATGGGAAAGTAAGCGTTTTGAAGATCATTAAGGTGGGAGCGAAGGTTGACAGTTTTTGTGAAATCTCTGTTGATATATTGACCCAAGAAGTTGACCCAAAATGTCACTCGAAAGTCGAGTTCTAAGAAATTAGTTTAAAGTTGTGTCCATTTGTATACATGTCTTCGTTATTAAGGAACTTTCAATTGGTATTTTAATTTGTGGATTTGGAACTCAGATACTTCAAATGATGTGTAACAACTAACAGGGTTTAATCGTTTAAACAAAAATACAGAGACTTAAAACTTAATTAAACAATTATTGGTAGATTAAAATCATAAACAGTGATTGGCACGCACCTTCATAGGGACGTTGATCGGGACCAACAAATTAATAGGGCCTTTACCAGTGGCGGAGTTAAATAAATTTTAAGAGCTGCAAAAAAAGTTAAGTATCTTAAATTATATATATGAAACATCTTTATGATGTCATCATTCTAATTAAATTTTAATTTGTCAATTAAGTCCTTTAATTTTTTATTATATATATATATATATAATTCATGAAATAAGTCGAAAAATCATGAAAGTTGCACCATAAAATTCAACGTTTTCTCCTCTTCGATTTGCCGTCCCTCAAGGCATACTTTTGACAACTTTTTTATTTTTCATTTTTTGGTAGGTTTTACAAAGTAGTAACACATGTGTTAGTGATTAGTTGTACATTTAATTTGTGGTTAGGGTTAGAGTTTAGGGTTTACACGAAATTATCATAGACACTCTCGTACATAAATTACTAGACTTTTTTTATGAAATTTCGTATTTAGTATCTTGTTTTTAATAGTAAACTGTGTAAGTTAATATGTATGTTAAACATTTAGTTGGATTCATGATAATATTACTTTATGTAAATGGATTTATATAAGTAGAGATTATGAAACGCCCTGATTTTCTGAACAATTTTTTTTTTTTTTTTACTATTATCATGTCTCAATCATCAACCATAACTTGCTGAAATAATATCAATCATATACACTCTTGTTTTAAATTTTAAACTTCGAAGTTTTCTGAAATCAGACGAATCCGCCGGATTCACTTGAATCCGCCGGATTCCGACCCTTTCCAAGCACAACCCGGGACCAGAACTCTTCTACACAATCCGGTTGGCTGAATCCGCCAGATTCACCTCAATCCGCCGGATTGGAAATGAATTTGCCGGATTCTTCCCTTCTACAGCAGAAACTGCAGCCTGCACACTTAATGACCAAAACCCGAACTTCAAACGCGCATAACTTTTTACTCATTTAGAGTTAGACTCTGAAATTTTACAGGCACTTTTACTATGCCAAAATGAAACTTTCCATTTTTAAACTTTTTCAAAATACGTGTTTATTCAAAATCGGGACTGTAATCCATTTTTAGACCATTTTGGCACTTTTTCTTGACATGTCAAAACACAAACCACTTGGTTTCTGACTTTCACACTTTACCAACACTTTCTACTATACATTTGACACCTAAGCCAATAGCAACAAGTGTCATATCTATACTATGGCTTAATTTGACTCTTTGACTCAAAATGTGCCCATTTGAACACTTTTGACCCGTTTCTTCTTTCAAGACTATTTTAACTCTTTCACTTACATCTTCCACTCATATTTGACCATTTCAACATTTCTGACTATGGTTCAACACTAAAATCAACCCAAACACATTTTTAATATTTTACACTATTCCAATTCTTTATCATTTATGACACATATATGGTTATTAATCATTTCATCATTTCTTTCCACTTTGACTTTACTAAGTCAAAGACTTACATAACAAGTGTCATAAAACTCTTTTTAATTTGGGCGATTTACACAATGGCTAATCAAAACGATTATTTAAAAGAATGAGAAGCTTAGCTAACCATAAAGCAAGCTCATTATCCACTCTATCTTCTTGCAAGCAACATCTATAACTTCTATCCATTGGGTTCAACCAAATCAAGCACCTACAACATAAAACACTAAACGGGTTAAGCATAAAGCTTAGTGAGCATATGATCATTATCTAATCAATTTAACTACTAATCAAAAACAATGCATTATTATAACTAAACAATAATAAGCAAAGTATGAAAGACTCTTCCCTTTCTTGAATTCACTTTCGCTTTCACTTTTACTTTCAATTGAGCTTTCACTTTCTCTTTCACTTGAACTTTCACTTTTACTTTCATATGTGCACATCTATCATGATTATACTAGCTAATATCTAACTAGCTAGTATAATCATGTTCTAGCTAATATCTAATTAGCTAGACTAATCACATTTTAGCTAACAAAGTTAGCTACCAATCACAACATGGCTAACCTTGGCCAACCATTCTAATTGTCACATGGCTAACATGAGTTAACCATTCTAATCACATGAATTTTTAATATAATCTTTTCATATCATTAAAGCTAATCATTAACTCTTTTCACAATTAGGTGAATCTCTTGCTCGGTAGCAATCCGATTCACTTAATAAGTATCTAATTACTTTCATATAACTCACCTTGATGAATTGAACAACTTGTGGCTAATTGATCAATTGAAGATGGCACATTTTTAACACCTAACACATGAACACACAACACAATTAATAACACTAATCACATTTTCACTAATACTAACATGAGATCTCTTTCTTACTTAATCAACTTTCTTTTACTTTAACTAAGTTAACTAATTACACTTTCAAAATTCTTGTCATACTATACAATTCTTTCAACTACTAATCATTGGAGTTATCACTAATTCATGAATTCATAATCACTTTTCATTAACTAATCACTTTCATCTTTCATGTTCATAATCAAGCTTCACTCAAACATCTCATAATCAACTTAACACTTTAATTACTTGCTCCACATCATAATCATATTCTATTAACACTTCTAATTACACTTTAAAACGTATTACATGAATTTACAAGGATTTAGCAAAACCCCTAAATTCACTCAAGAACACTAATCATGATTTCATCACTTTTACCATGTAATAGGGTTACTAATGATCATAATAATACTAACTAACATCAAACTAATCAATTACTAATCTCAATTTCGGATTAAAACTTACTAATCAACAAAACCCATTTTCTAGGTTTAGAAAATTGAAGAACATAACTTACTTGATGATATAGAGAATCCAAGAGTGATCAATTTGATGTTTCTAGCTTCAATTTCATGTTAATTTCTTGCTTGATTATGGTTCCAGCGGTTTTTGGTTCTTCACAGGAAAGGTTCTGGAGTTTATTTTTGATGTTACTGGAAAAAGGCACGTATCAGTGTCTTTTATGTTTTAATTTGCTATACTACACAGTCTGGAACTGAACAACCATTTGCGTATTCTATTATAACTTATTATTAAAATATCTATAATTAAAAAGAAGTATATATTATTGTACACTAAAATAATACCTTAAAAACTGGGGTGTTACAGATTAAGAATTTAAAAGTTTTTGAAATCAAGTTAGTGAAAAAATTAATTATTTTAAGTATATATTAACCTTTTCAAGCAATTTTATTCCTACTCGATAAATTGAAAATAGAATCATTACAGTTCGATTTGGATAATGTGTTAATTAATGAATTAAATTTCGTTTTATATGTAAGTGAGTAGCTGATTAAATTATTTTTTTTAATAAGTTAATGATCTTATATTAAAATTCACTAAAATTAAATGACTTAATTAACAAGTTAAAACTTAATTAAAATGATGACATTATAAATATGTTTCCTATATATAATTTAAGATAAGATTATCCATATAATTTTATCGTTAATACATACTCATAGTGTTCTTACAACACAACATGTACAACTCTTAATCAATAATTTAATATGTAGTTAGCAACCCACGACATGGAGGTTCTGTCCATGGTCGTAGAGTCATCAGTCGTGATAATGTTGAGGCACATGGAAGATTATCGGCTGATTATTTTGCGGAGTCTCCAAGATATAATGAAGATATATTTCGTAGATGCTTTCACATTACTCGTAATTTGTTCCTACGAATTCTTAAGAGTTGTTGAAGAACATAGTGGCTACATTGTTCAACGGAGAGAATCCTTTTGTAAACACGGATTGTCAAGTTTACAAAAGGTAACAACACATTTCGAATCTTAGCATATGGTGTACTTGGTGATTTGATAGACGAATAAATTAGAATTGGAGAATCAACTACTATCGAAAGAATGAAGGTATTAAGCCAAATAAAAATATTTAAGCATACAAAAGATTTAGTGCAAAGATTTAATGTAACACATTGAAATAACTTATTTTTAGTGTAAGCATATTTCATTAAAATTTTCATTTTAAACTAAAATAGTGTAATATAACACACTATTGTAGTGTAAACGTTGAAGATGCTCTTAATGTACGATACAACATGTACAACTCTATATAACAGTGAGTTATGTTCAGGTAACGTCTGAGTTTAATTACGAGTTATACGATTCAACTTGAACACGAAAGTATCAAATCAAGCTACCATAAGCTCTAATATTTTTTCGCTCCCATCATTAGGAAGAATGACACAAGAAAAACATTTTGATTTCAATCATTCTCATTTCTAATCTCTGCCATAATTTTAAACATTTCTGATGATCTTATAAATAATACGAAACTAGAACAACTTTTTAGGAGAATATATTATTACTCATACTAAAAAGGAGTATTTTACAATCGCATACATGGATAATTTATTTGAAATAGTGCCAACCTTACAAATATTTACTTTTTAACGCTAACGTTGGGTATAACTTTCAGCTAATTATCGTACTCTTATTTGACTAGTCAATTCTAGAAATAGCTTCATGTGATTAAACAATGACTACGATTAGTCAACAATGGTACTCTATGTTTATGATATCAATTATTACAAACGCATGTATAATATGATCGTGAGTAGTAATATTGATACAGCTTACATAATATTGCATTATTTTGTAACGAAGTTGTATATAGTGTAACACTAATGTAATAGAATGCACACAATCCGTTACAAATGTAGGCCGCAAAAGAAGTTACCTCAAATTCCGACAAATAAGTTACCTCAGATTCCAGCTATGTAAACTATAAATTGTATTGAAGACTATGGAGAATTGGGTTATGTTGATCGAGGAATGGCAGCGGCAACGGCGGGAGATTTGAGAATAGCGGTGGTGGTGGATGATTCAAGAATGACGGTGGTTCTTATTGATCAAGAAAGGTGGTAATGGTGGTGGATGATTAAAGAAGGGCGGCGGGCCGGTGAAAGGTGGAATGGTGTCGCTTCCGGATTCAAGTTAATTGTTTCCGTTTTGGTTGTTAAAAGCAGTGTCATGAAAACTGAACCGGACCATCCGGTTTGACTGAAATCGGCAAGGTCGCGAGTTCAAACTAGAGTGTAAAAACTGAACAGGTATGTATCCATATGATCGAGGAACGAATAAGTTTTTTAAGACTTGCTACATCCAAACCAGTTTTTTCTTTCTCTTTTATCCTCACCCGATCCATTCATATATTCATATATTACCTATATATCTAAGAATAACCAAATCACAGATTATAGTAATATTGTAAAAAAATATTAAATGATCAAGACTACCTAGCTTCTTGTAGAATGAACAAGTTAAAACCTAAACACCACCCACATGCACGACGTTGAAATAAAAGTAGATACATTATTTTACTATGAAGATCATTTTGTTATATAAATAAAAGAAATGGTAAGAAACTTTAATTGTTTGTTGTCTTGAGTACTTTTCTTCTTCCTTCTACAAATACACAAAACATCCGTACATAACAATACAACATACAAACCACAATTAATCAAATCTAAGCAATCAATAATACTCTACATATATAACATACAAACCATGTACAATCGATCAAATCTAATTAAGCAATCAATAATTGATCAAAGCAAGCAAGAGGCCATAAAGTGGGAAGTGGAAACGGAGGAAAGAGTCTTAAATGATGGAGAGAAAGTGAAATGGATGGAAGCGAGAAAAGGACCTACAGCGACGGAAAAATACGTCGCAAATCAGTCACTGTAGGCCTGTTGCGACGATTTTGCGACCGAAATTGTCTGAGAGTATAAAACGCGTGGCAAATGTCAGTTACGACGAAAATTGCTACGGATATGAATATTTGCGTCGGATATTGGCTGTAGCAAAACGGTGAGAAAGTGACCTTTTAAAACTCATAGAAGTCAGAAATTAGCGACCGTATTACAACAGAAATATGCGACAGTTTGATGTGGCAAATAACAGCGACAGACTTTTTAAACTTATAAGAGTCAAAAAGTAGCGACTGTATTGCAACAGTAATTTGCGACAGTTTTATGTGGCAATAGAGAGCGACAGACTTGCGACAGACTAATTAGCGAAAGATTTGTTGAATCACACATTCTGAGGATGATTTTTGCGACAAGCTAATCAACTTTGTGACGGAATGTTGTCAATGTTTGTTGTAGCAATCCCATCGCATAATATACAGAATTTTATAAATTAAAATCAAAATATTGCTCTTTTCTTGTTTCCTTTCCTGGTTTCCAATTATATAACCCAAATCTCATATTTTAAATCCACAAATTCAGCCCAATATATATAAATTAAACCACTAAAGTGGAGTTTCAAAAATACAGATCATCCTAACAATAATAAAAGTTACCATATCGCAGTTTAAAGTTTAAACAATGTTTACGACACGCTACTTTAGCACCTAACCTATTACATCAGTTGGTTAGAAGGGCTCGGAGGGCCTTGGGCAATTGAGGAATTCACAAAAATACAAGTTACCGTATGGTGGTTTGAAGTCAAACAATGTTTACCGACACGATACTTTAAATTCCTAACCTTTACAACAGTTTAGAGATTAGAAGAGCCCGGAGGGCTTGGAGGGCCTTGTGGAAATCGTGCAAACAGTTGGGCAAACTTCTCATATGTGTTCTTTTGAAAATCAGCAAGTTCTTGTGCTAACCTTTCTCGCTCACGCCTTTTGATATCGCGTAAAAAGTCACGTTTTTACTATCGATATCTCTCTCATTCTGGAACAATTCTTGGCATATTAACTCAAAACCATTACAAATCAGTAGTATTATGCCAAGATGGTCAAAACGAGGTTGCACGATGAAAATCAAGCAAAACGGATGAAAAACGAAGATTCCACACATGTTTAGAGATTCAAGGCATCAAAACGAGATTTCAAGACAAAATGCCCATCACCAACATCCATCTTACCCAAGATGTTCGTTTTCAAATTACGAATCCAACAGAAGAAGAATCAACAAAAACGGACGAAGAATGAAGATTCTACGTACACCGGAAGATCCAAAAGATTCGTACGACACATCTAAAGTTCAGAGACATATTTTTGGGATATCTTTTCATCAAAGTCTTCGTTTTTTAATTATGAATCCAACAAAAAAAGAATCAACGCAAACGGACGCATAACGAAGAAGATACGCGCGAAACGAGCAACGAGGCAACGGGCGACGAACAGGGACGGGTGGCAGCCTGCCGCCGCCGGCTGCCAGCCACCAGGCCGCTGGCTGCTGCCATCCCCTCATCCGGTTCCCGCTTTTTGGTCCTTGCGTGTACCCGGTGCTAGACCTTTGCGCAACTTTACGTACCTCGTGCTAGACCTTTACGCAACTTTACGTACCTCGTGCCACTATATGCACGTACCCGGTGCCACTACCTTTTCCACCTTTTGCTATTGTGAGCTTCTACTTGCTAACATGCACCAAAACTCTCCTATACATAGGAGGCATTAGGCTCATTTGCAAAACACACCATTCTTAGAACAATATACTTCTCTTAAGATATTGCTTCTACTTTCTTTCTATTTTCTTACTAAAAATTAGTTTTAGGCGAGTTTAGGAGCTTGTTTAGAATAGAAGGAAAGTGCGGAACGCATTGTAATCTTCGGTGTATGCTCGGAATTGTGTCAATTAATTCAAGTCTACTTTTTCTCGCATTTAATCCTGGTTCTTTCTATCATTTTCTATCTTAATTAATTACATTTATATTGATTATGCTAGATTTAGTTATTGCCATGATTAGAGAGTAGTATACTTGTTGTGTTTGTTTGCGATGTAGTTAGTTAATTATGGGATGATTTATAATTAAATATTAAAGATCGGTAGTATTACTTTGATCGTCTTATTGCATGTTCTTGTTTGATTGTTGCCTTAGAATCATCATAGTAGTAAAATATAAACGGTCTTAATTATCGTGAAATAATATGACGGCCCCTATTCGACTATTACTCGATATAGTACTGGAAACACTTCAAGGTGGAGTACAAATGTATGGAAGTCGAGGAACGACCGAAGGTAGTCATATTACGAAGCGGTACAATATTACGAAGTAATATGACGGCCCCTATTCGACTGTTATACAGTGTAGCGTTGGAAACACTTCAGGTGTAGTACAAATACGTGGAAGCTGCGTAACGACCGAAGGTAGTTATATTACGGACTAATATATAAAATGAGAAACCTAGTTTAATTAACCTTTCTAAATAGACTTTTAAACTTCAAATTAATCGCCTTTCCACCAATAAACGTGATTACAACACCTTTTTAACGACGTCCAATTAAAAGGTAGTCAGTCATCTGTGTCAATATAATTTGTCAAAGGTATGAAACTATGAAACCGCAAGGCTACATGGGAGATTATCGTAGGACAAGACATGGTCAAGGTTTGAAGCGGTGGAACCACTTAAAGTGAGGAACGCTGTGAATAACTAGGGGATATATCGGGTAGTCTTAAGCAATGGCTGGTTTAAAGTCATAAATGAACTTTTTTTAAATATACGAATCTGTTAGGATGACGAGGAATCGTTATATGATTCAGTTATGTCTAGTACCTTAAGATTTTGTTCTCGTTCATATGAAAGTATTATTAAACCATAATGAAGATTTTGCTTGTTACTCTAAATACTTTGTAATGTTACCATAACCTAGCTCCCGGTGTGACATGCTAATGGGATTTTAATTAGTAGGGAATCTAGTGTTTACATACAAGTATTCAAGAATGATAATTAACTAATATCTTTGAAAACAGTTTCTCCAAATATCATCCCATAACTTAATTAGCGAAGTCTCAGCAAACACTATCCTTATTTTATCTGCTTTATCTTTTATTTTAGTTTCTCTTTTATTTATTTACTTGCCTAAGTTAGTTAATATAAAAACCAAAACTCCCCAACTATTTTATAAACCCTTCACTAGTTTGAAAGCCCTCATATGCCACGCCTTAGTTTCAATTCAGTCGGTTTGAAGAACGACTCTAGGTCATACCTACCACTTGCTCACCCTTAGGATTAGCATTGTTAGGGAAAACTTAGGCCCCGCAATTACAAATTTAAAACACCCACTGATGCCCGCCTCCGGCAGCCGGTGCAACGACAAGGGGTAACATCCTTACCGACCGCTGGTGGCGCATCAAGTTTTTAGCGCCGCTGCCGGGGAACCAACTGTACGATCCATAGGCGTCAAGATGAACTTACTCGCTAGTGAACCTTTAGGATTAACTCTTCTCCTTAGACCCCTACGTATTTCTTTATTTTTCCTTCCTTTTACTATTTTCACAAATTACGTTATCCCTATCCACTCAACTAGTCAACCACCTGCCAATGAGACTATGACAGCTACGCGTATAACTCTCGCTGAAGACTCTAAACCTTTGATTGAAGGTCGAGGAGGACCAATTGTCTATCCGGAAATTAGTAGAGGATCATTCGAGTTAAAGCCACACATTGTTCAGTTAGTCCAAAACCTCTGTCAATTCCATGGCCTACCAAATGATGATCCCAACTCACACCTTGACAAATTCATTTCCTTATCCAACTCCTTTAAGCCAATTGGGGTTAATCAAGACATAGTCTATCTATACATTTTTCCCTACTCACTCACTCTTAATGCAAAAACCTGGTTCGAGGGATTAGAGCTTAACTCTATAACCTCTTGGGTAGAATTAGCAACCAAATTTTTGGCCAAATATTTCCCCCCATCAAAACAAGCCACGTTTAGGACCAACATCATAAACTTCCGTCAAGTGCATGATGAATCAATCTACGATGCATGGGAACGCTTTAAAGGATTGCTAAAGAAATGTCCAAATCATCGATTTGAGCGCTCAGACCAGTTGCGCATTTTCTACAATGGTCTCTTCCCACATCACCGTCCTTTACTTGATACCGCCTCTCAAGGTAGTTTCATAGACTGTACGACAAATGAAGCTTGGAGACTTATTGAGAAAATGACAATGCACAACCATGACTGGAACAGTGAAAATCACTCCTCAACAGTGAATCCACCAACTACACTCGGAGATGAGGCTATCAAAACTCTCGCTCAGCAAGTGGCAGACCTAACCAAGGAGATTAAGGAATTGAAAAGTCAACAACAACAAGTCTGTCAAGTTCAAACCTGCCTTAATTGTGCTAATCTGAACCACTCAGCCCAAATTCCTCAGTCTCATCTAACTCCACCCAATACTAACCCTTCCTTTAACCCACCTAGGAATAACCCACTAACTTACCAACCTCAACCTTTGGAACCCTCTTCCTCACAAACCTCTAGTTTTGACGACACCCTGATACAAGTCATTCAAGGAATCTCTGCTAGACAAGACCAAGCTGATCTCATCTTAAGAGATCAACTGACTTTGTTAAAAGCTTTCGAATCCCAGTTAGGACAATTAGCACAATGTATTAACGCTAAACCTCAGGATAGTCCAACTAGTTGTCATAAGGAAACTTCCCATATTCAAGACTCTAAGGTAGCACATAGCCCACCTACGGTTTCTTCTCCGGTGAAGGAACCACCTGTTGTCCGATCGACAATAGATTTAGAGTCTACACCAAACCCTAATAGGAAAATAAACATTCCATTTCCGGCTCGTCTTAAACAACGACCCGATAAGCTTAAGTCTTTTAAGCTTGATAGGAAATTCCTTGATACCGCATCTGAAGTTCATTCCAAAAAGTACTTCAGAAGGGTTCTTACAACCAAGGATAAGGTACCCGAAGTACCCAATGTCCCGCTGAACGAGGAATGTTCAGCTATCCTGAAAAACACCATTCCAGAAAAACTCGGAGATACCGGACGTTTTACTCTCCCCATTTCCATCTACAATTCAGGAATTATATGTTCTCTCGCCGATTTAGGAGCTAGTGTTAATCTTATGCCATACTCGCTCTTCAAGAGGCTTGAGTTAGAAAATCTTCAACCTACCAAAATGACCATACAGCTTGCTGACCACTCGGTCAAATACCCTAGGGGAATAGCTGAAAATGTTTTAGTTAGGATTGACAAATTTCTTTACCCAGCAGATTTTGTAGTAATGGATATGCAGGAAGACGTACACATCCCAATCATACTAGGAAGACCTTTCATGAATACGGCCAAGGCAATCATCAACGTCTTCGCACAAAATATTAGCTTGCAGTCGCAGGGAGAAACCATCACTTTCCATATCGACAACCCAAATGACGGAGAACAAGCCGATATGTATATGATCTCCAACAAGACCGCAAATGACGAAGAAACTGCAAGGTCAACAAATGAAAGGAAATCTAGCAAGGAAATGGCGATCACGCCATATTGCCCGATTGACCTCCGACGAATAGGAAAAGAGATGAAAAACGCATCTCCATCAGCAAACAACCCAACGATGGAAGAATTGATCAGAACGAGAAAGATGGAAGAAGAAAACAAAAGAAGCATACCGCCGACTAATCCGTTTACCACTGAAGAAATGGCGGAAAGTAACCACGACCATCCCACGAGAGGAGAAACACTGGAGGAATATTCCAAACGCACAAGATACCAACCGCAAACCATCATAGATCACAAAGCGCTCGAAGAATTCATCCAAAGATTTGACAAAGTAGTATGAGGAATAAGCGGCGTAGTCAACATGCTTGCTCTTTCCCCTGCTGAACTGCAATTCTGTCAACAACAGAAATGGACTTACGCTAGGATCTACAATGCCCTTAAAAGATCTAACATCCCATTCACCTCAACACAATGGGAGATGCTAGGATCCATTAGAGCGCATATGAAAGAAACTACTGGACATCCGAGCAGTCGTGCTAATATTTCAATGATGAATGACCTCACATCATTGCTTAACTTGCTAAGTAGAGAAGATCACCTCAGTTCCAAGGAAAGCGGATCCATGGTTATCAACTCCACTATGGAAAAACAAATTGAGTTAATGATTAAAGAACTTAGTGATCTTGTTTGGGAGGAATCAAGGCGCGAATGACCTTTTAGGGTTACATATGAACCACCACTTGATATCGCTACTTTTGTTATGATCCATCTACGGGAGATTCAACAATGGAAAAGTAACTCCAGAGCAAAGTTCATATTCCACTCAGGATGCAAGGATATACTTCATCAGCTTACTCTAGTTTTCTCTGAATCCGACTTTCCATTCAACGACCATCAGCACCGGCAAATCAAGAACCTGTGCACATCTATCAGAAGATTCAATGGAGACCCCAAGACCGAAAACTATGAAGGTATAAAACTGCAATTCTTGGCATTTGTATGCTCTCTCTGGCAAAACCCACCGCCAAGAGAGGTTGTTAAGACAGACACAACCACCATGACCGACCCTAGAGGGACTGTCACTAAAGCAGTCGATTACATCACCTTCGAACTTTACGGACTTGCAAGGACAACTTCAGAGCATCTACTGAACTACAAGCAGACATCGAGAGATAGTCCACTTGAATTGATTACAACAATAGTCAATCATTTCATGAGAATCTATCCACCTCGATATACTTTTCCGCAACCTAGGGCTCACAACATCAACAAAGGGGATCCCATGGACGCATCTATCTCCATCTAGCTAGAAGAGAAGAAGTCGAGCTCTCGACTTTAAAAGAGCGCTTCTCGGAAGGCAACCCGTGTTTTACATTTCCGCAATTTTACATTCCAAGAAGTGATGAAGTCTCCGACTATCTTTCACACTTGGATATACGAACAAACTTCTGCCTGACGCATCAAATTTTTGACGCCACGCATCAAAGAAAGTATATCCAACGTGTTCACACCTACGAGACCAATCACAAGAAGACTTGATCAAGAGTGAACCCATCAAGATGAAGTTCGGCAAACGCATACCATGGAACAATGCAAATACCGGGGAGTACTTCTATACCAGTCTCTTTCCTTCGTTATAAATATACCATATCCACTATGCTTATCACTAAGTGTGGGATTCAAACCCAACACACACTGCTAAAAGAATACGTCTTAGATGTTTCAAATCCTAAGTGTGGGATTTTTACCCCAGTCAGAACTTAGAATAACATCGAGGACGATGTTCCTTTAAGTGTGGGATAGCAGTAGTTACACTACTGTAAAATGGATAATGGTATATGCTTGATTCTAAGCTCGTTGCTCTTTGGACCATCCTTCTCCAAAAAGTAAACAAAATTTTCAAAATTGAGTTAAAAATATGTTGAAAATGAAAATTTTAAACAAAGAATGATTTACTTTGGGGAAGAAGGATAAATAAAATATGAATTCCTTTGAAAAATTAGTTTAGTAATCCCATAAAGAGCATCACATGACTAAGCACACAACAACCCAACTTTCGATTCGTGAGGTATCTTGAGCCATATGAAAAGCATTTACTTTTAATGCTTCACTTTTTCGATTATTGAGTGTGCCGATGTATGCGTTTAGATTCAGAACTTGCACTTGTTATGCATTTCGAATCCGAACTTGTGAGTCAAAAAGGAGATCGAATCACATCATTCTTGAACCCATCTATACACCCGAAAACAAATACGTTATCCCTTTTCTACTCAAAAAAACATCCCTCAAACTTCATAGAAAGTTCCAAAGATGAAAAAAGAGAAGCATCAAGGATATGACGTCGAAGAAAGAAAAATATCCAAGAAAATTTGAAGAAAAGAAAGTCAAATGGAGAAAAAAAGACTCCTCTCAAAATAGAAAAAAGGCGTCAATCCTCCCGAAAATTCAAAAATTTCAGCTTTCCGCTTCACCAAAAAAAGAAAACCTATGAAAAACCAACACAACCCCCTCTCATACCACCAACACTCCACTCCAAAAATCCTACATCACTTCCCTTAGAATGATTGTGGCTAGATCGACTTCGCGCTCACCTAAAAGGTAACGATTTGATACTCGATCAAGCCTATGACGATAAACGGTACATGACTGGCGTTCTGAGTGATTGATATAATAGAATACGAAACCCTAAACACTTTGAGTGATTTGAGTAACCCCCTAGAAAGGATCGCCTAGTCATGTATCCAAAGATCAAAGATCGAAAGCATGCTCCTAAAGATTACAATCCTTCCTTTTCAAAGAACAAGTATCTTATTTTCTCCCAAAACCCCTTAGTAAAAAGTTCCGCCTTAAAATTTTGCATTATCTTCTTATCTTTAACTATGTTGAAAACGAGTTTGCTTGAGGACAAGCAAAGTTCTAAGTGTGGGATACTTGATATCGCGTAAAAAGTCACGTTTTTACTATCGATATCTCTCTCATTCTGGAACAATTCTTGGCATATTAACTCAAAACCATTACAAATCAGTAGTATTATGCCAAGATGGTCAAAACGAGGTTGCACGATGAAAATCAAGCAAAACGGATGAAAAACGAAGATTCCACACATGTTTGAAGATTCAAGGCATCAAAATGAGATTTCAAGACAAAATGCCCATCACCAACATCCATCTTACCCAAGATGTTCGTTTTCAAATTACGAATCCAATAGAAGAAGAATCAACAAAAACGGACGAAGAATGAAGATTCTACGTACACCGGAAGATCCAAACGATTCGTACGACACATCTAAAGTTCATAGACATATTTTTGGGATATCTTTTAATCAAATTCTTCGTTTTTGAATTATGAATCCAACAAAAAAAGAATCAACACAAACGGACGCATAACGAAGAAGATACGCGCGAAACGAGCAACGAGGCAACGGGCGACGAACCGGGACGGGTGGCAGCCAGCCGCCGCCGGCTGCTGCCATCCCCCCATCCGGTTCCCGCTTTTTGGTCCTTGCGTGTACCCGGTGCTAGACCTTTGCGCAACTTTACGTACCTCGTGCTAGACCTTTACGCAACTTTACGTACCTCGTGCCACTATATGCACGTACCCGGTGCCACTACCTTTTCCACCTTTTGCTATTGTGAGCTTCTACTTGCTAACATGCACCAAAACTCTCCTATAAATAGGAGGCATTAGGCTCATTTGCAAACACACCATTCTTAGAACAATATACTTCTCTTAAGATATTGCTTCTACTTTCTTTCTATTTTCTTACTAAAAATTAGTTTTAGGCGAGTTTAGGAGCTTGTTTAGAATAGAAGGAAAGTGCGGAATGCAATGTAATCTTCGATGTATGCTCGGAATTGTGTCAATTAATTCAAGTCTACTTTCTCTCGCATTTAATCCTGGTTCTTTCTATCATTTTCTATCTTAATTAAATACATTTATATTGATTAAGCTAGATTTAGTTATTGCCATGATTAGAGAGTAGTATACTTGTTGTGTTTGTTTGCGATGTAGTTAGTTAATTATGGGATGATTTATAATTAAATATTAAAGATCGGTAGTATTACTTTGATCGTCTTATTGCATGTTCTTGTTTGATTGTTGCCTTAGGATCATCATAGTAGTAAAATATAAACGGTCTTAATTATCGTGAAATAATATGACGGCCCCTATTCGACTGTTACTCGATATGGTACTGGAAACACTTCAAGTTGGAGTACAAATGTATGGAAGTCGAGGAACGACCGAAAGTAGTCATATTACGAAGAGGTACAATATTACGAAGTAATATGACGGCCCCTATTCGACTGTTACACAGTGTAGCGTTGGAAACACTTCAGGTGTAGTACAAATACGTGGAAGCTGCGTAACGACCGAAGGTAGTTATATTACGGACTAATATATAAAATGAGAAACCTAGTTTAATTAACCTTTCTAAATAGACTTTTAAACTTCAAATTAATCGCCTTTCCACCAATAAACGTGATTACAACACCTTTTTAACGGCGTCCAATTAAAAGGTAGTCAGTCATCTGTGTCAATATAATTTGTCAAAGGTATGAAACTATGAAACCGCAAGGCTACATGGGGGATTATCGTAGGATAAGACATGGCCAAGGTTTGAAGCGGTGGAACCACTTAAAGTGAGGAACGCTGTGAATAACTAGGGGATTTATTGGGTAGTATTAAGCAAGGGCTGGTTTAAAGTCATAAATGAACTTTTTTTAAATATACGAATCTGTTAGGATGACGAGGAATCGTTATATGATTCAGTTATGTCTAGTACCTTAAGATTTTGTTCCCGTTCATATGAAAGTATTATTAAACCATAATGAATTACTCTTAATACTTTGTAATGTTACCATAACCTAGCTCCCGGTGTGACATGTTAATGGAATTTTAACGTATAAGAATTGACGACCTAGAGGAAATAATTGACGACCTAGAGAAAACGCCAATAATTGACGACCTAGAGGAAAGAATTAACGACCTAGAGGAAATAATTGACGACCTAGGAAATTAATGAGAAAACGCCAATAATTGACGACCTAGAGGAAAGACAGAAATTAACGTATAAGAATTTTATGGCTTGTAAACCACCAGAGTACTACGGTGAGACAGACCCGATTAAGTGTATGAGATGGCTTTCGGAAGTTGAAGGGGCCTTTGAAATTGTTGAATGTCCGAATAGGTTGAAAGTAAAGTATGATGCTAGTTTGTTGAGATCAAACGGTAAAGAATGGTGGGATTTCCAGAAACAAACATTAGGTGCAGGGCTAGCAAGTGGAAAGTCTTGGGATGAGTTTAAGAAAATGGTTGAATCGGCCTTTTGTTTGGAAGCGGAGTTAACAAAGATTAGAAGAGAATTTTTACATATGAAACAAACGACAGAAACTGTGAATGAGTTAGCTGGAATTTTTTTGGAAATGGCACGTTTTTGCCCTGAGTATGCAGAAAATCCAAAGAGATTGATGAGTCATTTTCATGATATGTTAAAGAAAGATATACGTCAATTCTGTAAGCCAGAGAGATGGACGAAGTTTGAGGATTTAGTCAATGAAGCCTACAATCGAGAGATAGAAATTAGTAGAGATGATGATAAGTCATTAAAAAGAAAAGTGGTACAACAGTCGGAATCGTCAAAAAGAGCTAAGTTTAGTGGTAGTAGTAGCATTAATGACAGAGACTGTGGTGATAGTAGTGATAGCGATAGTGGTAGCAATCGTAACAGGGTCGGTGGAAACGAAAGCGGAAATGGTAATGGAAGTAGTAGTATTAGAAGTAGTGAGAATGATAGTGATAGGGAACATAGTAGCAATGATGACGAGGAAGAATTGACTGAATGTGAGAGATGTCATAGGAAACATATGGGTGAGTGTTTAGCAGGAATGAAAGGATGTTATCAGTGCGGGAAGGAAGGTCATATCAAGCGTGATTGCCCTGAGTCGAACCTAGTATGTTTTAACTGTCATGAGCCAGGACACATGAAGAGGAACTGTCCTGAACTTTAAGGTACTTTTATAGTAAATTGTAGAATCGTGTTATATTATTGTATGTATGAATTGACTTGTTAGGTTTGAGAACAGAAGCCAAAATTAGAAAGAAACTTTTATGTAATGTTTTGCTAAGTGGGGGAGTTGTAGTTGACTGTAGTAGAAAAAGGTATATGAATAAGAAATCATGAGATGAGAAGCAAATTTGAGACATTTAAAGAGATAAGAGATTTCTTGAGAACGAAGAGAAGAATGATTTAGTTTTGCCTAGTGGAAAAGTAAGTATTGATTGTGAGGACACAATCCAATTAAGTGGGGGAGAGTTGTAACATCCCAAAATTTATAAGTTGTAAGTTCATTTTAATGTATTTAAATATAAGTTTATATTTTAACAAGAAAGGATCTAATATGTAGAAATATTGTGAATTAATGGGGTTATCATGTGAAATACCAAACTTTTAGAACTTAGTGATGGACTTTGTGCAAGACAGTAAGTATGAGGGTGTAAAGTGTAAATATTCTATTTTAATCTCCTTCTAATTGTATCTAGAAGAAAAATAAAAACACAGAATCTGTGTTTGTGTTGTGCGACGTCGACCAGAGGGGGGGAAAAAGAAGAAAACCCAAATCCATTAAATTGAGGCTAAATATTGGTGTAATCTCATTTCAAAGTTCATATTTAACATCTCTAAGGTATGATAAACCCTTCTCCATCTTCAATTTGATGATTCTTTGATTTGGTTATGAACCCTAAAAATGGGTTTTTATGAATTGGTTAGGTTATTGGATGAAACTATGCTAGTTGATGATATTTGAGTATGAAAGAGTTTGTGTAGATACTTTATAATGAGTTTTATGGTGGTAGTTGAATTTTATAGGTTTAGCAAAATTGAAAGATTTTCAATTATGATGATGATGATATATATTGACTATGTAATCTTGTTGTTGAAGGGTTAGTGACTAAGCTATATGCATGTTAAATCTTGTAAAAGAATGGAAAGTTAGTAGTTAGATAAATTGAGCTATTTGATTAAGTACATGAATAAATATGAAGTTTATGTTCTTGAGTGAACATATGAGTTTAGTATTAAAAGTTGAAAGAGGAACTTAGTTAATTATTTTAGTGTTAAAGAAAAGCATGTATTAGTGGTTGTCACTTGAATAGTGATTTCACATTATTATTGTGTTGTATGTTAATAGGTGGGTTGAGCTAAATTGGGAACATTGCTAGAGTCTTTATGTTCATCCATTTATAATTGGCTAAGGTAAGTAATAGTTAATCTAAATGATATATGAAGTAAGAAAGTAGTTTTGTAAAGTTATGTGAAAGTAAATGATGACTAACGTATGTTTTGTTATGGTAAGAAGTTAATTTGTAAAGTTTGCATAAGGAAGGTGTGCGAGCACACATTGTAAAGTTGTAAGAATGTTAAGGGTGTACGAGTACACCATTTGTAAGGATGTTAAGTATGACAACGGGGCTTGAGAAATCTCGTTGATCATATCTTAATATCATGATAAGATTCCTTCGAGAAGGAATATGGTAAGGAAAGAATGAGGATCCTCAATTGTAAGTTGAAAGTTAATGGAAAGGTTATGTATTAGGTGATTCATACGAGTGTGAGTGCCTATTGGTAAGTGAAAGTCAGAAAGTACGAGTATGTTCCAATAACGGTAGTAAAGTGTTATGTGATATGTTTTATGTTTATTGTGAAGGTTTTATGTTATGTTTCTATTACTTACTAAGCAAGTTGTGCTTATTCCGTTATTGTTGTTAATGATGTGTAGGTAAGCGGGTCAAGTGGTAAGTTGGGCAAGGAATGCAAGGAATCGACTAAGGGTGGAACTTGCTAGCACTTTAGTAAGTTGAATCCCTTACTTTTTGTAAATCATGCTCTTGAATGACCAAGAAAGCCCCATTTTGTTGTGAAACTTGTTTAAGTAAGGTTTTAGTAAAAGATGTGTATTTTGGGTCAAATTGTAATGGTCATGATTTGAAGGTCATGAATGGATGTTATTATTACTTTTGGAAGAATAATTGTATGAATGAATGTTAATATGATAACGGAATGCACTTGTTATGTTAATGATTGAATGGTGTCCAAATGGGCGAAATAGAAGTATTAAGGTTACAAGAAAGTTTAGTTGATGGCAAAAGTGGTGAAAGTTTTATTGTGATCTATTGTATGTTTTTGCAAAGTTCAGAGTCAAAGTCCCAATGGTTAGAAAGTTAAAATATGTCAAAAACTCGTAATTGGTATAACTAGTGCAGGCCTGTCTGTGCACTATCCAGCTGCAGTGCACAACCCAGCTGTAGTGCACAACCCAGCTGTAGTGCACAACCCAGTTGCAGTGCACAACCAATGATGCACCTGGACTTTCTTATAATACACCTAAGTAAATTTGATCTCTTAACTCGAGATCGTTTCTCATATGGTATTAACGGGATGTGAGACCTAAATAAGCTAAAAAAAAAAAAAATCGGGGCGTTTCAATTTTGCTTTTATTTATTTACTTGCCTAAGTTAGTTAATATAAAAACCAAAACTCCCCAACTATTTTATAATCCCTTCACTAGTTTGAAAGCCCTCATCTGTCACGCCTTACTTTCAATTCAGTCGGTTTGAAGAACGACTCTAGGTCATACATACCACTTGCTCACCCATAGGATTAGCATTGTTAGGGAAAACTTAGGCCCCACAATTACAAATTTAAAACACCCACTGATGCCATTCTCCAGTAGCCGGTGCAACGACAAAGGGTAAGTAATTTCCCTTACCGACCGCTGGTGGCGCATCACCTTTCTACATCTCTTTCCTGTGTAAGTTCCTCCACGGTCCTTGTCAATTGTTCAACCTACAAATATAATCATAAACACTTGTATTCAATTAACACATATATAGAAGGTGTTATTTGGGTGAGTATTTTTGGAACATTTGGCTAGTCAAAAGTATATGTTGTTACAAATGTCAATTGCATGTATTCAGTCCTATATCTATAAAACCGTGCATATACATTTACAGATATAAACACAGACAATTATATACACACATTTTACAATATTCACATGCAAACAATCATCTAAACTTATAGACAAGAGTATATTCCTACAAGCACACACTTTTAGTAATCAGTTTAAGTACATATAAGAAAGTAAATATCAAACAGATTTGCATCTCAGCCGGGTGTGAATACTGAGAACTAGAGGCATCCTATAACACCCCTCATTTTTACTTATTTAGATATAGTAAATCGGAAGCGTTATCCCAAATTTCAAGATTCATAATTTACATCATTTCATATGCTTATAAAATCAACTTAATTCAAAACACAGTTTATCAACTTGGGTGCTATATAAAACAAAAGATATCATTAATTTATTTAAATCAAATAACAGAGTCACGCCAGCATGTCAAACATTCCTTTCCGTTCAACTCCTTGCCCACCCATATCATATCTATAACCTGCAAGGAGGGTTAATGTGGGGGATTAGCATAACGCTAAGTGAGTGAATAATTAATCAACAGCTTAACTTAGCATAACAACTTTGTGTACAACAACTAATCGGCAACACACAAGTACACAATACAACTATTTAGCAAAGCAACGGGGCAACTGTTCAACAATAACAAAACTTAATAATGAGGATCGGTGGTTCTGAGGATAACCATAGTACCCGGGCGGCTCCCCAAGAAATCTTATCCAACCATATCCGTATGGCCATAACGGACGAGACCGATAGCTAGTTGTTATTATCAATCAACACAGGAGATGTGTTAACTCATAAATAACCAACTAGCCCAACCAACCGTTCAACAACATGTTGACCTCATTAACAACCAAGGCGCAAAGGCCCAATATAGCAAGTGATCACATATACACACATTCATTAAGTCAACATTATTATTACTAACCATCATAATCATCATGGCAACTAACACAATAATAATATGTTACTTGTTGTAACCAAAATTCGTTACAACTAAATCACACTGAGGATTAGATATCCACTCACCGAATACCTCAGTCATCCACTCAGTAGTCTAATATCACTGAGTCTTCTCCACATCTAAGAATATAACAGAATAACACAAGTTAGTCACTTGTCTCAAAATTGACATAACATCATACAATTTTAATTCCATCAAACAACTTATCACTAACTTGTATTAATTCAATTTTCATCATTTCAAGATTATGATTAATCACTTTAATCATCTCAATTCACAATCACTTAATAAACTATGATCATCTTTCAACATCAAATCAAGTAAGTTTCCAAGATTATGAATAGCCATTATAAACATCAATATTCATAATCAATTACCAAATTATGATCATTAGTATCACATTCTCACCTTTATCCATCTTAATCATTGTTAACTAATATAATTAACCCATTAACAAGATTAATAACATCTAACATCAACAATTAATCAAACCCCTCATAATCATCTTCATGAATCAATCATAATCACCATGAACACTTAATCAACTTTACACAATTTAGTTTGAACACAACTAATCATCATCATGTATCAACTCTAACATGATCACTAACAACAATTATCAAACATACACTAATTACACAAGCTTATAAGCTTTGATCATATCATAATCAACTAAACCCTTTAACTTTATTAATGATCATATATCAAATTCACCATTTCTAAATTAGGTTTAGTTTATAATCCACATATAATCATCAACTAACAACTATATGATCATTACAAGCTTCAATTTCATATTAATCATCCTAATTGAATCAAATACACAAAAACCCATTTCTAGGTTTATACATAATCACAAAATTAAGACTTACCACATGATTATGATGATCAATGGATGATTTACTCATGTTTTGGAAGCTTGAATTCGAGTTCTAGGGCTTCAATTTGATGATTTCTCATGGTTTTAGGGTTTTGAAATAATACATATGAATATATGATACGTACGAATGCATATGTATATAGATATATGTTGAAAATAAAAGACCGACTCAACATATAGGTCTATTACACAATTGTCTAAATTGCATTTCCCGTACTTATCATTGTCTGGAACTTAAAAACCATTTGCGGGGAAACATTATTTTATTTTACCGTCAACTAAATAAAATTAAAACACTCAATAATTTATTAGTCACAATAAATTATTCGACTATTATCACTATTTATTTCAAATAATACAACACACCTATTTTCTGACACACTTAATAATAATTCACAGTCAGAAAATATTAAATACTACTAGACCCGAGGACTGGGTGTTACACATCCGGCTTTGAAGGAACTCCCGTTAGCACAAAAACGGGATCAGTTGCGTCACTTGACCCATATAAAGTCCCCTTCTTCCATCCACCGGCAGCTATTACCCACAACTCTTGGTCATGATATGGGTGATTGGCAAGATCCTCCCCGTACTTATCGATCATCAACCTTTGATAAGTTTCCTATGATTAATAGAACAAAACAGCCTATCATATACTCACAACATACAAAATAGCATCTAAAGGACACAAAAACAGCACCAAAAACATGATTTATGCATCAAAAAATAGCATACAAACTATACGGTAATTTTACTTAAAAGCAGCAGCAAAAAGAATTGAAAACTGCTATAAACAGGAAGCAAAACAGCACCAATCAACATTAATCAATACACAATTTAGCCTAAGTTTTAACTATATTAAATAATTGCATGAAATAAGTAGTATTAAAACTTAAAAAGTTCTGTAAACAGCAATAATACATCAACAAACACAACAAAAATCAGCAAGAAGCTATATCAATCAAATAAGTAATTTATCCCAAGTTAGCTTTATACAAAAACTGCATTATTACATAGCTTACATACACCAAAAACTGCATAAAAAGGGTATAATAGATAAAAAGGAAACGGTAAATATAAAATGCAAAATGCAGTTTCAATACACTAAATTGATTGTGAAGAGCTAAAAAAACTTACATGTGACGAGAATTCAAAATTTTTTCACTCGATTGTGAGGAGGTGTAGAAAAGGGATGGTTATGGGCTTAAATATTGAAGGACGGTGGTGTGATGATCCGAAGACTATCAAAGAGAGTATTAGAAGTTATATTGAGAGGATGTGTGCGGAGGAGGTTCAGTGTCGTCCCTCTTTTAAAAGTATCCGGTTCAAGAGACTTTCAGATGAAGACAAACATTCTTTGGAGGGCCTTTTTACTGAGGATGAAGTTTGGAGGGCGGTTAGAAGCTGTGGGAGCTCAAAAGCTCCAGGTCCGGATGGTTTCAATTTCAAATTCGTTAAGAGATATTGGAGTATCTTAAAGGTGGATATTTTAAGAGCAATGGATGGTTTTTGGTCCCATGGCGGTATTAGCAAGGGGTGTAACTCCTCGTTTATTTCGTTAATACCTAAGGTGAGCAATCTGGTAGAGTTGGGTGATTATCGTCCCAATCAGTTTGATAGGTTGTTATTATAAATTGTGGCGAAGGTTTTGGCGGAAAGATTTAAGAAAGTAATAGGGTCAATAATAGGGGAGGTGCAAAGTGTTTTTGTTGAAGGAAGATCGATTTTGGACGGGGTTTTGGTGGAAAATGAACTTTTGGATCATTTAAAGAGGAAGCATATAATGGATTTGGTGTTTAAGGTGGACTTTGAGAAGGCCTACGATTGCATTAATTGGAAGTATTTATTCTCAATCATGAATCAAATGGGTTATGTGGATAGGTGGATCGGGTGGATTAAGGATTGTGTATCATCGGCTTCGACATCAATTCTTGTTAATGGGTCTCCAACGGATGAAATTTGTTTATCTAGAGGTATAAGACAGGGTGATCCGTTATCGCCATTCTTATTTCTTTTAGTGGCGGAAGGTCTTAATGTGGCAATGGAGGAGGCGTTTAGTGAAGGTATCTTTAAAGGTATTTGTATGGGAGGTGGCAATGAAGGTAATGATAGTGTACCTGTATCTCACCTTCAATTTGCGGATGACACTATATTTTTCGAAGAATGGTCGGAGGAGAATGTAGTGGGCCTAATGTATCTCCTAAAATGTTTTCAACTTGCTTTAGGTCTAAAAGTGAATCTCAATAAAAGCAAACTTATGGGAATAGGTGTGGACGAGGGGATTGTAAAGGAGTAGGCGGATACGGTTGGGTGTGGAGTCGATTCGATCCCTTTCAAATATATATCTTGGTCTCCCGATGGGTTCCAATATGAATAGATATGCATCATGGTTACCGGTGATAGAAAAGTTTAGAAGTCGACTCTCGGACTGGAAAGCAAGAATGTTTTCGTTTGGGGGTCAGTTAACCTTGGTCAAATCCGTACTTGGAAGTCTCTCGTTGTATTTCTTTTCCCTCTTTCGGGCTCCGGTATGTGTTCTTAAATCTTTTGAAAACATTCGTCGGAATTTCTTTTGGGGGGCTGTGAATGGGGAGGGTAAAAGTAGCTTGTGTTGGATTAATTGGAATGGTGTTCTTTCGGGTTATGGGGAGGGGGGGGCTTAATATTGGTAGTCTAAAGGCTTCCAATTAGGGTCTTATTAGAAATTGGTGGTGGCGTTTCAAAATGGAGGGGCAAGCGTTATGGGTTCGGGTTATATCATCCATTTACGGGAGGAATGGGGGTTTGGGTGTTTTTGATGGAGGTGCGGCTAAGTTAGGAAGGGTGTGGGGTAACATTATAAAGACTGGTAAAATGATTGACGGGATGGGGATTGACTTCTCTAATTATTTTGGTAAGGAGGTTAAAAACGGGTTAGATACATTTTTTTGAAAGGATAAATTGGTTGAGGGGGTGGAGGCTTTTTGTCATAAATGGGATATATTATATGCTTTGGAGGCTAATAAAAACATTAAAGTGGGTGAAAAAGGGGGTGGGAAGGGGACGTTTGGAGATGGAATTGGGTTTGGGATAGGGAGCCAAGAGGGAAGGCACTAGGGGACGTGGAGGAGCTTAAAAATATTGTTGATGGGTATAAGATTAGTAGAGACGAAGAGGACGGATGGAAGTGGGTGCTAATTGGGGATGGGAAATATTCGAGTAGGGATCTAAGAAAGTTATTGGATAAAAAAGTTCTAGTTGATAGCAAGAGGAGGAAAGAGACACTTTGGTGTAGGGTGGTTCCTCGAAAGGTGTGTATTTTTATTTGGAGGTTACGGAACAATAGGATGCCGGTTCGTACAATTATTGATAAAATAGGTATCGATTTGGATAGTGTTTTATACCCGTGTTGTAATGATGCAATTGAATCTTTAGATCATTGCTTTTTAGAGTGTAGATTTGCGAAAGAGTTATGGAACAAAATATTTTCTTGGTGGGGCCTGGGCTGCTGTAATGTATCTAATAGGGAGGATTTAATTAATCATAAAGGCAATGGGTCTTTCTCTAAGATCAAGGAAAGTATTTGGAGAGGTGTTGTATGGTCCGCTTTATACCTCTTATGGGTTAGGAGGAACGACAAAGTATTCAAGAGCAGAAAGAGTGGTCGTATGGATCTGTTTTCTGAAATTCAGGTTAGATCTTTTGATTGGATCAAGGCTAGATGTAAACATATGGATAGTGCTTGGATTCAGTGGAGGATTTCTGAAAGATAATGCCAGTTTATGATTTTATTCCTTTTGCTGGGGTCTCGATTGGATGGCTGCTCCTTTTAGCATCGGATTGTTGGTCCAGGTTTAAGATGGATTCTCTCGTAGTGTTCTTTCTTTTTTGATCTTCTGATTGTAATGTGAGCTATTGGTTTTAGTTGGTTTCTTTGTGTTCATAGTTTTTGTTTTGTTGTCTTAATGTAGTTGTTTAGTTGTCCCCAGGTTACTTCTTGTAAGGGTGGGGGTCTGTGTTTTGTGTTTTTGTTGTAGTCTCTTGTGTTGTTGTGACTCTGTTGTATTTCTACGATTGGTAATTGTATAGTTGTCTGCATTTTTCAAAAAAAAATAATGGTCAACAATACATATTACAAGTGGTGATGATGAAATATATGATGTAAGTAGCAACCAATTATATCCAAAGCTATGATGAAATAAGTCAAAAAATTATAAACTTTTCACAATTAATAAATTATAAATAAATAAGAATGAGAAAATGTAATCGATCAATAATATATAATTTTTTTATATTCAAAATTTGTTTTTGAAGAAATTTACATAGAGAAGTTAAAAAATCGTACCTGCATATGGGCCCTTGAGACAATAACAATGTTTGGGTTGCCAAATATACCCAGATTGATATTGTTGTAATCCACAACAAATCGTGCATCGGCGCGTGGGTCAGTGAAATTCACAAATGCATAAGCTTTTGGCCTTCTAGAACTGTTACAGAAAATTAAGAACACATGAATGAATGAGATAATAAAGTTTCAAATTATTGTCTCCATAAATTACAAATAAACTTTATGCTATTAAATAAGCATGTATATGTATGATATCATACTCGTGATAAAAAGGCAGATACAAGAAATCATATAAATATACTATATCATCATCGGCGGCTTCATTTCTTGAACGAACAAAGTCATTTAACACCATTTCCAAAACATGCCTCCTGCCAAATAATAATAATAATAATAATAATAATAATAATAAATATGTATAAATTTAACAAGAGACACAAAATATATATGTTACGAATATAAAGATAAGATTAACAGTTACTACTACTTCTTTTCTTTTTTTGTCATTAAAAGTCTTGGAGTTGAAGTTTGTTACTTCCGTAAAAAAAAGGATAAATTTATGTTGAATTTTAATTTTATCCAGCATCAAGACTTATTTTATTGCTTTTATACGTAGATATTAGGAAGTTATTGTTTATTTTACTTAATATATAGTCCTTTCAAAAGTAAAGAAATGCTAACGCGTTAGGGTTTTTAGAAAACTAAAATATTAATAATTAATATATGTCTTCAAGAGAATTATGTAACCAATGTTTTAAAAACCGGTTTAATGAGCGGATTAGTTTTGTGTCCGGACCTGGTTCAATCCGGTCGAACCGGTTTTGTGTTCGGTTGAACCCGCCTATTTTGTACTATATGAATCAAACTGGTTCATCCGGTTTTCAAAACATTGTATGTAACACGGCTATATAGGATGAGGATGATGATGATGATGAAAATGATCGGTAGAATAGAATGTATATATATAGTAATGCAAAAGAATTTACCTAACATGAATTGGCAGTCCTTTGATATGAACAGTAGTGAAGTCAGGCGGTGGTGGTTGAAGATTGGAATGCGTTGGTTGAAGATTGAGTAGCGGTGGTTGAAAATTGAGAAACGGTGGTTGAAAACTGAAGTCAGCGGTGGTAGTGCATGATTGAGTGGGGGATGGGGGTGGTGGAACGGTAGTTGAAGATCAAGAAACGGTGGTTGAAGATTGGTGGTGCATGATTGAGTTGAGGGTGGGGATGGTGGAACGGTGGTTGAAGATCGAGAAACGGTGGCTGCAGATTGAAGTCAGACGGCGATGGTGGTGCATGATTGGGTGGAGTGTGGGGGTGGGGGTGGTGGAATGGTGGAGCATTAGGGTTCAGATCTCGGTTATTGCTAGCCATTGGCCGGCTAGCTTGTTGCCCAAGCTTGCAAGTTACAGAATAAAAGAATGATCGAGAGTATGTAAGAACTAGCTGATCAAGGTGGTGATATATATATATATATATATATATATATATATATATATATATATATATATATATATATATTACACTACAACCTTTCCGGAAATGTCGGAACTTAATTTACAACACTTTTCTTTCCGGCATCACAAAGAAGTTAGTTACTTATTCCAACAAACGAGTAATTACCATTTATCACCCTCATGCACAAAATAAAAATCCATTTTAATGAATACACGAATAGAAAAAGATTTTTTAGGTAAAAATTCATTTAATGAAATGGAAAAACAAAAAATGTGTACGTACAGACGTACAGTAATATTTTTCCATCGATGTTTTCTAACATTTCCGATCACACCCTTTTGGCCGGTTTCTTCAAATGCTTGCAAAGTAGTTGTTTAGTTTTGTAGCAAGCGACGTGGGTGAAATTAAAAAATGTTTTGAATGAAGCCATTGATGCAATTATGAAATGCTTGAAGAAAACAATTGTTGAGGAAGTAAGCTAGGGAGATATGATAATGGAGTGTAAAAGTGAAGCTTTTAAATTGATGGGGATGAGACCGAGAGAGAGAGAGAGGGGGGGGGGGGGGTGATAGTAGTGTGATACTGCATACACATTTTAAAAATTGGTTTAATGAGCGGACCGGTTTTGTATCCGAACCCGGTTCGATTCGGTCGAACTGGTTATGTGTCCGGTTGAACGACCTATTTTGTAATTTGTACTATATGAATCAAATCGGTTTTGTGTTCAGATCCGAACCGCCTATTTTGTAATTTGTATTATGTGAATATTTTATTTTAAGAGATTAGTTGTTTCATCCTAATCTAAACATATATTATTAATCATGGTAAATCTATCAACCTTCGCTAATTCATATTTACTAGATCATAACCCGCGAATCCGCGGGCTATATCATGAAATTTTTACACCAATGAGATTGTAATACTTGTTAAATATTATTTTACAAATGTATACCAATCACAAAATGTATTTGAACATTAAGAAAAACTTAAATATATTCAACATGTCTAAGGTTTTATGTATAGGTATTACTTAATACTTATGGTGATACCATGAATTGAAAAACATGATGACCAAATTGTATCACCACAAGTTCTTTAGACCATTGAGTTCAGATCGTTTACAGGTTGATCTCACTTTTCTCTCAATTATCATTCTAACAATAATCCACTTAAAGATTCAAAGCTGAACTTCATGAAATAACTCACCCCATCCAAAAGTCATTTTTCAAATAAAAAATAAAAAATATATAGTATATCTATTTCTCCATATATACCAAGTTTGCCATGAATATTCAAACACCATTCATCAAACCACATATCTTGAAGAACTTAGAAATATTATTCTATTATATGTCAGGAAGAGAATTTTTTAGGAAGCCTGTAAGCTTCGAGCTTTTGTAAAGAACATTCCCATTTCATGCTTAATTAACTACTTCCAAATGTTAAAAAAAAATTAATGAATATAATCGATGCAAAAAAGTTTATCATATAAATCACAATTGTATTCAGGACTTAGAGAAAAAAATTAAAAGTGGGCACCTCAATTTATGTACAACAGTTCCTAGTACCATATGTATATAGAATGCATAAAAGCGGATATACATATACGGAAGATTGGATTGAATGTGATTCAAAAACTGTATTCAACATGTTTAAGGTTTTCTGTTTACTTAATACTTATGGTGATACCCGGGATTGAAAAACATGATGAACAAATCGTATCACCACAAGCTTCTTTCGACCATTGATTTCATATCATTTACCCACCGATCCCACTTTTTGCTCAATTATCATTCTAGCATTAATCCACTCAAACATTCAAAGCTTAACTTCTTGAAACAATTCACCCCCTCCAAAAGTCATTTTTAAAAATAAAAATAAAATTGCATTTTTATTTCTCCAAACCAAGTTTGCCGTGAACATATAAGCGTCTTTCATCAAACCACATATTTTGAACAATGTGAAAATATTGTTCTATTATATGTTCACAAATTGAGGAGTACTACAACAATCAAAATTCATCAATTTGAATTTAAAATCAAAAATACATCGTGGTTAACATTTTTCAAAATATTATCTTAAACAAATTATCAGCAGATACACTTTTAGGAGTGCAAAGAAAGTACATCGATTCATAGCAATAGTTGTCGATCTAAATAAAATAAAAAAATAACCTTATTTAACACATATATAACAAATAAAAAGTGTTATTAATCCAAGGGTTTTTTTAGTCAACCAACCCATTTCAAAAGATTGATAGCTTACAATTGTATTTAGGACAAAGAAAAAAATGAAAGTGGGCACCTCAATTTACTAACAACAGTTTCTATTACCGTATGTATATAGAATGCATCTAGCGAATATACAAATACATAAGATTGGATTGAATGTGATTCATAAAATGTATACAACATGTTTAAGGTTTTCTGTACAAGTATTACTTAATACTTATGGTGATACCCTGGACTGAAAAACATGATGACCAAATCGTATCACCACAAGCTTCTTTCGACCGTTGACTTCATATCGTTTACCCGATGATCCCACCTTTCCCTCAATTATCATTCTAACATTAATCAACTCAAACATTCAAAGCTAAACTTCATAAAATAACTCATCCCCTCCAAAAGTCATTTTTTATTAAAAAAATAGCATTTCTATTTCTCCAAACCAAGTTTTCCGTAAACATATAGGTGTCTTTCATCAAACCACATATCTTGACCACGTGAAAATATTCTTCTATAATATGTTCACAATTAGAGGAGCATTATAGTAATCAAAATTATTTAATTTGAATTTAAAAGAAGAAATACTTCAAGGTTAACATTTTTCTAAATATTATCTTAAATAAATCATCGACAGGTAGGCATTTAGGAGTGCAAATAAAGTACATCGATTCATATCAATAGTTGTCAATCTAAATAAAATAAAATAAAAATAACCTTATATAACACATATATAACACATAAAAAGTGTTATTAACCAAAGGGTTTTTTTATTCAATCAACTCATTCCAAAAGATTGACGCTTTAAACTAAGTATGCATCATGTCTTTGGTAGCACATAAATGCTTAGACGTGTTGTCAAATTCACTACTACGTATATTGTGTAAGTAAGCAAGCTGACTTTAACTGAAAAAAAAGGTAAGTAACTAAGTAAACAATAAATATTTTAAACTCAAAATATATCAGTATTTACACACTTAAATATACATTTACTCACCTTACGCAATGTTAGTTACCACTAATTTAATAATATATACAAGCACACTTACATTTGAGGTCACAAATTTGGATTGTAAGGAAGAGAATTTTTTAGGAAGCCTGTGAGCTTTGAGCTATTGTAAGGAACATGCCCATTTCATGTTTAACTACTTCCAAATGTTAAAACAAAAAACTTGATAAATATAATCGATGCAAAAAAGTTTATCATATAAATCACAATTGTATATAGGGCAAAGGAAAAAAATGAAAGTGGGCACCTCAATTTACGAACAACAATTCCTAGAACTTTAAAAACTGCAGTTATTTTAATTAAAAATCACATCAAATGTTAAATAACATCTTATTTCAAAGTAAAATCTATCGATGGTCCTTGTGGTTTACATTGATTTACGAAAATCATCCATTTTTCTTATAAATGGTCACTCTGCACCTAAAATGACTAATATACCCTTAAACCTTTATTTTATTCATTTCTTAATTTTAGAATAATGATTAAATAAAAAGATATCACTCCATTAGTTGAATACATATGCAATTAAAAAGCAGCCTTTAACCCTCTTCATTTCGATTCTTTTCCGGAAAACACTGGCAAAGTCACGCACAAAAAATCCGGCGAAAACAAAATCATCAAAAATAACCGGTAGGGAGACTAAACTTAAAAGCACGCCACATTTAATCGCTTCTATAACTTCCACCGTCACCACCACTCACAAATCTCGATTCTCGTTCACACACCACAACACGTCAATTTGACATCATGAACTAAAGAAATAACACAGAAACGTTCAAATATGCAGTGACATCGTAGCCAAAAATTGCTTAAATCTGAAGCGATGGTGGTGATACCCTGAAACGTCATCGCCGATGCACCCACAATTTTTTCGGCAACCATCTGCTTTAACCACCGTCACCACCATTTGAAACGAAAATAAAAAATCGAGTAGATCTTAACAACTCATAAACTGAACAGATCTATAGAAACACAAATCATATAGATCTAAACAAATAAAAAAATGACATCGAAAGTTATATATTTTAAAAAAATAGATACGAACATGGATAGGAAGCTGGATGATGGCAAGATCAAAAGTTATAGTGGAACAAAGATTGCGGTAGTTTGCCGACGTAGGTTGCCGAAAAATGACAAGGGGAAAACAACGCAATATTATTATGAAAGATTGGGTGGGGATGATCTTTGGTATCTTTTGTAATTTCAAAAGAAGATTAATTAACATTGGAGACAAGTCGATTAAATAAATAAAAATGAATAAAATAAGCTAATGATGGTATTTTAGTCGTTCTAAGAGAGAATGGACCATTTTCGAGCAAAATGTAAAGTTGTTAGATTGAAAAGGTGAAAAAAAAAGTATAGGGATAACTTTCGTAAATTAGTGTAAACCACAGGGACAATCTATGGAATTTACTATTTATTTCACATTACATATTTTTAGATATCAATAAAAGTGAAAAAAGAACTTTGTCGAAAGTATAGGTTGTGAGATCTATAATCGAAGAGAAAAAGATGCTGATTATGAATATGTAATTTTTATAATTTATAGACTTACGGTTTGTGAAATATTTAATTTTTTAAAAAAGATAGAAATTAGTTTTTTAAATAAAGCAATTATGGTATTTTCAAATTATTTGAAATTTGAATTTTGAATTTGAAATAAATCTTAAGGGTAATTAAGTAAATTTAACACTTTCAAGTATACATATTAGGTAATCAATGGTTACGATTCAATCAATTCAAACAATTAAGGGTTATGATTATATTTAACTCAATATGATTACATAATTATCACTCTCTTTTAATAATATATATGTTAGATTAGATTCCCTCACACTTTATTTTTGCTTAGCTTTTATCAAAATTTTATCTTCTTTCTAACTTGAGTTCATATGGTACTAGACACAACAAATATGCATGTAATATTGTCATGTTTAAGTTTTTATACATCCTTGTAGTTATTTATATTAAAAACTTGGCATCTCAAAAACGTTTTATTATCTTTCTTTTGGTGTTATCACAAAAACTTTCATCATATTTATTTTGTTTAAGAAGATGGAAGTACGAAAAAGAAGGCGGTTAGTATATCAGAGCATATATGGCGTATCAAACTTGTTTATTTTGTTAAGAAGATTAAAGTACAAATAAGAAGGCGGTTAGCATATGTCGTATGAAACGTTTAACATGTTGCTCTATTAAAATTTTGATTATATAAAAATAATTTTTAAATGAGTAATTCTTTTTGGATAATATATTTTGAATTAAATTTCATAACGTTCTTTTCACTATATATTTTCAAGAATCTCAATGTTTTTGTGCTGCCAAACAAGACTTATGGGCTGGGTCTTATTAAAAGTAGAATCCCAAGCCCTTAAAAGCCCCCATAAGCCCCTTGCCAAACACACCCTAAATTTGGTGGATTTTGAATTTTGATAGTGTCTATGACTCGTATGTGATTTATATCTTTCTCTCTGATATTTGAAAAAAATTTAATTACTTTGTTCAAATCTAATTTTTTTTAATAATAACTAAAACCAAACCCAAATTATAAAACAAACAATAGTTCTTAACAATTAAATAGTTTCTTTTGAATAAATTATTGTAAACACTTAAAACTAGTCCTTCATTTAAACAAACACCATTTTATGTCAAGGAGATTGATAGAATATTGAAAAGAACATGTAAAGATTGTTCAAATACTTCTTAAAGTAACATCTACTATTTGTATTTCATTTTGAAATTGTTTAAAACTTCATGACTTAGCCTATATATAATGAACGCCCTAAAATTCATAAATATAGCGTGATCTTTTTGTCCTAATTAAACTATTTATGTTATTATAAGGTTTTGTAATAAAACATATATGTGTATGTATTGATTTCCATTTTGCTTTGATGATGTATTCATTTATGCAATTCGTTGTGGCATATATAAACGGCTTAGTCTAGATGGATTTTGTGTGCAATAATACGTCTGTGTCCGGCATACAATCATATACATTTTTCTAATTACATAATTTAACAACACTATATTCTACAACATTCTACTCTCCCAACACCCTTCTCGAAAATACAAGGATATTTTTTTTTTTTTTTTTTTTTAAAAGGAAGCGCAAGATTTAGATACAAACCATTGGATTGCATATTTACATTTCAAAATGGCAATCCAATTACATACAGTCTTTAAACTAGATTATCCTAGACATTACATACGATAAGTTTAGTGTTATAGAAATCCATATCATAATGTCATAGCATTAACAAAGTTAACAAAACAGAGTGAGCTTGTCAAACATTCCATTCCTATAGTACTTCTTGCCCACCCACATACCAAAGTAAACCTGCAAGAAGTAATGAGGGGTTAGCACGAAGCTAAGTGAATAAATCTCAAACTATCACCTAACTTAGCTTAACAAATGAATACAGCAAAGGATAGCAACAGTTAATCATGAAGGATCGGTGGTCCTTGGAGTACCCTCATGCCGCGGTGGTTCCCCAAGTAACACTTAAAACCAACTGAAGGCCAAATCAGTGGCTAAACCGATAGCTTGGTACTATTACTACTTGCAACATAATTTCAGTGAACAACACATGTACAAAGCACTTATGATGTCCAAAGTAATAGTACACAAACCCAACACACGTTGACCCCCGACATTCATATAGTCCACAACCATCAAGGCAATCAAGGACACCAGTAATTAAGCTAAATATAACCATCATGGCAAAATATTAACTTAACAATGAAAACAGTAAATTCACATTTACCCGTTGTAACCATATTGTTACAACCAAATTAGACTGAAAGTCTAAGATCCACTCACCCTTGACGAAGATGATCACCACTCAAAGTTCTAATATTATTGAGTCTTCGTCGTATCTGAAATCACAACAAAGGTTACAAGTCAATAACTCATTTCAAATGTTCATAACTTGAAATAAATGTACTATTGGCATCAAACTTGTTAATTAAGTTCACATTACATCAATATGTATATAATTCCATATATTAACCCGTTATGATACTATATTGCAGGTTACTAGATCCTTTAAACATATCACGTGTTAAATAAAAGGGTTTTTAAATCAAAGCTTGGTTTGCTGAAATCGTGATCATAGCCGCCGGCTGGGTCTCATGACCCGCCGGTTACCCACCACTAGCCGCCGGCTTATAACTCAAACCACCGGGCAAATTTAATTTTTCACAAACAGAAATATTTTGTGTTTTAAAGACTCTAGAGGCCGCCGGTTATGGTTCAAAGCCGCCGGTTTGGTAACACAAACCGCCGGCTAGGGCCTATCGCCCGCCGGTTCACCCAACGGATGAACAAACCGCCGGTTGGGGTACATTACCCACCGGTTTGTTCTTCGTTTCCAGCACCTGCAGGTGCAGTTCATAACCTGCTCGAAACATCAAATCATAATTTCAACATTCTCAGCTAAGAAACACATTTTTAACCATACAACAACCACAATTGACATCTATGAACATGTAATAACAACAAACAAAAGTCATCACACCCTTAAATCCACACATGCATCAACTTTTAAGATATTCAAAACTTAACTCAAATTCATATTTCAACCAAGTAATTGCAACAATCTGTAATGCAAGCATATAATCAGTTCACTATGTTCATATCACACCTTTCAAGCACGAATTTAACTCCATTCTATCATCAATTTACCAAACTCAACATTTCAAGTATTTACATGAAAGAATGGGTATTTCACTTACAATTTAGGTGAGGAGGTTATAATGAGAGTGAAGAACAAGTTGCAATCAAAATCACAGCTTCAATGTGCTAGAATCAGATTATGAGTTTCATTTTCTTTGAGAGCATGTGTGTGTTTTTGAGGTATAGCAAAATCAGTAAATGAAAGAAATGAGGCTAGTTAACTCATCTAACTCAAGCCAACACAATGTAAATTATACCCGTCCTAAATCTATTGTCTGGAACCTAAAAATCATTTGCGAGAAATAAGTTTTTTATTATACCGTCAACTAAATAAATTTAAAACGTGTAATAATTCATTTATCACAATAAGCCAATTGACCAATTGACCTATTAATTTAGCTATCGAAATACACCAAGTATTTAAAATACAATTTAAATAACAGTTAAATTAAGGGAAATACCATATTTCAACTAGGCTAAGTTTGAGGATGTTACAAATCTTCCCTCCTTAAGAAGATTTCGTCCCCGAAATCTCGCCACGCTCAAAGAGATTCGGATAACGCGCCCTCATGCTAGACTCGGTCTCCCAAGATAAGTTTGGACCCAAACTATGATTCCACTTAACCAATACCATAGGGATCTCCTTCTTTCGAAGTTTAGTCACCTTACGGTCAACAAGTTCTACGGGCTCTTCTACAAGTCTTTGGTTTAAGTCCACACTCAAGTCTTGCAATGGAAGAACTTGGGATTGGTCCTCCACATTGCATTTTCTTAGATAGCATACGTTAAAAGTATCGTGAATACCCGACAATTCAGGAGGAAGATCTAATGACACCGTTTGATCATTGACAACATGTCGAATTTTAAACGGTCCGATGTATCTAGGAGCTAGTTTACCACGTTTACCAAACCTGATAACACCCTTCCAAGGTGAAACTTTCAAATAAACCAACTCACCTTCCACAAACGAAACTGGTCGATGACGTGGGTCAGCATACTGTTTCTGTCTATCACGGGCAGCTTTCAATCTATCTCGGGCAATAGCTACCTTATCGGCTGTAATTTGAACTATGTCAGGACCCGCAAACTGCTTTTCACCCGCCTCTAACCAACAAGTGGGTGTCCTACACCTACGACCATACAACATTTCATAGGGTGGCATGCATATACTAGAATGGAAAGAATTATTATAGGCAAACTCAACTAATGGTAAATGAGAATCCCACGACCCACCAAATTCTAATACACATGCCCGCAACATGTCTTCCAAGGTTTGAATGGTGCGCTCCGACTGACCATCCGTCTGAGGATGATAAGCCGTACTCAAGTTGACCCTAGAACCCAATTCACGCTGTAAATTCTGCCAAAAACCCGACACAAATCGAGAATCTCTGTCTGAAACAATCGACAACGGAATCCCATGCCTAATAACCACTTCATTAATGTACAATTGCGCCAATTTACTTAATGATGCCGTCTCACAAGTAGCAAGAAAGTGAGCACTCTTGGTCAATCTATCGACAATTACCCAAATCATATCATTACCCTTAACAGTTCGGGGTAATTTGGTCACAAAATCCATGGTAATATGTTCCCATTTCCACTAGGGAATCTCGAGTTGCTTCAAAGCTCCATACGGTTTCTGATGCTCGGTCTTTACTTGAGAGCAAATATGGCAAGATTCAACAATTCGAGCGACATCCAACTTCAAAGTAGGCCACCAATACAATGGTTTTAAATCTTGATACATTTTGGTGCTTCCGGGATGAATCGACAATCTGGATTTATGAGCCTCTATTAATATCACATCCCGAAGTCCACCAAACAATGGGACCCAAACACGAGACTGAAATGTCTTTAATCCACGAGAATCTTCTACCAATAAATCCTTCCTTTTAAGCATGATTTCTGATTTCAAGTGATGATCCAATAGGGCCTCCATCTGAGACAATTTCAATTTATCCATCAAGTCTGAAGAGATTTCCAAATGCATTAAACAAACCCTTTCAGATTTACCCTTTCGGCTAAGCGCATCCGCCACCACATTTGCCGAATCTCGCAATCATAATCCTTAATCAACTCTAACCATCGTCTTTGCCTCATGTTAAGTTCTTTTTGAGTAAACATATATTAAAGGCTCTTGTGGTCCGTACAAATAACGCATTTGGTTCCATACAGGTAATGTCTCCAAATCTTTAAGGCAAAAACCACAGCTGCAAGTTCCAAGTCATGGGTAGGATAGTTAATCTCATGAGGTTTCAACTGACGTGAAGCATAGGCAATAACACGGTCTCGTTGCATCAAAACACAACCTAAACCCGCATGTGAAGCATCACAATATACAATAAAATCCTCGGATCCGTCAGGTAAAGCTAAAACCGGAGCCTGACACAACAATTGTTTCAAGGTCTGAAAAGCCGATTCCTGTTGATCACCCCACAGAAATTTCACATCCTTACGAGTTAATTTAGTCAAAGAACCTGCAATCTTGGAGAAATCTTTAATAAATTTTCTGTAATAGCCTGCCAAACCCAAAAAACTCTTGATCTCTGACAGAGATTTAGGTGATTGCCAATTCATGACAGCCTCAATTTTAGATGGATCCACTTTAACCCCATTTTCACAAATGATGTGCCCCAAAAACTGAACTTCACGAAGCCAAAATTCACATTTCGAAAACTTAGCATACAATTTCTCCTTTCTCAAGGTGTCAAGAACTAAACGCAAATGTACTTCATGATCGGATTCAGATTTAGAATAAACTAAAATATCATCAATGAATACAATGACAAATTTATCGAGAAAAGGTCTACAAACCCTGTTCATCAAATCCATGAAAATTGCTGGAGCATTAGTCAACCCAAAAGGCATAACAAGAAATTCATAATGACCATAGCGAGTGCGAAAAGCTGTCTTAGGGATATCCTCCCCACAAACCCGGACTTGGTGATAACCCGATCTCAAGTCTATCTTAGAGAAAAACGAAGACCCTTGCAATTGATCAAACAATTCATCTATTCGGGGCAAAGGATACTTATTCTTTACGGTCCTCTTATTCAGTTCTCTATAATCAATACACATACGAAAAGTGCCATCTTTCTTTTTAACAAATAACACAGGAGCACCCCAAGGAGAAGAACTGGGTCTAACAAAACCCTTATCTAATAATTCCTGAATTTGATTCATCATTTCACGGATTTCGGAGGGAGCTAATCTATAAGGTGCCTTAGCTACCGGAGTAGAACCAGGAATTAACTCAATTTTATATTCTACTTCTCTAACCGGAGGTAAACCAGGCAATTCATCAGGGAAAACATCCGAATACTCAGAAACAACTCGGACATTACTAATGGCTTTCTTTTCTAGCTTAGCATCGACAACATAAGCTAAATAAGAATCACACCCTTTAGCTAGAGATTTTCTAGCTTTCATCATAGAGATCAAAGGTATACTACCCCTCTCCCTTTCCCCTCGAGCCACGACATATGACTCGTCTGAGATTGGGATTTTTATCAGCTTCTTATGACAATCTATATGGGCTTTATTACGACTCAACCAATCCATGCCTAACACAACATCAAACCCATGAATAGGCATCAGTAGAAAATAAGTAGGAAAACTATGACCCTCAATCAAAATACTAGCTCCTGTCACCGATGTGGTAACCGAAACTAACTTTCCATCCGCTACCTCGACCTCAATAGGTTTTGGAATACATGTAGGTGTCAATTTAAGTCTATCACAGAACAGCAAGGACATAAAGGAACAATTTGCCCCCGAATCAAATAAGGCGCATGCCGGTACTGAATTAATAAGAAAAGTACCAGTTATGACGTCCTCAGCTACCACAGCTTCATCCACGGTCATTCGAAAAGCCCGACCAGTTGGAGCTGGAGGATTCTTTCTTTTCTGGCCAGAAGATGATGACGACCCTCCGACCTTTCCCGATTTTTGCTTCCTTTCCTCTGGACATGCACTCGAACGATGTCCTTCCTTTCGGCAATTCCAACACACTGACTTAGGAAAAGGACAATCCTTGATGTCATGACCGAACTGACCACACTTAATACACCTAGCAGTCTGAGGTGTACAATGTCCCGTGTGCCTAGACTTGCAATTCTGGCACCAATTTGACCTATCCACTGAACCACCAACAACATTCGGTTTACGGTTATTATTATTACCTTGCCATTTCTTCTTCCCCTGACCTGACGTAGATTCACCTTTGGGTTTCATTGGGGACTTGTCTTTAATTTCTAAATCATGAGCTCTAATATCGCCGTCCACAGAACGAGCCAAATCAAAAGCTTGGTTAAGATCGCATGCAAGTCTCACAGTAGTCCGATAAGTATGGGGTAACATTCCAACAAAATGGTCAATCTTTGTCCTTTCATCCGGTACCCATTGATGTACAAATCTCAACTTATCGGTAAACTGGGAGATAAGGTCCTCCATAGTCATACTATCAGTCAATTGCATATCCAAGAATTCACGCCTAATGCGAGTCATATCGTATCCGGAACAATACTTCTTACAAACCGCGTTATGAAAATCAGACCATGTAATGGAAGCTTTTTGCTGAGGTGTTAAATGAGATGTGATAGAATCCCACCATCCCATTGCCGGACCCTTTAAAAGTTGCACTGCATAAGTTACCTTGATCTCATCCTCACATCGGCAAACCTCAAATTTTCTCTCGACATCCCTTAACCAATCCATGGTCACAGAAGGATTTGTAGTCCCAAAGAAATCTGAAGGTCCACTAGACTTAAAAGTCTTAAATGAACATAATTTTTGCTGAGATGGAGGAGGAAATACCGGAAACTGAAATCCCGAGGGTCCTGAAGAAGAAAAAGGAGCTGATATCTGATAGGAAGTAGGCGGTGGCATAGAAAACTGTGATGTCACTAACGGAGGTGTAATCGTACTAACAGCCGGAATCTGCCGGGATGTTCTAGCTTGTTGCTCATATAATTCCTTATATTTGTTTAACTCATCCTCTAAATACAAAGTGTACTCATCACGGCTCAATTCACTTGCAGGGAGTGTAGTACTAGGCTGACCTTGACTTTGAGACTGAATTTCAGGAGGAGAGTCTCTTGCTCCAGAAGCATTGATCGGGGTACTGGTCGGAGCGTTACTTTCTGCCATATCCTGTACCACAACACATCTCATAACCCGTTAATTGTTAGTACCTAGCAATACTAACCAAATCATATTCACTAGCTCAATCCCCTTCCCTGGAATGTTTGACTAACACAAATAGATTTGGGATTGAACAATTAACCCATGTTCAATTCACTCACACCTTTGCTCTGATACCAATTTATAACACCCTTCTCGAAAATACAAGGATATTTTTTTTTTTTTTTTTAAAAGGAAGCGTAAGATTTAGATACAAACCATTGGATTGCATATTTACATTTCAAAATGGCAATCCAATTACATACAGTCTTTAAACTAGATTATCCTAGACATTACATACGATAAGTTTAGTGTTATAGAAATCCACATCATAATGTCATAGCATTAACAAAGTTAACAAAACAGAGTGAGCTTGTCAAACATTCCATTCCTATAGTACTTCTTGCCCACCCACATACCAAAGTAAACCTGCAAGAAGTAATGAGGGGTTAGCACGAAGCTAAGTGAATAAATCTCAAACTATCACCTAACTTAGCTTAACAAATGAATACAGCAAAGCATAGCAACAGTTAATCATGAAGGATCGGTGGTCCTTGGAGTACCCTCATGCCGCGGTGGTTCCCCAAGTAACACTTAAAACCAACTGAAGGCCAAATCAGTGGCTAAACCGATAGCTTGGTACTATTACTACTTACAACATAATTTCAGTGAACAACACATGTACAAACCACTTATGATGTCCAAAGTAATAGTACACAAACCAAACACACGTTGACCCCCGACATTCATATAGTCCACAACCATCAAGGCAATCAAGGACACCAGTAATTAAGCTAAATATAACCATCATGGCAAAATATTAACTTAACAATGAAAACAGTAAATTCACATTTACCCGTTGTAACCATATTGTTACAACCAAATTAGACTGAAAGTCTAAGATCCACTCACCCTTGACGAAGATGATCACCACTCAAAGTTATAATATTATTGAGTCTTCATCGTATCTGAAATCACAACAAAGGTTACAAGTCAATAACTCATTTCAAATGTTCATAACTTGAAATAAATGTACTATTGGCATCAAACTTGTTAATTAAGTTCACATTACATCAATATGTATATAATTCCATATATTAACCCGTTATGATACTATATTGCAGGTTACTAGATCCTTTAAACATATCACGTGTTAAATAAAAGGGTTTTTAAATCAAAGCTTGGTTTGCTGAAATCGTGATCATAGCCGCCGGCTGGGTCTCATGACCCGCCGGTTACCCACCACTAGCCGCCGGCTTATAACTCAAACCACCGGGCAAATTTAATTTTTCACAAACAGAAATATTTTGTGTTTTAAAGACTCTAGAGGCCGCCGGTTATGGTTCAAAGCCGCCGGTTTGGTAACACAAACCGCCGGCTAGGGCCTATCGCCCGCCGGTTCACCCAACGGATGAACAAACCGCCGGTTGGGGTACATTACCCGCCGGTTTGTTCTTCGTTTCCAGCACCTGCAGGTGCAGTTCATAACCTGCTCGAACATCAAATCATAATTTCGACATTCTCAGCTAAGAAACACATTTTTAACCATACAACAACCACAATTGACATCTATGAACATGTAATAACAACAAACAAAAGTCATCACACCCTTAAATCCACACATGCATCAACTTTTAAGATATTCAAAACTTAACTCAAATTCATATTTCAACCAAGTAATTGCAACAATCTGTAATGCAAGCATATAATCAGTTCACTATGTTCATATCACACCTTTCAAGCACGAATTTAACTCCATTCTATCATCAATTTATCAAACTCAACATTTCAAGTATTTACATGAAAGAATGGGTATTTCACTTACAATTTAGGTGAGGAGGTTATAATGAGAGTGAAGAACAAGTTGCAATCAAAATCACAGCTTCAATGTGCTAGAATCAGATTATGAGTTTCATTTTCTTTGAGAGCATGTGTGTGTTTTTGAGGTATAGCAAAATCAGTAAATGAAAGAAATGAGGCTAGTTAACTCATCTAACTCAAGCCAACACAATGTAAATTATACCCGTCCTAAATCTATTGTCTGGAACCTAAAAATCATTTGCGAGAAATAAGTTTTTTATTATACCGTCAACTAAATAAATTTAAAACGTGTAATAATTCATTTATCACAATAAGCCAATTGACCAATTGACCTATTAATTTAGCTATCGAAATACACCAAGTATTTAAAATACAATTTAAATAACAGTTAAATTAAGGGAAATACCGTATTTCAACTAGGCTAAGTTTGAGGATGTTACACCCACGAAGTGTGATATATATCCATAACGTACGTTCTCCAATATACGAATATATTTTAATTACCTTCTTCAAAGTTTATTATTTTAATAATAACCAAAACTCAATAATCATGTATTGATATCTTGCTCATTCACTGTGGTGGCCCTTGCTCTTGCTAGCCTCATATACTATTTTGTCACCATCAACGGAGAAGCCGAGGACTAGGAAAATGGTTTTGGGCTGTCAATCATGTAGCTTAGCTACTTTCAGTTGGGCAAATGGCATAAAATCGTAACCTGCTTTAATCTGACTTCTGTTCTGGGTAATACATAATAATTCATTTGCACAAAGGCTCAAACATAAAAATAATCTCATTTAGGGTAATCTTTTAGTTTAACCCGTTTTCAAGCGTCACTACAGAAAAAGGTCAATTAACTGTTCTGGGCCCCACCATGTCAGATGGGATCTAACGTATTTGTCTTAACAGTGGAACTAGGTAATCTCAAACCCAACATCGTGGTGCTACATTACACCGAGATATAGCGTCAAGTAAACATAAATGAAATTCCCGTCGGCATAAATTCTGTATTGTTGCTAATAGAACGACTGTGATTGTAAAAGGACTAGATGAATGGACGAATGAGTGTCAGCTACTATACATGACAATTCATTTGTTTGTTGTTTGCTTACAATAAATAAAAAACAAATATATAAACACACAAATTAGAATTAAAAAAAATATAAACTATAATAATGATACAACAAAACTAAAAAATTTAACAAATATATACTTACTTAAATAACAAACAACTAAAAAAGCTACCTATCCAAGACAAATATATATAGGGGAGTGATCCTTACACCACCAAATATTATCCATACACCACTAAATATGCTTTGGGGTGTTGTACTGTACAACACTATAAAGCACAGTTAGTGATGTATGGATAATTTTTGGTGGTGTAAGGATCATCACCTATATATATAAGTGAAAATATAAATAACCGTAATACTTTAGAATCACCCGCGTTGTCGCGGGTCTTTTATCTAGTTTTAATAATAACCAAAACTCAATCCCAAACAATAAATAAACAAAAAGTGTTCCATTTCTAGAAATTCATAGAACGTGTCACAGTATATATTAATTTTAATAACGTTCTCCAATATACGAATATATATATTTTAATTACTTTCTTCAAAGTTTATTATTTTACGAGTAATAATAACCAAAACTCAATCCCAAACAATAAATAAACAAAAGTGTTATGGACATTTTCTTTTGGTTTTGAATCAATTATTGTAAATACCTATTACCGGTGTCCATTAATTAAACAAACACCATCTTATATGAAAGAGATTGAGAGAATATTGAACAGAATTTATAAAGGTTTTTCACATATTACTTACACTCATACATCATTTAATTGACTTAGGAGCTCAATCTTAGTTTCTATTAATTAATAATAATAAATAATAATATAAACTTGTTCAAGAAAAATATAAATGATATAAGTTATATTAATAGATGTTATGATCCGCTGCACCATTATTATCACATGTGTCCTGCGAAGAAAAAAAAAACATATATATAAATATATAAGTTTGAAATTGACACATGTTACGATTGTATGTTCGCAAAATAAGTTACCTCAAATATGAGTGTTATTAAGGTCATCATGCATGCATAGACTATAATTGTCGATCAAGAGTTCCTATTGTAGCCATTGCATTCCCATGACCCAACAATACAGAGAAATGCTTAGATCACAAAATGTTTACAAAATTATACTCACAAACTAACTGAACTAACTGAGTTGGACCAATCAAATGAAGAGAGAGAAACACGAGAGAGGGAAAAGAAAATTAAGTGATGGGTGGAACTCATATGCCACCTCATTTTGTGAAAGTTTCTTTGTAAAATTTGTGTGAATGTTGTATTCAAACTGTATGAGTATTGGTATTTAGAAGTATACTACCTTCGATCTGAAAATATTCCCACTTTGTTTTCTTTCGTTTCCAACTTTTTTTGTATTGTTTCGAAGGAAGCTAATCTTGAGATATGTGTTAAGAGATGGAGAGAGAGAGGCTAGGGTGGCAGTATTGCAACATGAGTCTAATAGTAAATGCTCATGATTGTAATTTTCAAGTCTCGGGGATATACGAGGATTATTGGCGGCAACTGAATTTAAGGATATGATACAACAGCGATTGAATTTGATGATATTAGGACATTGTTGATGGAATTTGTTAATGATGGGAGGGTTGCGGCAATTGAAGTTGATAATGGTAGTGTCTTGGCGATTGTATCAAGTATGACAGAGTCGAGTGTTGTTATGATAATTCTCATTGGTGGTGGATGGAGGAGGGTGGAATGGTGTAGCTGTCCGACTTGGGTGTTTCCGAAACCATTATTTAATTATCATTGATGATGAATAAATAGGTTCAATCTTGTTAAACTAATATGATGAGTGGACCGGTAATATAAATGAAATAACTTTCAAAAGTTTTTTTTTTTTTTTTTTTTTTCTAACTTTCAATATTTTCAATTCCACCCTTCAATTAGGATTTGTTTAACAATTGTGATGAGTCCAATTATGTGGCACTAGCTTTCGCTCTGTCTACCAAACCGAAGAGCATTACCAACAAAGGATTTTTCTAATGAAAAAGTCTTTTAAAAGTTCAATTTCATCGGAGATAAAAGCTTATTTCACAATAGGTTGACCAAAATCAAGCTTTTGCCCAATGACGTTTTTTGCTAGTTTATCATTTAACCCTCTCTAAAATTGCATTTTCACTCTACTCCCTTGATCCAAATTAATTAATTAATGTAACTTTTTAGAAGAAAAAGTTATAAATAAGCTTTTGTCAAAAATTAGTGATACGTGAGGTGGTACCAAAAAAACGCTTTTGAATAGCTTAAACCAATGTGGATGCTCTATGACTCACACTTACGTAAAGTTGTGTTTGGATTGTGGGGATGGTGATGAGTTTTAGAGAATTAAAATAATTGTATTCCCTCCGTCAAAGAATTAAACTCACTATATTACCCTCATTCATTACTTTCAGTAATTGATTTGTTAAATAAATCCAATCAAAGTTATTCTGAATATAAAGATAAAACTGATATTTAATCAATTTATCACCATGTACGTGTCTCACTAGTGATTGTACGTCTTTCTATCTCTCTACTAATAAAAAAGTGTTAAACAATCGGACATTTTCTTTTAATTCAATTTCTATACCTATTCCGATTATCAGTCCTTTAATTAAACAAGAACCATCTTATGTGAAAGATATTGAGAGAATACCAAAAAGAATTTAATAAAAAACGTTGTTCATATACTACTTACATGAGTTTAACGATCTACTATATGTTTGTATTTCGGTATGGATTTGTTTATAATTTCCTGATCCTAAATGTGACTTAGCCTATTTATAAGCTAGGGAAGTCATTGATTGTCAAATGTTCCATCTTTATCTACCATACACAATTGTATACATATATCTAACTAACTAGCTAAGTGACCCGTGATTATATGGGTTTTATTAAAAACATTTCACGAGATTAGTTTGTGTATTTACAAAAATAACTCCTCCGCCATTGTTCACCATCGAAGATTATCTCAGAGGTTAAATAGTTAAAAATACAAAAACTTAACAAAAGGTAAGGATCCAAATTGAAATAAAAGCCATATTGACTATGGATGCATGTAATATGACATAAGTCGATCGAGGTAACAACTTGATGAAAAGGGATAACGTTTCAACCTAAATAATTAAGGCAACAATTACAATCAAGTCTCACAACTCAAAATTAGACAATCACACCAAGTCACAAACTAAGCCACCAAAGTAATAATTAGACGAATAGACAATTGTTACCATAGATAAACTTGTATGTGGCTGAAAAATGAAAAAATTTGGAATTCCTGTATCAGGTGCTCGTTTATACTCTTATATCTTTAACAAAAGCAACAACGGCCCTCCAGTTTTCACTTAGAACAATTTAGCTCTGAACTTCTTTTTTTCTATCTTTTGCACTTTAAACTCGATCTTTCACTTTGCAACTTCTCAAAGTTAGCAACTTCTTATTTGATCTAGAACTAAGAAAGAACCAAATATATATAGAGGTTAAAAATTAAGCAAAATCCACCCAAATTCTCAAGTTGTTTTCTTATAGATATTGACAAATTAATTATATGACTCTCCATTAGTTTAGCACTTATAAAGCTATTATAGGTATACATGCACTAAGATATACCTCTTAACTAATGAGAGAGCCCGTTAGCATTAGAAATTAAAGAAGGCCGAATCATCACGACTGAATTTGCAACATTTTCGTAATTCATAACCATCCTATAATATGCCATCTCGTCTCGACTATTCTTAATTACCTGTACTAAGATATATCAAGATTCAAGAGTAACAATATCTCAAGTTGCAATGACGCAACAAATTAGAAATTACACAAATTGAGATCCCTAAAATTAAATACAGAACGGAGGAATAATGTGCAGATGTGGATATAGGACATAAGAATATAGACTGGCCTTTTAATAGAGTCCCCAAAGCGAGCGCAAAAGTGTATCAATTTTTTACAAGTCACCTTAACTGATCGAATTCAGCCTGCATAACATGACGGAAGTCTAATGTCAATTATCATGCAATTAAATGGCCAAGCAGGTTTAGGTTGACTTTCATGAGATATAAACTAAATAAAAGTTTTCAATTCATACATTTGATTATCTTTATACACAACAAATAGGTTAACACTTACCAGTTACCAATAGTCATCATTTCTAGCCATCATTGTTCGAATCTAAATTATATAACAACCAAAATCAAAAAGTGAAAGCACATTACGTACAAAAGAGAAAGACATAATACTTGGCCATTTAACCAACTAAATAGTTAAGTATATTCCAAATTGTATACATTTGTATCAAGAAAAGTCATTTAACGTCACACCCCCAAAATCCATAATTGTGATTATTTAATGTTTAGCGGAAGCAAGTTATATTTAGCGGAAGCATCATGTGTAAACAGTTTAACAGCGGGGGTGATGACGTTACAATTGTGCATTCATTGTATCAGAGCATATGATCATACAGAACATAATATATTAAGGATGCCAGTTTAAACAGTTGTTACAAAAGTAGTACGACTATGTAAGTCGTACAGTAGTAATAAAGTTTAAAACATTTAGGTTTTACAATACATATGTTAAGATAAGATTTTATGAGTATAACTGCAATGTCTGCAGTAATACAGAGGAAATCCTCAAAAGCTGTCCCAAAATATATGGCATCCTAAGTAGTCCAGGGATGTCCATACTGAATGCATGCGATCCTTACTTACGTAGCTAATTTCCTGTAAAACATAGAAATAAAGTCGTCAACAAATATGTTGAGTGAATTCACATGTTTTGTATAAATGTAAGGTATGTTAAACCATTTATGTTTAGATTATTGAATTGTTAATCAATACATAAATGTTTGCAGGTTTTGCAATTTATAAGATTGTAGGGATAATTACCCTAAAATAGAGTTTTATGTGGGTTGTTACCCAAAATGTATATCTGGTAATTTACCATCATATAAATATAACCAGTAAGTATACCGGTATAAAACAGTTGTAGGATAAGTTCATCCTAAATAGTAAGTGGGAATGCTTAGACTATAATCCCCTGAAAGGTGAGCTAAACCTCTCAGGTTGAAGTAACGCGACCTAACCCTATAACCAAACCACAACCAAAACTTATGTTACTTGCCTGAAGGACAATTAAGTATACGCTCCATCCACAGGAGGGTCGTCACGGCAATAGTACTATTCGTATACTCAGTGGCTAGAGTCACCTAGCTAATGGTTATAGTTTGCATGACATAAGGTCTTTCATGCACACATCTCAAGTCTGGTCCGTACTAGGATTTGTTGTCTAATTCCCAAAACAGTTGTGAAATAATATTTCATATCAAACAGTTGTATAAAGCAAATAAAGCATTTATATAATTTGCTGCATGTGTTTGCATGCAGTTTCTATGTTTACACCCCTATGTTTAAAAGCATAAAACATTTGTAAAGTAGGGGCTGTGAACTCACAGTAGTAGTAGTAGTGATGATGTGAATGCTAGCAAATGAAAGTCGCGTCGCCCGAGGTATGTCAACCTATACGCAATAATTGTATTAACATAAGTACTTTGATTTGTTAAATCAATTTATGTTAATAGTTTGCCTGTTTTGAAGAAATTGTGGATTTCTTATTTTGTACAACTAGTTGTTGACGTTATGTCGAAATATTGTTATTATTTCCCACACGTCATATGTTTTGTTAAGTATATATAGACATGTTAAGGTCGTGTGTGTATATATATATGTATATATATATATATATATATATATATATATATATATATATATATAAGTAAGTAAGTTTTTAATACGTAGTTTACGTTTATAAAATACATAAGTTGTCGTTTGTAAACAAAAACGTCCATTTGTGAATATGATATATCCAACCTCATGTTGAGCGTATACGTATGGGTATATATGAAAAGTTTGTCAACCGTTATATATATATAAAGAAACAATTTAAAACGATCTTTCACGTCATTTTACTTTTATACTTTTCGCATTGTTTCCGTTTTCGTTTTCAAAATCGCCGTTTATACATTCAATACAAATATTCGTCTCCAAAGTAGTCATATACACTTAGTCGTATTATTTATACTAATAGTGACATAACTTGTACCAAATATTTTCATGATTAGAATATGGAAAGAAAGGCAAAAATATATATATATATATATATATATATATATATATATATATATATATATATATATATATATATATATATATATAAACAAAACAAGTCACAGGTTTTGAACCTGTGACCTTTTGCTCCCAAACCAACATCTCTAACCACTAGTCCACTTATGCCATTCTTACTTATTTTATGTAATAATTATATATATTTATAATGGTATGTGGTGATAATTAAAAATATATATATGGTCAAAACAGGTCATGGGGGTTGAACCCCTGACCTTCCGCTTCAAACTTCATGCCTTAACACTAGGCTATTGTTACAATTTGTTGACTTAATTACTAAATATATATCTATATCTATTTAATAGAGTTACTCAAAAAAAAAAAGAAATGAAATTATAACATGTCACAGGATTCGATCCTGTGACCATCCCCTTGAAACACAAGGTGTTAACAACTCAGCTAGTATGTTCAATCTATCATTTATGTGTAAATATATATATTTATGTGTTTCGTACTATATTAACCAACACCAGAATGGTTCAAACCTTGCATCTCGAATCTGTTTCTTTCTCTCTTTTTTTTATCCGAATCAAAAATGGTTTCGAGTTATAATCGATCCCCACATGTTTATATCATCATAATATAACCTTTCATCATGTTTTAACAAGTTCATATATATATAATTTGTAAATTTAGAGTTTTATGTTTTAAAACCCAATCTCATGAACATCCATTTAATCCTCAAATTATTATGTTATATGTTTAGATTTTGATGTATACACATGATATAAAACGAAATTGAAGTATAAAGTTTGGAGATTTGAAGTTCCTTACAATGATGATATAGATGATGATGAAGGTATGAGCTGAAGATGATGATTATTATTGTTATTGTTATTTAGTTTATATTGTTACTAGCTTCCTGCTGCTTGCTTCCAGGATTGAAGAACACAGAGAATAGAGTGATGAATAATTGAGGCGTGGTTGATAAGTGATCAGGCGAAGGAAGAGGTGGGAGCATATATCATTTTAATTTCAACGGTATGGTATAGTACAGGAGTATGTCTCACAAATAATTGAAGTTAGGTGTTATTTTTAGGCTCGTTAATTTCGGGTACGGGTATAATTATAGCAATATAAAATATAATATTTTATATTTTTATTTTGTAGATGCTCTCCTGGTTCGTTATATAAATTCAGAATAATGAGATTATCATTATTTTTGATAGTTGTACATTTTTGTACATTTTACTGCGCGCAGTCAATTGGGCGTCAAATTTCAGTTAAATTACGAATTCATATTTTGAGGTATTGTTTCAAATACTTTCAAACGAACGAGAAAAATAGAACTTTTATGATTTGTGATCTCTGGGTACGTTTTATAATTATTTCTGTTCGTCTTATAATATGTTTTATATAAAACGTATATCTAAGTCGTTTCATCTATATGTTATAGATATATTAATACTCGTAATTAATAATTGAATTATTAATTGTTTTTGTGTCACGAACTTTTGTTATTTATTTTTGTCGGGTTCGTTCCGATACATTTGTACGCGATTATAATTAATCACATAATTGTAATACTTTTTGTTTTAAAAGTACTGGGCTTGCTAGGCTTAAATCACATCGAAAAGTTTTGTTTAAACTTAATCAGGAAATTAGCGTAAGAATGCACGTGATTAGATGTTAATTATTACCTAATTTGGAGAGTTGTCACATTCTCCCCCCGTTAGGGAAATCTCGTCCTGAGATTTAAGTTGTGTCGTGAGTCGCGGTTACGCTCTCGAATAAGTGAGGATATTTCTTTCGCATTTCATCCTCACGTTCCCATGTAGACTCTGTACCGCGTTTTGAGTTCCATCGAATCTTGACTAGTTCGATCCGACTGCGTCGGAGTTTATGTGTTTTCCGATCAATTATTTCGATGGGTTCTTCCACAAAATTGAGTTTTGCATCAATGAAAACTTCGTCAGGAGGGATAATTAGTGTCTCGTCCGATAGACACTTTTTAAGGTTACTCACGTGAAACGTGTCGTGAATATTACTAAGTCCTTGCGGCAGTTTAAGCTTATAAGCTACAGGACCAATCCTTGCTAGGATTTCAAATGGTCCAACATATCGTGGGTTCAGTTTACCGCGTTTTCCAAATCGTACAACTCCTTTCCAAGGAGATACCTTGAGTAGGACTTTGTCACCTACTTGAAACTCCAAAGGTTTCCGTCTATTGTCTGCATAACTCTTTTGTCGGTCTCGGGCTGTTTTTAATCGATTAAGCACTTGAGATATCTTTTCCGTTGTCTCTTGGACTATCTCAGGACCTGATAACTGTCTGTCGTCCAACTCTGCCCAACAGAGTGGGGATCGGCACTTGCGTCCGTACAACGCCTCAAAAGGTGCCATTTGTATGCTCGTATGATAACTATTGTTGTACGAGAATTCGGCTAAAGGAAGATGAACATCCCAGTTTCCTCCAAAATCAATCACGCAGGCTCGTAGCAAGTCCTCAAGCGTTTGTATCGTTCGCTCGCTTTGACCATCGGTTTGTGGATGGTAGGCTGTACTCATGTCGAGTCTAGTGCCTAAAGCTTGCTGCAGTGTTTGCCAGAAGCGAGAGGTGAAACGGGCATCTCTATCAGAGATGATAGATAATGGAACTCCATGTCTAGAAACAACTTCTTTTATGTAGATTCTAGCCAGCTTTTCCATCTTATCTGTCTCTTTGATGGCTAGAAAGTGAAATGATTTTGTCAGTCGGTCGACAATCACCCATATGGAGTCCATCCCAGATGATGTTTTCGGTAGCTTCGTGATGAAATCCATCGTGATGTGTTCCCATTTCCATTTGGGCAACTCAGGTTGTTGCAAAAGCCCGGACGGCTTTTGGTACTCGGTCTTAACTTTTGCGCAAGTCAGACATCTACTAACATAGGTGGCAATGTCTCTTTTCATGCCAGGCCACCAGTAAAATCCTTTCAGATCGTGGTACATCTTATCTGCACCAGGATGTATCGAGTAATTGGACTTATGAGCTTCGTCCAATACTAGGCTACGTAGCTCATCAACACAAGGAATCCATATTCGTTTCATGAAGTATAATACTCCATTTTCCTTAGACTCAAGTTGTTTCTCCATCCCTTTGAGGGATTCGTCTTTCATACGTTCTGGAGTAAAGGCTGCTTGTTGAGCATCACGAATTTGGGAAATCAGCTCCAAGTGGATTGTCAGTCCTAAAGCTCGAACTCTTCGAGGTTTCACTCTTTCCTTACGACTTAAGGCATCCGCTACTACATTAGCTTTGCCTGGATGATACTTGATTTCACAGTCGTAATCATTCAGCAATTCAACCCAACATCTCTGTCTCATGTTGAGTTCTTTCTGATCAAATATATGTTGGAGACTTTTGTGATCAGTGAAGATCGTACACTTCGTACCGTATAGGTAGTGTCTCCAAATCTTAAGGGCAAAAACGACTGCTCCCAGCTCTAAGTCATGCGTCGTATAGTTCTTCTCGTGAATCTTCAATTGACGAGACGCATATGCAATGACCTTGTCGTTTTGTATCAACACGCAACCTAATCCTTGATGTGAAGCATCACAGTAGACAACAAAGTTTTCTACTCCTTCTGGTAAGGATAGGATAGGTGCGGTACTCAATTTCTCTTTCAGCTGTTGAAAAGCATTCTCTTGCTTCTCGCCCCAATCAAACTTCTTGTCTTTTTGCGTTAGGGCGGTGAGTGGCTGAACTATTTTCGAGAAATTTCCGATGAATCTTCGGTAGTAACCGGCTAGCCCAAGGAATTGTCGTATCTCAGTTGGGGTTTTTGGGGCTTCCCAATTTCTAATTGCCTCAATTTTGGATGGGTCTACATGAATTCCTTTGCTATTGATCACATGACCAAGGAAATGGACCTCACGCATCCAAAACTCGCATTTAGAGAACTTTGCATAAAGCTTCTCTTTCTCCAGTAATTCAAGAATCAATCTCAGATGCTGTTCATGGTCTTCCTTTGTTCGCGAGTATATCAAGATATCGTCAATGAACACTATGACGAACTTATCAAGGTAGGGTTTACATACTCTATTCATTAGATCCATGAACACTGCTGGCGCATTTGTTAGTCCAAACGGCATAACCAGGAACTCGTAATGACCATATCGAGTCCTAAACGCAGTCTTAGGGATATCTTCATCCCGTACCTTCAGTTGATGGTAGCCCGATCTCAAGTCGATCTTTGAGTAATAACTTGACCCTTGCAGTTGGTCAAACAAATCGTCGATGCGTGGCAATGGGTATCGGTTCTTGATGGTCACTTTGTTCAGTTCTCGATAATCGATACACATCCGCATTGATCCATCCTTCTTTTTGACGAATAAAACCGGAGCTCCCCACGGTGAAAAGCTCGGTCGGATGAATCCTAAATCCAACAGTTCTTGCAACTGTGCAGACAGTTCCTGCATTTCTGATGGAGCTAAACGGTAAGGTGCACGAGCAATTGGTGCAGCTCCCGGCACTAGGTCGATATGAAATTCAACCTGTCGTGGAGGTGGTAACCCTGGTAGCTCGTCAGGAAATACTCCTGGGTAATCGCGTACTACGGCCACGTCGTTTATGCGTCGCTCCTCGGGTTTCTTATCCACAACATGTACCAAAAATGCTTGGTACCCTTTTCGTAGATACTTATTTGCCTTCATGCATGTAATCGTTTTCACCGCACGATTACTCTTTTCTCCTTGAACTAACAACATTTCTCCTGATGGTAAAGGTAACCGTACAATCTTCTCATGACAGATGATTTCCGCGCGGTTTAGGGATAACCAATCCATGCCAACCACTATATCGAAGCTCCCTAGTTCTACCGGTAGTAGGTCTATCTTGAAAGAATGACCTTCTAACGTTAAGGTGCATCCTGGTACTATTTCTCCTGATTCAATCAACTTACCATCGGCTAGCTCTACAGTGTATTTGTTATCTAGTTTAAGGGATTCGATCTCTAATAGTGATCTAAACTCAGTGGACACAAAACTTAAATCAGCACCGGAATCAAATAACACAGAAGCAAAGTGGTTGTTTACAAGAAACGTACCAGTGACTGTGTTAGGATCCTGACGTGCCTCTGGTGCTCCTAACATGAACACACGTCCACGAGCTGGTTGGTCGATGTTGTTGTTTGCCCGATTGTTGTTGTTGTTGGCTCGGTTGTTGTTGTTTCCGTGGTTGTTTCCATTGTTGTTGCGGTTACGAGCGTTGTTGGTGTTGCGATTTTGATTATTGAGTCGAGGGCATCGGTTTCGATAATGCCTCGTGTCGCCACATTCAAAACAACCCTGGTTTTGGCGAGCAGTGTTTCCCTTAGGGGTAGGGTTTACCTTACAATTCTGGGTTTTGTGACCCCATCCCTTACAACTGTCGCAAAACCAGCACTCACCCTCATGGTGTTTGCTACACTTATCACACTTAGGTTTGTTACCCAAGTATGGCTTCGGTTCCACAATGGTGGCAGCGTAAGACTTAGGATTTCCAGATCCTTTCTTGTTGGATTGACTCTGACGGTCATTCCATTTACGCTTCTTACCTCCAGAACCACCAGCTTCAGTACTGATCGGCTCAACCTTGGCCGGCACAGTTATCTGTGTCAGCGTCCCCATTCTAACTGCTTCATCAGTCAAACTCTGCGCTAGGGTAACAGCGCTCCTGAAGGTGTCAGGTTTGGAGGACGTAACTAAACTCCTGATCTGTGGTGCCAGTCCATACACATAGCGTTCAATACGCTTGTACTCAGGTGTTACCATATGTGGCACAAGACGAGCTAGTTCTTGGAACCTGGTGGTATAGCCAGTGATATCAGCACCAATCATAACAATGTTCCACAGCTCAGTCTCAATTTTCTGCATTTCACTGCGAGGACAGAATTCTTCCATCATCATATGCTTCAATGTTTCCCATGTCATGGAATAAGCAGCTGGTCGTCCCATCGACTGGACTTGACTGTTCCACCAAGTCAAAGCTTTATCAGCTAGTGTGCAGGCGACATATTTCACCGCAGTGTCTGGTAGACAATCACTGATGTCCAACACAGAATCCATCTTTTCTATCCAGTGTATAATACCAATAGCACCTTCAGTGCCACAGAAGGGAGGTGGTTTACAAGCCTGAAATGTCTTATATGAACACCCTCGGCAAGTATTCACAACAGTCTCAGCATTAACAGGGGTCGATCCACTGTTATTAATCACATTCTCACGGTTTCGACTTGCCTCATACTCGGCAATACCTTCAGCTATGCGTCTAGCTATCAACTGCTCAGTAGTTTCCTCAGTGTTAGGGGGTGGAATGGTTTCAGATGTAGGGGGTACAGTTGTCTTCTGACTGTTCCTAGTAATTCATCGTTTTGGCGGCATAGTTCAGTTCTGCGATGAATAAAATGCAGAAGTCAATGCCAAAATAATGAATGTGATGAACAAGATTTCACATTGTCTATCAAATGAATAGTATGGAGAATTTGAAAGAATAAGGTTTCACATTGCATGTCGCACGACTTTGAAACACCCATATGTACTTTGTACAATATAATCACGTTGGCCAGGCGTCATTATATAGTGCCAAATACATATTTCTTTTCATCATCGATCAAGCGCAAACAATGTTTTAGGGAATTCAAGATAAAATCAATAATTCAAAGTGTAGTAGGTTTTCAAAGTTTGCAGGAAATGGTTCCAAACAATTATCACGTGGTAAATTTTCTATCACATGTATATATAGAAATGAATATAATTCACACGAAATTTCGAATCGAACCTATGTTATAATATACATTAATTGAAACATTCTTACATCGTTTCATACAAAACTTGATGATATCATCTATATCCATCAAGAGTGGTTTCCAATACAACACGAGTTGCTACAGTACTAATTAGACTAAACTTAGCTATACCTAGATCTTAACAAAATAGTTATATTCCTACGACAGATCATCAGTTCATTATTAAGCTATCCTTAGCTATATTCTCTGTCGCAGTGTAGATCCTTCACTTTTACTCCTGATTCAGATTGGGAGAGAAGTAGCGTGTTTCCAGCATAGTTTTGTATCGCAGAGTTGGATAATAGCCCAGATCATTCTCAGCTGAGCATTTGCACAAACGTTTGATCCATGACTTAACTCTTTTCTTGCGATTACTAGCCACTTTCTTCCAGAAGCGTATTTTATCCTTAACTCGGACAATCATAGGCCTCTTTAGGATTCTCAATTCTAGCTCACGGTTCCTACATTTGAACACAAGCTCCCAATATTGACCATCCAATCTTTCAGCCCGATCTCGTACTCTTTCGTACTCCTCTATGTCGACCATGCCGAATTGGTGGTTTTCAATTTCTTCTTCCACAAGTTCCACTATCGGAATTGTTTCGGTATCGACATATACATATTGTATCTGCTCGTCGATGGTTATGTCCTCATCTGATGAGTATTCACTTATGACAGGTTCTGCCATTTTTCCAGTTTCAAGAGATCTATAGGTTACAAAGACATATTTCATTATCCACAGTTATGTAGTCTCTATTGTCAATATATAATCCAATCACGACGCACAGTAACATAAACAATAATAATAAACCAAATACATATGTCATATCATATAACTGATCATAGTTAGTTCATAAGTTTTTATACAAAACAGGATGGATCTATCCTAGATATCCATCGGTCCAAAAACTAATCAAAGCATGACGGGTCTGTCTACACACCGTCGATCCAAATGATATACAAAACATGACAGGTCTGTCTATACCCGTCGAACCAAAGTTCCAAGTCTAATACATAATATATATAATCCTAAGTAGGCACAACCCGCCCTACATAGGTCTAACGGAAATACGGTAGAAATGCTCCCACAGCTGTCCTCAACACAGCCATCACCACACAAGCACCAACCACAAGTCCTGCAATCCTAACACGTCTCTCAAGTGTCCTCACACGAGCACGTGCGGACTCAGCTATCTCCTGGGCAGTAAACACATGGTTCAACAGAAAGTGATGACGCTCATGCATACCAGCCATGTCCCCATACAGACGGGAGACCTCATCCTGTACCTGTCCAAGGTGAGAACCCCTGCTAGAAGTAATACAGAACAATGTACGCATAACAGCAACTAATGTAGGGAGAGTCTGCTCTATCGGCTCTCCAGTGGTAGGCAGTGGTGTTGGGGGTCGTGAGGACTCTCCTGTCTCAAATGTGGAGGGAAAACCCTCTAATGACCTCCAGTGCCTCAACATAGGAGTCATCCACTCTAGATGAGCAACTCTGGGTGCCCTCTGTGGAGACTCAACAGACTCGTCCGCTGGTGCTAACGGACCAATAGGAAGATCTCGGACACACATCCTCGGTGTCCTCCTATACACAGGCCTGCGAGAAGTCTCAGCAGCCTGATGGTGAATACCTGTAGTAATAGGGGTAACCTCATGTGCTGTCGGTGGTGGCGCGATGTAAGCGTCACTAGTGTCATCTGACATGTCTCTCAAATGAACAGATGACTCATCCCCTACAGTGATCGCGGGACCCTCAAAAGTAGCCTCGGTCGGCTCTTCATCCGAAGCATAAACATGGTAAAGTGATTGACTAGACATACTATGACAAGGGAAATTGTGGGTGACGTGTCAGTCGTATGTTAGATGTATGCAAACGTATGTATGTATGAATGCATGAATGTTCTAGCCAAGGCTATAGTCTAGGTCTCTAAGGTTTTCAGTCACCTAAAGACTTCTAGTTCGCTATAACCAATGGCTCTGATACCAAGTCTGTCACACCCCCAAAATCCATAATTGTGATTATTTAATGTTTAGCGGAAGCAAGTTATATTTAGCGGAAGCATCATGTGTAAACAGTTTAACAGCGGGGGTGATGACGTTACAATTGTGCATTCATTGTATCAGAGCATATGATCATACAGAACATAATATATTAAGGATGCCAGTTTAAACAGTTGTTACAAAAGTAGTACGACTATGTAAGTCGTACAGTAGTAATAAAGTTTAAAACATTTAGGTTTTACAATACATATGTTAAGATAAGATTTCATGAGTATAACTGCAATGTCTGCAGTAATACAGAGGAAATCCTCAAAAGCTGTCCCAAAATATATGGCATCCTAAGTAGTCCAGGGATGTCCATACTGAATGCATGCGATCCTTACTTACGTAGCTAATTTCCTGTAAAACATAGAAAGAAAGTCGTCAACAAATATGTTGAGTGAATTCACAGGTTTTGTATAAATGTAAGATATGTTAAACCATTTATGTTTAGATTATTGAATTGTTAATCAATACATAAATGTTTGCAGGTTTTGCAATTTATAAGATTGTAGGGATAATTACCCTAAAATATAGTTTTATGTGGGTTGTTACCCAAAATGTATATCTGGTAATTTACCATCATATAAATATAACCAGTAAGTATACCGGTATAAAACAGTTGTAGGATAAGTTCATCCTAAATAGTAAGTGGGAATGCTTAGACTATAATCCCCTGAAAGGTGAGCTAAACCTCTCAGGTTGAAGTAACGCGACCTAACCCTATAACCAAACCACAACCAAAACTTATGTTACTTGCCTGAAGGACAATTAAGTATACGCTCCATCCACAGGAGGGTCGTCACGGCAATAGTACTATTCGTATACTCAGTGGCTAGAGTCACCTAGCTAATGGTTATAGTTTGTATGACATAAGGTCTTTCATGCACACATCTCAAGTCTGGTCCGTACTAGGATTTGTTGTCTAATTCAACCCCGTACTAGGATTTGTTGTCTAATTCCCAAAACAGTTGTGAAATAATATTTCATATCAAACTGTTGTATAAAGCAAATAAAGCATTTATATAATTTGCTGCATGTGTTTGCATGCAGTTTCTATGTTTACACCCCTATGTTTAAAAGCATAAAACATTTGTAAAGTAGGGGCTGTGAACTCACAGTAGTAGTAGTAGTGATGATGTGAATGCTAGCAAATGAAAGTCGCGTCGCCCGAGGTATGTCAACCTATACGCAATAATTGTATTAACATAAGTACTTTGATTTGTTAAATCAATTTATGTTAATAGTTTGCCTGTTTTGAAGAAATTGTGGATTTCTTATTTTGTACAACTAGTTGTTGACGTTATGTCGAAATATTGTTATTATTTCCCACACGTCATATGTTTTGTTAAGTATATATAGACATGTTATGGTCGTGTGTGTGTATATATATATATATATATATATATATATATATATATATATATATAAGTAAGTAAGTTTTTAATACGTAGTTTACGTTTATAAAATACATAAGTTGTCGTTTGTAAACAAAAACGTCCATTTGTGAATATGATATATCCAACCTCATGTTGAGCGTATACGTATGGGTATATATGAAAAGTTTGTCAACCGTTATATATATATATAAAGAAAAAATTTAAAACGATCTTTAACGTCATTTTACTTTTATACTTTTCGCATTGTTTCCGTTTTCGTTTTCAAAATCGCCGTTTATACATCCAATACAAATATTCGTCTCCAAAGTAGTCATGTACACTTAGTCGTATTATTTATACTAATAGTGACGTAACTTGTACCAAATATTTTCATGATTAGAATATGGAAAGAAAGGCAAATATATATATATATATATATATATATATATATATATATATATATATATATATATAAACAAAACAAGTCACAGGTTTTGAACCTGTGACCTTTTGCTCCCAAACCAACGTCTCTAACCACTAGTCCACTTATGCCATTCTTACTTATTTTATGTAATAATTATATTTATTTATAATGGTATGTGGTGATAATTAAAAATATATATATGGTCAAAACAGGTCATGGGGGTTGAACCCCTGACCTTCCGCTTCAAACTTCATGCCTTAACACTAGGCCATTGTTACAATTTGTTGACTTAATTACTAAATATATATCTATATCTATTTAATAGAGTTACTCAAAAAAAAAAGAAATGAAATTATAACATGTCACAGGATTCGATCCTGTGACCATCCCCTTGAAACACAAGGTGTTAACAACTCAGCTAGTATGTTCAATCTATCATTTATGTGTAAATATATATATTTATGTGTTTCGTACTATATTAACCAACACCCGAATGGTTCAAACCTTGCATCTCGAATCTGTTTCTTTCTTCTTCTTTTTTATCTGAATAAAAAATGGTTTCGAGTTATAATCGATCCCCACATGTTTATATCATCATAATATAACCTTTCATCATGTTTTAACAAGTTCATATATATATAATTTGTAAATTTAGAGTTTTATGTTTTAAAACCCAATCTCATGAACATCCATTTAATCCTCAAATTATTATGTTATATGTTTAGATTTTGATGTATACACATGATATAAAACGACATTGAAGTATAAAGTTTGGATATTTGAAGTTCCTTACAATGATGATATAGATGATGATGAAGGTATGAGCTGAAGATGATGATTATTATTGTTATTGTTATTTAGTTTATATTGTTACTAGCTTCCTGCTGCTTGCTTCCAGGATTGAAGAACACAGAGAATAGAGTGATGAATAATTGAGGCGTGGTTGATAAGTGATCAGGCGAAGGAAGAGGTGGGAGCATATATCATTTTAATTTCAATGGTATGGTATAGTACAGGAGTATGTCTCACAAATAATTGAAGTTAGGTGTTATTTTTAGGCTCGTTAATTTCGGGTACGGGTATAATTATAGCAATATAAAATATAATATTTTATATTTTTATTTTGTAGATGCTCTCCTGGTTCGTTATATAAATTCAGAATAATGAGATTATCATTATTTTTGATAGTTGTACATTTTTGTACATTTTACTGCGCGCAGTCAATTGGGCGTCAAATTTCAGTTAAATTACGAATTCATATTTTGAGGTATTGTTTCAAATACTTTCAAACGAACGAGAAAAATAGAACTTTTATGATTTGTGATCTCTGGGTACGTTTTATAATTATTTCTGTTCGTCTTATAATATGTTTTATATAAAACGTATATCTAAGTCGTTTCATCTATATGTTATAGATATATTAATACTCGTAATTAATAATTGAATTATTAATTATTTTTGTGTCACGAATTTTTGTTATTTATTTTTGTCGGGTTCGTTCCGATACATTTGTACGCGATTATAATTAATCACATTATTGTAATACTTTTTGTTTTAAAAGTACTGGGCTTACTAGGCTTAAATCACATCGAAAAGTTTTGTTTAAACTTAATCAGGAAATTAGCGTAAGAATGCACGTGATTAAATGTTAATTATTACCTAATTTGGAGAGTTGTCACACGTTAGTTGAGAATTTCATCAAACACCTTGTCTAAAAATTTTAAATCGACAAACCTTTGATTTCTAAGAACAAAAGCTTAATTTCACCCACTATTTTATTGAAACATGCAATATCCCCATTTAAATCCAAAGCAAGTAACCAAATCACACTCTATATCAAAATCCAAAAGAGATGATAGTTGAAGGGAAATCTTAAAGGGTAAATGACGCAGATCGGCAACGAACTTTCTCTTTTTTGTCGAGTTAGGGTATGAACACAATTTATTATTCAGGTCGGTAACGAACTTTCAAATTATGTTTCGAGTTAGGTAACGAACTTTTCGAGTTACCTAACTCGAACATAATTTGAAAGTTCGTTACCTAACTCGAAACATAATTTGAAAGTTCGTTACCTAACTCGAAACATAATTCGAAAGTTTGTTATCTAACTCGAAACATATATTTGGACACGAACTTTTGAATTATGTTTCGAGTTAGGTAACAAACTTTCAAATTATGTTTCAAGTTAGGTAACGAACTTTCAAATTATGTTCGAGTTAGGTAACTCGAAAAGTTCGTTACCTAACTCGAAACATAATTTGAAAGTTCGTTACCGACCTGAATAATAAATTGTGTTCATACCCTAACTCGACAAAAAAGAGAAAGTTCGTTGCCGATAAGTGACCTTTTAGGACAAACTTTTTTGGCAAGGCCAAAAAATTGTGCCAAATACATGTATTTGGCACAATATTAGCTCCCATGCCAAATAGCTATGCATTTGGAACCACAATTAAAGAGCCGACCCAAATACACATGTATTTAGAACGGCTTATAGACGTTGTGCCAATTACCTGTGTATTGGAACGATTTTTAGCAGTCGTGCCAAATACTAATGTATTTGGAACGGTTTATGGAAGCCGTTACGAATACGTACGTATTTGGCACGGTTTTTAGTGAACCGATCCAAATACTATTTTTCTAATTTTATCATTCGTTAATAGATATCAATTTTTTTAAAGGATAATCTTAACCCAAATTTACATACAGGGGCATCGTCTTATTAAAAAGGCCAAATAATACTAAATTTGAATGATTTATTACTTTATGATTGTAGATTACATGCGCAATGTAGCGATAACAATGTAGCGATAATCAACATCATTGCTTATAATTGTAGATTACATGCGCAATGTAGCGATAACAAATGAGAAAAACGTAGTTATGATCGATGGTGATAGCTAACAATAATGTTAATGAAAAATATAGTGATAGTTATCGGCGATGGATTTTTGTAATGTTGACCTACATCAATTATCAATAGTGGCGTTTTATCATAAGTGATTCATTAAATTCATTCAATATTTTTTGTATGTTAATATTGCGTGATTTATTCTTTCTTTGATAATTTAATGTGTTTTAACAATCATTAATATAATTATAAAGTCAAAATGTTGATATAAAAGAATAAAGTGAGTATTATTAATGTGTTATTATGTGGGATAATTGATTTTCCACATGTATATAATCAATTAGTAAGTGTCATTAGTAATCTTATATTCTTTCCGTCTCAATTAAAGTCTCCACTTTAATTAAGCACGGTGTTTTAAGAATTAATGTCCTTTAAAATGTCTTTTAACTACACTTCTAACCAATTAAATATTATTACCCACTAATTCTTTTTTGATTAGTTAAACAACAAAGTTGACACTTATATTGTGACAACTAAAAATAATAATTTGGACATTAAACTTTACATTTTTTATTATTTATGAGATATACTTTCATTTGTTATAGAAATGATTTAGCTAAAGGAATATAATAAAATATAAAGATTCTTAGGTTTTGTCTCTTTCTAGTCAACGACAAGTAAATAAGTTATACGGAGTATGAAAATTTCATTTACAATTTGTATGGTGTTTTATAACCTATGTTGAGTGTTTATAATAATAATAATAAATGATACATAACTGGCTCTATAACCTCATTCGGTTAAAAAAAGTATATTAGCCTGAATTATTTGCTATATATATAAACACAAAATAAGAAGAATTACTAATAGACAATAACATATCGAAATATGAAAAAAGAACTAATTTATATCGATTTAAAAACTATAATCATCATTCATCATAGGTATGAGTACAACTGTCCAAGTTTTTAAGTCTAAATTCTAATTGCATTTAGCCGTGAATGATTTCCCTCTCCAAATTTCACCAAAATTCAAATACCTTATTTATCTCAAATACTTGCATTTAAATTTTTTCACTTAGCGCCACCCCCCCTAAAATTTTGGTTTGATCCCTATTTTCCCTTTCTACAACTAGGGCTGTTCACAGTTCGGATAAAACCGGATTATCCAATTGGATAACTCGGATCGGACCATATGGTTTGGATAATTGGATTTTTGGATCGGCTCGGATCAAAACCAAACTTATTATTTTGGATCATGGATTAGTTTTGGTTGGTAAATTACAAACCGGATTATCAAAAAAAAACCAAATAACAAATAAATTTCTAATTTTCAAACATTATATATATACTTGCACATACAAAATAGTTTACTAAATTATTAATATTCTATAAATATCCAAATATAATAGGTAGTTTATAGTTTACAAAGTTATTTACTTATATATGTAGTTAATATATAGTTTTCTTTTGCATTTTACTATCATATTACATACACATGTATATGTATTGGAAGGTTCAAATGAAAACCATTCATTTTGTATAATTTTATTATAATATCTAACATATTTTTAGTAGACATTATATATATTTATGTATGTGTTTGGATATCCAAAAACCAAACCAATCCATCCAAATAATAATTCGGATGGATTGGTTCGGTTTTTGAATTTGTTTGAACGGATCAGATTCATATTTTCGAAACCATAATCCATTTGGATTTATGTATACGGATCGGTTTTGAACCGATCCATCCATTTGAACACCCCTATCTACAACCCTGTCTTCTCTAGAGTTACAATTTCAATTTGTCATTTCTCGATTCTGGCTACCGTCCTCCACAGGTATTCATAGGTTCTATCAGAAATTATTTCTTTTGTGTATTGTTTTTTTTAGTTTACAATCGCATCCTGCACTTCTAATTCAAAACTAGATCAAAACCCGCGACTTCGCGGGATGATACATATTCTATATATTAAATACTAATACTATAAGAAGTATATATGTATAGTTAACCATCTAACTGTAACACGTTTATTGGTGTATCAGAATTTTGAATAAGTCAAAGAATACTTAGTACTCAAAACATAGAGAATTAGTAACTTCTTGCAAGCATGACAAGTGCCGATTGTCAAGTATGAGTATTTTAGCATCCATTAAAAGCGTAAAAGTAGAAAAGGCTGTAATGGTTTATTCATTCTGAATGAAAGAAAGAAACTTATTCATGAATATCTAACTGTAACATCCTCCCCCTGAGCCCACTGGGCTCACGCGGTCCACAGCTGGGCCTGAGGAGCAATGTCAGGTCTGCAGCCCAATACACCCCAACCACATCACCTGAGGAATTCACCTCCCAGGTAGGTTGTTGGATTCGAACTTGAATCCCTTTAATACTAAGTCTTACCACTTAGTATCACCAATTGAGCTGTAACCGGCCGCACCGGCCCGGTAACCTTCGTTAAAAAAAAGATAAGAAAGGTTTGGTTACGGGAACCAACGGTGACGAAGGTTACCTACTTTCGGTGGACGTGGAGCCAACGAGTTCAGTCGAACAGCGTAACGAGTCTAAGGTTACAGAAGCGTTCGCCAACTTTGATAGGCATAGCATTGCAAGCAAATAGAGCAGAGAGCTTACCCTTTCTTTCTATTATAGTCGTGCGCTTGTTGTAGTCGGTCCTAAAGGGAGAACCCTTCTGCTTACTTGCTATATCCCCGCGTCCTTGCACGGCTCGGCTCGTTCTTCGAGCCCTGCTTTCCCCTTCCCCCTCTCCCCGTTCTACCGTCCAAAACAGGCCATATGGAGTATAGCCAAGTGGTAAGGCATCGGTTTTTGGTACCGGCAATTTTACGATCTTAATCTGTATTTACTTGAATGATGCTATAAATCTCCATTAAAGTGGTTATTTATTTATAATTGAACAAAAGCGAGGAGGCGAAGCCGCTTTACCGAATTGTAGAGGTGAAGGAACGAGAACCTCCCCCGAATCGACAAAAAGATTCCGAGCACGTCTGGTCAAAGTATATCTTGTCTTTACCACGAGCCATTTTCCGGCTAACAAGAATTTCAGTTTTGCACATATCCGCGGGTTCTACTAAGTGGTGATACTAAGTGGTAAGACTTAGTATTAAAGGGATTCAAGTTCGAATCCAACAACCTACCTTGGAGGTGAATTCCTCAGGTGATGTGGTTGGGGTGTATTGGGCTGCAGACCTGACATTGCTCCTCAGGCCCAGCTGTGGACCGCGTGAGCCCAGTGGGCTCAGGGGGAGGATGTTACAAAAAAAGAACTTATAACGCCCAAAATTTACAACCGTTTTTTTTTTTTTTTAAACTCGGAAGCTCAAGTCCCTAAACATATATATATACATAAAATGACATGTCGTCATCTTCCATTACCTAAGTTCTAAGTATTTATTATTAACGTTTACAAAACAATCCTATATATCCTGGGCATTATATAAACACACATTTAAAACTGTATTAAATAAATCAGAGAAATCCTAGTCAAACATTCTTCAGTTACTCCTTGACCCGCCCATAACAATAGATATTACCTGCAAGGAGTAAACAATGAGGGATTAGCACGAAGCTAAGTGAGTTAACTCATCACTAACAATACAACTTAGTTTAACACTATGAGTTCACCACATTTAACACTTTGACTCAACATCACCAGAGTATCGGTGGCCCTTGTGGCGCCCTCAGCCGCGGTGGCCCACCAAGCGACACTTACACCAACTGCAGGCCAGTACAGTGGTTAACCGATAACCGTATGTTACCTTTAGTCAACACAAGCCTTACTCACAACGAATGTTCACAACCCTTGTGTTGACTAACCTGTAACAACACAGTCCAACATAGTTGACCTCTATTAACACAGTTACCATATAGGTCACTTAACACTTAACATTTTAACACTTTAACACAATTCAACTTAACACAGGAATAACACTTAACACTTGAAGTAACCACAATAGTGATCACTAAATTATAGTGAGAGATCAAAGTCCACTCACCGACTACCATAGTCGTCCACTCAGTAGTCTAATATCACTGAGTCTTCTCCATATCTGGAAATACAACAAAATACACAAGTCAGTTACTTGTATCAAATCTACATAACATTACTCCAATAGATTTATACCAACAAATCTCAATTCATATGTATTAACATAATCATCACATACATCCAATTCATACTTCTTGAATTGTTTCTTAATCATGATTAGATATCATGTTAACCACTTTTCAACTATATATTAATTTAGTTGTCACTTGTAGTAACTTCACATAATTCATTTCACTAATATGAATTATCACTATTAACTTCATTAGTTCATCATCACTATCAAATTTATGATAATTATAATCAACTTATCACCTTAGTTCACATTAATCATTGTTAACTAACATGATCACACCAATAACAAGATTAATAGTTTCCAAATTAACAATCCACTAAAACACTTCATGAACACTTAATCAAATTCTTCCATTTTAAGTTAGGGCTCATGTCATAATCATGGATTAGGCACTAATTAACAACTATAACATAACCAAAATCTTTACTTCATGAATTATCAACTAAATCACAACTTTTATCATGAATACTCTATAATCTTTTATCTCTAAGTTAGGATTTTAATTATAATCAACTTATTTCTTATCAACTAGTGATAATATGATCATTACTAACTTAAATTCAAGATTAATCATACCAACTAAATCAAATATTCAAAACCCCAATTTCTAGGGTTAAAGAAATCACTAAATTAACACTTATAACTTGCTTTGAATGATAATGAAATGATTAATCTATGTTAACAAATCATAACTAACAACTATTGCACAAAATCAAACCCTATTTTCGGATTAAACTCACTAATTAGCAAAAATCTCAAAACCCCCAATTTCTAGGATGAAGAACATGAAGAACACTTGATTTTACCTTGTTTAAGATGATTAACAAGACTTGAATTTGATCTTGGAAGCTTGTATTTGATGATTCATCATGATCTTGATAATGATTTAGGTTTAATGTGTGTGTATGTATATGTACGTATGTATGTATGTGTGTTTGGAGAAAAACCCGATCCATCATATAATATATATCATATAAGTGTTAGTTTTCATTCCCCGTATTTATTATTGTCTGGAACTTAAAAATTATTTACGGGAAAACTATTTTATTTTACCGTCACCTTGATTTAATTAAAACAATCAATATTTCACTAGCCACAATATTTCCTGAGGTTTATCGACCTATTAATTTTTACAATCAAACACATATAACAATTTTTAAATCGCATTTAAAATTTTCAAGAAATACCTATTACTTCTAGGCCCAATTTGAGGATGTTACACTAACTAACTCAATTAACAGGTAGGATTAAGTCAAACGAATCTAAAGTCAACATATATACGTAATTAGCCTCATCCAATCCAATAATAATAAAAGGAGATTTGAATTTCAATTTTAAATTCTAGAAACCTGGAAATCCTCATTTTAATTAAATCGTTTTTATATATTTAATTGATTAAAACCGTTTTTTATTTAATTAATTAAAATCATTTTTTAATTAATTTGATTCTCTTATATTTTGAATTTGAAATTTAAATTCTAGAAACCTGGAAATCCTCATTCTCCTCTAATTAGGTCTTAAAAATTCTCAGCTGAATAACAAATCGGGGGTAAATTCGTAAAACTACCTAACACCAATTCACATATTACGTATACACTACAAGTTAGATTATTCGATGGTCTATATTAATTTGCTAATCTCAATTAACGGGCCAGATTACTTCCATTAAACCTAATTCAATTTTGTTTACGTAATATCAATCCTCTTTTAATAATAAGAGGAGATAAGATGAGATGGATATTGTGAACATTTTAATTAAATCATTTTTTATTATTTAATTAAATAAAATCGTTTTTTTTTATTAATTGATTAAAATCGTTTAATAATAAAAGGAGATGAATGGATATTGTGAACATTTTAATTATACATTTAAATAGGTATGAGGCATTATTTTGAGTTTGTTACTCTAAACGTGAAGTATGACACATTTCCTGGAGACATTTAGATAGGTATGAGACATTATCTAAACTAAAATCTTTTTTTTTTTAATTAATTATAGTCGTTTTTTTTTTACTTTGATTCCCTCATATGTTGAATTTGAAATTTAAAATTCTATCATCCTGGAAACACTCAAACTAATTTAATTAGTTCCTGAAAAGTCTCAACTGAGTAACAAATAGGGGTAAATCAAATTCCGCGAAAATCATTTTTTTTTATTGTGGAACATTATTATTAAATCATTTTTTTATTTAATTAATTAAAATCGTTTTGTTTTTATTTAATTAATTAAAATCGTTAATGGATATTGTGGAACTTTTTAATTAAATAGTTGTTTTATTTAATTAATTAATTAAAATCATTTTTTAATTATCTGATTAATTAAAATGGTTAATGGATATTGTGGAAGCTTTTAATTAAATCGTTTTTTTATTTAATTAATTAATTAAAATCGTTAATGGATATTGTGGAAGCTTTTAATTAAATCGTTTTTTATTTAATTAATTAAGTAAAAAAAATTTTATTTAATTAATTAAAATTGTTAATAGATATTGTTGAACTTTTTAATTAAATCGTTTTGTTAATGGATATTGTGAAATCCTCATTTTAATTAAATTGTTTTTTTTTAAATTAATATAATTAACTTGGATCGTTTTTTTATTAAATGAATTAAAATAGTTTTTTAATTAAATTGATTTTTTTAAATTTTGAATTTGAAATTTAAATAATATAAACCTGAAAATCCTCAATCTCCTCTAATATAAACGAATTTAATGATTTAATTTCTTTGGTATGAGTTGTTACTTATATGAAATCTAATTAGGTTTTTCTCAATTTGTAGGGCATGTGAGTAGAGGTGACAATTTTAAACCCATTCATTATTAATTGGGTTAAGTTGTATAATATCTATGAAGGGATGAATTTATTGGGTGTTTCTCTTTTGATTTAGATGGGTCTAGATGAGTCTCTAATATAACCTTCAATTATATAACAATTAACCAACGGGTCTAGCGGGTCAATTTTTTTTCAACACCTCGTTAGATTTTTTCAATATTACTCAAATAAAAAAATAATAGAAACCCGATTGATCGACCCGACTCAAGACCCATTAGACCCGGACCCGTTTAGACTCATCCTTCTAAATGACATCTAGCCCGGACCCATTTAAACCCAAACTTATCTAGACTTGAAAATCGACCCGACCCGATCCAACCTGATCCGATCCATTCATTTTGTCACACCCCGCCAAACGGTAATTACAATTACATAGAGTGGTTTGCGGAAGCTTAGTGACGTGGCGGGGGTGCGAGCAGTAAAAACAACCAACAGATACATACATACTCAGAGCATATGATTATCGCAGAACGAATATAGATTAAGATGCCATTAGTTAAAGTTTTACAAAAGGTTACCACTTGAAAAGTGGTAACAGTAATAGTAGTAGTTGAAATCAGTATTTCATAAAATACATAATATCAAAAGTAGATTTCATAGGTATGACTGCAGTAGTTGCAGTTATACAGAGGAAATCCATGTGTCCCAAAAGTAGTGGCATCCTAACAAGTCCAGGGTAGTCCGTCCTGATATGTATGCAGATCTTACTTACGCTGCTAATTCCCTGAAAAACATAGAGTAAAACGTCAACAAAATTGTTGAGTGAATTCACAAGTTTGTTCGTTATGTAGGAAACACAAGTTAAACATTTAAGAATAACATTTCCAATAAGTGTTGTTTATCAAGTAGGAAACACAAGTTATTAACGAGTAACATTTCCCAAATCAGTTGTAGTTGTAGTAGGAAACACAAGTTATTAACAAATAACATTTCCCAAATCAGTTATCAGCAGGAAACACAAGTTAACCTAAATAAGGATTAACATTTCCAAATCAGTGTACGTAGGAAATCACTTCCTAAACAATAGTTTTGTGGGAATATTTAGACGGTGATCCCTTGAAAGGTGAGCTAAACCTGTCAAGTAAGGTAACCCGATCTAACCCTATAACCAAACCACAACCCTAATCTGTTGTTGTTTGCCATGCTGGACAATTAAGTATACGCTCCCAAATCCGTAGGAGGGTCGTCACGGCGATAGTACTATCCGTATACTCAGTGGCTAGAGTCACCCAGCTAATGGTTATAGTCTGCAGCCATAAGGTCTTTTATGCACTACATCGTTCAGCCTAGATCTGTACCAAGATTCGTTGCCTAAATTCCCAAAATAGTTATGAAAACATTTCATAAACCATAGTTCAAATAGTTGTGTGAAATACCCTTTCACAAATAGTTCAAGTATGAAATACCCTTTCATAAACAGTTAAGCAAATACGTACCGTATTTAATCAATCATAGCATGAAATCTCATTTCATCAATAGTTTATGTAAATACATCAAGTATTTAAACAGTTGTCGCATGCAATTATACATACGATTTCTATGTTTTCCACCCCGAGGTTTTAAAACATTAAAACATTTAAAAAGGGGTTTGTGAACTCACTGTAAGTGCTCGGATGTGAATGCTAGCGAGATAAGATAGCGTAGCCCAACGTAGTCAACAAAGATGAAAATGGTGAGAATGATGATGAACGGACGATGATGATGATGATCTTGGTGTTCCCCTTCCACTTCCTGTTGCTAGCTTGATGTTTTGGTTCTTGTTAATTTGTTGATGAAAGGGAGAAAAATTTGGTGAATTATGTGTGTGTGTGGGTGTCGCCTGGAACCAGAGAGGAGAGGGAGGGAGTATGGTTTTAAAAACCATCTGTCTCTGCATTATTGTAGGTTGGTGGGATTTTTGTCCCACCAATCTCGAGTACGGGTATAATTATAGCAATATAAAATTTATCATTTTATATTTTTATTTTGTAGATGCTCTCCTGGTTCGTAATATATTTTCAGAATAATGAGGTTTTCATTATTTTTGGTAGTTGTACATTTTTGTACATTTTACTGCGCGTATTCAATTGAGCGTCAATTTTCAGTAAATTTAGGATTTCATATTTTGAAGTAATGTTCTAACTTCTTCCAAACGAACGAGAAAATTTGTATTTTTATGATTCGACGTCGTATGCGCGTTTTAGAATTGTTTCTGTTCGTGTTATAATACGTTTTATGTTAAACGTATATTTAAACCCTTTTGTCTATTCGTTATAGATATATAAGTACTCGTAATTAATAATTTCATTATTAATTATTTTTGTGTCACGAAACTTTTGTTATTTATTTGTCGGCTTCGTTCCGATACGTTCGTACGTAATTTATAAATAACTACGTATCATGTAATACTTTTAGTATTATTGTTTAGGGCTCGCTAGACTCACATCACATCAAAAGTTTATGTTAACACAATCGTAGGGAATTAGCGTAAGAAATGCATGTAATTAAGTATAATTATATACCTAATTTGGAGGAGTGTCACATTCTCCCCCCGTTAGTGAAATCTCGTCCCGAGATTTAAGTCGAGCCGTGAGTCTCGGTCACGCTCTCAAATAGGTTGGGGTATTTCTTTCGCATTTCATCCTCTCTTTCCCAGGTAAACTCTGGGCCATGTTTCGAGTTCCAACGAACTTTAACCAGTTTGATTCGTTTGTGTCGAAGTTTCTGAGTTTTAGAATCCATAACTTCAACAGGTTCCTCCACAAAGTTAAGTTTTGAGTCAATGAAGACTTCGTCAGGAGGAATGATAAGTGTTTCATCAGAAAGACACTTTTTGAGGTTGCTAACGTGGAAAGTATCGTGTATGCTACTAAGCTCTTGCGGTAGTTTGAGCTTGTAAGCGACAGGACCAATCCTAGCAAGGATTTCAAACGGTCCGATGTATCGTGGGTTCAGCTTTCCTCGTTTGCCAAATCGTGCTACTCCTTTCCAGGGAGATACTTTGAGTAGGACCTTGTCTCCTACTTGAAACTCAAGAGGTTTACGGCGGTTATCAGCGTAACTCTTTTGTCGATCTCGTGCCGCTTTCAGTCGGCTCAATACTTGAGTTATTTTGTCAGTGGTTTCCTGGACAAGTTCGGGTCCAGATAGTTGTCTGTCGTCCAACTCTGCCCAACAGAGTGGTGATCGGCACTTGCGTCCATATAACGCCTCAAATGGTGCCATCTGTATACTCGTGTGATAACTATTGTTGTAAGAGAATTCAGCTAGAGGTAGGTGAGTATCCCAGTTACCTCCAAAGTCTATCACACATGCTCGCAACAAGTCTTCGAGCGTCTGTATAGTTCGCTCACTTTGGCCGTCAGTCTGCGGGTGATAGGCAGTACTCATATCAAGTCGAGTACCCATTGCCTGTTGTAATGTTTGCCAAAAGCGAGAAGTGAATCGTGCATCTCTATCAGAGATGATGGATAGTGGCACACCATGCCGAGAAACAATCTCTTTAATATAGATCTTAGCTAGTTTCTCCATTCCATCCGTTTCCTTAATAGCGAGGAAGTGGGCTGATTTCGTTAATCGATCGACAATCACCCATATGGCATTTGCTCCCGATGCCGTTCTAGGTAACTTCGTAATGAAGTCCATTGTTATTTGCTCCCATTTCCATTTGGGCAACTCAGGCTGTTGCAAAAGCCCAGACGGCTTTTGGTATTCCACCTTTACCTTCGAGCAAGTTAAGCATTTGCTAACATAGGTGGCAATGTCACGTTTCATTCCAGGCCACCAGTAGAAGCCTTTCAAGTCCTGGTACATCTTGTCCGCACCAGGATGTATCGAGTAATTGGACTTGTGTGCCTCGTCCAGAATCAGCTTGCGTAACTCATCTACGCATGGTACCCAAATTCGGTTCATGAAGTACAACACCCCGTTGTCCTTTTTCTCGAGTTGTTTTTCCATTCCCTTCAAGGATTCATCCTTAAGGCGTTCGGAGGTGAAAGCAAGTTCTTGTGCTTCGCGAATTTGAGTAATGAGATTCGAGTGGATTGTCAATCCCAAGGCTCGAACTCTTCGAGGTTTGATTCGTTCCTTACGACTCAGGGCATCTGCTACTACGTTAGCTTTACCCGGGTGATACTTTATTTCACAGTCGTAATCGTTAAGTAATTCGACCCAACGTCGTTGTCTCATGTTAAGTTCTTTCTGGTCGAATATATGTTGTAGGCTTTTATGATCGGTGAAGATCGTACACTTTGTACCGTATAGGTAGTGTCTCCAGATCTTCAGTGCAAAAACAACGGCTCCCAATTCCAAATCATGAGTCGTATAGTTTTTCTCATGCACTTTTAGTTGTCGTGATGCATAAGCAATGACCTTTTCGTTTTGCATCAGTACGCAACCCAATCCCTGATGCGAGGCATCACAGTAAACAATAAAGTTATCTACTCCTTCGGGTAATGATAGTATGGGTGCGCTGCTCAGTTTCTGCTTCAGTAGTTGGAATGCATTCTCTTGTTTCTCATTCCACTCAAATTTCTTGTCTTTTTGAGTTAATGTGGTAAGTGGCTGGGCTATCTTTGAAAAGTTTGCGATGAATCGCCTGTAATAGCCAGCTAGACCAAGAAATTGTCGTACTTCAGTTGGGGTTTTCGGTGCTTCCCAATTGTTGATTGCCTCAATTTTGGATGGGTCTACATGAATTCCCTTGTCATTTATCACATGACCAAGGAATTGAACCTCTCGTATCCAAAATTCGCACTTAGAGAACTTTGCATAAAGCTTCTCTTTTTGTAGTAGTTCGAGGACAAGCTTCAGATGTTGCTCGTGATCCTCTTTCGATCGTGAGTATACCAAGATGTCGTCAATAAACACAATGACGAATTTATCCAAATAGGGTTTGCACACTCTGTTCATCAAATCCATGAATATTGCTGGTGCGTTGGTCAGCCCAAAAGGCATGACTAGAAACTCGTAGTGACCGTAACGAGTCCTAAAAGCAGTTTTCGGTACATCCTCTTCTCGTACCTTAAGTTGATGGTAACCAGATCGTAGGTCAATTTTTGAATAATAACTTGACCCTTGCAGTTGATCAAACAGATCGTCAATGCGTGGTAACGGGTATCGGTTCTTGATAGTTACTTTGTTCAGTTCTCGGTAATCGATGCACATCCGCATAGATCCATCCTTTTTCTTGACAAATAGGACCGGAGCTCCCCAAGGTGAAAAGCTCGGACGGATGAATCCCAAATCTAGAAGTTCCTGCAGTTGTGTAGATAGCTCTTGCATTTCCGAGGGAGCTAGACGATAAGGTGCACGTGCGATAGGTGCGGCTCCTGGCACCAGGTCAATGTGAAACTCAACTTGTCGTGGGGGTGGCAATCCCGGCAACTCATCAGGGAACACTCCTGGATAGTCGCGTACAATGGGTACATCGTCTATACGTCGCTCCTCGGGTTTCTTTGTTACCACGTGTGCCAGAAATGCTTGGTACCCCTTTCGGAGATACTTGCTGGCCTTCAAGCACGAAATCATTTTTGTGGCACTCTTTCGTCTCTCGCCTTGAACCACAAGTGTTTCTCCTGTCGGTAACGGTAAACGAACCATCTTATCATGACATATGATCTCAGCGTGGTTCTTAGATAACCAATCCATACCGACTACAACATCAAAACTTCCCAACTTAACCGGTAGCAAGTCTATTTCGAAGAGATGACCTTCTAACTCCAAGGTACATCCCGGTACTATTTCTCCTGATTCGATCAACTCACCATCGGCTAACTCTATGGTATACTTGTTTTCTAATTTACGGGATTCAAGTTCTAATAGTGGTCTAAACTCAGTAGACACAAAACTTAAATCAGCACCCGAATCAATTAACACAGAGGCATAATGGTTGTTTACGAGAAACGTACCAGTGACGGTGTTGGGGTCCTGGCGTGCCTCTTGTGCTCCGATCACGAATGCCCTTCCTTGAGCCGGTTGATTGTTGATGTTGTTGGCTCGGTTATTGTTGTTACCGCGGTTGTTATTGTTGTTGTGGTTTTGGTTGTTGTTGCTGAGCTTAGGGCATCTGTTGCGGTAATGTCCTTGCTCACCACATTCAAAACATCCCTGGTTTTGACGTTCAGCGTTTGCCCGTGGGGGAGGGTTAGTTTTGCATTCTCGGGTTCTGTGTCCCCATGCCTTACAATTTCCACAATACCCACACCCACCTTCGTGGTGTCGGTTGCACTTATCACATTTGGGTTTGTTACCCAGGTATGGTTTCGATTCGGTAGTAGTGGCAACATATGCTTTCGCATTTCCAGAAGGTTTCTTGTTCTGCTGCCCCTGACGGTCAGTACTACTACCATTCCACTTTCGCTTTGCACCACCAGAACTACTAGCATCATTACTGTTCGGTTCACTCTTTCCCGACACAGCTTTCTTAGTCAGATTTCCCATCCTGACTGCCTCATCGGTCAAACTTTGTGCTAAAGTAACAGCACTCCTGAATGTGTCTGGTTTAGACGACGTCACTAGACTGCGGATTGGTGGGGCCAGACCGTATATGTAGCGCTCGATACGCTTATACTCGGGTGTCACCATATGTGGCACTAGACGTGCAAGTTCCTGAAACTTAGTGGTGTACCCAGTAATATCAGCACCGATCATGGTGATGTTCCATAATTCTGTTTCTATTTTCTGCATCTCACTGCGAGGGCAGAATTCCTCCAACATCAAATTCTTAAATGTCCCCCATGACATTGAATAAGCAGCTGGTCGACCAAGTGATTGGATCTGACTGTTCCACCAAGTGAGCGCTTTGTCAGCCAAAGTGCAAGCAGCATACTTTACCATACAGTCAGGTGAACAGTCACTAATTTCCAATACTGATTCAGTTTTCTCTATCCAATGAATCATACCAATGGCACCCTCGGTGCCACGAAAAGAAATCGGCTTACAAGCCTGAAATGTTTTGTATGAACACCCTCGGCCAGCATTCACGGTTGTCTCAGTATTAACAGGGGTAGATCCACTGTTGTTAACTACGGGTTCGCGATTACGGCTTGCCTCATATTCAGCAATACCTTCAGCTATTCTTCGTGCGATCATTTGTTCGGTGGTTTCAGTGGGTGGTGGTGGTGGAGGCGTAGTCGTCTTTCGACTTTTTCTAGTGACTCGTCGTTTGGGAGGCATGATTCAACTCTGCGATGAATAAAATGCAGAGTGTTAATGTTGAAATATTGAATGTGAATAGATCAAAGATTCACATTTGATAGAAATGAATGACATGAGAAGATGAACGAAAAGAGTTTTACAACACGTGCCATACAACTTTGAAACACCCACATGTACCTAGCATAATATAATCACGTTGGCCAGGCGTCATTATATAATGTCCAATACATATTTCTTTTCATTGTCGTTTAACACTGAAATTTTCAGAGGTTCTCAAGAAAAATCAATCATCAAGCTGTAATATGTTTCAGGGTTTTCAAAGATTGCTCACAAAGTTGTCGATAAAGTATAGTTTTAATCACAAGTCGACAGTTGTAAAAGGAAATAATATGGTTGATAACAAGCATAACAAACACGAAATGTAAACCAAACATACATTATATATCAAAGGTCATAACGCTGTTACTTGAGTTTAGTACAAAATGAGATGGGATTTCTAATATATCCATCGATGGTTAGCGTTATACAAAAGATGATGGGTTTCCTATACATATACCCATTTTACTAACAAAGTTTCATCCAACATACAGCTAGTCCATAACGAATACATACATATATTTCCCCAAAAGTAATAGTCTAATATGGTGTAGGCACAACCGCCATACACAGACCTAACGGAACCATGGGAAATACATCCTAACCGCAACCATCACTGCTGCAGTCATCACACACATACTAGCTAAAATCTCTGACACCCTAGCACGCCTCTCTAAAGCTGCAACACGTGCACGGGTGGATGCTAGACTCTGCCAGTCTGTCAGACGGTGAGTCTCCACAAAATCCATCCTCTGATGGAGCATAGCCATATCCATATCAGTACGGGAGGCATCGCTCAGTAGCTCCATCACATCTCTGCTCCTGCTAGAGGATATCCTAAACATGGTGTGGACCACAGCCACAAGGGTAGGCACAGTGAGCTCCAGAGGCTCACCAGTGAGATATGCAGATGGTGGTGAGTGGGAGGACTCTCCAAACTCAAAGGTCGAGGGAATACCCTCTAGTGATCTCCACTCACTCAATACTCGAGGCATCCAGTCTAGATGAGAAGGTCGGAGCCTCTTCTGTGGCGGCTCGACAACTGGAACCTCAGACTCAGTCACTGGCGCTTTATCGCGCGGCGCGAGTGGTCCCCTGGGAAAATCCCGAACACAGATCCTAGCTGTCATCCTAGGTACAGGCACACGAGAGGTACCCGCAACAGGTGGTGTAGGGGTAGGAGTGACCTCAGGTGCGGTCGGAGGTGGTACTAAGTAAGCATCACTAGTGTCAACAGACATGGCTCTCACATGAACTGATGACTCATCCTCTACTGTGATCGCGGGACCCTCAAAAGTAGCCTCGGTCGGCTCTTCATCCGAAGCATAGACATGGTAAAGTGATTGACTAGACATACTGTGACAAAAGAAATTGGGTGCGGCGTGTCAGTCGTATGTTAGTTGTATGCAAAGTATGTATGCCTGAATGCACAAATGTTCTAGCCAAGGCTATAGTCTAGGTCTCTAAGGTTTTCAGTCACCTAAAGACTTCTAGTTCGCTATAACCAATGGCTCTGATACCAAGTCTGTCACACCCCGCCAAACGGTAATTACAATTACATAGAGTGGTTTGCGGAAGCTTAGTGACGTGGCGGGGGTGCGAGCAGTAAAAACAACCAACAGATACATACATACTCAGAGCATATGATTATCGCAGAACGAATATAGATTAAGATGCCATTAGTTAAAGTTTTACAAAAGGTTACCACTTGAAAAGTGGTAACAGTAATAGTAGTAGTTGAAATCAGTATTTCATAAAATACATAATATCAAAAGTAGATTTCATAGGTATGACTGCAGTAGTTGCAGTTATACAGAGGAAATCCATGTGTCCCAAAAGTAGTGGCATCCTAACAAGTCCAGGGTAGTCCGTCCTGATATGTATGCAGATCTTACTTACGCTGCTAATTCCCTGAAAAACATAGAGTAAAACGTCAACAAAATTGTTGAGTGAATTCACAAGTTTGTTCGTTATGTAGGAAACACAAGTTAAACATTTAAGAATAACATTTCCAATAAGTGTTGTTTATCAAGTAGGAAACACAAGTTATTAACGAGTAACATTTCCCAAATCAGTTGTAGTTGTAGTAGGAAACACAAGTTATTAACAAATAACATTTCCCAAATCAGTTATCAGCAGGAAACACAAGTTAACCTAAATAAGGATTAACATTTCCAAATCAGTGTACGTAGGAAATCACTTCCTAAACAATAGTTTTGTGGGAATATTTAGACGGTGATCCCTTGAAAGGTGAGCTAAACCTGTCAAGTAAGGTAACCCGATCTAACCCTATAACCAAACCACAACCCTAATCTGTTGTTGTTTGCCATGCTGGACAATTAAGTATACGCTCCCAAATCCGTAGGAGGGTCGTCACGGCGATAGTACTATCCGTATACTCAGTGGCTAGAGTCACCCAGCTAATGGTTATAGTCTGCAGCCATAAGGTCTTTTATGCACTACATCGTTCAGCCTAGATCTGTACCAAGATTCGTTGCCTAAATTCCCAAAATAGTTATGAAAACATTTCATAAACCATAGTTCAAATAGTTGTGTGAAATACCCTTTCACAAATAGTTCAAGTATGAAATACCCTTTCATAAACAGTTAAGCAAATACGTACCGTATTTAATCAATCATAGCATGAAATCTCATTTCATCAATAGTTTATGTAAATACATCAAGTATTTAAACAGTTGTCGCATGCAATTATACATACGATTTCTATGTTTTCCACCCCGAGGTTTTAAAACATTAAAACATTTAAAAAGGGGTTTGTGAACTCACTGTAAGTGCTCGGATGTGAATGCTAGCGAGATAAGATAGCGTAGCCCAACGTAGTCAACAAAGATGAAAATGGTGAGAATGATGATGAACGGACGATGATGATGATGATCTTGGTGTTCCCCTTCCACTTCCTGTTGCTAGCTTGATGTTTTGGTTCTTGTTAATTTGTTGATGAAAGGGAGAAAAATTTGGTGAATTATGTGTGTGTGTGGGTGTCGCCTGGAACCAGAGAGGAGAGGGAGGGAGTATGGTTTTAAAAACCATCTGTCTCTGCATTATTGTAGGTTGGTGGGATTTTTGTCCCACCAATCTCGAGTACGGGTATAATTATAGCAATATAAAATTTATCATTTTATATTTTTATTTTGTAGATGCTCTCCTGGTTCGTAATATATTTTCAGAATAATGAGGTTTTCATTATTTTTGGTAGTTGTACATTTTTGTACATTTTACTGCGCGTATTCAATTGAGCGTCAATTTTCAGTAAATTTAGGATTTCATATTTTGAAGTAATGTTCTAACTTCTTCCAAACGAACGAGAAAATTTGTATTTTTATGATTCGACGTCGTATGCGCGTTTTAGAATTGTTTCTGTTCGTGTTATAATACGTTTTATGTTAAACGTATATTTAAACCCTTTTGTCTATTCGTTATAGATATATAAGTACTCGTAATTAACAATTTCATTATTAATTATTTTTGTGTCACGAAACTTTTGTTATTTATTTGTCGGCTTCGTTCCGATACGTTCGTACGTAATTTATAAATAACTACGTATCATGTAATACTTTTAGTATTATTGTTTAGGGCTCGCTAGACTCACATCACATCAAAAGTTTATGTTAACACAATCGTAGGGAATTAGCGTAAGAAATGCATGTAATTAAGTATAATTATATACCTAATTTGGAGGAGTGTCACACATTTTGCTACCTATACAGGTGAGGAACATACGCCATAAGGCTATATGGAATACATACATCATACCATGAATATTGACAAATCATTTTACATATTTGATGATTTCAACTTAAAAACCAATAAGAATTCAAAATTAAGAAAAACACTTAAACGGACTATGGTAGTCCATATCGGTGAACAAAATCAATAATGGCCATACGAATTTAATGAATCATAAATTGTGAACCGAAGCTAAAATGTGATAAACCCATCTAACTCATAAACAACTAATTATCAACACCTACTAACATAATAAAGTAATAAACTACTATATGTAAGCATTGAAATGATACATATATCAATATAATCGTATTAAAATAATCTTGCAGAATTGTCCCATTATGACTTCAGAAAATACCAACAAAAGTTGTCCTTTATCTGCACATATAGATACATACTCCGTATAAGTTACATAAAATAGAATTATATCAAATAAAAGATAAAAAAGAGCTGTTTTTCAAAATTACCAAGCAATCAATCATGTTCAATCACAAAACCCACAAAAGAGAAAACACAGATTTTGAAAGAAAAAGGAAGGATGCAATACTTACTTCGGGAGTGCAATCTTGTCATCATATCTTTGACTTTTATAGAACTTAATCAGATGCACAAATGTCCCCAATTAGTTTCCTACAAAAACGAACAAAATTGTTGATGCGTATCAACTATTAATATCAAGAAAACACTAAAACATTTTATAGAATTTTTTTTGGTAGCATTCAGATGATTAGAAAAGTCACACGTGTTTACAAAAGTGATAGAGAGGTCTGCTAGCCAAAGCAAAAACCGCTTCAATTTGTACCCGACATGATGCATTAATAAGATATCTTTATCTTCTTCAAAATCTGACACCTGTAACATCATTATAATTATGCACAAGTATCACCATTAAACCTTAAATAATTACTTCAAATAACATTAAACCTTAAATAATTACTTCACAAGCATCTTGTAAGGACATTTGGCACATTTGGATTCATGTATACGGATCGGTTTTGAACCGATCCATCCATTTGAACACCCCTATCTACAACCCTATCTTATCTAGAGTTACAATTTCAATTTGTCATTTCTCGATTCTGGCTACCGTCCTCCAGAGGTATTCATAGGTTCTATCAGAAATTATTTCTTTTGTGTATTGTTTTTTTTAGTTTACACTTTACAATCGCATCCTGCACTTTTAATTCAAAATATTACTGCCTTTTCATGTCTTGTTGATCCACCAGATTGTTATTTGAAACTTGAAATTAGAAATTAATGATCGAAGAAGAGTCCCTGTTATGTTCAATCTCAGGTAACCCTCTTAATTTATTTTCATGTTTGATCCTTTTGATTTTTACGATTATAATTAGAAAATTGTTTGTTGAATTAAAAAAAAAAAAAAACCCATTGAAGAATATCTCATAATGTGTCGTTAACTATTTGTGTATCTATGGTTGTAATTACATACAGATTGAGCATATTAGAGAACAAATTAGGATGCAACATGGATGTATATTATCTAAGGTGAGCTTCAAAAAAAATAAAATTATATGTTAATACTAGTAATATTCTTGAAATATTTACAGTTTCAATGTTTTGTCAAGTGCTTTATAGTGTTTAGTTTGCTTTTTTATACAGCTGAATTTTGAAGTTCTTACAAGATGCTTGTGAAGTAATTATTTAAGTTTTAATGTTATTTGGAAGCCGAATAGTGCTTGGAGTAGGGATTTTGTACACCAAATTAGTTGAAACGAATCTTTGGACGACTTTCAATCCATTGAATAGGCGTGCACAAAAACCGGTTCGGGGCCAACCTGACCCGACCTGACCCGAAAACCGAACCGGTTTTTGACTAAAAAAGTCAAAACCGGGTTTGACCAAACCAAACCGGTTTTTGACCGGGTTTGACCGGTTTTTTTTTACCGGTTTTCGGGTTTTGCCCTGTTTTTTGACCGGGTTTGACCGGGTTTTGACCGGTTTTCGGGTTCAAAACCGGTTTCTAAACCCTAAAGTCCAAACCGGTTTGGACCCGTCGGGTTCTAGAAAACCCGAACCGGTTTTGACCTGGTTGGTTTCGGGTTAAAATCGGGTCGGGTTCTAGAAACCGGTTTTTTTGTACACCTCTACCATTGAAGTTGAAATGAATCTTGGAAAGATTTTCGTTCCAATTTACCCTGTTAACTTGTTTTAATCTTTGCTTTATTATTTTGTTTATTGAATTTATATATACTACTAATGCATGATCTTTTATATTATGCAGGATGTAGGAAGACATGAGCCGGATTGGATTTCCTAATGTTTGAGTTGAAGTAATGTAGCTTAATCTATACATTTATTAATGTATTGGAATGTCATTTTTATAATACTAGTACTAGTATAGGAACGTAGGTTTACAAATGTGTTAGAACTTACTTTGGTTAGCTTTTTTGGATCCATGTTAATGTATTGACTTTATTAGCATTAATTTTATATGCATAATTGTTTATTGATGAATGTTTGTTTGGTTAATGAGCTGAATTTGATTAATTCGCATTAACGATGATAAGAATTGTTCCAAAATGTATATGTAACAATTACGGGTGGAAAATGTTTTTAGAAAGGGTATAAAATTGTACCAAATGCTTTGGTTAGGGAGTAATACCGTTATGAATACTTTTGGCATGGTAGACAAAACCGTGCTAAATATTCATTTGGAATGGCTTGTTACAAACTGTGTCAAATACATTTGGCATGGTAGACAAAACCGTGCTAAATATCCATTTGGAACAGCTTTTCAGAAACCGTACCAAATACATAATATTCGGCACAAATTGGTAAAACTGTGCCAAATACTATTTGGCACGGTTTTATTCCGACCCAAATGTATTTGGCACCCTCGTATTTAGGACAGACCCAAAAGTGTGCCAAAGTCGTGCCAAGTACTATTTGGCACGATTTTTCAAGCATTTGGCACCGTTTTGCCCCGTCTCAAATACTCATTTTTCTTGTAGTGACAATATAAAGGTAAATAATAAAAAACTATAATATGCATACATGAACTTGAGGAGCCAAAAACACCAAATAAAACTCATACATATTATCAATAAGTAGATTAATAAATGGCTGATCGTAAGGGAATGTCAAGGCTTTGCAAGTTTAGAGATAATAATTGAAGGCCTTGTATAGGACTTGAATGGCTGATCGTCCACTGTTTTTCATGTGACAAAGTAAGAGAAAATAATAATGCATGAATATGCTGTAGTTGCATGAATATAACAATGAGTATGCATGTAGTTGCATTGCATGTGCTCACAAAAACATGTCTTTGAAAGTGCATGTACAGGGGCGGATGTAGAGGGGGGCACGGGGGGCAGCTGCCCCCCAAAGAATTCTGAAATCATGTAAAAAAGGAATTTTTTATAGGGTAATTACGATGTTTTATAAGTTTTGCCCCCCAAAAGTGAACGAATATTAAAAAAAAAAAAAAAAAAATTGCCCCCCCAAATTATAAATCCTAGCTCCGCCCCTGTGCATGTAGACTCCTAAATGTTGACCAGGACCGTCTAGTTTATATATTTGGATGTCTGGCATTCTCCTTTATACATTTCGTTGTCCTATGCATGTACTTGCATTGCATTGCATGAATATGCATGACTCCGCATGACTATTTGGCTAGACTCGTTGACCAAATTCTAGGCCGTCTAGTAGTATATGTAATTCGATGTCTAGCATTCTTTAAACTCTAAAATCGTACAAAATTACACGTCATTCATAAACCAGCCCATGATTGGGGGATATCAGCCGAATGACGTCAGCGAAATCTCCTGTATAATAGATATATAGATTCCATAACGTTCTAGTGCCTCCCATGAAGTGTGATATATTCTCACAACGTTATCTAACATTGTAGAAAGGGAGCTGATAAATACAACAACAAAAAAATGATTCAAACACCAAAATTATGCTATGAGTACTTGTACTACATGCAACAACTGTTGTTGTACAGTGTGGTGTAAGAATCACTTTTTTGTTGTATTTATCAACTCCCTTGTAGAAATTTATAGAACTTGTCACACAATATATCCAACACGTATGAGAGACTTCTACTCTATATGACAACTTATTACTATTGTTCTAGACTTGTACGAATTAACACCGGCAAACTACCCTTCTCACGATATTGGGCCTGGTATTAGCATATGAAAAGCCCATTTTTATTTTTAATCAAAAGTGTTCAATTTATTTGACTTTTTGTCTGTGCAAAGGGTGCGTGTAAGAGTAAGGTGGTATGGGCATGGGCACTTGAACCAGCCCGTACATAGCAGGTTGGTGGTGTGCATCTTCTTCATTTAATTTGTGACTGTGATGATGTTTCCATTGTTGCTAATAAGAAAGATTTTGTCTGAAATTTGGTTTCTTCTTTTTGGATATGTTTAGGTCTTAGGGGTGGTGAAGATGAGAATGGTGTTGGTCATACTTTTAACTGCTATGTGCAGTTCTTGTTGCTTTTTGTTTCTGTTTCGGTGCAATTTTAGCTTTGTGTGTTGTAGTTTGACTTTTACCTAATCTTGGAAATTCTTTGACTTATTATTGGAATACCCTTTCATGTTACAACTAAGAAATACTCCGTATAAATGTATAATCCAACTTTTTCTTACGCTTCCAAATTTTGGATTTATTTGTATTCTTTGGGTTTTTGGGGAAATTAGGTGTCAGCTGGAGGCTTATTATTTTCCATAAGAGTTTATCAAAGTAGTTAGAATTGGAGATCTATATCTATAAATTGACTTGCCTTAAAAGGATAAAAAAAATACATGATAAATAATTATGTAAATAATACTAGGTATTTATATAATTTATCATTTCATAAGTTATGAGCTTATCTATTATCTATTATCTATTACTACATATAATATGTGTTTAAGTTGAGTCTTAAACTTCTTAATTTTTTTTTCCAATTTTACCCCTATACATTTTAGGTAAGCATCCTTCAATTCCATTAACATACATAAAAGGCAACTAAATCATTACATAAATACAGGGTAATACATATCCATGCCCCATACGTGAGCTATTTACAAAACGTTTTATAAAAACGGGAAAAAAAAAGGAAATGGATAACTGATTTATTGACTTAAGCGTAATCCAATGTAATATTTTGTCATGTCTATTAACAAAGTGAAATACGATCTATGAAAAATTAAAGAAAGTGTATATTACAATTCAACGATTACATGATATTAATGAATATACTATTAGAGCATCTCTAATGATAAAGTGATTTCAAAAGCTTTTTCATGTGCCAACTAATTTTTTTTCAAAAAAGCTCTATACAAAAGCTTTAACTCCAATGTAAAAAAGCTTTCCAATAGTTTTAAACCACAATAAGGGGATTAAATGTAAATATTTGGTCTAAAAGCTTTACTTCCAAAGCTTGATAAATCTCAAGCTTTTAACTAAAAAAGCTTTTCTCCCAATGATAAAAAGTTTTTCTAAAGTTTTATTGCATAAAAAAGTTTTGGAAAAAGCTATCATTGGAGTTGCTCTTATATATATACGTAACAAATATAAATTAGTTAGTTGTCACCGTCACATTGTGCGAATAATGTACTAGTATTAATTAAAAGATATTTCAACTAGCTTTTTTAGCTTATTTTTGTCATAAGCTGTAGATTTTTTTATTTTCATTTTTTCATCCAAACAATGCAACTAGATTTGAGATTTTGAAAAAATGTACAATAATAAATTTGATCTACCGTAAGTAAAAATAAGTTTTGGTACCAAATATACCCTTAACGATTAAAAGTTACGTGTCTACAACCCTTATAAATGGTTTAGATCATGGGACTAAATCTTAAACATATGAAGATGCGAAATCCCCAATCTACCCTTTGACAATAACGCTGTGGAAATTTGATATGATGACTAAAGCCCATGCAAATACAAAAGTTGCATGTAAATGCATGTTAATACATGCAGCTCACAAAACATTCCTCAAGCTATAATGAAATGCATGCATGTTCATACATTCATAAAGCTGATTCTATGCATGTTATCTCATTCATTGGGTTAATAATCGGTTCCTATAAGAAATACATGCACATTCAGCGAAATAACAAGCAAAGTACATGCAGTTTCAAAAATCTGGTTTCTTTTACTTCATGGTTTATTCTTATTAATTCTGTCTTTTACTCTTTCTTCTCATTTCAAATTTTATACGTAGTAGTTCTATGTCTGAGACATCCCTTTGCCAATTCTGTCCATAAAAGGCTTTATCAGTTTCGTTCAAACTTGCGAATTCACATTCAATATCTTCTCTCCTTACTCAATGGGCGATCAGCCTTTGAATTACATATCTGATCTTGACACTTTCAGGGATTCATGGAAACTAAAGGTGCGCATACTTCGGGTTTGCGCATACGAAAGGGTATGTAAATTTAGTTCAACTTTCTTATTATTTCACTAGAAATACAATATTGATGATACTTTTTATCAAAAGTATAACGAAATCCCCAATCTACCCTTATAAAATTCAATATTTCATTTTTGTCTCAACTAAAACAAGTTGACATATATTTCCATACAAAGAAACAACATCTTCCTTAAATAAATATCCCCGTAAATAAAAAAAGTCAAACCAAATTCTTCTATTTCCAAATAATCTATCATTATATATTTCATTTTAATAGAGTTATTGAATTATTGAATGAATACTATAATGAAACGAATTACTCGTAGTAAGACATTACACTACCGTTAGCTATCGATATTAACAATATCCCACCAACTATATATACTACATTTGTCGCTCGCTCTATCGTCATGTATCACCGACATTCACCACTATTGATAATAACCGCCGCATTGTACGGGTCATTTACTAGTATATGTAATCGACGACAATCAAAACAAATGTCACGAAAAACTTTTACCTTGTAACCTAACTCTATATTTCACAAGTCAACTAAACAAATTGAAAGATTACTGATAATACTTAAGATTCCACCAAAAAAATGAGTACTACGATTTACTCGTATCTTTTATTTCTTCAACAGCAAAATATATACGGTAGTTTGGTCCGAGATTTCATTTATATTTTTGTCTCGTATACTGAGTCATAAATTTCAACATTTCTATTTTTATTTGTACCGAAACAAGTATTCACTCTCTATTTCAACTATCTAAAATAGACTTCACTGGGTAAAAATAAATTTTAAGTAACGAAAAACATAATTAGTAACTAGTATAGTACCCGCGTAATACCGCGGTATGGTCGTTGGTGGTGATAATGATGATAATGGGGTGCAAGGTTTACGAAAGGATCCACGCATATGCATATATTGAGTATATATACATTTTGCAAGGCAAGATGTACTATTCATTCAATAGTTGATGAATAGTACATTTGCTATTTTTTTCTTTATTTTTTTTATTTTTTTTTTTTTGCATTTGCTATTTTTTTTTATCATTATTCATATGTGTTTGATTACTAACATTTGTGTAAAATTTTTTTATATAATTATAGTGTTCAAACATAATTTTCAAGGTTTATAGTTTGAGAGTGTATGCAAATTTACATATTTTACTATTGTATGTTTTTTAGTTTTTAAAACATCTTTTGCATAAATTAAATATTTAATGTGAGACTAAATGTAGTTACATCAGCGAAAATATACACTAAATAAAGTTCCAAATAACGCATTTGTGGATATAAGTAAATATCAATAAATAAGAGTCAACTGTTAGCTCATCATTTAATTTGGAGAGTTGGTGTTGAGAAATTAAATTTTTCATTTTCTTTTAAGTGAGGTTTTTAGTTGGTCTAATTTATCTTTAACATCTTTGAAATTTGCGTAGTTTATACGTTTTAATTTTCAAATTGTTGCTTTATTTTAAGGTGATATCGATTTTCTACATTGAATAGTCAAGATTCAAAAAATGAATTCTAGATGAGTTCATGAGGTTTTTCAATAATTTTGAATATACATGGTATGGTCAGTTTAATAAATAAATGTTTGTCGTCTGTTAGATGTTTGTCTTATTGATTATTGATCCGTTCTTATATCATTAAGTTAATGAGATTAGCTAGAATAACAAAATGGACACAAAATTTTTAATACGATTAATATTGGAGCTTATGATCATGAAGTTGTAAACACAATGACATTATAAAACTTTAATGGTCTTCCAATCAAGGGTTAAAAGTGTTCAAAGTAATTCGTTTAATTTATACAATTGAGTAGGTTGAAAATCTTAATAGTTATAGTAGAACAACAATAAATGACTTAAGTGCATATAACTGATTGCATTATCAATATCAATTAGTAAAATCGGTGCATATACACTATACACTTTTTGATGCAAAATCAACTTTGTATTAATTTAAGTTTTTTTCAATTATACATATACATGTTGGTATAATCAAAAAAATAAACCATAAAGAGATCATATCTTATTCAAGTGAAAATTTCATATTTCATATCGGAGTTTAAAAATGTACTTTTTAACCTCCGCCACAACGCGCGGGCTAAAAAAAACTTGTTCTATCACATTTCAAAACACCTTTTTATATCTAAAAAATAAGAACTTCTACAAAAGAATAAAAATAAAGAAAATAAGTAAAAAAAAAAAAAAATGATAATGACAGCCCTTAGGGCTGTCAATAAGACACATATAACGCATTTATTAAACTCAAAGTTTCCTTATTTATCCAAACTTATAATTAATACAGCTATGATTTGCATTAAATTCATTGAAACTTTCCTTTTATTGGTGATGTATTAATTGAAATCTTTGATTATAAAGGAAACTTTAAGTTCAATAAATGCATTATATCTGTCTTATTAACAATCATAAGGGCTGTCATTAGCATTTCCCACAAAAAATAGTTATCTCAACCACATGTCAAATACAATTCATCCTCAAGTTCGCAATTAATGAATGTAATGTACTAATAACAATTAAATTGATTAGGTGCATTTATTGGTAATTAATTGTTAACTATATTTACTTTAATTTCTCTTAATAGGCTTTATGTATTTATTTAATGTACATTTGTTGACGTTCATTCTATAATTACGTAGTCAACAATTTCATTGCATAATATTCAAATGTTGAATTAGGTAAGTATGGGTAATATAGTCATTTCCTTTGTTTGAGTCAAATTTTAAGACAAATTGTAACACCCACGTTAGTGGCCTAGTGACATATTAATAATTTCTTGATTTTAAATTGGTTATTTAATGTGAGGAAATTGTATTTTATTATTAATAAATTCATTAGACAATGTTAGTTAAAATGGTCAAATGAATTATTGTGACAAGTGAAATATTAATTGTTTTAGATTAATATAATGGTGAAAAAAAAATAATATTGTTGGAATCGTAAATGATTTTTAGGTTCCAGACAATAAATTTAGAAATGGATTAAAAAGAAATTGGACACTGTGTCGGTTGGGAAATAGCCGACCTATTCTTTCTAATCTTCTTAACATTCCCCAATCTTCTTTATTTTGCCTTGTACCAACTAAAAACAAACACGGTGAGATAATTAGAGAGAAATCAAGAAAGGAATAGTACTTGTGAGATTGTTTGACTCATCCTCTATATCATCTTATCATCTCCTCGTTTAATTTGTAAGTATCATTTTAATTTATTATTCGTAAACCTTGCTTTTATTTTATAGAAATTATATGGGTTTAGAATAGATGTATGAAATTAAGGTGGTATTGATAATCGAGATATTTAACTGATTATGGAACATAAGTTGGGTTCCTGTGGTTTAATTGAATTGTTCAAACTATAAACTTGATATTATTGGATAATATGGATTAGTGGTTTAAGAAGTGGAATAGAAGTTTAAAAGCTTATCATGTAATGTTGTTATTATTACTTGATGTTCTAAGATGTTAAAAGTTATTGTATTTAACCGAATTTGGACTTTGAGTTTGAGCTTGATGTGTTGGAAATTTGGTTTCTGTTGAGGATGAACTGCAAATTGTTGGGACGAAAGAAGGAGTTGGCGGCTCAAGTGTATGAGCCGGATGCTCATTTAGGCTTTAAAACGCATCTTGGTTCTATTAGCGAAAAGTTTAAACGAACCGGAGGTTTTGCCCTTGGAGCCGGTGGCTCGTCTGCCGGACCCGACGGCTCGATAGCCGAAACCGGCTGCTCCCTTTTCTATTTTATGTTTCAATTTTTCTAGTTTAATAAACATTCAAATGTTAATATATTAGCAATAATACATATCTTTATGCATGATAGAACATAATTAAGAACATATTATGGATATGTAAATAATATTTGTTCTTAAGTTATGTATTGCTATACGATAGATGCTTATGAAATATGTATGTATATTAACAAATAGATATAATTATGAACCTATTATTGTGAGGTAAATAATAATGGTTCTTGAATTATGTTTGAAAATAAGTTAGATATTTATTGGTAATGAGACCTGACTGAGAACATGTTATTGTCATGTAAATAATATTAAATTCCATGAGTTATGTGTTGATATAAGTTGTATGGTTATAGAACTCATGGTTAACTTGTGATCTGGACAAGTTGTAATAACTGGTTGTTGTTTAGTACTTTGATGTAAAGTATTGAGATATGATGTGATTAACAAGTTATGAATAACGCTATAACTAGATGATTTATTTACAGTTTGAGATTATTGAATTAAAATAGTTATTTGATAAAGGATAAGATACTAACTCTTTATTTAATTGTTGTGATCTCAGATATGGAGAAGACTCAGTAATATTAGACCTCTGAGTTAGCGGCTGAGGTATCGGTGAGTGGATCTATAAACCTCAGTGTAATTTAGTTGTAACAGGTTTGGTTACAACGGGTAAACGTATCATTATTGATTTAGTTGCCATGATTATTATGGTTTAATAATAATACTGTTGATAGACTGTTAGACTGATATGATACATGATGAGTATATGAATATGTGATCACGTGATATATTGCCTTTGTGCATTGATGTATTGCCGTTGGGCATTGTTGATTCAGAGGCCAGGATGGGGCTGGGCTTAGGTTTGCTATTGTTTGGATAACACAGGGTCTTAGTACAAGTATTATTATCGTAGCCTGTGTTGTTTGGGTTAATAGCACCAAGTAGTCGGTTAAACCTCTGTATTGGCCTGCAGTTGGTTTTAAAGTGTTCTTTGAGAATGTGTTCCCTCAAGAACCACCGGTCCTCTTTGACGCCAGTGTATTTGATAAGAAGATGTGTTGTGTACATATGGTTATTTGTTGTACACAAAGTTGTTACGCTAAGATTGGACTGTTGTTTATTGATTTACTCACTTAGCGTTGTGCTAATCTGTAACATAAATACTCCTTGCAGATTATGATTCGATAATGGACTGGGCGAGGAAGTGACACTGGAGTGGAATGTTTGACTACCGAGCGTTACTCTGATATCTGATTATATAAATCATTGTTATCTTTTGTTTTCATATAACACCCTAGTGGTTAAAATATGGTTTAAAACAATTGAACTTTTATGTTTATTAAATGATGTAAACTATTAATGTTTATATGGACTTGCGCCTCCGATATATTATAATTAAAGCACTGCAGAATGAGGGGTGTTATAAGTTGGTATCAGAGCAACGGTTTGGACGAATAGAGTATTGAACGGTGTTCAATCCCTGATGTGACCCAAAAAGTCATGTTTTTAAGTACTTATTTCCGCACTTTCTGGACTATTCTTTGGTGAAAACATTTTAAAACAATCATTTATCATCAAAAATCACCAAGGTAGTCTAAATACGGGCGTTGCTACAAAAATCAGTAAAAACATCCATTTTGCACGCAAATCGAGGCAAAAACAATCACCTTAAATATTCCATTCTTGATTATCCTATCAAAGCAGATCTTAATGCATATTTTATGATTCAATAGGAAAATCCAAGATCGGTGGTGAAAGAATCAAGAGAAACGGGTGAAAAACGAAGAAGATGTGCAGTCTAGAAGCCCGCCGATCGTCATCCGGAACATGCAAAAGTCAAACACTTCCAAATTTGGCAAACTTAGTGTCATTAGAAGTGTAACGGAAAAACGAAGCCAACGGCGCAAGAATCAAGCAAATCGGAGCCCAAACGAAGAAGATACGGGCGAACCAAGCAACCGAGAAACAAGCGGAGGCCAAACCAAGCACCAACCCCCCCCCCCCCCCATGGCACTAGGTACCGTATACGGTACCTTAAGTGCCGTATACGGCCCTTAGGGTGCCGTATACGGGGTTGGTTGGCTTGTGAGGTGCCGTTTGCCCCCCTTGGTCCGCTTGCCCCGTATGCTGCTTTGATGCTTGTATTTCGTGCTTCAAGACTTGTACCAAGTCCAACTAGCTTCTCCTATAAATACCTCACTCATTTCACCATTTCAAACACACCTTACACCTCTCATTTTACATACTTCTCTTTCTCTCTCTAGAATTCTCTCTCTAGCACTACTCTTAGAAGTTAGAGGAGAATTGTTCTTGTAATTAGCTCTCTCTCTAATTTCTCTCTCTAGCACTACTCTTATGAGTTAGAGGAGAACTAGAGAGATATAAGTTAGCGGTTAGAGCTAGAGGAAAGTTGTAATTGGGTAATCAAGTTGTAGCAAGGTTATTCAAGTCAGACTGTTGTAATCCTCAGTATTACTCTTCTAATCCGGTGATATTATCTTACTTTCTTACTGTTATAATGTTTACTTTGCATATTATTTCAGTACGATCTATGATTGTTGCCATGCTGATTAGCTAGATTAATATGTGATTGTTGAAATGTAGATGTTAGGATTAGGGATGATGTTTAATTAATATATATTATATATGATCGGTAGTTGTTATGCTGCATACATGTTTAGACTTATCCTGGATGTAGACTTAATTAATCACCCTTTCTGGTCTCTCACGTGACTGTTGACTTAGGATAGGATCTGATCAACCCTAACTACGAATACACAGTTATCTCATGTTTGTATGAAACTGTGAGATCGCCATAACACGTCAGAATACTTGGTATAGCGTTGGAAATACCGCTGGTAGAATACAAATACGTGGAAGCCAAGGAAATGCCGGTGGTCTATCTCACCGTGGATTACCTGGAAGCAACCCTTCCAGACACGGGTCTAGGTCTTGTTAAGCCGTAAAAATGCTATAGTACACCGTTAAACTACCTCTGGTTATAAAGCTGTGTAAAGATACATTAGGTCTTTAAAACACCGTAGATATACCTAGGGTTAGAGTACTGTGGAAAATAAGGTCACTATACACTGTACGCATGCCTAGGGATGAACGACCGATGGCAAAGGAGGGTCTAATCAATGATGGAAGTATTAAAACTAAAACAGATAAAACATGAGTTAGGAAATGAAAGCAAGGATGCCGGCTGTGTTCCCAGATGCTTAAAACCCCTAAACTCTACTTAACCGATAGTTTAACTTATTCAGCATACAACCAGTATTACTCTGTTAAAATTGGATAGACATAGGTGTTAAGAAAAGTCAGTGTTGTGGACTGTCGCCTTATTCCTTAACCCCATTCAGAGGGTCGCTTGTTCTCCGAAAGAGACGGTGAGGTGGGTCTGAAGACAGTCCCATCTGACCAGAATCAGGATAGCCTAGGATTTAGTGACATATGCTTTAGGGTTACACCTAGACGTAGGGTCCTAGTGTTTACACCGACCGTTTAGAAGATTCTTAACCAGAGTAATCACCTATCATCATTATAATGGATGTCATCCCGAAACCCTAATCGTCGAAGTTTCAGCAATCACTCTCTACCTGCTGCTTATAATCTCGTTTACTTTTCTGCACTTTATTTTCTGTCTTTAGATTAGATTAGATAAAACCAAAACCCATACCTACCTTGTTTTTAAACCCATCCTATTGTCAAATTATCTTTGGTAGGTTCCAATTCAATTCAATTCGTTCCGATTTTAGACGACACTCGAGTTATACTTGCCGCCTTACCCACAAGGTAGGTAGCTTGCATAGTTTGAGCCCAGCAAATATAAATTTTTAAAACTTTCAACCCGTCGTGCGTCTCGGTAGCCTTCGGTGCAACGACTCGGATTCTAAAACCAGACCGACCGCTGGGACCGCGACAATCCCAAATCTGAATTTTGTCAAGTCAAACATTTCAAGGTGTGGGATTTAGTAGTGGTATGAGAATTTGTAAGTGTAATATGTACTCACATTTAACAAGTTGTGAGATTGTTGTTTTGAATACAGAGATGGCAGAGTATGAGTAACCGATGTTTGGTATTGTTCCTCCTTTTCTGTCGAATAAAACGTGTTCTTTTAAAACGTTTATGGCTAGTAAACCATCGGAGTTTAGCGGTAGTACAAATCCATCTGTGACTTTAAACTGGTGGAGAGATATGGAAAGAAAATTTGATGTAACACATTGTGAAGAAGAATCTAAGGTTCCGTATGCAGTTCAATGTTTAAAAGACGAAGCCATGGTTTGGTGGGATTCAATCACAGGGCATTTAACTCAACAACAAAAGAAAGCTATTCGATGGCCCGATTTTCATCAAGCTGTTTGTAGTCAGTATTGTTCGGACTTTGATCCATATACTAAAACGGTTCGTGGTAGTGCGTGCTACCCCGGGCGGGGATTGTCAGTCCCATATGGATCCATATACTAAAACTCGCTCTTATCCCATAACTAACAACTATGATTAGGAGGCTTTCATTGGATTAGTCGAAACTCATGCAATTGGCGTATCCGTAATTCAGTAAAGTAAGTAAATCATGCCAGCAAGTAAGTACGTGTGTTCATGTAAAACAGTAATGCATCTCACCCCTGAGTGAAAACAGTAAAATAGGGGCTGTGAGACTCACCTGAGTCTAGCAGACAATGCAGTAAGCAAGTAAAGTAGTATCCGGACTAGCAACCCTTAGCGTCCTAATACGCATAAGGTTCAGTAAGTAAATGGAATACTCGTAAAGTATCTATGCTAGCTGTTCCCAAACTAGTTAATGTCCATAAGTTGTTTGTACGTTTGTAATTGTTTGTAAATTGTAGTTTGTAGAAAAGTTGTACGGCCCATTGGTATCGGCGTGTAATAATAATCTCATATTATTATTATGTATTCGTAGAAATTGTATAGTTGTAATGTACTTTGGTATTGCATTGTATAGCGTTCAAGTAATGTAAATCCGAGTGGGTGTAATCCCCAAGTGTACGGGTGAAATCTCGTATGTGTTCGAGTGTAAGTTCGTATCAGTTAGCGTGTAATCCCACACGTAAGTATTTGGAGTGAACTCATAAGTTCGCATCGGGTGCAATCCCGTGTAGTTGTACAAGTTTAAGTTTGTTGGAGTGTAATCTCGTGTGTGTGCGTGAGTGAAATCTCACGTTCGGTTAAGTATAATCTTGTACGTGTTCGAGTATTTGTGTATACTTCCAAAAGTATAGTATTTTCATGTATAAATCATATCGTATTTGATTTGGTTGTCGAAAAGTGGTTTTTAAACACTTAGAATGTTTTTGGCTTCTGTTTTTGGGTTTTTGCGACACTAAATGCGACACAGTGCTTGTGTCTTATGATTTATGCGACACAATGCTTGTGTCTTATGATTTATGCGACACAATGCTGGTGTCTTATGATTTATGCGACACAATGCTTGTGTCTTATGCTTCTATGCGACACAATGCTTGTGTTCCGCAACACAAGGCTTGTGTCTTATGATTTGCAACTTAATGCAACACTAAATGCGACACAATCCTTGTGTCTTATGTTTTATGCGACACAATCCTTGTGTCTTATGTTTTATGCGACACAATCCTTGTGTCTTATGTTTTATGCGACACAATGCTTGTGTCTTATGCTTCTATGCGACACAAGCCTTGTGTCTCATAGATTTTTGGCCTGACGCAACACAAGGGGCTGTTACGTTTTTGAGCTCGGTTTTTGGGTCAAACGACCTCGGTTTGACCCGAAACTTTTACACTAGTTTTAGAATGTTATAATGAGCTCATAAAAATTATTAGTTGACGTTTTTAGTGTTCGAGGTGTCGTTTTCTTAAAAGTGACCAAAACCGACATTTTCGATAATGTTTTCAATAACGAGTTTAATTTATATATTTGGACATTACTAAGCTAGGAGAACAATAATCTAGCAAAATAATTGAAATCGGAAAAGTTCGAGAGTCGCCGAAAAACTTACAAAGTCGTCGGATCGAGAAACCGAAAAGATAGAATTGTAGAACTCGTTGTCGTGATCAACTTCCTCCAAACGAGCTAGGTGATTTAGGGAGTTTTTGTGGTGTTTTTGGGTGATTTGGGTGGCGGTTTTAGAGAGAGAGAGAGAGAAACCGATTGGGAGAGAGAGAGAGGAGAGAAAAGATAGAGTGTGGGTAGTGTTTGTGTATGTTGGTGAACAAAGAAAGTGAGGGGAGTTTGTCCCCTTGGTTGGCCGGCCATGGTGGGGTCCACCATGTGTGGATCTCACCAAATGTTGTTCCCTCGAGTTTGCGTTCCGTGCGGTGTTCGTTTCCCCGGTCGTTTAAACGTTAAAATCATTTTATACGCATTTATGTATACGTTTTAAAATATGAAATGTTACTCGATATTTTAGTTGGAGTATTCTACCAAAATACTTGTTTTTAAGTTATAAAATATAGCTTTGTTTTGCCTTTGTCGGTTGGTCGTGTTTTCGTAGAATTCGGTAAAGTTTTAATTAAAAACGTGCGCGTTTGTTATATTATCAACATAATATAAAGTAGTAATTTGCGTAATTAAATAATTCCACATTATTTAATAATTGTTTCACTAACGTCCGTATTTTGTATGATTGTTATTTTATACGCTTTGAACGAATCGTATACGTGTATATATATATCACCTATATATATATATATATATATATATATATATATATATATAGTAAGTAATTATCGTATTTAATCCTATTACATATTAAATACAAGTAGTAAGCACGTAATTAGAAAAATTTTAAATTGACCCTAATTTTGCGGTTGTTACATTCTCCCCTTGTTAGGAGAAATTCATCCCGAAATTTGTTTGAAGTAATAGTCGGTAGTTCAATATTCGTCAGGTAGCTACAATGTGTACTAGTAGCCTACAGTAGTAGGGTAGGTCCTACAGTATTCGTAGTAAGGCAGTTGTCAGGTAGTATCGTACCCTTAGTTTTGTTGCCTGGAGGAAGTGGGCATTGGGCCTTGAAATGGCCGGCATTCCCACAGTTGAAGCACAGTTTCGCTTTAGAAGAATTCGTACTTTTAGGATAGGGTTTGCATCGACCGATGGGTATGACACACGGTCCTTTATGATGCCGAGTGCATTCGAAACAGAGTGGCTTCTTTCCCTTGTAGTTTCCTGAAGGGTTGGTCGGAGAGATTTTCACCCTTTTTGCTGGAGGCGGTGTACAGTCAGTGTCGGTATCCTCTTCAGCAGGAGTAACATGTGAAGTTGGTGGTGAAGCAGGGTTTTCTAAGGCTATCAAACGTAGTTCGTACTCACGTATACGCACGTCATTCTGGGAGACAATTCGTCGTAGGTTCTTGATGACTTCCCGTGCTTCGTTTAGTTGCTTTCGCACCGAGTTGAGAGTATCATTGAGGCGATTGACTAGTTCTGTACTCTGGTCCACAGTGACGGGTGTTTTGGCAACAGTTAGAGCAACAGTGGAGGTAGGTGCTGTCGCTGATTCAGTGGTATGTTCTATATCACTCTCGAGTTCAAGGAGGTAAGGAAACATCATTGGTTCCTCGTTGAACAGTTCATCATCCAATGTAGGACTGCTGACGGAGTGAGTTGTCATTTCCTACGAAATAAGTGTTCTTTTTAAGAATCGTTACATGTAAGTGAAGTTCAATTAGATGATATGTTTAAAATAACGTTAGAGTTCCCGGTCTCAACCAGTGTGAGATATTTGGGAAGGAAGTTTGTTCACTGTATTTAAAGTGCAATGCAAGTTACACTGTCGGTATTCGTATAGTCGTTCGTTTCTTAGTCCTATCGGGTACTTAGGATCTAAGAAAGTATACATGAAATACGAGACAATCAGATAAAAGGCATTAGACGAGAAATTTTTAAGAGGTAAATCGAAGTAAATCAGATTGTCTAAGAATGAACGTACTCTAGTCTTGTGGGTTATCTCTGGCAGTGATTATGTAGGCTCTTCCTTTCGCGTTGTTGGTTCCCAGCTTTACCTTTGGGCAATGCTTCCTGAAGTGCCCAGTACCATTACACTCGTAGCAGGTCTTGGGTGCGTTGGTGTTGGTACCAGTGATGTTGGTTCGGCAATCTTTGGCTAGGTGTTCAAATTTCTTGCATTTGGAGCAGGGACAGGTACCGTCATGATGACGACTACATTTGTGTCCAAATTTCTTGCATTTGGAGCAGGGACAGGTACCGTCATGATGACGACTACATTTGGAGCAGTAAGGCTTGCTCCCCTTGTAAGCCTTCGAGTCATCGGCACTAACGGTTGCAGGCTTTTTGTTGGAGGTCTGGTTGGATGAGCTGGGACTTACTTCCCATTTGCGTTTGTTGTTTGCAGATGGGTTTGAAGTTGGGCCACAGCGGACAGAGTTGGCCGTCAATTCATGGGCCATGCGAATGGCGTTCTGAATAGAACTCGGTTTGGATGAAGTTACTAGATCTTGGAGTCTGTCAGGGAGTCCGTCGACGTACTTCTCGATCCTCTTGTACTCAGGATCAACCATGGATGGGCACAGAAGTGCCAATTGGTGAAAGCGGTTGGTGTAACCAGTGATATCATCACCTTGCATTTTATGGTTCCAAAACTCTACTTCCAGTTGTTTCAATTCATCTCTGGGACAGTACTCGCCTCTCAGCATCTTCTTCAACTCCTCCCATGGGAGTTTGTAAGGATTAGCGATACCCACTGTCTGGGCATAGGTGTTCCACCAGGTGAGAGCAGTGTCAGAAAAAGTGCTGGCGGCGAACTTAACCTTGTCCTCCTCAGTGCAGTTGCAGATAAGGAATACCGATTCGATTTTCTCGATCCAGCGTACTAGACCGATCGCTCCTTCAGTACCCTGAATGCTCAAGGGTTTGCAGTTCTGGAAGTCCTTGTAAGAGCAGATTTTGGGTGGTGGTGCATTGTTAGCTGTATCTTCGCTACCAGGAGTGGTTGCTCGGACAGCTAAGGCTTGGACCACACTACGGGCAATCAGATTTGTAATTTCGGTTTCGCTAAGCGTGACTTGTCGTCGAGGAGGCATGTTCCTTGAAACAACAAATAAAGAACATGTGAGGGTTTAAACAAGAATTATGATCGTGATGATCGAGTAAGTACAAAGAAACTACACCAAAGGTTGACACGCTGCTAGTTTAACAAAAGTAATAAGATGGTTGAAATTAAAACATACAAGTTCAAAAGATTATAGGCGTTTACGGTTTACAAAAGTGTCGGGAATTTGAACATCTGGACAAGCAAGATAAGTTACAAAATGTGATGGGATTTTAATATAACCATCGGATTAGCGGTCCTAACTAAGACCTATTACATACACGCCTAACTGCTATACACTACGGTCATAACTATCGTCGGCCTATTCTTGATGTAGATTGTAGGGGTAGTAACGAGCTTCCAGCATATCTTGGTATCGTCGAAGGGTAGGATAAACCAAAGCATCTCTGGTAGCTTGTAGGTACATCCATTTGATCCATGCTGTTACTCGTTGATTCAGATGAGTAGTTACTTCCTTCAAATAGAGAACAGAGTCTCGGATTCGTTCAGGGATGGACCTTTGCAGAATCCTTAACTCCATCTCGTAAGCTTTGCATTTCAGTTGCAGCTCCCAGTTACGGCCATCCAGATCTTCAGCCTGATCCCGTACTCTTTCGTACTCTTCAATGTCTACGAGTCCGAAACCGTGATTCTCAAGTCCTTCCACTGGGGCTATCTCTTCATCGAGATACGTGTACTGGATTTGTTCGTCGTTAATTTGTTCGTTGTCTGATGTGTAGCAGCATGTCGGGAAGTGTGTCATTTCCAATGGATAATTCTACAAAATGGCAGGGAAGGAGTTTCAGCCTTCGGACGTATGTCGGTATTTGTGAAACCATAAAAGTCGAATAAGGATGGAACGACGAGAATCGAGTTGTCGTTATTCAGTGTAAGTTGTAAAATGAATTTCGCAGTTGTCGAGAGAGAGTATCGTATCGGAGGAAGAGGCCTATGTATGTATATGTATATATATATATATATATATATCTCACATAACTGCCTAGTGTGTGTCTAGCACAAACAAGTAAAAGTCACGGTTCTCTCGAGGTCAGAGTCAGCTAGTGCATTCCTGTTCAACATAACCCCTTTCAGAACTCACATCATCTTCATTTAATTGTACATAGTTGATCAGGCTATGTTAAATTAAACTCGTATGATGTAATCCCTGAACCAGTTATACCTAATGAGGAATACTGCCTAACAGTCATAGTCTAGGCCCACTAAATGCAACCTAGTTCACTATAACCTTAGGCTTTGATACCAATCTGTAACACCCCCAAATTTAATGGTTTGCGGAAGCGAGTTTTTGGGTGTTACTAATCAATAATCACAAGCACAAAGGATACAGTGAACGATTCTATATGAGACGTTCGAAAAGTTATTACATTAATACATAAGTTGTTCAAAATACAAGCTCGAGTTCGAGTAAGTTTCCTAGAGATTTTAATACATAACAACAAGTACAAAAGTAATGTATAAAAATCTCCAAGCTTGTAAATGCATGCGACTCGAGCTAAGTAAGCATATCCTGCTGGGCAATCCATCTAGAGCTGTGTACCTGAGAATGTATTACTAAAACGGTCAACCAAAAGGTTGGTGAATCTCACAGGTTTGTAAGTAAATCAGTTGAACACACAATTAACAGTTGTATTTGTAAAACATCAGCCAGCCAGTAAGTAAGTGGTGGTTGCAGGTCATGCTAACCGTTTGATACCCTTGCCATGAGCCACCATAGTTGAAGCTTAACGTACAGTAAATATAGTACCCCCGTGAATGTTAATCCAAAAACATTCATATGAAACGAGTAAGAAACGCTCGTTTATACAGTAACGGTTCGTGGTAGTGCGTGCTACCCCAGGCGGGGATTGTCAGTCCCATATGGATCCATATACTAAAACTCGCGCTTATGCCATAACTAACAACTATGATTAGGAGGCTTTCATTGGATTAGTCAAAACTCATGAAATTGGTGTATCCGTAATTCAGTAAAGTAAGTAAATCATGACAGCAAGTAAGTACGTGTGTTCATGTAAAACAGTAATGCATCTCACCCCTGAGTGAAAACAGTAAAATAGGGGCTGTGAGACTCACCTGAGTCTAGCAGACAATGCAGTAAGAAAGCAAAGTAGTATCCGAACTAGCAACCCTTAGCGTCCTAATACGCATAAGGTTCAGTAAGTAAATGGAATACTCGTAAAGTATCCATGCTAGCTGTTCCCAAACTAGTTAATGTCCATAAGTTGTTTGTACGTTTGTAATTGTTTGTAAATTGTAGTTTGTAGAAAAGTTGTACGGCCCGTTGGTATCGGCGTGTAATAATAATCTCATATTATTATTATGTATTCGTAGAAATTGTATAGTTGTAATGTACTTTGGTATTGCATTGTGTAGCGTTCAAGTAATGTAAATCCGAGTGGGTGTAATCCCCAAGTGTACGGGTGAAATCTCTTATGTGTTCGAATGTAAGTTCGTATCAGTTAGCGTGTAATCCCACACGTAAGTATTTGGAGTGAACTCATAAGTTCGCATCGGGTGCAATCCCGTGTAGTTGTACAAGTTTAAGTTTGTTGGAGTGTAATCTCGTGTGTGTGCGTGAGTGAAATCTCACGTTCGGTTAAGTATAATCTTGTACGTATTCGAGTATTTGTGTATACTTCCAAAAGTATAGTATTTTTATGTATAAATCATATCGTATTTGATTTGGTTGTCGAAAAGTGGTTTTTAAACACTTAGAATGTTTTTGGCTTCTGTTTTTGGGTTTTTGCGACACTAAATGCGACACAGTGCTTGTGTCTTATGATTTATGCGACACAATGCTTGTGTCTTATGATTATGCGACACAATGCTTGTGTCTTATGATTTATGCGACACAATGCTTGTGTCTTATGCTTCTATGCGACACAATGCTTGTGTTCCGCAACACAAGGCTTGTGTCTTATGATTTGCAACTTAATGCAACACTAAATGCGACACAATCCTTGTGTCTTATGTTTTATGCGACACAATCCTTGTGTCTTATGTTTTATGCGACACAATCCTTGTGTCTTATGTTTTATGCGACACAATGCTTGTGTCTTATGCTTCTATGCGACACAAGCCTTGTGTCTCATAGATTTTTGGCCTGACGCAACACAAGGGGCTGTTACGTTTTTGAGCTCGGTTTTTGGGTCAAACGACCTCGGTTTGACCCGAAACTTTTACACTAGTTTTAGAATGTTATAATGAGCTCATAAAAATTATTAGTTGACGTTTTTAGTGTTCGAGGTGTCGTTTTCTTAAAAGTGACCAAAACCGACATTTTCGATAATGTTTTCAATAACGAGTTTAATTTATATATTTGGACATTACTAAGCTAGGGGAACAATAATCTAGCAAAATAATTGAAATCGGAAAAGTTCGAGAGTCGCCGAAAAACTTACAAAGTCGTCGGATCGAGAAACCGAAAAGATAGAATTGTAGAACTCGTTGTCGTGATCAACTTCCTCCAAACGAGCTAGGTGATTTAGGGAGTTTTCGTGGTGTTTTTGGGTGATTTGGGTGGCGGTTTTAGAGAGAGAGAGAGAGAGAAATCGATTGGGAGAGAGAGAGGAGAGAAAAGATAGAGTGTGGGTTTGTGTTTGTGTATGTTGGTGAAGAAAAGAAAGTGAGGGGAGTTTGTCCCCTTGGTTGGCCGGCCATGGTGGGGTCCACCATGTGTGGATCTCACCAAATGTTGTTCCCTCGAGTTTGCGTTCCGTGCGGTGTTCGTTTCCCCTGTCGTTTAAACGTTAAAATCATTTTATACGCGTTTATGTATACGTTTTAAAATATGAAATGTTACTCGATATTTTAGTTGGAGTATTCTACCAAAATACTTGTTTTTAAGTTATAAAATATAGCTTTGTTTTGCCTTTGTCGGTTGGTCGCGTTTTCGTAGAGTTCGGTAAAGTTTTAATTAAAAACGTGCGCGTTTGTTATATTATCAACATAATATAAAGTAGTAATTTGCGTAATTAAATAATTCCACATTATTTAATAATTGTTTCACTAACGTCCGTATTTTGTACGATTGTTATTTTATACGCTTTGAACGAATCGTATACGTGTATATATATATATATAGTAAGTAATTATCTTATTTAATCCTATTTCATATTAAATACAAGTAGTAAGCACGTAATTATGAAAATTTTAAATTGACCCTAATTTTGCGGTTGTTACATTATCATTACTTAGGAAGTTAATTGCTTTATTAGTTAGATAACTTAGTTCTTAAACCCTAGAAAATACATAAAAATTAAAAATGAAAAAACCCCTAATTCTCCTTCAAACCCCATCTCTCCTCTCAATCAAATGATGACGGATGAGATGACGGCTTTGGTAGATGCGAAATTCTTTGACTGTCCAGAGTATGAGTCAAACTCCTCTGACGTTAGAGAGATCTGTGTTAACCATGAAGTTGAGAACCCAAAAATATCGAGCTTAGATTTAGGTTTTGATGAATCTCAGCAGAAGATTCCAGCTTCTGTTAATGTTGCTTTAAGTGGTCAACCCACACTTGACCCTGAGATTCTGTCAATCTTGTCTAGGTATCCACACTATATTAGACCTGCTACTTTACCTGATGATGAACCATTTGGAATCGAAGTGTTCTTCTATCCACCCATGCCTTGGATGGATTTGAATGAACGTCTTCATTGTTTAGATGAATACTTTGAGTACGATCTCCCAGATATTTTGCGAGCCCACCCCACTACACTTTATTCAAGTGTTGTTGAGGAAGAGTGTCTCCAATATCAGGTTGAGAATGAACTTAGGATAGAAACACCAACCCGATTAAACACTGAATCTAGGAATCATCTACCCGAATCAGAAATAGACCATCACTTAGGAAATTCTCTCAAGCCCAATAGGAGGATAGATATCCATGCCAACTTTCTGAAATATCTTAAGCTATCTGATTTTCCATTTACATTTGAGCAGAGAAAGACCTTTGTTGAGATTGATAGGATAATTAGACTTCTTCGTGCTAAACACAGTAGAAAAGACGAGCTATTGTTAAAATCAGAATTAGATCTTTTAATGGATTTACTTGCCAGCACCGATTATCCCTCTGATTCACAACCTAGGATTAATCGTTATGTTGCGTTCCTGATTGACGAGCTTGAATTTTGAATAGAAAGAAGCCCTATCAAGTCTGACATGATTCTTGCAGATATTCCATTCTTTGTTGATCCTGCTACTTATTTAATTAATGAGCTTAGAGCTATTTTTCCCTAATCAACTGAGGAAGCTATGGACGCTGCTTTCTTTGCAAAAAGGAAACAGATCCATATCCAGCTAATCCAGTTATTCCAAAAAACCAAATTCCCGTTTACTAACCAACAGAAGATTTATATCAAAGAGCTTTCGCAAGCAGTTCACACTACTTACGGAAATCCCGATTCTTCTGAGGAAACGGAATTTGTGGATTTACTTTCAAAACTGCTCTATAATCTGTCTTATCTAGATACAGGATTTAGGGATGGCATTTCAAACCAGAAAATGGTGAAACGGGAATTTAATCGTTTTGTCGATGCATTGTTACAACTCAGTCAGGAGGAACGAGAATTCTTAACAGAATTTGAACGGTATTTCATAAATCCTGCTGATTTAGTTTACTATGTCATCCGAGCTCTCCGAGGTACGTTTATTTCCCGCTATACCTTGTCTCTATCCAAAGCATCAACCGTACCCAACAGTGTCATCTCGGACACTATCCGGTAAAATAGTAAGTCTGATATGGACGAGCTTTCGTCTTTAACAAAGCGCTCTTGGGAGGCACCCCAAGCCTATCTAGGTTAATTAATATTAGTTAATATTAATTTTAGTTTAAATTAATTTTTCGTTTTAAAGCTTTCGTTTAAAAATCAAGAAAACGTCCTTTAAACTTTAAACTCGCGCGATTTGCGTAAGTTCGAACTTTTCAGAAAAAATTTAACAAAGTTTTAATTTTAAAATTTTGGTAAATTAATTATGATTTTTTTTTAAAGTTTAAAGCACACAAAAATATTGTTTCGTTTTTAAATAAACTCGTTTCTGTTTAAACGCAAAGAACTTTTCACACGCAATTTAAAATACAATTTTAATTCGCGAAAACTTTTTATAAAGATTCGTATTTACTTTTGGTTACTTTATTAAAAATCTTAAAACCTTTCGAAAACCAATCGTACGTATCGTATCTTTCGCGTTTTAAATCGAAACGTATTTAAATCAAGAGGAAGGGATTCACTAACAAACAAAAGGTCAAAAGGTCAAAATTTTCTCTCCTTCCTCTTCCCCAAAACCGTCGGCCTCCCATCACCATCACCAAACCCTCATTTTTCCACCATTTTTGATGATTTAAAGCTTCAAGTTCTTCATTTTATCATCTCTCATGCATACATAACATCATTTCATCACTTGCAAGGTAATTCCTAACTCAAATCTTTAAATTTCATTAACTTTCTAAAAGTTAGGGTTTCAACTTTTGATCTATGAAATCCATGGTGAAAACTTGTGTTTTATGGTTCAAAAGTGTTCTTGCATAGTAGCTTAACATGATTACATGCTTGATTGAGTAGATTACTATAATTTGTGACTTTGATCTTCAAGTGTTGACTTTAAGTTGTCAAAATTGCTTGATTTGTTGACTTTTGGTAACTAGTAGTTTTGTTTTGACTTGTTTTAATTAATTAATGCTTAGTATGATTTGATAAACATGTTTATATGATTGCTAGTTTATTTTGAATGATCTTTAGGATTATTGAAAGTTAAAGTAAGCATGTTGTGATTAAAAATTAACCAAGTATTATACTTTATTTTAAATATTCAATTTTTAAATGGTACTTGTGTTAATTAAATCATGGCAAGTTTCTTAGATTTTCAATAAATCATTAGTTAGCTTTTGGTCCTTGATTATTTTAATTATTCACCACCTTAATTAATAAAGTGTTGAATATTTTTAATATGACCATCACACGTAAGCTACCGTCATTCACTTATAAAAATCTTTAAATCTTGCAAAATTATTAACCGAATAAGTTGACACGTGTCCTTAACCATATGGTATTTGCATGAATAAATTAGTTTATGCTCTTTTTGGTTTACTTGATATATTTGAGGTAATTACATGGTTAAGCTCACTTAGATTAAGTTGTCATGAATGAAAGTAAAAATATTTGCTAGTTGTTTAAAATGACGAGTTTACTTGGATTAAACGCTAGTATTTTTATTGCTTTAATACCCTTGGAATAGGTTAGACACTTATGGTTGCGAAAATTACGGATTGAGGATTGGTTAGGCCTAGGTTTAGTTTAAAATAAATTGCGGATTTATTCATATTTTAAAGCCTACATTTCCAATTTTTGTTTAAAATTTGGAAATGTACTTAGCAATTTGTTATTACTTATGCATCTCATTTTCTTGTCAACAGATGGATCTATCAAACCCTTCGTTGAGGAAGCTTGCTTCATCCCCCGAGAATATGGACGATATTGAGAAATGGATGGGACGATACTTAGGGTCAAACAGAGCCATCATGTGGCCGCATATGAGACGCTTGGGTATTAGGGATGAGTTGGAAGAATTGATTAAGTATGATAAAGATGGCGAGGAACATGCTGCATTTTTCCATCTTTTCTCCATTGATGGGGCTATATACCGAGAGGTCGTCACTGAGTTTATGATGACTTACGAGTTCCGAGAGAGATCGGAGATCACTGATAAGAAGATCGCTTTTCGGTATCGTGGGAAGAAGTATCGTATGACAGTGGGAGATTTCGGGGAAGAAGTATCGTATGACAGTGGGAGATTTCGGGGAAGAAGTATCGTATGACAGGTCGGTGTCGTTAATGATTCCTAACTGGGCACCATCAGTGGGTTGTTTCAAATTTGTAGTTGCGGGGCCTAAGTTTTTCCTAACAATGCTAATACTAAGGGTGAGCAAGTGGTAGGTATGACCTAGAGTCGTTCTTCAAACCGACTGAATTGAAACTAAGGCGAGGCAGATGAGGGCTTTCAAACTAGTGAATGGTTTATAAAATAGTGAGGGTTTTGGTTTTTATATTAACTAACTTAGGCAAGTAAATAAATAAAAGCGAAATAAAAGTAAAACGTAAAGCAGATAAAATAAAGATAGTGTTTGCTGAGACTTCGTTAATTAAGTTATGGGATGATATTTGGAGAAACTATTTTGAAAGATATTAGTTAATTATCATTCTTGAATACTTGCATGTAAACACTAGATTCCCTACTAATTAAAATCCCACTAGCATGTCACACCGGGAGCTAGGTTATGGTAACATTGCAAAGTATTTTGAATAATAAGCAAAATCTTAACTAAGGTCTAATGATACTTTCATATGAACGGGAACAAAATCTTAAGGTACTAGACATCACTGAATCATATAACGATTCCTCGTCATCCTAACAGATTCATGTATTTAAAACAGTTCATTTATGACTTTAAATTAGCCCTTGCTTAAGACTGCCCAATAAATCCCCTAATTATCCACAGTGTTCTTCACTTTAAGTGGTTCCGCCGCTTCAAACCTTGGCCATGTCTTGTCCTATGATAATCCCCCATGTAGCCTTGCGGTTCCATAGTTTCATACCTTTGACAAATTATATTGACACAGATAATTGACTACCTTTTAATTGGACGTCGTAAAAAGGTGTTGTAATCACGTTTATTGGTGGAAAGACGATAGATTAATTTGAAGTTTAAAAGTCTATTTAGAAAGGTTAATTAAACTAGGTTTCTCATTTTATATATATTAGTCCGTAATATAACTACCTTCGGTCGTTACGCAGCTTCCACGTATTTGTACTACACCTAAAGTGTTTCCAACGCTATACTGAGTAACAGTCGAATAGGGGCCATCATATTACTTAATAATATTGTATCGTTTCGTAATATGACTACCTTCGGTAGTTCCTCGACTTCCATACATTTGTACTCCACCTTGAAGTGTTTCCAGTACTATATCGAGTAACAGTCGAATAGGGGCCATCATATTATTTGACGATAATTAAGACCGTTTATATTTTACTACTATGATGATCCTAAGGCAACAATCAAACAAGAACATGCAATAAGACGATCAAAGCAATATTACCGATCTTTAATATTTAATTATAAATCATCCCATAATTAACTAACTACATCGCAAACAAACACAATAGTAATCTACTCGCTAATCATGGCATAAACGATCTCTAGCATAATTAAAGCATACATATTTAATTAAGATAGATAAGGATAGAAATAACCGAGATTAATATGCGAGAAGGAATAGACTTGAATTAATAAGAGTTGCTCCAAGCGTACACCAAAGATTACAAAATGTTCCCAAACTTTCGTTCTACTCTAAATAAGCTCCTTAACTAGCCTAATACTAATTTGAAGTAAGAAAATAGAATGAGAAAGTAAAGAAAGAATAATGCCTAGTGTATTCAAGACTTAGGCATGGGACATCTTCAAATGAAAGCATTGGCCTCTATTTATAGTTGAGGTTTGGCTCACATTAGCATCAAGAGGTGCATGTTAGTAAAAGGTAGCCAAAAGGGTGCACCGGTTACTGTACAACACGAAAAGTAGGCGCACCGGGTACTGTACAACACGAAAAGTAGGCGCACCAGGTACCAAAACTTGCCAAAAACGGAAACTGAGGCGGGAGCACTGTAGCCGGCAGCGGCACTGTAGCAGCCGGCGGCGGCACTGTAGCAGCCGGCGGCGGCCGGCGGCTACCCGCCCCGTTTCGCTGCGTTGCTTAATTTACGCGTATATTCTTCGTTATGTGTCCGTTTGCGTCGATTCTTTTTTTGTTGGATTCGTAATTCAAAAACAAAGATTTTGAAATAAGATAGGCCCTGAGATGAGGTCCCTAGCTCCAGATATTGCGTACGAATCATTTGGATCTTCTAGCGGGCGTAGAATCTTCGTTCTTTGTCCGTTTTAGTTGATTCTTCTTCTGTTGGATTCGTATTTTAAAAAAGAATATCTTGGATAAAATGGATGTTGGTGAAGGGCACTTTAGTCTTGAAATCTCGTTTTGATGTCTTGAATCTTCAAACGTGTGTGGAATCTTCGTTTTTCATCCGTTTTGCTTGATTTTTGTCGTGCAACCTTGTTTTGACCGTCTTGACATAATATGAATGATTTGAACCATATTTGAGTTCAAAATGCCAAGAATCGTTCTAGAATGAGAGAGATATCGGTAGTAAAAACGTGACTTTTTACGCGATATCAAGTATCCCACACTTAGAACTTCGCTTGTCCTCAAGCAAACTTACATTCAACAGAGATAAAAATAAGCAGATAATGAAATATTTTAAGGCGGAACGTTTTACTAAGGGGGTTTTGGAAAAGTAAAATACTTGTTCTTTAAAAAGGAAAGATTGTAATCTTTAGGAGCATGCTTGTGATCTTTGATCTTGGATACATGACTAGGCGATCCTCTCATGGTGGTCACTCAAATCACTCAAAGTGTTTAGGGTTTCTATTCTATTATATCAATCGCTCAGAACGCCAGTCATGTATCGTTTATCGTCATAGGCTTGATCGAGAATCAAATCGTTACCTTTTTGGTGCGCGTGAATTCGATCTAGCCACAATCATTCTAGGTGAGGTGATGTAGGGTTGATGGAGTGAGGTGTTGGTGATATGAGAGGGGGTTTTGTGTTGATTTTTCGGGTTTCTTTTTGGTGAAGCGAAAAGCTAAAATTTTTGAATTTTCGGGAGATTTGACGCCTTTTTCTTTTGGGAGGAGTCTTTTTCTCCATTTGACTTTCTTTTCTTCGAATTTTCTAAGATATATTTTTTTTCGACGTCATATCCTTAATACTTCTCTTTTTTTTCATCTTTGGAACTTTCTATGAAGTTTGAGGGATGCTTTTGAGTAGGTAAAGGGGGTAACGTACTTATTTTTGGGTGTATGGATGGGTTCAAGAATGATGTGATTCGATCTCCTTTTTGATTCACCAGTTCGGATTCGAAATGCATAGCAAGAGCAAGTTCTGATTCTAAACGCATACATCGGCACACTCAAGAATCGAAAAAGTGAAGCATTAAAAGTGAATGCTTTTCATATGGCTCAAGATACCTCACGAATCGAAAGTTGGGTTGTTGTGTGCTTAGTCATGCGATGCTCTTTATGGGATTACTAAACTTGTTTTTCAAAAGAATTTGTATTTTATTTTTCCTACTTCCCCAAAGTAAATCATTCTTTGTTTAAAATTTTTCATTTTCAGCATGTTTTTAACTCAATTTTGAAAAATTTTGTTTACTTTTATGGAGAAGCAAGGTCTTATAAAGAGCAGCGAGTTTAGAATCAAGCATATACCATTATCCATTTAACAGTAGTGCAACTACTGCTATCCCACACTTAAAGGAACATCGTCCTCGATGTTATACTAAGCTCTAAATGGGGTAAAATCCCACACTTAGGATTTGAAAACATCTAAGACATATTCTTTTAGCGGTGTGTTTTGGGTTTGAATCCCACACTTAGTGATAAGCATAGTGGATATGGCATATTTAAAACGAATGAAAGGGAATAGTAAAGAAGTACTCCCCAGTAGTTGCAGTGTATGCGTTTGCCGAACTTCGTCTTGCTGGGTTCACTCTTGATCAAGTCTTCTTGTGATTGGTCTCGTAGGTGTGAACACGTTGGATATACTTTTCTTAATTCCGGTGCCGAAAACTTGATGTTTGATGCGGCGCCAAAAACTTGATGCGTCGGTCTTCTTCGTATATCCAAGTGTGAAAGATAGTCGAAAACTTCATCACTTCTTGGAATGTAAAATTGCAGAAATGTAAACACGGGTTGCCTCTCGAGAAGCGCTCTTTTAAGGTCGAGAGCTCGACTTCTTTTCTCCTAGCTAGATGGAGATAGATGCATCCATGGGATCCCCTTTGTTGATGTTGTGGGCCCTAGGTTGCGGAAAGTTGTATCGAGTTGGATAGATTTTCATGAAATGATTGACTATTGTCGTAATCAATTCAAGTGGACTATCTCTTGATGTTTCCTTGTAGTTCAGAAGATGCTCTGAAGTTGTCCTTGCAAGTCCGTGAAGTCCGAAGGTGATGTAGTCGACTGCTTTAGTGACAGTCCCACTAGGGTCGGTCATGGTGGTTGTGTCTGTCTTAACAACCTCTCTTGGCGGTGGGTTTTGCCAGAGAGAGCAAACAAACGCCAAGAATTGCAGTTTTATGCCTTCATAATTCTCGGTCATGAGGTCTCCGTTGAAACTTCTTATGCATGTGCACAGGTTCTCTATTTGCCGGTGCTGATGGTTGTTGAATGGAAAGTCGGATTCTGAGAAAACTAGAATAAACTGACGAAGTATCTCCTTGCATCCTGAGTAGAATATGAACTTCGTTCCGGAGTTACTTTTCGGTTGTTGAATCTCCCTTAGATGGATCGTAACAGAAGTAGCGATATCAAGTGGTGATTCATATGTAATCCTAAAGGGTCGTTCGCGCCTTGATTCCTCCGAAACAAGATCACTAAGTTCTTCAATCAGTAACTCAACTTGTTTTTCAATAGTGGAGTTGATAACCATAGATCCGCTTTCTTTGGAACTAAGGTGATCTTCTCTATTTAGCAAGTCAAGCAATGATGTGAGGTCATTCATCGTCAAGATGTTGGCACGACTGCTTGGATGTCCAGTAGTTTCTTTCATATGCGCTCTAATGGATCCCAACATCTCCCATTGTGTTGAAGTGAATGTGATGTTAGATCTTTTAAAGGCATTGTAGATCCTAGCGTAAGTCCGTTTCTGTTGTTGACAGAATTGCAGTTCAGCAGGGGAAGGAGCAAGCAAGTTGACTGCGTTGCTAATTCCTTCTACCGCTTTGTCAAATCTTTGGATGAATTCTTCGAGCACTTTGTGATCCATGATGGTTTGTGGTTGGTATCCAGTGCGTTTGGAATATTCTTCCAGTGTTTCTCTTCTCAAGGGATGGTTGTGGTTACTTCCCGCCATTTCTTCCGTGGTAAATGGATTAGTTGGCGGTGTGCTTCTTTTGTTTTCTTCTTCAATCATTATCTTCCCAATTTCTTCCATCGTTGGTTTGTTTGTTGATGCATTTTTCATCTCTTGTCCTATTCGTCGGAGGTCAAACGGGGAATATGGCGTGATTGCCATTTCCTTACTAGATTTACTTTCAGTTGTTGGCTTTGCAGTTTCTTTTTCCTCCGCGGTCTTGTTCATGGAGATCATGTACATATCGGCTTGCTCTCCAGGGTTTGGGTTGTCGATATGGAAAGTGATGGTTTCTCCCTGAGACTGCAAGCTGATGGTTTGTGCGAAGACGTTAATGATTGCCTTGGCCGTATTCATGAAAGGTCTTCCAAGTATGATTGGGATGTGTACGTCTTCATGCATATCCATTACTACAAAATCTGCTCGGTAAAGAAATTTTTCAATCCTAACTAGAACGTTTTCAGCTATTCCCCTAGGGTATTTGACCGAGTGGTCAGCAAGCTGTATGGTCATTTTGGTAGGTCGGAGATTTTCTAACTCAAGACTCTTGAAAAGAGAGTATGGCATAAGATTAACACTAGCTCCTAAACCGGCAAGAGAACAGATGATGCCTGAATTGTAAATGGAACATGGAAGAGTAAAACGTCCAGTGTCTCTGAGTTTTTCTGGAATGATATTTTTCAAGATAGCTGAACATTCCTCGTTCAGCGGAACATTGGGCACTTCGGGTACCTTATCCTTAGTTGTCAGAAGTCTTCTGAAGTTCTTTTTGGAGTGAACTTCAGAGGCGGTGTCTAGGAATTTCCTATCAAGCTTAAAAGACTTAAGCTTGTCGGGTCGTTGTTTAAGTCGAGCCAGAAGTGGGATTTTCCTATTTGGTGTAGACTCTAAATCCATTGTCAATGGGACAATAGGTGGTTCCTTCACCGGAGAAGAAATCGTAGGTGGGCTATGTGCTACCTGAGAGTCTTGAATATGGGAAGCCTCCTTATGGGAACTAGTTGGACTATCCTGAGGTTTAGCGTTAATACACTGTGCTAATTGTCCTAGGATGAGATCAGCTTGGTCTTGTCTAGCTGAGATTCCTTGAATGACTTTTATCAGGGTGTCGTCAAAACTAGAGGTTTGTGAGGAAGAGGGTTCGGAAGGTTGAGGTTGGTAAGTTAGTGGGTTATTCCTAGGTGGGTTAAAACAAGGGTTAGTATTGGGTGAAGTTAGATGAAACTGAGGAATTTGGGCTGAGTGATTCAGATTAGCACAATTAAGGCAGGTTTGAACTTGACAGACTTGTTGTTGTTGACTTTTCAATTCCTTAATCTCCTTGGTTAGGTCTGCCACTTGCTGAGTGAGGGTTTTGATAGCTTCATTCCCGATTGTAGTAGGTGAATTCACTAATGAGGGGTGATTTTCACTGTTCCAGTCATGGTTGTGCATTGTCATTTTCTCAATAAGGCTCCAAGCTTCATTTGCCGTACAGTCTATGAAACTACCTTGAGAGGCGGTATCAAGTAAAGGACGGTGATGTAGGAAGAGACCATTGTAGAAAATGCGCAACTGGTCTGAACGCTCAAAACGATGATTTGGACATTTCTTAAGCAATTTCTTAAAGCGCTCCCATGCATCGAATATTGATTCATCATGCATTTGACGAAAGTTTATGATGTTGGAGCTAAACGTGGCTTGTTTTAATGGGGGGAAATATTTGGCCAAAAATTTGGTTGCTAATTCTACCCAAGAGGTTATAGAGTTAATCTCTAGTTCCTCAAACCAGGTTTGTGCATTGAGAGTGAGTGAATAGGGAAATAGGTATAGGTATAGGTAGACTATGTCCTGATTAACCCCAATCGGCTTAAAAGAGTTGGATAAGGAAATGAACTTGTCAAGGTGTGAGTTGGGATCATCATTTGGTAGGCCACGGAATTGACAGAGGTTTTGGACTAACTGAACAATATGGGGCTTTAATTCAAATGAAGTTCAATCGGTTTCTGGATAGACAATTGGTCCTCCTCGACCTTCAATCAAAGGTTTAGAGTCTTCAGCGAGAGTTATACGTGTAGCTGTCATAGTCTCGTTGGCAGGTGGTTGACTGGTTGAGTGGACAGGGATAACGTAATTTGCAAAAATAGTAAAAGGAAGGAAAAATAAAGAAAGACGTAGGGGTCTAAGGAGAAGAGTTAATCCTAAAGGTTCACTAGCGAGTAAGTTCATCTTGACGTCTAAGGATCATACAGTTGGTTCCCCGGCAGCGGCGCCAAAAACTTGTTGGCGCCCGATCTGGTCGGTGTCGTTAACGATTCCTAACCGGGCACCAGCAGTGGGTTGTTTTAAATTTGTAGTTGCGGGGCCTAAGTTTTTCCTAACAATGCTAATACTAAGGGTGAGCAAGTGGTAGGTATGACCTAGAGTCGTTCTTAAAACCGACTAAATTGAAACTAAGGCGAGGCAGATGAGGGCTTTCAAACTAGTGAATGGTTTATAAAATAGTGGGGGGTTTTGGTTTTTATATTAACTAACTTAGGCAAGTAAATAAATAAAAGCGAAATAAAAGTAAAACGTAAAGCAGATAAAATAAAGATAGTGTTTGCTGAGACTTCGTTAATTAAGTTATGCGATGATATTTGGAGAAACTATTTTGAAAGATATTAGTTAATTATCATTCTTGAATACTTGCATGTAAACACTAGATTCCCTACTAATTAAAATCCCATTAGCATGTCACACCGGGAGCTAGGTTATGGTAACATTGCAAAGTATTTTGAATAATAAGCAAAATCTTAACTAAGGTCTAATGATACTTTCATATGAACGGGAACAAAATCTTAAGGTACTAGACATCACTGAATCATATAACGATTCCTCGCCATCCTAACAGATTCATGTATTTAAAACAGTTCATTTATGACTTTAAACCAGCCCTTGCTTAAGACTACCCAATAAATCCCCTAATTATCCACAGCGTTCCTCACTTTAAGTGGCTCCGCCGCTTCAAACATTGGCCATGTCTTGTCCTATGATAATCCCCCATGTAGCCTTGCGGTTCCATAGTTTCATACCTTTGACAAATTATATTGACACAGATAATTGACTACCTTTTAATTGGACGTCGTAAAAAGGTGTTGTAATCACGTTTATTGGTGGAAAGGCGATAGATTAATTTGAAGTTTAAAAGTCTATTTAGAAAGGTTAATTAAACTAGGTTTCTCATTTTATATATATTAGTCCGTAATATAACTACCTTCGGTCGTTACGCAGCTTCCACGTATTTGTACTACACCTAAAGTGTTTCCAACGCTATACTGAGTAACAGTCGAATAGGGGTCATCATATTACTTCATAATATTGTATCGTTTCGTAATATGACTACCTTTGGTCGTTCCTCGACTTCCATACATTTGTACTCCACCTTGAAGTGTTTCCAGTACTATATCGAGTAACAGTCGAATAGGGGCCGTCATATTATTTGACGATAATTAAGACCGTTTATATTTTACTACTATGATGATCCTAAGGCAACAATCAAACAAGAACATGCAATAAGACGATCAAAGCAATATTACCGATCTTTAATATTTAATTATAAATCATCCCATAATTAACTAACTACATCGCAAACAAACACAATAGTAATCTACTCGCTAATCATGGCATAAACGATCTCTAGCATAATTAAAGCATACATATTTAATTAAGATAGATAAGGATAGAAATAACCGAGATTAATATGCGAGAAGGAATAGACTTGAATTAATAAGAGTTGCTCCAAGCGTACACCAAAGATTACAAAATGTTCCCAAACTTTCGTTCTACTCTAAATAAGCTCCTTAACTAGCCTAATACTAATTTGAAGTAAGAAAATAGAATGAGAAAGTAAAGAAAGAATAATGCCTAGTGTATTCAAGACTTAGGCATGGGACATCTTCAAATGAAAGCATTGGCCTCTATTTATAGTTGAGGTTTGGCTCACATTAGCATCACGAGGTGCATGTTAGTAAAAGGTAGCCAAAAGGGTCCACCGGGTACTGTACAACACGAAAAGTAGGCGTACCGGGTACTGTACAACACGAAAAGTAGGCGCACCAGGTACCAAAACTTGCCAAAAACGGAAACCGAGGCGGGAGCACTGTAGCTGGCAGCGGCACTGTAGCAGCCGGCGGCGGCACTGTAGCAGCCGGCGGCGGCCGGCGGATACCCGCCCCGTTTCGCTGCGTTGCTTAATATGCTCGTATTTTCTTCGTTATGCGTCCGTTTGCGTCGATTCTTTTTTTGTTGGATTCGTAATTCAAAAACGAAGATTTTGACATAAGATAGGCCCTGAGATGAGGTCCCTAGCTCCAGATATTGCGTACGAATCATTTGGATCTTCCGGCGGGCGTAGAATCTTCGTTCTTTGTCTGTTTTAGTTGATTCTTCTTCTGTTGGATTCGTATTTTAAAAAAGAATATCTTGGATAAAATGGATGTTGGTGAAGGGCATTTTAGTCTTGAAATCTCGTTTTGATGTCTTGAATCTTCAAACGTGTGTGGAATCTTCGTTTTTCATCCGTTTTGCTTGATTTTTGTCGTGCAACCTTGTTTTGACCGTCTTGACATAATATCAATGATTTGAACCATATTTGAGTTCAAAATGCCAAGAATCATTCTAGAATGAGAGAGATATCGGTAGTAAAAACGTGACTTTTTACGCGATATCAACCCACTACCCATACCGCCACTCACCCATATACCGCCACTCGCCCATACACCACCTTTCCTCCACCACATCCACATACCTCCACTAAGCCACCACATCCATATAGACGCCTACACACACCTACCACCTACTCCGTACCATTGCCCATTCACAGATCCACATCTGATATAGCCAGAGTCTACTCAGTACACATACCATCACCAGCCCGTCAGCAGGCATCATTGCCTCATCCGACTGTACCCATTCCGACCCATGACCAGCATCCAGAGGCTAGCACATCATACAGACCAGATCTGTTCTACATTGGCACCGATGCATTGTTCACTTGTAGCATCGGCCCTTACTTGGATTTGGGCCCCATCTTTTCAGATCAGGTTCCTACTGAGAGCACTCTCAGGCAGCTCTACCTTGATATGTTACAGATGGCAGGTGTTACCACTGCGGACATGCTCGCTCAGGGTTATGATGATGTGATGGCGCTTCCAGCGATGACTCTCAGGCAGATATTGATTCAGAGAGGATTACTACCTCCAGATGAGCAGAGGATATCTAGCGGACAGCAGTTAGTTGCAGGACCTCCAGCTCAGCTTAATGACATACCAGCAGAGGATCCTCCATTCTAGCCTACATATTTTGTGATTCATATCTCATATCACTGACTTTCGTATTGTATTGATTACAGTGATCTCTATCTTGCACTTGGTTAAACTATTTGGGATATTTGTCAACCTTTATGGTTGAAACTTTATTATTATATTTCGTTTATTGTATTTACTTATTATGTTTGTTTCTTTAGAATAAGTGATTGAATGTGTGAATGAGCATGAGACCATATGAGATGACGAGCGTTCAAGAAAAGAACCGTGGAGAAAAAGGCAGACAACAAAGGAATTCACAACTGCGGACCACGAAACTTACACACATCTCGGAAGGGGAGCTTTAGTCTATCTTCTTCTGAAACTCGCACATGCACCGCAATCTCTTCAAAAATCTAAGTGTGGGATCTCAACCCACACTACAAGACATTTAGCAAGAATCGTCTCCAAATCTTAAATCACAAAAGTGTGAAATTCACTAATAAAAATTTCCACTTACATTATGGATCGACTCTTAGCTAAGCATGACTGAGAAGCGCTGTGCACCAGAAAAGGACATGCGGAGCTGAATTACTCTTAATGAAGATCTTCGAATTCTCAGCTTTCGCCTCTAAACGTCTAATCGTCATCTGGGGAGTTTCTTACCTTTCACCTCGTTTTCATAACTTGATTCATTTTCTTAGCTTAGGAATGCAAAGTAATCTATACTTTATCCTAAACTTATCACAAAGTGTGGGATTCCAGCCCAAACCAAACACTCGAGAAACATTTTCTATATGTTCAAACTCTAAGTGTGGGATTATATTTTCAAATATAATCTCAACTCAAGAGAACATTAGGGACAATGTTCCTCTAAGTGTGGGATAGCAGGTATAGAATACCTTGAATTAAATGTTTTACAGATTTTAATGTCCAAATAGCTTTACTCAGAAAATGTTCCTCAAATTTTCAAAATTTTCTAAACTTTTTAAACAAAAATAAATAAAGTATGAGCTGAATCGTCCGATTAGCTCTACTATTTTTGAGTTACGATATCTTTCGAAGAGAAACCATTTCTAATATGAGTTAGTTATTCAAGAATATTAGGGAAATTAAGGTAGAAATTTCTTAAATAAGTATTAACAATCTAAGGAGCATGGCTAGGCACATACAAACCCAAATTTGCAGTGAGGTTTTGAGCCTTAAAAGCATTCATTTTAAATGCTACATTGTTCATTTCTTTTGTGTGCCGATGCTAGTATCTATAAATTAGAACTTGTTCCTGACATACGTTTCGAGACCACATTGGAGAGTACCGTACGCGGTATAGGTGCAATTAGATGATCTCGACATTCCTTAGGATTAAACTCATTCTTACATACCTTTTCAAGCCCAAAACCCTTCCGATACTCACTTTTAATATCAATGATCCGCCTAGAAAAAACCTTTGAGCCTAAACCTTTCGTTTCTTCATAACCCTATATCTTTAACCACTTTTCCCAAATTCCCAACAACTTATCTTGGAATTTCTAAGGTTATGAAAAACATCTTGAAGAATCTCTTTCTGAATTGATCTACTCCTCCGTGTTCACCAAAATCAGAAAATCAAGAGTGTGAAAAATTGGCACCAGAAGAAAAGACTCAAAGAAGTCCGTGATAAGAAAGAAGAGATTTCCGAAAGAAAATCAAAAATATCCTTGGAAGTTCTCTGGCAAAGAAGTTCTGAAGAAAGAAAAGAAAAGAAAAAGCAGAAAAAGAAAGAAAAGAAACAGAAAAGAAAATAAAGCTAAAGTGCTTCAGAGTGTCAATCTTTCAAAGAAAGATGCAATGAAATACGAGTAGCTATCTTCTCAGTTCTACAATAAGTTTTTCATGATTCTTAGAATGCCTAAGATAAGCAACCCCTTACAACCAAAAATCACCACTATCCATACCCCTGAACCCTCACAAACATTACAGCCCACTTGAATGTCTTGGAATAATTAGCGCCGTCCTCTTCCTAAGTGGTGGAGATCCGATTCTTGACCAAGCTTATGATGATGAGTGCTGCATTACTGGCTATTTGAGCGATTTCGATTGTGCTATATTGATAGGAAACCCGATACACTCTGAGTGAATTGAGTGACCACCTTTAGTGAGATCGCCTAGACATGTATACTCCAAGATCATGAGATTTGGAAAGTATGCCTGGGAAAGTAAATACTTATTTCTGAAAAGATCATCTTAGCTTTCCCTATGTTCTCTAAATAATTTTCCCATATGACAAAGTGGTAACTTTTTGGAGGTGCTCTAACTCACCTAAAATCTATAAAATGTTTTCACGGGACACAACTGAGTGTTGCTTGAGGAAAAGCAACGCTTAAGTATGGGATACTTGATGTGACCCAAAAAGTCATGTTTTTAAGTACTTATTTCCGCACTTTTTGGACTATTCTTTGGTGAAAACATTTCAAAACAATCATTTATCATCAAAAATCACCAAGGTAGTCTAAATACGGGCGTTGCTACAAAAATCAGTAAAAACATCCATTTTGTACGCAAACCGAGGCAAAAACAATCACCTTAAATATTCCATTCTTGATTATCCTATCAAAGCAGATCTTAATGCATATTATATGATTCAATAGGAAAATCCAAGATCGGTGGTGAAAGAATCAAGAGAAACGGGTGAAGAACGAAGAAGATGTGCAGTCTAGAAGCCCGCCGATCGTCATCCGGAACACGCAAAAGTAAAACACTTCCAAATTTGGCAAACTTAGTGTCATTAGAAGCGTAACGGAAAAACGAAGCCAACGGCGCAAGAATCAAGCAAATCGGAGCCCAAACGAAGAAGATATGGGCGAACCAAGCAACCGAGAAACAAGCGGAGGCCAAACCAAGCACCAACCCCCCCCCCCCCCCCATGGCACTAGGTACCGTATACGGTACCTTAAGTGCCGTATACGGCCCTTAGGGTCCCGTATACGGGGTTGGTTGGCTTGTGAGGTGCCGTTTGCCCCCCTTGGTCCGCTTGCCCCGTATGCTGCTTTGATGCTTGTATTTCGTGCTTCAAGACTTGTACCAAGGCCAACTAGCTTCTCCTATAAATACCTCACTCATTTCACCATTTCAAACACACCTTACACCTCTCATTTCACATACTTCTCTTTCTCTCTCTAGAATTCTATCTCTAGCACTACTCTTAGGAGTTAGAGGAGAATTGTTCTTATAATTAGCTCTCTCTCTAGTTTCTCTCTCTAGCACTACTCTTAGGAGTTAGAGGAGAACTAGAGAGATATAAGTTAGCGGTTAGAGCTAGAGGAAAGTTGTAATTGGGTAATCAAGCTGTAGCAAGGTTATTCAAGTCAGACTGTTGTAATCCTCAGTATTACTCTTCTAATCCGGTGATATTATCTTACTTTCTTACTGTTATAATGTTTACTTTGCATATTATTTCAGTACGATCTATGATTGTTGCCATGCTGATTAGCTAGATTAATATGTGATTGTTGAAATGTAGATGTTAGGATTAGGGATTATGTTTAATTAATATATCTTATATATGATCGGTAGTTGTTATGCTGCATACATGTTTAGACTTATCCTGGATGTAGACTTAATTAATCACCCTTTCTGGTCTCTCACGTGACTGTTGCCTTAGGATAGGATCTGATCAACCCTAACTACGAATACACAGTTATCTCCTGTTTGTATGAAACTGTGAGATCGCCATAACACGTCAGAATACTTGGTATAGCGTTGGAAATACCGCTGGTAGAATACAAATACGTGGAAGCCAAGGAAATGTCGGTGGTCTATCTCACCGTGGATTACCGGGAAGCAACCCTTCCAGACACGGGTCTAGGTCTTGTTAAGCCGTGAAAATGCTATAGTACACCGTTAAACTACCTCTGGTTATAAAGCTGTGTAAAGATACATTAGGTCTTTAAAACACCGTAGATATACCTAGGGTTAGAGTACTGTGGAAAATAAGGTCACTATACACTGTACGCATGCCTAGGGATGAACGACCGATGGCAAAGGAGGGTCTAATCCATGCCGGAAGTATTAAAACTAAAACAGATAAAACATGATTTAGGAAATGAAAGCAAGGATGCCGGCTGTGTTCCCAGATGCTTAAAACCCCTAAACTCTACTTAACCGATAGTTTAACTTATTAAGCATACAACCAGTATTACTCTGTTAAAATTGGATAGACATAGGTGTTAAGAAAAGTCAGTGTTGTGGACTGTCGCCTTATTCCTTAACCCCATTTAGAGGGTCGCTTGTTCTCCGAAAGAGACGGTGAGGTGGGTCTGAAGACAGTCCCATCTGACCAGAATCAGGATAGCCTAGGATTCAGTGACATATGCTTTAGGGTTACACCTAGACGTAGGGTCCTAGTGTTTACACCGACCGTTTAGAAGATTCTTAACCAGAGTAATCACCTATCATCATTATAATGGATGTCATCCCGAAACCATAATCGTCGAAGTTTCAGCAATCACTCTCTACCTGCTGCTTATAATCTCGTTTACTTTTTTGCACTTTATTTTCTGTCTTTAGATTAGATTAGATAAAACCAAAACCCATACCTACCTTGTTTTTAAACCCATCCTATTGTCAAATTATCTTTGGTAGGTTCCAATTCAATTCAATTCGTTCCGATTTTGGACGACACTCGAGTTATACTTGCCGCTTTACCCACAAGGTAGGTAGCTTGCATAGTTTGAGCCCAGCAAATATAAATTTTTAAAACTTTCAACCCGTCGTGCGCCTCGGTAGCCGTCGGTGCAACGACTCGGATTCTAAAACCCGACCGACCGCTGGGACCGCGACAATCCCAAATCTGAATTTTTTCAAGTCAAACATTTCAAGGTGTGGGATTTAGTAGTGGTATGAGAATTTGTAAGTGTGATATGTACTAACATTTAACAAGTTGTGAGATTGTTGTTTTGAATACAGAGATGGCAGAGTATGAGTAACCGATGTTTGGTATTGTTCCTCCTTTTTTGTCGAATAAAACGTGTTCTTTTAAAACGTTTATGGCTAGTAAACCACCGGAGTTTAGCGGTAGTACAAATCCATCTGTGACTTTAAACTGGTTGAGAGATATGGAAAGAAAATTTGATGTAACACATTGTGAAGAAGAATCTAAGGTTCCGTATGCAGTTCAATGTTTAAAAGACGAAGCCATGCTTTGGTGGGATTCAATCACAGGGCATTTAACTCAACAACAAAAGAAAGCTATTCGATGGCCCGATTTTCAACAAGCTGTTTGTAGTCAGTATTGTTCGGACTTTGATATGGCTAGAATCAGACGAGAGTTTGTGAACTTACAGTTGACTGATAAGATGACGATTGATGAGTTAATAGCCCAGTTTTCTGAGAAGCTGCGATTTGTTCAGCAGTGGGTTCCAAATGAGAAAACTCGAATTGAACAGTTTTTGGATGCTTTACCTTCTAATTATCGTACTACTGTGAGATTGGCAAGTACTTTATCTCAAGCTTTTAACCTTGCACGTTCTGTTGATAGTGACATGAGAGGTTCTAGTATTCCAGCTAGAGATACTTCTTCTCAAAAGTCCAGAAGTGAATCCTCGGGGAAAGGGAAACAGAGGTGGCAGAGTAATCGACGGGGTCAACGATCTGGTAGTAAGACTAGTTCATCTGGAGGTTCTAATTGGTGTAATTCTTGTAAGTCACGACATGCTGGTCCGTGTACTCCACAGACAAATAAATGTCTCAAATGTGGTGAATTGGGACATGAAATCAAGAATTGCAGGTATCCTAATTTCGTGTGTTGGACGTGTAAGAAAGAAGGACATCGGGTTGGTCAGTGTCCAGAAGAGGGGAAACAGGGTTCGGTTTCGGTCAGGAGTTCGTCATCTTCCGGGCAAAAGCGGAAAAATCCGCCGTCAGCTGCAAGTAGGGCCTTTCAAATGACAGTCGATGAGGCTGTTCACACAGAGGATGTTATCACTGGTACTTTTCTTATAAACTCTGTACCAGCTCGTGTGTTGTTTGATTCTGCAGCAAATTGCTTTTTTATATCTGTGTGTTTCTGTGATAAGTTGAAATTAAACCCTACGTTGATCATTAAACCTATTGAAGTAGAGATTGTTAGTGGCAATTTGGTTCCTGTTACCACCTCGGTGACTGGAGCTAATATTGTGATAGATGGCCAGACTTTTCCAATTTCAATTCTGTTGATGCCAATTCCTAGTTTTGATGTTATTATTGGCATGGATTGGCTAAGTCAGTGTAAAGCAAGTATAGATTGCCACCATAAGTTGATTAGGATCCCAATTTCTGAAGAGTCATACGTTGTGGCTCGAGGAGAAAGGGATAGTGAGTGTATACCTCTGATTTCCATGATAAAAGCTTGGAAGTCGTTGTCTAAAGGTTGTGAATCATACCTAGCTTTTGTGATTAATGCCAAATTAGAAAAGAAATCTATTTCTGATGTCTCGGTTGTTTCTGAATATCCGGAAGTATTTCCCGATGAATTACCTGGGTTGCCACCGGTTAGGGAAGTTGAATACCAGATTGATCTTGTTCCCGGTTCGTCGCCTGTAGCTAAAGCTCCCTATAGATTACCTCCTTCTGAAATACGTGAAATGATGAATCAGATTCAGGAGTTGTTGGATAAAGGGTTCATTAGACCTAGTTCTTCTCCTTGGGGTGCACCGGTTTTGTTTGTGAAAAAGAAGGATGGGTCTTTTCGTATGTGTATTGATTATCGGGAACTAAATAAACGAACCGTGAAGAATAAATACCCTTTGCCTCGAATAGATGATTTATTTGATCAGTTGCAGGGATCTTCGTTTTATTCTAAAATTGATCTGAGGACGGGTTATCATCAAGTTCGTGTTCATGAAAAGGATATTCCTAAAACTGCTTTCCGTACCAGGTATGGTCATTTTGAATTCCTAGTTATGCCTTTTGGTTTAACAAATGCCCCAGCAGTTTTTATGGATTTGATGAATCGAGTTTGTCGGCCTTTTCTCGATAAATTTATGATTGTGTTTATTGATGATATTTTGGTATATTCGAAATCCAAATCAGAACATGAAATGCATTTGAGGTTAGTGTTAGAAACATTGAAAAAAGAACACTTATGTGCAAAGTTTTCTAAATGTGAATTCTGGATTCGGGAGGTGCAATTTCTGGGACATATTATCTGTAATGATGGTGTTAAAGTTGATCCTTCTAAAATTGAAGCTGTTATGAATTGGAAAGCTCCAAAATCTGCGTCATAAATTAAGAGTTTTCTGGGTCTGGCTGGTTATTACCAGAAATTCATTAAGGATTTTTCTAAAATTGCCGGTGCGTTGACTAAATTGACCCGTAAGGATGAGAAATTTGTGTGGACTGAACAGCAGGAAGTGGCTTTTCAGACTTTAAAGCAGTACGTTATTGTGTCAGGCACCTGTGTTGGCATTACCTGAAACGGCCTCGTTGAGTAAGCTTGCCCAGTTGTATGTTAATGAGATTGTTTCCCGACATGGTATTCCGTTGTCGATTGTATCGGATAGAGATTATCGGTTTATTTCTCATTTCTGGCAGAGTTTACAGCAAGAGTTGGGTACCAGAGTTAATCTCAGTACTGCTTATCATCCTCAGACCGACGGTCAGTCAGAACGCACGATTCAGACACTTGAGGATATGTTAAGAGCTTGTGTTTTGGAGTATGGCGGTTCTTGAGATTCTCATTTACCGTTGGTTGAATTTACATATAACAATTCTTATCATTCCAGCATAGGTATGCCTCCTTATGAGATGCTATATGGTAGACGCTACAGAACGCCTACGTGTTGGTTAGAGACTGGTGAGAAACAGCTTGCTGGGCCAGACATTGTTCAGATGACAGCTGACAAAGTAGCAGTTGCACGGGAAAAGTTAAAAGCTGCACGTGACAGACAGAAGCAGTATGCAGATCCACGTAGACGACCGGTATCATTTGTGGAAGGTGAACTTGTTTATCTTAAAGTTTCGCCTTGGAAGGGGGGTTATTCGGTTTGGGAAACGTGGTAAATTGGCTCCTCGATATATCGGTCAATTCAGAATATGTAAAGTTGTTAATGATCAGTCAGTTACGTTGGATCTTCCTCCAGAGCTTGCTGGTATTCATAATACGTTTAACATGTGTTATTTAAGAAAGTGTAATGTTGAAGACCAGTCTCAGATTCTTCCTTTGCAAGATTTGAAAGTTGATCGGAGTCAGAAGTTAGTTGAAGAACCTGTTGAACTTCTTGACCGAAAAGTTACCAAACTTAGGAAGAAACATATTCCCATGGTATTAGTAAAATGGAAACATAGTTTAGGTTCAAACCTAACTTGGGAGACTGAAGAGAGTATGAGATCCGGATATCCTGGATTATTTGGTCGTGATGAGATTTCGAGGACGAAATCTTCTTAAGGAGGGGAGATTTGTAACATCCTCTCAAGTGGTCTGGTAATTTCTTATTTTAAATCGATTATTTAAATGTTGTAGAAATTATTCGATATTATTTGTTTAATTGCGAAACTTAGATAAATAAGTCCAAGGACTTATTGTGGATAGTAAATTGTTGTATATTTTAATTTACTATAGTTGATGGTAGAATAAAATAAGTTTCTCGCAATTGGTAATTAAGTTCTAGACAATAGATTTAAGTCGGGTATAAAATACCCACATATTGAAGTCGGTTTATTAGGAGAGCTGACCTCCTTTTTGTGTCATCTTCCCCATTTACCTGAATTCACTTGCTCATTACTACTCCATCATACAATTTTGAAAATCAAAATCTGAAATTACCAAACAAGATCATTGAATTAGAAGTTGTGATTGAGAATTAACATCAGGCTCCATAATCATCATTTTGCTTTTCATCTTCCTCATGCAAGTGTTATTAAGCTCATAGTTATAAAGTTGTTGTTTTGATACCTAGAAATGGGCTTTGATTGAATTATGTGAATTTGAAGCTTGAATCATGTTAAAGGATGATATATGATGTTACTTGAGGTTATTTGAGTTTTTGATAACTTGCAAATTCGAAATTGATGACATTTTGATGATGATTTGAAGTTAGGGTTCGAGCTGTGTATTTGCAGGTCTGTACATGAGCTACAAAACGTGTGAACGCGATCCCAACCCTAGTCCAGGATCGCGTTGCCATGTGTAAAATGAACACAGAACGTTTTCTTCTAACGAACGCGATCCAGCTCTTTGTTCCGGATTGCGTTGCCAAGTGTTAAACGGTGACAGAATGTTTTCTAAAGGTGAACGCGATCCAGCCCCATAGTCCGGATCGCGTTTGCATGAATAATTTTGACGGGTTTTGCAAATTTTGAAAATGCATAAGTAATTTCAGGGTCACGGTTTAGTGACGAATTTCATTAACTCGGATTGGGTTGAAGTTCATATGGTCACTCGAAAACAGCCCAATGATCAAAGCTCTATCCTAAGAGTCTAGGTGGTTTTTGGCCATTCGGGGTCATCTAGGGGCCGAAAATGGCATTTTTCAGTTTTTAAACGTCATTTCGGGATTTTCTGGTTGAACTTTTGTTTGCTTAGACTTCAGGAATTACCTGATTGGCTAAATATATTATGATGATGATAATGAGACGAGTTACTAACTTGTTTGTTGTGTGATGTTTCAGATACCCCAAAGACTCAGTGATTAGAAGCTGAGTGTTGCGACTTCTGAGGTATCGGTGAGTGGATTTAGAACTCACCTTTTGATTTGGTTGTAACTGTTTGGTTACCACAAATGAACGTAGAGATATTGTTGAATTATTTAATTGATATTGTTGATTGTAAATCTACGTGCTTTGTGTAGCCTTCGGGCATCAGTTGTTAATGAGGTCAACGGGTTGAATTGGTTGGTTGGGCTAGTTGGTTGTTGTGTGAATTACACAGGGTCTTGCTTCATTTGTTGTGTGTATAGAACCTGTGTTTGAGTATGGTAACCACTAGCTATCGGTCTCATCCGTTATGGCCATACGGATATGGTTGGATAAGTGTTCTGGGGAGCCACCCGGGTATTTTGGTATTCTCCAGAGCCACCGATCCTCATCATTAAATTGTTGATTAGTGACTTGTAAGTTTACGATTGTTTGGTGTAAACAAGTAGTTAAGCTAAGTTAATTGGTGTGTGATGAATTCATTCACTTAGCTTCGTGCTAATCCCTCATTTTACTTCCTGCAGGTTTATTTTGGGATGTGGGTAGCAGGAAGGGTGGGCTCGTGGAGCAAGGAAAGTTTGACTTACTGTGCTACTCTGATATGTTTGTAATAAACTAGAGTTTTGAAACCATATAATACCCCGTTTTCTGAAGTTGATATGTAGTAACTTAAATAGTGTTAACTTATTGCGTGTTGTAACACCTGCTAAATTAGGATAATTATTTATGCCTAATTGATTGTAACTAGTTGTAATTAGTATGTAATAGGACTAATTACAGGCTCTATTTGTATATATATAAGTTGAATTATATATATATGTATGTTTTTACGCGATTTGGATAAATCGTACTAATTAACCGGACGGAGTCCGACACAATTATCTTGACGTTGGTGACAGAAACTTACCTAATTAATGAGAACGTATTTTGTTATATAAAATACACAGCGAACAAACATTATTTATAATATCGCGACGACATTTTAAATAATTTAACGAATACGTATTAAACGCGAGTTAAGAATTTTAATACTTCGACGAATGTTTTTATAATTAACTTCAAGGTATTTCATTAAAATATTCCCGTCATCTTTTAAAAATATAACGTTTAAACGACGGGGGAAACGAACACCGCACGGAGCACAGTGCGCGTACTGGAAAATGGGGGCTTTCATCAAAACCCCCAATTTTCCTCCTTTTCTTCTCATTTCACCACATCACTCTCTCTCTCTTCTTTTCTATTTTCTTTCTTTTTCTCCCAAACTTTCAACCTCCACCATCACTCAATTTCACAAAATACTACCACTAAACGCACGCGAAACATACTACCCTTTTGAAAGAAAACGACCACCACATCACGATCTATCACGCTATCTTTCCGGATTTTCATTTCGGCATTTCGTAAGTTTCCGACAAAACCCGAAACTCTCCGTTTTTACTCATTTTTACGTTTTTATGGTTTATATATGCTTAAAATGTCCAAAAATGGGTTGGGTAAAAGATTTGGACCGAACGGAAGCTTTTCGACCGATTTTCCGGCCACCAAATTCCGATCAGACCGCTACGTCGCAGAGACGCTGGACTATCTGCGACGTAGCTCAAAACGTCGCATTTTGTGGCCAACGTCGCATTTAGCGACGTCGCGGCCTACGTCGCACAAAAATCCCAACGTCGCACTAGCGACGCAGCCTATTACGTCGCATTAACTTGCGGACGTCGCACATAGCGACGTAGACTTTAACGTCGCCTCCTACGTCGCATTGATTTGCGAAGGTCGCATCATGCGACGTACCTCCCTACGTACCTCCCTACGTCGCACCCTACGTCGCATGCTACGTCGCATGCTACGTCGCACAAAACAGAACCTTGAAAAGTCAGATTTTACTAAGTGTCGAACTTACACAACTTCAAATACTTATGTCATACGACTTAACAAACGTCATAGAACATACTTTCTATTACAATTACACTAAATTGCGTTATAAATGATAACACTTTGAATCATTATTACAAACCGTCACCAACGGGCCATATTTGTTTTCAAACTACAAACGGATTACTAAACAAACACTTGGACATAATGAGTTGTGTAAACAACTAGCCTAGATGGTCTTGCGAGACATCTACTTACTTAACTTTATATGTTTAGGCATTTGAAGGTTACGGGTTCGGAGAACCTACAGTTGATATTACTTACTCGTTTATTGATATAAACGTACTTGCAAAGACTCAGGTGAGTCTTACGGCCCCACTTTTACTGTTTTATCTTATTGGGGGAGATACATGCTACTGATTTTTCCTGAACACAAGTACTAAACTGATTTCTATACCAAACGGAATTGCATGAGTTAATTACTATTTACAGAAGTCTCTCCATCATATATCGTTAGTTATGGACTTAAGCGCGAACAGTAGTTAATGGATCCATTAGGGAAATGACCCTCCCCACCCGGGGCAGTAGCGCTGCCACGTACTGATTTACACGTATAAACGGGTGACAACTTATTCGTTACTGATGCTTGCTCACTTACGAGCATGTCACGGGAGCAAACATATTATTTACGGGTTAAGCTTCGATTATGAGCCTCATGGCAACGGTATAAACTTACTTATTTACATTTGCTGGACTGCAAATACTGATTTTACGATTGCTGGATTGCAATGGCTAATTTTACGCCCACGGGCACTACTAATGAAATCTCGTGTTCAAAACCGATATTACATACAAACCTGTGAGATTCACCAACCTTTTTGGTTGATACTTTTTAGCATGTTTTCTCAGGTACCCGGATGGAGTAGGATTACTCCAGGATTTTAGCTAGAGTCGCATGATTTCAACACAACTGCATTAACGGAGATTCTTAGCATTATCTTTTGTATATTTTGATTATGTAATAGAATCTCCCGCTATACGCGTGGACTCTAGGGGAAACTACATTTTGTATACGAAAACACTAAGTTTTCAAACATTATATCTATGGAATGTAACTAATTTACAAAACGTCTCATTTAGAGGTCGTTTGCTTTATCTTTGTGCTGTGATATTTAATTAGTAACACCCCAAACTATGCTTCCGCAAAACAGTGAATTTCGGGGGTGTTACAGATTGGTATCAGAGCCTAAGGTTATAGTGAACTAGGTTGCATTTAGTGGGCCTAGACTATGACCATTAGGCAGTATTTCCTTATTAGGCATGATTGGTTCAGGAATTACATCATACGACTTTAATTTAACATAGCCTGATCAACTATGTACAATTAAGGAAAGATGATGTGAAGTCTGAAATGGTTATGTCGAACAGGAATACGTTAGTAGACTCTGACCACGAGAGAACCGAGACTCTTACTTGTTATGTGCTAGACATACGCTAGGCTATTATGTGATATACGAGTATATACATACATAGGCCTCACTCGCTGACTATACTACTAGGCTATTATATATATGAATAGGCCTCGCACGTAAACACACTCGCTATAGAGATAGCCGACGTTTCTCTGGTGACACTTACGAATTTCTCTCAGCGGTTTGCACCGACCATGACAGACTTGATTACCGTCACACCACCTTGTGGCGCACTCTAATGATTTTACGAAAATCACATCTAACACCCTGAAACAACGTACTTCCAAGGACTAAAATCCTCTCTCTGTCATTTCTATAGAACTCAAAGACACGAATTCCCAAATGGACGACTACATGTCTGATAGTGACCAAGTCCACGGGGAACAAATCCAGTACACGTATCTCGATGAGGACATCGTACCAGAAGAAGAAATCATGCTGGAGGGAAACGAAAATCAGGATTTCGGAATGACTGGCATCGATATTGAAGAATATGAAAGAGTACGAGATCAGGCCGTGGGACTAGACGGCCGAAATTGGGCACTTAAGCGTAAGTGCATAGACTATGAACAAAGATTGAGAATCTCAAACCGATCTGTCCCTACACGAATCAAAGATAAGATCCATTACTGGAAGAAAGTGGCCACCAACCTAACCCGTAGGACCAAAACATGGATCAAACGTTTGGGCAGGAAGTCAAAGGAGGAGAATAGGTACCGCTCCACGACTCAAAGATACAGGGACATGCTTGAAGCACGCTACCACCCACACGACCTGAACCTGGAGTCGGAAGAAGAATCCGAAGGCCAGGAACCCTAACTAAGAATGAACCAACCGACTAGCAGAAACTGTGGACCGCTTTGTCACGCTGATGGAACCAATTAATCTACATTAAGATTAGTGTAGTTTTTGTCTTGTAATCTATCTCGTAATCTAGGGACTATCTAGCACTACTCTATAAACTAGTCGGATGTAACCATTCCCGGCACCCTTGTAATATCTCTGTAGGATGTAACTTTTGAACTCACTTTATCTATCAGATATCCTTTGTTATCTCAACTCACATTAATTGTCATTTTCCATGTTGATGTTATGTATTACTGCTTTTATACATGTACATCTGTGACAATTACCAGCTCATACAAAATCTCATGTATCTTCATTTCTTTTATTGAAGAATCATGCCGCCAAAGACACGACCGTACACCGATGCCCAGATCACCTCCCTTATAACCCAGGCTGTTACTGAAGCCTTGGCTCGGAATACTCCACCAAATTCCTCGAGAAACAGCGATGCCGCTGAAACCACTACTGCTAAACCTTGTTCTTACAAGGACTTCCAGAACTGCAAACCTCTAAAATTTGCAGGTACCGAGGGAGCTATCGGTCTAGTACGCTGGATCGAGAAAGTTGAGTCTGTATTTCTTATCTGCAACTGTGCGGAGGGAGATAAGGTTAAGTTCTCCGTTAGTACTTTTACTGACACCGCACTCACCTGGTGGAACACTTATGCCCAGACTGTGAGTGTTGCTACTGCTTACCAACTCCCGTGGGAGGAGTTGAAGAAGATGTTGAGGGGTGAGTATTGCCCCAGGGATGAATTGAAACAACTAGAAGTGGAATTCTGGAACCATAAGATGCAAGGTAATGATATCACCGGCTACACCAACCGTTTCCACCAACTGGCACTTCTGTGCCCAACCATGGTCGATCCTGAGTACAAGAGGATCGAGAAATTTGTTGATGGTCTTCCTGAGAGACTCCAAGATCTGGTAACTTCTTCCAAACCGGGTACAATTCAGAGCGCCATCCGTATGGCCCATGAACTAACGGCAAATTCTGTCCGCCGTGGTACAACTTCAACCCCATCTGCAAACAACAAACGCAAGTGGGAAGGTAACCCCAACTCATCCAACCAAACCTCCAACAAAAAGCCTGAGTACATTAAGGCTTATTCATCTGGAACTTCGGAAAAGAAAGGGTACAGCGGGAGCAGACCCTACTGTCCCAAATGCAACCGCCACCATGACGGTTCTTGCCCTTGCTCCAACTGCAAGCGGTTCGGGCATCTAGCCAAGGATTGTCGAACCAACATTCCCACCCCCAACACTAATGCACCAAAGGCCTGCTTTGGGTGCGGAAATACAGGGCATTTCAAGAAAGATTGCCCAAAGCTGAAAAACAACAACAACCCTGCTCGCGGCAGATCATTCGTTATCAAGGCTGGGGAAGCCAGACAAGACCCGAACGTCGTGACGGGTACGTTCCTTCTCAACGACATTACTGCTTCTGTGTTATTTGATACCGGTGCCGATAGAAGCTTCATTTCTGAGAAATTTAGCCCTTTACTTGATATTACTCCCACTGCCTTAGATGCTAAATACATTGTAGAATTAGCTAATGGCAACCTGATTGAGACTGATAGCATCATACATAACTGTACACTTAACCTCACGAACGAAACGTTTTCCATTGATTTAATCCCTGTCGAGATCGGCAGCTTCGATATTATTGTCGGTATGGATTGGTTATCCAAGCACCGAGCTGAAATCATCTGTCATGACAAACTCGTTCGTATACCTCTTGTCTCCGGTGGAACCTTAGTCTTACAAGGGGAGACCGGTAGACGGAATCTGAATATTGTATCCTGTCTGAAAACGAGAAAATATCTACGAAAAGGGTATCAAGCCATCCTCGCACATGTAACGGAGAAGAAGTCGGAGGAGAAGCGACTTGAGGATGTTCCGATCGTGCGGGATTTCCCGGAAGTCTTTCCTGAAGACTTGCCCGGACTTCCGCCACCTAGACAAGTTGAATTTCAAATCGAACTTGTGCCCGGAGCTGCACCCGTGGCACGAGCCCCTTACCGTTTAGCACCATCCGAAATGCAGGAGTTGTCTAACCAACTACAGGAACTCCTGGACAGAGGATTCATTCGACCAAGTTCCTCACCTTGGGGAGCTCCGGTCTTATTCGTGAAAAAGAAAGATGGATCTTTCCGCATGTGTATCGACTACCGAGAGCTGAATAAGCTAACCATAAAGAATCGGTACCCACTTCCTAGAATCGATGACCTATTTGACCAACTCCAGGGATCGAGTGTTTACTCAAAGATTGATCTACGGTCGGGTTATCATCAACTCCGAGTCCGTGACAATGATATCCCAAAGACAGCTTTCCGAACTCGTTATGGGCATTACGAATTCCAAGTGATGCCATTCGGGTTGACCAACGCACCGGCCGTATTCATGGACCTTATGAATCGGGTGTGCAAACCATATCTTGACAAATTCGTCATTGTGTTCATCGATGATATTCTGATTTACTCTCGCAACGAGCAGGAACATGCTCAACATCTGAAAACCATTCTAGGACTTCTTAAACACGAAGAGTTATATGCCAAATTCTCTAAGTGTGAGTTCTGGATTCGAACCGTTCAATTCCTCGGGCACGTGATTGACAGCCAAGGAATTCATGTTGATCCCGCCAAGATTGAAGCAATCAAGGGCTGGGAGTCACCGACCACTCCAACCGAAGTGAGACAATTCTTAGGTCTTGCTGGTTACTACCGTCGATTCATCGAAAACTTTTCAAGAATAGCTGTTCCCCTAACCACACTGACTCAGAAAGATAAGAAGTTCAATTGGACGGATAAACAAGAGTCAGCCTTCCAGCTATTGAAAAACAAACTTTGCAGTGCACCAATCTTGTCCTTACCCGAGGGCACCGACGATTTCGTAGTTTACTGCGACGCCTCACACCAAGGACTTGGTTGTGTGTTGATGCAACGGGAGAAAGTCATTGCCTATGCCTCACGACAACTGAAAATTCACGAGAAAAACTATACGACCCACGACCTCGAGTTAGGTGCTGTGGTCTTCGCATTGAAAATCTGGAGACATTATCTCTACGGTACGAAAAGCACTATCTTTACCGATCACAAAAGTCTCCAACACATATTCGATCAGAAAGATCTAAACATGAGGCAACGTCGCTGGGTTGAGTTACTTAGTGACTACGACTGCGAGATCAAATACCATCCGGGCAAGGCGAACGTAGTTGCCGATGCCCTAAGCCGAAAAGAACGAGTGAAACCCCTTCGAGTCCGAGCACTTTCTATGACAATTCTTAACGAGCTCCCTGCTCAAATCCTTACCGCTCAACTTGAAGCACTCAACGATGAAAACTTGAAAAATGAAGCCTTGCGAGGCTTGGATAAACAATTCGAAATCAAACCCGATGGAACTCGATACTTCTCTAACCGGGTGTGGTTACCCAAATTCGGAAACTTGCGAGATTTGGTGATGGCTGAAGCTCACAAATCTCGATACTCTATACATCCTGGTTCTGACAAGATGTATCACGACGTCAAAGGGTTGTATTGGTGGCCTAACATGAAAGCTGACATCGCCTTGTACGTCAGTAAATGCCTAACCTGTTCCAAAGTCAAGGCCGAACACCAAAGACCCTCGGGGTTGCTCCAACAACCTGAAATTCCTCAATGGAAATGGGAACAGATTTCCATGGACTTCATTACCAAACTACCGAAAACTTCGAGTGGTTGCGATACCATTTGGGTGATCGTGGACCGTCTCACGAAATCTGCTCATTTTCTAGCCATCAAGGAAACCGACAAGATGGAGCGTCTGACTCGCATCTATGTCAAAGAAATCATCTCACGACACGGTGTACCTATCTCGATCATCTCGGATAGGGACAGCCGTTTTACTTCTAACTTTTGGCAATCGCTACAGAAATCTCTTGGTACTCGTCTGGATATGAGTACTGCTTATCACCCGCAAACCGATGGCCAAAGCGAGCGAACTATTCAAACACTGGAGGATATGCTACGAGCCTGCGTAGTTGACTTCGGTACTTCTTGGGAAAATCACTTACCGTTGTGCGAGTTCTCGTACAACAACAGTTATCATACCAGCATAAAGGCTGCACCCTTTGAGGCACTTTACGGGCGTAAGTGCCGATCACCCATCTGTTGGACTGAGTTAGGAGATTCCCAAATCACGGGTCCAGAAATCATTCAAGAAACTACTGAGAAAATCGTTGGTATTCAAAACCGGCTGAAAGCCGCACGTGATCGTCAGAAAAGCTATGCTGACGTGAGACGCAAACACCTTGAGTTCCAGGTAGGAGACAAGGTACTTCTCAAAGTGGCACCGTGGAAAGGTGTTATTCGATTCGGGAAACGAGGCAAACTAAATCCTAGATACATCGGACCATTCGAAATCCTCGAAAGGATTGGTCCAGTGGCATATCGCCTGCAACTTCCTGCTGAACTTAGCAGCGTACACAACACATTCCACATTTCTAACTTGAAGAAATGTCTGTCTGACGAGACGCTGATTATACCGCTCGACGAAATTCAAATCGATGATAAACTTCATTTCGTCGAGAAACCTTTGGAAATCATGGACCGAGAGGTCAAGCAATTGAAACAGAGTCGTATTCCCATAGTAAAAGTCAGGTGGAATTCTAGGCGCGGCCCTGAGTTCACCTGGGAACGGGAAGACCAAATGCGACAGAAATACCCACATCTCTTCCCAGACAACGCACCGTCCGTGCACTCAAGCTAATTTCGGGACGAAATTTCTTTAACAAGGGGAGAATGTAACACCTGCTAAATTAGGATAATTATTTATGCCTAATTGATTGTAACTAGTTGTAATTAGTATGTAATAGGACTAATTACAGGCTCTATTTGTATATATATAAGTTGAATTATATATATATGTATGTTTTTACGCGATTTGGATAAATCGTACTAATTAACCGGACGGAGTCCGACACAATTATCTTGACGTTGGTGACAGAAACTTACCTAATTAATGAGAACGTATTTTGTTATATAAAATACACAGCGAACAAACATTATTTATAATATCGCGACGACATTTTAAATAATTTAACGAATACGTATTAAACGCGAGTTAAGAATTTTAATACTTCGACGAATGTTTTTATAATTAACTTCAAGGTATTTCATTAAAATATTCCCGTCATCTTTTAAAAATATAACGTTTAAACGACGGGGGAAACGAACACCGCACGGAGCACAGTGCGCGTACTGGAAAATGGGGGCTTTCATCAAAACCCCCAATTTTCCTCCTTTTCTTCTCATTTCACCACATCACTCTCTCTCTCTTCTTTTCTATTTTCTTTCTTTTTCTCCCAAACTTTCAACCTCCACCATCACTCAATTTCACAAAATACTACCACTAAACGCACGCGAAACATACTACCCTTTTGGAAGAAAACGACCACCACATCACGATCTATCACGCTATCTTTCCGGATTTTCATTTCGGCATTTCGTAAGTTTCCGACAAAACCCGAAACTCTCCGTTTTTACTCATTTTTACGTTTTTATGGTTTATATATGCTTAAAATGTCCAAAAATGGGTTGGGTAAAAGATTTGGACCGAACGGAAGCTTTTCGACCGATTTTCCGGCCACCAAATTCCGATCAGACCGCTACGTCGCAGAGACGCTGGACTATCTGCGACGTAGCTCAAAACGTCGCATTTTGTGGCCAACGTCGCATTTAGCGACGTCGCGGCCTACGTCGCACAAAAATCCCAACGTCGCACTAGCGACGCAGCCTATTACGTCGCATTAACTTGCGGACGTCGCACATAGCGACGTAGACTTTAACGTCGCCTCCTACGTCGCATTGATTTGCGAAGGTCGCATCATGCGACGTACCTCCCTACGTACCTCCCTACGTCGCACCCTACGTCGCATGCTACGTCGCATGCTACGTCGCACAAAACAGAACCTTGAAAAGTCAGATTTTACTAAGTGTCGAACTTACACAACTTCAAATACTTATGTCATACGACTTAACAAACGTCATAGAACATACTTTCTATTACAATTACACTAAATTGCGTTATAAATGATAACACTTTGAATCATTATTACAAACCGTCACCAACGGGCCATATTTGTTTTCAAACTACAAACGGATTACTAAACAAACACTTGGACATAATGAGTTGTGTAAACAACTAGCCTAGATGGTCTTGCGAGACATCTACTTACTTAACTTTATATGTTTAGGCATTTGAAGGTTACGGGTTCGGAGAACCTACAGTTGATATTACTTACTCGTTTATTGATATAAACGTACTTGCAAAGACTCAGGTGAGTCTTACGGCCCCACTTTTACTGTTTTATCTTATTGGGGGAGATACATGCTACTGATTTTTCCTGAACACAAGTACTAAACTGATTTCTATACCAAACGGAATTGCATGAGTTAATTACTATTTACAGAAGTCTCTCCATCATATATCGTTAGTTATGGACTTAAGCGCGAACAGTAGTTAATGGATCCATTAGGGAAATGACCCTCCCCACCCGGGGCAGTAGCGCTGCCACGTACTGATTTACACGTATAAACGGGTGACAACTTATTCGTTACTGATGCTTGCTCACTTACGAGCATGTCACGGGAGCAAACATATTATTTACGGGTTAAGCTTCGATTATGAGCCTCATGGCAACGGTATAAACTTACTTATTTACATTTGCTGGACTGCAAATACTGATTTTACGATTGCTGGATTGCAATGGCTAATTTTACGCCCACGGGCACTACTAATGAAATCTCGTGTTCAAAACCGATATTACATACAAACCTGTGAGATTCACCAACCTTTTTGGTTGATACTTTTTAGCATGTTTTCTCAGGTACCCGGATGGAGTAGGATTACTCCAGGATTTTAGCTAGAGTCGCATGATTTCAACACAACTGCATTAACGGAGATTCTTAGCATTATCTTTTGTATATTTTGATTATGTAATAGAATCTCCCGCTATACGCGTGGACTCTAGGGGAAACTACATTTTGTATACGAAAACACTAAGTTTTCAAACATTATATCTATGGAATGTAACTAATTTACAAAACGTCTCATTTAGAGGTCGTTTGCTTTATCTTTGTGCTGTGATATTTAATTAGTAACACCCCAAACTATGCTTCCGCAAAACAGTGAATTTCGGGGGTGTTACACGTGTCGAGTAGGTAATCAGTTTATGTACATTATCTTAATGTACAGTAATGAAATGTATTTTGTGTTAGGCGCTTCCGTGATAATAATATAATATTGTTGTAACTTAATGAGGGGTGTTATATAATCCCCCACATAAATACTCCTTGCAGATTATGATTCGATAATGGACTGGGCGAGGAAGTGACACTGGAGTGGAATGTTTGACTACCTAGCGTTACTCTGATATTTGATTATATAAATCATTGTTATCTTTTGTTTTCATATAACACCCTAGTGGTTAAAATATGGTTTAAAACAATTGAACTTTTATGTTTATTAAATGATGTAAACTATTAATGTTTATATGGACTTGCGCTTCCGATATATTATAATTAAAGCACTGCAAAATGAGGGGTGTTATACAAATTATAAGAGCCATCTTCAATGTATGCATTATTTTAGTGCATCAAATTGCATTATTTTAGTACAAAAAAGAATCTTTAGAGAATATGCTTACACTAAAAAAAGTTGCTCTAATATGTTACACTAAAACTTTACACTAAATCATTTTTTATTGATATAAAATACACAACTCATTAATATATTATTTAAACTTTTATATAACTACTAGTTTTATGACCCGTGAAAACACAGGTTTGACAACGAATAAAATTATAAAATAACGTAAATTAATATCATTCCAAGTATTAAATATAAAGTACAGTATTAAAAGAAGATATTAGTGTGTAAAATAAATGATTAAATGAAAATTGAAATGATGTAAAAAAAAATAGACCTGAAGACAAATATTGATGCAAGCGTTTCCAAATTTTTTACTTTTGAACTAAAAAGATATATGTTCAGAATTAATTTTTGCATGCCAACGTTGGGAAATGGAAACAAATTTAAATATTAACCAATAAGGCTTTAATTTAATTGTAATTTATAAATATTATTTATAATATGAAGAAAACGTTTGATATTCCCTACAGATTTATGAATGTGGCGTGTGGATATGAGAAAATCAGGGGAAAGTGAAAAGTTTTTAGCTTATAGATAGCAACAATATTATGGGAAAAGTAAAAAGATATTTGTTCATAATTACTTTTTGCATGCCAACGTTGGAAAATGGAAACAAATTTAAATATTAACCAATAAGTAATTTAATTGTAATTTATGAATATTATTTATAATATGAAGAAAACGTTTGATATTCCCTACAGATTTATGAATGTGGCGTGTGGATAGGAGAAAATCAAGGGAAAGTGAAAAGTTTTTAGCTTATAGATAACAACAATATTATGGGAAAAGTAAAAAGATATATGTTCATAATTACTTTTTGCATGCCAACGTTGGAAAATGGAAACAAATTTAAATATTAACCAATAAGGCTTTAATTTAATTGTAATTTATAAATATTATTTATAATATGAAGAAAACGTTTGATATTCCCTACAGATTTATGAATGTGGCGTGTGGATAGGAGAAAATAAAGGGAAAGTGAAAAGTTTTTAGCTTATCGATAGCAACAACATTATGGGAAAAGTAAAAAGATATATGTTCATAATTACTTTTTGCATGCCAACGTTGAGAAATGGAAACAAATTTAAATATTAACCAATAATGTAACACCCAGTATTTGGGTCTAGAAGTATCTTGATATTTTCTGACTGTGAATCATTATTTAATGTGTCAGAAAATAGTTTTGGTGCATTTTAGTCAAATAAATGGGTAAAAGAGTCAAATAATTTATTGTGACTAATAAATTATTAATGGTTTTAATTTTATTTAGTTGACGGTAAAATAAAATAATGGTTTCCCGTAAATGGGTTTTTAGTTCCAGACAATGATAAGTACGAGGAATGAAAATTAACCAATTATATGTTATACTCTATTTTGAGTCGGTTTATAATTTTCATCATATATCTATATACATACATACGTACGCATATACATACATACCAAAACATGAGAAACCCTAAATCAATTCACCCAAATCATCTCATAACATGGAATTGAAGCTCTAGAACTCAAATTCAAGCCTCTTTAATCAATCTAATCAAGGTATAATCTTGTGTTCTTCATTTTCTAAAATCTAGAAATTAGGGGTTTTGGTGTTCTTGATCAAAATCCGAAATTAGGGTTTCAAAAGTGTACATTGAGGTTAGTTAAGCTTCAATAACATGTATTAATCATTCCATCATCATTGTAAACATGTTTTAATTACTATTTCTTGAATTTTATGTAACCCTAGAAATTGGGTTTTGAGTATTTGATTGAATTAGTATGTGTAATTTGAAATTGAAGCTTGAAATGCATTAATAATTGTTAGTGGATGTTAATTTCATGATTAGAAGTGAAACCCTACCTTGAAAATGTAGAAAATGATGAATGATCATATAGATAGTTATGGGTTTAGTTGTTTATGTAAAATTCATAGCTTTAAAGCCTAGAGTAATGATGTTTAATTAAATAAGTGTTGATTCATGATGATGATTAGTTGTGTTCAAGCTAAAATGTGTAAAGTTAATTAAGTGTTTATGGTAGTTATGATAATTATGAGGTGTTTTGATGGATTAGTAATAATTATAATAGATTAAATGATGAAGTGTTGTTAATGATCATAATTTGATAAGTGATGGCGAACTAATGATGTTAAAGGTGATTATTCATACTCTTGGAATGAATAATGTGAAATGACTATAAGTACTAATTTGATTAATGTGTAGTTGAAAAATGATTATCATGATATCTAATTCAAGAAGTATGAATTTGGTATTGATAATTGGAATTGTTGATATAAGTATATTTGAATGGTGTTATATACCTTTGAGACATGTAACTAACTTGTATTATTCTACTGTATTGTCAGATGTGCAGAAGGCTCAGTGATATTAGACTACTGAGTGGATGCCTGAGGTGGTCGGTGAGTGGATCTCTAATCCTCAGCTTAACTTGGTTGTAACAAGTTTGGTTACAACGAGTAACGTATTATTACCTTATTAGTTGCATTGATGATTAGGTTGTTAGTAATAATACTGTTGATATGTTGACTAGTTGAATATGTGATTTGTTGGTTACGTGATCACTTGAATTAATTGGCCTTCGGGCATCAGTTGTTAATGAGGCAACGAGTTGTTGAACTGTTGGTTGGGCTAGTTGGTTATTGTGTGAATTACACTTGGTTTCTTGGCTACATTTGTTGTGTGCTAAGAACCTGTGTCTGAGGATGATAACCACTAGCTATCGGTCTCGTCCGTAGGGCCATACGGATAGGTTGGATAAGTGTTCTTAGGGAGCCACCCGGGTTTATGGTTATCCCCAGAGCCGCTGATCCTCATTATGGTGTTGTTGATTAGTTGATGAGTTGTATTGTGTACTTGCTTGTTTAGTGTTAAGTGTTGTACACAAAGTTGTTGAGCTAAGTTATGTTGTTGATTAGTTATCTGCTCACTTAGCTTTATGCTAATCCCCCACATTAACACTTCTTGCAGGTTTTGGCTTTAATATTGGGTGGGCAAGAAGTTGGACTATAAGGAATGTTTGACTACGAGGCTCTACTCTGATAGTTAATTTGTATAAAATAATGTTTCATCATGTTTTTATATAACACCTCGGTTGAAGAAATTATAGTTTTGAAAAGGTTAAATTTTATAGCATTGATAAAAGGATGTAAATTATTACTATCTATTTGGACTTACGCTTCCGATTTACTATATTTAAATGATTATAATTGAGGGGTGTTATAAATAAGGCTTTAATTTAATTGTAATTTATAAATATTATTTATAATATGAAGAAAACGTTTGATATTCCCTACAGATTTATGAATGTGACGTATGGATAGAAGAAAATCAAGGGAAAGTGATTTAGCTTATAGATAGCAACAATACTATGGGAAAAGTAAAAAGATATATGTTCATAATTACTTTTTGCATGCCAACGTTGGAAAATGGAAACAAATTTAAATATTAACCAATAAGGCTTTAATTTAATTGTAATTTAATTGCAAATTCATTATTTAGAAACTTGAATAATCCGTTTTTTATTTTTAAAAAAGAAATAAGTTGAAAATAATACTACATGATGACATCAGCGGATTAATGTGGGCATGACACGTAAGCGTATAAGGTTGCTTCAATTGATGCCAAATCAGATTCATGACGTCTGCGCATCCCCCTTTTAGTAGATATAATAGATTAAAATATAATAAGAGATGTAATAACGATCATTATATTTAAATTTTTTGAAAATATAAATGGATTTTTTCTTAAAATTAAGAAGTTTCGTTGATAAATATAATAGAAAACATTATATTTAGTAATGTTAAAAATATTAATGATAAATTTATACTCAATACATCATATAAATATATTTTAATTATTATAAATATTATTATTTAATGTGAATAATGTTTAGTGCAAAGTTTAGTGTATCGCTAAATACTATTTGCCACTGCACTATAATAGTGCAGTGTTTAGTGCATACATTGGAGCGAGTTTTTACATTTTTGCACTATTTTAGTGCAAAGATGTACATATAGTGTATACATTGGAGATGCTCTAAGATGCATTATATGTGTTACGGATTAGAGATAAATTAAGATTATTAAAGGGGATTACTGTATATACACCACATATTGGATTATAGGTGTTGAAGGGGAAAATCACAAAAATGATCCCATCATCACACCTCATTTAACAAACCAATCCTTTGACCAAGGTTTTTAACAAAATAATCCACCAATTGGCGCCGAGGGCACCGATGGTGACATGTGTGAGAGGGTGGGGCGCCGATGTGACATGTGTGAGGGGTGGCGCCGATGGGACATGTGTGAGGGGTGGGCGCCGATGGTGACATGTGTGAGAGGGTAGGGCGCCGATGTGACATCCGAGGGGCGCCGGGCCCATCTATTTTTTGACTTAAATGTTTAAAAACGAATTAAATAATGGTGGGGCGCTGGGGGCGCCGACCCAGCGCCAATTGGTGGATTATTTTGTTAAAAAGCTTGGTGAAAGGATTAGTTTGTTAAATGAGGTGTGATGATGTGATCATTTTTGTGGTTTTCCCGTGTTGAAGATTATTTAAACTTTGTAAACATCATATTTACAAAGTTAAAAAGTGTGCATTTTTACCAATATGCAATGTTTTAAAAACCGGTTCAAACCAACCGGTTGAACCGGATTAACTCGGCTCCGGATTGAATTCCGGTTCACCTAAAAAACCGGTTTTCAAAACATTGCCAATATGGATACATTTTTTTTAAGTTAAAGTACGGAGTATTAATTAATAAACACTGTTAATGTATGAGATAAGATGTGTAATGATGACGATACGGGACCAATGCCTTTAGATGTGCTAGTCGATTTGCATACACGCTACAAACCTTGCTTCTTTTCTGCAACATAATCTATCTATCTATCGAGTCAATCATAATACTGTTCGTCATTTTTTATTCCAAAATATATTTCACAAGATTCAAAACCTAAATAAAGTTAGTACTTTACAAATACTTTACATCATATTTTTAAAGTCTCCATTACTTTTATTTATTATTAGAGCAAATTGCACGGATCATCCCTTTGTTTTGTCAATAATGCATAGATCTCCTTCAAAAACTTAAATAGCACTAGACATCCTTATATTTAGTATTTTTGATCTATTGACATCCTTTTACACTTTAAAAGACATATCTACCCTTATGCTCAATTTTCTTATATTTCTTTAACTATTTTATACTTGGTTGCATTCAATATTTTTTCTTATTCAACTTATAACTGAGAAAAAAAAGTTAAACAATTACAACAAATCATCATTATCCACTTTCCGATTCATCATAGTTCACACTATTTGGAAATAAATTTAAGATAATTTAAAATTAATTATATTGTCGTTTTAATATCCTACGTATAGTATTTAAATGTCAAGAAAGTTTATTTCTTTCTAATTTAACACATTACAAATTACAATGTAACCTTCATTTAGATGAAATAGACGTTTGCATGTATGATTTATTAAGGTGCTTTACATTTTTGTGTCTATATAATCGTTTCATGATTTTGGAGATTGAGACCAACTGTCGTGAACCGTATTGAAGCTAAAAGCATCACATACATAATCAATATTATTTATATTACCATTTCTTAAACCACTACAAAGCACCATTGTATTTAATTACATATATTTATACATATAATATAATTTATAGATTATTTGGTGCATAAATTAGAAATGGAAAAGTGAACTTGAAAAGATAAAATATACTATTAATTTAATAGAACATATGCATTTTTTAAATATAAAAAATACAATTGTGAGGGTATATATGTCACTTTATGTGTATTAGGACGTCAATTGATCAAAAATATAGAATACAAGGATGTCCATTGCCATTTAATTTTTTAAAGGATGATCCATGCAATTTGCTCTTATTATTAAGTACGGAGTATGTTTCATCACTCCCAAATTATAAAAGCATAAAAGTTTTTCATATAGCTTAAGCTTTCCATACCAATTTAAATTCTCATCCTACCATTTTTTAATTAAAAAGTACAAACGGAAAAAGTATAGAAAAGTACAGAATGTAAGAAATAATGGTTTAAAAAAGTACAGAAAAAATACGGAAAAGTTAAATTAAAAATAAATAAATGGTATGAATAGTAACACCCTTTCATATTCAAATAAATAGACGAATTTTTTTTAATTCAGATGTACATATCATCTAATATATATGGCTAGTGATATATACATGTATTTTGATTCATACACCAACTTTTATGCATGACAATGCAGTACTGTACAATACTGTAATGCATATTTTTATTGTATGAATCAAAAACTTTTGTTGTATATATCAACACCCAATATATATATATATCTTTGTAATATTTTCTGAACACTAAGGCCACTCCCAACCCAAAACTCAACTGACTGAAACTGACAGAGTCACGTCAGCTTTTTCAGAAAATTGACTGAAACTGACAGACCCCTACCATCCCTGATCCATCACTTCATTTTTCTGGAGCCCGGTTGGGATTTTTTAATCAAATAAAATACAAAACTATTTAAATTAAACACAATAATTTAAATAACACACATTTCATTACAAATAAAAATTACAACAATTCCTAAAAAATAAAAATACACCAATTTCTAAAAAATAAAAAGAACAATAAACTTAAAAATGAAAAAACTACATTCCTAAAAAAATAAAAGTTACAAGAAATCCTAAAAATTTAAAAGTACGATAATTTAGAAACTACTAGAATTATAGATAATCTAATCGGAGCTCGACTCGTCGGTTTCGTTCGCGTTTTCTTGCTCGTCATCGTCCGATTCGTTGTTGACATATTTGTCTTGGTAAAGTGTCACGACTTCTTTCCTTGCATTTTTAAGCATCTTAATTTCATTTTTAGACGCTTTCTTCGGAAGTTTTTTACACAAAAAACTCAAAGCTTTGTAGGCGGCTTTTTTCATCGCATTTTCCTTAATCATTTTGATTGCTTCTTGTTGCGCGAGAGCGGTTTGCTTGACTGCTTCAAGTGCATCCATTTTTTCAGATTGAACACTTCGTGAAGACGATCCGGCGGAGCTTGATGCCGTACTTTTTGCCGCCTTTCGGCCCGGAGGACGGCGGATGTAGTCATTTTGGAACAACCGTTTCATGTTCGCATCAAGAGCCGTTGCAGTGGGTTGTTCATCCGCGTCCAGATCGGTGACAAGTGGTTGGAAAGAATCTTCGTTGGCCATTACGCCCGGCTCAGCAAAGAATTTTGGGAAATGTCTAAGAACATTCCAAGATGACTCGTAAATGAACGCACGCCCAACTTGGTGCCGGAATGCATTTCGGGTGGCAATCATAACGTCGTTTTCGTCGGCACCGCTTTGTGGGCGAATTTCTTTATAGTGTTTGTAGAGAGCTTGGAATGTTTTTGAGTCGTGAGAAATCTTGTTCCATTTGCCAGAAAGTTGATTAAGCCGACGGTTTGTTGAGACACAAGAATTGTATCCTTGCATCACTTTAGCCCAAAAGTACTCGTTTATTTTTTTCCCCTTGGACACCGTTTTCGGAACAATGTATCCACCGCTCCGTTAAAATCCTAGCCTCCTCGTCCGTCCAACGTGTTTGAGCCCGTTTAGCCCTTTGACCCTTTTGAACCCGTTTACCCTTTTTCGTGTTGTTTTGGATTTCGGGTTCGGATTCGGCTTCGGGTTCGGGTTCCGGGTTCGCCTCGTCGGAGCTTTCTTTCAAAGTTTATGGTACGGTGAAATTCATTTGTTGGTGACTGGGGTTGGATGAGCTTGGAGAAAAGTGTGGTTGTTGTGGTGACCATTGTGTGTTTTGGTACCACTGTGGTTGTGACCATTGTGTGAATTGTGGTTGTGGTGGTGAAGATTGTGTGTTTGTGTACCACACTTGGAATGCATAATTATTCATCGGGTCGTGCGGATCAAGGGTGAACGGGCTTTCAATAGGTGGGAAGTTGGCAAACCCGGTAGGTTGAGTGTTTGGTTGAGACGAAGATCCAGAAGCTTGAGTGTTTGGTGAAGTCGGGTTTGGAAACGGGTTATTCAACAAATTTTGCCACATATCTTTGGCAATATTTTGTTGATCTTTTTTTTTATTTTTGGAAGTTGATTTGTTGTTTGGACATTTTTTTGAGAGAGGTTTTGAGGTAAAAAGTGTGGTTTTTGAATTGTAAAAAAGTGGTGAGGATTGTTGTGTGAAAGAGTTGGTGGAATAGATGGTTGATTGTGTAAATTGTTGTGTGAAAATGAGTAAATATGTAGGTATATTTATAGGGTAAAGTGGAAAGTTTAAAAATTATTTAATAATTTTGAAAAAATGAGCCCCGCTCCACCAACGGTTTTTTAATTTAATTTTTTTTTTAACTCCAAACGGTCAAAAATAAAAATAAAAAAATTGGGCCCCACAAAAGCAATGAAAGGCGTCGGTAAACCGAAGGGAGCAACCGACGATGGCCACCGACGAAGCGGTGCCATCCCTGTCGGTTCTTCGGTTGGGAGCCGACGAGCTCCGTTGGGAGCAGCCTAATTAACTTAACCAATACCAGGGAAATTAAAAGGTTCACGGTTCACCTTCAAAGTCACTAAAGATGTACGGTAGAGCTTTTTATTTTCTTTTATTTAATTAAAAGATATACTAAAAATAAAGCTTAAACTCGACAAGTCTTTATGATGTATACTCGAGCTTGACTAAAAAATAATTAAAAATAACTCGAGATCAATTCGAAAAGCTATAATTATAATATAAAATTTTGTTTTTTATATTAAACCTAATTTATCTATTTTACAATTAAAGATTACTTCAAATATGTATACACTTGGATCAAACTCTGAAATGCAAGTAAAAACTTTGTAAAAAAAGTTGTAACCTAATCATTTTCCATTAACAATATCATTTGCATATTAGCATTAAAAAACTATTTTATATGTACACATATTATTTAAAACTTGAAAAGCTCGAAAACAACTGGAGTTTTCTCTTAAAGGTTCATGCTCAACTTTTAAGCTAGCTTAAGCTCGGGTTAGAACTTGAGACAAGCTTGAGCCATGTCGAATTTGAGATTACCTCAAAAAACACTCGACTCGTTTGCAAAAAAAACTTTAATTACCTAATAATACCTATATATAAAAGTGTCTTCAATTTCATACTACATGTATCTTTTTGCACTAAAATTTTACATGGCATTACATTCTTTGTTCTTCTAATTCTAAAAGTTTTTGGGGTACAACCTTTGTTCTAACAAGTTTTAACAAAATTCTTTTGTACATGTATTTATAAATAATTTAAGAACGTTTTGAATTGAGCAAATTTTTAAAACTTGAGTAGTAATAGTAATCTTCTTCTTTAGTTTTTTTAATAAAACAAAAACATATGGAGTAAAACAATTACTCCATATTGATGTCATTGTTGTGTTTGTGTCTAGAGAAAATCCTTTGATAGAGATGTAAAAAGATACCAACTCTGTACGTAAAATCGACAGTAGCAAACAAACCTTTTTTTTCGATCGCCGCCATCACTTCTTTGCATTTAATTCCTTCCATCATTACATCACACCCTCACTCCTCTCTCTTCAACATTTCTCTCTCCATCTTCATTTTATAAAAACCTTCACTTCCAGTCCAAACATCTGCATCATCATTCATCTCCTTCCTTCTTCTAATTTCATCAATGGCGAAAACCCTAAATCCAATGGCAACACCCTACCAAAAACACTCCCAAATCCCTACTCCTACTCATGAAATGTGCGTTTACAAGTCCCCTCAACCTGCTGCTGTAACACCCCATTTCCACTTCCATTTCTATCATAATCAGATTGTTCAGCAACCACCAACGGTAATCTACACCTTCAACATCCTTCATTATCCATCGCCGTTTCCATCACCTCGTAAACCACCGCAATTTTCCCTCCTTCCGTCACCACCACCGTCACCGGTTGCAAAACAAAACAGAACTTCTGCAAACATCCCAATCCCAGCTGGACCCAGGATTCCAAAATCCCGGTTTCCGGGACGTTGCCGGAAAGTTAAAAAATTTGCAGCTCGTTCCGAGACCAAAGTCGGTGGTGGTGGTGGTCAAGATTTGGTGTGGAGACCAAAAGTAACTGAAAAGAAACCAAAGAGTGTTGCTGGGAATGAAAGAAAACAAAGATGGAAGAATCAAACTGGAGCATATTTCCAGATGTTGCAAATGGAAGATAACACTACTTCTGTCATGATCAAAAACATTCCCAACAAATACACGTACATACTTAAATCTATATCTATCTAATATCCACTTCATTTATTGCAAGTTGCAACCTTTCATTAAATGGCTTGTTTATTTGTTGCAAGACCAACCAAAAATGGGTTTTTTTTCTTTCTGCAGGAGGGAGTTAATGATCCAAACATTGGATAATCATTGCAAGTATGAGAACAGTAAGATAAAGAATGATCAAGGCTGCATCGAAGTGGAGAATGATTTTGTGTCTGCCTACGATTTCCTGTATCTACCCATTGATTTCAAGTAAGTTTTCAAAATGCATTTAATGTACTTTTTTTCTATTTTCTCTTGTTATTTTTTTGTAAAGGCTATTCTTCTTTACTGTGTGTTTTTGGTGTAACTCTGTGTTTTTTTTTTCAATAATTCAATCCTAATGTTTGGTTTTACAGAAATCGGGTCAACGCTGGGTTCGCATTTGTGAACTTCACGAACCCACAAGCTGCGTTGAGGTTCAGGGATTCATTTCATGGAAGGCACTGGGAGTTTTTCGGCAGTCCGAAGATTGCCGAGATTTCAAGGGCTAGGATTCAGGTAGCTTATCCCTTAAATATTAATAATATTCTTTTATCGAGATGATACATTTCTTGTTACATTTATTTATATATTTATTGAATGTTTTTTAGGGCAAAGAGTCTCTGCTTAACAACTGCAAGATCATGGATTTTACTTATGGATCTGATGAGGACAAGCCTGTGATGTTCAATCCGGCAAGAGATGGGTCGGGTCGGGTCATTTCAAAGATGCACACTCTTGGCAAGTCCCTTCGTGCAATCAAGATGTGATTTTTATGAGTTAGCTAGAGTTAATTATCTGTTTGGACCAGTTATGTAGGGTTAAGTTTGAATGTTGTGTTTAGTAGAGTTAGAATGATGGTTAGTAGCAGTAATAGTAGTACGTAGTACTGTGTAGGAGGAGGAGTAAGGTGGTGGATTTGGGCACCTATGCTTGGAACATGTTAAGCTAGGGTATTCAGGTCCACCATCGTATCCTTTGATGTGTGGCTATGTTCAACAGTCTATGAAGTTGTTGATATGAATAAAAAAAAATTGATCTTCAATTCTAAATTTGTCTTGACTTTTTGGGTATTGTGCTGAAAGATGATACTAGTGATAGTGTTACTTTCAACTGCTCGTTCCTTGTTATGGTTTGGTTGTTTGAAATGTTTCCATTTTTATGCAATATTTGTATTGTTTGTTGTTGTTGACTTTTGTTTTTGACTATTGACTATAGTTGACCTGTGTTCATGGTAAGACCATTGGTTAATTTGTTGTGAACCAGAAACAAAGGTACCTAAACGATTATGTAATATGGATTTTGATGAATTCGTTTTCAGAAAAGGGGTTTTTCCTTTTCTTGTATTTTGATAAATGTTTTTGTTAGGGATTCTGATGCGTTGTTATGTATGGATTTTGTTATTGATTTTTTTTTTAATTTGATGTAAAAGGATTTTTTTTAACAAAACGTCAAAGTTTGAAATTTTATCTATCACACTAATCGATCACTCCAAAAAAAAATCCTATTTTTTTAAAATTCCCTGTTAAAAAACTTTGTTGAATATGTAGTTGGAGATCAAGTCCAGAAATCTTGATCAACATGGATACATCTATCTCCATACAACAAACAAGAGTGGTACATATATCAGATCGAAGTCGCTATACATCAAAGACATGATTGACGACACAATATTATGAATTCATTCTAAATATCAAAATGATGTTTTATTACTTGAGTGATGCTAAGAGCACTCGGTCTGGACATGCTTTTTTCAACGTTTTTCGACAACGCCCAAATTGAACGACACCCCCTTCACGTTTTTAACACCGTTTTTGTCATGTTTTTGTGCCGCCGTGTGATTTTTAACATTGGAATGAGCTGCGTTTTTGGTTTTAACTCACAACAAACAAACTAATAAATCATAAAATATTCCACAACACTGTCCACAACACTGTTACCACACCCCAAAATTTTAACTCAAAACACAACACCAAAAACACTGTAAACACAAAATTACCACACCGAGTGCTCTAACCTGCTATATATCTTCAAGTTTTAGTACTCTACGTACTGCAATTTTTTTTGTCAGGATATCCAATGTGTATATGTATCTCAATTAGGGTATAAACGTGCCCAGGTCGAACCAAATAATTACCAGCTCGAGCTCGACTCTACTACTAAAAATCGAGCTCGAAACTCGACTCAAGCTCGTCGAGATTAAGATTTCAAGCTCGAACTCGATGATTTCCACATTTCAAGCTCAAGCTTGATGAAGAATCAGCATATCCAGCTCGACTCAACTCGATTTGTATTAAATATACTGTAAGTAATTGCACGCATAGAAAAGGGTAAAAGTGTAATTTAGTTGATGCTTGATAAGGCTCGCGAGTAGAGCTTGAACTCGATCGAAAGTATACTCAAGCTCGACTCGTTTAAATCGAATAGATTTTGGACAATTTAGGAGTCTTTCGTGAATGGCTCGTAAGTTGTTTTGTCACATTTACACCCTAATCTCAATTGCTATAGTCCTATAGATACTTTGCAAAATGTTCAAACTTATTAGTATGAATGACACTTTCTTAACATGCTTGCCATGAGTATTCTGAAAATAATCTTTCACATATTTTCATTATTCGTACGTATAAGTTATAGTTTTAAATGTTTGAGCTAAAATGTGTAAAACTGAATTATTTTTATCGTAGTGTTTCTTGTCATTTTGTCTAGCTAAACTAAGAGCCCTCCCATCGGCCTATTCACTTTATAATCGGTTGGGAAGTGATTTGCATTTTGGTGCCATTGGTTGGATCACTTCCCAATCGGTTGCTCATTGCAAATCGGTTGAATGTGTATGGGGCCCGCGTGATTTTTTTTATTTTAGTATATAGAAATGGTGGTATATTGGTAAACGTGAAGTTCAGAAAAATGAAGTGATTAGTCATTGATGGCAGTGGATAATCAGTTATAAAAATCTGACGTGATGCCGAGATGTGGAAAGTATTTAGGAAACGGATGGGAGTGGTCTAACCATCATTACTTTTGAAAATATGTACCTGGCAAATTATGGGTTTTTTTTATCAATACGTATACTCCACCAACTTTATGTGAAAAGATACGGGATTATGAAGACGCATGGATGTGTGTCTCTTGATGTGCATACACCCTGACTTCTTTCGAAAGCTATCAAATCAGTCTTATTCATATCATACGGTCATTCTATAGCTTACAAATATTTTAAAACTTTTTTTTTTTTATATATTTCCATAGCTTACAAATATTAAAAATACTTTATTTTTAAGAGACACAAGTTGCTTTATAAAAAATACGTAGTAACATACTATTGCGAGTATATGTATAATTTTTTGTGAAATAAAACTTTGTACTCATATCGTTAAATATTGTTTAAAAGCCACTACAACAAAAATACGAGTAGGATTTATACGCACTTTACTTTATACACTTTTTGAAAAATGTGTCACGAAGAAATCGAGTGTGTACAATTGATCTCTACATTTATAAGTATGCTGTAATTGAATTTTGTAGGCACATATAAATGTGAATATTTTTTTTACACTATTAAGTGCAAAGATCCATATCAGTTTACATAATTATAAGTGTAAATAATTTATATACAATTATAAGTTCGTACAAATAGAAAACTTGTACACATTTTAAAAAATGTGTCTAATAAATTACGTACAAATGTAACATTTTAATTTAATCATTTATTATAGTGGAGAGCAAAGTTACGAAGCAAGATTATATAACAGAAAAAAAAAATGAAACTTAAAAAAACCTTTTAATATGAGTGTATTTTGCACTTGAGTATTTCTCTGCATAAAAGCTATAGCGAAGTTGAGTGGTTAGAATTATAGGTACAGAAGTAGGCAAAATACATGGAACATATGCCGCCGGTACCTTCCCACTCCCATCATTTTTACTTTTAGAACCCCTCAAAAACACTGTCACTCGTACTCTACTACTCTTTTTTATATTTTACGGAGTAATAAATTTAAATCCTTGCACCTAGCCATGGCGACGAAAAACGAGGTTGCTTCTGCTTCATACACTAGACCACCTTTTGTTCCCATTGCTACACCTTTCCCAATAATCCTTCACACCTACAACGTTCATCACCAACCACCGTTCTGCCACCGATCTCCTCCGCCGCCGTATTATCATAATCGTTTTCTCTCACCACCACCACAATTGTTTCTATACAATGTTCATTTTCAACCATCTCTTTCTTTTCCGGTACTACCACCACCTTCTCCGATCACAAACACGAGCACTAATCACTCACTTCCGTCAAGGTCCATGATTCCCAAACATCAGCGGCTGAAAGTTAACGACAAAGTTTGTCGTTTTGCGAACTACGGCGCCGTCTCCGGCGGTGCTCAACGACGGAATGGTAATCATATAATTGTTGTTGGAAAACAACAACGTGATTTAGGGTTTCAAGGTAGACAAAAAAGATGGAAAAATAACATGAGTAATGATTATCAGCAACTTTTACCAATGGAAGCTAACACTACTTCATTGATGATTAAAAACATACCTAACAGATACACGTAAGCTCCAATATACTTCATTTATTACAATACTTAATACGAGTATATTTGGTTTTTATTTAACTAATTAATTTCTTGCAGGAGGAAGTTATTAATCAAAACATTGGATGATCATTGCAAGCTTCAGAACCAAGATAATGATTATTTGTCTGCTTATGACTTTGTCTATCTGCCTATTGATTTCACGTAAATATTTTACCTTTTTGAAACAATTTTCAGTTAATTTAGGTAGTGTGTGTTTATGGTGTAACTGTGTGTTTCATTTATGGCACAGCAATGGATATAACGCAGGGTTCGCATTTGTCAACTTAACTAATTCAAAAGCTGCGTTGAAGTTTAAGGACACATTTCATGGAAAGAGTTGGGACCTTTTTGCTAGCTCTAAAGTTGCTGAGATTTCTAGGGCACGAATTCAGGTTTTTTTATTACTTTTATTTTTGGTTTTTAGTCAATAAATAAAGTTACGATTGTTGCTGTAGTTTTTCATAGGTTTGTCGTATTTTAGGGCAAAGAGGCTCTTAAAAGCAATTGCAAGAGAATGGATTTTACTTTCGGATCAGAGGAAGACATGCCTGTTGAATTTGAACCCGCAAGAGACGGGTCGGGTCTAGTTGGTTCGGGGATGTACACGCTGGGTAAATGGTGCCATTGAGCCAAAGATACAATTTGGGAGTTAGGGTTTATTTAGATAGCTAGTGTGGAATGTGGATTAGTACATGGGTAGAGTGGTTTTAGCCAATGGGGTTTTGTGGCCGGGTGTGAAAAATGGTGTAGCTATCCTAGGGTGGTGGATTTGGGCACCTGAGCTTGAACGTGTTTTGGCTGGGTTTCGAGGTCCACCCATTTTGAAGAAAAGATTTGATCTTGATTCTTGAAAATTGTCTGTTATTTTGGATGATGTTGTTTAGTGTTTTTACGATGGATAAGAATAGTGTTAATTTTGCTTTCAGTTGATTCTTCCTTGTTATTGTTGTTTGTTTCTATTTTGATGCAACTACTGGTGAGTGGCTTGGTTGACCTATTTTTATCGAGTTAGAAAACGTCTGACTTGTTGACCATTTTCTTTCTTGTGCGTTGAAAATAGCCAAAATAATTAAATGGATGAATCACTAACAAGGAAAAAATTAAAAGGTATTCAGCAATTGTCTACTCGACCTAAATATAGGAAGGGTTTTTTTGTTCTTGTGTGTGAAAACAGAAATAGCCATGTACAAAAATACTACTGATATTTATTTTGGAACCATAAATTATACTAGCAAAATGTTAAAGACTTGAGTATTTCATCTTTATGAATCGGCAACTTATAATAACACCAAGATTTTGCCATGTATGGCTACTTCATTCGGAGATATAGAACATAAAAAATGAGAAATCGTACTCCTACTCAAGCCCGGAGATGAGGGAGTGCGCAATGGGCGACCGCACAGGGCCCCCATTTATAATGGACCCCTCAAATTTTGCATATCATTCATGTAAGTAGGTTCATTTTCAAGCACATATTTCATTAACAATTCAAATATAATAATGGCCTATCATATTAGTTATTATTTTAGTTTTGTTTTAACACAAAAAAAAAAAGTCCAACTGTTTGGGTTTAGGATCCAGTTTGATTACCCTTTACAAATCGTGCGATATACATACATACATAATTAAATACCGAAACTACAAGTGAATTAAAATATAAAAAATAAAGAAAAAAAGTACGCAATACGGAACTACCGATCGTATCAAAAGGACCTCTTTTTTGTCGTGGCACCGGGCCATCCAATTTTGAGCTCCGGGCCTGCTCCTACTTTTGCTCCAAATCTAAAGAAGTTTTATACTAGGGGCTTAAAAAGTTTTCGTTACCACGAGATATATTGGATGCAGATCGTTTGATTCAAATAAAACTTTGGAATGGGTACAACACTTGATGATATGAATCATTTGCAAATATTATAAACGCGTTCGTTCATAATTTTAACAAGAGCAATTTGGATTGGCCAGGGTTCGTTTAGAAAATATGGCTCGAGGAAAAGGGCAGAATTATGAGAGATTCAACTAAGGATTAAGCATAACATAAATTTTTTTCGTCGAGATAACTGCATTTTGATTGACCTATTGATATAAGGCAAAACGACGAAAGTAGGGTAGACAAAAAAAAAAGAAAAATCTTTCTTCATCCGCTCAATTGTTTTCTCCATATTTCGTTCAAACATGTCAAATCCTCTGTTTGGAGCAACCATAGGAATTTTTTACCAAACTAATACGTATTCCTAATACTTTATCATTTCTAGTATTGTTTCGTAAAAGGTTTCAAAACTAGTAGAAACGATTTTGCTAAACCCGATTCTTCATTTAAGTTATTTAGAAGTCGGGTTTAGGAAACCCGTCTTTGACCACCATAGGGACCACCGTACCTGCTGTTGTACTTTTCTGAGAGAGAGAAAGTGGAGTCGGGTTTGGCAAACCCGACTTTACTTTTGCATGTGAGAAAAACTACTTTGCCAAACCCGACTTTACCTTTACATTTTGTTTTTGAAAACCGGTTACCAACTTGTTATCTAAATGTAAATGATACATGTGATGTAAATGATCAATTGTAAATGTATTGATGATAATTTTTTTATGATGATAATTGTAAATGTATTGATCAATTATATTTTAGTATTGTAATTATATATTTATTGTTTATATATCTCGTTTGCAATATATGTACATTTATTAATATAAAATACGTGTGACATTTTTTTATGTACATCAACTTTTTGGTGATGATAGCTTGGAAACTATGTATTATCAGATTGTGGAACATTTCTTAATGTACGATATGGATATTTAGCAATCTTGTATTTCTTGTTTATTTTGAAAACTTATATTTTGTATCAATATACTATTCATTATAATATTTAGTTTACAAAAAAAAATGTCACACGTATTTTATATTAATAAATGTACATATATTGCAAACGAGATATATAAACAATAAATATATAATTACAATACTAAAATATAATTGATCAATACATTTACAATTATCATCATAAAAAAATTATCATCAAATCATTTACAATTGATCATTTGCATTTATAATACATCACATGTATCATTTACATTTAGATAACAAGTTGGTAACCGGTTTTCAAAAACAAAATGCAAAGGTAAAGTCGGGTTTGGCAAAGTAGTTTCTCTCACATGCAAAAGTAAAGTCGGGTTTGCCAAACCCGACTCCACTTTCTCTCTCTCGGAAAAGTACAAAAGTACAACAACAGGTACAGTGGTCCCTGTGGTGGTCAAAGACGGGTTTCCTAAACCCGACTTCTAAATAACTTAAATGAAGAGCCGGTTTAGCAAAATCGTTTCTACTAGTTTTGAAACCTTTTACGAAACAATACTAGAAATGATAAAGTATTAGTAATACGTATTAGTTTGGTAAAAAATTCCAACCATAGAGTTGGATTAATTTTTGAAAGAGATGGTTGGAGATGTAAAGTTTTAGAGGAGAAATATTGTAAGAAGATTACTCTTTTGCATATTTGAAGATGAAGAAATGAAGATAGTTGAAGCCTTGGCCTAAATTTTAAGATAGTTGAAGCCTTGGCCTAAATATATAACCATTTCATATGTTGCAACTTTGTATTTTAGTTTGTTTCAATATTACGACCCGGATGTACTGCTTTAGTTATTCGAGCCTTTGATTCAACTCACCGTTGATTCATTGGTTGTTGGCGTTCCGACATGTCTTCCTTGATCTAAATTGTTGTTAGTGCAGATCGAATGTAACTATAACTATCACCTTTTACATTCTAAGCCCCTTTTGTCGAAATAGAAAAACCCGTTGACGGATGGATTCTCCCCATCAATCGTTTAGCTCGGTAGATCCTAATATCGATATAAGCGTACATCCTCACAACCAAAACAAAGTAAGCACTACAAAAAATTATTAAGGGTAAATAAGGAACTTGCATAAATTTGTTTGTATGCCACACTCCTTCTCCGGGCCTCACGTTTACAAAAAAGCCATAACCAAATTCTTGATTTATAACAACAATTTCGTCATTATAATCAACCTTATTTTTATAAAAGTCATGTCAATAGCACCAGCAATTCATCATCTTTAATTTGAGAATCATATAGTAATTTTATTTTTATAGAGACTCGGATATTCATCGATTAATGTATGACCTAGTTAACATTCATCATTGAATAATAAATACCTATCACTGTGTATTATATATTCATCACCGAATACCCAATATTCATCAATGAATGCTACCGAATTTAACGCTTAGATATTGACCTAGTTAATATTCGTCATTGAATAATCGAAATGCATCACTGTGTATTATATATTCATCACCGAATACACTATATGTTCATCATTGAATATCCGATGTTCATCACTGAATGCGCCATAATCATCACCGAATACATGATGAGCATCAGTTGAACACGATAAATGTTCATGACCTCAACCATCAGAGTTATTATTCAACATATAGAATTTTGATGCAAATGTGAACAAATTACTATAATGGCCTGCATAAACTACCATCAACATCATATTACAGGTAGAAATATATATTTATATCTATATAAATCATACACTTGATCACCAACTAACAAATACACCATTAACAATTTATGGTTGCCAGACATATTCTTCTTATCAAGTAAAGACCAACAAAAAGAAGGCAGGAGGAAGATTAATACATATATCTTCATGAGACACATTAGTCATTAAAAAAGTATGAGGTCACGAGAACATATAAAACAAAGCTTTATGTTATTATAATATTTTTAATAACTTTTTTGATTGAATAAACTTCAGGATTCACTGATATGAAGGGATTTCGACATTCAAACTCGATCAATACCATCAAATGATTTTAATAAAACGCGCAGATTTAAATAAAAAGTTTTGTGAGGAACTGGTTGAATTACAATGAGTGAATCATTTTTTAATATAAATTGTCATGTGTTTTTTCCATGACCTTCCTGCCTAAAATTAAACCGACTAAACCTTTATGGTTCCATAAGTTAAAAATTAAAGATGGGTTCATCAAATGTACTATTGCTTGCCCCAGATGCCCCATGAGTTCCAACTCTTAACAAATGAACAACAAACAATTTTCCATTATCAAGTAAAAAGGGTTGCACAACATAAACAAAAAACACATAAAAAGTTTCAAGGTTTTCTTACATATCTACCGAGTTTTTTAAAGATATAAAGTAAGAAAAATGTAAAACCTTATTCTTTATCGGTCCTAAGATGCCAAGAGGAAGTTGTTCTTGTGACCTCCAAGTTATACCACCATCAAGTGACCTCTTCATGCAGGCAGTCCCAAATACGACATCAGTCACATTAACGGTCTGCAAAAGATAAGGATACATACTTGTACATTCGTAACCAAATTTTGACATCGGGTGCACCCTCATATGAACCCCCAAAGTGTGCTACCAAAAAATAATCTTTAAAAAACTGGAGTAAACGAAACCAGTAATTCACGACCAACATTCATGATAAGTAGGGGTATTCATCGGTTCGGTTTTCGGTTTCCTCGGTTTATTCAGTTCGGGTTGTTCGGTTTTAAATTTTTTTTGAGCAAAACCGAAAACCGAATCAAAAACCGAATCAAAAACCGAATTCATATTTGAAACCGAACCGAAACCAAACCGAAAATCGAATTCGAATTCGGTTCGGTTTTGGTTAAAACCGAAAAACCGAAAATTTGAATTCTTTTTTTTGAAGTTAATCGGTTTCGACTTGTAATTTTTCGTGTGTTAGGGTTTCACTAGAGTTGAAAGTGAAAGACCTGAAGTTAATTTAAGGTTTAAATGTAAATATACTTGTTTAGAAAATTTAAATATCACACATATTATACATATATTAATAATTTAATATATTATTTATTAAAATTCGGTTTTGAATTTGGTTTTCAGTTAAACCGAATTCAAAATTTCAAAACCGAAAACTGAATTCAAAAACCAATATCGAACCGAAAACCGAATTTGCATTCGGTTCGATTTTTTTTTTCGGTTTTAATTAGGTTCGATTTTCGGATTAAACGGTTTCAAACCAAATATTGAATACCTCTAATGATAAGCGTGAGTCAAATCATTGTATAGACTTTGGTCAAATATTTATGAGTTATTCCATCTTTTTCATTATTTCGTGTCGCGGTGAACAAACAAAACAAAAAGAGGGCCATCTCAGCGGAAGGACAAGGACGAGACTGCATTCCTACTTTTCTTAGACGAAAAACTGCCCATCTACTAATTAGATTCAATAACTATAGAAATATTGAAGCTATACCAACTAAAAGAACGAAAATACATATAGTCAAACACAAACTTGAATTATACTCATAAAATCAGGTATGTTGACTTCAACAAAAATGACAATCATCACTAAAATCGACCAAATGAATAATAATCTACATAATTTAAAAGATAACCTATTTGAGAAAAAAAAGAGCAAGAAACACAACCTGGAAGAAAAAACGTAGCTCCTTTTGCCATATCAACTACGTCATTTGAGCACCAACTATTCCACCAAACATATCACTTGCGTTCGATAAAGAGCCAAACAATAAGAAATGAAATACAATAATAATTCAAACTTATTAATATGAAAATTTTGATCAAATTTGTTTAACCAGAGTAGAAAATCAGTATATGACTACATCATTATATCTCTAACAAATTTTCATGTACATATGATTACCTTTTAAGATTGGCTTTTTGGCTTCACTAAAACAACAAAAAAACATGGAAATAGAATAATAGAATAATCAACATAAAAGTAACATAAATAAAGATGATAGGCAAAGATTGATATTAGCATGACACCTTTATTCTCCTAATCCAATCAACTAAGTTAACTAAGGGAGAAAGACCATAAAAAATGGTACGTTCCAGAGTGTTTCATGAGCTTCTCAAAACTCAAAAGACGGTTTTTTTTTTTGTTCGTCCACTAAGCAAGTAGCGACCCTATCGTTAAGACCGCAAAACACAACATGCTAAAACCAAAATTTATAAATGACACTAACCTTTGAAAACTTTTTGTCCCTTTCAGAATTGAGATCAGGTGGTGCATTCTGCAAATTCTCAAGCAACACCTGCACGAGGAGTTAAAATTGTTACATTCTTTATATATTTTGTTAATTGAACATGACAAAATGTAACACCTGGTCAAAAAGGTCAATTTACCCGCCTAATTTAAACCTCAAATTATCGTACTTAGTACGCATTTGAAAATCAAAATATTCAAAATTTTATAAATATGATTATATATATATATACCACATAAACAAATCCAAGAGAACGCAGAATATCGCGTCCGAATTTCGGTGACAAAATTTTATAAATAATGTTTTATTATATAGATTTAACATTATACATTTGAGGAAGAATATTAAACGTTCGAAAATGTAAGTCGTTTTAATTAAAAACGCATTCTAGTTATCTGAAACCGCGCGAAAACAAACTATTAAATTATAATTCCAAAATAGTATTTTGATAAAATACTTTCACTCGAAAACATTTCGAAAAAATATTAATAAATTTTCGGAATCGAAAATAATACATTATTTTACGATCGGGTTCAAAAACACGGGCATTTTGTACTGTGGGTGGAGACCACAGTCCCCAAAATGGGGATCTGAGTTTTGATAAAAACCCAAACCCCACCTCCACCCCCACCCTCTTTCATTTTCATCTCATTTCTTCATCATCATCTTCTTCTCCATCTATCTTTTTCTCTCTAAATCAAACAACAACAACAACAACTAACATCATCAACAACAATAACATCAACAAGAACATCAACAAATCGTCATCATCATCATCTCCATCATTGCATCTTCATCTTCTTCATCATCAAGATCATCAGCATCATCCAAAAACCCTTGATTTTCAAATTGTAAGGAATTTCTTACTTTTTCCTTGTTATTTCTTGTTAAAAACGCTTAATATACCATGTATTAACATTTCATCAACAAGATTCGGCCCAAAAATGGACTATATTGCGTTTTTGGTTGAAAATCGTCGAACAGACGCGAGTGTCGCATATGCACCAAAAACAGTGCTGCGACACTAGCCTAGTGTCGCAGCTGGATGGCGCAGTAAGTGCCGCAAGTAAGTGTCGCATTAAGTGACACAGACTTAGCGACACTTACCTTAGTGTCGCTAACCTGCAAGTGACGCCACCTGCGACACTTGTCTAAGTGTCGCTCCTATTTCAAAAATTACATATTTTGCGACACTGACTTAAGTGTCGCAAATCGAATGAAGTGACGCATCAAGTGTCGCAAATAAGTCAGATTTTCATAAGTACTTTTTTAAAAGGTATCGAACGTACGCAACCGCGAACAATTATACCCGATTTAAAACGCAAACATACGAGATTTATTTTCAACAAACACAATAATAATATTTTTGATAAATATTATTACAAACCGTCACAACGGGTCTTACACAAACTATAAGCTTAATCAAAACAAACAAATACTCGAGCAACTAGTTTAGCTGGACTAATTAGTTGCTTACTTACATAACTTCGCGTGTTTAGGACGCCAGGAGGTTACCATTGGTACAACGCGCATACCTTAGGACCGCCAGCTTCTCAGGTGAGTTCATAGCCCCACTCTTTCAACTGTTTTACTGTTTTCGGGGTGAGACGCATGCACAATTATTGTTTTCGAATTATAATGATAAACTTTTATAATTCACACTTGACTATATTACTATTATGTAATACAAAATATATAATACGTAGGAATTACACCCACTATATTGTTGTAGGACAATACCATAGCTTAACTAGGATAGGTTACCACTGTACACTACCTTGTCGTTGAAACACAATTACCATTACATAACTTGCTTAAGTTATCACTATACATTGGCCATATTGTCGCGGGACAATACTATCAAATATATTAGAACTGGTTAGTTCTACCTACGCTGGACAACAACTAGGTTTGTTACAGGATTAGTTTTTCTTTTAGGAACTAAGACTGCATTTGCATTCCATTGTTACTAGAATGAATTTGTACTTAAATAAACATAAACCACGGACCTCAATATACTTTCTAGACTGAGGCTAGGAGTATACGTTAGTAACGTACGTTATTATAGCCCTTTATACTAATACAAAACAACTAGGTGATGATTATACATACTGATAGTCCCGTAATCACTATTGATTAGTGATTTGGAATCTCAAAGTGTAAAGTTTAATTGTAGAAGGGGGGGTTGAATACAATTAAAAACTTTTTCTGATTTTAACTAAGTTAATTGAAAGTTTTTAATCGTTATAACAGAAACAGAGTATATCAGATAACATATATGACAATATCAAAGAACAATGAAATAGTAGCTGAAATGGTGAATTGTATTGATCATAAAATTCACAAGTGTTGAATGCGGAATGGATTAACCAAAGTTAATCCAATTCAAACACTTAGCTAAACTATTACAATCGAGATGAACAGCAGTGGACAAACACGCTGACTGTTCACTCTATGAATCGCTAAATCGTGCTTAGACGAACTACTCACTGACATACAAGTGATTAACACGAATTGAACGACTAGCCTCTACAGTACAAAACACTGAACTATTTATACTACAAGAGTTCCTAAAATATCGCCTACAAAATAGGATCTTGGAAGGACACGTGTTGCTGCTTGATTGGTTTGAACTCTGATGAACCGACATTCTGCGGGTCCCAATTCTGTTACCGCAAATATCTCGTTACCTTAAAACCAATCACTTGCTGCCACGTAATCTTTCGGACATACTTCGAACTGGAACACTCTTGCTGATGTATAGATAAGTACAGTACTCTTTAGTACTTGATGATTGAGAGGCTTTATTGAATAGTCCCTGAAGATGCAGCAATCCTCCTCACTCACTGCGAGCTAACATGCTCTTGTAGAATGAATTGAACCAAAGATCTTCAGTGACTAGCTGTTATTCTGGCAGTGACTTTTGCCTTTATTGATTTGATGAAGTAAGGCTCTCGCTAACGTAGATCAGTGACACACCAATGTTGAGCTTTAAATCTTCCTCAGAATATCGAACAGAATGAATGACAATCAGCGAAATCCATTATCAGCAACAGTAGCTTCGATACAATCCATTTCTTCATTGAGTAGTGAACAGTTGAGTGGGTCAGCGACTAGTGACTTCATCATGGTCAGCGACCAGTGACTCAACACATACCTAGGCTCCTTGTGCTACACTTAATATCTAAGTATTGTATATACATACCTAGATACACTAAACCACTTTCATGTGTTACACGATACCCGGTTAGATGTGTTTGTTGACTAAGACTTATATATATATATATATATATATATATATATATATATATATATACATATATATATATATATATTGTAACACCCAGAATGTCAGGAAAAATAAATATCGTACGCGGATATATTTTTATTATGAAATATTATTATGTAGATAACGAGATATAGTGAAAAAACGTAAACGGTTTTATCAGTTCCAAACTGTAGAGTTTAAAAGGGGATAAAATATTAGGCCGACTTATATAGATATGTACGTATGAGTTATGTTTATTTCATTTAGTTCCAGAGACAAAAGAAAAAAAAACCACAGGGACGATTCTAACTCTAATTTCATCTCTAAGATCCTTGATTCAAGCTTATGGTTTTCAAATTCTTCATTCTTTCATTATTCCTAATAACGTGTAAGTGATTTCTCATATGATTTAACCTAGGGTTTGGGGGTTTTATGAGATTTTGATGGGTTTGGTAAAATTGAGGGTTCTAATCCGAAATTAGGGTTCTAAATTGAATGATTTGATGTTAGTAGGTGTTTTTATGATCATGGGTAATAATATAACATATTGAAAGTGATGAATTTATGATTAGTGTTCTTGGGCAATTATGGGGGTTTTGATGGGATTTCATGAACTAGTGATTTTGATATGAAATTAGTGTTTAATATGTTTAATTGAAGTTAGTAAAGCTTAATAGTAAATGAATTAGTGTTAAAATGGGTTAAAGATTTATAAGTTAGTAATATGTTCATAAGGGTTTTAATGAATTAAGGTGAATTCATGTAGTAAACTTAATAGTGTAATCAAAAGTGTTGATAGAGTATGATTACTAGTTATTTTGATATTGATTATTAGTGTCTAAGTGTATTATATGTTGTTATGTATAACATGATTAGGTGCTAAAGGAGTGGAGGCTTATGATGATCAATAAGGTGAAATCGTCTAAAAGTTTGTGGTGAGTGATACGGGGGTTAAACAGGTGATGTGATTGTGTAGGACCGAATAGCTTGCGGGCTAGAGGTTTACACAATCAAAGAATAAGTTATTTGTTTATGTTTGTTTAATTATGATTATTGCTTAAATTAGTTGTTGTGTTAGATTACTTGTTATTCTTAATTGTAATGTGATTAAATGTTACTTGGTAAGAAAAGTAGTGATTTTCTCATTAGCTTGATGTTAGCCAAGTAATAAGTAAGTCACTAGCTTAAAGGTAAAGGAAAAGAATTGGTGAAGAATAGTGTATGATTCGATTGTGTTGGATCCGGATTGCTGTTGAGTAAGAGGCTACACAATAGGGTGGAAGATATATTGTTAACATATGTGGATTAAATAGTGGTGATATAGTGAACAGTTTATGAATTGGCTGTATGTGTTTCCGGATAATTTCCGAGCTAGAGGATCATAAAATCACGTGAAGGTTGTTTGTTATATGTTTTGTTTCTTATGTGCGTTTTAGATTATGTTAAAGGATGTGTTGATTAGTGTTTTGATTGTTGTTAGTTAGATCTTGTGGTATGATTATGTGTAATGATTCAGTGGTGATCAGAGAGTTAACTGCGGTTAACACAGTGTTCAGTGTTCAGAGCCCAGTGCATTTGTGCATATGTATTGTGTTGATAGGTGCTAAGTGTTATGTGTGTATTGCTTGTTTGATTGCCTGTGTACTCACTAAGCAGTTGTGCTTACCCGTTTCAGTGTTTATGTTGTAGGTTGATGTTACGCTAGCGACATGTGGATAGAACGGTTATGAGAAGCTAGTGACATGGATATGGAGCATGCTTATGGTTCGAATATGCTTCTTTCTTTTGAATTGTTGTTTTGATGCTCAATTGTGTAAATCGCCCAAACAAAGAGTTTTTGAATCAAATATGTTGGTCAATGTGTAGTATTTGACTTTGAAAGTCAAACCGAGTTATGATGTCTAGTGTATGTGGTTGTCAAGAGTATGAAGTCATATGATTGGTTTGGTTTGGGTCAAAGTGGTGAAAAGTGATTTAGTGTCGAATGTGATTGGTTGGTCAAATGTGAAGTTGACATATAGTCAACAGAGTTATAATAGTCAAACATATGTGGTATTGGGTAGAGTTGTGGTTGTATATGGTAGATTTGGTAAAAGTGTTCAAATAGACATCAAAACGGGTCAAAAGGGTTAAATCGGGTTAGAATGTAGTTATGTGGGTTTGGACAAGTGTGTTAGACTTGTTTTGGTAGGTTGATAATGTGTGCAAAAAGTTAGAGTCAAAGTGTTTATGGTTTGTGATTTGGGTTGTAGTCAAAAAGTGGTTAAAATGGTCAAAAAGTGGTTATACGTCCGTTTTCTCGTAAAATGTGTATTTTGGAAAAGTGCAAAAATAGAAAGTTTCATTTTGGCATTATGGAGGTGCCTGCAAATTTTCGGGGTCTAAGTGTTTACGAGTAAAAAGTTATGCGCGTCGGAAATTCGTATTTTGGTATTAGTTTGTGCAGCCCTGATTCCTGGGGAATCGGAGTCATTCCTGAGGAATCTGAAATTTAGTTCTAACAGCAACCCTGATTCCTGGGGAATGAGAGTCATTCCCCGTTAACAGCATGCCTGATTCCTGAGGAATGGGAGTCATTCCTGGGGAATCTCTTGTAAATTCAACATTTTGTTATTTGAGTCATTATTTGATTAAGGGAACGATATAACGAGTCTATAATGTCATATTTTAGATGTGGGACCTAATCGAGTATGTTTCAGTGAGTTAAAAAAAATGGTTCTGTTTTCGGGGCGTTTCATATATATATATATATATATATATATATATATATATATATATATATATATATATATACATATACTTGTACACTATTTCAGGCACATGGTGCTATCTACTGTTTACTTATGTATATAGATATACATACACTCATACAAACACGGTTACTTTAGTCGGGCATGTCGTAGCACTGCCGGCTCTCAATTACTTAGTCGGGCATGTCGTAGTACTGCCGGCTCTCAATTACATACATTGCTTGCAAGCAACACTGTTCGATGACACGGTAAAGTGGGCACAAAACGATGTCACGGTAAAGTGGACACAAAACGAGATCACGGTAAAGTGATTCAAAACGATATCGTGGTAAAGCGATACAAAACACGGATCGGCGAGCTTACACTCGAGATTCGCACTCAGTAACGGATCGGCGAGCTTACACTCGAGATTCGCACTCAGTATCGGATCGGCGAGCTTACACTCGAGATTCGCACTCAGTAACGGATCGGCGAGCTTACACTCGAGATCGTTGATTCAATATTTTCCTAAATACTCAATTATAGTTCTGCGGTACTACACTTACATGTTGCTGGAGGCAACACACTATGCCGGGTGGCACACTAGTACCTTACTACTGAATAAGTAATATTTGTCACACCCCCAAAATCCATAATTGTGTTTATTTAATGTTTAGCGGAAGCAAGTTATAATTAGCGGAAGCATCTTGTGTAAAACAGTTTAACAGCGGGGGTGATGACGTTACAATTGTACATTCACTGTATCAGTGCATATGATCATACAGAACATAATATATTAAGGATGCCAGTTTAAACAATTGTTACAAAAGTAGTACGACTATGTAAGTCGTACAGTAATAATAGAGTTTAAAACATTTAAGTTTTACAATACATATGTTAAGATAAGATTTCATGAGTATAACTGCAATGTCTGCAGTAATACAGAGGAAATCCTCAAAAGCTGTCCCAAAATAAATGGCATCCTAAGTAGTCCAGGCTTGTCCATCCTGAATGCATGCGATTCTTACTTACGTAGCTAATTTCCTGTAAAACATAGAAAGAAAGTCGTCAACAAATATGTTAAGTGAATTCACAGGTTTTGTATAAGTATGTGGTATGTTAAACCATTTATGTTTGTATTGTTGAAATGTTATTCAATAAATAAATGTTTGCAGGTTTTGCAAAATATAAATTTGTAGGGTTGTTACCCTAAAATATAGTTTTATGTGAGTTGTTACCCAAAATGTATGTCTGGTGGTTCACCAGTATATAAATATAACCAGTAAGTATACCGGTATAAAACAGTTGTAGGATACGTTCATCCTAAATAATGTGTGGGAAATACTTAGACTATAATCCCCTGAAAGGTGAGCTAAACCTTACAGGTTAAAGTATCGCGACCTAACCCTATAACAAAACCACAACCAAAACTTATGTTGTTTGCCTGGAGGACAATTAAGTATACGCTCCATCCACTGGAGGGTCGTCAGGCAATATTACTATTCGTATACTCAGTGGCTAGAGTCACCTAGCTAATGGTTATAGTTTGCATGACATAAGGACTTTTCATGCATACATTGGGAGTCTGGGTCCGTACTAGGATTTGCTGTCTAATTCCCAAAACAGTTGTGAAATAATTAATTCATATCAAACAGTTGTATAAAGCAATAAAGCATTTATATAATTTGCTGCATGTGCTTGCATGCAGTTTCTATGTTTACACCCCTATGTTTAAAACATAAAACATTTGTAAAGTAGGGGCTGTGAACTCACAGTATTTTGCTCGGTGTGAGTGCTAGCAGAAAACGGTGTCGCCCAAGGTATGTTAACCTATATACAATAAATGTATTAACATAAGTACGTTTGATTTGTTTAATCACTTATGTTAATAGTTTGTTTGTTTTGAAGAAATTGTAGATTTCTTAAGAATATAAGTTGTTAACTTTGTAGTGACATTGTGTCGAAATATTATTATTATTTCTTAAATCGTACACTTGTTAAGTGTACATACCAATATGTATTTGTCCATTTAACGGAAGGTCGTTTTGTTTTCATTTGTACATATACTTGTTCTATATATGAATACGTATGTAAATATACTTGTTGCGTATTATTAAGTCGTACGTTTGTTAAACGTGAATTTATTTGTATATATATGTAAATATATAATTGCAATTGTCACTTGTTAAGAAAACGCACGATTGTGAATATAGTTCTAAGTGTCGGTTTGTGTGTATATATATAACATATGTTTTTGTATATATATATATTTATAATGTTATAATACGTCGTATACGTATTTAAAAAGGTTACAAGTTTTATTTGTTATAAAATTTACTAATATATTTATTCCGTTTATAAATATATGTTATCGTTTTCACAAATTATCGTTTGTCGAGACATATATATTAAAGTTTATAAATTTTATTTACGTTGTATCATTATAAAATTTATCATTCGTTTTATAAATACTCGTTTTGTTAAATGTCTCGGTTCACATTTTACGTTTTAAACATTTTGTAGTTAGTTGGGCTCGGCCCAAAAACTTAACTTGATTACATAACCCGTTTGGCCCATTAGCAATAATGTAACTCATTTGGTCCGTTAACTCGTTTATATAATCAATTTATTTAACCCTTGGTCTAACCCAATACTTCGGCCCAAAAGTCAGTCCAGCCCAGTCCATTTAGCCGTTCGGCTCACAGCCCAGCCGATCGGCTTGGGCCAGCCGATCGGTTTCACCTCTTCGGCCCAGTCCATCTATTCACTCGGCCCAAGTCCAATTATCTAGTCCATTATTCAGTTCGGCCTATATACGTAGCCCATTAAGTAAATAACCCGGCCCAGTCCGCATAGCCCTGCCCACAGCCGTTCGGCTTTGGGTCTAGCCGTTCGGCTTGGGTTCAGCCGTTCGGCTTGGGTGCTCAGCCGATCGGCTCGGGCTTCCTGAGCTGCGGCCCTGTTTCGTTTTTGCAGTTTAAGTCTCGAAATCAAAGTATGTTTTTGCCATATTTCGAACGGTTTTCGTCTTTACATGTTCCATAACATCAATATATAATGTTATATTACATTTATAACAACTTTTACATATATGATTTGTGATTTCAAGTTTGGTTTCATACAAACCCATTTCAAGAATTACTACGTAAATCATCAAATTATCATGTTATGTTCATAGATTGCGATGTTATAACATTTTATAAACGAAATTTAAGTATGGAAATCGAAGAATTTGAAGCTCCTTACAAAGTGAAGTTGATGGTGGCGATGATGATACGAAGAAGATGATGATGATGTGTTGATGTTGTTACTAGTTGTTGCCTCTGCTTCTTGTTGCCTCTGTTTGTTGTTGCCTCTTGTGGTTTTACTTTGAAGAAGAAGAAAAAGATAGATGATGATATGTGTGTGTGTTGATCAAATGAAGGAAAGGAGGGAGTATAAAAATTAAACGAGTATGGAGTTGAAACAGAGATTGCCTCCTCAATTATTTGAGGTAGGTGGTCTAATTTTGTACATCAATTTCGAGTACGGGTATAATTATAACAATATAAAATATAATAATTTATATTTTTATTTTGTAGGTGTTCTCCTGGTTCGTTATTTATAATTAGAATAATGATGTTATCATTATTTTAAATAGTTGTACAATTCTGTACATTTTACTGCGCGCAATTAATTAGGCGCCAAATTTCAGTCAAGTTTCGATTTCATATTTTGAAGTAATGTTCTAACTTCTTCCAAACGAACGAGAAAATTTGAATTTTTATGATCCGACCTTTTATGTGCGTTTTAAAATTGTTTCTGGTCGTTTATAATACGTTTTATGTTAAACGTATATTTAAACCCTTTTGTCTATATGTTATAGATATATAATTACTCGTAATTAATAATTGAATTATTAATAACTTTTGTGTCACGAACTTTTGTTATTTATTTTTGTCGGGTTCGTTCCGATATATTTGTACGTACTTTTAATACTTACGTATTACGTATTATTTTTTTTTAAAAGTACTGGGCTTGCTAGGCTTATTTCACATCAAAAAGTTTTGTTAAAACTTAACCAAGAAATTAGCGTAAGAATGCACATGCTTAAATGTTAATTAATACCTAATTTGGAGAGTTGTCACAATATTATTACTTGTTATCATATGACGTGGTCATACACACACTCGTATCGTACTTAGGCAGGTATTGCCTCACATTGGTAGACTTACTCATACCTGATCGGTATTTGAGCATGGATTGCCACACCCTCGATATGACTCGGTCATACACTTACTCGATAGTACTTAGGCATGTAGTGCCTCACGTTTGTAGACATACTTATACCTGATAGGTATCTAGGCACGGACTGCCACTTTCTCTATGTACTTAGGTACACACCACGGTTACTTAGGTATTAGATACCTCATTTATTGTACACACATTGATATTATAACTCTATAATACTGCAAATCTAAATTGTAGTTTCTGAACTACTTTTCGAACATACACAGTTAATACTTCATGTTTTCAACTGACAAACCTATGAACTCACCAGCTTTATAGCTGACTCGTTTTAGCATGTGTTCTCAGGTGCCCAGCAGGATTAGGATTGCTACAAGATATGGTAGCTCGAGTCGCATGATTTCAAACACTTGGATTTCCTTGCATTATTTTTGTACTACAACTTATGTATTGGATCACATTTTGCGAACTCGTGAACGATGTAAACGTTTTATTTGGTAAATGTAATAACTATTTTCAAACGTCTCATTTATAATCGTTCATTATGTACCTTTGTGCTTGTGATATTTGATTGGTAACACCTCGACCCGACCGCTTCCGCAACCCAAAATTTGGGGGTGTTACACAAAAAAATTCAAGAGATTTGTAAAAACTCTCAACATTCCACACAATTTGCTCGTAACAATTCATAAAAATGTAACTGACAATATACATTAAGCATAAATAAAATATTAAACATATACGAATATTATTAATTTCAACATAAATAAAAAACAACTTATAATTGTAAGAAAAACAAATAAAGTTAATTCAATATATACCAACCGATTCATAAGGACGGTTTCCATCGAAGCGACTTGTGACGGTTTGTTTAGGTAGCTTTGTTTCCATACCAAAAACACCTTCACACGCACCTTTCAATCGTCACTTTCATCGTTAATACGATTTAACGGGGTAAACCATCGTCAGCGCGTCATTGTTAAAATAGTAGTAAGAATATGCTAGTATGTTTGAATCTGACTATGAATTGAAGGTAATGGTGTAGGAAGGATATACAGAGTTATTTAATTAGATAATTGAAGTTTGAAGATTGTAAGGAAATACTCCGTAATATACTAATATGACGTTCTGAATTCAATTTCCAGGTAAAAAAAAGTGTGATTCGCCGTTTGAATGGTCCATGTAGGAAATAATGGAAATTATTGACCTAATCAAATACAATTAAATAGGTAATAACGTTTAAAAATCTCTATTTGGAAGTTATCTCCAAAAATTTTATTGAATTTAAATTGATTATGAATTATATAGAGCTAAGATTTATCCTAAATATTTAAATGACAACTCATTTTCCTAAAATTATGGATACAATTAAATGCAATGTTTTGAAACCCGGGTTGACCCGGCCGGTTGTAACATCCTCTCCAGTGGCCTGGTAATTCTTTATTTAAATTGATTATTTAATGGTTTTAAGAATTACCTGATATTAGTTGTTTTACTGTGAAACTTAAATAAATAGGTCTCAGGACTTATTGTGAATAGTAAAATATTAGTTATTTTAAATTATTATAGATGACGATAAAATAAAATAAATTTTCTCGCAAGCGGTTTTTGGGTTCCAAACAATAGATTTAGAACGGGTATAAAATTATACCATTTAATATGTGGAGTCAGTTTGTGAACCGACTTTAAAACCCACATGTTTTCAACATTTCATCACTTTCTTCACTCTTAAGAACTTGCAAATTCAAAGAGAAAACCATAACCAAATTAGTTATTAAATTGTTCTGTAATTTCGATTTCAAAAAATGAGAGTTATCGTCATCTTAAACATCACCATCATCTTCTTCCCAAAAGTGAGTTAATTCTTAAGTTATATAAATGGGGTTTTGAGGTTATTGAGTGATTGAGTCAAATTAAAGCTTGCTATATTGTTATTTGGTGTTATATGTTGTTATTAGATGTTAGTTGAAGTATTAGGAACCTTAGAAAACTGAAAAATTGAGTTTTTGTGAGAATTGGTTCGAAAATCTGGTAACAGCAGCGAAACTCGCAGAAACCCACTTCGTCTCGCGAAACGAGATGAGATCTCGCGAGTCGAGTTGCTTCGCGGAGCGAGTTGAGTTTCGCTGTGCGAATTGAGTTTCTGCGAGCCGAGATGGCTGTGCTGTAACACCCCCAAATTCGTTGATTGTGTTTAGCGGAAGCATTAGTTAAGTTAGGGGATGTCACAATTACACAGTACATGCATACGTATCAGAGCATATGATTACAACAAAACATCAATATATTAAGATGCCAAAGTTAATAGTTTACAAAAGTTGACGATTCATCGAATCGTATAAAAGTAGTAATGTTATACAAAAGTGGATTTCTGGAATATGACTAAAAAACCGATTAGTTATACAAAAGAAATCCAGTGTCAAAAGTTGGCATCCTATTTGCATCGCGGGTCGCCTAAATTCCATATGTGCAGGCGGTTCTTACGTGCACAGCTAATTCCCTGAAAAACATAGTAAAAGTCAACAACGAGGTTGAGTGAATTCACAGGTTTTATGTTTGCAAGTACAGTTGGTAACCCACTTGTTGTTTATACAGTATCGTTGGGATGTCACCCAAAAGTGTAATTCGTAAAACCAAATACGTTTCCAAATAGTAGTTTGTAGGAAAGTTCGTATCCTAGTAGTTGTAGGAAAGCAGTATCATATTTCCAAGTATGTTCTGTAGGGATATACGTATCCTAGTAGTAGGTATGTTTCGTTGGGATGTTGCCCAAAAGTATATTTCAAGTTATAGTAGGAATGTAGGTATCCTATTAGATGATCGTAGGAATGTCAGTATCCTAATAGTTGTGTCTCGTAGGAATGTCAGTATCCTAATCATTTGTTGGGTCCATGTCAGTAGGAACACAGTGCCCATGTCAGTAGGGACTTTTCATCGGTTTAATAACAATAGTAGACCCATGTTCGCAGGATCTAGTGCCCATGTCAGAAGGGACTTTTCAGCGGTCAGTGCCCATGTCAGTAGGGACTTTTCAGTTGCTCAATCAGTTAAGTAAAAAGTGTTGCTGGTCGTTCTCCAGCGTTTTCAAAACAGTACCGGTCATTCTCCGGTTTATCCAGTATAGTTTATCACGTTTGTAATAGTTTGTCGTATGAAAATACTATTTCATAGTTAATTGTTTCGTTGTAAATGTTCAACTGTTCAAAGTACTCTATACGTTCGAGTAAAGCAAGTATACTATCATGTAGTAAAAGTGTTTGACTATGTTTTCCACCCCTGTTCAAAGCAGTTAAAACAGTAAAAGTAGGGGCTGTGAACTCACCTGTTGAGTTAAGTAGTACGTGAGTGCTAGCAAACCTAAGCCCAAGTATGGTCCAGAATCTCCTAACGCCCTAACGTATGAGATTTAGTAAGTTTGTGGATGTCTAAGTCGACCATCCATGCTAGTGTTCATACAACCAAGTTATGTCCAAAGTGTTCATTTAACGTTTATGTTTGTATTTCGTTGTTGTGAAAATGTATACGACACGTTGGTGATAGTTTGAAATCATAGCTTTAAAAGTATAATTATGTTTTGTTTCGTTTCGTTGCATTTTTATAAATGACGAAATTGAGTACGGGGGTCCGGGGGCAGCGCCCCTGGTAGCGGGTCCAAGGGGTGGCAACCCCTGGTGGGGTCCAAGGGGCAAAGCCCCTGGTTGGGGTCGAGCTGCCAAGTCAGCTTGGAAAATTTTTATTTCTACTATATTGCTTAAGCGAAAACGCATTCGAAATTTCGTTTCGGGGTAAAATCAATTTGTAAATTACTTAGTGAATCATGTGTTTTTAAGAGTCTGGAACCTGCGACGGTACGTGCGACGTCGCGTGCGACGTAGGCGCTTATGTCGCTATATGCGACGTCAGGGTCTAGTGCGACGTAAGGGTCGACGTCGCTATGTGCGACTTCGCAATTTAATGCGACGTTAAAGGTGACGTCGCAGTATGCGACGTTGTGATATGTTTTGCGACGTTGTGACTGACGTCGCATTTGGCCCAAGCCAGATGCGACGTTACGGACTGTTCGTGGGTCGGTTTGTAAAAACGAGATTTAAGCTTCGATTTGGATATTTCCAGTTGTATAGAACACTAAAACATGTTATATTAAGTATATTGAACACGAAATATCAAAGAAAACTTCGAAATCTAAAAGTTTACGGGATTGTCGGGATCTTTCAAAGTTGTCGCGCGGAAAATCCGAGAAGATGGAAAGGTAGAGCTCGACTCCGTGATCGTTTTGTTCCAAAGAAGATAGGTGATTTAACGAGTTTTTGATGTAGTTTTTGAGTGATATGTGTAGGTTGTTTTTGAGAGAAAATTGAGAGAGAAATGGAGGTGAAGAGAGAGAAATGAAAGATGAGAAATGAGAAGAAAGAAGATGGGGAGGTGGGTTTTGGTGGGTGATTTGTGCCTCCTCCATTTGCAGTATTTAGTCCGTGTTTGTTTACCCGATCGTTAAATGTTATAATATTTTAAATATAAATATTTTAAATACGTTTTTAATTACATTTTTGATTGAGGTATTTTATGGAAATTATTTAGTTAAGTTTATACATAATTTTAACTTTGTTTCTAAACTTTTGTTTTATTAATTAAATTCGTTCACCAACGGTCGTATATTTTTGTCGCGTTTGTTCTAATGGTTTTGTACATAATTATAACAAATTAAGAATCGTAATACTACACGTATTAACTAATTGGGCTTTGCTAGACTTACCTCTAAAAGTAGTTGCGAATTCACTCAAAGTAGGGAATTAGCCTAGAAATGCGTGTTAATTATGTTTATAATTTAGTCAAAAATGCGGGGTGTTACATGTGCGAACCGAGTTACTTTAGTGACTAAAAATTTAAAAATTTTTCCATTAACTCGGATTGAGCTGAAATTCGCATGTCCACTCGGAAACGGCCCAATGATCAAGACTCTATCTTAAGAGCCTAGTCAGTTTTTGGCCATTCGAGGTCATCTAGGGGTCAAAAATGGCATTTTTCAGTTTTAAAACGTAATTTCGGGATTTTCGGATTTCATTTCTGAATGGACTTTTATTTGTTTAGACTTCAGGGACTTACCTGATTTAATAAATATGTTAGAATGATGATTATAGAACAAGTTACTAACTTGTGTGTTATGTGGTGTTTCAGATACTCCAAAGACTCAGTGATATAAGACTGCTGAGTGTGGAATCTACAGAGGTATCGTTGAGTGGATTTGGAACTCACCTTTTGATTTAGTTGTAACTGTTTGGTTGCAACAAGTAAACGTAGATGTGTTTATTAGACTGTTTAGTCTTAATTATTGAATTAATCTACGTGATATGTGAACCTGTGTGTATCAGATTATTGAGGTCAACGTGTAGTTGAACTTTTTGGTTATTATGTGATTTACACAGGTTTTGATTCATTTGTTGAGTTGGAAACCTGTGTATGAGTTTAATAACCAATAGTAATCGGTCTCGTTTAATATGGCCATACAGATATGTACGATAAGTGTTCTTGGGGAATCCCCGGGTATTATGATATCCCAAGAGCCACCGATCCTCATTGAAATATGTGTGTTTACGGTTATTTGATGTAAACTCATAGTTATGCTAAGTTGAATTGTGTGTCACAAGTTCATTCACTTAGCTTCGTGCTAATCCCTCATTTACTTCCTGCAGGTTATGAATAGATATGTGGGTGGATAGGAAGTTGATGCCTTTGGCAGGGAATGTTTGACTGCTCTGTGAACTCTGATATAGTTTTGTTATAAACTAAGTTTGGAATTTTATAATACCCCGTTTGTGTAATATGTGTACAGTGTTATAATAACTTTAAACTATGTGGTGTATCATATTTTGAAAAAGTTATGTAAATTTCCATTATGTATAATAGTAAAGTATGTTTTTTTAATATACGCTTCCGACTAAAATCATATAATATTGATGTCTATAATGAGGGGTGTTATTCCGGTTGAACCGGTTGAACCGAGACCCGGGCATCTAACCGGGTTAACTAGGAGCGGGTTTTAAGGGGTTTCCAACTCAGGTTGGCCCGGCGGGTTTTCCGGTCGAACCGGTGACCCGGTGACCGGACGGATGAACATTTTTTTTTTTTAATTTATAAAATTTTTTTGTTAACCAATTGACTGATAGAGATAATTTCGCTCATATGCTTATAAAGTGTGAATACTACGCTAATATTCTTGTAAATGTCAGAATTATCGATGTACATAATGTTTATTTGAAAGTCTTAGACTACTAAACTTACATGAAGACTTCTCAATTATGATATGTAACATAAATTAAATATAAATTAATATAAATAACAAAAAAGTATAAATCGGCTGACCCAACGTGTAACACCTAGATTTTGGGTCTAGAAATTTATAGTATTTTACTAAGTTTTAAAAGAGTTATTCAAAATAATGGAAAATAATTGGGAAAATGAGTCACAGGATTTATTGTGACTAATAAAAATAGTACATGTTTTAAACTAATGGAGTTGACGGTAAAATAAAATATTTTATCTCACGGGTATTTTCGGGTTCCAGACAATAGATTTAGAACGGGTATAAAATTATACCACTTAAAATGTGGAGTCGGTTAGTGTGGCCGACCTATTTCTTTCTCAAATTTTCCCAAAAGTTCTCATTTTCTCCATATGCTCTCATTCTCAAACTCTTTCACTAACCAAAATTTTTAAGAAATCAAAGGGAGAAAAGGACTTAGGTTTTAATCATCATCATCAGATTCATACCATCATTTTCCTCATCTTGATTTTCTTCTTCACCATCAAAAGTGAGTTTGTTTTAGGTTTAAAAGTTGATTTTGTGGGTTATGGTGGTATAATCGAAATAGAAGCTTGATATGTTGTCACTAGGGTGTTATTTGATGTAGTTGAAGTATTAGAAACCTTAGAAATCGAGTTTTAGAAGTTTTGGTGAGATTTGGTTATTAAATTTGGTAACAGCAGCGAAACTCGCAGAACCCTGTTCGTCTCGCGAAGCGAGTTGAGTTTTGCCTGTGCGAACCGAGTTCTGCGAGCCGAGTTCTGCGAGCCGAGATGGCTGTGCGAACCGAGTTCTGCGAGCCGAGATGGCTGTGCGAACCGAGTTTCATTTCGCTGCGAGTTGAGTTTCTGAGAGCCGAGTTGACCTGCTATGATAACGATTATGAGATAAGTTACTGACTTGTTATTATTTATGTTCTCAGATAAGCAGAAGGAAACTCAGTGATATAAGACAACTGAGTTCAGAGACTGGAATGTTGGTGAGTGGTAACTGTCGTCTTCGGTTCAACTCAGTTGTAATAGGTTTGGTTACAATGGGTGAACATATTGGTTGTTGATTATTGACTGTTTGATCTACTGAGATATTGTTATAATTGAATTGGGTTAATTGGTTTATATTGTTCCATGATTGCATGACGATTATGCATTATGTGATATTTGGGCCACTGGGCATATGTGATTATTCAGAGGTCAACGCTGGTTGGGTTTGTTGCTATTGTTTGGCTGGCGGGGTTTCCGATACACATCGTTGATGGATGAACCCTAGTCAGTGAAGATAGCTTCAAACTATCGGTAAATCACTGTTTTGGCCGGCAGTGGTTTAAGGGTTCTTTGATTGGCTAACAGGAACCGCCGATCCTCTTTGACGCTGTGTGTTTATTGTTTATTTGTTGTAAGATTTGTTATTTCTGAATTGAACTGTCGGTTACAGTTCCATTCACTTAGCTGTGAGCTAATCCCACCATGTTTAACATTTTGCAGATATCGTTTATGGTTAGCTTTTGGGGTCGAGCACATGGATGATAGAAGGGATGTTTGACTATGACTGCGTTGACTCTGATCTTTCTGGGAAAATCATATGTTTTGATAAATTTAACATAACACCCGTTTTAAGTAAATGTTTTGTAATAGGTTATGTAATAGTTATGATGTTTTGAAACTTGCTATATTTGGAATATGTAAATGCGGTAAATATGTTTTGGGACGCGCTTCCGATGGTTAATAATATCATATATGTTTGTTAAAAGGCAAGGCGTTATACAAAGGTTCAACCGGTTGAACCGGACCCGACGCTTAGACCGGATCAACTCGAAAACCGGGTTTTAAAACATTGATTAAATGTCATTTGCTACAATTATGCGTACAAATAATAACTCACGAATTTTCTTCCTTTATACATGTTGATTTTTAGTTATTTAAGCAAATTTGTAATGGCTGCTTCAAATAATTTCAACATAATTAAGCATGTGCAATTAAGTTTTTTAAACAACTATCACTATTTAGGTAGTCATTTAGATTAAAGATTATTAATGGCTTAAATTAAAGGGGTTAATTAATGAATGGTGAAGATTATATTAGAATTGACTAAACTTGTAATGACAACCTAATATATACTTTGTTATAATATTTAAATAAAATAATAAAATAAATAAGAAAAAGAGAGGAGAAGAGAAGAGATAATATAGATTTAACATTTTTCGGAAGTATAGCATTTTTATTATAAGATCCGGTTAAGATGAGCAAAAAGTTATGAGACCACTCCCAACCGTGGTTTCGTCACTTCTTTCGTCAGTTGTGCCACATCAGCACACCTAAAACTGAAGAAAGACGGACACAAGGGTTCCAATGGTCGTTTCGTCACTTCAATTTTTGGGCCCTTCATTTACCAATATACCTACATTTACATACACTAAAAAAATAACAATACATTAAATATAAGCTGGGACCCACGGAAAAATCATTCCCTTTCTTCGGTTTACCGAAGAAGCAAAAACTGACGAGGTAACCGCACAAGCGGTGCCAACGGTGACAAAAGCCAAGCCTTCGTCGGTTGAAACCGACGAAAGCCGTTGGCATTGGTTTGATGTTGTTAAATATTTAAGGGTAAAACGTGGTAGCTTAGAATAGGGCATGAGGGACAAACTGTAACATCCTCTCCGACAGCCTGGTATTTTCTATTTATATTTGCATATTTAATTGTTTTAAATAAGTTTGTAATATAATTGTTTAATTGAGAAAGTTGGTGAAATAGGTCTCAGGACTTATTGTGTTTAGTAAAATGTTGCTTGTTTTAAATTATTAAAGTTGACGGAACAATAAAATAAATTTCCCGCATTTAGTAATTAAGTGCCAGACAATAGATTTAGAGCGGGTATAAAATACCCATTTAGTGAGGTCGGCTTAAATAGGGACCGACCCTTTTTTTACTTTACCAATTCCTTTCCTAATCTATCTCTCAAACATAAAACCCTAACCTAACTATTGGATCAAATTATTTGCTTGAAGTGTGAATCGAATTGTGATCTTCTTCTAGTATCCTCATCTTCATCATCTAGTAACTAGCTTCGTGTTCATCTATCGATTGTAAGTAAATATATGTTGTATAAGTTCATATTCCAACCAAATGATGATTGGATTTATTCTTGGATATTATTGTTATAATAGATGTTAGTATAGCATTAGAAGCTTGTTACATATGTGTTCTGCATGATTGATTCGTATTTGGTGATTGTGATTTGAAATTCTGGGCTGTGTCTTGATCGATCTGAGTTGCTGGGTTTTCATGTGGAAGCCGATCGGCTATGACAAAGCCGATCGGTTATGCTTTAAAAGCCGAACGGCTTAGTATAGCCGATAGGCTTTATTAGTTCAAAAACACATCAGAACTTGGACCTCGAATAAAAGTCTGAAAAATCAACAAGGGAAGCCGATCGGCTATGATGAGCTGATCGGTTATGTGAATTAAGCCGATCGGCTATGACAGTTGAAGCTGAACGGCTAAGACTAAATTTTTAAATAAAATAATTAAATTCTTTGAATTGTAATCGCAATGTATAGGTGTATTTGGAAACCAAATATACAAGATAATTATGTTACGATCTAATTATATTACTGATTGTTTAATAGTATAAGTATTAGCGTAAAGTCGTTAGTTGCTTAAGTACCACTTATTAATGACAAGTTCTAACTTGTGTTGTTGCGTGATGTTTCAGATACCCCAAAGACTCAGTGATTAGTAGCTGGGTGTGTTGACTGCAAAGGTATCGGTGAGTGGATTCAGAGCTCACCATTTAATTTAGTTGTGATCATTTGATTGCAACGAATAAACGTGAATATGTTTTGTTGATTAGTTGATATACCTTGTTGACTGTGAACCTTTGTGCTATGTGTTTGGCCTTCGGGCATCAGTTGTTAACGAGGTCAACAGGTTGTTTAAATGGTTGGTTGAACTAGGCAGGGGTTGAATGAATTATACAGAGTCGTACTTCATTTGTTGTGTGTATTGATTCTGTATTTGAGTTCAACTTCCACTAGTTATCGGTCTCGTCCGTATGGCCATACGGATATGGTTGGGTAAGTGTTCTTGGGGAGCCACCCGGGCATTATGGTTATCCCCAGAGCCACCGATCCTCGTTAAGTTGTTGTTGATTTATTGAATATCGTATTGCGGTTGTTTGAAGCAATTATATGATTATGCTAAGTTAGATGTTGTGTTATGAACTCACTCACTTAGCTTTGTGCTAATCCCTCGTTGTTACTTCCTGCAGACTTTTGATTTTGAGCATGCGGGTGGGTAGCAGGAAGGTCAAACCTTGGAAGTATGGAATGTTTGATATTCAAGCTACTCTGATTATTTTGTTGTAACTCAGTTTAGTTTATATAATACCCCGACATGCTAATCTTTTGAACAAGTTTTAAGTGGTAGTAACTTAACCATCTAAACTGTTTTGGGATTTTGAAAAATATGTAATGAAGTAATGTGTTTTATTCATCTTCGCTTCCGTACTTTATATAATATTATTATTATGAAATGAGGGGTGTTATAAGTTGGTATCAGAGCATAGTTTTGGGGTAATTGAGCATTGTAGAATGTTCAATCCCAAAACTGTAGCGTGGTATGTCAAACATTCCTGGGTATGGGATTTAGCATTGGTTGTGAAATTGTTAGTAGATAGGTGCTAACGATTAACAAGTTTCAAGTGTTGTGTTGATTTCAGAAATGGCAGATGACGAGCAACCGACCACCAACCCCAATAATGCCTCTCGGTATGTCGTTCCTCCTGTAGCGACTAATGTTCGGGAAGGTACATCTCATCAAGGAGGTGAAGAAACCAATAGGGATGAGTATATACATGAGATAGAAGATGAATTGATATTTCTGAGAGAGTTTAAAAGGAAAGCGGAGGAAGCCGCAGCTAGGCAACTTTTGCAACAACAATCTTCAGTATTTGGTGCTAGTCCATCTTCTCAAACCAATAAGATGTGTACATTCAAAACTTTTATGTCTTGCAAACCACCGGAGTTCCATGGGAGTACCAATCCAACTGTGGCTTTAAATTGGTTAAGGGATATTGAACGCAAGTTTGATGTGATTGGTTGTGAGGAAGAATCCAAGGTCAAGTTTGCTGTGCAATGCATGAAGGATGATGCGATGGTTTGGTGGGATTCAATAACGGGGCATTTAACTTCACAACAAAAGGAATCTATTCGATGGAATGACTTTCATCAAGTAGTGCGTAACCAATATTGTTCTGATTTTCATATGGCACAAATTAGGAGGGATTTTGTGAATCTGCAATTAACGGATAATATGACCATGGAGGAATTGATAGCCCAATTTACCGAAAAACTTCGATTTGTTCAACAATGGGTTCCGGAGGAGAAGACGAAGATAGAACAGTTTGTGGATACTTTACCCCATAACTACCGTACTACCGTGAGACTAGCCACTAGCTTATCTCAGGCTTTTAATCTGGCGCGATCAGTTGATAGTGATATTAGAGGTTCCCGTGAAACTCGATTTAGAGATAATTCTTCAAAGTCTAGAGCGGATTCCTCTAGTAAAGGGAAATCAAATTGGCAAGGTAATCGTCAGACTAAAAAGTATGTTAGCAAGAGTAGTTCGTCTGGAAGTTCGAATTGGTGTAGTACATGCAAATCTAGACATTCGGGGCCGTGTACTCCGCAAACAAATAAGTGTCTGAAATGTGGTGAACTTGGTCATGAGATAAGAAATTGTCGTTATCCGAATTTCGTGTGTTGGACTTGTAAGAAGGAGGGACATCGGGTGGGGCAATGTCCAGAGGCGGGGAAATCGGGGACTGGTTCGGTCGGGAGTTCGGCATCTTCCGGTCAGAAAAGGAAGAATCCTCCACCAGCAACCAGTCGGGCTTTTCAAATGACAGTCAATGAGGCTGTGCATACAGAAGATGTTATCACTGGTACATTCTTTATAAACTCTGTACCGGCTCGTGTTTTATTTGATTCTGGTGCTACTTGTACTTTCATATCTGTATGCTTCTGTGACAAGTTGAAAGTAGTGCCTACTGTGATAACCAAGCCCATAGAAGTAGAAATTGTTAGCGGTAAACTAGTTCCTGTTACCACCTCGGTGACTGGAGCTAATATTGTGATTGATGACCAAACTTTCCCTATTTCATTCTTGTTGATGCCAATCCCTAGTTTCGATGTAATAATTGGTATGGATTGGTTAAGTCAGAATAGGGCTAGCATTGATTGCCACCAAAAGTTGATTAGGATCCCAATCTCCGACGGGTCATACGTTGTGGCTCGAGGAGAACGGGATGGTATGTCTATTCCCCTGATTTCGATGATGAAGGCTAGGAAGTCATTATCCAAAGGTTGCGAGTCCTACTTAGCTTATGTAGTTGATGCTAAGCTTGAAAGAAAAGTTATTTCTGAAGTACCGGTTGTGTGTGAATACTCTGAGGTATTTCCTGATGAGTTACCTGGATTGCCACCAGTTAGGGAAGTTGAGTACCGTATTGATCTTGTGCCTGGTTCGTCACCTGTAGCTAAAGCTCCTTATAGGTTAGCACCTTCTGAGATTCGTGAAATGATGAATCAGATACAGGAACTGTTAGATAAGGATTTTATTAGACCTAGTTCTTCGCCGTGGGGTGCACCAGTATTATTTGTGAAAAAGAAAGACGGGTCTATGCGCATGTGTATCGATTATAGAGAGTTGAACAAGAGAACTGTAAAGAATAAGTACCCTCTTCCTAGAATAGATGACTTGTTTGATCAGTTGCAGGGTTCTTCAGTGTATTCTAAAATTGATTTGAGGTCGGGTTATCATCAGGTTCGTGTTCGTGAAGAGGATATACCGAAAACTGCTTTTCGTACTAGATACGGGCATTATGAATTTTTGGTCATGCCTTTTGGTTTGACGAATGCTCCAGCTGTATTTATGGATTTAATGAACCGGGTTTGTAGACCTTTCTTGGATAAATTTGTTATTGTTTTCATTGACGATATTCTCGTGTATTCGAAATCTGAAGATGAGCATGCTTTGCATTTAAGATTGGTTCTTGATACGTTGAAACGAGAACAGTTGTATGCCAAGTTTTCTAAGTGCGAATTTTGGATTCGGGAAGTTCAATTTTTGGGTCATGTAATTTGTAAAGATGGAGTGAAAGTGGATCCAATCAAAATTGAGGCCGTGATGAAATGGAACGCTCCAAAGTCTGCCTCGGAAATAAAGAGCTTTCTTGGATTAGCGGGTTATTACCGGAAGTTTATAAAAGATTTTTCTAAAATTGCCGGTCCTTTAACCAAGTTGACCCGTAAGGATGAGAAATTCGTATGGACTGATCGTCAGGAGTATGCGTTCCAAACATTAAGACAAATGTTGTGTCAGGCACCGGTGTTAGCATTACCAGAGGGTTCCGATGATTTCATTGTTTATTGTGATGCTTCTTTTTCGGGTTTGGGCTGTGTTCTTATGCAAAGGGATAAAGTTATTGCCTATGCTTCTCGTCAGTTAAAACCGCATGAAAAGAATTATCCCACTCACGATTTAGAACTTGCAGCGGTTGTATTTGCCCTAAAACTTTGGAGACACTACTTGTATGGAACTCGATGTGTAGTTTGTACGGATCATAAAAGTTTGCAGTATGTGTTTTCCCAAAAAGAGTTGAACATGCGTCAGAGACGATGGCTTGAATTGATCAAAGATTATGACTGTGAAATTAGATATCACCTGGGCAAAGCTAATGTGGTTGCGGATGCTCTAAGTCGAAAGGGTGCTTCTGATCGAATCTTCTATTTGAAAGTAAATGTTTCCTCTGACTTGATTGATCGAATCAAAATTTTACAATTAGAAGCCTTGTTGGATCACAATTTAAAGTCCGAAATTATGTTGAAAAGAAAAGATGAGTTAGTGGACGATTCAAGAGGATTGAAAACTTTTAAGTCTCGGGTGTGGATTCCTTTACTGGGTGGAATTCGGGATACGATTTTGAATGAAGCTCATAAGTCTAAGTTAACTGTTCATCCCGGTAGTACTCGAATGTATAACGACTTAAAACCTTTGTATTGGTGGCCCACGATGAAAACTGACATTGCACGGTTTGTTGGTAATTGTCATATCTGCGCGCAAGTTAAAGCTGAACATCAAAAGCCGTACGGATCACTGAAACAGTTGGAAATTCCCGAGTGGAAATGGGAACATATAACCATGGATTTTGTAACTAAACTGCCGCGTACCATTAGAGGTAATGACATGGTTTGGGTTATCGTTGATCGGTTGACGAAAAGTGCGCATTTTCTTGCTGCGAGTGAGACTACTTCTTTGACTAAGCTCGCTCAGTTGTATCTTAATGAAATTGTATCAAGACATGGTATTCCTGTGTCGATTGTGTCAGACCGAGATTCCCGTTTTGTTTCTCATTTTTGGCAGAGTCTTCAACAAGAATTGGGTACTCGTGTAAATCTAAGTACAGCGTATCATCCACAAACAGACGGTCAATCAGAACGAACGATTCAAACATTAGAGGATATGCTTCGTGCCTGTGTATTGGAATATGGAGGTTCATGGGATTCACATCTTCCATTGGTCGAATTTGCTTATAACAATTCGTATCACTCCAGTATCGGTATGCCTCCGTATGAAATGTTGTATGGCCGTCGTTGTAGAACACCGACATGTTGGTTGGAAGCCGGTGAGAAACAGTTTGCTGGACCCGACATTGTGCAAATGACCGCGGATAAGGTAGCAATTGCACGTGAGAAGTTGAAAGCTGCACGCGATAGACAGAAAAAGTATGCGGATCCGAAAAGGCGACCGGTTGTATTTTCCGAAGGTGAGCTAGTCTACCTTAAAGTTTCTCCGTGGAAGGGTGTAATTCGTTTTGGGAAACGGGGAAAGTTGGCACCTAGATACATTGGTCCATTCAAAATTCGACATGTGGTTAATGACCAGTCAGTGACATTGGATCTTCCTCCTGAGCTTTCGGGTATTCATAGTACGTTTAATGTGTGTTATTTGAGGAGGTGTAACATCGAGGACCAGTCACAAATACTTCCTTTGAAGGATTTAAAAGTTGATAGGACTCAAAAGTTAGTTGAAGAACCGGTAGAAATCCTAGATAGGAAAATTACCAAACTTAGGAAGAAACAAATTCCTATGGTACTTGTAAAGTGGAAACATAGTTTAGGGTCCAACTTGACTTGGGAGTCCGAGGAGTCGATGAAGTCCAGATATCCTGGATTGTTTGATGGTGTTGAGATTTCGGGGACGAAATCTCCTTAAGGAGGGGAGATTTGTAACATCCTCTCCGACAGCCTGGTATTTTCTATTTATATTTGCATATTTAATTGTTTTAAATAAGTTTGTAATATAATTGTTTAATTGAGAAAGTTGGTGAAATAGGTCTCAGGACTTATTGTGTTTAGTAAAATGTTGCTTGTTTTAAATTATTAAAGTTGACGGAACAATAAAATAAATTTCCCGCATTTAGTAATTAAGTGCCAGACAATAGATTTAGAGCGGGTATAAAATACCCATTTAGTGAGGTCGGCTTAAATAGGGACCGACCCTTTTTTTACTTTACCAATTCCTTTCCTAATCTATCTCTCAAACATAAAACCCTAACCTAACTATTGGATCAAATTATTTGCTTGAAGTGTGAATCGAATTGTGATCTTCTTCTAGTATCCTCATCTTCATCATCTAGTAACTAGCTTCGTGTTCATCTATCGATTGTAAGTAAATATATGTTGTATAAGTTCATATTCCAACCAAATGATGATTGGATTTATTCTTGGATATTATTGTTATAATAGATGTTAGTATAGCATTAGAAGCTTGTTACATATGTGTTCTGCATGATTGATTCGTATTTGGTGATTGTGATTTGAAATTCTGGGCTGTGTCTTGATCGATCTGAGTTGCTGGGTTTTCATGTGGAAGCCGATCGGCTATGACAAAGCCGATCGGTTATGCTTTAAAAGCCGAACGGCTTAGTATAGCCGATAGGCTTTATTAGTTCAAAAACACATCAGAACTTGGACCTCGAATAAAAGTCTGAAAAATCAACAAGGGAAGCCGATCGGCTATGATGAGCTGATCGGTTATGTGAATTAAGCCGATCGGCTATGACAGTTGAAGCTGAACGGCTAAGACTAAATTTTTAAATAAAATAATTAAATTCTTTGAATTGTAATCGCAATGTATAGGTGTATTTGGAAACCAAATATACAAGATAATTATGTTACGATCTAATTATATTACTGATTGTTTAATAGTATAAGTATTAGCGTAAAGTCGTTAGTTGCTTAAGTACCACTTATTAATGACAAGTTCTAACTTGTGTTGTTGCGTGATGTTTCAGATACCCCAAAGACTCAGTGATTAGTAGCTGGGTGTGTTGACTGCAAAGGTATCGGTGAGTGGATTCAGAGCTCACCATTTAATTTAGTTGTGATCATTTGATTGCAACGAATAAACGTGAATATGTTTTGTTGATTAGTTGATATACCTTGTTGACTGTGAACCTTTGTGCTATGTGTTTGGCCTTCGGGCATCAGTTGTTAACGAGGTCAACAGGTTGTTTAAATGGTTGGTTGAACTAGGCAGGGGTTGAATGAATTATACAGAGTCGTACTTCATTTGTTGTGTGTATTGATTCTGTATTTGAGTTCAACTTCCACTAGTTATCGGTCTCGTCCGTATGGCCATACGGATATGGTTGGGTAAGTGTTCTTGGGGAGCCACCCGGGCATTATGGTTATCCCCAGAGCCACCGATCCTCGTTAAGTTGTTGTTGATTTATTGAATATCGTATTGCGGTTGTTTGAAGCAATTATATGATTATGCTAAGTTAGATGTTGTGTTATGAACTCACTCACTTAGCTTTGTGCTAATCCCTCGTTGTTACTTCCTGCAGACTTTTGATTTTGAGCATGCGGGTGGGTAGCAGGAAGGTCAAACCTTGGAAGTATGGAATGTTTGATATTCAAGCTACTCTGATTATTTTGTTGTAACTCAGTTTAGTTTATATAATACCCCGACATGCTAATCTTTTGAACAAGTTTTAAGTGGTAGTAACTTAACCATCTAAACTGTTTCGGGATTTTGAAAAATATGTAATGAAGTAATGTGTTTTATTCATCTTCGCTTCCGTACTTTATATAATATTATTATTATGAAATGAGGGGTGTTATACAAACAATCTCAATATTGTTTTCTATGTCTCATATATACTCAATCTTATTTTTACAATACCATATCACGAACGTATACCATACCATACTCAATCTTATTATTACAATACCATATCATGAACGTATACCATACCATACTCAATTTATTTTAATAAGTATATTGTATCATGAACTTATACCATATCATAATAACACTCAATCTTATTATTACAAATTTGACTAGATCATAACTCACCTCCTTGCTTAATCGTACCCTTATTATTTGAAAGTTGTTTTAGTTGTGGGTGAGATATCTTATTTGGAGAACACGCAATACAAAAAAATAAATTAAAAAAGATAAATAAATAAGAATCATTTGGCTTGGTAGCTAAGGCGGTTTGGGTCAGTCGAGTCGGTGTGTTTGTTTGTAGGTCATACTTCACCTTGCCTTTAACTAAACTATGCTCACCGCCCCAATTATTCAATCGGGTTTTGTTTTGTGGGTTAAACCGATTTCAGATAATTTAGTGTTGTTAAGATGTAACACATGGACGTAGACCGTTGATCATTATGATCAACGGCTTGACATCGTCTCCCCTCTAACGGCCTGAGATCTTCTCCCCTTTTTTCTCTCAAAATGCATACTTTTAGAGAAGTAAAAATTCGCACGCATTCAACTTAAATTATCTCAAGTTAAATTAAAATATTGATGCGTTGATATCTCGAGATTACGACAAAATAAATAAAACAATTTTGTCAACCTGGTCACAGTGTTTGAATTCGTTTGCTTGCTGCTTGCAAAGTTGCAAGTTGTCTTCCCATTTAAAATATTCATAGTTGTTTGCATGTTCATTCCCTTCCATCGATTTTTATATAGTACACATGATGATGATGATTTGAGTTCGAGCATATCTTAACAACCCATTTTTTTCTTATTTTCAGTTATTATAAATACTATATAACTTTTTCTAATATATTTTTTTATATAATAAAAAAATAATCTCCAGATATATTCAAGAAATTAATTAATTGGTCTCTAAATATTTAACAATACAAACAGAATTCAAGTAAGATAAATGTGACACCTTTTAGATATTGACCTTACCTAGCTGGTCGAACTTTGGAAATTGACCTTACAGCTGCTTTGTTTAATGTTTATTATAAAAATCTGCATATTATTCTCGTGTAGATTAAATTATTATATATATTTATCTATTATGGGTCAAATTAATTATAAAATGAAAATAATAAATATAGTAAAGTTGTGAATTGTAATCGGAACATCATATCATACTTAAAAAACAAGAGAATCAATATCAACCAATCTCATCCTCTACTTTTGGCGGGTTTAGATAGTATTGTTCTTATAGAATCAATATCAATCCATAACGATAAACTCGTAAAAATTACTCTCTAATTCAATAGTCCATGGGTCATGGTAAAGGCTGCGACATTTCTGTTATTACTCTATTAAATTAAATAATTCAAACATGAATAATCGTACTCCAATATTTCTAATTTGGATTTGGATTTGGATTGGATACCAATTTTGCAATACTCAAGTGGTATCGCTGCCGCAAATGTCTAGACTTCACATGTGTGACCTGTAGGTCAGAGGTTCAAATTCGTGACTCAGCATATGTGATTGATTTGTGGTCATGTAATTTGTCCGTTGTGATGTTCCTTGCGGGTGGGACGGACGTATACCATTGAAATATGGTACGGGAGTCAAGACTACCCTCCAAATCACTTTTTTTTTTTTTTAATTTGGATTGGATTGAAGTTTTGGACTTTAATTGGACCCCAAAAAGGCCACCAAGTTTTTGCCCGTTTGAAGTGTGAATATATAAGAATTTTACTCTGACTTTGAGAGCATGCCAAACTTTCAACAAAATACTATAGTGTATGGAGGGTAGGTTTGCTTTTTGTAATATACCTTATTATTTATATTTATATTTATATTTATATAAAAGCTATGGTCTACTATATTTGATTGTTGACTTTGAGCATACTGACGAGTTCATGAATGATAATTGTCTAAGGGTCTCCACTTTCAATGGGCGGTACAATTATAATCAGTTTAACTTTTGTATTTAGTGTTTCATTTTCTTATTTGAAATGAATGAAGATAATCTATTCATTTTGAAATAATTACAATGAGTTTAGACTCGCTACTATGTTAATAAACTCAAACTAGAGCTTATTCATTAAACGATTTTCAAAACATCTTCAAGCTCGTCTCGAGCTCATTTAAAGATGACTCGAATCAAAAATTTATTGAGTCAAGTTCGAGTACCTTACAAGTAACTTCACATCCGTATCTATTACTATCAGTTTTTGTTTTCAAAATCATAATTCCTATTTGAGTCCCATTTTGGCCAAAAATCAACTGCTCATCCCAAATACTCCTTCGTTTGTCATGTTCTTACCTTACTACAATCAATAAAATATATCCCCTACATACTTTTTGTTTTTCTTTTTTGCGTATATAAAATAAAATAAAATAATAAAAAAAAAATAAAATACATCCAAGTAATTTTGTGGATCCCATATTCACATTCCCGGTGGTGTACTATAAATACCTTCCGTCCATCTCCAAACGCTCGCTCATTCAACAACACACACACAAAATCAAATTTCGCATAATTCACACAAAACACATCTGTACCTTTCCTACATCTATCGGCCACATAAATTAAATTCATCGTTGAAATTACTTCCCCCTCGTTATCATCTCCAATTTCTTCATCAATCAATTCATCCACAGTTTCATAGTTTTTGATTTTATCAGGAATCGTAGATAGATGGGGAGTTTGAAGGCTGTGTTGAAGCATCCAGATGATTTTTATCCGTTATTGAAGTTGAAACTTGCCGCGAAAAAAGCGGAGAAACAGATCCCCTCGGAACCGCACTGGGGATTCTGTTACTCTATGCTTCATAAAGTTTCTAGAAGTTTCGGTCTCGTTATTCAACAGCTTAATCCTGAGCTTCGTGATGCTGTAAATTCTCATCTTCTTCTTTTGTTAATTATTATTATATCATTTTAACATCATTTCAATTCTCAACTAATTTAAGTAGATTCAACATTTTTAAACGGTCAATCTAAAATTAGGATCTGCTGATTTGTTTCTGATCAACGAAAATTAGATAGGCCTCTTATATAGTAATCATCGCCTAAGCTTGCAGGTTCATATTTTAATTTAATCATGTAATTGTTAAAATTATTTGTTGATGTTTTAGATCTTATACAAATACTATTGAATCTATCTTAGAGCTTAAAAGGTCAATTAGATACTCCGTATATGTTTATTGCAGTTGATAACTTTTAGTTGATGGTGGCATTAATTCCTGTTACTTTTAGATTAGTAGACTCTAATCACATGAAGTGGAATAGAGATCATAACCTTTTTAAGCAATTGCTGTACAAATATGTTTCTCTATAAGTGTAACCACTAGCCTATAATGGAAAAAGAAGTGTACTGATCTAATTTGTTACACGTCAACAACTTGATGTGTACTTGTACGATTACTTACAAAGTAACAATTGTTTTGTGGCAAACATACTCTGGATCTCTTTGGTATTATATCACAAATACATTGCTAAATTAGTGCATACATCTTAATTTAACTTTTAATTCTTGTATTTTGTGATTTGGTCCTGATTGTAATGTGGCTGTTTGAATTGTAGATCTGCATTTTTTATCTGGTTCTTCGTGCTCTTGACACCGTCGGTATGTTTTTAATACCATTAAGCTAATTTTCCAGTTTTCCTTTGTTAGTAATTAGTTGGTGATTTTGCTGATTTATTCTTCATTGGCCTTGTGGTATTTTGAGTTGTAATCATCATTCAACAAAATTTTTGATTTTAATGATTAATTAATCTTGTTGTTTTAAAATTTGTACAGAGGATGATACAAGCATAGCTTCTGATATCAAAGTACCCATTCTGATTGCCTTCCATAAGCATATCTACGACCGTGACTGGCACTTTGCATGTGAGACTGGGATTGCTTTCCGTCTGTTTGCATTTCTAATATCATGCATCACATCAACATTTTATATGTATGCTAATGCTATTTTTTATCTTTTTTTTTTAAGGTGGTACAAAGGAATACAAAGTTCTCATGGACCAATTCCATCATGTTTCCACTGCCTTTTCAGAGCTTAAGAAAGGGTAAATCTTACACATAAACTCTTTATTTTAAATTGTTTATCATTAAATAGAATTGGTGGATCATATATTAAAGTTCTAAATTTAACAATTCATATGTTTCTTATCATCTTGGTTTTCAGTCTTTAATGTATTACAAAACTGATCTACTTTACTCCATCTTTTCTGCAGTTACCAGGAAGCAATAGAGGATATTACCATGAGAATGGGTGCAGGAATGGCTAAATTTATATGTAAAGAGGTACTTAGTATCATGGTGCAAATTACCATTAACTATCATCCATAAATGTGGTTTTTTAGTCTGTTCTTGTTCTAGTGTGTAAATTGCACATTTTCATCTTTAGGAACTCCATGTACATTCTTTGATTTAATTATATTGATGATATTGTAGCTCGTAATACATATCTGTGAATTATACATCCGATGTTTCATATGTAGATTTGGTCGACTAAAAAATCCATGAAACTAATGATATAATAATATATATTTTTCCTCAAGGTTGCGTATATTAGCAGCCACCATTTCACACTGTAATATTTGAAGTTAATTCTAGCTGTCTGTTAGTTGTGAGAAAGGAAAATGAGTTTTGTCTTCACCGTGCAGGTTGAGACAATTGATGATTATGATGAGTATTGTCATTATGTTGCGGGGCTTGTTGGATTAGGGTTGTCAAAGCTCTTCTATGCCTCAGGCACAGAAAAATTGTTTTCGGATTCTATCTCCAATTCAATGGGTTTGTTTCTCCAGGTAAATTTGGATCAGCATTCTAACCCTTTAGAGTTTCTGTCCCAATATTTTGGAACACTGATTTACATTGTAAAATTTGTCATGAATTGCAGAAAACAAACATCATTAGAGATTATCTGGAGGATATAAATGAGATACCCAAGTCACGCATGTTTTGGCCTCGTGAGATCTGGAGTAAATATGTGAATAAATTAGAGGTGTGTGGTCTTCCATGTAGTTGAATTTAAGTTCAATGTTTCTTGTTTACCTTTTATCTTGCACTTATGAAACTTGAAGACTGGTTTAAAAATATGAATCAAGCAGCCTCCTTGATCCAGATATAGAGGTGGCAAAATGGATGGGTTGGGTAAGAGGTAAAAAAAAGAGAGTTCAAAACAGGTCACTTTGATACAAGTGGGGTTTGACATGAACCACTTTTCGTGTATTTTTATACATATTTATAGTTTTGTTTTAGGGCACAAGTTAGCCAATTTCTAAATATATTTATAAAAGCTATATGGTTTCAATAGTAATCTAACTTTTTCAAATAAACGCTTTTGAAAGTTGTATGCATCATAATTACACTCTGAGAAGCGTTCAACCTGTTTTACCCATTATCTTTGTTGAGTTCACCAAACATAACCGGAGTTGACCCATTTATTAGTAAATGGGACAAAACTGCCTCATTTACCTTGATATGTCAGGTTCCATGGGTGGTGGATCGTCCTGTACTTTTTTCTGCTTAATATTGGGATTTCCAGTCTAATCAGTTGTTTGATGATATGCACATCAGGACCTGAAGTATGAAGAGAACTCTGAGAAGGCTGTGCAGTGCCTGAATGATATGGTGACTAATGCGTTAATACATATTGAAGACTGTTTGAAGTATATGTCTGAACTGCGTGATCCGGCTATCTTCAGGTTTTGTGCTATCCCACAGGTATATATTTCAGAACTCAAATGTTAGTGTTGTGTTCGCTATTATGTAAAACACTATTTTACTCTTTGGGTAATTTTTGATACACTTATCGAATCAGTAATGTCTCATATATAGTACCTAACTGAATAGTTGAGAAATATCCCATTTTTTTTATCGATATTAGTTGTTTACTGATCTCATAGCACTAATATCAAACATGTTATGGCAGATCATGGCAATTGGAACACTAGCTTTATGCTACAACAACATTGAAGTTTTCAGGGGTGTAGTGAAAATGAGACGTGGTAAGCCATCTCTCTGTTAATCTACTTTGTAACAATGTCATCATTTCAAATCATTGATGATGGTCTACAAGATTATCATATTCTGTCATTATCGAATGTTACTTTTGAATTAATACATTTGATGCTAATTCGGGACACTTTTGTCTACAGGCCTTACCGCAAAGGTGATTGATAGGACCAAAACAATGACTGATGTATACCAGGCTTTTTATGATTTTTCATCCATCCTCAAATCCAAGGTATTATTAACACATATCACTATGTCAAAAATATCTTGTAAAATGGAGAATAATAATAATCGTTGGTTGTCTGTTGAAGGTTGACATGCATGATCCCAATGCCAGAACAACACTCAAAAGGATAGAAGCAGCTCAGTTAATTTGTCAGGACTCTGGCACCCTTAACAACAGGTATGTTAAGTTCTCATTCCTACTTCCTCTACCTGTTAATTTGTCTTTCCTACTTCTTTTTATCTCGTTGCATTCTACATGTATCAATGCTTAAGAGGTGTCCAATGCTCATGGACTCATGGTGGTACTCCCTCTATTTTTAATGTTTTTACCAACCATTTTCCCCCATGGCAAATATATTGATTATCCAGGGTAAAATTGAAACTACATATTCAGCTATAGTTCGATCTTTATATTTCTTATTAATAGGGGACTCTTGAGTCCATCTAACAAAATGCCCCTCCATTTTTTATTTTTTATTTTTGCTTGCAGTGTCCTTTTTGGTCATTCTTAATTAATACGAGTAATACTTGTCAAACATTTGATTATTACTAGTTTACAACCTCAAACAACAGGAATATGTCCAAAGACTATCTTCTACAGCCGATATTATTACAGATGATTATCCGATTCTGATTATTGGATATTATATAATCATTTTCAAAATGCAAATCCAAAGTCCAAATGCCCGTCTAATTGCAGCGGTTGATGATGTTGGCAAATTTTAAGCTAAATTATATATTTTTTCATTGTTATGAAGTGTCGATGGTATTGAGTTTGGCTTACAAGTTCAAGGGTTATTCTAAACATTTAACTGATTCTGAGTTTCTGACATTTTGTATCGTAACATTCATCCTCTAAATATCCAATTGTATTTCCTTTCATCAGGAAATCTTACATAGTTAAGAGCGAACCAAGCTACAGTCCAGCTCTGGTAAGTTCCGTTTCTCCCTGTTCTTCCCTAGATTGCCTTTGTGATTTTCAACAGTCTGTTAATGATGTATACCAACATGACCTTTATGCAGATTGCTTTGCTTATCATTATACTGGCTATTCTTTACGCATATCTGTCTGCTAATCGATCAAAACTCAGTAAGCATACTCATTTTCTAAATTAGGAAAGCTGCAATAATGATATGCATACATTTTACTCATGAACCTGGTCTTCCCTCCTTGCAGAAGTTACTTTGTAAGAATCTTGTGGTGATCCTGAAGCAGAAAAAACCCAAATTTGTGAAATGTAAAAGGTAGTGTTTTTGTTGGTGGCTTATCTCTATGCAAGTCTTATACGATGGTTGCCATTGGTTGGCGATAGGATATTATTATTGTAAATGGAAGTAGTTGTACTCTCATTTGAGAATTATGTGGAATATAGACACGAATATGAACGTCGCTAAACCTAAAATCACCTATTAGTGTCGTTGGACATTAGTGGTGGATGTACTTGTTTCTTTTTGCAATACCATATGATTGGTGGTGTTCTAGTTTTGGAATGATGTGTATTAAACCTAAAGACTTGCTAATGAGGGTTGTTTTATATTTGATGTCTTCTTGAAGAGCAATAGTTTTGCATGTTTAAATTATCAATGGCCAAGTGAAGATAATTAATTCTGTTTTTAGATATTGTCAAAAACTGAATTGATCAAGATTGGTAACGATGGTCATGGGCAAACACGAAGTTCAGATTTCAGAATTATCAATGACAGAATTGATTATCTTTTTTTACCCGAATCTTAAACTATAAAATATTGTATGAATATAGAATATGAGTATGAAGGGTAAGAAAGACATGTTTCGATGTATAAAAAAAAAAAACCAACCTTGTCAAATTTCTATGGAATAAAATATGGATTGTAACATGATGGGAATGAATCTATACGAAAATCCATCAAAAATATGCTCCAAAACACATAAAAATGAAATGTGTAAAGATTGAATTATAAAGAAACACATACAACATACACTTAAGAAGGAGATTTAAAGTGAAAAATGACTTGAACTTAGAAGACTTTGCTTGCAAGAACATGTTGGCGTCTTTCAATATAACCAGCAGGAAACCAACCTGCTTTCCCTTTGCATTCCCCTTCAGCCCAACCATTACTAGAAACCTATCAACAACATTCCAAGGATTTTGCTATTAATTCAAACATTTGAACCATCATAGACACTATTCACAATATATTTTACATAATTTCGAGGGAATTTTCGGTGTTTCAATCTGTTGTTCCCTTTCAAGTGGGACCCACATAATGGAATGAGGAAAGAAAATTACAAAAAAAATGGTATATCTTGTTAAAAGTATTTTAAAAATTATATACATATCTAATTCATTCATGATGCAGTAATACTTTCGAGCTATGCAAACCTTTCTGATGACAACATAATCACCAATTGATAGACTTAATTCCACAGCAGACTCTCCATAATATGAGAACATCACCTGAAAAGCAATCAAACGAGTTCCAGTAGAAGGTGCATTAGGCTAGGCAGCCATTAGAGAAAGTGGAGCACTTTATGAAATATAGCAAACCTATCAACATACCTCCCCTATAAAGTAATCAACACCATCGTCTGAACCATTCTGTATAGGAGAATTAACGTTTTTAACTTCTTTGTAAGACGGAGTTGCTTCAACTCGTTGTTCTGATACCATCTAGATTTGTTCAATGGGTAAAACATGTCAACAGAACAAAATCCTGTAGATTTTTAAGGAAAAAGATGCAGATGTGAAACGTGATGGCACAATGCATACCTCCTCTTTAAGATGATCAAGAATCTGAAGAACCTTCTGGTGGTAATCACGTTCTGATTCAATCTATGAAAGATAAAAGGAGTTTCAGAAAACATACAATAAGATGTGAAATTATAATGACTGATTTAGCAGAGAAGTAACCATTGTAATTAGTCTATCAAGTGTGATTTTTTGTTGTTGAGCTTCAACTGCAGCCATTGCTGATGTAGCTTGCTTTCCCAATATTAACATGCTGGATTTCAGATGTTGCAATTTCGATTCTGCGGTTTTAAGTTTCGTAAATTGGTCCGTATTTCCACTTCCTTCTCTCATTCTTGTTTGTCTTTTAGACACTTCAACAGCCTAACAGGGTTAGAGACTTAGGGGGTTGAATAAAACCCACAAGGCATTTGCCACTCCACATGTAAAACTTAGAGGTCGCAATTTCAACCCATTTATTTTTGAATAGGTCAATTTGAATTATGTTTTATCACTAATGGGTCTAACAGGTAAAATAAAAGAAACTATTTAAAAGGGAAATGGGTCAGGTCGAAAGTGGTGCAAAGTGTATATTTGATGCATAAATCTCCTAAATCAATTTATTTATTAAAATAATATACTTTTCTATAAAAATAAAATCAAGCTTAGCAAAATCAAGCACTCTTGAACCACACCAACTTCTTAAATTTGTAATTACCTGTGACTCAGTCTGTTGGCGCATCCTGTCATAAGATTGAGCAAGATGTCGAGCATCATCAAGCGGAGCTCCCATAACCATGGTTCTTAGTGGCTCTGCAACCTTCATAATTCAGTAATATGTAAAACGTGGATGTAAAACCATAACAAAAGGAGAAAGCCAGAAAGAAAGTAAACAGTAACAAGCTTTTAAAGAAAATCAACAAAACAAAATACAACGAAACAAAAATGCAAATGCAAAGAAACACTAAAAACAAATCTTGATGATGACCATTCAAACAAAGTAACAGACTAAGGGGGGAGACCTGTGTCCCAAAAGACTTTAGTAGATCTCCACGTTCTTTTTCCATTTGAGCACGGGCCTGTGAAAAGTGTAGTGCAGCTCTCGATAACGTGCATGCATTCTCGACACCATATTTTCTGCTGTCTTCTGAAAATTTATTTCCTGTTGCGATATGCAGTTAGCGAATTTACAACATAATGCATATTTATTTCCTCGAGTTAAACAAGAGCTGGAAAAAGGCAATATCTATTAATTACCTATTTCAACTTGTTTGGAACCAGAAACTATATATCCTTCTACACCACGAACAATATCCTTTTGAAAATGCTGAAGGGACGGAAAGAAATATCTTAATTATCGACACAAATAAATTTAAGAGCTTTTATGTATTATAAATCCCCTTGGACGAATTTATACATGTTTCACCCACATTGACACACTTCGACAAGTTTAAATATAATCTAGATTTATTCTAATCTCAAACGACACAATACAGATTAAGCATTACCCGAATTGAGCCGTTTATGACTTAATGGGTTGAATTGCCACTTCTAGTTTGTTTCATATTAGTTTCTATTGTTCAAAAACAAGCTTTTTATACAAAAACAATCTTCTTTGGCTTATTAGGACTCATTCCAGTTGTTTTTTCCACAAAAAAGCTTCTCCAACGAGAGGGGGTGGTGAAGCAACCTTGGCAACACGTGTAGATTTGTACAGCCTCTCGAGTTTCTCATGAAGCATGACTTCTGTTTCTTCATTGAAAGTGTCATCTGAACCTCCATAAGCACCACTGCCAAACTGATTCACCACCTGAAACCAAGAGTCCAGGATGAATTTTTATAATTTCAACAGGTGGTCATTGTTACGAAAACAATAAAAAACAGTTTGGTGCAAGAACTGCGGATCTTGCAAAATAACATTTGCCCATGTGCAGTAGTAACAGTTACTCCACCTGTTTAGTGACAGATGTTCCACATTGTTACATGACCGAAATAAATCATCCAACTGAGGCCAAGTTTGCTAGATGAAAAATTTGAAAGTTAACTATAATATCATACTTATTCAGAGTTATGAGTAATAAGAGAAATTTTGAGTCACTGTCCACTGTATGAAAGATAGTTGACAGATTAGTCAAAAAAATAACATAGTTGGTTCTGCTTAAATGGTTACAAGGTTAGTGATTTACTCCATGGCTGATCTGTTAAATCAGTCATAATAGAATCCACATATGCTAATGAAACATATATGCATCAATCATCCTGAATAACCAAATAACGTTATATGCATCAATAATCACTTCCTCTTTTCTCAATCTTTTTGAACAAATGTTCTGTTTATCACTTTATCGTCATCAACCTTTTGCAAAAAAAAGGCCAAAAAACACAGCTTACACAGGGTCAAGTATTTTCCAAAATATGATTTACACAGTCCTGAAGTCATAGGCAATTGACAACAAGATTTGATGTTGCTATTAAAACCTTACTCCAAAACTCCAACCAACAATTTGGATCTTAATCAATGGCAGCCAAAACTGGTGATGGTCATGGATGACATACTCTGAGTTTTTGGCATTCATACTAGAAGACCAGATTAAACGATGACCAATTCAACACGAAACAAGATATGAGATGCAAGTTCTAACTAGCAACTTTAGGTCAAAAGATCCGTTTTTTCTAGATCAATGCTTGCTATGATCTAAATTTTAGTACAAAACCATGTTAACAATGAAATTGAAAACATTACCAAAACATAAAATAACAATTCACTTCAAATCTCTATCTACAAAGATCCTCGCAAAAATATATCAGCAACAAAATTAGCAGGATCAAATTACCTGTTGCTGTTGATGATGTCTGGCGCCGAGCTTCATTGATAGTTTGAATTCAGGCAACGAATTGAGTGACGGAAACAAATACTGTAAGTAACCAAGAATCAGTGAGCGGAAGGCACGTTGTCGGATGATTTTACCAGATTCAGTTGTTGGTTAAAATTTGGTTTGGTTTGGTTTCTTAAATTTTGAACTCAAACCCGTATCTGAATACGAGTAATGTAAGATAAACAAAAGCTCTATTTTTGGTGGTTCGTTTAAATTTTCACCAATTTGTCTATACATAAATGTTTTTTTTTTTAGGGTTTTGATCGGGGGGAGTTAGGATTTAGAAGTAGGGGAAAAAAAAAAAATTTTTAATTATTTGTTTATGTTTTCGGGGGGTAAAACTTATGAAATATCGCAAATACCGTTAGAAATTTTTCTTTTTTACATGATTTGAGAATTCTTGGGGGGCAGCTGCCCCCATGCCCCCCTCTACCTCCGCCCCTGGTTTTGATAAACAAAGCCGATTTTGATAAATAAAGCCCTTGGGGCTTTCTTTAATATATTTTTGCATGCATGTATTATTTGTACATTGAATTAAAATTCAAATGTCAGAATAATTTCAGGAGGAATGAATATGTAGCGATGACTTACACAAAACAAAGTCAAAGCAAAATACCGTCTGAATCTCATCTCATAATAAAGTGAGAATCGTGTTTTTAAATGGTCTATTAGCAATTGCTAAACTTCGATTACAAGGCTTGATAACGGCTCAAAGAAAGTTATATTCGTTAATCTACAAACTAGACGTAAATTGTTGGACCAATATATATTTTAATGTGGTTTCTCATCGAATTTTATTAACAACTAGCAGCATTGTATTCATTGAATACGTGAATACGGCGAGTTCGTAGTGGTGACTAGTGAGTGATAATGATGTAAAATTATAAACAAATAATGAGACAAAATGTTTACGTCTGCTTTTAAAAATGTGTAATCTTTGTTTTGTGTAACGAATTTATTTCTATAGTAAACGAAATAAAATGTGATATTTCATTTAACCAACTTTTAAAAAGTTAGGTTTTCTTTATATAATAATAATAATAATTGTATCGATTAATATCATTAATAATAATCGTAAACTATAAGCATGATTAGAGGAAGACAAAAATGATCTCTCTATCTGTATCTCTTGGTTATATAACTTTAACTAGTTTTATGACCCGTGATAACACGGGTTTATTTAAGAAAATTTTTGTAACAATATGTATACAAATAAGTTTTACATATTGTGTTGTTTCATTTTTTTTTTACAATAACGTTTTGTAGCCTATTTTTTTTATGTATATGTGTGCATATAAAATCTATGTTGGTTGATTATAAGTAAAACTTTTTATTAACTAACTTAATAGGAAGGGTGATGATATTTCGATCCATAATTTTGATAGATCTACCAACAATATGCAATACAAATAAATAATGTGCAAGAAGTCTTTTATTTAATAATTAATAATAGTTTATTAATAGCACTATACGTCTCGATTATTAACTTGGATTTGTTCTATTGTTTCATTCTACATATATGTCACAAATGTTTTGTGCTTCAAGTTTATAGTATAAGAAAATCTATATCTCATTATCAAATTGCTCACAAGTAAGTCAACGATTATTATAATGAGTGGATGCATTATATTGAAATAAAACATTCACTACACATGAAACTGAAATATCTTTATATATACTTGACAACAAAAATAAAAATAAATCTCTTTAATTGACAATACTGGTAACAAACTGATCACCAAAGTTAACCCCCAGTAAGCTACATTCAATACAACAAAATATATTTTGAAAAACCAAGCAACTCAATAGCAAGTTTATTAGCAAACCAAGTAAGTAAAAGCCCATTGACAAAACTCATGGTCTGGTGAGCAATGAACAACTATACATAGCAGTAGCATCTATAAAACATAGATAAGAACTAAAAACATTTATAGTCATGCAAGCACACCCACAAGGCAAAACCACTCTGATTGCTAATTAAACCAACTACAGTAACAAATATATCAAGTTTTACTGATACATGAACACAAACTAAACAAATTAAACATGGGAGTGTAACATTAACTCCGAATAAAAGAAAAAGTATCCATATGTGTAAGCATTACCAGAAGATTAACTATAAGATTACCCGCTGTCCCTAGCCTACCCAATCTACCCATTTTGCCACCTCTAATGGTTACCTTAACTTTGTTTCGAGTCATGGTTCACCACCTGACAATTGACAGCAGTCCCTTCTGAAAGTGGGGATCCAAAGTCATCTGATCACGGGTCTTATAGCAAGAATTCATTATGCCACACATCAGGATGACTAAAACCCGAGTCCGTCACAATTGTTATTATATCAAATTAGTGAAATCAAAGAAAATAAAATGACAGATAAATAAGAAAGTAATGCAAAAAAGGACAGAATAAGCAGTTTATAATCTATAGCTTCTCACCTTTGATTTTCTAACTGTCAAAATAAACGAAATACAAAATTAGTAAATTGAGGTTACCTTACTAAAAACCACATATATACTTTTCTTTAGAAGCTCCAACCCCAACTCAAACCACAAACTGGCTTTTGACTTTTGATGGGTAAAAAGATCTTCATAGCTTTGATCCAATTCATCCCATATTTCCTTTCATCTTATAATCTGTATTTGCTTCAAAATTATAATTTGACTCGTCAAAAGTCAAACTGACATGTACATTCAGTTTTAACTTGAGCAAGCCTATTGTTATATTATGCCACATCTGAAGCATCTTTCCTCCATGATCATCAAAATAGTATCCCAAATCACATTATGATCACCTCCTACATTATCAAACCCAAAATTATCTTGCACCAATTTGCCAAAATTAGTTTGACTTAAAATAAGTCAAACTGCACAGATTAGCCACTTTTTCAAATGCTTAAAAACCTTCATTCCAAATTAAATCTCTTGAAAAACCTTCTCAAGCTTTCAATCTTCATGTAAAGATTCCTATAAAACCAGACATTGCCATTCATTAATTGAGCTTTCATCAAATACACTTAAGAATATCACAATGTAAATACACCTAATTGTTAAAAACATCACCAATCATCTTTCATCTCTGCTCAATATGAGTATGTAAGATAACTTAAGATGAATCAACCCACTCACATGTAAACGGGTCAGTATTGTCACCTTTAAGTAAAATTAAACCATCCTACAATAAAGAGTTAAAGACTTATGTATTCATCAATGATATACCTCTTGTACTTTCTTTCATCTGGGTCTTGAATCCACAGAAACTTCCTCCATGAACAGGGAAACACCTGAAAAATAAAAAAATGTCAGACAACTCTAATGATCATAAATGCAACCACATTTTCAAATTATAAGAAACGAAAAAGAATTTTACCAAGCATTTTTCAACTCTCACCTGAACTGCTCAAATGATTCCATTAATTGCAAGAGTTCCAACCATTATACATAATATGGCCTGCCCTATACAAATAAATCAAAATACAATGAGTCATGATTTAAAAAAAATTGATGAGCGTAAAATATGCCAAATCCCCCCCTTAAAAGAGTTTTAAGATCTTGCTATAGTAACTAACACAAAGTATAGCCATTGAAAGATACCAAGATTTGAATACAATCTGAGCCAAGGTATTTTCAAGCATGTAAAAAGTAGGCATAAGCCATTATAACTAAACATAACATTGCTTAAAAAAATAATAAATTACAAAAGCATTAACCTCATTTATATTGTTCTCTAGAAACTTTCATGGTTAGTGTGGGATGCAAATAAGCTGGCTTCCGAGTATCCAATATAAGTGTTTAAAAACTGGCACATATGAAGAATAGCACCCAATTTCTGTCCAAGCATCAAACAAATGATTAATACGTATGGCCGGAACAGAAAATAAAAGAAATAGAATATTATTCAAGAAACATAATATTAATGCATTAATATTCAGAAATTGCAATAATACAAACCTGCACATATCTTCAATCATGGACTCAAACAATGGACCATATGCATAAACACTTTGAAACATGGTCCTAGCCATTTCTTCAGATTCTTGGTCACCGGAGAGTATACCGACGTCGACACCACTCAATGCAATTGGTCATAGCCATTTCAACATGCTTAAGCCAACAATCTGAAAAGTGCAATCATACAAACCTTCACAAAATCATCTATTTATTAGTGGTCTTTATTAGACGTTCAAACCTGAGACTACATGATCATGCATTAGATATTCAAAGTGGTAGAATTACCATAAGAGAGAATAACATACAGATCTCAACAATTAAAACACCTTGAGCATCCAACTACATAAAAAAGAAAGAAGATGTAACATCCTCATTACCGGCCTAGGAGAAATTTGGTAAATTACTCAATTCATTTGATTATTTAATTAAGTTTAGAAATAATTCGTATTATTTGCCTAATTGAAATTAATAGGGTAAATGGTCAAACGATTTATTGTGATACATAAATTATTACTTGTTTTAAATAAATTTAGTTGACGGTATAATAAAATATATTTTCATGTAAACAGTTTTAGGTTCCAGACAATAGGTTTAGAGCGGGTATAATTTGTACTGGTTTATACCTACCTTTGGGGATGGATCGGCCTATTTGTTTTCCCTTTCCCAAATTATTCTAACTCCCCAAATATAACACACACATACATTGGAATTGAGAGAATTCAAAAGAGAAAACTTTGGGAAATCGATTAAGTTTGGATTCGTGGTCAACTACTTATCTTCTTCATCATCTACCTTGCTAGCATCTTGATTGTAAGTGCAAATCTCTTTTAATATGTGTATGTATGTTAGGGTTTGAGTAATTAGATTTTATAGGTAAATTTGTATGGATTTGATGTTGGATGATGCTATTGGTTGATATAACATGATGTATGATGATATGTGAAAGTGTTTAATTGAAAGAATCGTATTTTGTGTGCGGATTTGAGATTTTAGGGAGTTTGGTTCGTGGGTTAGTTGTTACCTGCTGCTGCTGTTTCGATGAACTAGCCGGCGGGTCAAGTGACCCACCCGGCGGCTTGTTTGTATTGTTTGGGGAACCGGCGGGTAGGATCTACAAACCGGCGGGTTAACCATACCAGCCGGCGGCTCCTGGACCAAAACGGCGGCTTGTTTGGGCTTTAAAACGCACTTTATTTCTGTTTGTGAAAACCCGTATTAACCGGCGGCTTGGGTATCCCAGCCGGCGGCTCTCGTGGTAGAACCGGCGGGTCCGGTGACCCAGCCGGCGGCTTCCTGGCCGTTTCTAGCATAACAAATTTCACTTCTTGCATTACCTTGAAGTAAATCGGTTATGCGTTTATATGATTGGAAACATGAAATAGGGATTCACAATATGTTATTCTATGAGTTTATGTGCATGTTGAGGCGTTGTAAATCGAGTTGTCATGATTAATGGCAATGGTGCACTTTTGATTCCACCATGGATATTTGAGATGAGTAATTGACTCGTATACCTTTGTTGTGTTTCAGATAAACCGAAGACTCAGTAATATAAGAATTCTGAGTGGAGACAGTGACGTCAAGGGTGAGTGGATCATTGACTCTCATTCTGAATTAGTTGTAACAATCCGGTTACAACGGGTAAACATGGTTTTACAGTTATATGTTGAATAAGTACATTTTGCCATGATGATTATGGAATGTGCTATCTTGTCAGGGGTCAATATGACATTGGGTTTGGATACTGTTACTTTGGACGACATGATGACTTTGTACATGTGTTGTTTATTGAAATCATGTCGTATGTAGTAATGGTACTAAACTATCGGTAAGACCACTGTTTGACCTTCAGTGGTTATAAGTGTTACTTGGGGAACCACCGCGGCATGAGGGTACCTCAAGGACCACCGATCCTCTTTGATGTATTTGTTATGATGCTTTGTAGTGATCAATTGCTATGATAGTTTGGATTGATAGTTGTGATCTATTCACTTAGCTTCGTGCTAATCCCTCTCCTCACTTCTTGCAGATTACTTTTGATGTGGGTGGGCAAGAAGTTAGTTTGAAGAATGTTTGACTGCCTACTCTGACTATACGACATGTAGTCGTTTATAAACTTATGTTTTGGAATTTAAATAACACCTAACTTAATGTTGTAATTGATGTAGTTATTGTATCAACTTATCATGCAGGCATAGATTGTGTTTTGGGAATTATGTCATACGCAATCTATAATGCATGATTTGTATTTAAGCGCTTCCGATATATGTTAAAAAAAAAAAAAATGTCTCTTGAAACTTGTGGTGTTATAAATTGGTATCAAAGCCTGGGTTTGGGTGAATTGAGCATGGGTTAATTGTTCAATCCCAAATCTATGTGTGTCAGTCAAACATTCCTTTGAGTGGGATTTTGTTAGCATGTGAAGATGGTTAGTATATAGGTACTAACAACTAACGTGTTATGAGATGTTGTTTTGGTACAGATATGGCAGAGAATGAACCTCCAGCTGACCCACCCAATGATGCCCCTCGAACTAATGTATCCCCTCCTGAAACCCAAAATGTTAGCCAGGGTCAAACTGGTACTACCTTTTCTGCTGGGGATTTTGATCATGATGATTATATGATTCATCTAGAGACAGAAAATCTGAGACTTAAGGCAATAGAACAACAGTTTTTGCAACAACAACAACAAAATCGGTCTTCTCAACAAATCTTGCAATCTTTGCCACCTACTGTTAGCACTGTACCACCACTTTTGGTGACTTCGCAGATTCCAGTATCTCAGACTTATTATCATCATCCACACAATGGTACCTATCCGATTTCGGCTCCGTTCTCTTCCGGGCCTTCGGGTTATCAGACTCCGATATTTCAAGCTCAAAATCAACCTAAGCTATGCTCTTTTAAGACTTTCAAGTCTTGTGGACCATCGGATTATTCGGGTAGTACAAATCCCTCCGTTACCTTGGATTGGCTGAGGGATGTGGAAAGAAAGTTCGAGGTTTGTCGATGTGAAGAGGAAGTCAAGGTTCCTTTTGCGGTGCAACTTCTCAAGGGTCCCGCAATGGTTTGGTGGGATTCCATTACATCGCATTTTACACCACAGCAGAGAGCATCAATTTGTTGGTTTGATTTCCACAATGAGGTTTGTAAGAAGTATTGTTCTGGATTTGACATGACTCGGATTCGACGCGAGTTTTTGGATTCGCAATTAACGGATAAGATGACGATGGATGATCTCATTTCCCAATTCACTGACAAGTTGAGATTCGTGCAACAATGGGTACCAGAGGAACGTATGAAGATTGACCATTTTGTGGGAATGTTACCGTATACTTATCGGACGACCGTGAGATTGGCGGGTACTCTTTCCCAAGCTTTTGATCTTGCCCGTTCTGTGGATGGGGATGTTAGGGCACAAGGTTTGGAGGTTAAGGAAAAATCTTCATTTAAACCCAAGGGTGAATCTTCGGGTAGTCCTGGAAAGAAGAGATGGCAGGGATCTCATCAACCTAAGAAGTCTAGTTCGGATAGTAAATCATTGGATAGAACCAATTGGTGCCACAATTGTAAATCGCGACACACGGGTCCTTGCACTCCACAAACTGCTAGATGTATCAAATGTGGACAACTTGGTCATGACATCAAGGATTGTGCGTTTCCTAGGCATGTGTGTTGGAATTGCCAAAAGGAAGGTCATCGTTCGGGTTTGTGTCCGGAGGCTAGGAAACAAAAGATGGGTGTGGTCGGAGGGTCTTCATCTTCTGGCCAGAAAAGAAAGAATCCACCAACGGCAACTGGTAGGGCATTCCAAATGACAGCTGATGATGCTGTCAGGACTGAAGATGTTATAACTGGTACATTTCTAATCAACTCTGTACCAGCTACTGTTCTGTTTGATTCGGGAGCCAATTGCTCATTTATATCTATGCTTTTCTGCGATAAACTAAAATTGACTCCCACTTGTATTACAAATCCTATTGAGGTTGAGGTAGCAAATGGCAAGATAGTTCCAGTTACCACATCGGTGACTGGAGCTAGCATCTTGATTGAGGATCATAGTTTCCCAATTTCTTTTCTATTGATGCCTATCCCTAGTTTTGATGCGGTTTTAGGCATGGATTGGTTAAGTAAGAATAAGGCAAGTATAGAGTGCCATAAGAAACTAATTAGGATTCCAATCTCTAATTAGTCATTTGTTGTGGCTCGAGGGGAACGGGAAAGAGGTAGTATCCCTATGATTTCTATGATGAAAGCTAGTAAATCTCTAGCTAAGGGGTGTGTATCCTACCTGGCTTATATAGTTGATGCAAAATTAGAAAAGAAAACTGTTTCCAATGTTCGAGTGGTTTCTGATTACCCTGACGTCTTTCCTGATGAATTGCCTGGGTTACCTCCCATTAGAGAGGTGGAATATAAAATTGACCTAATTCCGGGTTCTACTCCCGTAGCTAAGGCTCCTTATAGACTAGCTCCCTCCGAAATTCGTGAAATGATGACCCAAATCCAGGAGCTATTAGATAAGGGTTTCGTCAGGCCTAGTTCGTCTCCTTGGGGTGCACCCGTGTTGTTTGTTAAAAAGAAGGATGGCACCCTTCGGATGTGTATTGATTATAGAGAGTTGAATAAGCGAACCATAAAGAATAAGTACCCTTTGCCCCGAATAGATGAATTCTTTGATCAATTACAAGGGTCTTCCTATTTCTCTAAGATTGACTTGAGGTCGGGTTATCATCAAGTGCGGGTTTGTGGGGAGGATATTCCTAAGACGGCTTATCGCACTAGATATGGTCATTATGAATTTCTTGTTATGCCTTTTGGGTTGACTAATGCTCCGGCGGTCTTTATGGATTTGATGAATAGAGTTTGTCGACCCTACCTTGATAAGTTTGTTATTGTATTTATTGACGATATATTGATTTATTCTAATTCTGAATCCGATCACGAAGTACACTTGCGTTTAGTACTTGATACTTTAAGACAGGAGAAGTTGTATGCTAAGTTCTCCAAATGCGAGTTTTGGTTGCGTGAGGTTCAGTTTTTGGGGCATATTATTTGTGAGGATGGAGTTAAGGTTGATCCATCTAAGGTTGAGGCAGTTATGAATTGGCAAGCACCTAAGTCTGCTTCAGAGATTAAGAGTTTTCTTGGTTTGGCGGGTTACTATCGAAAGTTCATCAAGGATTTCTCTAAGCTAGCGGGTCCTTTGACGAAATTGACTCGAAAGGATGTTAAGTTTCAATGGAATGATCAGCAGGAGTCGGCTTTCCAGACTTTGAAACAGTTATTGTGTCAGGCTCCAATTTTAGCCTTGCCTGAAGGGTCCGAGGATTTCATTGTGTATTGTGATGCTTCGCATGCGGGTTTGGGTGGTGTCTTGATGCAACGTGGTCGAGTCATTGCGTATGTTTCTCGTCAGCTTAAACCTCATGAAAAGAATTACCCTACCCATGACTTGGAACTTGCAGCTGTAGTCTTTGCCTTAAAAATCTGGAGACACTATTTGTATGGTACTAAATGCGTTATTTGTACGGATCATAAGAGTCTTCAGTACATGTTTTCTCAGAAGGAACTGAATATGCGTCAGAGGAGATGGTTAGAGTTGATAAAAGATTATGATTGTGAGATTCGTTACCATCCGGGTAAGGCGAATGTGGTCGCGGATGCGTTGAGTAGAAAAGGGAAATTCGAGAAAGTTTGCTTTATGCGATTAGAAGTTTCCTCAGATTTGATTGACAAATTGAGAACGGCACAAATGGAAGCATTGTTGGATCAAAATTTGAAAGCCGAGATTCTATTGAAAAGAAAAGAACTGTTATGTGACGATTCTCGTGGATTAAAGACATTCCAATCGCGTGTTTGGGTTCCTTTGCTTGGGGGACTTCGTGATGTAATATTGACGGAAGCTCATAAGTCCAGATTGTCGGTTCATCCCGGGAGCACTAAAATGTATAATGATTTGAAACCTTTGTATTGGTGGCCTACTTTGAAAATGGATGTTGCTCGATTTGTGGAATCGTGCCATATATGCTCTCAAGTGAAAGCTGAACATCAGAAACCGTATGGGTCTTTGAAACAACTTGAGATCCCCGAGTGGAAATGGGAACACATTACGATGGATTTTGTAACAAAATTTCCGCGAACCATTAGAGGAAATGACATGATTTGGGTGATTGTGGACCGACTAACTAAGAGTGCTCACTTCCTGGCTTCTAGTGAGATGGCATCTTTGAGTAAGTTAGCTCAGTTGTACATTAGTGAGGTTATTTCGAGGCATGGGATTCCGTTATCTATTGTATCAGACAGAGATCCTCGTTTTGCATCTGGATTTTGGCGGAGTTTGCAAAAGGAGCTGGGTACTAGAATCAATTTGAGTACGGCTTATCACCCTCAGACGGACGGTCAATCAGAGCGCACCATTCAAACTTTGGAGGATATGTTACGTGCTTGTGTGTTAGAATATGGTGGGTCTTGGGATTCGCACCTGCCATTGATTGAGTTTGCGTATAATAATTCTTATCACTCGAGTATAGGTATGCCTCCGTATGAAATGCTATATGTGCGTCGTTGTCGAACACCCACATGTTGGTTGGAAGCGGGTGAGAAACAATTTGCGGGTCCAGATATTGTTCAGATTACTGCTGAAAAAGTAGCTATAGCTCGTGCGAAGTTGAAAGCTCCTCGGGATAGACAGAAACAGTATGCCGATCCTCGGTGCCGTCCGGTTTCGTTTGTGGTGGGTGAATTGGTATATTTAAAGGTTTCCCCTTGGAAAGGTGTGATTCGGTTTGGTAAGCGTGGTAAACTTGCTCCTAGGTTTATTGGGCCATTTAGAATTCGCCAAGTAGTTAATGATCAAACGGTATCGTTAGATCTTCCTCCTGAATTAGCGGGTATTCATGACGCCTTCAACGTTTGTTACTTAAGGAAATGTAAGGTGGAGGACCAATCCCAAGTCCTTCCGTTACAAGACTTGCGTGTCGACTTAAGTCAGAAACTTGTAGAGGAACCTATAGAGCTTGTAGATAGAAAAGTGACTAAACTTCGAAAGAAGGAAATACCCATGGTTTTGGTTAAATGGCGACATAGTTTGGGTGCTAATCTTACTTGGGAAACGGAGGAAAGCATGCGATTGCGTTACCCTAATCTCTTTGAGCGTGGTGAGATTTCGGGGACGAAATCTTCTTAAGGAGGGAAGATTTATAACATCCTCATTACCGGCCTAGGAGAAATTTGGTAAATTACTCAATTCATTTGATTATTTAATTAAGTTTAGAAATAATTCGTATTATTTGCCTAATTGAAATTAATAGGGTAAATGGTCAAACGATTTATTGTGATACATAAATTATTACTTGTTTTAAATAAATTTAGTTGACGGTATAATAAAATATATTTTCATGTAAACAGTTTTAGGTTCCAGACAATAGGTTTAGAGCGGGTATAATTTGTACTGGCTTATACCTACCTTTGGGGATGGATCGGCCTATTTGTTTTCCCTTTCCCAAATTATTCTAACTCCCCAAATATAACACACACATACATTGGAATTGAGAGAATTCAAAAGAGAAAACTTTGGGAAATCGATTAAGTTTGGATTCGTGGTCAACTACTTATCTTCTTCATCATCTACCTTGCTAGCATCTTGATTGTAAGTGCAAATCTCTTTTAATATGTGTATGTATGTTAGGGTTTGAGTAATTAGATTTTATAGGTAAATTTGTATGGATTTGATGTTGGATGATGCTATTGGTTGATATAACATGATGTATGATGATATGTGAAAGTGTTTAATTGAAAGAATCGTATTTTGTGTGCGGATTTGAGATTTTAGGGAGTTTGGTTCGTGGGTTAGTTGTTACCTGCTGCTGCTGTTTCGATGAACTAGTCGGCGGGTCAAGTGACCCACCCGGCGGCTTGTTTGTATTGTTTGGGGAACCGGCGGGTAGGATCTACAAACCGGCGGGTTAACCATACCAGCCGGCGGCTCCCGGACCAAAACGGCGGCTTGTTTGGGCTTTAAAACGCACTTTATTTATGTTTGTGAAAACCCGTATTAACCGGCGGCTTGGGTATCCCAGCCGGCGGCTCTCGTGGTAGAACCGGCGGGTCCGGTGACCCAGCCGGCGGCTTCCTGGCCGTTTCTAGCATAACAAATTTCACTTCTTGCATTACCTTGAAGTAAATCGGTTATGCGTTTATATGATTGGAAACATGAAATAGGGATTCACAATATGTTATTCTATGAGTTTATGTGCATGTTGAGGCGTTGTAAATCGAGTTGTCATGATTAATGGCAATGGTGCACTTTTGATTCCACTATGGATATTTGAGATGAGTAATTGACTCGTATACCTTTGTTGTGTTTCAGATAAACCGAAGACTCAGTAATATAAGAATTCTGAGTGGAGACAGTGACGTCAAGGGTGAGTGGATCATTGACTCTCATTCTGAATTAGTTGTAACAATCCGGTTACAACGGGTAAACATGGTTTTACAGTTATATGTTGAATAAGTACATTTTGCCATGATGATTATGGAATGTGCTATCTTGTCAGGGGTCAATATGACATTGGGTTTGGATACTGTTACTTTGGACGACATGATGACTTTGTACATGTGTTGTTTATTGAAATCATGTCGTATGTAGTAATGGTACTAAACTATCGGTAAGACCACTGTTTGGCCTTCAGTGGTTATAAGTGTTACTTGGGGAACCACCGCGGCATGAGGGTACCTCAAGGACCACCGATCCTCTTTGATGTATTTGTTATGATGCTTTGTAGTGATCAATTGCTATGATAGTTTGGATTGATAGTTGTGATCTATTCACTTAGCTTCGTGCTAATCCCTCTCCTCACTTCTTGCAGATTACTTTTGATGTGGGTGGGCAAGAAGTTAGTTTGAAGAATGTTTGACTGCCTACTCTGACTATACGACATGTAGTCGTTTATAAACTTATGTTTTGGAATTTAAATAACACATAACTTAATGTTGTAATTGATGTAGTTATTGTATCAACTTATCATGCAGGCATAGATTGTGTTTTGGGAATTATGTCATACGCAATCTATAATGCATGATTTGTATTTAAGCGCTTCCGATATATGTTAAAAAAAAAAAAAAATGTCTCTTGAAACTTGTGGTGTTATAGAAGAAACTTGAAATAACCACCAAAATTTAACATAGACATTTTAACAAACACTTGGAGTGCATTCAAACATAGTGTGAGGTGTCATTGCGCTAAAGTGGTGTTTGTATTTGTTCAATCTTAAAAGCTAATGATAGAAAACCAACAATAGCTAGAACTAATCCATCTATAACTAAATATTATGAATCTATAAGAAGTTACAACCTTAATCGTAAGATAAAACGGGTTTCTATAAATTTGGACGAACAAAAAACCCTAAAATTCACATGTAATCGAACAAATGTATACTCACTTTGAATTTACAGAAATCAAAACGGCTGGTGTAATCGTCATCTTCATCCTTGTAAAGATTCAACATCGTCAGTTTCATCAAAATAGAGAGAACTCACACTAAAGGGTTAAATTAACATATCTTATGGAACGATGAATGAAGTCGAATATAAAGATGAGAAACAAATTGGTGATTAAAAAGGACAGATGTTCAAATGAACCAGTATAAAGAACTGAAGAAACCAATCAAATGGGTAAATGGGCGGTGGTAAAGGGGCCAATCAAAATAAGAGTGTGCAAGCAAATTTCACATTTTCAAAAAAATGGCAGGCCCAAAGCTCTGCATTTCTAGAAACTTACAAAAGATATTAAATAAAATATGAGAAATGCTATTGACAGCCCTTAGGGCTGTCAATAAGAACCTCCTGAACTTATTTATTAAACTCAAACTTTACTTTATTATTAAAAATCATAATTAATACATCACATATAAAAGGAAAGTTTCAATGAATTAAATACAAAACTTCAGTGTATTAATTATAATTTTGATTATATAAGGAAACTTTAACTTCAATAAATACACAATTTTCATCTTATTGACAGCCCTTAGGGCTGTCAATAGCATTTCCCATAAAATAAAAACATCATTTATTTATTAAAAGAAATTTAAAAAAACCACAAATTTTCTTTCATCTCGTGAAGCCACCTCATCAAGAAAACAGCTTTAGATTGGGCCAAATCAGCTGAATGACATCAGCATAAACCCCCTTTTATTATATAGGAGAGATGCCAACGATATCTACCAAAGAAAAACAAAAGTTTAAAGGGCTGTTATATCATTTTTTATACTTTAGGGGGCTTACGCGAAATTCATATTCATGGATCACAAATAAGATATACGTGCATCATCATCCCTTTCGCTTATAACGTCCGGAAGGGAAAAAGCCCTAATTTCGCCGTTCTCCAAGAACAAACACCGAATTGAAGACTTTCATTCAGGTATATCTTTATTTTTTTCAGTTACCTTTGAATTTAATCTAAAATTGTAATTTCCTTATAGCAAATCTAAATTATATATTCAGAGATGCGTTTCCCGTTTTGTATAATTCTTGTGCTGAATATGTGAATCTAGAATAATTTTGAGTTATTAGTAGCTTAATTAATATATTTTCATTCAATGGCCCTGTGTAATTTGTGAATTTAAAGACACGCCGGATGCTTAAATAGTGATATCAGGTAATCGTTGGCGCACCACATCGAATATAGAAAGTGCCAACGACATTTAGAACGCTGCTAGCAAAATCCGTCTTATAATGCTCCTTATAGAGTTACCTATTTTAGTATTTTGAAACATCTGGATGATAATATAAGATATGAGCCAAGGCCATGATGTGGATATCCTATAAACTTTAAATTGCTTCTTACTTGTTTAGAATAGGAACACCTAAAGAACAAATGAGGCTGCGAGTGTGGTTGAGCTTAACAAAGACCACAGGGTGAATGGGGGATGACTAGTCCAAACATGAAATTTATCTCAGAGTTTTGGCTTTTGAGTCGTTCATGGTTCACCTATTGAAAGCTATACCACGAAATTGTGACCTAGAATGCGTTGGCTATAGCACCATGTGGTACCAGTGTACCACACAACTTCTGGCCCTTCGTAAAGAATGTTTAGCCAGACACCCCCCCCCCCCCCCCCCCCCCCCCCCCCCTGGGAACTCAGCAGCCTGGCCATTTTTCGTTATAAAATATAGAAGAGTGAAGACTGTTGAAGCCTTGAAGTAAGAGATAACGGATAGTTTTTTTGAATTCTCATCCTGTGCTTAATTCCTTGATTAATCTTTTTAATCTTGCATAATAATCGTGTTGTTTTAAACAGACAAACTGGAATAAGACCCTCCTTGAATGGAAAAGTAGCTAAGATTTGAGCTCTAACTGATGCCATTGTGTTTCCACAAAAAAATGATAAGTTTGCAAGATTGAATGTGGGTTTGAATTCATCAAGAGACTGTTTATGAATTCACTGACCTGACAACCCATGGCATTATAAGTTAAACCAACACATTTTTAGTTTATGTTTATTCGCATTAGGGTCAAGGGTATTTAATTTGTTAAGGATACTCAGGACATATTTTTCTACAGAGTGTTATGGTATAGTGTATGGTTTAATTGGTTTATGTCTGATGAGGTTAACTAGATCTATACCAGTTATTAAAACTCTTACAAAAAGACACCTGTTATTCTATTTAAAAATATTGGAACTTGTGCACACAATAAAACAGTGGGGGAGGTGTCCTTGCATTTCTGGTTTCGGGTTCTGGTTGTATTGTTTTGTACTGTGAGGCTTGTATTTTGTGAAGCTGGAGTTGGCTTTTGCTGTTTTATAGCCTTGGTAAAGATCATATAGCTTTTGAGTTAAATATTTGGTCATGTGATGTTTGCCAGTTTCTTAATGATGATGGGGTGAGTGTGTTGGGTAACAGTAGTCAGCAATGTGTTGGTGCTGGTATGTAAGTGATTCATGGTGGTTTGTTTGGTGAAAAATGTGTAATATGTAGTCGGGATTGGTGTTTGATATCATGTAAGGGTGAAGTATGATTGGACTTTGTCTTATGGAGGGTGTGGTTGCAATGGGCAGGGTGGAGGCAGCAGTTGTCGAGGAGGTGGTGGTTATATTTGGTTAGTTTAATTGGGATTTAAAAATGAGCTCAGACAGCAGGAGTCGAAGCAGGAGCAGGAGCCCCATGGATCGCAAGATGCGTACTCAGCGCAGCTCCTATCGTGATGCTCCATACAGGAGGGATTCTCGTGACTCTCGTCGGGGTTACAGGTTTTTTTATATAATGCTGTTATTTTTTCTCTTTGACTAAGAATGTAAGTTGGGGGTTGGTGGGAGACCAGGAGACAAAGATAGGGGTATTCCTAGAGATATACATCAGAGGAAATGTTGCTTCTGTGTGAATGTCTAAGGATCTCAAAACCTGAACTCTGAATAACTTTGCTTTTGGTTCTTCACTTCTGTGTAGCTTATTGTTATCTTCACTATTCTTACAATTAGGAAATATCATCTTTATACCTACATTGACTTCTTTATGGTATGACTAACTATAATCATTTTTGAAATGTCATCTGGCTTAAGCAAGTTTCATATGTTTTCATTTACAAATGTATTTTAAACACGATTTATGAAAAAGCAAGAATATGTTATCAAAATGTTTAGTTTGTCATACTATATAATTGAGGGGATGCTGCATGCTGATTGCAGACTCTGAATAACAGCTATTGTTTACTTCTTCCATTTCCAGCCAAAGTAATCTGTGTAAGAATTGCAAACGACCGGGTCACTTTGCTAGAGAATGCCCTAATGTGGCCATTTGTCACAACTGTGGACTTCCAGGGTAAGAATTTTGATAATGCACTTTTTGTTGATTTGTCATATGGTAACTGGATGGTACTGATGTAGTAATATCTGACGATTCAAATTTATTGCCTGCACATACACAACCTTATTTGTGATCATGTCTATTAATCATGGTTTAAAATGCAAGGGTGATGCTATTGTAGTTTCTCAGAAGAAAATTGTTTTTTTGGTAACCTTTATACGCTAAGGAAATAATGAAGAACTTCTAATTCGTCATTAAGATAAATTTTTACTGACGTGCGATCCGAAATTTTTCTCCTCTATTTCATGTTATAAAAACTACAGTTTGCTCATTTCAGAATTTTGGTTTCTAACGTCTATCTTCATTTAACGTGTATATTATCTTTAGTAGTGGTGGCATAACGGGTGGGTTGGGTAACAGGTCAAAACGAGTACTTTATTATATGGGTTGAACTGGGTTGTCTCGACCCAAAACGGATTTCAATCCATACATTAGTGTGCCACATTTGATCACTTAAGTTACTTAATTCCTTTAATAATATAATTATTTGGTTTTAAATATACACAGTGGGCAGTTTCCACATTTGACTTGTTTCCTTATAAGCTACTTTGCATTTGACCCGTTTGAGATAAAAGATAGCCCAAATCAACCCTTTCATAATTAGGCTGTATAGATTGTCACATCTTTTCTTGATGGTGCTTATCTTTCACTTACTAACCGTATGCAAGTGATGTGAAACAGGCATATTGCATCAGAATGTTCCACCAAGTCTCTATGTTGGAACTGTAGAGAGCCCGGCCACATGGCTGGGAACTGCCCGAATGAGGGCATCTGCCACTCCTGTGGGAAGACAGGTCATCGTGCTAGGGAATGCACAGCTCCTCTAATGTCACCTGGTGACATGAGGCTATGCAACAACTGCTACAAGCAAGGCCACATAGCTGCTGACTGTACCAATGATAAGGCCTGCAAGAACTGCAGGAAGACTGGTCATCTGGCTCGAGATTGCAATAATGATCCAGTTTGCAACTCTTGCAATGTGGCGGGGCATGTGGCTAGAGATTGCCCAAGGGGAAGTATGATTGATGATAGAGGTGGCCCACGTGGTGGTGATCGAGGTATGGGAGGTTTTCGTGACATTGTCTGCAGGAACTGCCAGCAAGTGGGCCATATGAGCCGCGATTGTGTTGCTTTGATGATCTGTCACAATTGTGGTGGAAGAGGACACCTGGCATTTGAATGCCCTTCTGCAAGGTTCATGGATCGCTATCCAAGGAGGTACTAATAGCATTGCAGCATGTTATCGGTAGCAATTCTCCTGCTTCACTCTATGAGTGTCCTTAGAATTATGTTTTTATAAAGATATTTAAAAATCCCAGATAATGTGTTTGTTGTGTTTGATTATATGAATTGAATCGTATTCTTAGCGTCAAGTTTGTTAGCTTGATGTTATTTTGCTGTACGTTTTATTTTAATAGTGTAATTCAACTAATAATACCGGAGGTGGTTGTGTTACCTTTGAGTATAGTTTGTTCGAGTTTTAACCTTCTTTGGGGGCAAATACTGAGTTGCATGTCATATACTCATGATCCGTTTGGTATATGAGAGGACGAGGGTCGAGGGGATTAACAATTTGACAGAAAAAGATTAATCATCTTAATTGTTAGTGAGAGTTTTTTAGTTAGATTGATGAAAGTTGGTAAGTGGTTGCAAATGAATTAGCGATACGATTGTCTAATTGATAGAGTTCTTTCATTTGATAATGTAATTGACGAAAATGTTGAAGCACGTCAAGTCTTTAACTTATTCTTCCCTATGTGACAAGTAAGAAAACGAAGTAGAGATTAGTTTATAACCTTCGGATAAAATTTCTAATCAAAACATGTCATGTTTTGTCTGTTAAGTTGGTATTACTCTTGTGTATTGTTTGGTATGTTTTAGTAAACGAGGTAAACACTGTTTGGTATGTTTTACTCTTAATTTTAGGACATAAAACAGGCGAACAAAAATGAGGTTGGATTTGGAGGATTGCATTCTAAAAGTAGGTGCAAGTGAGTTTGGTTTACATTGGGTTGGAGCCAAACTGCCAAACAAAATGATTCGGAAATTATCCATAAAAATAGTTGAAAAACGTGAATGAAATAAAAAGTGTGTAGACTATGTAGTCTGTATTATATGTTTCACATGACGGACATTAATGAAACCATGTATTAGACAGTTTCAAGTGACCAAAAAGACTCATATCTTTGGAACGTGTTGTCATGTAAATTTATTAATTCAGTCATTAATTCAATCTACTTGGAAAAAAATTGTTAATGATGATAAAAGTGATATGCATATGCTTTTTATAAGTACAGGTGGGCAGCCCGCACTTCTTCGTCTTTCACCGTCTCACTCAAAACGTAATGAACAAAGACAGAGGCAATGACGATATGGTGCGTATGCCCAATAGGCGTATACTGTCTTTTCAAGACATGAGCAATGTGGGGGTGAAAACGGGACTATAGGGACAAGTCTAACCAAAACTTAAAGAAACTCAATTTTATAATACATAGTCTTTTCTCAAAGAAAGAAAAGCTTTTTCATTGAAAAAAAAAGGGTTAATTGAAAACCCCAAATTCACAAGTTGCTCAAAAAACCAGTAAATCAGATTTAGTAAACAACATTACTAAACAAGAGATTTGAGTAATTGTAGCGGTAAATAAATTGCCGTGCGGTGTTGTGGTCATGTGATTTTTAACTCCCATTTACCGATGTGTCGGCATTTTACTCCGCACATCATTCCTGTCCCGTGAATCGTGAGGGGCTCTCATGAAATTCGTTGCAAAAACAAAAAGTTTGAACCCTGTAAATATCATAATTTTTCAAGTTACACCCTTAGCTTATAAAAAAACTATATATCCAACCCCCAACCTCTATCATGTTAGAAATTTGTAATCGGATCAGTTTTACCACAACAGAATCACTTGATTATTTATTTATATAAACAACATGTAAGGATTAAAAGA